>CM060406.1:5577938-6839922 GCA_030545235.1 Helianthus tuberosus
GTTACTCTTGCCTCGTATAATTTCAACATTCGGTGCAAATAAATCTGTTAAAGAAATAATGGAGGAACTTGAACAACATAGCCAAAGTGCTGATACAACAGGTCGCATAAATTTAAATTATATGCTTTATAAAGTTTGGAAAAATGGGTTGAGTAACAAGTTAAAAACGGGTTCGGCTCAAACCGGGTACGTGTTTATACAGGTCGGGTTGGGCTGACACATCAACACTAATATGCCCATTTATTTTGTATCTTGTAATTTAATTAGGGTTTATTATAATAGGAAAAGTGGATTATTGTAATCTCAACTATTGCCTATTGGCTGTCCCAACTAGCGAATGTTTTGTCATTTGTGAGAGTCCCAACTTTTAATCTATTTTCCCCAATGAGCTTTTTCTAACCGAGGATTAACCCGGTTAGTTTTTGTTGATGTGGGCTGCTTATGGCAGGCCACATCATCAAAACTTTGCCACATAAGCAGTTCACATCAGCAAAACTTTGACGTTTTTTGCCACATAAGCAGTCCATATCAGCAAAAAACTAACGGGGTTAGACCCTTGGTTTAAAAAAGCGCGCCTTAGGCGTGCTTAAGCGCAAAGCGCATCTAGGCTCAAACCCCATCGCCTTGTGTGACATAAAGCGCACGATGTACAAGAAGCGCAGCTGAGGCGCACTTTGTAGGGTGAAAATCAACCTAAGGCGCAGCTGAGGCGCACGCTTTTTGTACATGAGGTGTTTCTATGCTTCTGAGTGTTGTACAACAGGCTTTTTATGCTGTACATTTATGTTTTTTTCATTTTAAAACATATATAAAGCTTAATTATAGCTAAGTCATAGGTATTGGATGCTAAACACTTATGGGATATATAAAATAAATTATATAATCACTTTGCGCTTTGCGTACGAAAAGCTCACCGCTTTTGCGCTTCGCTTTTTAAAAATCGGTTTTAGACCTCATCGCTTTTGTGCACTTCCCGCTTTTTTAAACCAAGGTTAGGCCTCAGTTAAAAAAAGCTCGTTAGGATAAAATAGGTTAAAAGTTGGGACTGCCACAAAACATTTTGTTGGTTGGGACTGTTGACGACCAATAGGTAATAGTTGGGATTATTTAAATCCAATTTTCCATTACAATATTATTTTAGTTTAAGCAATAATATAGTTGAGTAAAGTCCTATTTGAGTCCCTGTGGTTTGTGCAGTTTAACCATTTGAATCCAAAAACCAAAACCATCTTGATTTGAGTCCCTGTGGTCTCTAATTTTAACCATTTGAGTCCATGTGGTCTCTAATTTTAACCATTTGAATCCAAAAAAAAAAATGTTTCTGATTTGGATGTTGTTTACTTTTGGATTCAAATGGTTAAAATTAGAAACCACGGGGACTCAAATGAAGACAGTTTTGGTTTTTGGATTCAAATGGTTAAACTGCACAAACCACAAGGACTCAAATAGGACTTTACTCAATATAGTTCTTCTATACAACAGTTTAGGGGTGATTAATTGTTTGAATACACTTTGGGTGGCTTTTGACCATTGGAGAGAAAAGACTTTACAACCCAAATTGGCTCATTTTAAGGCAAATTAGTTAGAAATGGCACCTCTAGTGCTTTATAAAGCTTTTAGTTTTTTTTATTGTGATAATTAATAACATTGTTCTTAACTATGAGCAGTTTCACAGTGGGCTACAGAGGCTCTTTCGGGGATTAAAAAAGGTGCTCCGTTTTCTCTTGTTCTTACACAAAAATATTTCTCTAAAGTCGCCTCTGCGCACGGAAATCATGGAAACGAGTTGTCCAAGGTGAGTTCCCATATGTTTTTCATTTAATTCCCTTTGGTGGAGGGTTTTTTATGATATTATTTGATAATAATTAATAACATTGCTTGCTATATGCTTCTATTTGTGGTGATTAGTTAAACGGCGTTATGAAATCCGAATACCGAATTGCATTAAGGGCTTCAGTTCGAAGTGATTTTGCTGAAGGGGTTAGGGCGGTATTGGTGGATAAGGATCAGGTTTGTTATTCTCTGGAAATACTTATAATAAAACTTAATTTTGAAATTCACACAAGTTATAATCGAAACTGTTGAATGTTGATTTATAAAGCAAACTGCACCTGTTGAATCTTGATTTATTAAGCAAACTGGAACTGTTGGTTTGGTTTTTAATTTTTAGTTATATTTGTTTATTAAACATAAAATAATGCCGTTTTGTATATATGATTCATGGATATAACAATATATATCTAACTGCTAACTCCAACAATAAAAAAAAAATACGTTAAAGGCTAACTAGGCGGTTCCAAGTTCCAAACAGTTGGTTGGACAAGTAATCCGTCAAACTGCCAAAACCAAACCGTGAACCAACCACATAAGTTTCAAACTGTCTGACTTGCTTCGGTTTTAACGATTCGGTCAGCTAGTATTTGAAGTATGTGGTATCATTAATTTTAAACTTATCGCGTCTGGTTTAAGTTGGGTCCGATCTGATTTTATTTTCATTGAACATCTTTTGGTTTTTCTTTCTAATAACTTTGAAAATTTACTAGAATCCCAAGTGGAACCCACCAAGCTTAGAGGAAGTTGAAACAAGTGAAGTGGAAGTTCTTTTTGAACCATTGGGCTCGGAGGCCGAAGAACTCTGTGTTTAAATCATCTTCATTAGCATTGTAAGTTTTAAGAGATCTGTATGTGTGATACATGTATTCATATAAATTGTTTTTTCTGTAGTTTTAGATTCCTGATGATTACAGCGGATAAGCATGTCATGTGAATTTTAGATATGACACGAAATCATTACATAAACCTTACATAAACTTTGTGGATTTGAATTAACTGGAGATGAAAGTAGAAATGTAAAGGAAGCAAAACAAAATATGGATTTGAATTACTAAACCGGTTCAAACACTTGGCTTTTAGCATACTGAATTTTGTGAGATTAACCAAGAACATGACCATATTAACAAGTTTTACCAACTACCCAAGTGCAAGTCCTAAACATTTGAAACACACTAATAAGTTTTATCAACATCCCAATCAAACAGTCAGTCGAGCAGGATCCTCGAATCACTTCAACCTCGAAACCTATAAATTGTTGGTAATAACCAAAAGAATATAATAAGAGTCATTGATTTTATAAAATAAAAGATGAAAAACCAACAACTACCTTATGCATACGACGCAAAGCAGTTTCAATAGAATCTCCGGATACTTTTTCAACTAGGCGGCGATCTTCGTCCAGTAGTATGGCGATATCAAGTAGGTGGATTCCAATAACAGGGTACCGTTTTCTCATTTGTATTTATGTGAGGACTTATAGGCCCATTGTTTTTTTTTTCTTTTAAACAACAATCTAACTTACCTCACATAACTACAAATGAATATCCATCGAAAACACTATAATATTTATGTTTTGGAAGTGTTATGTAATTTTGGAACCCTCATTGTCTTGGCGATAGACACCATTTTACACAACTGGATACCGCTCGAGCGCTAGGCCAAAGTCCTTTTTGTAGGTATGTACACATTAATATGTTTTTAAAAGTGAATAATTGTTTTGAAAACGTCACATCAGGCAAGCGATACCTCATATACATGAAACCGGATTTCACCATTGCTATAAGTTATAACACCTACCTAAATTAGTTAATTAATAATGTGGTGGTCACTTTTTAATTTTGAGGAAAACTTAAATAAGTGAAACCGGTAGTAACTTGTTAACATGATAAGATAAACACCAACAGAGAGTATAATCAAACCAACGGTGGTATACCAAGACAACAAATCCATAAAGAAAATGCATCCAAGCATTCCTCAAGCCACACTGAAAACCAGATACTAATCGACCACTTGTAACCGACAACAATTTACAATCTAGTAAAACTAGGAAGAGTACAAATTAATATGAGAACTAAGGACTTGGTCAACATACTTTGTGGGTGCTAATTGTGCAAATCAACTTCTTGAAGGAACATAGTTGACCGTCCTGGATGACTTTGAGACTTCGAGTAGTAAAGATGCATTCCCATGAAAATCACATTAGCGTTAGTGTGGTTCATACTCAAGTGTTAATAATATACGTACGTTCAAAAGGACGAAATCGAAAGAGGAAAACAAATAAAAATGAACTTACTTCATCACTTGAAGAAGGATTCCTGAAATAAGCACGCCATTTGTTGAGAAATGGCATGTCACTTGGATTCATGTTTGGAATACGATGATCTTGAAGGAGTTTGATTATTTCTGCAGTCTCACCTAGAAGCTGGGCTGCATCTTTGACACGGGTCCGCCTTTCCATTATCGCAGACATGTAGTGACATTTCATTATTATGATTTGTGGTAAGTTGGTGAGACAAGCTGCGATTATGTCGGCGATCATTGATGATAAGCTATCGAATAGTTCCTTTTGGCTCACGGTACCATCATCAATGTTGGTGCCGTACCTACCTATAATTGTTTCGGTTATACGGTACATCGAGTAGAAACAAATACGCCTGTGCGTCGCATCATCAATGTCTTCATTCCACCATTCATTCACCAAGTAATCTTTAGCCTTATCCCTGAACCATTTAACAAGTCCAACTGTATACACTTGAAATTGCAACTCGTTTCCTAACCATTTATTGGTGTTACTAATTTCTCGCCACAAAGTTTCAGCTGCTTGTTGAAGAATTATGTGATCTTTAACAAAATTGAGGTTCTTTTCTACCAATGTAACATATAATAGACCTTCCCTAACACATTTCAACAAGCAATCAACTTCCACCTTTTTGATTCCAGGAAGAGAAACTGCAATTGTTGTAAGGGTTACCACATCTAATCTCCAACAATCTGAAGATGGATCATCATGAAATGGTACTTCTGATGACAAAGATGGAATATCAAAGTCATAAGTCTGGCCAAATCCTGCAACTCCGTGAAAACCAACAGTAGATTTTTCTAGAATGAGCTTTATTAGATAATCGGGTTGGCCTTTTGCACCCTTTTGTATCAATGGGTTCACTGATTTTGAAAAGCCTTCCATTGTTCTCTCACCCACCGACATCCCATTTTCAAAATGCAAAATATATATAGGGCTAATATCTATGTTTAGATGTTCCAAGTTCTCAACATCTTCTCTCGATGAACAAAACACGGACTTCAAATAATGGAAACAATAAGAGACACATATCACAAACACAAACGGGATCAAGGCTATTATCTTGCACAACACCACAACTCCCTTCTGAAGTTGTATACAAATGTAGATAATTGGCCTTTTGGAAGTCTCGATGACTACGTTCAGTCTGCGGCTATGAAATGGGAGTCTTATACTAGCTTGTTTCCAATCATTTAACTTATGAGTCCAGTAGCGTTCTACTTTAAAGACCTTAAAGTGGATTGAAAAGGACGTTTTAAATTTTAAGGTTGCAAAACATCTAGAAAGTGGCATAATTGTACCTATAAGGACTCCAATAGATTGTACTATGAGAATTACTAGCATGGACCACCTATAATCCGAATCATAGTCCTTATCCAACATGGCTTTAATAGTCCCGGACATAGTATAAGTGTGTAAGATGGTGACTAAAACACATATTACCCCAGAAGCAGATGTTGGATGAAAGCAAGCTGTTATGAAGTGGAGGCAGCTGCTACTTTCTACCATTACCCAGTGATTTCTAACATGCTTTTGTAGCTTCTCAACTGTTACTTTTTCTCCTGGTGATGGTTGAATGTCCAGTGAACTTCCCTCATGACCATATCGGTATTTGGAGTCCAAAATCTGTTTGGATTTTAGAATCGCCAAAGATGAACATATGTATACTATCAACAAGAAAACTAACAAAATCACATAAATAAAGGGTAATACAGAATTAGGATGGGTACTTATATGTGTACGTGAAGTAAGTTGTATGATACGGGGATCTTCTTTATGGGTTGATATGGATACAGCTCCCGTTTGCATTTGAATGCAAACATTTACAACCAAGGTGATGACTTGAACAGACAAAGCTATGATGTTTGACAAAAGCTCATTGCTGTCCATGGTTCCTAAAGAAAGCAGTAAATTGGCCATCATGGTACACATAAAGGCCATGCTTCCGAGCTTTGCCACTTGGTCCACATAACCCGGCATGGAACCAGTTAGATCCACAGGTAACTTCATTGCAACAGATATTACCGTAAGAGAAGCAGAATTAATAGTAAAATATTTAGAGGGAAACCATAGCATTCTGCTACGTAAACCATGTAATAAATCAGCCACCATGAAAAGGATGCAAACCAGAGACGCTAACGCGATGTACATCCCAATCCATAACATAGGTGCGCTGTAACGATCTTCAAGTTCTGATCTGTATATAAACTTTAGGTACCCCAACAATGAATCTGTAATATTGTTAGGAATATTGTAGTCATGAGTGAGTGTATCCACAATATTAAGATACTCATGTGTTGAGTTGTAAGCCATAACTCTAGGGAAAGAAACTGATGATTTGATTTAATGGAGATATGATGAGTTGAAGATGGATGGTAGAAATAATGTGGGCAGAGCTTAGGATTGGTTTTTGTGTTAGGAAGGACTTAACAAGGATGGATTTACAGATGGTGACTTAATATATTACCGTAACACGTGAATCATGCTCTTCCCTAAAGCTGCTGCTGTTGCATGATTAAAGATAATTCAATAACAGCTTTAAAGCTAATAATTGTGGAATCCAATATTTCATCCCATCAAGGGGGGGGGGGGGGGGGGGGGGGGGGGGGGGGCCACCCATGAAACTTTGTTTGCAATAATTGTGGAAAACAGTTCTTGAAAGCATTCCATTTGATGCTGCTTTTTCTAAAAGTGGATTCCATATACCCATCTGATTTTCTTTTTCAATTAAAAAAATCTTTTATTCAATAATGCATTTGAAATATACGTACCAATTAGGCTATGGGGTATGGGGCTTGGGGCGTGGGTTGGGGCGAGGGTTGGGGGAAAACGCCCAAGCCACCACCCCGGGTGGGCTTGGGTTGGGGCGTGGCCCTTGGGGCTTGGGTTTCAAGCCGGGAGTGGGGCGGTATGGACATGCTAGCTGGCTGCCTCCCATTCGCTCAACCCGCCATGTCATAGCGGACTTTTCAAATTTTGAATTTTAAATTCAAACGGTTTGGGGGATAACCAAACCGCCACCCGGGTCTCCCGACAACCCCTATAAAATGTAACCCTCAACCCACTGGTCCCCCCCATCCCACGAACCCAACCCCACCGGCTACCCACTTCTCTCGAACCCACATGGCATCTTGGACTCACGAGGAAGAACTTGCCCTTGTCACAAGCGTCGTTGACGCTATCAAGGGGCGGCCACCGGGCCAAAAAAAATATTGGCAGGAAGCATTCGCAACCTACCAACATAACGTCGGTAACGACCGCCACAACCTCAACGCGTGCCAACACAAATGGCGCGAGCTACGGCCCAAGCTCGATCGTTTCAAGGCTTACTACAAAGCCGTTCCGAGCGGCGAGTTAAGCCACGAGGACCGGGTGGCGGTGGCAAACATAGAGTTTCGAGGCAAAGAGCGAAAGGCGTTCGACAAGATCGCCCTTTTTGAAATTTATCTAACGCTCTAGGTTTGTTATTTTGTAATTTTTAGAAATTATGTAATTTTTAGGATTATGTAATTTTTAAAATTTTAATGAAGTTGTAGGTTTTTTTTTATAAATGTTGTGTGAATTTTATAAATTTTTTGTATTTTTTTTAACAATCTGCCACGCGGTGCACCCAACCCACGCCCCGCCATACCCCGAGGACACGTCACTAGGCGGTGGGGGGCTCCCATTCCACGTGTCAACAAATGCCACAACCCAAGCCCCACCATACCCCACGGCCTTATATGATGGTTCAGGCCCCGGTTAACACACACAAACACAGCAAATATACGATTGATCAAAAACCTGATCGACTCTTTTAATTGATGAAAATAAGGAATACAAAATACGTAAAGAAAGGTGCTGTGAATAACCCTAAAACTAGCATCTATTTAAGCCCATACACACGTACCAAAATCGTGCAGTAGCCCACTCCTAAAAGCTAGCATGACACCCCATTTTCTAAACCCACTAATTTGACTCTTGACCATAATAACTAAATAAAGCATGTGAAATAAAACAAACAACTTAAAACATAAACTCTGCTGACCAAACTCTTAAACGGTTTGACCCGCTGACTCGTCACCCGTGACCCGTGAACGGTTTGACCCGCTGACCCGTGAACAAACCCGATTAACCCAACATTATATACAATAATGGCCCCTATGAGTGTAATGGGCAGGCGCCCGAGAGGGGGGGAGGCGCCTACTGATAGCCCCCTTAAAAGTTTGGTTAAGTCCCCTAATCGTCGGATAAAAGAATCTTAGATCCCGACCCTTTAAACCCTGCATGTTGATTTGATTTTGTCCAAGTTATTTGTGATTCTATTAGTTTGAGCATGTATATGTGCTTCTAAGGAAAAACTGTCTGAAGAGGTGTATATGTATTTTTCTTTAATCTGCCATGTCTGAAATGCTATGACAATAATGGTATTCTTCTTACAACCCAATAAAACAAAACTGTGGGTGGGATCCATCTCAGGTATATGTTTGTTTCAGTTACTATCCTTCTTGAAAGCTTCAGATCAGATCAGAATGGTCAAGATGGGTGATATTGGTTGGGTTGCATTGTATAAATTGCTTTGCTTTCTTAATGCTTATATTGGTTAATTTATTCATCAGCATATATTGTCTTAACTTTGACAGGTCAAATTGATAAATTTAAAGTTGTAGCGTAAAAGAAAACAGTTATAAAATGCCTATGAAATGGTTTATCTAAAAAATAGAGAGAAATGCCCGGATAGTCCCTGTGGTTTCACCTTATTTCAGCTATAGTCCCTATCTTTCTAAAACTACTTGAATAGTCCCTGTGGTTGACCTTTTTGTTCTCGGATAGTCCCTGGCTCTAACTTCAGTTACTTTTCTCTGTTAAGAGGGGTGTGAAATGACAAAAATACCCTTTCTTAAAAGGCCAAACCATAGGGACTATCCGGGCATCTTCTTCATCTTCTTTAACACATTCTCATCATTTGTGTTATCCGACTTGCATATCACATTTTCATCATCCTGATGTTCAATTCCAGCCTCGTCGGTTTCCATCTCGTCACCAGGTTGACCCACATCTTCATGGGTCCCATGATTCCCTAACATAAACACAGCATCCTCGTCTCCCACAGCTGCCACAACCTTCTTTTTATCCATTTTCCACCACCACCTCTGGTCCAATATAAGTTATATATAGCAACTTTAACAAATTAAACCTTTGAAGCAGTAGCAGAATGCATCCCAATCCAAATCCTCAAGCTTATCCAACTGATTGTTTCCCAAACACACAACAAACCGAAGCAAAAGCAAATTCAAATATCAATCGTGTTTCATTTCTCTCCACCAAACGATTCACAACAACCAATCAAAACCGAAAACTCAACTTAATAAGATCCAGAAACCGGTTCACAAATCACAATCCGATCTAGGTTAAACACAATCAAACACCAATCATCATCCGTAAACAAGCAATCGAAGAGCAAATTACCTAACGCATCAATCTGCTTCCGTAATCTGCAAAACCTAACGGAAAGTTGAAATCACCCAGAATTGAACCGCTGAACCAACTGATATACCCGAGAAACACCCACCACTGTCATCATCAAAATCCCTTCGTCATCCTCTTCATCGGCAGATAAACAAATAAATAAAGGAAACATCTGTTGCTTGATTCATGAAAGGATTTTAAGAAAGAAAGTAAAAGAACAGGGGGGTGTTTACCGAAGATTGAGTCGCCGGAACAAAACAGCAACAACCATCGCCGCATGTCCTCCGATCTCCTTCTCTCTTCGTCTCTTTCTCTCTACTCTCTCTCTACGGTTCTGATCTGTGTCGTCGGTTATGCGGTGGTTCAAGGCGGGGAGAGAAGGCGGGGTGTAGGTGAGTGGCGGCAGTGGAACGAGAGCGCGGAGGGGGGGGGGGGTAGCTGGTGCGTGTGGATTGGAGGAGCTTGATATAAAGAAGGAGACCCAGCTCCATTGTATAAGATTACAGAAGAACTAGGGTTGAAGGTGAAAGGGAAAGAGGTGAGGTATTAAGAAAGGGTATTTTTGTCATTTCACACCCCTCTTAACAGAGAAAAGTAACTGAAGTTAGAGCCAGGGACTATCCGAGAACAAAAAGGTCAACCACAGGGACTATTCAAGTAGTTTTAGAAAGATAGGGACTATAGCTGAAATAAGGTGAAACCACAGGGACTATCCGGGCATTTCTCTCTAAAAAATAATATATTTTCTCTAATCATATATAATACAAATTATTTTATAAACTGAAAAAAAAAAAAAAAAAAAACCTTGGCTCGACACGTGTGTTGATGCGCTTTTGTGTTGATGTGGCTCGGTTCGATTCGGTTCAAGACTGACGTCGCGACATTCTTCCGTTGTGCGACCCGGAGAACGACACACAAATGACGAAGAAGACACGAGAACGACATTATCGGGTGTTGATGACATCACCATGATGTCATCAAGACATCATCTCACATAATTATATGTTGAAGCATGCATGTGTCGATCTGTTCAATGAATGTTATATCATTTTGAATGATATATCGATAAATGTATGCATGTATATCGATAGTTTTGGATCGATATATATATAATTATTATAGGTGTGTATCGATAGATATAATGTTAGGAATCATATATCGATATATGTCCATGTATGTCGATGTGTATCGACTGTTTCGTTATGTCTCGATGTATATCGATAGAGTTAGTGATGTATCGATGTGTTAATAGTGTGTCGATGTAAGGCATCTGCAGGTTTGTGTATAAATACCAAGCAGATGTCCTCTGTTTCAGGCAGAGAAGCTAGAGAGAGAGAGTATCGGAGTAGTGCTGTAATAGTCGAATCTTGTACCGAAACTCTGTCGAATCCAATACACGGAACAGTTTAACATTGAATCTTTACGTATTGTACATTCTCTCACTCCGTTTGTCGTAATGAGGATTATTCCGCATTCGTTTCGGCATCCGAAACAAGAAATCATCGTAGCAACACGATCACCTTCAAGTGGTATCAGAGCGTAAGGCTCGATTTCTTGTTGAAAACCGAGTTGTTGGTGAGGTTTTTGAGCGTTTTTTTAAAGTTTATTGAACAAAATCTCAAAACCCAGTTTTTTTGGATTAAAATACGGTTTAAAACTCAGAAATTTGACGTTTTCGGTTGAAACTTGTTAAAACGGCTGGAGATAATCGAAAGTATCATTTTGTTGTTGAGTTTTGAAGTTAAAAACCAATTCACCGTTTTTTTCCGGTGAAGTACCTTGCCGGAAAGGGTCACCGGAATTGTACAATTCACACTATTGGTTGACACTATTGGAGCAAGGGACTCTTCTTGTCGGCTGACATTTCTGATTTTTGTGTCATTTGGTTTGTCTCTAGCGAAAGTGATCCTTTTATAAACGAAAATGAATTGGTTGTTTGTTTGTTGGGCCGTTGGCACATAGTGAGTCACTTAATTCACTGAAACAACTTTGCTGATGAATAAACCAATTTTAAAGTGATCCTTTTAGACCATTGGGTATGGGGGAGGATAGTCTCCAAAGGACTACCCGCCACGTAGGCGCCACGTAATCACGGGAGGGGGATAGTCTCTTTGGGGACTACCCAAGGGTATGGGGACTAGCCAATACTACCCCACCATTAATAATATATTAATATATATATATAAAGTATGAGAGAGAAGTCAATGGGGGGCCCACCAACTTTGCACCGTCTTCACCGTCGGAAATCCGACGTCTTTGCCGCGACGGCCCCATAGGGGGTGGTGTTGAACGGTCCTAATGGGTGGGGACGGGCCTAAGACGCAGCCCATACCCAATGGCCTTATAATCAGTGACAGTCTTTATCAGTAAGACCGCCCGTACTGGGGCGTCGTTTTTAAAAATTTTTCATTTAAAACGCCCTATAACGCCCCGCCTACCACTATGGTAGGCGTTATAAGGCGTGATTTTCGAAAAAAAGTTGGTTCCAGCGTTTTAATTAAAACGCTTCTTCAACTTTTACCAACCAATCAACGGCTAGTTGATTTATTTTTTTAACCTTTAATATATATATATATATATATATATATATATATATAGGGGATGGCTAGAATGAGAACCACCACGAGTTGTAAGAATCACGAGAACCGCGCCCCGCGGGTGGCCGTTGACCACGAAATTTTTTTTACACCTAGATCCGTATATTTTAACACCGGGGGTAAATTTTGGGTTCAAACGGCGCGCCCGAGGGGGTAGTTTTTACGCCCAAAGTTTGGTTAAAAAAAAAAGAAAAATTAAAAAAACCCAAACTTTGGGCGTAAAAAACTACCCCCTCGGGCGCGCCGTTTGAACCCAAAATTTACCCCCGGTGTTAAAATATACGGATCTAGGTGTAAAAAAAAATTCGTGGTCAACGGCCACCCGCGGGGCGCGGTTCTCGTGGTGCTTACAACTCGTGGTGGTTCTCATTCTAGCGATCCCCTATATATATAGGGAGGGGCTCATGCGAGAACCACCCTTATTGTGAGAACCTTGAGAACCAATGTGAACACAACCTAAAATAGCTAAAAAAAAACCTAAAGAAACCTAACCCCCACCCCCCCCCCCCCCCCCAAAAAACCTAAACCCCCCACCCCCCCCCCCCCAGCTAAAAAAAACCTAAAAAAAAACCTAACCCCCCCCCCCCCCCAAACCTAAACCCCCCTCCCCCACCCCCCCAAAAACCTAAACCCCCCCACTCCCCCAAGCTAAAATGCTAAAAACTAAACCCCCAAAAAACCTAAAAAAATCTAAAAAAATAAAAAAAAAAATCCAAATTTTTTTTTTGATTTTTTAAATATTTTTTAGGTTAAAATCGCTACTTTTCGAAGCCAAAAAAAAAAAAAAAAAAATTTTAAATTTTTTTTTTTTGGCTTCGAAAAGTAACGATTTTAACCTAAAAAATATAAAAAAAATCAAAAAAAAATTTTTGTGTGATTTTTAGCTATTTTTAGGCATTTTTGGTGTGTTCACATTGGTTCTCGCGGTTCTCACAATAAGAGGTGGTTCTCGCATGATCTTCTCCCTATATATATATATATATATATACATATATAAGAGTAAACTGCAATTTTACCCTCTGAGGTTAGGGGGCATTGGCAGGTCTACCCCCCCTAAGGAAGTAATTGCAGTTTTACCCCCCACTGTTTGGGGTTATGTCGCATGTTTACCCCCCTGACCATTTCAACGTTAGATGTTACCGTTAATTAGGTTGAAAAGTCCAAACTACCCTTCATCTTCTCCATTAATAAGCCCTAATTGATCTTGTTCTTCAATTGCTCTTTAATCGACCTCAAGCCCTCAATCCCTCAATTCTCTGCCCTCTAATCACTGCCTTGAAAATGCCTTCATCTTCGTCGTCTGTGCTTCGATTCAAGGGCAAAAGTCAACATTTAGACTTCATATGTCCATGTGGTGCGAAAACAGTGGTGAAACAATCAGCATCAACACCTAATCCTGGTCGTTGGTATATTCGATGTGTAAGTTTCTTCTGTTTTATGCTTATTGAATCTTAACTTTGTTGGATAGTGTTGCTTATGATGTCCGATAATAGGTTGGAGGATGTGGATTCCTAAGATGGGCTGACAAAGGTGAAGAACAGGGATGTCCGGTTTGTGGAGAGGTAATGCCTGGTTTAATCATTGACTTGGCTAACTGCAAAGAACAGTTGGGTCGGTACAAGAATGGAGATGTGTTGAAACTGAAGATGTACTTTGTGATTACTTGGGTGTTGATTGTTCTACTGTTTTTGGTTAAGTAGTATAATGTTGACAAATTGGATTTGGTTGTGTATCTTGACTGCTTGTAATTATACTTTTGAGTTCTATACTTTTTGATGCAATGGTCTTTTTCAAGTTCTTATTATATGTTTGTGTTGGTAGCCTTCTTGTAATTCTGTAGGTAAGGATGTTGAGAATGAGAAAGATGTTGGTAAGGATGAAGACACAGATGTTGGTAAGGATGAAGACAAAGAGGTTGGTAAGGATGAAGACGTCGTTGCAGCCGAACAACCAGACAGTTATGTCTACTTTGAGGATCAAGAGTCTGAGATACTCAGACGTTACATGGAGCAAGAAACAGATTATGAAAAGTTATTCGGAGATCCGACAAAGGATTATGACCCTGAAGTGCTGGAACATGCATGGGATTACACATATTGGGATGAAGATGATGATTGGTACTTTGACCCATATGAAGGGGAGCATGGTTCTGATTCGGATTGGTCTTGTTTGGATGATTGTCACTGAAAATAGGCTAGATTTTGTTTGGTTTTAAGTTTGTATGTTGGACATCTTATTTGTACTAAATGTTGCAATGTAATGTAATCGAATCACTTTCCGCCTCTTAATTGTACCAAAATGGTCATGTACTTGTACCAATTATCCAAACATGTTGCAAACCAATTATCCAAACTTGCTGCAAATTTATATAGGCTGCAAATTGATATAAACAAACCTGCTGCAAATGATAGAAACTAACCTGCCAGTGATCATCTAAACACAATCAGACATGCATGCCAGTTATAAAGAACTCAAAACCTGCTGCAAATGGATCATATGGTCATTTTGACCATATAAACTAGTCAAACCTGCTGCAAATGGATCATATGGTCATTTTGACCTTATAAACAAGTCAAACCTACTGCAAATGTATCATATGGTTATTTTGACCTTATAAACAAGTCAATCCAGATGCAAAATGACCATAGTGGTCATTTTGACCTTATAATTAAGTCCTAACTGCTGCAAATGGATGATATGGTCATTTTGACCTTATAAACAACTCGAACCTGCTGCAATTGACCAAACCGAACATAAAGGTACAAACCAAACGAAACATTGTCTTGAACATAGTTGACAAACCTAGCATTGTCTTGACCAAACCAAACATAAAGTTACTGTAGGATCGTTTGCGGACCCGAACGAGTCGTTCAGAAGAGTTTATCTCAGTTTCAGAGGCGGAAACTAAGAAACTGAGGTCAATTCAGCGAGTATACACTTTAAACTGTTGTTTCTATTGATTTGTATGACATTTACAACCTGACAACACTTCGGCAGCACTTCGTTGCAAACCGGAAGAATCTCTGAAAATTGTTACAAAAGAAATGACATGCTAGCCTATATATAGAGGATAGGTTTCGCTTGAAACCTGACATATTTGTTCAAGCGAAATCCTCAAATTACTATTCAAGCGAAATTCATGTCTTCAACATTCTGATTTCAATTTAATCTACCATGTATTTTGTCTTCTAGTGTAATGATGTCATAGATGATATCATCTTGATGATGTCATCATAACATCATGCTGAATCATATCCGCAACGAGACTAAGACTCGATGTAAGACGTAGTCGACAGACGTAGTGCACCAACAAACTCCCCCTCGGATGTTGACGGAGTCTTCAGTGTCGAGTCTTCAATTGTCAATCTACAATCTTTATCGATCTTCGATCTTCCTCTGAAGTATTTGTCATTGCAAGAATCCTCAATCAATCTCTTACTCTTTCTCGTAATCTTCAGAATCTGAGTCTGGCTCTACTATCTTCAGACTCCCTCTCGATGTCCTCAGACTCCCCCTTTTGCTAAGCTGGGATCGCAGTCTGGAATTCACTTTCCACAGATTCTTAGATTGTAATCTGGCACTCTATCAAACTCAGGTTTCGGAACCTGGTTAACCTGCAAAACTCTACCCAAAAATAAGTTTTCTGATAACAATTCGTGGATAAAATTTTCAAATCTAATCAATCACTTGCAGGAATAACTTTTTTATTGAAAACCATTTTCTCATTTCATTACAATATTCTTCAAACACTTTCACCCAAACCATTTGTTCTTCATGTTTAGCACTCGGAATTTTGAAAATCAGCTTTCCAACACCAGTTGTCGAAAATCTTTTTGAATTATTCAAAATTTATGCTAAAACACACTAAAATCTTTTTGGATTTTTGAAAGTACTGAAAAGCAGTAAATGAAATATTTACAAACAATATTTTTGTGAGTCCGTGCAAGAGGATCATATCAGTTTTTGAGACCAATCACCAACACCGTTAAGCTTCATTTCATTTTAAGCTCTAAACGATTCACTTAGATTGTCAGTATACTTGTCCACTTAAATTTTCACACAAAGTTCAACTGCTTCGAGATATGCAATTAGTGTCTTAAGAACTTAAACTCAATCGCGTGTCCCACCTCAGAATATACTCCCGTATCCAGATCCCAATATTCAGTCTTACAGGTAATTATGACACAAATGATATCTGTAGGGGTTAATAAATTATGAAGAATCATGAGAGCTCAGGTTAGAACTACCGTTCAGCAGAGAGATCATGACTCAACTTTAGGGTGTGTCCCCTTTAGAGGATCTTTTTTACAACAGCATTGCTAAGCAATTTTATTGTCTTATCATATATGCTGAGGGTGATGCTATGTTTCAAGCATTTGCAGAAAGTATTATTCGAGGACTAGGCCAGAACCATCGTTCAGCAGAAGTCCCGGAATAATACCCCAGACATCATTGAGTATAAAGACCTAGTATATCAGAATATGAGACCTTTCAAACGAGATTTCGGGGGTTACCCATATATCCGAGAGATGTATCCCCACGATATAAGCAAGTTTGAAATTTAGGTTTATATCTCGTCACAATCTACTAAATGTGCAAAAACCTACTGGCACATCATCAGTGAGACCGTTTATCACATTTTAACTTTCCATTTCTTTAGCATGTTGTAACAGTCCACTGATGTACTATCATTTCCTCTTTTATGCAACAAAAACTCATTTTTCATTTTATCATGTTTTTGGCTTTTTCAAATTTTCAAATGTTTTTGGATTTTTTGAAAATTTCTTACTCCCCCTAAAATGCAAACACATTTTAGGAAATTTGAAAACAAACTATACAAGAACTTGACAACTGATATCGAATTGCCTCAATTCTCCATCCACTTGGCATAAACAATCAGAACTCCCCCTCACAACAAAATATTTTCCCATTATGATCTCAAAACACTTAAGTTTGTTTTAATCAAATGGTTTTTCCGGAAAATAAATTTTGTTGACTGATTTTAACCATTTGTGGGTTAGGGGATAAACTTCATCATTTTGTTTCTCAAACACTTGTAGAAAATCAGATACAACTTAATGTCCCTGATTTACTACTTTTAAGATCAATCCAAACAAACATTTTCAACCAATCATCATCTGTTGGTTGAATTCTCAAGGTGCCGATTCCTACTCCTCGCTTACAAACCTGGGAGTTCTGGCAAGTCCTGTAAAACTTCTCAAAAACACATTATACAAACATGATAAAGAATGATGCCGATTCATGATCCACGATTACCAACTTGGGATCTCCGGCAAGTCAGGTTTTTACTCTTTGAAAAATATATCCACCCAAGCCTGACCTTCCTTGAGTGTAACAACCTCTTCATCATCTTTTCTTTCAACTAACCTGTGACCTCCTCTTTTGGCAGCGTAAAATTCTTTAACACCTTTGGCCTTACCATTGATCATTTTGCCAAAAATGTGTTTCACAGTTCCGTTGAAAGCTTTATCAACATCAAATTTCTTCTTGTCAGAATAAAATTGATTTGAAATTTCAACTTTACCAACTTTCTTTTTAAAATTTTCAGCACGCAAAGGTGGAAAATTTTCATCGTTCATAGTTGGAACTGATTTTTCAACCTTTTCTATAACAACCTTTGGGTCCTCTGATTTTGTGAAATCAGATTCATCACCAGAACTGTTTCCTGAACCCTTAACAACCCATTTTTGATTTATCAGATTTTCTTTTCTTTTAACCACATTCTTTGAACATTCTCCCTTCTCAAAGATTGAATTTTCAAAGCCTGTGAACTTTCGGGTTGAAAGTTCAGTTTTCTCAACAACTTTCTCTTTCAGTTTACCAGATACTTCCTGTTTTGGTTTGAATGTTTTCGGACAATTCCTAGCAACATGACCATCAATCTTGCACTGAAAACAGGTTCTGGTTTCTATCTTCTTTGGAACATGATTTTTCTTCAACTCTTCTTGCTTCTTGGCAAGGAATTCTTGATTTGTCTGCTTTCTGAATGCTTGTTCTTTCTCAGCATCTAAAAAATTTCCTGAAACAAACATAGTTTTTGGTTTAGAAAATTTTTCATTTTTATAATTTTTCGGTTGATTAAATCCTAATCCTTTCTTTTTGAAATTACGATTATGGTTTGGTTTCTTTTGGAAACTATAACCACAATTGTAACCCATTTTCTTGTTAATTCTTTGTTGCACTCTTGAAGTGTATTGTTTAGGTTTTCCGATAAGATTTAAATTTTTTATTTCAGAAATATTAATTTCTGTAATTTTGAAAACCTTTTGAATCATTTCAAATCGAACACTTCTTATTGGAAAACTCTCATCAGAATATAATTTGTCAGAACCTTTCAAAGTATATGCTACTTTGACTGATTCATCATTCAAATTAGATTTCGATAGCAAAAATTGTTTGTCATAAACCCGTTTGTCCTTTTTGATTGTAGACTTTGACGCATCAGACTCAGAATTTGACCCGGATTTGGACTCCGGTTTTGACTCCTCACAATCATCTTTATCTAACACCTGATCGACCACACTTTTTATCAACTTTGACTCATGATCAGTATCAGACGACATGTATGTGACATCAATATTTTCTGGCAAGTTATCCGACGTCCCAGACTCCCATTGTAAGTTTATTGCCTTTTAGACTCTTTCTGAATTTGGATTTCGAGGTAAAAATCCATTTTCGACCGGGGGCGGACATCTAGTGTAGACCACACTTGGTTTCTTACCAGAAGTCTTCACTTCATCTTTTGTCACAGATTTCTTTTCTTCGGACGTCTTCACTTCTTCAAACGTCTTCAATTCTTCCACAACTGGATAAATCCTGTCAACAACAAAAGTAGAACATGAGTAACTTTCTAATAACTTGTTGACTCTTTCAGTTTCTATCTTTTGTGTTGCCAACTTCAACTCCAGATCAGCACATTTCTTTATGTGAAAGTTGACATCATCCATCTGTCTCAGGTATGCTTTCTTCAGCGTATTCATTGCCACAACTTGTTCACCATTTGAATCAGTATACTTGTTGATTTCTCTGTTCAATGTATCATAAGATTCTTTCAATCTGTTTATGTTGTGCAGCAACTCATTGTTCTGCTTGATTAAAGAATCACAATTCATGCACTTTTCAGGAACTTTAACAGGTTCAACATCAACTTTGACTTCAAATTCAGGAATCTCTTTGACTGTTCGGTTTGATTGTAAAAATTCAGCTCTTCTCTTTTTCTCAGCTTTAGCTTCAGCTTTTAATCTCTCTTCCTCTTCTTCCTCTTCTTCAAGCTTTCTTCTTCTTGCTTCAGCAGCTTCCATGACTTTTCTGCACCTTTCAGCACATTTCAAATCATAAGCATTTGCAATGAAAGCTTTAGCATTTGAAGTGTCTTTGGACATCTCTTTGGCCATAAATTCTTGATCTGGACAAAAATTGTCCCAATTGAAACCTTCAGCTAACTTTTCATCATCTTGTTCTGCCAAACACACTTTGCTGTTTGTTGGAATGTAATTATCCCAACTAAATTTACCATCTTTTCCCAGACAAGCTTTCTTTGACTCTTTAATCTCCATCATTCCATGTGCAGTTTGTGCCTGATGCAGTGCTGGTGTTATTTGATGATAAATCGCCTTTTTGTGATAATCGTTGTTTCCAAAAGGATTCTGAGCTCCAGTAGCTTCACGATTTTTGCACTCTCTCTTGAAATGCCCCTTTTCCCTGCAACGAAAACATGTAACTTTGGACTTATCAAAGCCTAAATTTGAAACACTTGCATCAAGAAAATCATTTCTTCCCGTAATTTGTTTAAACTTCTCAGCTCTTCTCATTACACTGGCCATGCACCATTTAATATCCATCAATTCCATTTCCTCAGCATCGATTTGATCGTAATCCTCTTTCGTGAGCATTGGATTACCGATCTTTCCGGCCACAAAACTACTATATGACTCTAACACCATTCCCAACAAAGACATTTGATTTTTGGCAACTTCTTCAGAATAATCTTGATCACTTTCAAGATTTAATATAATATTGCACTGAAGTTTTCTTCCATTCTTTGTTGCAGAAATGTTTGGATCAAATGATGAAAATCTTGTGCTGCTTGATCCCTGGGATGATTTCTTTTCAGAAGAATCTTTCACACCGTAAGCAGTTTCAATTTTTGGAGAATAATTTGACTTTTCGTTGACACCACCTTTGTAATACAAGCTGATATCTTGTTCTCCATCGTAGTTTTTCATCCTGGCAATCTTCCTCTGTTCCATCTCTTGAGCTTCCAGGTGTTTGATAAAATCTCCCAGTGTCATATTTTTGTAATCTTTTCTGTTGGATCTCAGCATCATCAAAAACGTTCCCCAAGTTTCATGAGGTAGTGCATCTGCAAGTTTTTCAATCAATTCATCATTATCTTTCTTAATTCCAAGTTTTTTCATATTTCTCACCAAGTTACAATATCTATCAATTATTTGCTTGGTGTTTTCAGATCTCAAACCACGGAACAAATCGAATTCTTTCTTCATGAGAGACATTTTGTTTTTGAGCATATCATCACTTCCAACAAATTTTGCTTCCAATTCTGTCCAAATTGAATAAGCAGTTCCATCATGTTGAAGCAGTATCAAGATATCTTCTTTTATCGCTTGCTGAAGCAGACTCACCATCAATTTTTCATCTCGATATTTCTTTTTATCTTCCGTACTCATTTCTCGAATTGTTTGCTGCACACCATTTGTTGTGGGTTTAACATATGGTTCTTCAGTGTGTTCCCAAGCATCCAAATGATACGCCTCAACCCAATTTCCAAACCGTTCGGACCATCCATTGTAATCATCAATATCCATGAGTTTAGGCGGTTTCTGAGACGTCCCCGTTTCATTCTCAAGCAATGTACTCTGAGTAATTGTAATAGGACTAGCAAAAGCATTGTAGAACTCGTTCTCCATGTTTCGAATTTTCAAATAAGCTGTACCACCTTGGAAAATACCTGACAAACCTGACAATACAACAGAACAAACACAATTAGTTAAATCACTTATCAATTAACTGAATAATACTGATACTCGAACTGATGATTTTCCGTGCGGACTGAACGTTGACCAATTGTGCGGACTGTTCTGACTCGAATCGAATTCAAACAATTTGACCCTTTTAATCCTTTGAACTCCAAATTATACGAACTGGACTTTATCACTCAATTTGACCACACTATACGACTTGACTGACAAACGTACTGAACCAACCGTGCGAACCGACTAAACTCCAAATCTTGTGACCTGACAACTCATACACACTTGCATACAGATACAATATCACATGAAACGATAACTATAACACTTTCTATTAGGCCATTTATCTAAACTGATCACATGTGTTTTTAATATATTGTATATGGCTGACACATTCACATGCAATCACAACAAATTTCAATGTTTCTTGGAAATTACATTCATATGCAAAACAAATCAGTCACATGAAACCATATTTAATATCCATCAAATATTCAAACTTTAATATGGAAGAACATTTGCCAGCAACACATCAACAATTAATGGACGACAACTAGCACTGCATTTAAACAATTCACGTGATTATATGTTTCAATCAAATAATACCCTTGATCAGAATGTTACACATATTTCAAGCAGTCGGTTGTTTCAAGCGAGATTAACAACTAATGACCTTTCAAGCAAAATCTACATTTAAATTTCAAGCGAAATCCACAAATCAGTCTCAATTCTCAAGTGAAATCATCAACCTAATGCATATTCAAGCGAAATCTACATGAACTTCAAGCAAAAACCATGTTTTTCAAGCGGAATCTATGATGAAATGTGAACTCTCAAGCGAAATCTAACACAAATTTCAAGCGAAATCTATGACATCAGCAATAACGAACTGATTTAGGTCCGATTGAACGAGTAAATGATCGAAATACGTTCTGAAACTTTCAAGGCTTTGTTAAAACATGTTTTCGCACAATATGTGAGAATTTGAACCGATTTTATCCGTAAAAAGTTGATTAATTTTGAAAGAAGGTGTAGAAAAACAGAAATAGTGGCTGAATTGGTACGAACTCTTCCTCCTGAGCTCTGATACCACTTGTAGGATCGTTTGCGGACCCGAACGAGTCGTTCAGAAGAGTTTATCTCAGTTTCAGAGGCGGAAACTAAGAAACTGAGGTCAATTCAGCGAGTATACACTTTAAACTGTTGTTTCTATTGATTTGTATGACATTTACAACCTGACAACACTTCGGCAGCACTTCGTTGCAAACCGGAAGAATCTCTGAAAATTGTTACAAAAGAAATGACATGCTAGCCTATATATAGAGGATAGGTTTCGCTTGAAACCTGACATATTTGTTCAAGCGAAATCCTCAAATTACTATTCAAGCGAAATTCATGTCTTCAACATTTTGATTTCAATTTAATCTACCATGTATTTTGTCTTCTAGTGTAATGATGTCATAGATGATATCATCTTGATGATGTCATCATAACATCATGCTGAATCATATCCGCAACGAGACTAAGACTCGATGTAAGACGTAGTGCACCAACAGTTACAAACCAACCAAACATTGTCTTGAACAAAGTTGACAAACCTAACAAACATTGTCTAAACTTACAAACCATCCATCACTCATCAAGATTGTAAACTGGTGCACCTTGAGTGGCAGTGTGTGATTCCTGTGAAGCAATGGATTGTTCAGCCCCTTGTCCTTTGTAGCTCCTGACATTGTGACCCATATTCCCACATTTACCACACCTGATGCTACTACCCTTTCTGGTCATTTTACCTCATTTGTCGAACTCTTTCTCAAGTTCTTTTTCACCATATGCCTTCTTTATTTTCTTCTTTGGCCTTCCAACTTGTGTATGATGCTTAGGTGGGATGAGTGTTGTTGGACACTCTGAAGGAGTCCACATCTCCGGCCCGTTGATTGGCTCTATGACATTGTAATAAACTTTCTTCCATGTTGACAGCCAATACACTTCATCCACCCACTCTTCTGGTATGCCAGCATCAATGCTATTCCTTGACATATCCCATATGGCTGCAACTGCATGTTTGCAAGGCATCCCGGTCAAATCCCACTTCCAGCATGCACATGTTTTATGTTTAACATTCACAACACACTGTGATCTCGGACCTGTGACTTGATACTTGTCCGAATCAACCATTAAAACAGACATTTCAGCAGCCTGTTTCTTGATCTCATCGAAGACCTCAGTGGCATGAGGAGTCAGTGGCCACATACACTTTGCTTGTAATTTCTTGACATTCACTATCCTCTTGGTCATGTACTCCCGAATGAATTCTAGGCATGTGATAATCGGCTTGTCCCTTGCTCCTACGATTTGTCTGTTAAAAACCTCACATATGTTGTTCAGCAACATATCACATTTAGCTCTTCCAGAAAAATATGCTCTTGACCAAGCGGTGAATGGGATCTCATTCAGCCAGTCATACATGGCTCGTTCTGTTGTCTTAATTTCTTCCATAGCTTTGTTAAAGTATGGAATAGATGTCTTCCTTCCGGCTGACCAAAGCAAATTCTTGTAAACATCTCCACGCCACTTGGATTTCATGTTCTCATGAATGTGCCTCAAACAAAATCTGTGCTCAGCATTAGGGAAAACGGCTAGCATAGCAGGAATCAGACCCTGTGATACAAAATGAAATTAATGACACTATTTTGCAAGGTTTTAATTAACAATTAAGAACATATTACCTTTTGTCTGTCACTGATGAAGGTGAAACAAGAGTCTGCCGTACACTCTAGGTCATCTCTCAACAGTTGCAAAAACCATTTCCAGGTTTGTGTTGTTTTTGCCTCAACAAGGGCATAACAAACTGGATATATGCTATTGTTCCCATCAATACCAACAGCACTCAAGATCTGTCCAGGAAATGGACCTTTCATGAAACAACCATCCACACCCAGCAATGGTCTCCCAATCATCTTAAATCCTCTCATCATAGAGGCAAAACAAAAATAAACCCTTCGAAACTGCCTTGTAGGACTAGCTGGGTTCCCACATGGCTCCACATCAATTTTAATTGTACTACCTGGGTTGGCTTTTAGAAGTTCATCACAGTATGACCTTAGCAGACCATACTGTTCTTGGTAATCACCATAGATCTTTGTAGTTGCTATCCTCTTAGCTCTGAATACCTTATGTAGTGATACTTCAAGTTGATGCTTCCGAAGCAGTTGACTTTGGATTGCTTGAATTGGCATGTCTGGATTGCTTTCAATCATAGGTTGGATCTCTCTGGCAATCGAACTCATTGTGTACAAAGAAACGGCCCTTGTTGTCAAACAATTGTGTTGATTATGAATGGTCTTCACACACCACTGGTCCTTGTCTGTGTTCCTTGAGATGTGAACTGCCCAAGGACATGTGGGCTTGGTATGCCTTTTGAGGTGCTTATATTTTTGCCCTACTTTGGTGCATTTACTACTTTGCCCCTCTTCTCCTTTATTTTTTACATGACCAAGTAGTGGTGGATTGCTTCCAAAACATACTACCCTATACCTTAACAATTCATTTTTTTGAATAAAAACATCCCTCCTTGCCTTAAGAGCATAATCTTTCACCATCCGATTCATCTTTTTCTTGTCATCAATAAGCTGACCAATGTAGAATGGCAGATCATTTGGACCTTTTGAAGCACTCTTGTTTCTCCTCCTTATCTTCCTGGCAACCTTATCTCTAAGGGTTGAATTGTCATCCGATCCACTTTCAAAATCCTCCAAGTCAACAGGCACATGACCTTCATCAGTTCTGTCATCATCATGATCCTCATCACCTGAACCATCCAGCTCTTCCCTAGTAAAATCAACATTAGCCCTGAACCTCTGCATATCCACCTCTATTTCATAAACCAAATTATCTTCTTCAACATACTCATAATCAGGATCACTACCTTTACTCTCTTCTTCATCACTTCCTTTACTCTCTTCTTCATCTTCATTCATACTATAATCCTGATTATTTATTGTAAATGATGCTGGAACAATTGCTTTACATGCCCCTACAGGACCTTCACTTGTATTTTCCAATATTGTTGACATCCGGTGTTCAACATACATGTCGATGATGTGGACTCCTTGACGCACATGATCGAAGATAGGCTCTAAGTCAACATCACATTTTAATGTCCTAAGACCAAAATCCAACGAACAATACGGTTCCTTGTAATGAATGCAGAAAAACAAACCATCATTGTATCCTAATTTCTTAACAATCTCCTCTAAAACATCAGTATTCAACACTCTAAAATCTACATGATCAATGTAGCTCATCTTCCCACCAAAGTATTTCCTATTTGGGTTTTCTACAAAATTACCTCCATGGTGAAATTTAATGGTAAATTGAGATTGGGTTTCTCCTGTAAACACACATCAACAACAAATTAATACCGAAAAAAGTTAACATCTTACCAAATTCAGACCCTTTGAACTTGCATGTCACTTACGGTACATTTCACCCGGTTCGAAATACTGATCTTCAGCTCGTATCTTCCACATTCGAACATCCATGCTCGTAACAGACTTCAAATCTGCTGTATGTGTTGAAGAATGCCTGATCGCCTGTGCGGAGGTCTTCAATTTCGACTTAGGTTAACTTCAGGGTTTCAATGTGGTGAATTGTTGATTAAATGAGGTTGCAGGTCAACAGGAAAGCGAAATTACCTAATTGCCCCTTGACCATTAACAGAAATCGCTAACATCTAACGTTGAAATGGTCAGGGGGTAAACATGCGACATAACCCCAAACAGTGGGGGGTAAAACTGCAATTACTTCCTTAGGGGGGGTAGACCTGCCAATGCCCCCTAACCTCAGGGGGTAAAATTGCAGTTTACTCTATATATAAACACAACCAAAACTCATTCATATTCAACAAAAACAATCTCAAAACCTCTCTAAAAAACCCAACCATTTTTTAAAAAACTTGATGGATTCTCCTAGTTCTTCATCCATGGTAAATTTTTACTACAACGAGTATTTTGCGGATGGCGATGGTTCGACCGATGAGGAGCTTGAGCAAGAGGCGGTTACGAGTGCTTGTCAACTAGCGGTGAGATATGTCAACCATTGTCGTCGCCCCCAAGCAGAAAAAAATAAAAGAGGTTATATTGAACAAGACCGACGCGCGGCACACGATCATTTGATGAAAGATTATTTTGATGAGGCGCCGACATTTTCGAACGAATTTTTTAGGCGTCGTTTCCGAATGAGTAAGCGGTTGTTTCTACGCATAGTCGACGACTTGGAAGCCAACTACGATTATTTTAAACAAAAACCGGATGCGAGAGGGGCACTTGGATTTACCGGTATCCAAAAGTGTACGTCGGCGTTACGAATCCTTGCTTATGGTAACACTACCGACATCAACGACGAGTATCTAAAAATGGCGGAGAAAACAACACGAGACAGCTTGGAGCATTTTTGTCGCGGTACAATTCTTATACTTTACTTTTTTTTTTAGAAAACGACGAGTATGTTTACAATTTTTTTTTTTGAAGCTTATGTTTGTCTATATTTTTTTATAAAGGTATAATTGATGTGTACGGTGCGCGTTATCTTAGAACGCCCACATGGGACGACCTTCAAAAGATCTACGAGGTACATAATACTGAGCATGGTTTGCCTGGTATGATCGGGAGCATAGATTGCATGCATTGGCGTTGGGATAACTGCCCGACTGCATGGCGAGGCCAACACACACGTGGTGACCAAAAAGGACCCACTATTATTCTTCAGGCGGTTGCTTCACAGGACCTTTGGGTTTGGTCGGCTTACTTTGGCGTTGTCGGGTCATGCAATGATATCAATGTTTTTGAACAATCTCCGTTGTTAGAGGAGTGGATTTCTGGCAAAGCTCCAAAAGCGTCGTTTTACGCAAATGGAAACTACTACCCTCATGGATATTATTTAAGCGATGGAATTTATCCTAGGTATTCGATTTTCGTGAAGACGTTTAGTGATCCTATTGATGATAAAAGAGCACACTTTAAAAAGCTTCAAGAGTCTTCACGAAAAGACATTGAGAGATGCTTTGGGGTTCTTAAACAACGCTGGCAATATTTGAGAAATCCTTGCCGTGCATGGAGCAAGCAAAAAATGAGAGATGCTATGTACGCTTGTATAATCATGCACAACATGATTTTGGAAAACGAAGGAAAGGCGATATGCCAGAATTATGTGCAAGAAGCCGTTGAAGAGGAGCATCCACAGGCGACAATGGAAGAAAGAGTGAATAATGCGAGAGAGTTGCGTTACGAACCGTACCATTCCCAGTTAATGGTTGATTTAGTACACCACGCATGGTCGGTTCGGTATGTACCACCTGAGGGAGAGGAAGAAACGGAGGACGAGGAAGACGAAGTTGGCGAGGGTGAAGAAAGCGAAGACGAAAACTAGTGTTTTTTTTTTAATTTAATCGGATATTTTTTTTTCTAGTATTGTATTTTTTTTTAATTTAATGAAGTATTTAAGTTAAAAAAAAATAATTGTGAAATGATTGAATGAGGGTTATTGGCATAATGCTCCACTACGCCACTTTTGCTATAATGCCCCAACGCTGACTAGGATGCCACGTGTCGGATAATGCCCCATGGTGGGAGCATTATGTTAGTTCACCACTACACATGGTCTAACAATGAAAGAAAGTGGTCATTTAAAATCATCCGAAACTCAGTTTTAAACTGAAACAACTTTTTTTTTTTGTTTTTTGAAAGGGTAATAAGTGACAAAACATAAAAAAGTTGAACTATAGTCATACGTTGAGTCGTATTAACTCGAAAAATGTAGAACTATACATAAAACGAAAATTTGCGAAAGATGAAAAGTATAAGTGCCAAAAATTGTGAAGTTAAATTACAAATAATAAAAAGTTTTGGGTTAAAGTTAAAAAAACAAATTATGTAGGGTTAAAATTGCAAAAGGTAAAAACCTTTGGTTTAAAACTAAAAAATTAAGTTTTTTTTTTTTGAAAATGCCTCAAAGCACAACTTACAAGTTGTATTGCATATATTTATTGCTTATTTATAGTAATAAAATATTAATATATGTATAATATCAATCGACAATGGAACTGTAGAAGCATCATCAACAGTCCATTTCACACAAGCCCATCACTGAAAGATAATTATTTAAAAAAAGCCCAATTATTGTCATTTCTAATTTTTTTAAAGGGCCCAATTATTGTTGTTTCTAAAATTCATTTGAGAAGCCCATTTAAGTTACCATTTAAAGCATTCTCATCCAAACCATCAAAATATATGAGGGGTAATTTTTATATTATAAAGGGTATAAAAAATGGTTGTGAGTGGAGGAGAGAGAAAATGTTACTGTTCATCTGTATATTTGGGGGGACACTGTTCACCCAGCATAATTTTTTTAATATATATTGAAAATGGTTGTGAGTGAAGGAGAGAGAAAAATGTAATGATAATATTATTTAATTGAAAAGGAGAGAGAAAAAATATTTGTTTTTAGTGAAAATATATTGATATAGGAGTTGTTTTTTAGTGGAATGTATGTATAATTTGATGGATTGGATGAGAATGCTCTTAATTCATCAAAATTTTCTCAACTTTTAGTGTTGATAAAATGGCAACCAACCCGTGGGATTGGTCAAACACAAACAATCCAAGCCCTGGCAAGTAGTGGTGCACAAAAAACCCGAACCCGGACCCGGAAAAAAAAACTGGAACCGGGTATTATAAAAACCGGGTTTTCTATACCCGAACCCGAACCCGACCCTACCCATAGGGTAGGGACCGGGTATGCATATTTGATCTAAAACCCGAACCCGAAACCGGGTTTTTTTATACCCGGTTTATACCCGAAACCCGGTTTTTATAATACCCGAAATCCGGTTTTTATAATACCCGATACCCGGTTTTTATACCCGAATTATGTATGCACTTTGATGTAATCTTGTTTAATTATTAGGTTTCTAATGATATTTGCCACCGCTACTTAATTATTTAGTATATTTCATTACAAGTGGAAACAAATATGCCAATATATGTTGGCCCTTCTATTTTCTTTGTTTGTTTAATATCATTATTAGTTTTTGTATTTAATAAATTGTGCCTCTGTTTACAAAGTTCAAGAATAACCACATGAAGAACTATAAATTGTGCCTCTGTTTATAAATTGTGCCTCTGTTTATCAATAGATTTGATGTCTATGTGTGAGAGTTATGTTTGATACATTTTATAAGCATAGTTCCGGTCGGGTTTTTTTAATACCCGGTGCGGGTTTTTTCCCAACCCGATGCATACCCGAACCCTACCCGATGAATACCCGAACCGGACCCGAACCCGAACCCGGAAATAGGGTATTATAATACCCGGGTTTTATAAAACCCGACCCGAACCCTACCCGAACCCGGGTATATAGGGTATACATTTTTGGTAGAAAACCCGGACCCGACCCGGTTTTAAAAAAAAACCGATTTTGTAAAACCCGATCCTACCCGAACCCGATCCTACCCGAAACCCGGTTTTAAAAAAAACCCGATTTGTGCACCACTACTGGCAAGTCTTCGCAACAATTTGATCCGTCATCACGGGCTCAATCTATTTTACAATATAGTTCTAGAAATAACCCTCCCCCACAAAGTAAACCTGACATGTCTTGGGTTCACATGCCAGGCTTGAGCTTGAGCTCTGTAAATAAACGAGCTTTATTTTAGGCTAATGTTTGGCTCGGGCTCGATAAGACTCTGCTCGTTCCGAGCTTTTTCTGGAGCCGATCTTGAGTAGCTCGCAAGCTGCTCAGCTCGTTTGCATCCTAGTGTTGCTTAGTTACTTACTTATTATAAGCCGATGATTTCTGTTCCTAAAATTTATGTTTGTTATGGACATTTGAGGCCTTAAACTAGAACTATCCTAATGTCCCAAAATATCTACAATGTGCATGTCAAGGAACACATATTTTATGTTGCAACTTGCAGTCGATATCATATGTTATCTGTCTTATTATGTTACAAGATGTCTGTTGTGTACATAGGTGCTTATCTTGGAATAACTGGAAACAGGATTTCTACTCCAGCCGATGCACTTTACGTAGGTCTTGGGACCCACTTTGTTACATCCGGAAATTTGGGCTCACTTAAGGAGGCGCTTTTATCAGTTACATTGTATATCTCTTACAACCCCTTACTGTTCACAACTTCACACACTCGAGCATCTATAGTATGTTTATATATATAACTTCACACCAATAAATGACACGTTAGGCTCCGTAAAATATAGCTATTTGTTGGTTAACTAAACTATCTTGTATAGGTGATAGTGTTGACTCGTTACTAATAAACGGATTGACTCAACTTTTGTTTTAAATGTAACGGGTCAAATAAAAAGATATTAGCTATAAAGGAAACTGGTATAAAGTCACCCAAAGTGTACTTTAAACGTATAAAACGTTTCAAATGAATTAATATAGTTGTAATCATATTCAAAGCACTGGTGATTTGTAAAAATTTTGGTCAAAAAGTGTTTAGGGTCGACGCGGCCTGGCCCACAGCAAAGTTAACTCCTTTTAGTCCACCCATTTTGCCACCTAATGGACCGGTGTGTTGTAAATTTTCTTTAAATGCTTATTTTTATAGTTGATTTTTTTTTTAGTTTGAAAGGGAAGTGATTATGTATCATGTATACATATTGTTATTCTATACAGTTCTGAGAATCCACATCATGAGTAGCACGCCCAAGTCGGAGCCCCGAATGAAGTTACTCTTGCCTCGTATAATTTCAACATTTGGCGCAAATAAGTCTGTTAAAGAGATAATCGAGGAACTTGAACAACATAGCCAAAGTGCTGATACAACAGGTCGCATAAATTATATGCTTTGTAGAGTTTAGAAAAATGGGTGGGTAATGGGTTGGGTAACAAGGGGTTCAGCTCAAACCGGGTACGTGTTAATACAAGTCGGGTTGGGCTGACACATCAACACTATTTTGCCCATTTTTTTGTATCTTGTAGTTAATTAGGGTTTATTATAATAGGAAAATTGGATTTAAATAATCTCAACTATTACCTATTGGCTGTCAACAGTCCCAACTAACGGATGTTTTGTGAGTCCCAAATTTAAATCTATTTCAGGGATGAGCAAATTGGACCCGGAACCGGTACCGAATTTACCGAATCGGGTACATTTTCGGTACCGACTTTTGACATTTTCGGTACCGGTTCAGTACGGTACCAGTATTTACCGGTTTTTACCCTCAAATACCGGTACCGTACCGGTACCGAACCGTACCGTACTGGGTATATTCGGTACCGGTACCGGTATTCACTTTTGGGGATTTTCGGTACCGGTACTTTCGGTTCTGGTACCGGTCGGTACCGAGCTCATCCCTAATCTATTTTCCCCCAACGAGCTTTTTCTGACCGAGGTCTAACCCAGTTAGTTTTTGTTGACTTGGACTGCTACATTAGCAGTCCTGGTCATCAAAACATTGCCACATCAGCACTCCACATCATCAAATGTTGACTTTTTGCCACATAAGCATTCCACATCATCATAACTTTTACTTTTTTACCACATAAGCAGCCCTCGTCATCAAAACCTTGACATTTTTGCCACATAAGCAGTCTATGTCATCACTTTGCCACATAAGTAGTCCACATCATCAAAAGTTTGACTTTTTGCCACATAAGCAGTCCATGTCATCAACACTGTGACTTTTTGCGAAATAAGCAGCCCCCGCCATCAAAACTTCTTTTTGCCACATAAGCAGTCCACAACAGCAAAAAAAACTTACAGGGTTAGACCTCTGTTAAAAAAAACTCGTTAGGATAAAATAGGTTAAAAGTTGGGACTGCCACAAAACATTTTGTTAGTTGGAACTGTTGATGGCCAATAGGTAACAGTAGTTGGGATTATTTAAATTCAACTTTCCATTATAATATTATTTTAGTTTAAGTAATAATTTATAGTTCTTCTATACAACAGTTTATCGGTGGTTAATTGTTTGAATACACTTTGGGTGGCTTTTAACCATTGGAGAGAAAATACTACACAACCCAAATTTACTCATTTTAAGGCAAATTAATTTAAAATTTTAAATTGCTACCTCTAGTGCTTTATAAACCTTTTAGGTTTTTTTTTTTTTTTTTTTTTTTTTTTTTTGTGAAATTAATAACATTGTTCTTAGAGTTAAATACTTGGTTGGTCCCTGTGGTTTGCAAAAATTACAGACTTGGTCATAGTGGTTTATTAATTACACGCGTGGTCCCAAAACTTTTCAAAAATGCACTCGGTTGGTCCCCAGCCCTAACCTCAGTTAGATTTCTCAGTTAACTATGCGTGAAATGACTATATTACCCTTGAACAATTAAAAACCTAAAACTAAGAATTAAAAAATTAAAACCCCCCACAACCTTCATCATCTGCATCACCATCATCATTTTTGTGGGTGTGTGAAGATGAAATCTCAACCTAAAGAACACATGATCCCCTCAATTTCCATTTCTCTACAACTCTATCTAAACACCCACACAAGAAAACCCAAACGCTTTTGAAAAATTCCAGCCACACATAACCAGATCCTCATCATCTTCTCCATGAAGAAACCCTATATCCTCTACATACACACACAGAACCTTAACTACAACTCAAACACACATACATAACCCAAGCCAAACACCCTCTCGGTCACCCTCTCTCCTTCGTCCTCCCTCTCTACGGTGACCGGCCGACCACCACAGTTGGTAGCGGCGCGTGATGGTGGCGGCGGATGGGTACTCCGATCGGAACAGGGAAGCGACGAGCCGACAGGTGGCTCGACGGCCGGCGACTAGCCAGTGAGGTTTTCTGATTTCCGGTAGTGGAGGCGACGACGGCGACATAATCAGAGAGCCAGAGAGCGAAAACGGGGAGTTAGTTTTGGCTCAAGTTTCAGCTTCTGTTTCGGCTCGGGTGACGGTACGGTTTTGGGCTAGTCGATTCGGGTTCATGTTCGGGTGTGGTCTTTGTCATGTGAAGATGAAGTCTCTGATTCGCCGTAGAAACCGGACGGCCGACAGGTCGCCGGAGATGGTGATGAAGATGATGCAGGTTGTGGTGGGGTTTTTAATAGTTCAAGGGTAATATTGTCATTTCACACAAAGTTAACTAAGAAATTTAACTGAGGTTAGGGCTGGGGACCAACCGAGCGCATTTTTGACAAGTTTTGAAACCACGCGTGTAATTAGTAAACCACTAGGACCAAGTCTGCAATTTTTGTAAACCACAGGGACCAACCAAGCATTTAACTCTTGTTCTTATCTATGAGCAGTTTCACAGTGGGCCACAGAGGTTCTTTCAGGGATTAAAAAAGGTGCTCCGTTTTCTCTTGTTCTTACACAAAAATATTTCTCTAAAGTCGCCTCTGCGCACGGAAATCATGGAAACGAGTTGTCCAAGGTGAGTTCCCATATGTTTTTCATTTAATTGCCTTTGGTGGAGGGTTTTTATGACATCATTTGATAATAATTAATAACATTGCTTGCTATATGCTTCTATTTGTTGTGTTAGTTAAACGGCGTTATGAAATCCGAATACCGAATTGCATTAAGGGCTTCACTTCGAAGTGATTTTGCTGAAGGGGTTAGGGCGGTATCGGTGGATAAGGATCAGGTTTGTTATTCTCTGGAAATACTTGTAATAAAACTTAATTTTGAAATTCACACAAGTTATAATCGAAACTGTTGAATGTTGATTCATAAAGCGAACTGCACCTGTTGAATCTTGATTTATTAAGCAAACCGGAACTGTTGGTTTGGTTTGGTTTTTAATTTTTAGTTATATTTGTTTATTAAACATAAAAGAGGGGAAGGATCCACTAAAAAGTGGATTTTGCCTAAGTAGCGTAAGAAGGATTGTGATGATGACATGTGGCACTCCTAATAAGTAGGAATGAAGGGCATTTTGGTTCTTATAAATAGGAGTAAAAATAACATGTGACACCCCTTTTGTTTTTTAAAAACACAACAAAAAAATCTAGTACAAAAAAATTTAGCACAAAAAATCTAGTACAAAAAAATATAGCACAAAAAAATATAGCACAAAAAAATCTAGTACAAAAAAATATAGCTAAAAAAAATCAACAAAGAATGTAGTACAAAAAAATTTAGCACAAAAAATTGAGAAAAAAAAATTTAAGGCAAAAAAATTCAGCACAAAAAATTTAGCACAAAAATAAAGTACAAAAATTCAGCACAAAAAAATGTTATACAACATAGAAATACAACACATTTTAGTGGGTTTTTTTAATCTTCATATTTTATATAGCAATATGGTACTCAAATTAAAGATAAAAAGATGCTCGATTTTACGGTGAAATTTTTATGAAAAAATAATGTCGTATAAAAAAGTTACGAACGTTTAAAAAACGGGGGTGGAATATGCATGTGCTTTGCATGTGGAGAGAGAAAGTCCATAAATAATTTTCCCAAGATACCCTTGCACTCCTCTTTTCTCCGACACTTTCATCTTAACCATTGATTTAAAAAATGAATGGTTAAGATTCCTTCTCATCCTATTTAGGCAAAATAAACTTTTTATTTGATCTTACCCCATAAAAGAATGCCGTTTGTACATATGATTCATGAATATAACAATATGTATCTAACTGCTAACTCCAACAATAAAAAAATAGGTTCAAGGCTAAATAGGCGGTTCCAAGTTCCAAACAGTTGGTTGGTGGTTGGACAAGTAATCCGTCAAACTGCCAAAACCAAACCGTGAACCAACCACATAAGTTTCAAACCGTCTGACTTGCTTTGGTTTTAACGATTCAGTCAGCTAGTATTTGAAGTATGTGGTATCATTGATCTAAACTTATCGCGTCTGGTTTAAGTTGGGTCTGATCTGATTTTATTTTCATTGAACATCTTTTGGTTTGTCTTCCTAATAATTTTGAAATTTACTAGAATCCCAAGTGGAACCCACCAAGCTTAGAGGAAGTTGAAACAAGTGAAGTGGAAGTTCTTTATGAACCATTGGGCTCGGAGGCCGAAGAACTCTGTGTTTAAATCATCTTCGTCTAGTCATCCAGTGATAACTACATTAGCATTGTAAGTTTTAATAGATCTGTATGTGTGATACATGTATTCATATAAATTGTTTTTTCGGTAGTTTTAGATTCCTGATGATTACAGCGGATAAGCATGTCATGTGAATTTTAGATATGACACGAAATCATTACATAAACTTCGTGGATTTTGTATAAGTGGGTTCGGGTTCACGTGTTTATTTTTCAAACATGTGTTTCTAGTCATTCTAATAGAGTATATTTATTTATACTAAAATGTAAAAGATAAAATTATTTGTATACGTTTGTATATTTTTGGTAGTCTTGTGATTTTAACATGTTTAGATGCAAATTAATAAAATTAAGTAAAATTGAGTTAAGGGTCATGCTTGTGTCAACGTGGAAAGCGTCGTGTTCGTGTGCAAGTGCTCGACACAAATTGAGTTTACCATGGGTTTGATCTGAGCTGAGCGAACACGTCCCATTTAATACCCTGGGCATTGAAAAAATGGAATAATAATAATATGAACATGTTAACAAAGTAACACATTACAACAGATGTCAATTGACATTTGAACATTCAATGTCACCTTGAAAGAAAGGGAGAGTGGCGTTGGCTGAGGGGTGGTGTTAATGAGTGCGCCATCGCCTTGAAATAACGTCTCATTTAAAAACCATTAAAATGAGCTGCGCCATCGTTGGTGGGTAGGCAGAGGAAGTGGTAGCTAGCCTGTATAATCGGATCGAGGGAAAGAGATCTGAAAGTAGCCTTTTACCCCGTTATTCGAGGTGAATGAAGCCTAGCTTTCCCCGTTCACCATCAGATGGAGCACCCATAAAGCTTGGGGGTCAATTGTCCATAATACCAAGACCACTTGCAATGTGAGCCATTAGCTACCATACTTGTTAAATATTAAATACAACTGTGGTTTCCATAAGTTAGGCACATAATACTAACATATTTGTCATTTTACAAAAAAAAAAAAAAAAAAAAAAAAGGGACGTAGACAAATTTAATACTTGTATAATGGAGTATACCCCATTTTGCAAAATATATTACACTCATACTAGTCACAACGAGGTTTTGGCACACAATATATCTCAAACAAATCAAAGGCTGCTTAAAGTTTTAGATTTCATATAGCGAAGCGATGTGGTGTCGCTATTATAATCATAGCGACAGATAGCGATACCTTAATTTTTTTTATATGGATAGCAATTAGATATAGCTATAAAATAGCTAGATTTTAGGTTTTTGTTAAATATACATGTAAAATAGCATATATACCAGGATATTTTGATATAAGATACATAGAGTAAAATGCACGGATAGTCCCTGTGATTTGGTGAAATTTCACCTTTAGTCCCCAACTTTTCAAAATTACACTCTTAGTCCCTGTGGTTTGACAAGTTGTTACTCGGATAGTCCCCAGAGCGGATGGAGGTTAGTTTTTCTGGTTAAGTGTGTGTGAAATGACAAGGACTATCCGAGTAACAACTTGTCAAACCACAGGGACTATCCGAGTAACAACTTGTCAAACCACAGGGGCTATCCGAGTAACCTTCATCCGCTTTAGGGAGTATCCGAGTAACAACTTGTCAAACCACAGGGACTAAGAGTGTAATTCTGAAAAGTTGAGGACTAAAGGTGAAATTTCACCAAACCACAGGGACTATCCGTGCATTTTACGATACATATAAAAATTTTAAAAAATCTTTGTATAGTATATTGCTATTTATAAAATAGCGGTCGCTATTTGTCGCTATTCGCTATGTAGCATATATGTCATAGTTGGACAAGGGAATAAAAGCATAACATCTGCTTTAAACCAGTTTCCCTGCATTACACATTGGACATTCTCACGCAGAATCTCATGACAATTCATCACATTACCATCTGCGATAGTAATTCTAATAGGTAACATCTGTTTAATAGGTAGGGCATCTCATTCTACAAGCAATCTTTTCATCCAAGAAGTTATGAGTTGAGCCAGAATCAATTAAGATACGTAGTGGTTTAGTTCCTATTGATCCAGTGACTTGCATAGTGGAGTAAGATGGTACACCCATGATTGCATTTAATTAACGGAGTGAAATTGAAGCTGGATGTAGGCCAATTACTGAAGAAATTGCGACAAATCAAGAGTGTCCAAGGATTGAACAGCTCTGATACCACTTAACATGATTAAACAAGAAACAGAAGAGGAATTCGATCAAACCAAGCGTATTGTTATTACTGTTCTAGTTCGTTTAAGTACAACTAACAACGACTAACTAACCCAACTAACTTGTTTACACAATAACCCCATACTATCACAGTATTACAATTAACCCCCCAGACCTTATTAACCCCATTCTGCTACGTAAACCATGTAATAAATCAGCCACCATGAAAAGGATGCAAACCAGAGACGCTAACGCGATGTACATCCCAATCAATAACATAGGTGCGCTGTAACGATCTTCAAGTTCTGATCTGTATATAAACTTTAGGTATCCCAACAATGAATCTGTAATATTGTTAGGAATATTGTAGTCATCAGTGAGTGTATCCACAATATTAAGATACTCATGTATTGAGGTGTAAGCCATAACTCTAGGGAAAGAAACTGATGATTTGATTTAATGGAGATATGATGAGTTGAAGATGGATGGTAGAAATAATGTGGGCAGAGCTTAGGATTGGATTTTGTGGTAGGGAGGACTTAACAAGGATGGATTTACAGACGGTGACTTAATATATTACCGTAACACGTGAATCATGCTGTCCCCTAAAGCTGTTGCTGTTGCATGATTAAAGATAAATTCAATAACTCCAAAGCTAATAATTGTAAAATCCAATATTTCATCCCATCACCCGGGCCACCCACGAAACTTTGTTTGCAATAATTGTGGAAAGAGAAAATTGCTAAATTCGTCCATGAAGTTCTACACAAATTGCTAGATCAGTCCAAAATCAAGATTTGCTGCTAAAACAGTCCAAAATCAAGATTTGTTTTGCTAATACAGTCCAAAACACAGACGCAAGCCACATAATTGAATTGCCAAGAAAAGTTGAATCGGATAATATTTGAAGGGCAGATCTATTCACACACCCATTTGGTTTATTCACACACCAAAACGCCCCGCTATGACCAAAGCGGGGCGCTTTGGATTAAAGTCAACAGACAAAAGCTGAGCACGTCACTTTCTATCCGGCGACCTCGTATCTAAGCGGCCCGCTTTGGCCAAAGCGGGGCGTTTTGGTCTGGCAGTTTATTTTTGGGGGAAAAAGTAGGGTTTTGGTGAAAAAAGTAGGGTTTTGGTGAAAAAAAAGGTTGTTGGTTTGTTGTTTGATTGTGTTTTTTTTTTGTTGAAAGGTTGTGGATTTTTTTTTAATTTTATAAGACATATTTAATTTAAAGTTGATTTAAAGTTATTTTATTTTTACAAAAACATATATATATTAGTGTTATTAATTTATCAAGTAATAAGTTACTTTTTTTTAATTTTTTTGTCAATTTATATCATATCTTTGACTAATTTATATTGTTATGTTCTTTTAGTTTTCATGATGAAACCAGAGCTGTTATCTCGGTTCTTCAGTACTTTCGTGATAAATACAATGTTCATATTCGTTATCCAGTGCAGAAAAATGCGGTTTCTGTATCGGTTATTCAGATCTCTATTCGGTTATCTTTCAAAACTGCAATACTCGAATGTACAGAAAATCCCGAAGAAGTTTAACAGATATCATCGGAAGCAAATCCTGTTGAACAACAATGTCCTGTTAATTGTTTCAGATGACATGCTTGGTAACAAAGAGGAACACTTTCTTCTTTTGTTTTTCGATCTTTGTTAGCTGTTAATATTTTATTTTTTTCTACTTTTAGAAAGGTTTGAGAGAGAAAGTTGTAGTCAAATTACAGTTAGTCTTAAATGGTACAAAAATGTGATGATACCAAAAGAAGCAGCACTTTGGACACTGTTGGGTTATCATCTTTCAACCCCATGTTGATAAGTGTGTGTTTATTTTGATTTAATGCTTCAGTTTACTTGAATCTTTGTGTGTGTTTTTTGTTGCAATTCAGTCAAGACTGACACGGGTAAGATCGTGCCACTTGATGTCAAAGGCTCAGACACTGTTGGCAGCATCAAGCTCAAAATACAGGCCAAGGAACATATCCCCTTTGACCAACAGGAGCTGATCTTCAACAAGAGAAATCTAGTGTCTGTCTATTCAATTGAGAGAAATCATTGCATTACATCCCCGTTGAAAAACAGAATCGATAACAGTACGATGTAATGCAATGATTCCTCTCAATTGAATAGACCGACACTTGCTTCATAGGACTCACTTGAATCGTCTCGGATGTAATAACAGTACGTTTAGCATCCGTGCCTGCTTGAATTGCAGAAAGCAAAGGATAATGAAGATGAACATTGTATTTATCACGAAAGTACTGAACAACCAAGAGAACAGCTCAGGTTTCATCAACTGCATTTGGAACAGGAGAGTTGAAAAAACTGCAATTGGAATTGATCTTGGAACAACACACTCTTGTTACCATACGACTAAATGATAAAAGCGCTTCTCTAGACAATCTGGGATTATGTTCCGCAAATTGGGGACCACAGGGACTATCCGTGCATTTTACTCAGATACATATAAAAATTTTAAAAAATCTTTGTATAGTATATTGCTATTTATAAAATAGCGGTCGCTATTTGTCGCTATTCGCTATGTAGCGTATAGGTCCCTTGTCGCTATTCGCTATGTAGCATACATGTCATAGTTGGACAAGGGAATAAGCATAACATCTACTTTAAACCAGTTTCCCTGCATTACACATTGGACATTCTTACACAGAATCTCATGACAATTCATCACATTACCATCTACAATAGTAATTCTCATAGGTAACATCTGTTTAATAGGTAGGGCATCTCATTCTGCAAGCAATCTTTTCATCCAAGAAGTTATGAGTTGAGCCATAATCAATTAAGATACGTAGTGGTTTAGTTCCTATTGATCCAGTGACTTGCATAGTGGAGTAAGATGGTACACCCATGATTGCATTTAATTAACGGAGTGAAATTGAAGCTGGATGTAGGCCAATTACTGAAGAAATTGCGACGAATCAAGAGTGTCCAAGGATTGAACAGCTCTGATACCACTTAACACGATTAAACAGGAAACAGAAGAGGAATTCAATCAAACCAAGCGTATTGTTATTACTGTTCTAGTTCGTTTAAGTACAACTAACAACGACTAAGTAACCCAACTAACTTGTTTACACAATAACCCCATACTATCACAGTATTACAATTAACCCCCCCAGACCTTATCAACTTCTACATTATTACAAAATGGTCCTTGAAACTATTCTTATAGTAACAACATCCCAGCTAGCGAGATCGGGGCGATAGACACCATTTAACACAACTGGATACCCGCTTGAGCGCTAGGCCAGAGTCCTGTAGGTCCGGCTAGGGGAGGATCTAGTCGCCTAATCCTTGTGTACAAACACACCCGGTTGTGCGGAATCCAACCGGAGATGCAAACCGAGATCGAAATCGACAAGAACACGAGATACAAGACACGTAAATGATGGACACGAGACTCAACGATTAACACCACTGTATTAATACGTATGAAACGGTTACAAATCAACGTTTACAAATACACTCTGTAAACTCTCTCTCGTTCTCTTGTTCTCTCGTCTGTGTGTTCTTCCTTGTGTCCACCCCCTTCCGAAAACACTAATTTCGTCAAATATATATGTGTTCTTCACATGTGCGATGGGCTGGGGTTTGGCCCATGTGAGTAGAAGCCCAAACATTATAATTGGTCCAAACTCATGCACGTACAGATCCAGCTTGTTTCATATTTGTGAAGTTTAGTCAAAGTTGTGACAACATCATGACATCATCATGATGATGTCATGATGATGTGTCAAGCGGGAAAAGTTCTCGGCTCTCCGTGCTTCGCGTGTCGAACTCTGGGGCGCACGACGGAGGAATGTCGTGACGTCGGGCTTGAGCCGAACCTAACTGGGTCGAACCGAATCGAGTCGTGTCCACATTATATGTATCAACAAACTCCCCCTTGGACGCTACTCGTGAGGTTCAACTTCCATATCTTCCATGTCGGAGGATCTTCAAAGTCTTCACGCATTGTAAGCAGAAAGTGTATCAGCAAACTCCCCTTTTTATGTAGGAAGTGTGTTGACAAACTCCCCCTTAACAAAAGCTCCCCCTTGAGTTATGCTCGTGAATGACTTGATCTTCAGTACTTGAGATCCTTGTGGTGTTGATGATGGTCAGCGGCAACTCGATCATCTTTATCTTTTGAGTGCCTTTCACGTCTTGTTTTCATTCCGAAGCTTGTCATAAACCATGTTCTCCTTGCCTTTAGAATCTGCACATGCAAGAAATCTAAACGTGTAATGAGAACAACTGCTTGGAATATAGTTAGCATAAACAAACGACACACGTGTGACCATATTTTAATCAACTACCGTCCGACAGTTTGAAAGTTTAAAGGATTTATCAATTCTAGTTTTTAACTTTCAAAAATTTGCAAATTTTGACCATTTATGAAGATTTAGTCACTTTGGTTTTCAATCAGGTTTCAGGTAACGAAGACTCGAGATCCAACATCGTACGATCGAAAATAAGATAGAAATAAAATCTTTTTGGCTTTTAGAAAGTTTATATTAAAACACACCTAAAATCTTTTTGGAATTTTGAATATTTCAAATTTAAAGACTGAAAGCAGTAAATAAATATATACAAAGATGCAGAAACTGAAAGCATTAAATAAATATTTACAGACATTCTTTTTGCGAGTTTCGAGGGTAAGAGAATCATATCAGTGTATGGTCATGCCAAAACACTCTTGTTGTTCAATTAGTTAACATTAAGATAAGCATCCTATAATGATTATCGGTATTGTTGTCCACATAAGCTCAACTTATCAGATGTAATCATGGCGAGGGGATACGTTAAGGTATGATTTATACTTACCGACCGGTGTTCATCCACATCACGACACATTCCCGTATCAAGGTATGCACGAGGGTTCATCTTACCGGTAAGTATACCGATTATCATCTGTTTTGACGTATATGATGTGAGAAACTCACTTATTTTGATTGAAAACAAGCCCTATGTGATAGAATCACTTATTGATGAGGAACTTGATTTTCAGATGCATGAGGGCACAGGAGCAAGTCCGTGAACAGGTCAGTACTTTCGTACATTAGAGAGATGAACTTGACTCCCGGATAGATGTGATAATTTATCACTTATTTGTTTGGACATGTGATTGTTGATCACTTATTGAGGTCGTATGCAATATGTACACGTATGTATGGTATCATGGAAGATCTAGACTTGCGTCCCCGTTATTTTTCGGTAAAAGATACAACCATGATACCCAGATGATAAGCAGCATAAAGACCGAATATCTCAGAACCTCGGCAATCTATCAAACGAAATTTCGGTACTAAGACCATATGCCAATGAATGGTTCCCACCTGATCTTCAGTCGATTTAAGTTTATATCACCCTGCACACTTTAAAATGATTGTGAGCCTACCGATACATCTTATATAGAGCTGCTTATCATTTTTCATTTAAAGTTTAAAGAGGTTTAGACAGACCACTGATGTACTATCATTTTCTCTTTTGCTCGCCAGGAAACTCATTTTTGATTTTCTATTGTTTTTGTGTTTTTGAAAATTTTCGATGTTTTTGGATTTTCAAATTTAGATTTACTCCCCCTAAAATCAATAAACTAAGATAAATTTAAAACACAAAGGTATTTACAAAAATGATTTTCCGATGTTGGTTTTACTCTTGCTTGACGTTAATGCCGTTTACCAGTAATAAAAAGTGTAAGTCCCGTAAACCGGATCTTTCAATGATATCAAACAACCCAATTGATTGTGCGGAATCCAATCAATGGGTGATTCAAGAAATCAAAACGAAAGGAACAAGAACACCGAAATAACCTTTAAACTTGCACACGATTCTATTACTATGAATTAGCAAAATCGTCTGGTACAAGCTCACAACCAATCGCCTCTCTCTCTAACTCTAGAGGAATTTTGTAACTATGAAGTTCCAACCTAAAAACAAGTTGAAAACTTGTTTATATACATGGACAAGCCCACTTCCCTACATGGGCTTCCCTTGGGCCTGCTTGGCCCACATGGCCTAAAGCTTGGCCCAAATGACCTATAAAGGTCCACAACCTAACATAAAATAACCCGGTAAGACCCAGTTCATAACCATAGCTCGTTGTATTAATTTGATGCGTCAGTCTCACACTTTAGGGCCTAACAATCTCCCCCTAGACTGATGCCATCAAATTGTCTTCATAACATGAAATCAGCAACGTCTTCAACGTAGTCTATGGTTGTCACTATGCTGCAGATGTTGTGGAAGTTCTTGACTTCTGAACTCTCAGCACTGAGTCTCTTTCTTCAGCTCTTGTGGTTAGCTTCATATCAGGATCTTGATCAGCATCTTCTTGAAAGTCTTTGTTAAAAAGAATGTGAGAGGAGGATTCTCAGCAGCTCTTTTCTTCTTCAATCTTTGTCTTTCAAACAGGTTCATGGTACTTCTTCAAATATACTTTCACTGTCAGACGGCGTTGCGTATCCGATTCTTCTGACTCAGGTACATCATGTTGTTGTGCTGCTCCATGCTTCGTCAACAGCTAACAGCATCTCAGTCTTCAACAACCCCTGTTCTTGATTGAAATCAAGTTCTGCACATACTCACAAACTTATAAGCAAACATTTCTTATGCAACAGGGAGAGTACCACATGAACACTAGGTACATGAAATTTCACAATTTAAATTCTTTTAACTTTTGATGATCAGTCAAATCTTCAAGAACGGTTACATTTTTAAATTTTAAGAAAAACAAATAAGCACTCTATTTTTGGATTTTTGATTTTATAGAAAAGCAAGACACTATTTTGTATTTTTGAATTTTTCCAATTTTTTAATTTTTTTTTTAATATTGAGAACCAAAAAAAAAAAACAAATAAAAACTCAAAATATAAACAACTACCATAATATACAATTACAATTGCAATGGGATCAAAATTCGTTCTCAGGCAGAATAAGGAACACTTTTCAGTACGAGCCTAATCAAACTGGTCTATGCGATTGCCAATATGTTTGTCCACTTAAACTTTAACGCTCAACTTTCAATTTTTCAACTTCGTGATATGATTTAGGTAATATTATACTATTATACCCGTGTGTCCCATTCCAAGGCATACCCCCGCGATCAAGGTAAGCACAACGATTCATCGTAGCAGGTGAGTATACTGATGTCATCCTTTAAGATATCCTGACTGTGTCTAGGTCTGCATATAATCTGTTTTATCATGTTTTGATTTCTTTAACAATGAACACCCAAATAAATACTAATCAAATCCTGGAAATATAAACAGCACGCTCTATCATGCAAGTATCTTCCCTACCACATATTTCACAAGTCCAATCCAGATTTCTGAAATCTTAACTGGGAATAGGTTGAGAAGAGAACAGAATAGATCTTTTGCAGAGATGGTATAATATACAGATCAAATGAGTTTTTCTCAGTTTGATATAGGTTTCTTGGGTTTCTTTTGGGCACTTGAGGACCTCTTTCGGGTGTATTAGATCTATAGCACGACAACGTACAGCTAGATCAGCATGTATCTGGATGCAGCAGAAGCTGTCGTTGCCTAGCACCTCCAGGTCAGCATATATCTGGATGCAGCAGAGGAGGTACACGACTTTTTCAGAGAAGATTTCAGAATCAGATCAAAATTGTGTGTATCGGGACAACATACAGACATTCTAATAGAAATGAGCTAATTCTAAGTGACTTTCTTTCCTGGGGTCATGTACAATTTTAGTTCTGAACAGAAGGACAGCCAAGATATCCCCGGATGATTCAACAATATAAAGACCCGAAACCTCAGATGTTGGCTATCTATCAACGCAAGATTTAAGACCATAAAATCATACGCCGTTGGTATGTTACCCACATGGTACATAGTTCGTTATGTTTATATCACTTAGTATCTTTTATCATTTTGAGCGTCAAGCCTATCGACATATCGCAGTAGATCCTAGTCTTTTCAGCTATGGCACCTTACATGTGTTAGTCAAAACCCTTTAACACGAACATTTATTTCACTTCCCATATCATGCAATCTTTCTTTTTGGCTTTTGCATTTTCTAATGTTTTTGTATTTTTCCCATTTTCTCCCCCTAAAACAATACATATTTACAGCAATCTCTTTTTGTATTTTCTGAGTTTTCTCCTCCTAAACTCTATATCTATCTATATGTTCCTCTCCCCCCCTAAATTTGTGCATAAATCTTGTATTTTTGCGCAAATTTACCATTTACTAGAGAAAAGACACTTCATATACAAAGTAATGAACTAAGAAAAAGAAAAAAAATGATTTTTGCTTAACCGTTCCGTCATTAGATTGAAGACCAATCAAATTCAAATCAAAGTACTTAATTTAAACGGTACCTTTTGCTGATCATTATCTTACTTCTGTTATCTCCTCCAAAGGAAACATATCATCTGTAAAAAAAATTTGAACTTTTTGCAACAGTGAAATGTTACCCGTTTTTTTTTATCTCTGGAACAACCGTTATCAACATTCCAGAGATTGTCAACAGCTCCTCCTTGGTTGTTCCTGAAAAGTAAGGAGGTTAGTAAGACATGGGTACCCAGGCCATCGTGGTCCTGGGATTTCCTGAAGCATCAAAATAAGACACTTCTTTTAAACACAAGTCCCCTTTCGTTTCAAGGATTGGAGACGTTGCTGCCTTGGATTTGGGTTTCCAAATCTGTTTCGGTTTAACAAACGTGTTTGTTGCCGTCGGTTGAGCAACTTTAGCTGTTTCAGATTTGTTAGTTTTAGAAGCACATTTTTGTTCCTGAAAAGCTTTGCGTTTGTTTTTGGCAGCGTTCCAATCCCCATCAGAAGGTTTAACCTTGGGATTCACATTCTTCATTGCCTTAGGTGATGATACCTTCATAGGCTTAGAATGATAGTTATCCTTTGGTGTAACCCTCTGATTTTGCATATAGTAGGGTACATAGGGACGATGTGTGCAATTTCGAGCAATGTGACCAGCAATGCCGCAATTAAAGCATGTCTGTCTCTTCATGTAGAAAGCATTCTGATCAGTTGGATTTGCTCTTGCAGGCCCTGAAGGACGAACCGGTCCTCTCTGTGCTTGTTTGTGTTGCACATTTCCTACAGACGAAGATGAATTTGGGTGCCTGTACTTGTCGTTTGCAGGGGCCTTCTGTGGTGGAGATTTCCTATGATTCTTCTTGGTTTCCTTAGACTGCAAGTCTTGTTCAGAAATCTCACCAGTCTTTCTGAAACCTTTGTTAGCACAGTCAAATGCATATTTCTCACATTTGCCATTACAGACTGGCTTAACAAAGACATTTTTCACATCACGGGCCTTTTGAGGACTATTACTGCCCGTTGAGGACTGTGGAGAGCCTGCTTGTCTTTGATGTTTAGGCCTCTTCTTTCCACGTCCTTTACTTGCTTGCTTCGGCTCTTGTTGCTTGATCTGAACCTTTTCATCACTAACAGAAGGCTCAGATTGTTCAGCTTGCGTACTTGGAGCCTTGTTCACATCAGTTTTCACTTCATCAGCTTTGGTAGGATCCGAGACTTCTGGTTTATCAGATGAAATACCAGAAACTTCAGCAAAAACTTCAGTTGAAACATTAGACAAATTTTCAGCACAGGACGGTTCTGCACATGACGCCTTTGAGCTGAATCCACTAGAATCAACTGATTCCAATTTCTCAGAATCAGCTACTTCCGATGATTCACATTTGGAATCAGATGGTTCAGCTGGCTCATTTGTTTCATTTGCCGATTCAGTCTCTGTTACGCAAGCATCAAGGTTTTCGCCCAAATCATCAGGCCTGAAATTAATCATAGAGCGAAAAACCTTAAAAAAATCAAACGTCGAAATAGAGTCTGGATTAGGTTCATTTATTAAATTTTCAGAAGAATCAGACTCTGATGCTTGTTCATCCCCAACTACATTTTCAACTTTTACTTCAACTACTTCATCTGCAGGGGAAGACGAAGCATTAGGATCAAAAGTACCCTTTGAAACAAAATTTACCGAAGGACTCGCTCGTTTATCAAAAGGTCTACTGTTGATTGATGACTTATCAGTTTTAGGACCGTAAGCCATCTTGTCCTCATTCATCAATTCCTCCTCAGTCATGGGTAAATATGTGTAGTTGTCATTATATGGAGGAGGAACTTGATTGAAACCCAAACCACGCCCTTTATTTTCCTTGTATGCGAGCTGTTGATCACACAAGTTTTTGACCAATTTGCTGGAAGAATCATACTTTTTAATGTTAAGTTCGTTAATTTGATATCTTTCTCTGATATCTTCCAGTTCTTTGATCAAAATGCATACCTTCTCCTGTGCCTCTAAGAAATGGGCTGTTTTTACACTTACATCATCCTTAAGTTTGATGATGTCTTTTCGCTGAGCTTCAATTTTATCTTTATAAAGCTTTTCATTCTTTGATAAAGTAAAATTTTTATTTTTTATGTCGTTGTAGTCTTGAATCAACTCAGCGTTGTGTAACCGATATGCCTCATTTCTTTCTCTACACTCAGGAGTGCAAAAGACAGAAAGTATCTCTTCACGATCACGAGTAATTTCTTGAGCCAGGGGTTTGTTAAACATAAATGCTGAATTTTGTGTGGATGAGCAAACTGCAGCAGATGTGTTGCCTTGAGTAGACTGTTTGTCAGCATTGTCATATGATTTGATGATTGAGATCAGCTCATCCGGCTTCATTCTGTAACAATCGGTTGTCACTATTATCTGATTAACATTGGTAAACCAACTACAGTTTGCCTGATCTGGAATCTCTTTTATAGCATACAGAAGCTTTCTGTTGCTCATGCGAGTAGACACCACCATCTCTGCCTTCTCCATTTTAGAGAGCAGTTCAGCAAACCGGCCTGTAAGTGCTTCTATAGATTCACCATATGAGTATCTGAATCCTTGGAGTTCCTGCTCAAGCACCTCTCTCTTAGAAGACATTTTAAGATGTGATCCCCCAAAAATGTGCGTTTTTAACTATTTCCTCAACACAAGCCCAAAGCGAGAACCTGAGTACTTGCTAACTCAAACCCTTTGCAGCCGAATAATCCCGCTTTCTGAACCGCACCTCAAAAATCTGTCAAAACTGTTATCACAAACAAATTTTTTTTTTAATAAAGTACACTAATAATTATTATTATTATTATTATTATTATAAAAACCAATGATTAAGTAATGATTGCTAAATGATTAATATTATAATTATTATTATATTAATATTATAAACAATCAAAATATAAACGACAATTAGGTCTGTCTTCTCCGTTTAAAAATACCGAAACCCTAATTCAACCTCTCAAAGTGATAACGTGAAAGAAGGTTGGCTGGAGACGTAGTTTGATCGGAGAAAAAGACCGGAGGTGATCGGAGAGAACGGTGGTCGTTGACGGAGAGAAACAGGGAAGAAGGTTGTGCTATGATAGGTGGCTGTTGATGGTCACCGGATGTGAACGAAGTATGATAGGAATTCCGAGAAGATGACCGGAGTTGAAGGTTGTCGGAGGAGGACGGAAGTCGACGAAGACGATGATGAACGATGACCGGAGACGGAGTTGCAGGTTCCGTAGATGAAAACTCAGAAGTGGGGAAGATGACAGCGATGGTTGAAGGTTGCGACTCGAGACAGAGAATGTTTATGAGTCGAGACTAGCTGATAACTGTGAGTCGAGACCAGGGTGAGATGAGTCGAGACCTTTGTTAAGATGAGTCGAAACCGTGAGATGATGGACTCGAAACCTCGGTTGCGACTCGAGACTATGAAAATTTATGAGTCGAGACCAGCTGATAACCGTGAGTCGAGACCAGGGTGAGATGAGTCGAGACCTTTGTTGAAGATGTTGAAGACTCGAGACCGTGGAGATGGTTGCGACACGGAGGTGAACAACTCGAGACCTTGAATGATGAAGTGGAAGACTCGAGATCAGTTGTGATGATAATACCTTCGGCGACTCGAAACCATAAACAAAATCCCGAAAAAAATTTGTAAACAGTTGACAACTTTAATTGATTATTTCAGAAGATATTTCGAAAATTTGTTATAGAATAATTTTGGAAACAGTTGTCAACTTTCCGAAAAAAAACTTGGGATTTTTCAAAAATAAAACCTTTTTTTTTAATTTTTACTAAGAAAAAAAAATCCCACTGACAGAATTTAGAATAGATCAAATAGCAAATTATGATGAGTTTTCAATAAAAACCGATGAATACTTCGAAGAACACGAAGAACGCGAAGAACACCAACTCAAAAATAACGAAAATCTTGAATCCTTGATATCACACCGAGCCTAGAAACAGGTTCTAATGGCTCTGATACCACTTGTAAGTCCCGTAAACCGGATCTTTCAATGATATCAAACAACCCAATTGATTGTGCGGAATCCAATCAATGGGTGATTCAAGAAATCAAAACGAAAGGAACAAGAACACCGAAATAACCTTTAAACTTGCACACGATTCTATTACTATGAATTAGCAAAATCGTCTGGTACAAGCTCACAACCAATTGCCTCTCTCTCTAACTCTAGAGGAATTTTGTAACTATGAAGTTCCAACCTAAAAACAAGTTGAAAACTTGTTTATATACATGGACAAGCCCACTTCCCTACATGGGCTTCCCTTGGGCCTGCTTGGCCCACATGGCCTAAAGCTTGGCCCAAATGACCTATAAAGGTCCACAACCTAATATAAACTAACCCAGTAAGACCCAGTTCATAACCATAGCTCGTTGTGTTAATTTGATGCGTCAGTCTCACACTTTAGGGCCTAACAATCTCCCCCTAGACTGATGCCATCAAATTGTCTTCATATTCATGAAATCAGCAACGTCTTCAACGTAGTCTATGGTTGTCTCAATGCTGCAGATGTTATGGAAGTTCTTGACTTCTGAACTCTCAGCACTGGGTCTCTTTTCTTCAGCTCTTGTGGTTAGCTTCATATCAGGATCTCAATCAGCTTTGCTTGAAATCTTGTTAAAAAGAATGTGAGAGGAGGATTCTCAGCAGCTCTTTTCTTCTTCAATCTTTGTCTTTCAAGCAGATTCATGGTACTTCTTCAAATGCACTTTCATTGTCAGACGGCGTTTCGTATCCGGTTCTTCTGACTCAGGTACATCTTGTTGTAGTGCTGCTTCAGGCTTCTTCATCAACTAACAGCATCTCAATATTCATCTATCCCTGTTATTGATTGAAATCAAGTTCTGCACATGCTCACAAACTCATAAGCAAACATTTCTTATGCAACAGGGAGAGTACCATATGAACACTAGGTACATCCAAGTACTTGTACTCGGATTTCACAATTCAAACTCTTTCAACTTTTTATGATCAGTCAAATCTTCAAGAACGGTTATAATTTTTTACTTTTAAGAAAAACAATTAAACACTCTATTTTTGGATTTTTGGTTTTATAGAAAAGCAAGACACTATTTATGTATTTTTTGAATTTTTGTATTTTTTTTAATTTTTAAAATTTTAAGAGAAAGAAACAGCACTACAGAAATTCTAGAGTTTAGAGAGAGGTGATTCGATTGTGGTGTAGGACACTTGTACTAGACGGTTTTGCTTATTCAAGTAATAGAATCGTGTGCAAGTGTTGAAAGTGATTCCGGTATTGTTCTTCGTATTTCTTGCTTTTTGTGTTTATTCTTGAATCTCACCAAGTTTGGATTCCGCACAAACTTGGTGATTGTTTGATATCATTGAAAGATCCGGTTAAACGGGACTTACAAAAAGTCAAATCTTGATTTGTCAAATGCTTTGGTAAAAAGGTCGGCACGTTGGTCATCGGTGTGGACCTTAACAACATCGATTAGCCTTTTCTCAAAGCAATCACATATGAAGTGATACTTGATTTCGATGTGTTTGGTCTTTGAGTGCTGCACAGGATTTCTAGTGATCTGTAAGGTAGCAGAATTATCAACGTAAATAGGAGTAGTTAGGAATTCAAAACCGTAGTCGCACAATTGTTGTTGGATCCATAGGACTTGGGAGCAACAACTTGAGGCAGCAATGTATTCAGCTTCGCATGTTGATGTAGCGACACACGTCTGCTTCTTGCACTGCCATGTGACTAGGCGATTTCCCAAAAACTGACATCCAGCCATTGTGGATTTGCCGTCGATTTTGCATCCGCCAAAATCAGAATCACTGAAAGCTATCAAGTCAAAGTTATTATCCCTAGGGTACCATAGACCGGTGTCAGGGCAACCCTTCAAATAACGAAAAATCCTTTTTACAGCTGCAAGATGTGAGGCCTTCGGGTTCACTTGATATCTGGCAAGCAGGCACGTTGGGTACATTATATCTGGTCTTGATGCTGTGAGGTACATAAGAGATCCGATCATCGCGCGGTAGTATGAGGGGTTAACAGATTCACCCTTCAAGTCTGGATTAATTCCGTGATTTTGCTGCAGTGGGGTACCGATGGGCGTTGCATCAGACATCTGGAACCGGCTCAAGATGTCACCAACATATTTAGTCTGATGGATGAATATCCCAGACTCAGTTTGTTGCACTTGTAGGCCCAAAAAGAAAGTCATTTCCCCCATAGCACTCATCTCGAATTTATCCTGCATAATACGCTCGAAATTCCTACACAAAACATCATTAGTAGAACCAAATATAATATCATCAACGTATACCTGTACCAGTAGAAGATCTCCATCTTGTTCTTTGATGAAAAGAGTACAATCGATAAGACCTCTGCGAAATCCATTCTCCAGCAGATAATTAGATAAGGTTGCATACCAAGCTCGCGGTGCTTGATGTAGAACATAGAGAGCTTTGTTGAGCAACCAAACCCGATCGGGATGGATAGGATCTTCAAAACCTGGAGGCTGTTCGACGTACACCTCTTCTTCAACCACACCATGTAAGAAAGCACTCTTGACGTCCATCTGGTAAACCTTGAATCCTTTGAATGAGGCATAAGCCAGAAAGATCCGAATTGCTTCCAGACGTGCAACAGGTGCATAAACTTCATTGTAGTCGATCCCTTCAATCTGACGAAAACCTTGAACGACTAATCTTGCTTTGTTTTGAATAACGACTCCACGATCATCCTTTTTGCATTTGAACACCCAACGGGTACCAATCTTCTTGTAACCAGCAGGTTTCTCTACGAGTTTCCAGACACCAAGCTTCTTGAATTGTTGCAGTTCTTCCTGCATCGCTTCAACCCATGAGTTATCTTTCAAAGCTTCTTTCCAAGTTCTTGGTTCTTCCTGTGAGACATAACACGCGAAAGACCAATCGTTTTGTTGTCCAGATTCTCGAATAGCTGCATACAAGCCTGCATTGTTGTTGTTCCGCAACATGTTTCTTGTTTGAATGCCACTCTGTACATTTCCGATGATGTTTTGTTGAGGATGGGTATTGTGAATCCTTGTCTTTGGATTATCTTGAACTGGAATTTTTGTACCCAGATTGTTGAGATTGAGATCAACAATCAATTCAATGCCCAGAATTGACGAAGAGGATGATGCAGTAGCTTCTGCTGTTCTAAGGGCGTCCACTGGAGGTGTACCCTCTGAAGTACCATGAACTGCTGTTGTTGGAGCTTCTTGATCTGCATCGAGAAATTCATCATCCTCTGAAGATTCGTTCAATTCGGTAGCATCGTGAAAATCCTCATTGTCGAGAGCATTATTGTTCACTGAAGATGGTTCTTGATTGACAATAATTGGGCGAACCAATGGTGAATCCGTTGCGTTGTCACTCTCGAAAAACATCCTTGCCGCAGCATTTTCTTCAACTGCTTCAACATTGATCGAATTGAAAAAGTCATCGTACTCAAACATCCAAGGCTGACCAGGACATTTGACTGGCAATGTGTGCCTTTGTACTCTGACTTCAGACCATTCCTCGACCCTTTTAGTCTCTAGATTCCAGACTCTTAAGTTCGGGGTGGCATACCCAAGAAAGTATCCCTCAATTGCTTTTGCCCCAAACTTTCCATTTGGATCGATTATTGTGCAAGGAGCTCCAAACGGTTCAAGGAATGACAAATCTGGTTTCCGTTTGTGAAGAAGCTCAAAGCAGGTCTTGTTGTGCCTTTTGACTGTAAGGACTCGGTTCAACGTGTAACATGCAGAGGCCACAACTTCAGTCCAGAATGGAATCGGCAATTGTGACTCTACTAACATTGTCCTAGCAGTCTCGATCAATATGCGGTTCTTACGTTCAGCGACGCCATTCTGTTGAGGAGTGTATGCCGCACTAAATTCGTGAAGAATACCTTTTGAAGTGCAAAACTCCGCCATGGCATGATTTTTGAATTCAGTACCATTGTCGCTACGTATCCGTCTTACTTTCAACTTATACAAATTCTCAATCTGAATGATCAATTTTTTGATAATACCGAAAGTTTCGATCTTGTGTGCCATAAACGCCACCCAAGAAAATCTTGAATAATCATCAGTTATCACGAGGCAATATTGATCATTCCGGATGCTTTTATGCTTGACAGGACCGAACAAATCCATGTGCAAACGTTCTAGTGAACGGCCACCGTGTTGATCTTCTTAGTCGGGTGTCGCTTCTTCGTTTGTTTTCCTTTCTGGCACGAAACACAGACGTCTTGAAGATGGAAGTTTTTAAGGGGAACACCATTCACCAATTCATTTGACACCAAATGATTCATTTTGCGTAAGTGAATGTGACCCATTCGTCTGTGCCAAGAGATTGAGTCTTTTTTTGTGGCTTTGGAAACGAAACAGGTTGCTTGAGCAGACGTTGTAATAGCTTGGCTCATATCAAGGACATACAAATCATTTATCCTTGGAGCTGATAAGAGAATCCATTCTTTTGGAATATTGAAGCCGGGTTTCAGCACATAACATCCATTTGCATCAAAGTGTACTGAGAACTGCTTATCACAGATTTGTGAAACGCTGAGAAGATTGTGATCAAGTTGTTGTACAAAGTTGATCTTATCAAAGCTTACAACCCCGTTGGATATCATTCCTTCACCAGTAATATATCCGCCTTTATCTCCAGCAAAAGCAACATAACCTCCTCTAATAGATTTAACGTCGTAGAGAAGCTTCATGTCGCCTGTCATGTGCCTGGATGCCCCACTATCAACAATCCAATGACTACTGATAGTTCCTCCTGGAACACCCTGCACATGAACTCACATGATTAGTTGGAGATGGGGACCCAAGCCATTGTGGTCTTGGGTCTTCCATTTTCATCAACAACAATAACTTCCACTTTTTGATGGTTAGGAAATTGTGATGGTCCCCCTGAATTTGTGGTCATTTTAGGTTTCCATGTCTGTTGAGTTTTACCAGTTTGATTGTTTGAAAATTTAACTTCGTGATTGTTTGAAGTTTTTGAAAACTTTGAACTTTCTGGTTTAACTGAAACAGACTGTTTTTGAACCACATCAGTCTTAAGTGCTTTCTCAATCACCTTGACTTGTTGGCGTTTCTGTTTCTTTTCCCTTTCTCTTACAAGGCGGGGATCTTGTTTTAAAGAAACAGATCGCTTTTGGTAATTTCGTTCACGGGGATCATCAACTTTAGCTTTTAACTTATGAAGATACGGACAATTTCGAATGATATGCCCAATTTCACCACATTCAAAACATGATCTTCGTTCAACAAACCCCGAAGTATCATGTGATCGTCTTGCCGATGACGAACTTTGTGATCCCGAGGTACTAGGTTTTGTACTGTTTGGATCATTTCTTTTCAACACTGCTGCTTTCTTGACAAAATCTAAGTTAGATTTGTTTTCAAACGTTTCAATTTTGTCCGTTCCCCTAGATTTCACAAAGTTCACATTCTTGTTCTTCTTTTGATTCGGCTTCCTTGGACCTTGAGTCGTTAATTTTCCTTTTGGTTTGGTATGATTTTGCTGTTTTTGCACTGTTGGTAATTTTTGATTGCCATACTGTTTTCGAACTTCGGCCTTTGGAATCGGAGGACACTGTGTTACCGTAACATGTGATCCTGTCTTTCCCAAAAACTTACTTGTCGAATTTTCAAAGACTTTACTGATTAAAGATTGATTAACATTCTTAATAGGAAAATCTTTGTCTGAATAAATTTTATCATCGCCAACAAGAGTGTACAGCAAATCCACACTTTCAGACTCTTTTGCAGACGTGGACTCGGTCGGAATAGTCTTAGCAGGTTTTGCGGGAGGATCACATAGAATATGATTCTCAAGAGGTATGTCCTCTTCTTTGATTACCGCATCAGACTTTGCTGAGTCAGTATCATCGGATTCATCATCAGAAGAATCAGCATCCTCAACAACAACTGGAGGATCCTGATTCTGTTCAGCAGTTACAAATGTATCTGCTGACACATCCGAATCTGATGATACTTCCTTCTTGTATCCGAGTCCTATTGCAAATTCCTCAACGTCCAAAGGAACAGATGGTTCAAAGTAAGTTCTATCCTCCTCATCAGGCATGGCATCATAATTGTGTCTAACAGGTGGTGGACATTTCTTGTAACCTATGCATGTGACATCCCGTTTCTCTTTCTGTACGTCAATGATGTGATCCAACACATAGCTAGAGCTCAAATAACTGTCTAGCTTAAGCTGGATCGCCTCACTTTCAGTTTTCACACAAGCCATCTCTTTTTGCATTATCTCTAGTCGAGTTATATACAAATTAATGCCAGTTTGTTTTCTGGAAACCATTTTTGTTAACTCAGTTTTATCTTTCTTTAATTTCTCAATTACCGATTTAAACTCCTTTTCATGATTTTCATAAAACATGTTGGCTTCAGTGCACTTCGAAAGATCCACGGTAAACTTCTGGTTGTGGATGAATGTCACATCATACTTTTCTTGCAAAGCCTCGTGTTTGATTTGCAACTCACACCACTTGGCATTCAATGAAACATGTTTGTCTTGCAAGTCAAACAAACTAGCTTGTAAAGCGTCATGTTTGCCTTGCAACTCAGACATGTTTGCTTCTAAATCAGCACATTTAACACTCAAACTATCACAATTATCACAAATAATAGCAGTGGGTTCATCGACACATACCTGACTTGATGAACTGTCGACATTAGCCATAAAGGCTGAATGGAGAGAAGACGAAGAGTAAGCAGCTTGATCCACCAAAATAGATCTCCTATGATTTCCTGCTGCAGCTTCTTCCAATAGCTCATCAACCTCTGCATCGACGGACACACTTGATGTGTCATCCAAATGATCATCGCCTGAACTCGAGGATTCTTCATCTGAGCTTCTACTGTAGCCAGGACTGTCTTCGTCTTCAGAGGACTCATCACCATTGGTGGAAGATTCTCCACCACTGGCGTGCTTAAGATCCTTGACAACCTCAGCAAAACAAGCTGTTACAGTAGATGGTCGATAGACTTGCTGTTGTGGAGCTGGTTGTAGAGGATTTTCATACAGGTCTGTTGTTGGTGCTGGCTTTACTGGAACTTGTATTGGATTGCCATATAAATCTGTGCTTGTGACAAACGCCGTTTTTGGTTCATTTTGAAGTTGGTTAGTAACCGATGCCCACATTTCTGCCGTAATTTTCGGGGCGGAGGATTTGGACGAAGGCCAAATTTCCGTATTAGATGCGGGTGCGGGAGATTCGGCCCATGAAGGTGATAAACTTGTATTTCTGTACTTTCCCTCATCTGGAGACGGAGTACCCCACCAACTTGGATTCATGTTTGATAAGTAAGAATAAATCCCTGACAAACACACTTAAAGCAAACTGTTAAACCACAAATGCAAATTTTTTTTTTATTAAAAAAAAATTGACGAAACAAAGTCCCACGAAACAAAGATCCGACGAAACAGATGTTAAATGTCGATGAAACACGAGCCCAATCTTTGTTGTGCGAGCCCAAATCTTCTTGTGCGAGCCCAAATCAAGTCTTGTGCGATCCCAACTTCTTGTGGGACTAATCAAGTCTTGTGCGATCCCAACTAAACAAATCTTGTGCGACCAATATCTTGTGCGACTGGATATCAGAAGTCCAAATAGAATTTAAAAGGTGGTCCGATGTAATCAGAAGCCCAATTAGAAGCCCAGTTCTTGTGCGTTCCAACTATCTTGTGCGATTATATATAATGTTGACTTTCTATCATCTGACACAACAGTTTGATTCGTCGATATTGAACTCTCAGAAAGTTGATGAGACTGATTCTGACACAACACTCCTTTTTCAAACAATGCACGTCCAACCTTACCAACTAAAATGATTATCTTACCAACTTGATAGGTAATTATAATATTTTAATCAGTTTCACAATTTCCAACCTATAAACAACTTGACAAATTATCTTATAAGATCAAAAAGGTGAATCAACAAGAACACTTTGAATGTGAAGATGAATTTGATGACTTTCTGGAAAAACCGATGATCTTTCAAACACAATATTCAGCTAAAAAGTTTAATAAAACCAATGAATATCATGCAAACAAGTTTTATAACAGGGTTTTAATTAAAATAATCAGCAAAACACACGGTTTTTCAGAAAGATAAGCTTTTAGAACTCGAAGAACAACTCGAAAAACCACTCGGTTTTAACAAGGAGAAGAGCCAAGGCTCTGATACCACTTGTAGGTCCGGCTAGGGGAGGATCTAGTCGCCTAATCCTTGTGTACAAACACACCCGGTTGTGCGGAATTCAACCGGAGATGCAAACCGAGATCGAAATCGACAAGAACACGAGATACAAGACACGTAAATGATGGACACGAGACTCAACGATTAACACCACTGTATTAATACGTATGAAACGGTTACAAATCAACGTTTACAAATACACTCTGTAAACTCTCTCTCGTTCTCTTGTTCTCTGTAGGTCCGGCTAGGGGAGGATCTAGTCGCCTAATCCTTGTTATCGAACACACCCGGTTGTGCGGAATCCAACCGGAGATGCAAACCGAGATAGAACACGAAAAATACACGACACACAAAGTTCACCGTTTAACACCACTGTATTAATACGAATGAAAGGTTCGGTTACAAGCACAAGGTTTACAAATCTATTCTGCAAACTCTCTCTAACTCTCGTGTGTGTGTGTTTGCTCTCTGAGTGTTCTCTTCTGTGTTCTCTTGCATTTCTTATCCACAGACAGACTATTTATAGTCACAGCACAACGAATCACATCTTTGGCGAATCAGGCTTGGCGAATCAGAATTACATTTGACGAATCACATCATTGCTCGACGAAACAGCGACGAAACTGGTCTTGGTCGACGAAACTGAAGTGTTTCGTCGACATAATTCTTGTTACGTCAATCATGGGCTTGGGCCCAAATTGTTGAAGTCCCTGTGCATCCTGATTGGCCCAAGTTGTTGAACATACTCATGCACGTACAAGAATTCATAAGTTCAGATTGCAAAGCTAGTCCAACTTGTGATTAGTCAAAGTTATGACATCATCATGACATCATCACGATGATGTCATGATGATGTGTCAAGCGGGAAACGTTCTCGGCTCTCCGTGCTTCGCGTGTCGAACTCTGGGGCGCACAACGGAGGAATGTCATGACGTCGGGCTTGAGCCGGACCTAACCGAGTCGACCAAGTCGAATTGAGCCGAGTCGAACCGAGCCGAGTCGCGTCCACATATATGTATCAACAAACTCCCCCTTGGACGCTACTCGCGAGATTCGCCTTTCATGTCTTCTATGTCGGAGGATCTTCAAAGTCTTCACGTGTTGAAAGCAGAAAGTGTATCAACAAACTCCCCGTTTCATGTAGGAAGTGTGTTGACAAACTCCCCCTTAACATAAGCTCCCCCTTGAGTTATGCTCGTGAAAGTCTTGATCTTTACAACTTGAGATCCTTGTGGTGTTGATGATGGTCAGCGGCAACTCGATCATCTTTGTCTTTTGAGTGCCTTCATGCTGTGTCTTCATTCCGAAGCTTGTCATCGACCATGTTCTCCTTGCCTTTAGAATCTGCACATGCAAGAAATCTAAACGCGTAATGAGAACAACTGCTTGGAATATAGTTAGTATAAACAAACAACACACGTATGACCATATATCAATCAACTACCGTCCGACAGTTTGAAAGTTTAACAAATTTGTCAATTTTAGTTTTTAACTTTCAAAACTTGCAAATTTCGACCGATTATGAAGATTTAGTCAATTCGGTTTTCGTTCAGGTTTCAGGTAACGAAGACTCGAGATCCAACATCGTACGATCGAAAATAAAATAGAAATAAAATCTTTATGGCTTTTAGAAAATTTATATTAAAACACACCTAATTTTTTTTGGTATTTTTGAATATTTCGAATGTAAAGACAGAAAGCAGTAAATAAATATATACAAAGATGCAGAAACTGAAAGCATTAAATAAATATTTACAGACATTCTTTTTGCGAGTTTCGAGGGTAAGAGAATCATATCAGTGTACGGTCATGCCAAAACGCTCTCTTTGTTCAATTAGTTAACATTAAGATAAGCATCCTATAACAATTATCGGTATTGTTGTCCACATAAGCTCAACTTATCAGATGTAATCATGGCGAGGGGATACGTTAAGGTATGATTTATACTTACCGACCGGTGTTCATCCACATCACGACACATTCCCGTATCAAGGTATGCACGAGGGTTCATCTTACCGGTGAGTATACCGATTATCATCTGTTTGACCGTATATGATGTGAGATTCTCACTTATTTTGTTTGAAAACAAGCCCTATGTGATATAATCACTTATTGATGAGGAACTTGATTTTCGATGCATGAGGGCACAAGAGCAAGTCCGTGAACAGGTCAGTACTTTCGTACAGCAGAGAGACGAACTTGACTCCCGGATAAATGTGATATTTTATCACTTATTTTGGGAACATGTGATTGTTGATCACTTATTGAGGTCGTATGCAATATGTACACGTATGTATAGTATCATGCAAGATCTAGACTTGCGTCCCCGTTATTTTTCGGTAAAAGATACAACCATGATACCCAGATAATAAGCAGCATAAAGACCGAATATCTCAGAACCTCGGCAATCTCTCAAACGAAATTTCGGTACTAAGACCATATGCCAATGAGTGGTTCCCACCTGGTCTTCAGTCGATTTAAGTTTATATCACCCTGCACACTTTAAAATGATTGTGAGCCTACCGATACATCTTATATAGAGCTGCTTATCGTTTTTCATTTAAGGTTTAAAGAGGTTTGGACAGACCACTGATGTACTATCATTTTCTCTTTTGCTCGCCAGGAAACTCATTTTTGTTTTTCTATTGTTTTTGTGTTTTTGAAATTTTTCAATGTTTTTGGATTTTCAAATTTTGGATTTACTCCCCCTAAAATCAATAAACTAAGACAAATTTAAAACACAAAGGTATTTACAAAAATGATTTTCCGATGTTGGTTTTACTCTTGCTTGACCTTAATGCCGTTTACCAATAATAAATAGTCAAATCTTGATTTGTCAAATGCTTTGGTAAAAAGGTCGGCACGTTGGTCATCAGTGTGGACGTAAGCAACATCGATTAGCCTTTTCTCAAAGCAATCACGTATGAAGTGATACTTAATTTCGATGTGCTTAGTCTTTGAATGCTGCACAGGATTTCTAGTGATCTGTAAGGCAGCAGAATTATCAACGTAAATAGGAGTAGTTAGGAATTCAAAACCGTAGTCGCGCATTTGTTGTTGGATCCATAGGACTTGGGAGCAACAACTTGAGGCAGCAATGTATTCAGCTTCGCATGTTGATGTAGCGACGCACGTCTGCTTCTTGCACTGCCGTGTGACTAGGCGATTTCCCAAAAACTGACATCCAGCCGTTGTGGATTTGCCGTCGATTTTGCATCCGCCAAAATCAGAATCACTGAATGCGATCAAGTCAAAGTTATTATCCCTAGGGTACCATAGACCGGTGTCAGGGTAACCCTTCAAATAACGAAAAATCCTTTTTACAGCTGCAAGATGTGAGGCCTTCGGGTTGACTTGATATCTGGCGAGCAGGCACGTTGGGTACATTATATCTGGTCTTGATGCTGTGAGGTACATAAGAGATCCGATCATCGCGCGGTAGTATGAGGGGCTAACAGCTTCACCCTTCAAGTCTGGAGTAATTCCGTGATTTTGCGGCAATGGGGTACCGATGGGCGTTGCATCAGACATCTGGAACCGGCTCAAGATGTCACCAACATATTTAGTCTGATGGATGAATATCCCAGACTCTGTTTGTTGTACTTGTAGGCCCAAAAAGAAAGTCATTTCCCCCATAGCACTCATCTCGAACTTATCCTGCATGATGCGCTCGAAATTCCTACACAGAACATCATTAGTAGAACCAAATATAATATCATCAACGTATACCTGTACCAGTAGAAGATCTCCATCTTGTTCTTTGATGAAAAGAGTACAATCGATAAGACCTCTGCGAAATCCATTCTCCAGCAAATAATTAGATAAGGTTGCGTACCAAGCTCGCGGTGCTTGATGTAGACCATATAGAGCTTTGTTGAGCAACCAAACCCGATCGGGATGGATAGGATCTTCAAAACCTGGAGGCTGTTCGACGTACACCTCTTCTTCCACCACACCATGTAAGAATGCACTTTTCACGTCCATCTGGTATACCTTGAAACCTTTGAATGAGGCATAAGCCAGAAAGATCCGAATTGCTTCTAGACGTGCAACAGGTGCATACACTTCGTTGTAGTCGATCCCTTCTATCTGACGAAAACCTTGAACGACTAGCCTTGCTTTGTTTCGAATAATGACTCCACGGTCATCCTTTTTGCATTTAAACACCCAACGGGTACCAATCTTCTTGTAACCAGCAGGTTTCTCTACGAGTTTCCAGACACCAAGCTTCTGGAATTGTTGCAGCTCGTCCTGCATCGCTTCAACCCATGAGTTATCTTTCAAAGCTTCTTTCCAAGTTCTTGGCTCTTCCTGTGAGACATAACACGCGAAAGACCAATCATTTTGTTGACCAGATTCTCTAATCGTCGCATACAAGCCTGCATTGTTGTAGTTTCGCAACATGTTTCTTGTTTGAACGCCACTTTGTACATTTCCGATGATGTTTTGTTGAGGATGGGTATTGTGAATCCTTGTTTCTGGATTATCTTGAACTGGAATGTTTGTACCCAGATTGTTGAGATTGAGATCAACAATCAATTCAATGCCCGGAATTGACGAAGAGGATGATGCAGTAGCTTCAGCTGTTCTAGGGACATCCACTGGAGGTGTACCTTCTGAAGTACCATGTACTGCTGTCGTTGGAGCTTCTTGATCTGCATCGAGAAATTCATCATCCTCTGAAGATTCGTTCAATTCGGTAGCATCGTGAAAATCCTCATTGTCGAGAGCATTATTGTTCACCGAAGATGGTTCTTGATTGACAATAATTGGACGAACCAACGGTGAATCTCTTGCATTGTCACTCTCGAAAAACATCCTTGCAGCAGCGTTTTCTTCAACTGCTTCAACATTGATCGAATTGAAAAAGTCATCGTAATCAAACATCCAAGGCTGACCAGGATTTCTGACTGGCAAAGTGTGCCTTTGTACTCTGACTTCAGACCATTCCTCGACCCTTTTAGTCTCTAGATTCCAGACTCTTAAGTTCGGGGTGGAATACCCAAGAAAGTATCCTTCAATGGCTCTTGCCCCAAACTTTCCATTAGGATCGATTAGTGTGCACGGAGCTCCAAACGGTTCAAGATATGACAAATCTGGTTTCCGTTTGTTAATAAGCTCAAAGCAGGTCTTGTTATGCCTTTTGACTGTAAGGACTCGGTTCAACGTGTAACATGCAGAGGACACAGCTTCAGTCCAGAATGGAATGGGCAACTGCGATTCTACCAACATAGTCCTAGTAGTCTCGATCAATGTGCGGTTCTTACGTTCAGCGACGCCATTCTGTTGAGGAGTATAAGCTGCACTAAATTCGTGAAGAATACCTTTTGAAGTACAAAACTCCGCCATGGCATGATTTTTGAATTCAGTACCATTGTCGCTACGTATCCGCCTAACCTTCAAGTTATATAGATTCTCAATCTGAATGATCAAGTTTTTGATAATACCGAAGGTTTCACTCTTGTGTGCCATGAACGCCACCCAAGAAAATCTTGAATAATCATCAGTTATCACGAGGCAGTATTGATCATTCCTAATACTTTTGTGCTTGACAATACCGAACAAATCCATGTGCAAACATTCAAGAGGAACAGCCACCGTGTTGATTTTCTTTGTAGGGTGTCGCTTCTTCGTTTGTTTTCCTTTTTGGCACGAAACACAAATGTCTTGAAGATGAAAGTTTTTAAGAGGAACACCATTCACTAAGTCATTTGACACCAAATGATTCATTTTGCGTAAGTGAATGTGACCCATTCGTCTGTGCCAAGAGATTGAGTCTTTTTCTGTGGCTTTGGAAACGAAACAGGTTGCTTGTGCAGACGTTGTGATAGCTTGGCTCATATCAAGGACATACAAATCATTTATCCTTGGAGCCGACAAGAGAATCCATTCTTTCGGAATTTTGAAGCCGGGTTTCAGCACATAACATCCATTTGCATCAAAGTGTACTGAGAACTGCTTATCACAAATTTGAGAAACACTAAGAAGATTGTGATCAAGTTGTTGTACAAAGTTGATCTTATCAAAGCTAACAACCCCGTTGGAAATCATTCCTTCACCCGTAATATATCCGCCTTTATCTCCAGCAAAAGCAACATAACCTCCTCTAATAGATTTGACGTCGTAGAGAAGCTTCATGTCGCCTGTCATGTGCCTGGATGCCCCACTATCAACAATCCAATGACTACTGATAGTTCCTCCTGGAACACCCTGCACATGAACTCACATAATTAGTTGGAGATGGGGACCCAAGCCATTGTGGTCTTGGGTCTTCCATTTTCATCAACAACAATAACCTCTATTCTTTGATGATTTGAAAATTGTGATGGTCCCCCTGATTCAATAACAGTTTTTGGTTTCCAGGTCTGTTTTGTTATACCAGTTTGATTGTTTGAAAATTTAACTTCGTGATTGTTTGAAGTTTTTGAAAACTTTGAACTTTCTGGTTTAACTGAAACAGATTGTTTTTGAACCACATCAGTTTTAAGTGCTTTCTCAATCGCCTTGACTTGTTGTCGTTTCTGTTTCTTTTCCCTTTCTCTTACAAGTCGGGGATCTTGTTTTACAGAAACAGATCGCTTTTGGTGATTGCGTTCACGGGGATCATCATCTTTTCCTTTCAACTTATGAAGATACGGGCAATTTCGAACGATATGTCCAATTGTACCACATTCAAAACATGATCTTCGTTCAACAAACCCCGAAGTATCATGTGATCGTCTTGCCGATGATGAACTTTGTGATCCCGAGGTACTAGGTTTTGAACTATTTGGTTCATTTCTTTTCAACACAGTTGCTTTCTTGACAAAATCTAAGTTAGATTGATTTTCAAACGTTGCAATTTTGTCCGTTCCCTTTGATTTCACAAAGTTCACATTCTTGTTCTTCTTTTGATTTGGCTTCTTTTGACTTTGAGCCGGCAATTTTCCTTTTTGTTTGTTATGAATTTGCTGCCTTTTCTCTGTTGGTAATTTCTGATTGCCAAATTGTTTTCTAACTTCAGCCTTTGGGATTGGAGGGCACTGTGTTACTGTAACACGTGATCCTGTCTTTCCCAAAAACTTACTTGTTGAATTTTCGAAGACTTTACTGATTAATGATTGATTAACATTCTTAATAGGAAAATCTTTGTCTGAATAAATTTTATTATCACCAACAAGAGTGTACAGCAAATCCACACTCTCCGACTCTTTTGCAGACGTGGACTCGGTTGCAGCAGTCTTAGCGGGCTTTGCTGGAGGATCACATAGAATATGATTCTCAAGAGGTATGTCCTCTTCTTTGATTACCGCATCAGACTTTGCCGAATCAGTATCATCAGATTCATCATCAGAAGAATCAGCATCCTCAATCACAACTGGAGGATCCTGATTCGGTTCGGCAGAAGACACACATGTATCTGCTGACACGTCTGAATCTGATGATACTTCTTTCTTGTATCCAAGCCCTGTTGCAAATTCCTTAATATCTAGAGGAACAGATGGTTCAAAGAAAGTTCTCTCCTCCTCATCAGGCATGGCATCATAATTGTGTCTCACAGGTGGTGGACATTTCTTGTATCCAATGCATGTGACATCCCGTTTCTCTTTCTGTACGTCAATGATGTGATCCAACACATAGCTAGAGCTCAAATAACTGTCTAGCTTAAGTTGGATCGCCTCACTTTCAGTTTTGACACAAGCCATTTCCTTTTGCATTACCTCAAGGCGAGTTATATACAAATTAATGTTAGTTTGTTTTCTGGAAACCATTTTTGTTAACTCGGTTTTATCTTTCTTTAATTTTTTAATTACCGATTTAAACTCCTTTTCATGGTTTTCATAAAACATGTTGGCTTCAGTGCACTTCGAAAGATCAACGGTCAATTTCTGATTGTGAATGAATGTCACATCATATTTCTCTTGCAAAGCCTCGTGTTTGCTTTGCAATTCACACCACTTATCATTCAAAGAAACATGTTTGTCTTGCAAGTCAAACAAACTAGCTTGTAAAGCATCATGTTTGCCTTGCAACTCAGACATGTTTGCCTCTAAATCAGCACATTTAACACGCAAACTATCACAGTTATCACAACTAACAGAAGTGGGTTCATCGACACATACCTGACTTGATGAACTGTCGACATTAGCCATAAAGGCTGAATGGAGAGAAGACGAAGAATAAGCAGCTTGATCCACCAAAATAGATCTTCGTTGAATTTCAGCTGTAGCTTCTTCCAATAGGTCATCAATATCTGCATTAACTGACGCAGTTGATGTGTCATCTTCCTGATCATTGCCTGAAGTGGAGGATTCTTCATCTGAGCTTCCACTATAACCAGAACTGTCTTCATCTTCAGAAGATTCAACACCATTGGTGGAAGATTCTCCACCACTGGCGTGTTTAAGATCCTTGACAACTTCAGCAAAACAAGCTGTTCCATCTGGAGCATCATTTCCCAACTGAATTGACCAATCACAACCTTCATCTACTTGAACCACAAGTGCCTGGTTGGCATTAGATGGTCCTGCTTGACTCTGGTTGTTGACAGGCACCAATGTGCGCTCATTGTTCCTTACTTGGTTCTGATTTGCCCTGTTGCCTTGACCTCTGAAAGGATTTTGGTTTCCATGTTGAGATGGCCTCGTACATTCACGTTTGAAATGACCACGTTCACCACAATTGAAACACTTGACAGCCTGCTTATCAAACCCATACTTGGTGTCTTTCTTGCTTTCCAAGCTGGTTCTGCCAGTTCTTTCCATAAAATCCTTTGCTCGCCTAACAGCACTGGCAAAGGCCCACTTGATGTCCATCATTTCCATCTCCTCTTTATCGATCTGCTGATAGTCTTCTTGTGTCAGATTAATGTTACCAATCTGACCTTCCACTAATCCACAGTATGCGCTCACCAAAGTGTTTAGCAGCTCCATGTGTTCCTTTGCTACTTCCACACTGACTTTAGAAAAGCTTGAGGTGTCGAGCCGTACTGTATTTGGCTTTGATTGTTGACCAGCAGATGATGTGCTTCCATAACACGCTTGCTGTTGAGGAGGAAGTGGATTCCCATACATGTCTGTTGGTCCGGTAGATTGAGGAGGAAGTGGATTCCCATACATGTCTGTTGGTCCGGTAGATCGAACAGGTAATGGATTTCCGAACATATCAGTTGCTCTGATAGGTCGTTGGCTTTGCTGTTGTGGTGCTGGTTGAGGAACTGGTTGAAGCGGATTTCCGTACAGATCTGTTGGTCCGGTAGATCGAACAGGTAATGGATTTCCGAACATATCAGTTGCTCTGATAGATCGTTTCGGTGCGGGAGACGGAGTACCAAAATACATCTCTGTATTTACCGGAGTACCCCATCTTGGATTCATCTTTGATCAAGAAAAATGAATACCTGAAAAACACACTTCAAACAAATAGTTAAACCACAAATGCAAATTTTTTTTTTTTTTTTATTAAAAAAAAATTTGACGAAACAAAGTCCCACGAAACAAAGATCCGACGTAATCAGAAGTTGAATGTCGATGAAACAAAAGATCAAACAGAAGCCCAATTTTTTATGCGAGCCCAGTTCTTGTGCGAGCCCAACTTCTTATGTGACTAAACAAATGTTGTGCGACTAATGAATCTTGTGCGAGTCAAACTTCGTAACTGATGTTGAATGTCGATTAAACATGTGTTGTGCGAGCAGTCATCTTGTGCGACTAATCATGTGAGTAATCAGAAGTCCAAACAGAAATTAAATGATGGTCAGAAGCCCAAATTTTGTACGAGTAATCAGAAGCCCAATTGAAGTTGTGCAGGCCCAGCTTCTTGTACGACTGAATAAATGTTGTGCGATCCAATTTGAATGTTTGTGTGATCCAGCTACTTGTGCGACTGGTTAGGCTTGTGCGAGCCAATCAGATCTTATGTGAAGTAATCAACTTGTGCGATTAAATACCTTGACTTTTTATCACCTTCTGACATAAAGCAAACCCACTTTTCAAATAGACTTTCGGTTCACTCTTCCCAATTTTACCAAACAAATGATGTCAAACAATATTTTAATAGAATCACAAATTCCAACTCAACTTTCGGCTCACCATGTCTCTTGTTCACCAACCATGTAAGGTGTGAAAATACTATTATAATCCAATCACAATTTTCAAAATACAAACAACTTTCACAACACTTGACCAAGATTAAAAAGGTGAAAACTTTGAAGAACACTTGAATATGAGATGAACATACGAAGAACAACCCAGAAATTTTGAATTTTCCGGCAAACTTATGAGTTTTCCGATAAGCCGACAACTTTCCGAAACACCGTTTTGCTCCAAACTTCACTAAAAACCTTAGCAAACCATTCACAAATCAGTTTTAAGCAAGGTTTTTCTGATGAATTAGCAGCCAAACCCAGAAATTTCGAAGATTATGAGCAGATTTTCCGGAAAATATAAGAACTTCAAACACCCGGAAAACAACCCGAAAACGCTCGGTTTTAACAAGGAGAAGAGCCAAGGCTCTGATACCACTTGTAGGTCCGGCTAGGGGAGGATCTAGTCGCCTAATCCTTGTTATCGAACACACCTGGTTGTGCGGAATCCAACCGGAGATGCAAACCGAGATAGAACACGAAAAATACACGACACACAAAGTTCACCGTTTAACACCACTGTATTAATACGAATGAAAGGTTCGGTTACAAGCACAAGGTTTACAAATCTATTCTGCAAACTCTCTCTAACTCTCGTGTGTGTGTGTTTGCTCTCTGAGTGTTCTCTTCTGTGTTCTCTTGCATTTCTTATCCACAGACAGACTATTTATAGTCACAGCACAACGAATCACATCTTTGGCGAATCAGGCTTGGCGAATCAGAATTACATTTGACGAATCACATCATTGCTTGACGAAACAGCGACGAAACTGGTCTTGGTCGACGAAACTGAAGTGTTTCGTCGACATAATTCTTGTTACGTCAATCATGGGCTTGGGCCCAAATTGTTGAAGTCCCTGTGCATCCTGATTGGCCCAAGTTGTTGAACATACTCATGCACGTACAAGAATTCATAAGTTCAGATTGCAAAGCTAGTCCAACTTGTGATTAGTCAAAGTTATGACATCATCATGACATCATCACGATGATGTCATGATGATGTGTCAAGCGGGAAACGTTCTCGGCTCTCCGTGCTTCGCGTGTCGAACTCTGGGGCGCACAACGGAGGAATGTCATGACGTCGGGCTTGAGCCGGACCTAACCGAGTCGACCAAGTCGAATTGAGCCGAGTCGAACCGAGCCGAGTCGCGTCCACATATATGTATCAACATTCTCTCGTCTGTGTGTTCTTCCTTGTGTCCACCCCCTTCCGAAAACACTGATTTCGTCAAATATATATGTGTTCTTCACATGTGCGATGGGCTGGGGTTCGGCCCATGTGAGTAGAAGCCCAAACATTATAATTGGTCCAAGCTCATGCACGTACAGATCCAGCTTGTTTCATATTTGTGAAGTTTAGTCAAAGTTGTGACAACATCATGACATCATCATGATGATGTCATGATGATGTGTCAAGCGGGAAAAGTTCTCGGCTCTCCGTGCTTCGCGTGTCGAACTTTGGGGCGCACAACGGAGGAATGTCGTGACGTCGGGCTTGAGCCAAACCTAACTGGGTCGAACCGAACCGAGTCGAACCGAATCGAGTCGAGTCGTGTCCACATTATATGTATCAACAAGTCCTTTTGTAGTCGCTTTGATATATACACATTAATATCTTTTTAAAAGTGAATAATTGCTTTGAAAACCTAAAATTAGGCAAGAATACAAGACCAAATGGGCTCCAAGACAGCCCTAAACTGCACCCAAAGGCAGCCTGCTGTTGAGCCCAAAGACACACCAAAACGTCCAAGAAAACCTAATGTTAAACAAACTGAAAAATAAATTGTTGCCTTCATGATCGTTGTGCCCATTGTGTTTGGCAGAACTCGAAAGCCTACTGGACCTGGACCTAAACCAAACGTGTAGAGTGAGGAGTTGGCGTCTTTGCTGCCTGTCTAATATGGGCCTAAGCGATACCTCATATACATGAAACCGAATTTCACCATTGCTATAAGTTATAACACCTACCTAAATTAGTTATTTAATAATGTGGTCACTTTTTAATTTTGAGGAAAACTTAAATAAGTGAAACCGGTAGTAACTTGTTAACATGATAAGATAAACACCAACAAAGAGTATAATCAAACCAACGGTGGTATACCAAGACAACAAATCCATAAAGAAAATGCATCCAAACATTCCTCAAGCCACACTGAAAATCAGATACTAATCGACCACTTGTAACCAACAACAATTTACAATCTAGTAAACTAGGAAGAGTACAAACTAATATGAGAACTAAGGACTTGGTCACCATACTCTGTGGGTGCTAATTGTGCAAATCAACTTCTTGAAGGAACATAGTTGACCGTCCTGGATGACTTTGAGACTTCGAGTAGTAAACATGCATGCCCATGAAAATCACATTAGCATTGATGTGGTTCATACTCAAGTGTTAATAATATAAGTATGTACAAAAGGACGGAATCGAAAAAGGAAAACAAATAAAAATGAACTTATTTCATCACTTGAAGAACAAATAAGTTTTTCTTGATCAGAGATCCCTTAAATAAGCACGCCATTTCTCGAGATATGGCATGTCACTTGGATTCATGCTTGGAATATCATGATCTTGAAGGAGTCTGATTATTTCTGTAGTCTCACCTAGAAGCTGGGCTGCATCTTTAACACTGGCCTGCCTTTCCTTTTTCGCAGACATGTAGCGACATTTCATTATTATGATTTGTGGTAAGTTGGTGAGACAAGCTGCGATTATGTCGGCGATCATTGATGATAAGCTATCAAATAGTTCCTTTTGGCTCACGGTGCCATCATCAATGTTGGTGTCGTACCTACGTATAATTGTTTCGGTTATACGATACATTGACATGCCACAAATAAGCCTGTGCATCGAATCATCGTGTCCATCCCACTTTTCATGCAACAAGTGATGTTCAGCCTTACCCCCGAACCATTTAACAATTTGTCCAACTGTATACTCTTGAAAATCAGGGTTTTGCAACTTGTTTCCTAACCATTTATTGGTGCTAATTTCTCGCCACAAAGTTTCAGCTGCTTGTTGAAGATCTTTAATAAAATTGAGGTTCTTTTCCACCAATGTAACATATAATAGACCTTCCCTAACACATTCCAACAAGCAATCAACTTCCTCCTTTTCGATTTCAGGAAAAGAAACTGCAATCGTTGTAAGGGTTACCACAGGTAATCTCCAACAATTTGAAGATTGAAAATCACGAAATAAAGATGGAGTATTATAGTAATCAGGCTGGTCAAATACTGCAACTCCACGAAAACCAACAGTAGATTTTTCTCGAATGAGCTTTATTAGATAATTGGGTTGGCCTTTTGCACCCTTTTGTACCAATGAGTTCACTGATTTTGAAAAGCCTTCCCTTACTCTCTCACCAACCCACATCCCATCTTCAAGATAGAAAATATATGGGATAATATCTATGTTTGGATGTTCCAAGTTCTCAACATCTTCTCTCAATGAACTAAACACGGACTTCAAAAAATGGAAACAACTAGCGACACATATCACAAACACAAACGGGATCAAGGCTATTATCTTGCACAACACCACAACTCCCTTCTGAAGTTGTATACAAATGTAGATAATTAGCCTTTTGGAAGTCTCGATGACTACGTTCAGTCTGCGGCTATGAAATGGGAGTCTTATACTAGCATGTTTCCAATCATTTAACTTACGAGTCCAGTGGCTTTCTACTTTAAAGACCTTAAAGTGGATTGAAAAGGACGTTTTAACTTCTAAGGTTGCAAAACATCTAGAAAGTGGCATAATTGTACCAATCAGGACTCCGATAGATTGTACTATGAGAATTACTAGCATGGACCAGCCATAATCCGAATCGTAGTCTTTAGCCAACATGGCTTTAATAGTCCCGGACATAGTATAAGTGTGTAAGATGGTGACTAATAGACATATTACCCCAGAAGCAGATGTTGTATGAAAGCAAGCTGTTATGAAATGGAGGCAGCTGCCACTTTCTACCATCACCCAATGGTTTCTCACATGGTTTTCTAGCTTCTCAACTGTTACTATTTCTCCTGGTGATGGTTGAATATCTACTGAAGCTATCTTATGATCTTTTTGGTATTCGGAGTCCAAAATCTGTTTGGATTTTAGTATCGCCAAAGATGAACATATATATACTATCAACAAGAAAACTAACAAAATCACATAAACAAAGGGTAATACAGAATTAGGATGGGTACTTATTTGTGTAGGTGAAGTAAGCTGTATGATACGGGGATCTTCTTTATGGGTTGATATGGATACAGCCCCCGTTTGCATTTGAATGCAAACATTCACAACCAAGGTGATGACTTGAACAGACAAAGCTGCGAGGTTTGATAAAAGCTCATTGCTCTCCATGGTTCCTAAACAAGGCAGTAAATTGGCCATCATGGTACACATAAAGGCCATGCTTCCGAGCTTTGCCACTTGGTCCACATAACCCGGCATGGAACCAGTTAGATCCACAGGTAACTTCATTGCAACAGATATTACCGTAAGAAAAGCAGAATTAATTGTGAAATATTTAGAGGGAACCCATAGCATTCTGCTACGTAAACCATGTAATAAATCAGCCACCATGAAAAGGATGCAAACCAGAGACGCTATCGCGATGTACATCCCAATCCATAACATGGGTGCGCTGTAACGATCTTCAAGTTCTGATCTGTATATAAACTTTAGGTACCCCAACAATGAATCTGTAATATTGTTTGGAATATTGTAGTCCTCGGTGAGTCTATCCACAATATTAAGATACTCATGTGTTGAGTAGTAAGCCATAACTGCAGGGAAAGAAACTGATGATTTGATGTGACGGAGATAAACTGAAGTTGGATGTAGGAACTGTCAAAGAACATGGATCAACTATCAAACTCTTTATTAACACACCAGACAAACAACTCTTACAAAGAAACAACGAACAGATGATAAACTCTCACATAATCTCACATGCAGATCATCAACACGATGATCTGCTACGCACAAAGATAGATCAGACAAAGGTAAACAAGATCTCAACAAGAGATCTAACTGATCTAACAAAGGGGGTGTTTGGGTTAGCTTATTTTAGTTCAAAAGGACTTTTCTTAAAAGGACTTATTAACTTGTGACTTTTTGAAAAGGAATTTCTAAAAAAGTGTTTGGGTTAGCTTGTAATAGTTTTTTAAAAAGTGTTTGGTCTAGCTTATTCATGTAAAATGAGCAAAAGAACATCCCAACAAGGATATATACTTATACCATCACCAAGTAAACAATGTCCCAAAAACAGCAACAGCAGCATATAGGTGTATTATAAATTTATACCATCACAAAGTAAATAACTTCAACATTCAATAATGGGAGGATGCTAACTAACTTATAACTACAATAAGCAGCAGAAACAAGGTCAAACATCAATCTAACATCGTCAATTACAACTAACTTCAACATTCAAATTCAAAATCATCTCAAATTAAGTTTTCAATGTAGCGTTGGATCTGTACGTCATTCAAATAATGCAGTCGCATAAACAGATAGAAAGTGAGATTACTGGCCTTAGAACAGGCGAATGAGTGCGAATTGAAGTGAGTTTTCACTCTTCAAGTGGCCAGATCTGTTGAAGAAAGTTCTGGAAGTAGAAAGCGGTTGAAATCTGCAAACAACATGAAGCAACAGCAACGAGCAGCAGCAGATGATTCTGTTTTGTTGTTGAGATGTAATGGTAGATATAGGGCAGATGTAAGGGTTGTGATTAACTGAAGCTATAGTATGGTAGATGGGGGAGTAATTGAGGATTGATGATAACATGGGGAAGTCGTTCTTGGGTAGTTGGAGAATTGATGAATTGTTGGGTAGTTGGAGAATTATATATAATATAGACAGCGTGCACTAAAACTGAATTTCAAATCAATATCAGCCGTTGGATATTCCTGATAACAAATCTTGACCGTGTAAACTCTCTATTTCAACCGCTTTAGGAAGTTATTGCCAGTTACCCTAATATGTTGCGGTTACCACTTTTTAGGGCATAATTCAAGCAATGGTTACCCCCACTCTCCACGTCTTCCTCCATTCTTTGCCGGTGCAACCGTCATCAACACCATAAAAAGCATCACCCGATGGGAATTCACACACATTGAAAACCCTAAACTGCCAGATCCTCCATCAAACCGTATTTCTTGGTTGTTCAATCCCTGATTTGTAGACACACACAGGTATCTCCTTCAAAACATTCATCTTTATATTGAATCAATTAGTTTCAGATGCCAATTTTATTGTTCGATTTTGTTTCTAGCATTTTGGTGCAGCAGGGTGTTAAGTGTTTACAGGGGAAACCAAGTTTGGGAACGAATACTACTTCTTTTCTTCACTGCACCAAGCCGTGGATTCACGTAATTTGTTCTACCCGATCAAATTTTGTTTCTATTTGATTTAATTTGACCTAATTTTAACCTATTTATTTACATCTGATGTTGCAGTGTTCAAGGGTTTAAACAGAGAAATTAGGGATCAAGATGGAGCCAACAAAAATAGTAGATGGAAGTTCGTTAAGGTAATTTGCATAAATCGTTTACTTCACATCACGATTTTGTTTTTTTGTCTCAGAACCTAAATGGGTTTAAGGGATCTTGAAGATTATTAGAATGTTTGATGAAACAATCTATATAATTTGATATTTCATACATCTTCGTATTGCATCAATTAATTCAAGATACAACTTTTATTGTTCGATTCTTTATAGCGATTTTGGTGCAACAGGTAGTTAAGCGATGTTGACCTTCCAATGTGAATGGTTTTTCCCAACTTGTGGTTACCCCCCATTCAGTAACTCTTTAATTTCTGCAAGATCGGAAGATCTAGGGTTGAGAACTGAAGACGAAAGATCGAATGAGAAGTTTGAGCTTCTCTCTAACGGATTGATTATGTCTCTTTCAAGGCAATATGAATCCTTAATCCCTCTGCCATGCTTATTATGAATCCTGGTTTGCGAAATCATCTCTATTTTATGTGTTTTTTTTATTAAACGAAGCTTCTGTACCCGTATTTTAGCATTTGAATTACTTATATTTTCGTTTATTTATTTTTGGATTTACTTTTGTTGGTGGCAGTAATAGCTATGGCATTCTGCTTTCTCGACTCTAATGAGGCAAATACCTAACAGGCTGCAAGCACTTGATGGATATGAGGTATATTCATATGTTATCAGTATCAATTTGATAAATATTTTTTTTGTTATTTAGAATGGTTTATTAGTGTGTTTTAGATTTGCCATAACATGTTAACTCCGGAGCTTATTGACTTGCTTTGCTTCACTCACGTTCACCTCACTACAAATATATGGCTATTATTGCATATATATTATCTATTTAATTTAATGTAAACACAAAATTAGTGGGTAAGCCAGTCCCCCTGGAAGTATTTAATTCATCAGTTTCTTATGGTTATTAATCATCTATCCAGTTGCAGAATGGAAGTTAGCACTTTTTTTGTTATATGTTTTTTTTATTGAAATAGGTATGAACAATGCTGGAGATTGGCTTCTAGCTGCCCTTTCGCTGGTTTGTTTTGCCCAATCCTAATCCCTTGAATTAATAAATTTATTATTTTACAGCTCTGTAACCCTGAGAAGAAGATGCTACAACTTCATTAAATGAATATATGCTCAAATAGCCAAACTTTACATGTAAAATGTTGTTAGTTTAAATACAATATATAAAATTATAAATAAATGTTGATTTGAGGGTAATTATAATGGGGCAAGTTGTAGGCCTAATCCTAATTGTTTATTTTTAAGTGGGTCAAGGTTCCCATTTTTAGTAAACGGATCAAACACAACATTTTTAGTGAACGGGTCAAAATTACGATTTTCCACCTCATCGGTCAAAATTACCATTTTATTTGATAGACATGCATTTTATGTGAGCATAAAGCAATTCTTTCTTTGTTTGACATACTTCCTAAAATTGTTAATCAAACACTTAATGTGCATTAGTTAAATATTGGTGGATGATAATCCTTGCTATATGCTTTTAAGTTACCTTCTTTTGTAATTTACAATGGTCACCAGTTCTTTGTGACAATTCATAATAACAAACTTGTAAGTTTGACTTTAAGCGTAAGTATATTTTTTTGCAAGTTATTATCTGTTCCTGAATTAATGTGGTATGAAGGTTGCTGAGTTCAATGTTCAAGCAACACAAGGGATTGTTATTGAAAGTATTATATTCCCTTCATATTGTGAATATGCCTAGTGGGACATGAAGCAATCAGAGAAGAAAACATTCAGGTATTCCATAAAGGTGCCTTAAAGTTGGACATGAAGCAAGACGGAAGCCACAACGATGTAATGCGTTTTCATGAAAAATTCCACACATTTTTGCTTTTGTTTATTGTACATTGTTACTTGGTGACTTATCTCACCCTGTGTTTTTATCACTTCAAAACTCAATGTAATCCGAGTTATTGAAATTGTCTCCAACATTGCTTTTTCGTTTTTAGGCATATATGTCACTGTGAACTTATTTGATGACTCATATTATACATGTAAATGTAAATAAAAACTTGTCATTACGACAGTAAAAACCCTGTCCACCGGACGGGTAAAGTACTAGTTGATGAATGGGGCTGATGAATTGTTGATGTTGGCGGGAGATGGGGAGGTAGTTGCGGTGGGGTTTAACGGGGAATTTATCCCTGAAAGGACTTAGAGTTTTGAGACGTAAGAATTTATCACTTTTCAAAAAGTCTTTTATTTGAGAAAATTACGAAAATACAACAAAGTGTTTGACTTACCAAAATGGCGAGCTCATGCGTCCGTGGAGAAGAGCATCAGACATCTTATGCGTCCGCCATTACAAACTCTGAAAATATTTCCTAACTACGATCCTGATGAAAAATTTTCCGCTGCAGATTTAATAAACACCAGTACCACTTGACTGGTTCACGGCTCCCGCTCCAAGGGTGGGGTCGGGGGTTGTGACAAAACGAGTCGGGCTCAACTTGGTCAGCTAGTATTTGAAGTATGTGGTATCATTAATTTTAAACTTATCGCGTCTGGTTTAAGTTGGGTCCGATCTGATTTTATTTTCATTGAACATCTTTTGGTTTTTCTTCCTAATAACTTTGAAAATTTACTAGAATCCCAAGTGGAACCCACCAAGCTTAGAGGAAGTTGAAACAAGTGAAGTGGAAGTTCTTTTTGAACCATTGGGCTCGCAGGCCGAAGAACTCTGTGTTTGAATCATCTTCATCTAGTCATCCAGTGACAACGAAATTAGCATTGTAAGTTTTAAGAGATCTGTATGTGTGATACATGTACTCATATAAATTGTTTTTTCTGTAGTTTTAGAGGAAGTGGTAGCTAGCCTGTATAATCGTATCGAGGGGATGTAACGCCTGTTGTCATTACGGGGATGCAACGCCTGAGCGCTAGGCCAGCTAGAGAGATCAGGGCGATAGACACCATTTAACACAACTGGATACCACTTGAGCGCTAGGCCAGAGTCCTTTTGTAGTCGCTTTGATATATACACATTAATATCTTTTTAAAAGTGAATAATTGCTTTCAAAACCTCAAATTAGTCAAGAATACAAGACCAAATGGGCTCCAAGACAGCCCTAAACTACACCCAAAGACAGCCTCCTGTTGAGCCCAAAGACACACCAAAACGTCCAAGAAAACCTAATTCTCTACGTATACATTCTCTACATACACATTTACAAGTTAAAAAGGAATAGTGCCACGCAGCTTGCTTGGCACTTTCCTGTTGGACCAACCCATTTTTAATTTGATTTTATTCTCAGTTTAAAATTACGCTTTCGTCTTTCGTTTAAAATTACGGTTTTGCCCCCAGCTAAAAAATAAAATTATAATTTTGCCCCTAGCTAAAATTACGTTTTCGCCCCCAGCTCAAAATAAAATTATAATTTTGCCCTTGGCTCAAAATTATGCTTTTGCCCTTGATTCAAAAACTCATTTTTATTTAATTTTATTCCCAGTTTAAAATTACGCTTTCGTCCTACGTTTAAAATTACGTTTTTGCCCCCAGCTCAAAATAAAATTATAATTTTGCCCTAGCTCAAAATACGCTTTTGCCTTCGGTTTAAAAACTTTTTTTTAATTTTGTTCCCAGTTTAAAATTACGGTTTCGCCCTCCGTTTAAAATTACGTTTTTGCCCCCAGTTAAAAATAAAATGTTGTTTTTTCCTCTAGCTCAAAATTACGCTTCTGCCCTCAGCTCAAAATTACGTATTTTCACACAGTTATAAATAAAATTATGTTTTCCCCTTAGCTCAAAATTATGATTTTGCCCTCAGTTTAAAACCATGATTTCGCCTCCTTTTCAAAATATAATTCTGATTTTGCCCTCTGTACAGACATACATGTTATGAGAGATAAATTATTTGCCTTATTGCCCCGCAACGCGGGCGGGGCAAAAACTAGTTTCCTACATATACAAAACACAACTTCAGGGAATAGTGCTAGGCAGCTTGCCTGACACTTCCCTATTGGACCAGCCTATTTTTAATTTAATTTTATTCTCAGTTTAAAATTACGCTTTCGTTCTTTATTTAAAATTACGGTTTTGCCCCAAGCTCAAAATACAATTATAATTTTGCCCCTAGCTTAAAATTACGCTTTTGCTCTCGGTTCAAAAACTCACTTTTAATTTTGTTCCTAGTTTAAAATTACGATTTCGCCCTCCGTTTAAAATTACGTTTTTGCCCACAGTTCAAAATTTGTTTGGCACTTCCCTATTGGACAATCCCAGTTTTAGTTTAATTTTATTCCCAGTTTAAAATTACGCTTTCGTCCTTTGTTTAAAATTACGTTTTTGCCCCCAGCTCAAAATAAAATTATAAGTTTGCCGCTAGCTTAAAATTATGCTTTTGCCCTCGGATCAAAAACCCACTTTTAATTTTGTTCCCATTTTAAAATTACGGTTTCACCCTCCGTTTAAAATTACGCTTTTGCCCCCAGCTCAAAATAAAATGTTGTTTTTTCCTCTAGCGCAAAATTACGATTCTACCCTCAGCTCAAATTTACGCTTTTGCCCACCGTTCAAAATGAAATTATGTTTTTCGTCCTAGCTCAAAATTATGATTTTACTCAGTTTAAAAATATGATTTCACCTCCAGTTCAAAATATAATTACGATTTTGCCCTCTGTACAAACATACATGTTATAAGAGAGAAATATTCGGCTTATTGCCTCGTAACGCGGTCGGGGCAAAAACTAGTGTTAAACAAACTGAAAAAAAATTGTTGCCTTCATGATCGTTGTGCCCATTGGGTTTGGCAGAACTCAAAAGCCTACTGGACCTGGGCCTAAACCAAACATGTAGAGTGAGGAGTTGGCGTCTTTGCTGCCTGTCTAATATGGGCCTAAGCGATACCTCATATAGATGAAACCGAATTTCACCATTTCTATAAGTTATAACACCTACCTAAATTAGTTAATTAATAATGTGGTGGTCACTTTTTAATTTTGAGGAAAACTTAAATAAGTGAAACCGGTAGTAACTTGTTAACATGATAAGATAAACACGAACAGAGAGTATAATCAAACCAACGGTGGTATACCAAGACAACAAATCCTTAAAGATAATGCATCCAAGCATTCCTCAAGCCACACTGAAAACCAGATACTAATCAACCACTTGTAACCAACAACAATTTACAATCTAGTAAAATAGGAAGAGTACAAACTAATATGAGAACTAAGGACTTGGTCACCATACTCTGTGGGTGCTAATTGTGCAAATCAACTTCTTGAAGGAACATAGTTGACCGTCCTGGATGACTTTGAGACTTCGAGTAGTAAAGATGCATGCCCATGAAAATCACATTAGCGTTACTGTGGTTCATACTCAAGTGTTAATATAAGTATGTTCAAAAGGACGGAATCGAAAAAGGAAAACAAATAAAAATGAACTTACTTCATCACTTGAAGAACAAAGAAGTTTTTCTTGATCAGGGACTCCTGAAATAAGCACGCCATTTGTTGAGATATGGCATGTCACTTGGATTCATGTTTGGAATATCATGACCTTGAAGGAGTCTGATTATTTCTGTAGTCTCACCTAGAAGCTGGGCTGCATCTTTAACACTGGCCTGCCTTTCCTTTCTCGCAGACATGTAGTGACATTTCATTATTATGATTTGTGGTAAGTTGGTGAGACAAGCTGCGATTATGTCGGCGATCATTGATGATAAGCTATCAACTAGTTCCTTTTGGCTCAGCGTGTCATCATCAATGTTGGTGTTGTAGGTATGCAGAATTGTTTCGGTTATACGATACATCGAGTTGACACAAATAAGCTTGTGCCTAAAATTATCGTCTATAATATTCAAGTAAATTTTAGCCTTATCCCTGAATCATTTAACAATTTGTCCAGCTGTATACTCTTGAAAATCAGGGTTTGGCAACTCGTGTTCGATCCATTTTTTATTGGTGTTACTAATTTCTCGCCACAAAGTTTCAGCTGCTTGTTGAAGAATTATGTGATCTACAATAAAATTGAGGTTCTTTTCCACCAATGTAACATATAATAGACCTTCCCTAACACATTCCAACAAGCATTCAACTTCCTCCTTTTCGATTTCAGGAAGAGAAACTGCAATCGTTGTAAGGGTTACCACAGGTAATCTCCAACAATTTGAAGATTGAACATCACGAAATAAAGATGGAATATTAAGGGTTACCACAGGTAATCTCCAACAATTTGAAGATTGAACATCACGAAATAAAGATGGAATATTATAGTAATCAGGCTGGTCAAATACTGCAACTCCACGAAAACCAACAGTAGATTTTTCTCGAATGAGCTTTATTAGATAATTGGGTTTGCCTTTTGCACCCTTTTGTATCAATGCGTTCACTGATTTTGAAAAGCCTTCCATTGTTCTCTTACCAACCAACATCCCATTTTCAGAAATAGATAAATATTGGATAATAATATCTATGTTATGTTCCAAGTTCTCAACATCTTCTCTCAATGAACAAAACACGGACTTCAAATAATGGAAACATTTAAAGACACATATCACAAACTCTAACGGGATCAAGGCTATTATCATGCACAACACCACAACTCCCTCCTGAAGTTGTATACAAATGTAGAGAATTAGCCTTGTCGAAGACTCGATGACTGTGTTCAGTCTGTCACTAAGAAATGGGAGTCTTATGCTAGCTTGTTTCCAATCATATAACATCTGCGTCCAGTAGTGTTCTACCTTAAAGTCGATTGAAAAGAGCACTTCAAGGTTTAAGAATGCAAAACATCTATAAAGTGGCACAATCGTACCAATCAGGACTCCGATAGATTGTACTATGAGAATTACGAGCATGGACCAGCCATAATCCGAATCATAGTCCTTAGCCAACATGGGTTTAATAGTCCCGGACATAGTATAAGTGTGTAAGATGGTGACTAAAAGACATATTACCCCAGAAGCGGATGTTGTATGAAAGCAAGCTGTTATGAAGTGGAGGTGGCTGCTACTTTCTACCATTATCCAGTGATCTCTAACTTGCTTTTCTAGCTTCTCAAGTGTTACTATATCTCCTGGTGATGGTTGAATGTCTACTGAAGCTTCCTCATGAACATCTTGGTATTTGGAGTCCAACTTCTGTTTGGATTTTAGAATCGCCAAAGATGAACATATGTATACTATCAACAAGAAAACTAATAAAATCACATAAATAAAGGGTAATGCAGAATTAGGATGGGTACTTATATGTGTAGGTGAAGTAAGTTGTATGATACGGGGATCTTCTTTATGGGTTGATATGGATACAGCTCCCGTTTGCATTTGAATGCAAACATTCACAACCAACGTGATGACAAGAATCCCCAAAGCTGCGAGGTTTGAGAAAAGCTCATTGCTGTCCATGGTTCCTAAACAAGGCAGTAAATTGGCCATCATGGTACACATAAAGGCCATGCTTCCGAGCTTTGCCACTTGGTCCACATAACCCGGCATGGAACCACTTAGATCCACAGGTAACTTCATTGCAACAGATATTACCGTAAGAGAAGCAGAATTAATAGTAAAATATTTAGAGGGAAACCATAACATTCTGCTGCGAAAACCATGTACTAATTCAGCCACCATGGCAAGGATGCAAACCAGAGACGCTAACGCGATGTACATCCCAATCAATAACATAGGTGCGCTGTAACGATCTTCAAGTTCTGATCTGTATATAAACTTTAGGTACCCCAACAATGAATCTGTAATATTGTTTGGAATATTGTAGTCATCAGTGAGTGTATCCACAATATTAAGATACTCATGTGTTGAGGTGTAAGCCATAACTCTAGGGAAAGAAACTGATGATTTGATTTAATGGAGATATGATGAGTTGAAGATGGATGGTAGAAATAATGTGGGCAGAGCTTAGGATTGGTTTTTATGTTAGGAAGGACTTAACAAGGATGGATTTACAGATGGCGACTAAATATATTACGGAAACGTGTGAATCTTGCATGAATAAAGATAAATTTAATAACAACTTTTAAAGCTAATAAGTATGGAATCCAATACTTCATCCCATATTCTGGGCTACCCATGGAACTTTGTTTGCAATAACTGTGATAAACTCTTGAAAGCTATCCATTTGATGCTTTCTAAAGGTGGATTCCATATTTCCCTTTGATACTTTTTCCAGTTATAGAATCTCTTATTCAGTAATACATTTGAAATATACCTTACTTGTAAGTTTTTACAAATCACATCAGCTTTCGAATTGCAAAGTATTGAACGTCACTTGTAAGTTTTTACACATCGCAAGCCACATAATTGTCTTGACTTTGACGGGTCAAATTGATAAATTAAAAGTTGTAGCCATAAGTTCGATTCCTGCTCTCCCCGTTATTTTCTGCAGCATCTGGTGATGATGGGAGACTAGGCGAGTAGGCGGAGATCGCTAGTTCGATCCTTGAACTGAGCGTGTTTTACCTCACCACACTGTCGTGCCTTCGGGCGAGTGTTCACGGGCTTCGGCCCTAGGTGAGGGTTTTCCCCGGTTCGGAGGCGAGTGTATCCTGATGTGGTGAATTTCGCCAGTAGCCCATTGGAAAGATTCGTTGGCAGTTCTAAAAAAAAGTTGTAGCCGTAAAAAAAACAGTTCCAAAATGCCTATGAAATGACTTTATGTAAAAAAAAGCTCTTACTATTATAACAATATATTTTCTCTAATCATATCTAAGACAAATTATTTTATAAATTGAAAAAAAAATACTTGGCAGATACAGGTTAACCAACCCACTTGACCCATACAAATTAACATATCTACCTGGAGTTAGGGTCAATGTTAGACTGTTGCCATAAATAAATATGCTAGTACGTTCAATATTATTGAATTAATGAGAGTACACAAATCAACATATTACTAGTTAGCCCATTAACATATTACCTCTCATAGTTGTGGTGAAATAAAGATGAGACCTACAAATTGGAGGCTTGAAGAATAATAAGGTAGTGTTCGTTTCGTGGAATGTAATGGAATTGGAATCAGAATTTGCATTGGAATCGGAAGGAATTGGATTTGGAATTTAAACATTCCAAGGAAGTGGAATTTGTTGGAATTGGAATCTTAATTCCATTCTTGATTGTTCAGTTGGGAAATGAAATGGAATCTACCGATCTCATCTCGCTATCGATGAGCCAGTTTGGGTCAGTAACTGCTGGGTCGGGTCGAGACGTTTCGGGTCGGGTTGGGTCGAGACGTTTCAGGCCGCTAACGGGTCGGTTCGAGTCGAGACGTTTCAGGCCACATTGGGTTGGGTCGGGTCGAGACCTTTCGGGTCTTTAACAGGTTGGGTCGGGTCAAGACATTCCGGGTCATTATCGGGCCGGGTCAGTTCAATACTTTTCGGTTCATTAACTGGTTGGGTCGGGTTGAGACGTTTCGAGTCCTTAATGGGTTGGGTCGGTTTGAGACGTTTCTGGTTCGTAACGGGTTGGGTTATGTCAAGAGTTTCGGAGCAGTAACGGCCTGGGTCGGGGCGAGGCGTTTCAGTCGGGGACCGACTAGTTCAGGTCTGATCATTTTCCACATCGGTGACCGGTCGAAGATTCCAATGACTTTACTTGAATTCCTTCAAAGCTTGGGAGGATTTTGAATTCCTTTGGTTAATGGAAGAAGTTGAACAACATCATCAAAGTGCTGATTCAACAGGTAGCATAAATTTTATGCTTTGAAGAGTTTTAAAAAAAGGATTGGTGGGTTGGGTAACAAGTTAACATTTATTTGTCTGTTTCTTTTGAATTCTGTAATTATTCTGGGTATTTATCAAGATAATATCGTTAAAATAATTATATAATCTTCGAATACAAGTATGGTTTCTGAGGGAACTTGTTTCTCAGTTTAAACGATCATTGATTTGTTACCTAAAATCAAATAACCAATTTGTGACTTGTGAGGGAACTTGCTTCTTCTTGATATGAGTTTTATTAGAGCCGGCCCGAAGGTGTGCGGGATGGGGGACGGCTCAGGACCCAAACCAATTGGGGGCCCAATTTTTTTTTTGTATTAGTTTTACTAAAGTTAGAATATATACGTAATGATTCGGAAAAATACCATTTTGAAGTACTTGGTTTGGTGGTTTGAAAGTCACTTTAATAATAAGAAGACACGGGTTCTAATCTCGAGTGTCCTTAGTTTTGTTTTTCTTTTTGTTTTTTATCTATTGCCTAATTTTGTCAAGTTACATTAAATGATTGATGTTGATTCAAATGACATTAATTCGTTTTCATATATTTATCTATTGCCTAATTTTGTCAAATTACATTAAATGATTAAATGATTGGTGTTGATTCAAATGACATTAATTCATTTTCATATATTTATTTTTTTATATATAATATTTTTAAAAAAATATATATTTAAGGGGCCTGTATTTTCTGTTCGCACATGACCTAAAGATTTTTGAACATTTTCGGAGATTACCCTGAGTTTTATGAATGTAAGTAACAATGTGTAGCTTGGAAAAAATTGTGAATTTTGGGACTGTTGTAGCCCATATCCTAAACGTTTCTACCCTTAATCAACCCACACTCTCTCAATTCGGTTATCCGTTCTTGTATGTTTGCTTTCGCGGTCCCAGTTCGCGTCTGTGTGTTTTTACCCGATAATCAGTCCTTTTTAGCGGCAAATTTCTTTTAGTCCATGTCGTCAATGGGACTTGAACCCAACACCCCTGTCAAACCCAGGTATTTAAACGCTTTGTCTTTACAAATGAACCACCACTCCATTGATAAAATACTCTCTTTGTTGAAATTCCCTAAGCAGGAAGGTTCCTTTTAGTGGTCGTTGTCTTGGAACATTAACTTCCAGAACTTTTGACTCAAGATCTGTTTTTAGCCATCCACCTTAGGGTGAAGGGAGTGGGGCGGCAAACCCATCGGCAAAGGAGAATGCCGAGCGGGAACACTGCCGCCATCCCTTTTTTACCGCGCGGCAAATATGATACTCGGTATGTAGTCACCGATCGACAAAGGGAAGAGGACAACCTTGGGGTGTGTGTGTAACGGCATTATTGCCGTTTAATCATTAAAAAAATTATACTTTTTATTATATAAATCAACATTTACACCCAATTTTCACCAAACCTTCTCCAAACTTTCAACCAATTTTGGCATTCTGCTTCTCTTTTCCAAACTTTCACCCAAGTTTTTTTATTGCATATTTGCAAATGGAAGGCTCAAGCAAACGCGATGGCAAGGCAACTAAACGGGGCGGCTCGAGGACGAGTGTGCCAACTTTCAAAAACAAAAAAACAAAAAAAAAAAAGTTTGTCACTTTCAACTGTCTAAACCATTGCCAACACTTTTCAGCAAAGTTTAAACTTTTTCTCCTCTCTGACGTGACACTCTCTGATTGGTCCATTTTAAAGTTTGACACTTTCACCTGTTTAACCACTCCCTTCACCCTTATCGATTGTTTGTCCCTAAACGACTTTTTTATGTGTCATAATTTAATAATCTTAATAGTCAAAACACTTGTGCAATTGTACTAGCTTTGTAGTAGATGCTAGAGGAGCAAATCAATTAGTTATTTGTGGGTGAAACATCGGTAGAAATTAAAGTCCTTAGATATTTCATCTCTTTTTAATTGTCGTTTTGCTCGTTTGTATCTAGCTCCTGGCTAATTTTTAATATATTGTCGTCGTTGGAAAAATATTGTACTTATAAAAGTTGTTTCGATCAGGTAGTCATATTTGTAGAAAGTATTTTGGTTATACGGTTTTCAACAACACAATATTTTTCACTATTAAAATCGATGACATTACATCTAGCTTTGGTGACGTTGTGTTATGCATGATTTTTTTTTTTTAACGGCAAATGATACTCAAACATTTGCTTTTGTTATTGGATAAATCGGTTTTGTATTCATTTGTTATGTTTTATATCATGTGGATATATAACGGGCGAATCTTAGAGCAACGGTAAGGTTGTTGTCATATGACTTGGATGTCAAGAATCCGAGTCGTGGAAACAGCCTATTGTAGCAATAGTGGGTAAGGATGAATACATTGTGCTCAAGATGGCTTGACACACCTCGGACTTCGCACACTCAAGAGCCTTGTGCCTCGAGTTTGCCTTGTAGATGAATGAAACATCATAAGTTCTTGGTAATTAAATATTCTTGCCGTCTTAGGTATTATATGTTCGTCTTCACTTGCTATATATGCCTGGTTTAGTTTATGATTTAATAAAAACGTAATTAATAAAATATTTTAGATTTCATTTAATAAAGATTTGAGTAAAAAGGATTATCTACCACTAGGGCCATTCATTTTTATCCATAACCCGAAACCCGACCTGAATTTAAAGCCACCCAAACCCGAATTATTGAATACTCGAAAAACCCGAACCCAACCAACCCAAACGTTAAATGGTTTGGTTATCAGTCACTTTTTTCCGGACAAAAACCCGAACAACCCGACCCAAAAAACCTGAAACACGAAACCCGAAAAAACCCGAACGTTTATTGTTCTTTTCTTATAGAAGTGTTTTGGTTTAGAGTCTTTAATATATGTAACATTAAGTTTTGAGACTTTTAAATATTATAATAATATATTGTCAACTAATATTTGAACTTTGATACTATTTTTAAGAGTAAACTGCCATTTTGGTCCCTGTGGTTTGGGCACTTTTGCCATTTTAGTCTAAATCTCAAACTTTTTAAATCTGGGTCCCTGTGGTTTCACTTTTATTGTCATTTTAGTCCAAAATTCAAAAACTCCCTTTTTTAACTGTTGCAACCCCCCTATTTTGTCTTTTTGTGCAAAGGGTATTTTTGTCCAACTGATTTTCATTTAACATATTCTTAATTAAAAAACTAAATTAAATACATTATTAATTCCTTTAAATACCCTTATTAATATTCATTTCCCCATTTACAGAGATCATCTTCAACCCCCAAATAAAACCCTAACCCACAAGAGATCAAAGCACATCATCTTCCCCCAAAAAAACCCTAATCCGACAACGAATCCCCTGCAATGACAATGGTGGTTTGCACATGTGGAGCCTCAACCTAACTGAGATGGTTTCTTCAGTGTTTAGGTGATGATCTTGAAATGGAACATAAGAGTAACTAATCAAACATTACAATCAAAACAACAAAAACCCTAAATCCAGAGCAAAACTGAACAAAATTAACAATATACCTTGTTTCAATTGGGGATTACTCTTGTCTCCACCTGAATCCATGGTGCGATGATAATATTACACCAAATGATCGCAACAAAAACAGTAACAACAACAACAAACGATCAACACGATTTCTGGAATCCAAGGGTTTGTTGAATTGAAAATTGGAAGCAGAGGTCAATTGAGGCGAGTGATGAAGAACAAACATAAGCAAACAAGTGATGAAGTGATTCGAATTAGACGAGTTACAGGACAGATTCCACAAGCAGCTCATGCGTATTGCAAAATCTCTCAAAACCCTAAGTGATTTTGTGTGATCTGAAACAACTCAAATTGATGGTCAGAATTGGCAATTAGATTGATGCAGTGGTGGAGGCTGAAACAACTGTAAGCTGGACATGGTTTCTTTGGGGAAGATAATGTGCTTCGATCTCCTGTGGGTTAGGGTTTTATTTGGGGGTTGAAGATGATCTCTGTAAATGGGGAAATGAATATTAATAAGGGTATTTAAAGGAATTAATAATGTATTTAATTTAGTTTTTTAATTAAGAATATGTTAAATGAAAATCAGTTGGACAAAAATACCCTTGCTCAAAAAGACAAAATAGGGGGTTGCAACAGTCAAAAAAGGGAGTTTTTGAATTTTGCACTACAATGGCAATAAAAGTGAAACCACAGGGACCCAGATTTAAAAAGTTTGAAATTTGGACTAAAATGACAAAAATGTCCAAACCACAGGGACCAAAATGGCAGTTTACTCTATTTTTAAAGTACTAATAAAAATTTTGATGATATTTTGTAAAAAAAAACATTTATTTTCATTTTACATCTGAACCCAAAAGTCAAACAACACGACCCAAACCCGAACTTTAAATGTTTGGTTATCGGGTCAGTTTTTCTCTAAGAAAAACCGAAACAATTCAACTCGAAAAACTTGAAACCCGAAGAAAAACCCGATGAACACCCTATCTACCACAATCGAACTTAACATAGGAATAGAAGCTATTCTTGAAAGATAACATCCGATCGTTGTTTGTTAATGTGTCACTAATAAATACTTTTTTTGTTGAACTTATAATATAATAGTTGAAAGGCGGCTAGCAATAAGTAAACGACTAAATGTGTTTTTTGGTAAACAAACTTCTAGAAGAAATGTGATGTGAGGATTTGAGATTCATGAATAGTTCAAAGCCAATGGGGTTTTGTTAATGGGTTATGACTAAAAACAAACTTGTTACGTGTTGGAATTTGAAACTGGTTGCTAATTATATTATTATTATTAATTTTTTTTTTTTGAATATGCACTCGTATAAATTGAAAACCAACTTTACTTGTAAAATATATAATATTAACGAGACATTTTAAAAAGAAAAAAAATTTGGTTCAAACCGTTTAACTGAAGGTATTGATAAGTTGGGCGGGTAACCCAATTAACTTGTCGGTTTAGATTGTCGTTTGCTAAGTCATAGTTAGCGTTTTTGTCTATAGTTTTGTTTAAATCAGTTAACTGAAATACGATTAACTATCACAGTAATAAAATATGCGGACACAATTTATGTGTACCGTCATATTTATAGGGATAGGTTCCGGTATAAATAAATCGTAACATACAAATTGAGCTTAACATAACAAGTGAAGGAAGGAATTTTTTTTTTTTTTTTGAATTTTTTTTCCATCTTGTCAAGCACACATTTTAGCCTCGAAATCTAAAAAATCGTGTTTTTACACTAGTACATAATTATATAATTACTCTAGAGTAATTATATAATTATCTACTAGAGTAAATACATGATTTTTTTATAATTTTACAATTAAACATCATACTTAAGTAGATGTAAAAAAAATCTTCACTTTCTCATGTTAAGACCCATTTTTATTTAATCCTTACACTATATTTATAAATAGCTATTTGGTTTGCCTTTTTCCGAACCTTAGTTAGCGTTTCGGACCAGAGTTTTTTTAAGCGGCTAAAACAAATCATGAGCACCCCCACGATGTGAATAGGACAAACATATAGAAAATACAATATACGATCAAGGGAGGACCCAAGCTTTGGTTTGGGTGGGCCGGCGCCCCCCTTGATTTTTTTTTTTTTTTGTGTATTTTCGAAGTAAAATCTCGACTGCACCCCTTGAAAATTCGGTTAAACCTTCGTTCGTACCTCTAAAAAATAATTCATGGGTCCACCACCGTATACGATTGTGTTTATATGACCCCTATTTACCTTTGTTGTTCTCGGGTATGCAAGTTTTTTTTCCAGAATATGAAACTTTTTCAACAATGTACGTAGTTAATTAGACCATGCGTAATGGGGCGTTTTTTTAAAAAAATTTTGCCCGAAAACGCCCTATAACGCCCCTACCCCCATTACATGGGGCGTTATAAGGCGTTATAAATTGAAAAAATTGTTGTCCGCGTTATAATGAGAACGCCGAATTGGTTTGTACCACTTTTTTGACCCACCAATCAAGTTGTTGTTTTCCTCTGACATGCCCATTATGTTTGTTTTTTTTGAATAAAAAAATAAGATGCACACTCACCGAAATATGCACAGGACCAATTTTGTTTGTTTTTTTTTTTTTCTAATTGGAAGGGGCGTTATTGGATAATGCCCCACTACGCCACTTTTGCTATAATGTCCCGTCGCTGACTAGGACGCCACGTGTCGGATAATGCCCCATGATGGGAGCATTATAACCCACTACCACTACACATGGTCTTATATAGATAATATATTAATATATATTGTTGGACATTTAACATTAATTATTGGTCTTCAAATGTATCTAGAAAATAGGGATCATTTTCTTATATATGAGACAAAAACATACATACAATATAATGTCTTTTTCATGTGGAAATAAAAAATAATATGAAAGTCATATAAAGTGGGAGGACCATTAACGACCTAATATAAATATATTGTATTGTGAACCCCTATTTTCAACTCAAATATTCGTGTGCTTGTTACAACTTACAAACAACCACTCTACTTCTTCCTCATCACCGATCACCAAAACAAAAATGAATACGTATTCGTACCTGATCAGATCATCTTCGGAGTACCGGCGACGACAGAAATCCACGCGCCAACGGCGTTGTTTGACTCTAGCGAAGCATCAGAAGACCAGGTTTTACATACTCCGGCGATGCGTAACTATGCTTGTGTGTTGGAACGATAAGTATGATTAATGTTAATCTTTAGATGTGTTTTTTTTAGATCTGTTGAATGCTTTTAGCAGATAATTTTGAAAGAAATAGTTGTATTTAATCCTTCAGTAGTGTATATATAGTTATGATATGAAGGAGAATAGAATAGTAGAAGAATCAGAGAATGATTTTGTGCTTTTTCATGTACGTGAAATTTTGTGTTGAATTTCAAGATCAAATTTGATGTATAAATTGCTGTATTTGAGTATCAAGATTTAATATCTGATGTAACATTTTTTGTATGTAATTTTTGGAAGAAAAAAAAAAGTTGCCACGTCATCGACTATACGTAATAGTTTAACGGGCATTTTCACCACAACAACAGCATCATAACGTCCCTTCAAAAAATATGTAATGGTTAACGCCCCTTAATACTCTTTCAATCAATATTTTCAATTTTTTTACTCCTAATTTTGCGTTATAGTAGAAATGTCTCTCTCTTCATGCCCTTATAACGCCCAGGGGGCGGTGTTGAGGGCGTTATTAGTACCTTCACGCCCCTATAATACCCATTATGCATGGTCTTATAGCATGCCGAAAACAGAAATAAACGTTTGTTACAACAGTCAACAACCTTTCACGAAATAAAAGTTTGTTACAATACAATCATAAAAATATGAAAGTTTATTAGAAATTTAATGTTTTAGTTTTATGAAGTGATATACTCATTGTGACATACTGTGATACTGGTTAGACCCGTAACAATACAAGTTACAAAAGCATGAAATGAGCCGCCTAGTCGGTTACATGTTATGTTGCTCGTCTACCTGTTATCCTTATGTAATTTGCCCTAATAATTGGAATGAAAGACTTTATGTTATGTCTGATTACGTCTATTTGAATCGTCTTCATAGTAACCGGCTAGTTATGAATGGGACTCTTTGAACTTTGAACTGATTCCAGATGGTTTGATCGGATTTCAAATTTGTTTACTCTTTTTGTGTCCAAAAACTCATTTACCACCTCATACTCTATATTTTGTTTAGAGTAAACTGTCAAAATGGTCTATGAGATTTGGTTACTTTTGTCACTTTAGTCCAAAACTCAAAACTTTTGAATCTAGGTCGCTGTGGTTTCAATTTTGTTGCCATTTTCATCCAAAATCAAAATCTGGTCAGATTTTTCAATTAAAAATCCAGTTTTTTTGTCTCTTTCCTCCCTTTTAATGAAGAGTAAAATGGTCTTTTAACGTTTTATTATAACAAATTAAAAAAATCCAACCAATTTGCCCTTCATTAAAAAGAAGCAAAAAGACAAAAAAAAAAACTGAATGTCAACTGAAAAATCTGACGTGATTTTGATTTTGAATGAAAACACAACAAAATTGAAACCACAGGACTCAGATTCGAAAGGTTTTAGTTTTGGACTAATGTGACAAAAATTTTTGCAGTTTACTCTTTTGTTTATTTAGACTTCATATCTTAACAATATAGATATTAAAGTTTTTTTAGAAGCAAAAAAGGGAGTTAGAAGGAAAAAAAAGTGAGAACTTTACATGTACATGATGTATAGTTTTACTTTGCTAGTTTGCTATCTTTTTGTTTATGGCTTTATAAAGTTTTTGAATTAAATATGTGAATATAGAACAATCCAAAATAGTACACGTCAATAGACAATACGATTGCAACCTAATTTTTGTTTGTTTACACCTATCCTGTGCATTCTATTATCTTTATTGCAATCACCTTTTATAAACCGAATGATCACATTAGGGGTGAGCATATAACCGAAATAACCGAACCGAAACCGAAATAACCGAAATTACCGAACCGAAAATAACCGAACCGAGCCTTAACCGACGGTTCGGTTATCCGTTTTTATAATAACCGAAAAAACGGTTCGGTTACGGTTAAGCACATTTTACCGAACCGATTTATCCATAACCGAACCGATTGGCCCAATGCATATTTTTGTGATTATATTTATATCTAGTCCTAAGTTTTTAAGAAGCCCATTGTTTTTAGACCCAAGTTACTAAGCCCATTTTACATTAATAAAAAACAAATGTCAGGTCCATTACACTAATAAGAAGCCCATTGTTTTTAGACCCATTGTTTTTAGACCCAAGTTACTAAGCCCATTAATAAAAAACAAATCTCAGGTCCAACAAGTCAACAACAATGTTCCATTTTCAGTTGAGTGTTCCAGGTTTGAGCCCTACTCGGATTGTGCTGATTTCTCTGGGCCACTTTACTGGTCTCCGTTTGGTCACTAATAAGTCCTCAGTGGGCCTCATGTATTTATGGGATTTTATTGTCTGGGCTTGGGCCATTTACTACGGCTGCTTTTGTGAAGGCCCTCCTATGGGTGTGATATGGATTATGCTGAAGGCCCAATGCTATTGGGTTGTAGAGTTAGCTGGATCCATAGTTTGTTACATGTGGGTTTGGTTAGTTTTTGTGATAGAAAAGGATATAATACCTACTATAATTTACTTTCTAGTCGGTATTGTATGGTTTTTGTTTTTGGTGAACCCCAAAGCATGTTTTGGGAGTCCAAGTGGTTGGTCCCACGGGGGGGTATGCCCCTCCTTATACATGTAATTTATTTATTTTCATCTATGTTAGTTTGCCGGGCGAAAGCTCATTTACCCAAAAAAAAAAAAAGTCAACAACAACTTACAAAAACTATAAAAAAAATAAAAAATAAAAATTGAAAAATAAAAAAAATAAAAAAACGGTTATTTAACCGTAACCGAACCGTAACCGAACATTAACCGAAAATTAACCGAATTATCCGAAAGCAAAATAACCGAACCGATCGGTTAAGGATATGTCATGACCGATCAAATCGGTTTCGGTTACGGTTAAGGCTCAAAACCGAACCGAACCGAACCGTGCACACCCCTAGATCACATTGTCTTGTCTCAACAAACGATCAGCTTGTGTCTAGTCTCAAAGAAAAAGAAGCTTGTATCTAGTCTCAACGAGACAAAGACTAGCCAACAAACGCGGAGCAATCACGGTACTGTTCATATGTGTCTACTTCGTTAGCTCGTAAAAAATGGTTGCTACGATCACCACAATCACGGTATTGTTCATATGTGTCTACAAGAAACGCCGAATGAGGTTGTCGTGTTTCAAAATGTGTTGGATGATCGACGAGGATGGTTCCAGGGGCTTGGGCATAAACCTTCTTCAAATATGCCATCGAATGTGTTTGGTGCGCAACCTCAAACCCTACAACCCTTTTCGGAGGTAAACTATACAATTTGCCTTTGTCCCCCTAGCGTTTGACACGTTTGGCTCTTTGGCGCCAGAGGCAGTTCGTTTCTTGTCCAGAGTTCAGCGTGTAGTCCACAGCAACTTTTCGACCCCTCAGGGGCGAGGCTTTGTTTTTAGTAGATTAGGGTTTTCTATTCAGAAAGGGATGGCGGCGCAGTTTGTTGCTCGTCTACCTGCTATTCTTATGTAATTTGCCCCGATGATTGGAATGAAAATATTCTATTAAAGTTAAAAATAAAAAAAATAAAAAAAAAAGTTATACAAGTCGCTTTGAGCGCATGTCACTTTGCTAAATATATGTTGGTAGTATGTTAAAGCTAATATTGGTTTTAATATGTATTAATGTAGGAATATGTTTCGAGTTTGTTCCAAACCCTGACATTTTTAAACCAACTTGATTCCTATCTTGCGGCGAAGGGAAAGCAAGCCGCAAACGGCGATGACGATGACGACCTTTTTGACAAGGACGATGAGTATTAAGTATTATCTACTTGTAGTTTTCGGATGTTACTTTTCGGATATTTTTGGATGTTATTGTACAGATACGTTTTATGCGATTTTAGTATGTAAAGTATTATGTTTATTTAGTTTGTTTGGGTTGCGTAAAACTGGAAAATTGGCAGGTTTTGTTTATAACTGGAAATACTGAAAATGTAGCAAAAAAATCAAAAAAAATTGACTTTTAACAGCGAGATGTGTCGCCGCTTATAACAACCCTTCCTAAAATATTTAGAACACCCCTATACGTCCTAAAATACACCCCCTATACGAAAAATGACCCTAAATACCTTTATTTTTTTTAAAATTAAATAAAAACAAGTTTTAATAGTCTCTGACGGGCCGCGAAGACTTTGTCTTTGGCTTACGCGGGGCGCGAGCGAGAGGACAAGCGGCGGAGCCCGGTGCCGCCACGTGGCATAGGCGTGTCGGAGCTATGGGACCAACTCAGCAATGCTAGGGCCTACACCCCCTAGCTCGTGGGGCGCGTAAGCCCCTTGTGTATCCTTCGCGGGGCGCGAGGGTGTAAGACCCTAATTCACGTTTGACCAAAAGTCGCAGCGGAAGTTCTATGTCTAAAAATTTCTTTCCTTATAATACCTTGACTTATTTGAATTTCATTTTTAAAACAACTCTTGTACATTGAATACATCAATTTAACTCATTTACAGAATAAAACACAACTTGTGTGTATTGAATTACTCTCTCATACAATCCCGTACAATCCTTCACGTGACTCGGTCCTCGATCTCCGTTCCTTGATGATCCTCCGTGACTCGATCAACCTGCGCTCACTGTAACGACTCTCATCAAAAGTCATAATTATTAAATTAATTTGACCAATAGGAAACTCTAATTGAGACACCCAAGTGATTCTGTGCAAACCCTAAGATTTTCATAATTTTCAGAATCAGGATTAGGGCCCCTAAAACTCAGGGGGGGCATTCCCTACTTGACAATTATCTACATAAACGTACTCTCCAAGCTGAATTAATGAAATTCATCGACTCAGCAGGCCTACTCCCACGCGTGGCTACCCTATAGTGATTTGCTGTCCCATACGGACCGTAAGCTTGATAACCTTACGGACCGTAAGCTATCATACGGACCGTAACATTGGCAGCCTTACGGTCCGTAAGCTTGTCAAATTTCGTGTATAAATAGCAGGCCTTGGCACTTGCTTTCTGGTGTTCAAACGACGAAAGAATTCGTCCAATTCTTCGATTTCTCTTCTGTTTACTTCAATTAACACACACGAAACTTCAATTAAGCATAGCGGGGTGCTGCAGAACAGGGTATTAACTTAATCGCTATTACGATTCATTGTCCGATCGATCCATATATCCAATGGATGTTTAAGTGCCGCCCACATTAGGGTTATACTTTATCATTCGTCATTAATTTGACGGATTGTCGTTAATTCGATAGGTAAAGTATTATACTTTGTCGTTCGTCGTTAATTCGACGGATCATCGTTAATTCGATGGATGAAGTATTGCACTTTGTCATTTATTGTGAGAATATGATCTCGTGAGTTATCGTAAAATGCTATATTAAGTTACTTACCTAGTTCATGTGTATTAGGTTAAAAAGGCTAATCAATAGGCTAGGCTCTGCTCAAATCAAATCTGCAATATATCAAGGATTATCTGTAGACTAAGCTTTGCCCGTAGAAATCTGCAATGTGAGTTCATTTCTCTTTTCTCACAGTTTGTGAGTCCATTATATTTTCTCACAGTTTTATCACCTTTTTGTGAAACAATTATATTTACAAAGATTTTACAGAATCCTAAATGATTGTCAGTTATACTTACAGTAATTAAGTTTTTATATTAACTACTGGTATGAAAGATTTTATATATTATTTGATTCTCATTATTATTTGCCAGAAAGTTAATTAATATTATCATGATTACAATAACATTGGAAATTATGTATTTTACTAAGATTATATTTTAGTCGTAGTCACGTTAAAATATTAAATAATGATATTACAATTATTTAATTATCATATTTAATAAGTTATATTAATTTGACATAAATTGATATATGTCATTATCTGGATTAAATGGTTTGATGCCAAAAGTATATATTTGACAAAGAAATGTCATGGGACACAATTATGTCCAAAGACACGGGTTGAGAGAATGATCAACAGTGTTATGAATAGAAATTACTAGTTGAGAGAATGATCAACAGTAATATAATCTGAGTTACTAGTTGAAAGAATGATCAACAGTGACATGACCGAAAGCACTAGTTGAAAGAATGATCAACAGTGTTATAGAATCACTAGTTGAAAGAATGATCAACAGTGATATGACCAGAAACATTAATTGAAAGAATAATCAATATTGATATGATTATAGTCACAGGAATCGCCTAGTGACAGATAAATTGAATAATAGTCAAATACATTTAATTGATGAATTCACTATCAGACTAAAGTGAAGTCAATAATTGATATGATTACTGTCACATTGGAACTGTTATTATTTGACAAATACTGAGTGAATTGGGTAAATATAAAAACCTTAATACTGTAAGGTATAACAATATGTTTATAAAATGGAATGAATTCACTCAGTGTTATCGCTGACAAAACCTTTTTAAAACATTTTTCAGGTAAGTGGAATTAGAGCTGGAAACGACACTAAAAGGCTTCAAGAAGTGGCTTATTTTATTTAAATCAAATTAAGAAATATTGTAAACAAAATTCACATTATAAAACATGGGTTTATCCCATTTCTTTAAATAAAATCCGGTGTTTTCTAAACTCTGATATTTTTCCTAACTCACGGTCCTGATGAAATTTCCGCTGCAACGTTTTTAAAAACCGGTACCGCTGGACTGTTCATGGCACCCGATTCCATCCAGGGTGGGTCGGGGGTCGTGACACTCACCACATACATTCATAACGTTAGTACACATTATAAGCATAAATAATATTCCTCCTTACTGACTATTCATTTCATTATCTCGTCACATTCCAGTTTTCCATCTGATTATACATTTCGTGGTGAGACTTTCTCGTTGTACCTGCGTCACACTTCGTTCACAAGGCACGCTATTATTATCGTCAATACTCAATTCATTGAATACATGCATATATACTTCCATACATACTTATATATATATATATGCAAACGTTCACACATAACTACCCACATACATGCGTACCTACATACATACGTGCGTGCCTACATACATGCATACCTACATACATACATACATACATACATTCATACATGCCTACATACATACTTACCTACTCGCATACATACGTTTCTAAACGCGTTTGACGCGTTTGCCCAAGGATTTTCTTTTACTACTCATGTAGGTAAATCCATACTTATTTTTACCTATGCCTTTCTACTTATTCCGCTCCATATATAAATGCATACACGCCCATCGCATCCCATAAACATTCTATAATAAGTTTAGAATACGATTCGGGACTCCTTGTGGGTTACGGAACTGTTTTGGACGAATTCTGCACATTTTACTGAACTGGCAGCTGATGCACGGCCATGCGTCCCAACCGCACGACCGTGCAGTTCCTACGAAGTCGGGGGCACTGGCAGTGCACAAGCTAGTGCAATGATTTGCTCGTAATCGCACGACCATGCGGCCAAGCGCACGACCGTGCGCTTCCTTGCGTCGGCCAACATCGCGTAGACAGTGCATTAAGGCGTCGGACAATTATTGAAAATGTACGGGGCGTCGGCGACGGCCCCTAGAATTGCCATTTTGCTGCAGACCCGTTTCATCGTCCGAAAACGCTAAAACTTGCGTAACTTTTAAACTGTTTACCCGTTTAACCTTCCGTTTCTTCCTACATGCTTGTAAATTCACATTCTATCATATGGACTTGGAATTCCATATCTGACTTAAGGAGATTCCTACCTTACGCGCATTCGGCTTATTACCATTTTCTAATTATTTGACCCGTTCGTACATTTATCAACATAATCTGTTTATTTGACCCCAATTTCATATGAACTTAATAATTTCATTGACGACTACCATAAGAGATTAAATTTTCGGATGCCTTGCATCTACATAACCCATTTTCGCTCAAAAGCTTATTTTGACCCGTTATGGGTATTTGCGCATTAAATAGTCTATGACATACAAAACCATACTCTTCGCTTTCATACATGACCAAAACATTACTCTAATCGATTAGCATGTTTCCAATAGACATTTAAGGTTGTTTGCCCGATATACCTATCAAGGGCGTTTTTGTCAACATTGCTCCATCCTTTACAACCAAGGACTTCATTGCATATTTAACCATTCCTACCACTTAACTACAACTCTAACGCACATACCTTGCTCGGATCAAAGCTAAGATCCGTTTAATACTTCATCAATTTCATACAACTCATTCCTATTTGACCTCAATTATCATACTTGATTAAGTTACACATAACTTTACATAAACAACTAAAAGTGATTATGGAAATCACTTACCTCATGCATCCGTGTTCATATTCGTTTCCTCGCCACTTCTTGACCCGTTAGCCTTCAGTGCTTGATTCCGTCTCGACATGATTCCTATACTTCCATGTCATCGAAATCACATTCTTATTAGCATACACAATTGTACATGTTAATGATCATATAGATCTCATAATTCACATTTGACGTTCATTAGTCACTTCTAACAAGCATAATACATGTAACCAAATTCATATCATTTCCAACTCGTGTAATCCGTCATATCATCGCATTAAACACACATACGTCTAACACGCACCATATAACTTACTTTAATCTTACAATTATGACAACACGTCTAACCATTCTTCTTATACACAGTTGACTTTTAGAAGTCAACGGTTCATTTAATTTAACTTCCGGCTTATCATTATATACCCGTAACATCATAATAGCCTATACGGACTACACTATATACATTTTATCATACACTTGGTGTGTTTACTACCTCCTAAGCATAGTGTACAACCAATTCATGCATGTTCTTCTAATCTCATACATAATTCATCAAATTATCCTTCTAATCAATATGGATCATTCATGCATAACATCAAACATACTAGAATCACATTCCTTTCAATTCCTCTAACAAGAATCTACCATACACATCAAAATACATCAATATTAAGCAAGAATTTAGACATAGATGGTTTACCCATGTCATCATCTTCACCATAACAAACGGGTTTCACCCTTAAACATCAAATTAACCTAAACCATGCATAATCCATGTTCTATATGATGATTCTAACACATATAAATGATCAATTTCATACCCATTCGCGGATTGGAACATAACCCACTTCATACAAGTTCATCAATCTAAGTTTTAAGACATACCTCACGATCCCCTTGTCTAGGTGATCACTAATTCATGTTCCTTAATAGATTTGAGCCTCGATTCAACCTTCAATTGGAGCTTCTTTAAGAACTAGGGTTTACACCCCTTTGTTCTTCTCCAGAGCATTCCACGCACACACACATGATGTGTGTGTGTTGTGTGTTATGATTTTGTTTATTAAAACATAACTTTCCCCCTTGTTCATATTTGGTCCCTCAAGTTTGTTCCCTTGTTTGCTTTGCTAAACTTTTGACTAGGTATAATAACCTAGTTACTACATTCTATTTTATTAAACATGGGGTCTCACTAGCAAATTTAGTAATTCGAGTTTTGGGGCGTTACAGAGGGACTGCCGAAGCAGCCCTATAAATTGGAACGATCGGCAGTTCATTTCCGTCGTTCAAATCTCGAAATTCTCTCTCAAATTCTGAATAGAAACAATAATATTCGGGTATTATACCCCCTAATTAGCAAAGTTCTGTCTCGTTCTAAGTATTTTAACCCCCGATTACGTAGCTGCCCGATTGATCTAGTGCTCCGTAACGGCTGTTGAGGCTCTGCCCGACGTAGTCGTTGGAGTTCTGTCTCGGGAAGGGTATAACTAATGTAAATATGGGTTATTATACTAACGCGTGTGCATTATTTAAATTTGATAGATTATAACCAGTAAGTCACAGGGAAAAACCTAAAGTAGCAATGTGAGTAATCCTCCTTTTAGCAAACTGTTTTTACAAAACCTCAATTGTTTTAATTTATATTTAACAATGATTGAGTATTTGTATTCTACAATTATCGTCGGTATGTTGGGGTTTTGTATACAAAATTTGTTACTACACTGTGAGTAGTAACATTATCACCAGTCAGGCTTGGCAATACCGTGGGTGGTAATTAAGGTAGAAATATAAACTAATGTAATTGCAAGACCGCCTTCAATGCTGTAAACTGATAAAACCTATTTTGATTAAACTGGGATTCACTCACCAGTATTGGGATTCAGCCACAGAAGTGTTCTGCTAACACCAAAATTTTATCTATTATGTTAGGAAATTATCTACGGGATTACATGCATATATTATTGCTTTGTGTTATTTAACAATTTGTTAGTTTACAGTATGAGTGATCAAGGACCTTCGGACGCTTATCGTTAATTGTCTAGTTCGCCTAAGGATGAAGGAACTTCTTCCCATCCTACCCCCTCGGGGTACTCAGCTGACACAGAAGAGGGGATCTTTATATTTAAGGCACAGCCCGAAGAACCATTCCCTACCAAAAAGAGAGGATAGTTCAGTCGGGGAGCGCACTAGCGTAGGAAAAAATGAGGAAATTGCAGCAACAGCGGGCCTTAGCAGCAGCAAATAGAGAAATGAATGCCCAAACTCAGGATATACTCAATAGGATATTAGCTAATTTTCACGTATTAGCTACCACTGCCACAGACCCAAATTTAGAACAAATCCTTGCACCCCAGCCATTACCACTGTTTCCCACTCAACCCATGGAAATTGAACCAAACCCAGTAGACCAGATCCCAGTGCCTGCTTTCGACCCAAATGAAATCCCTAGAGTCCCAGCACCAAATCCTATAGCCTACGACCCACGGAATGACCACCACAGGGATTACCAAGAACTTTACCCAATAGAGGAGCCCATGCAAAACCCAGTAGCACCCTATCCCAACCTGGACCCTCTAGATCCATATTGGGATAATGACCCGTATATCAGGGAAATCCTAGAGAACCCATACCCACACGAAGAACCGATACCCCAGTTTCCTAACCTGATACTAGCACCAGCACCACCCATGAGCACCGAAAATGTGCAGGAACTCCGTACCTTTGGTGAGGAGTTGTTAGATGAAAGTGAAAGAATCGGGCAAATAGGGGAGATGCTCGTCTGGAAGTATGACGAGCGTAACATGCAATACTGGATGAACCCCTATCAGAATAGTAGTAGTAATAATAATATATATATATGTATATATATATCCACTAAAATAGATAATAGCTACTGATACATATTAGTATTGTACTTTAAATTTTAGTTACAGTTTGTAATAGACGCATATATATAAAATAGAGTAAAGGTCGCAATGCACGACAATTTTGACCAATCTATTTGTGTTTGTGAGATTGTTTGCATTAAATATTGTTTTACAATATTAATACGTGGTAAATGTTTATCCAGATGGACAACGAATTGAATCAAGAAAACCCGAATAACGATAATAACGGAAACCGAGTAGATAACAATGCCATCCAACACATAGTGGCACAAGGGATTATAGACGCTATGCCATATATTATCAAAACGGTTAAGGAAGCGGAAAATAATAAAAGTAACAGTGGAAGTAAACGACCACCTACTGAACCCGGTCACAGCGTGAACAATGGACCGTTACTTCAATTGCCAATTCTAAAAAGAAGAAGAACCATGTCTTATGGTTGTTCTTACAAAGAATTCTGGTCTTGTAAACCAATAGAATTCTCGGGCAATGAAGGAGCCATTGCAGCTCTACGTTGGATAGAAAAGACTGAGGCAGTCTTAAAAATAAGCAAGTGTGCAGAGGAAGATAAAATCATGTTTGCTTCCAATATTTTTAAGAATGCAGCTCTAGAGTGGTGAAAGACTATTCTCCTGTCTAGGGGAAGTGACAGAGTCTATAATATGGAATGGAATGAGTTTAAGAATATGGTTGAAAGGAAATTTTGTCCTCCCAATGAAAAGGAACAAATAGCTAATAAATTCTTAAACCTTAGAATGACTGGAGTAGACAGCAAGGTATACACTACCGTATTCTACGAATATGCTAGAATAGTACCAACCCTAGCATCACCAGAACTAGTATTAATCTCCCGTTACATCTGGGGATTAATTAGTGAAATTAGACATGTAATCAAGACAGCTAGACCACAAACTATAGAAGAAGCTGTAGAACTAGCAAACACCTTGACTGATGAACTGGTACGTACACAAGAAGAAAACCAAACGAAGAACCTAGCTCAAAGGCTTACCCAGGAATTTCGCTACGATAGTTCCAGCCGTGGAAAAAATATAGGTTCTACCTCTACACCTTACTGTAAAGCCTGCAAGAAAAAACATACAAGAAGATGCTCCACCTACTGCAATTTCTGCAAGATACCAGGACACAAGGAAGAAGACTGTAGGAAGAAACCCAGTAATGGAGTATGCTTCAACTGTGGAGAAAAGGGGCATATCAAGCCAAACTGTCCGAAACTAGCTCCAGCCATGAACAACAAGACTACTAAAAATGCTAGAGCATTCGTTCTGACAGCCGAAGAAGCCAAAATGATTCCGGACGTGATTGCCGGTATGTTTTTAGTTAATGATATTTTTGCTAAAGTATTATTTGACTCTGGTGTGAACCAAAGTTTTATTAATACTTCATTTTGCAAACTTCTCAATCAACTATTAACTAAACTTCAACAAGAATGTCTAGTAGAGACAACCAATGGAGAATGCATTAAGATCACTGAAATCTAGCAGGGAGCAAGAATAGAAATTTTAAACCATAATTTTATTGCAAATATTTACCCAATGAATCTGGCAGGATTTGATATTGTATTAGGAATGGATTGGTTAATAGCCAATAAAGCCACTATTCTATGTGATCAAAAGTCAATCCAAGTAAATTCACCAAAAGGTAAAAAGATCACAATTAAAGGAGATAAGCCAACTAGATCCACAAAATTCATCTTTGTGATAAAGACAGTCAGTTATGCAAGAAAATGATCATTAGTGTATATGATTTCCATAGTCATTAACACTAAAGGAAAAGAATTGAAAGATATTCCTGTAGTATCTCAATTTCCAGATGTATTTCCAGAGGAGCTACCAGAACTACCGCCAGACAGGGAAGTCGAATTCAGAATTGACTTACTACCAGGAACAGCACCAATTGCCAAGGCACCTTACCGTTTGGCACCCGCAGAAATGCAAGAATTAAAGAAACAATTGGATGAACTTCTGGAGAAAGGATTCATACAGCCAAGTTCATCATCATGGGGAGCACCAATTCTGTTTGTAAAAAAAAAAAGACGGGTCAATGCGTATGTGCATTGATTACCGAGAGTTAAATAAGGTCACGATTAAAAATCGGTACCCATTACCGAGAATCGATGATCTGTTTGATCAATTACAAGGAGCTCGATTCTTTTCTAAGATCGATTTACGCTCAGGATATCATCAATTAAAGGTACAGGAAGAGGACATTCCTAAGACCGCTTACAGGACCAGGTATGGCCATTATGAACTTACTGTCATGCCATTTGGTCTAACCAATGCCCTAGCCGCATTTATGGACATGATGAACCGAATATGTAAGTCATATTTGGATAAATTCATAATTTTCTTTATAGATGATATTCTCACTTACTCTAAGAGTAAAGAGGAACATGCAGCACACCTACATGCACTCCTAAGTTTATTGAGAAAAGAAAAACTTTACGCTAAATTCTAGAAATGTGAATTTTGGTTAAAAGAAGTGCAATTCCTTGGACATTTAGTTAATCATGAAGGAATTCATGTGGATCCCACAAAGATCGAAGCAATCACTAAATGGAAAGTCCCTAAATCACCAACAGAGGTTAGAAGTTTTCTAGGACTGGCTGGTTATTATAGACGGTTTATCCGAGATTTTTCTAGAATAACCATTCCCTTAACTAAGCTAACCTGTAAATCTGTTAAGTTTGAGTGGGGACTAAAACAAGAAGAAGCCTTTAGAATTCTTAAGCAAAGATTAACCAACGCACCCATATTAGTGTTACCAGAAGGAACTGAAGACTTTGTAGTCTATTGTGACACTTCTAAGTTAGGTTATGGATGTGTGTTGATGCAACGTCAAAAGGTTATAGCCTATGCCTCTAGACAACTTAAGAATCATGAAGAAAACTATTCAACCCATGATCTAGAGTTAGGAGCCATAATTTTTGCCCTTAAGATTTGGAGACATTACCTTTATGGTAGTAAGTTTACCATTTTCACCGATCATAAGACTTTAAGATATGTTTTTTGGGCAAAAGGAATTGAATATGAGACAAAGACGCTGGATGGAGATTCTTAGTGATTATGATTGCAATATCCAGTATCATGCAGGAAAGGCTAATGTAGTAGCCGATGCTTTAAGTCGAAAGTATCATGAAAAACCAAAAAGAGTACGTTCTCTTAAATTAAATTTGCAGATAGATTTAAATGGCCAGATTAGAGAAGTACAGGAATCAGTAATCAAGGATGATACTGAAAAATTGAAAGGAATGATTAAGGAATTAGAACAAGGAACAGATGGAATTTGGAGATTCCATAAGAAAAGAATTTGGATACCTAAACGAGGAAACCTACGCCACCGAATTTTAGAAGAAGCCCGTAAATCTAAGTATACAATACATCCCGGTAGTGATAAGATGTATCAAGACTTAAGAAAGAATTTCTGGTGGATATGAATGAAAAAGAATTTGCCAAGTGTCTAACCTGTTCACAGGTTAAAGCTAAACACTAGAAACCCTCAGGTTTATTGCAGCAGTTAGAAATGCCAATATGAAAATGGGAATTGATAACAATGGATTTTGTTACCAAATTACCCAAGACACGAAAAGGTAATGATACAATCTGGGTGATTGTAGATAGATTAACCAAGTCTGCTCATTTCGTACCAATGAAGGAAACTTTCAGTATGGAACAGTTAGCCAAGTTGTATGTAAATGAAATAGTTTCATTACATGGAATTCATTTATCTATTGTGTCTGATAGAGATAGCCGTTTTACTTCTCATTTTTGGACAAGTTTCCAAAAAGCAATGGGAACCAAGATAAATCTAAGCACAACTTATCATCCTCAAACGGACGGACAAAGCGAAAGGACAATTCAGACAATGGAAGATATGCTTTGAGCTTGTGTAATTGATTTTGGAGGAAATTGGGACGATCATTTACCATTAATAGAATTTTCTTACAATAACAGCTATCATACCAGTATCAATGTTGCACCATTTGAAGCACTTTATGGACGAAAGTGCCGAACTACAGTCTGTTGGGCAGAAATTGGAGAAAAACAATTATCTGGACCAGAGATAGTACAAGAAACAACAGACAAGAACATACAAGTCAAGGATAGACTGAAAGCAGCACGCGATCGTCAAAAGAGTTATCCTGATAACAGGTGAAAACCGTTGGAATTTCAGGTAGGAGATAAGGTATTGTTAAAAGTTTCTCCTTGGAAAGGAGTGGTAAGATTCATCAAGAGAGGAAAGCTAAGCCCCATGTATGTTGGACCCTTTGAGATTATTAGAAGAATAGGATCTGTAGCTTACCAGCTACAACTGCCAGAGGAAATGGCAGGAATACATGATGTATTTCATGTATGTAATCTCAAAAAGTGTTTAGCCGACGGATCATTAGTGCAACCTCTTAAGGACATAAAAGTAAATGAAAAGCTAAAGTTTGTAGAGAATCCTCTACAGATTGAAGACATAAAGATTAAGAATCTCAAACATAAGAGACTAGTTCTAGTTAAAGTAAAATGGGATTCCAAGAGAGGACCAGAATACACATGGGAGCTTGAATCAAAGATGCAAAGAAAATATCCACACCTGTTCCAGTAGACCTCGAGGACGAGTTCTACAAACAAGGTGGGGAGGATATAACAACCCTTCCTAAAATATTTAGAACACCCCTATACGTCCTAAAATACACCCCGTATACGAAAAATGGCCCTAAATACCTTTATTTTTATAAAAATTAAATAAAAACAAGTTTTAATGGTCTCTGGCGGGCCGCGAAGACTTTGTCTTCAGCTTACGCGGGGGGCGGGCGAGAGGACAAGCGGCGGAGCCCGGTGTCGCCACGTGGCACAGGCGTGTCGAAGCTATGGGACCAACTCAGCAAGGCTAGGGCCTACACCCCCTAGCTCGCGGGGCACGTAAGCCCCTTGTGTATCCTTCGCGGGCCGCAAGGGACTGCCGAAGCAACCCTATAAATTGAAACGATCGACAGTTCATTTCCGTCGTTCAAATCTCGAAATTCTCTCTCAGATTCTGAATAGAAACAATAATATTCGGGTATTATACCCCCTAATTAGCAAAGCTCTGCCTCGTTGTAAGTATTTTAACCCCCGGTTACGTATTAGATACGCTGCCCAATTGATCTAGTGCTTCGTAACGGCTGTTGAGGCTCTGCCCGACGTAGTCGTTGGAGTTCTGTCTCGGGAAGGGTATAACTAATGTAAATATGGGTTATTATACTAACGCATGTGCATTATTTAAATTTGATAGATTATAATCAGGAAGTCACAGGGAAAAACCTAAAGTAGCAATGTGAGTAATCCTCCTTTTTGCAAACTGTTTTTACAAAACCTCAATTGTTTTAATTTATATTTAACAGTGATTGGTATTTGTATTCTACAATTATCGTCGGTATGTTGAGGTTTTGTATACAAAATTTGTTACTAAACTGTGAGTAATAACATTACCACCAGTCAGGCTTGACAGTACCGTGGATGGTAATTAAGGTAGAAATATAAACAAATGTAATTGCGAGATCGCCTTCAATGCTGTAAACTGATAAAACCTATTTTGATTAAATTGGGATTCACTCACCCGTATTTCCTCCGACAAAATGTTTTTAAACGCGTTTCAGGTAACAAAATGTGAAAGCCAAATAGAAGCCAGCTGGACAGCACTGAAGGCTTGGAAAAGTGGCTATAAAAGTTACCTAAATAAAGAAGATGTTTTATTTCAATAAATTAGGGTTTAACCCTAAAAACACGTTTGTAATGGAAACTTGGGTTCTATCCCAATATATTTATTATTATAAAATGTGGTGTTTTACTCTGATAAAATATTTCATAATTACGGTCCTGATGTAAATTCAGCTACCAAATAATGATAAACACCGATACCACCCTCTTTGAGTAGGCCGCCCGCCTCCCGAGACAGGGGTTGGGGGTTGCGACACCGCTATTAATGTTTACCTTTTAGCGAGGACTCTTTAGCGAAGACAAGTGTCGCCGCTAAAAGTCCACATCAATAGCGGCGACAGGAGGTAATAGCGGCGACAAAAGGGCCTTTACCGGCTAACCTTTGGCGGCGACATGTCACCGCTATTAATATTAGCGGCGCAGATCGTGACTTTTAGGGGCGACAAGTGTCGCCGCTATTGGTCGATTTTCTTGTAGTGGATTCTTTGTTTAATCGATGGACAACTAGGTGCACTCGGATTTTGGAAAACCTGGTTACTTTGTGACATGCGAGTGTCGTTATTATCTTAATTGTATTGTATTTGTGCTAAAATGTGGATAATTTCATATATTACGTGAATAGTATAAGTGTCTACGAGTAATTTATCAAGTTGTTAATGTTATCTAATATGGATACTCGGAAACGAATACACGAAACTAGTTTTAGGTTATTGTTTTTTACTAACTAGTATTGTACTCCGCGTGTTACATCGGTACGAGTTTAGCGATTATAAGATAACTTCAGTAGTATTTTACCTCGCGTGTTGCGGAAGTATACACACGATGCAGTCTTAAAAAAAAAACAACTTTATTAAAGTGTACAGGGTGTAAACGAAAATATACATTAAAATACAAAATAATTTAAAAGAAAAAAATTAATAAAAAACCACTAAATGACAACAGTCACAAGAGGTGTTGTCATTTGATATGTATAATAACTTCAGATTTAGATATTTCGGTTCTCTCGTGACAACAGTCATAAGAGGTGTTGTCACAGATTTGGATCTTTCGGTTTTCTCGATTTTGTGACTGTCAAAAAAACTTCATATTAACTTAGTGTTATATATATATATATATATTTACAGATTGGCTAATCTAATATCTAGTTTGCTAGAGTCTTCCTTAGGGCTGTAAATGGGCCAGTTCGGCGAATAGCTCGTGAACCTTTCGGCGGAAAGTTTGTTTATGTTCGTTCGTTTAATAAATGAACCAACATGAACAAGAAATTCCGTTCGATTAGTTAAATGAACGAACATGAACAAATCTCCCATTCGTTCGATTGTGTTTGTGAACATTCAATAATGTGTTCATGAACGCTCGTTCATTTACGATCATTCATTTTCGTTTGTTTATGTTTTTCATGAACGATTTATGTACATTTATATTATTTAATTTATTACCCTAACAATTAAAATATGAAACCCTATTCCTATCTTGTTTTTACATCGTTCCTCTTTACTTCCTCACTATTCACATTGATGACTACATCGACCTCCGTTTCACTATCAGGACTTCAAGTTCCATCGTTGCTACCTCCGACATCCATTTCTAGCCTCTGCCGCCTTCACCAATTTTTATTTGTATTCGTAAACATGTTCGTATCCTTGATGAAATAACAGAAATAGAAAATCTCGTCTGGTAAGTGTTCATGAATTATTCGTGAACACATTATTTCCTTAACAAATGAACACGAAGAAGGTTTTGTTCGTGTTCGTTCGTTTCATTTACAGCCCTAGATTCTTCATATCTTATCGTTATATTTATATGAGATCATAAATAGTAGCTTCGTGTTATTTCATATGGTCGAACTCAATGGAATAAACCTCTCAACTCATATACGTTGTTAATTGTCAATTGACACTTGTTACAAAACAGAGAGAGATGAAATGTCAAGATTGATATCTTTTTTTGTCTTAGGATCCTGTAAAAAGGACATGTTTCGAGAGAAGTGTGAGAAGGCATAAAAATTCATATGTAGACATCATGTTTTGGACTTACACATAATGTTTTGCGTTGTTTTGGCAAGAAAAACACTAAACATAACAATTTAAGACACAACGCAATGAATTCTAGGCTTAAAACTTAAAACACCATGTCAAGAACATTAAGTAGTGTGTTTTAAGTGTTAAATAGTGTCTTTTAAATTTCACGTCCATAATATGTTTCATTGTGTTTTAAATTGTTATGTTTGGTGTTTTTCTTGCCATAACAACAAAAAACATCATGCCTAAGTTCAAAACGTGATGCCTACATGTCAATTTCTATGCCTTCTCATACTTCTCACGAAAAGAGTCCTTTTACAGGAACCTCACCCTCTTTTTTTGACCTTTTTTTTTTAAGTTTCGAGATTAAAACATCCTGCTCAAATGTTCTAGACTTATAGGCTCTTTCATATATTTATCATACTGTGACTTTGAGTCTATGACAATTTATAGTAGATTTAAAGTTTAAATAGGATTTAAATAACTTGTTCATACAACTTTTTTTTAATTCAACCGGTTTCAAATTGTTCAACTCAATTGATGAAACTAGGTGAGCTAGATCTAAGGCCAGGTGGAGGTTGGGGGTTCGACTCCAATTGGACGTGTATTTACCACATATGGGCTCGAAAGGACTTGTTGGGTTTTGACCCAGCCCCTATTTGGCCTGATAAATCAACACCATTCAAAAAGAAAGTCAAACAAGATCAATAAACCGAATCTTAAGATTTAAACCGAGATCATATATTTATAAAGACCATTTCAACACATTTTTACCAAACCAAAAACAAAAGGAAGAATCATAAATTTAAAAGACATAATCTCAACATCAATGTAATACATACCATATGACCACTAGAAATTCCATAGCCACATCTATAATTAGCCATCTTACTTGAATTGTCAATTGTGTTAGGTGGTAAAACTTCTTGAACCAATTTCGTAATATTTCTAGACCAACTTGCAAATTGTCTTAAGCCTCCGAGTCACTAGTCACTAGTACTATTTTAACCAATTTGGACCGTCCAAAAAGTTACACGTCAAAAGTTACATTTCATTATTTTACAATAATAATAATAATAATAATAATAATAATAATAATAATAATTATTATTATTATTATTATTATTATTATTATTATATGATAAAATTCAAACTAAATGAACAATGAATTTAGGCTATATTAGCAGGGGCGGACATACCCCATGTCAAGGGGTAGCCCGGGTTACCCCTTGGCTCGGCCGTGATAGTGTAAATTTTTTTTTTTTTTTTGAGTTTTTCGGATTTTGTTGCCCCTTGATAAATATTATGTTACCTCTTGAAAGCCCAAAAAAAATTATACCACACAACTAATTACCCAAGACTTGTAAGCCCAATTATTATAGCCCAATACCCATTCTTTTAACAAAGAAAGTAAAAAGAAAAGAAGCAGGGTCGAACATTCACATCCCATTCCCCACTGCCACTCCAGTCGAGCAGAAGCAGAGCCGACCAGCGACCTCCCCTCCCTCCGCCCTTTGCCGCCGGCGCCGACCTCCCCTCCCTCAGTCTCTCCTCCCTTTGCCGCCGCTGCTGGGTCTATTGTCATCATCGATCGTCCGCCACTCCGTCTGCAGTCCATCTCAAGTGAGTGCTTTTCCAAATTCCTCATGAAAATTGAATAATTTATGTTTGTTTAATTGCAAATTACAAATGTTTCATTTAGTTTTTTAGTTATAGTTATGTGCAATTGTTATAGCCTTTTAGGGTTTATGTGAAATTGATTTAGGGCTTATTGTTTAATTTTATTTGTCTTACAAAATTAGGGAATTTGGAAGTTGAAAGAAGAAAAAACAAACTCTCATTAGTAGTCTTTTTAAACGAAAATTCCAAGAAAATGATGATTTGGGTGCAACTCCTAGTTCAAATATTATTGACGATAAGCAAGAAAATGAAGATATTGGTCCAAGTTCAAATAATGATATTGATAACCAAGAAAATGAAGAAATTGGTCCAAGTTCAAAGAATGATATTGATATGCAAGAAAATGAAGATATTGGACCAAGTCCAATTATTACTTCGGCTTCAAGTCCTTCAACACGAAACAAAATCGATTTGAATGATCTTCCTTCGGATCCCTCCGATAGACCTCCAATTACTAGTTATCATCCAAATCAAATAGACGACATAAGAAGAGCGTATCTTGTTAAAAAGGCTTTTCAACCACGAGGTCATGACTTTAAATGGACAAACTATTCTAAGGGCCGGAGACGTTTTTATGTTAAATGGTTTGATAAATATCATTGGTTGGAGTATAGCACTAAACAAGAAAAAGCATATTGTTTATATTGTTACTTGTTTAATGAAAGTGTTGGTAATAAAGGTGGAAGAGAGACTTTTGTAAGTGGAGGCTTTTGTAATTGGAGTAAACCGGGTGTCTTAAAATGGCCGTAGTTGTGAGATATCTCGATAAGGTCGGAGTTGTTAAAGAGAGTTTAATTGGAGTTGCTCATGTGAGGAATACATATTCTTTAACTCTTAAAGAAGCCATCGTGTCTTTATTAGCCGATAACCATTTAAGCATAGATCAAGTAAGTTATATGTTTCATAATTTCATTACATAAACTATAATAAAGATTATATGTCGTATCATTGTATTTTATTGTTTGTTTTTGTTTAAACAGATCAGGGGTCAAGGTTATGATGGTGCAAGCAACATGCGGGGAGAGTTTAATGGATTAAAAATTTAATTCTGAAAGACAATCCATCGGCACATTACATACATTGCTTTGCTCATCAACTTCAGTTAGTGATTGTGGCTGTAGCAAAAAAGCATGATGGTGTTAAAGAATTTTACGAAACTCTTGGCATGGTTGTTAATACGGTTGGTGCTTCTTGCAAAAGAAAAGATATGATGTTGGAGGCAAAAAAAGAGAGAGTGGAAAACGAAATTCTAGCGGGTGAAATTAACACATGAAAAGGATTAAACCAAGAGGTTTCCCTTGCCCGACCCGGAGACACACGATGGGGTTCTCATCATAGAACCATCATAAGTTTGTTGAAATTATTTCCGGAAGTTGTTGAGGTACTTACTTTTATTAAACAAGATGGAGAGACCTTTCAACAACGATCCAATGCGTCAGGTATTCTATCATATTTTGAGAGTCTTGAATTTGTGTTTTACATACACTTGTTGAACGATATCTTAGGCCTCACAAATGCTCTATCAAAACATCTTCAAAAAAAGAGTCAAGACTTGTTAGAAGCATCTCATTTGATAAGCGGGACAAAACGAGCTTTGAATCATTTAAGACAAAATGGGTTTGACAAGATGTTGGCAAACGTAACATCTTTTTGTGAAAAAAACAACATTAAGATGTTAGATATGGCGGAAAGTTATGGTAATAAAAGAAACCGAAAGTATGTCATTACTAACCGACATCATTTTGAAGTTGAGGTTTTTAATACGGTTTTGGATATGCAACTTCAAGAACTTAGAAGCCGATTTAGTGAGGTCTCAACTAGTTTGATAGAAAATATGTCGGGTTTAAATCCTTGTAATTCGATTGCTAAATTTGACATATCAAAGATAGTGAAGTTTTCTGAAATGTATCTGAATGACTTTAATAAAGAAGAAAGAGGGGTTCTTACGGGTGATCTTTCGACATTTTATCACACTTTAAAGGAAGATGATAAATTTGCAAATTTAACTGGATTGAGTGACCTTACTCGTGTAATGGTGGAAAACGGAAAAAATGAAACTTTTCCTTTGGTTTATCGAACATTGAAGCTAGCACTGGTTTTACCGGTTGCAACCGCAACCGTTGAAAGATGTTTTTCTAAAATGAAGCTTATCAAGACGGATTTACGCAATCGGATGGGTGATGAGTATTTGAACAACGCTCTAATTTGTGCGGTCGAAAAAGAAATTTTTTGTAAAGTAAAAGAAGAGGATGTCATGGCCCGGTTTCAAGCTTTCAAAAACCGAAGAGGAGAACTCATTTAGGTACGTGTTTAAATTTATTTATTACCGCGCTACTATCGTTGTTTCGTTTACATTGTATGAAGTACGTTAAAAAATTTTTTTTGAAAGGTTGCCCCTTAAGTAATTTTCTAGATCCGCCACTGTATATTAGAATATGGGGTATGGGGCGGGTTGTGGCGTGGGTTGGGTACAAACGCCCAAGTCACCACCTCAGGTGGGCTTGGGTTTCGGCGTGGCCCCTTGGGCGGGGGTTTCAGCCCGGGGACGGGGGGTTGTGGCGTGGGTTGGGTACAAACGCCCAAGTCACCACCCCGGGTGGGCTTGGGTTTCGGCGTGGCCCCTTGGGCGGGGGTTTCAGCCCGGGCGTTGGACTGGGCTATCAAGATGACATGACGGGATCTCATTGGCCAAGACAAGTAGCCGTTTGGGCTTGCCGTTGGCCAACGGCTATGTGTTTTAAAAAAAATTATTCACTATAAATACTCACACTTCTATTCATTTTTTTACCACAACTACTCCACCTCTTCTATAATCATCTCTATCTTATTTGTTTAAAAAATTCTCATCCAACCACAATACGAAAAATGAATCCTCATAATCGTGGTTTTGACCCGAACAATCCGTGGGCATTCCAAGAAACACCTAGCCCAGCATCCAATCGTCCAATTGCTCCCTTTTTAATACACTCCACGATGCTGGATATGGCTGGTTACGCATCGTTTATCTCGAGTTATTATTAATTTCTAGATTTTTTAGAATACATACGCCACAAGTACACTACATTGTATAAGATTTATACAACATTTTTATTGTGAAGTACACTAGTACACTTCTTATCAGTATGTCCCCTTAAGACTACCCGGTATGGGGCCGGCCCTGCCCCGGCGAGCCCCGGCGCCGCACCCTCACACCACCCCCCTCATGTCCGTCCCGTCTTCTCCATCGACCCAAGGACGCCCAAGTCGGGCCACCTTTCTCTCTCCTCTCTCTCTCTTTTTCTAACAAATCAAATCAATTAAATTTTTTAATTGTTTTTATAAATAGTGTGGAGCCCCATCCTTCATCCCCTTGTTCCATCCCCTTTAGGCCCATCCTCACTCTCGATGATGTGGCGGCCCATCCCCTTGGGGATGAGCCTCACCATACCGGGTAGCCTAAGAACTGTTATAAAAAATATGAATATCAGTAAAAAAAAACATTGTCACCTTAATCTGGCTTTAAATTTATTTCTTTTATACTTTATTTTCTTCAACTAAAAGACATTTACTTTTATAATTATATCACTAGGGGAGGGTTTATTGGGGAACATTAAAAAATGCGAAGAACCGGAGAACACTCTTAAAAATTCAACTTAACATATTAAAAATCAATTTTGTTTAAATTTTTTTCGACTCTTTTCCTTATAAATACATGTAGAAACAATTTTAATAAAAAAATCAAAAACTAAAAATATAAAAAAATGTTTAAAAAACAGTTAAAAAAGGCTAAAATATTTTTTTTTACAAAAATGATTTTTTATTGGAATAGTTTCTACCCATTTTTGTAAGGAAAATCTCAGAAAAAATTTTAAAAAAATAATTTTTAACATGTTAAGTTAATTTTATAAGATATTTTTATTTTTTATTGTTTTTTGAAAAAAAATTTATATTTTTTGCTTTTGATTTAAAAAAAAAATGCTTCTACATGTATTTATAAGGAAAAACGCCAAAAAAAATTTAAATTGATTTTTAACATGTTAAGTTGAATTTTTAAGAGTATTCCCGGTTTCTCACTTTTTTAGTTTTCCCCAATAAACCTTACACTATATCACTAAATAATTAAATATATATCTTTCTCTAGTGCATACAAAACTTTTGGTCCTAAGATTGATTTTTATATCCCGTGTAGTCACGAGTTTTCCACTTTATAAGCTCAGCTTATTTTTTTTTAACGGCCAACAAACTCAATCCCGAGCACTCTTGGGGCACCCACTGGACAAACGGAGTACTCCGAGAGTAACCCGAGTCCACCACCAATTCCGGGGAAAACCCGATAACCCACCCGCCCGTAGGCACGACGGTGAAATTACCAGTAAAACCCGTTTGGCTCAAGGATCCAACCCAGGTTTCCCTGGGTCTCCTATCATTGCCCACCAGTGCCTCACTCTGCACCAAGTGGGAGTCGAACCTGCATCTCTCAAGAGAAATGCAAGCCCTCCACCACTTGATCTAGAGATCATTGGCTCAGCTTATATCTTATATTTTGTTATGTCTTGTTTGTTATGGGAATGTGCCAATTTAACCCGTTATTTTAGTAATCTAATCAAGTTTTGAGCCCACATATCAATTTTCTATCCACTAAAGTGCCAAATTGTTACATTTCAAAAACCATTCAAAAGATTACAATTTAAACTAGATTGTTACCATCGGTCGCGCGTTGCAGCGACCATGTCAAAGCTGTTTATAGCTGGCATTACGTTATGTGATGCATTAATCATATGAAAATGCGTTTTTTTTATTTATCTTATCTAAAGCATTGCGGTTACAAAAGAAATGGAGTTGAACCAGAGTTGGTTTGTTTAGTGACGGTTTCCCCTAACCACTACACCACCCCTACGTTTGCATCAAAACTTAGCGACATCGAAACCTACAATAACTCGAATTTATATTGTCGAATGAAAACTTATTATACTTGACTCGACTCGTTTCTGAACACATATTACGTCAAAACGTAGACCAACTAAAGACGTACGCAAAAAAAAAAAAAAAGAATGAAAACTTTTTATATTTTACCAGACTTGTTTCAGAAAAATTATGTTGAAACGTGAATTTATGTAGTTTGCATTCAAATATGTGTTTATACCAACACGTACATTAAAATGTCAAAACGTAGACCAATTTAAACATACATAAAAATAAGCATGAGAACGCATTATATCTGACCCGCCTCATTTCGAAAAAATTTACGTAGAAACATGAATTTATACCGACACTTACCTAAAATAACCATGTGAGAAAATAACTTTTAGACTTTAACCTAAAAATTGAATATACGGGAGGTAAAATTGAAAAGTTAGAACCAAAATGGATAAAAATGATAATTTATAAAGTTTTTAGAATTTTTTTTATAAAGTTTAAGTGCTATATTTGTCAATTTAGAAAGTTGAATGTAAATTTGTTTATCTTTTGTGCACCGACCTTTAAATTTAAGATATAGAGTAATACATTATACTATTATATCATATTAAGTATAGAGGAGTTCATTTCTGAATCAAATATTATGTTAAGAACTACAAGAACCGTATAAATTTATAAAATATATTTGTAAATGGTGTTTCAAATCTGATACACAAGATGATATCATTGTAGTTATGTGGTGTGTTCTACAAACAAAAAGTTAAAAATCCAAATCTTTTATTCTAAAATAATTCTAGAAATTGTTATAAAAAAAGGAACTGTTAAACTTTATCTCCTACTATTTTGCTTATATGCACTAATATACAAGTAAATTATGTAATTCTCCTAGTTTGACTAGAGGTACACAAATCGGTTAATTTCAATGGTGCTCATGAAACCAAATTGAATTAAATTACGTAAAAAACTAAAACGCTGGCAATACTGTAATTTTGGACTAGGGGAAAATTGTAATTTTTGGTTGGGGTAAAATCGTAATTTGTTAAAAGTTAAAGCGATGACAATATTGTAATTTTTAACCAGGGGCAAATTCGAAATTTTTAACTGGGGGTTAAATCGTATCATACCCGAGCCAATGGGGGAGTGCCGGTTGCCTGGGACTATTCCCCCACACACCTTTTAAAAAAACTAAAACGATGGCAATACAGTAATTTTTAACCGGAGGCAAAATTGTAATTTTAGACTAGGGTAACATCGTAATTTGCCAAAAACTAAAGCGATGACAATACTGTAATTTTTAACCAGGGGCAAAATCGTAACTTGAAACAATGGACATGTTGGTAATTTTGAATTGAGGGGTAAAATTAGGGGTGAGCAAAAGGAAAACCAGACCCTACCCGACCATTACCCGACCCGACACGAGAACCCCATCAAACATAAAATAGAGAACCGATTCACTACCCTAAATATAGGGTCGGTTCCGGTCCATAGGTCCAAGTCGGGTTTCACCATGAAAAGAACCGAGAACCGACCCGAACTGATTTTATATGAAAAATTGGAACCGATCTAAATACCTAGGTACTTGGGTTCGGGTCGGGTTGGGTATATTTTCGGTTCGGTTCTCAGTTATTTTCGGTCCGGACCTAAACTTGCTCACCCCTAGGTAAAATCGTAATATAGCTGTTTGACACTATTCCCCGAGCTTGTATTTGTATAGTATAGTAAAAGTAAATAGTAAATTTCCTAGATCTACATCTTAGAATATTCAATGTACATAAATTTTATATGTCACGCCAATGTATGTATATACATACACACGTTATTAGTTATTACTTGTCTAATTTATATAGTGGGAATGTTCACGTGTTGCCACAAACTTATATTTATTTGACGCACGTTACATAAACGGTTGTATTAACCAGCTCTGGGGTGACCATCTCTGAGGTTGCATATTGGTATCCATGTTATTTAAGTTTCTACTTTGATTATTGGTAACGTGTACCGCCATAGCCTCTTTCATATGCATAAACGATTAAGTTTGTTTATTTTGTTGTTATATTATGTTTAATCAAATAGAAAAAAAAGTAGATAAATTTGAAAAAAAGTATATTATATATAGGTGCTGTTTGTTTTTGCTTAAAACATCTTCAAGGAGCTTATGTCTTCAGGCGGGCAGACATAAGACCTTGAAGACTGTTTGTTTTTATTTTTTAAGAAGATCTGAATATTGCTTTTATTAGCTTAAAAAAAAAGCATATATCTAATGTCTTCACACACATTCAGATCTTCAAAACCATCTTCCTCCTCTCTCTCTCTCCCCTCTTTAACCGAGCACCACCTCCACCTCCCTTCCTTCCTCTCCGCACACCCATCTTCCTCGCACACCCAGCCCCTCTGGTCTGACCTCCGGCAACCGGAGATGGATCCCGGCGCCCCTCCCTTTGGTCCGATAAGCACCCCCAAACCCCCCTTATTCTTCTGCTAGCACCCACACCCCGGTAACCGGAGATTTTTAGAGAGAGAAAGAGGCGGAGAGAGCAGTGGAGACGTCGGCGGCAGTGGAGCGGCGGCAGCAGTGGAGACGTCGGCGGCATGGTTATTCCGCCCGAAGAATATTCCGGTAAAACACCCTTTATTTTCTTTCATAAACTGATGATGATGAATGTTGCTGCTACCGTTGATGTTGATGAATGTTACTGCTACTGTTGATTGTAAAACACCCTTTACTGATGTTGATGAATGTTGCTGCTACCGTAAAGGTTTTTTGCTGAAATGGGGGTTTTGTATGTAGCTTGAATGTAAAGGTTTTTTTTTGATGGGTTTGAGTGGTGGTGCTGGTGGTTTGGGCTGGGCAGTGGTGGTGGTGGTGGTGGTGGTGGTGGAGGAGGTGGTGGTTGTATTATGGTTTTTTTATGTTATACAGACAATATCCAGTTTATAAAACAAACAGTATTATATTTTCAGCTTGCAGACCTTCAGACCACATCTTCAGTTGCAGACATAAAATCAGCTGAAATCAGACTGCAGACAGTTTTTGTCTGCAAAAACAAACAGCACCATAGTCTCCGCCAAAGCTTGTGGATTTGAGATTTTAATTATTAAAGTTGTAGATTGGACAATTTGGTCACTACTTACGATGCGCAGCCAGTCAGCCACCGTCACTCAGTGTTGTAATCTTATTAAGGTGAACATATTACCTTATTATTTGGATCCTGGGCTTTGGCCTAGTGGTCAATGATGGGACCAAAGGCCTGGCCTCATATTCGAGTTGTCCCGGAGCACACCTGAGTTTTCTATTTACTCCAGAGAGTCTTATATTCTTGTGGAGGGTGCAACTACATCTCCTAGTTTGACTAGAGGTGCACAAACCGGTTAATTTGACTTTTTGACTTTAACTGGTCCGGTTAATTACTTTAACCGATTACTTTTTGTTAATAACCTTTTTTTTTATTAAAGATAACCACTAACCGGTTATTCCTCAAACGGTTATTAACCGGTTACGGTTAATTATGTGCACCTCTAAGTTTGACACCAATATAAATATAAGAGTTAAATGCCCGGATAGTCCCTGTGGTTTGGCCTTTTTTCACCTTTAGTCCTTAACTTTATAAAATTACAGCTATAGTCCCTAACTTTTTCAATTTTGTTCCCGGATAGTCCCTGGCGTGGATGGGGGTTAGTTTTCTCAGTTAAGTTGGAGTAAAATTACCAAAATACCCTTATTATTAAAAACCCCAAAATTCATTTTATCTTCTTATGGCACAACTTCACTCAGCCACCTTGGTGAATGAAAAAGGGTAAAGATTCCATAAAACCTGCAAATCAGATCATTCAATTTGCAACTAGCGAATCAAATTTGACACTTCGACATCAAACTTCAAACATGATCCGAAATCAGACTTTATTCTTATCATGCAACACCCATATGAACATGATCCATACATACGATTGATACATTTCAATTCATGATGCTAGAAGCTGCTGATGTTTCTATTTTCGTGGATTTCTTTTCAGTAAGTTTAAATATTTAAGGGTCCGTAAATGATCTGAAATGTATAAACTTGAACTGAAATTCAATACAATAGTCTGAAACAATGATGCCACAAATTTTACTTGGATTTGAAAGGATTCACTTAAAACACAAGTTTTGTTTAGATTGCAGTCACAAACAATCTGTAACAATCCAGAATGATCCGAAACTCAGTGAAAAATTGTCCAAATTTCACAAAAAAACACACTCAAACTTGACCGAATCAGTCTGTATTCGATGTATAGTGTTCGAAAAATTCAAATTTCACACTCAAAAACTCGCTGAACTGATACGTTTCATATAGACTGTATTCAGCAAGTTTTTTTTTTCTTGAAAATCAATCCGTAATCGATCCGAAACAATCTGAATATGATGAAAGCCTATCCGAAATGCACAGACGACACACTAAAAATCATCGAATCAAACCGAATCTCATCCGAAATTGATTTGATTTCACTGAAACTAATCGAAACACAATCGAAATAGTATGAAACTCAATCGAATCAATCTGAAATCAACCGAAAATCAATCCGAAAGTGATCCGATCAGTTCATTTGTATAAAATTCAATTCTGATTCAGCTCATCTTTTTAACAGTTCTCAAACAACCAACCAAAACGATTCGAAATTCACCAAAAATCAATTTTCACATTTCAAGTATCAACAATGATGTGTTCAAATAACTATACACTGATGCGCTTTATCAATTTCCATCATTTGTTTCTTCGCATTTGATTCAGAAATTAAAACACACAAGTATCATAGTTTCAATAAACAACCTAGATCTGTACTCTAATTGTTTTTTATCAGCCAAATAATCACATGAGATCTGAAAACTACAGAAATCAATGATACATTTTGAACAATATACTCAGTTCTAGGTTCAAATTTATCCGTGAAATCAATTCAAAAACAATAACAGATGTCCGGAATGCATAAACTCGAATTGAAACACACCGAAACTCGATCGAAATGAACAGATGTCCGGAATGCATAAAGGTCGAATCTTTACCCTTTTTCGTTCACCAAGGTGGCTGAGTGAAGTTGTGCTGGTGAAGAAGAAGATAAAATGTCTTTTGGGGTTTTTAATAATAAGGGTATTTTGGTCATTTCACACCAATTTAACTTAGAAAACTAACCCCTATCCACGCCAGGGACTATCCGAGAACGAAATTGAAAACGTTGGGGACTATAGCTGTAATTTTAGAAAGTTAGAGACTAAAGGTGAAAAAATGCCAAACCACAGGGACTATCCGGGCATTTAACTCTAAATATAATAAGTTCCAACATTTAAGGCCCATTAGCTAAAGAATGCTTAATTACAAGGCCCGTTTAACCAACCCGCCCGGCCCAGAAGCATTTGATTTCACATCGTCCGCCATTGACGCTGAAAAACCCTAAACCTCTTAGAAAAATCTTCACTATCTTCAACTCATTCGAATCAGGTAAATGTTTCCATTAATTTGGTTGATTCAAATTCGATTTATTCTATACACAAATCACACGGTTGGTTGGCAACTTGTAGCGTGTTAATTACTCAATTATTGTTGATGAATTTCAGGTGTTTTTGTAATCAGTTGAATGCTTTTATTATTGCTGCTAATCGACGTGATTTTCGTTGGGGGGTATTGAAGAATTGTGCAATGTTGGATGAAAGCAAGTTTGATTTGCAATTGAAGTTGTGGGCACTTCGAATCCCTAGAGAGTTGTGTAAGGTTGCAACTAAATTGCTTAATGGGTATGATGTTTTATGCTTTTGTTGCACATTAACTTATGGTTATGTACCCTGTTTTTACTATTCATTAGGTCATGAATTTGCTAAGTTAGGGGTGTTCATGGCCCTGTTTCGTACATTTATAGCAAACCTTTTCGGCCGAAGTGTTAAATTTAGTTTTGGGAACTATAAATCGAAGTGGTTGGGTCGGCCACTCGGCCAGTTTGGTTGTTTAACGGTTTGGTTTTTGACTTTTTGTTGGAAGCAGCCTCACTATTCCTACGGGTTAGACTGTTAGAGTAGGAATAGAGGTAAGGATGTCTACATCTTACCCTCTCTTAGCTTTGCTATTGGTGGATCTAGTGAGTATGATGATGATGATGTTGTTTGAACCAACTTTTTTAAAAGCATTAGTTTGTTTTTAAGATTTTTTTTTAAAATGACGAAATGGTTCATGATTATATTTTGAGTAAAGTACACGAATGGTATTTGTGGTTTACTAAAATTTTGGATTTGGTCCCTAGCTTTCCAAAAGTACACAGAGGTCGTCAACTTTTGGATTTGCACTTTGTAATACATTTAGTCCTCAACTTTTTTCCAAAGGTACATTGATGGTTCCTGTTGTTTGCACTTTGTAGCGCATTTAGTCCCTATCTTGGACACGCTAAAAGCTTTTGATTTGTAGGTTGGGATTCGATGCGTTACAAAGTGCAAATCACAGGGACCATCCACGTAGTTTTGGAAAGTTAGGGACCAAATCCAAAATTTTGGTAAACCACAGGACCATCCGTGATACATATATTGAAAAAATGAAGGAAATGTGTAAGAATCTAAAGTTAAAAACTAAATCGAACCGTTATGTTGGTACTTGTAAACCGCAAAACCGAACCGTTTGGATCTCAAACTGGCTGACTTGCATCAGTGGTGTGGTTCGGTCGGTTTTAACGGTTTCTTAACACCCCTAGACACTAGGGAGTTCACTTTTTGGTAGGAAGTTTTTCCTTGTTGGTTGTTCTCAATCATTTTTGATTATATGCTTTCTTGTTATTGTTTATACACGAACTATCCCGAAGATATGTGATTATTGCACCCGGCAAAACGGGCGGGTCGGGTCGGGTGGTGGGTCAAAAAGGGTTCGGGTTGGAACAGGTTTTTGGTTGGGTTGGGTCATGAAAACATGAATAGCTCCTGCATACATACCTATATGTTAACAGCATATCTATACATGCAAACACCAATAACTCCTGCATACATATCTAAATGGCTAAATCCACACAATTATGACATAAATAACAATCAACTAGTAATCTTTTATGTTTTTTTTTAATAACAACAAGTAACTGAACATCAAGATCATTGAAGAACAATACAGTTTCACATCAACAAATAATAAATCTTACCGTATGTTAACAGCATACCTATAACATATAAACACCAATAACTCCTGCATATATACCTAAATCCACACAATTAGGTCAGAAATTCACAATTAACTAGCAATCTTCTATGTATTTAAACAACAGCAAGTAATAATCGTTAAAATATCATACGGTCGATAAATTAGAAAATCCATCGTATAAACTTGAAATAATTCCTGCATATATATAGTTATATACCTAAATCCACACAATTAGGACAAAAATTCACAATCAACTAGCAATCTTCTGTGTTTTTAGATTAACAGCAACTAATTCAACATTGATTCTCCAAAATGTTAAACAATAATTGTGATCTTTGCTATCTTGTAGACTGACATCAAATCATCAATCTTTTCTTGTTATGCTTTTAGACACATGCTTGACAGACCGCGAATCAAGCCCATCACTGAAGACCCAAATAGTGAAAAAACCCGTTATGTGATATTATCTGAAAAGGTACAAAATCCCGGTAAGAATCATTTGTCATTCAATCTTCTTGTTTCCCTTGTTTATGATACATTCACTGTGTCCATTTATTTCTTTTTTTAATCTATATTAGAAGTTTAAACGTTTTATTTCCTTTATTAATTTTTTTTACTTTAACGATAACTATATAATCGTTACCTTATGGAGCAGACCTTTCAGATATTCCTACTCAGAAACTCAACGAATTAGAGAAGTTATGCAAGATTGAAACAGTTCCTTACACGTTGACGCTTGGATATTCATATTGGGGTGCAGGTGAATTTTACTTTTGAAATTCAATCTAAAATTATCTTTTTCTCTCTGTTTTCGTTTGTAACAAAGCCTGTTTTTTTATTCGTCGTCAATTTCTTGCACAAAAGATTTATTTAGTTGGATACATATTAAGTGACTGTTCTTCTATTACAGATCATGTGCTTAAGCAGATTTTGCCACCTGGACTCGAGATCCCGTCATCTTTTGAAACAATAGTTAAGTATTTGTATGCGTTAAATATATTTAAATTTTGTATTTAGTCTTATTTTCAATGGAGGTCAAATTGCACAAAGAGGATTTCAAGTTTCAATATAATGGTTATCTGATAAAGTGATAAATAAATTGACCTCAGTTTTTTTTTTCATTTTTTTTCAGGTCACATTGCGCATTTGAATATACCTGATGAACTTCTTCCATACAAGGATGTAATTGCAAAAGTCATATATGATGTATGTGTCAAACTTCCACTTAAGGCCATATATACATGTTTAAGGGTAGAAACAAACGATGAAACACACTATTATTAGTGTTCTAATGCAACACACGTGGAAATAAAGATGTTCGGTTTATTGGTTTTTATCTAGAGGTGGCAAAATGGGTGGGTCAGATGAGTTCGGTAACTGGTCAAAACAGGACGGGTTGACAAAAACTCTTTTTTTGTCTCAGTCTTAGTTACAAGTATATAGTGTAACGTAGGGATGCAATTTTTTTCCCAAATACCCGTACCTGTACCGATTTTAGGTATTCGGTACATGTATCAGTACCCAGTTTTATTGATTTCTGTATTTTGTACTTTTGGTATCGGTACAAAATTTTATATAAAACTTCCAAGAGTTTTTTTATATTATGTTTTATTTCGTATTATGGTATTTATGATACTCGTAACGATTTTACGTGTTTGGTACCCGTATCGTATTGGTACTCGTACTGATTTACCTATTTGGTACCCGTACAAGTGTTCAAAAACATAAAAATAAAATAAAGTGGTACCAAAGCGGGTACCGTACCGAAATACCCGTACTCGTGCCGTACCAATATATTTGGTACCCAGTTTTGTTCAAATTCGATATCGGTATTTTCGGTACAGGTACAGGTACATGTATTGTTCTGATCCCATCCCTAGTGTGACGGAGTAGAAATTTTTTTAATAAAATAATACAGGAGGTTTTACGCTGAAAATACAAGTTCTGCACTTTCAACCCATTTGTCTTGTTTTCTTTTAAGTTAATTCACCTGATCTTAACCGTTGACCTGTTAGAGATAAAGTCATAAAACATAACACGAAAATTGACATTTTTTCTAATCATTTTGAACGTTTACTTATCAGAAAAATCATCCTAGAATTCAGACGGTTGTGAATAAAGTCGGTTCCATCGCAAACGAGTTTCGTGTACCGAAATTTGAAATATTGGCTGGAAAACCCGATATGGCTACAGAGGTGAAGCAATACGGTGCAACTTTCAAGCTGGATTACGGGTTGGTCTATTGGAATTCACGACTGGAGCATGAACACATACGGTTGGTCAACAAGTTTGACCAAGGAGATATCATATGCGATATGTTTGCAGGGATCGGTCCGTTTGCTATTCCGGCTGCACAAAAAGGATGCTTTGTGTACGCTAATGATTTAAATCCGGATAGCGTCCGTTACTTGAAAATTAACGCAGATGTTAATAAAGCTAACAACAATATCCGTGCTTATAATATGGATGCTAGAGTTTTCGTGTCTCGGTTGATGACGGTGCCCGATGGTGAATCGGAAGTTGTTGATTCAAGTTTAGTTTCATCTGGGACATGCAATGTTCAAGAGAATATGAAAGCAAACACTGAAGAAAAGAATTCTGGTATTTTTTTCATTTTTATATTATTTATATGGTTATGCATGCCATAGTCAAACACGTTCTTCCATTAGTTCTTAGTTTTCGTTTTTATTTAAGAATCTTAACATATCTTTACTCAGTAAAATACAATTTATGTGTAAGTTTTAGTTTACAAGTAATATCATCAATAAAAAAATTATAATTTTTATGTTTGCATGTACACTTTCATATCTAGAATACTAAGTTCTTATACGGATATAAAACTAAAATATTGAAATAAATATTTTTGGAATGGGGTACTATTGTCTAGTACTTCAAAGTGAATAAATATATAATATAGAGTAAATTACGTTTTTGGCCCCTGTGGTTATATCACTTTTACTATGTTAGCCCAAAATAAGATTTTTTAACATATGTGCCCTAAACGGTTAATGCACCAGTTCTGCGTCGTACCACGTTAGCAGCTTATTCACCATAACCTGTAGTATCATTAATCTGAATCGGAGCTTGTGCATCTCGTTATTAATTCTAGAAATTCATTGAAAAATCATTAATAAATGCAGATCTGATTGTAAGCAGTGGTGAGATTTGAGGCTGGTGGTCAAACTGCTCCTTTTTCTCACCCACCCACCACAGGGTTAGCACCATTGTTGTCAAGCTTGATCGTCGTCGTTAATCTCGTGGTTCGCTAAATGGAATTCCAATCGCAGATTTGGGGGTTTTCTTGGAGAAGATGATGTGAATTTAGGGGTTTTTTGTGGTGTAAATGAGTATTAATTTTTTTTAATATGTGTCACTAAAAAGGGGAGGGGAAATTACCATATTAGCCATCATGTGCCTGTCATGTGAGTAATAATTAACCAGAGTTTGGGGTTTGGTTAGACTCAAGGGCCAAAATAGTTAGTTATAGAGACCATGGGGGCACATATGTTAAAAAATCTTATTTTGGGCTAATATAGTAAAAGTGATATAACCACAGGGGACAAAAACGTAATTTACTCTATAATATATATTTTATTATGTTTTGAATAGGTGTTCTATAAAATAAAGATGTAAAGATTCTTAGTTCTGATATATATAGTTATATACCAAGCATAATTGGTAGAATATAAACCTGAAACTTGTGTCACTAACGGTGAAATAATCTTAAGGATCAAATCTGTTTGAAACCAATAGTAACATGGTCAAAAAGGTTATTGTGTCGCCTTGGTGATACTATTTCATGTTTGATGAAAGAATCAAATATTCAAATATAACCACCACTGAAAAATACTCTGAAAGCTGTATGAAGATTTAAGATAATGATGATTTTAGTAAACTTTAGATGAGTAGATTGCCATTAATTGTTGCTTGGCAGTGCTTTATTATTCTTAGTATATTACAGTTTTTAACCAGTGGTTTCTCCACCCCATAAAAAGTATAATATGAGACTTTATACTTAGTTTTATAAAACTGCTTGACTATTAGTGGACTGTTTACAGGAAGAAATACCCCTATTGTAATTTCATTTAAAATTTTGTAATGTGTTGCAAAATACAAATTAACAGAAATATGAGTTACATATTAAAAAATTCTATGCATTTTAATCTCTGTGACAGAAAACGGAAGTTTGAAATGCATTGAGGCTCATGTGGCCGTCAAGACAAAAGGAAGCAAAAATAAACGAATAAAAACGTCTGTTTCGTTTACTAACAAATCTTGGGAACATATCGATCATGTGATCATGAATCTTCCTGCTTCTGCTCTACAGTTTCTTGGTAAGTCTTTTTATCTTACGTCCCCCATACGAATATACAGTTTCGCCTTTTGCACGCTTTATATTTTCAGTGACATGAATGTTAATAAATGAAAATTGAAGTCATCAGTTTTTTATTCATCTCAGATGTATTTAGAAGCCTTATACAGAGGAAATATTGGAAAGGATCTCTACCATGGATACATTGCTACTGCTTCATCCGATCAAACGAGACGCAAGATTCAGTGGTTTCAGTAAGTGCTCTGTACCCTACCCATACACACGCACGCACAAATAACAGTGATAGTTTAATAATATTATAATTATTAATAGAGAAAAGTGCCCGGACAGTCCCTGTGGTTTGCCTATTTTTCACCTTTAGTCCCTAACTCTCTAAAACTACAGCTATAGTCCGCGACTTTTGCAATTTCGTTCCCGGATAGTCCCTGGTGCGGATGGGGGTTAGTTTTTAGTGTTAAGTGGATGTGAAATGGCCAAAATACCCCTACTGTTAAATTAATACCTAAAAAGTTAAAAAGAAATATAATTAATATTAAAGAATTTATGTAGGACCCACCACCAACCCCACCCACTTCATCTTCCCCAGTCCCCACTCTTCACCACCACCACCACCTTTCACCACCACCATCATCCACCAACCACAGTCATCCACTCCTTTCTTTTATTTCTAAAAAAACCATTCAATCACCGTCATCCACCAACACTCACATTCTCAACTCACACCTCTTCCGCCACCACCAACGACCACCGTATCTCTGTCACCATCACCGTCATCTCCATCAGTTTCATTGATACCAAACTCATTACCAAAACCTCCGGTTTGCTTCAGTCATCTGTTGATAGGAATGGTTGTGATCATAGCCTCCGCCTTCATTACAATCACATAGTCCCGTGCAATTCTTGGCGATTCCTCCTCCTCCTCCTCCGGTGCCGTTACAGCCAGTGACGACGCATTCCGACCATCCGACCATCGTCCGGTCAGATCTGCAAACCGAATTGGAAACCCACACCCCTATTCCGACCATTGTCGCATCTGTAAACACCACCGCCACCAATTCCCGCCCCTATTTCCTCTTCGATTCACCTCCATCGTTGGTGTTAGGAGGTTGGTGGTGAAGAAAAAAAGGTGGTGGAGGGTGGTGGTTTCAGTGGTTGTTTAGGAGACGGTGGGTGATGGTGGTTTAAGGAGGTGGTGGCCGACAGTGGTGTTAAGAGGTTGGGGTGGTGGTTTTAGGATGAAGAATTGGGTATAGATATGGTGGTGGTGGCCGACAGTGGTCAGATATTGTGGTGGAGGTTTTATGGATATGAAGAATATGTTTACTTTACGTTAATACGTAAATTCATGTTATATATCAAAAAATAATATCAAAGTTTAGAATGTCAATAGTATGTGTAATTTTAGAATGTTAATAATATTATGTGTATTATATTTTGCTTTGATTTATTAAGGTTAAAATGTTATTAAATTGGCTTTACAAACCTACATAATAATAAACATCCCGCTGCAACGCGCGGGTAGCATTAACTCGTTAATAATAACAATAATAATCTTCTCTGCAGGAGGCAGAATCACTCTTGAATGCAAAGATAAACGAACCTGTATTTCATCGAGTTAGAGATGTTGCTCCAAACAAGGTAAAATTCGATATAAAGGATTCTAAAATGATTTCATATTTACACAATACGTGTACAATTAGCATTTGGATTTGCGTTTTAAAACTGATTTACCTAATTATTTAGGGGTCAAATAACCAATGTTGGATAATTAGTTTCTTACCATTATTCATTGCCAAGCTAATGCGCAATCGGCAAAATAAAATTACCTAATTACCCTTTTTTCACAAAAAAATCTTTTTAGCCATTCTATTTACAACTTACAAGTGTTACTTTCTTTAAAAATAAAAGAGTAAATTGCCATTTTAATCCCTGAGTTTTGACCAAAATTGCCACTTTAGTCCAAATAGTTTTTTTCTTGCCATTTTAGTCCAAATAGTTTTGTTTTCTTGCCATTTTAGTCCAAATAGTTTTGTTTTCTGCCATTTTAGTCCCTGAGTTTTGTCATTTGTTGCCATTTTCATCCAACCCACTAACTCCATTCAAAAAAAATTATTTAACTTAGGTGAATTTTGGTCGAACCACATTTTTCTTTCTTTTTTTGCAGGTGCGATGGTATGGGGATGGTGTTGTGCCAGTTTACAGTGAAGATGATGGCGGTGGTTGTTGGTTTTACGATGATGACGGTGATGTTGGTTAATGACGTGGGTGGCGTAAAAGTGCCCGGTGGTGGTGGAAATGGTGGGTGGTGATGGTGGTGGGTGGGTGGTGACGGTGCAGGGACTAACCTTCTATCATCGCCACCACCTGCCTGCACCGTCACCACCCACCCACCCCACCACCATCACCACCTACCAGGGACTAAAATGGCAGAAAACAAAACTATTTGGACTAAAATGGCAAGAAAACAAAACTATTTGGACTAAAATGGCAAGAAAAAAACTATTTGGACTAAAGTGGCAATTTTGGTCAAAACTCAGGGACTAAAATGGCAATTTACTCAAAATAAAAAAATTCCTAAAAATTCAACAGTTAATTTCCAAATGTTATGGCTCCAAACATCCGTTTAACAATTTACCGCCCTTAATTTGTCTTGCAGGCAATGTATTGCTTGACCTTTCGCTTGCCCGAAGAAGCATGCATCAATGAAGAAATCACCAATTCTTAATAAATAGTAGCTTAAAAAAACTTTGTATGTTTCTTGATTTGATATTGTAACTTCTTACATCATTATTTATATATTAATTTAGAAAAATATCAAGTGGCTTAATGACATCTCTTCCTTAATCTCTTAATCTATGCGTATATCCCTTTCTCGTCTTTAATTAAACGAACGATCATTATAAAAGACCCGGTTAAAAAGATCGATACGATAAAAGAAACCCCACCAATGAAAGATGCAATCATGATCTTTAAGCTTTTTTGTTCAAGTGGGTACAAAAGCAAATGAGAGGATTGCAACCACCACATAACACGTAGATTCAGGCTGGAAAGTTTAACTAAAGTATGATTTAGTGGCCATGGCATTATAGCTTACTGGCATCTTGGGGGTGAGATATGGCTTAGGGACTATCAGGTCTTGGGTTCGATTCTTAAAAGGGGGTTTTCCCAGATTTATTGAGTTTTCTCCTGAATTGATGTATAGACATTATTGCCTAATGGAAATGAAAATGATCGGGTGATTCCGCTGGTGGCACGAGGATACTCTAGTGATCCAAATTTGCCGTTAAAAAACAAATATACTACAATATTATTGTTTTTGTTATTGTTATTTTCTTTTGCTATTGAAGAAATATAAAGTTGGTATCCCTAGTACTGATCAACACAAAGTTAATCAATCATATTGTATCATTACAAAGGGTGTGGCCTGTGATAACAGCCACTCATTTTCAGATATCTTTCACACACAACAAACACACACTTCTCTTTTCTGGTTAGTTGTTTGTATAGAGTTTATCACATTGATAATCTCTTGTTGATGTTGTAGAGGTTTAGATCTTGTATTCAGTTCAGTTTGTTTTGTGTTAAATATGGATCCATACTTGAAGATTTTTTTGCAGCCGTTTGAACATCTTAAAATCCAACTGGAAGAGATAACAAGAGCCACCAACAACTTCGACGATGAGAAGTGTATCGGAGGTGGTGGTTTTGGGAAAGTTTATAAAGGCGAATTGTTATGCATGGGGGAGCCGACGATGGTTGCGATTAAGCGTCTGGACCGTAGGCATGGACAAGGAACACCTGAGTTCTTGAAAGAGATCATGACTCTTTACAATTACTATCACGATAATCTTATCTCTCTTCTGGGATTTTGTTGCGAAGGGCATGAGATGATCCTGGTGTACGAGCTTGCATCTCGGGGAAGCCTTGACCGCCATTTAAAGTCCCCTCATCTCACGTGGACACAACGTATCAAGATATGCATTGATGTTGCCAAGGGGTTAAGCTACCTTCATGATCCAAGGGAGAAACACCAAAGACTTATCCACTGTGACGTTAAAAGCGCTAACATCCTTCTCGATGAGCAATGGAATGCTAAACTTTCTGACTTCGGGTTATCAATAAAGGGGTCAGCTAATGAGCAGCAATCGGTTGTTGTCACCTTTGCATCAGGTACCCCTGGGTACTGTGACCCGCAGTATGCGTGGACGCACACCTTAACCAAAGGGTCAGACGTATACTCTTTCGGTGTGGTCTTATTTGAGGTTTTATGTGGGACATTATGCTCTACATATAGCAATGGTGGTGGTCAGCAGATTTTAGTGCCCACGTGGATCGAAAGCTACAAACGGAAGAAGTTAAACGATATCATCTTTAAAAGTCCGACCATTCAACCATTGGATCAGAGTGCTTTAGAAAAACTTTCTGACATTGCATATCGATGTTTGAAGGATTCTCGTGACCAGCGACCTAATATGGCCGAGGTTGTGACAGAACTTGAGGCTGCACTTGAAGGTCAACTGTTGAGTGAATCGAAATTGCCCTTTGATTACAAAGAGATAATTAAGGCTTCTCGGTTTGATCTGGATAACATGTCCAAAGATGAACTTAGGGAACATCTGTACAAAGGAGTCCTCCTTAACGACGATTATACGGTAATTATCACTGCTTTTACCTATAAATTTGGTGTTAACTGTTAAGTTTTTTCTTCAGTATATATGGTATCTTGTTGAAATCTAAGTTGTACTTAAATTACATATTTTTAATATAATATATGAGACAAAAAAATATTTATACGTTGGATACAACTCCGTTTCCAATAAAGTTTATACATAATATTAGAAAAAAAAAAAAAAACATAACATCCATGCATATTTAGAGAAAAACTAAAATATATCACCACTGAAATATATATGAGAAAAAACATTTTTTTAGGAGATGAATACACTAGAAATACAAAACTTATAATCTGCCAAATTTTACACATTCTTTTCTTTAAAAACTTTTTACTGCATATTTTATTTTAATTATTTTCTTTTATTTATTTTCGAGTAATGTTTCCTTTATTCCAGTAGTAGTGGCAGGGCAGTTATTTGTTTCCCTTTTTGTATGGCAAGATCGTGATCATCAGTTAAAAATTACAATTTCTTTTCCTTTTGGAAGAAACCCTTAATTTCCATTGCTATTCCTATTTTGGCCGAGTAGGGAGGTGTTCTTTCCGCTGGAGTGATCCCACTCTACAAGCTAGCTTAGCTTAGCCCCATAGCTGCCTGGCGGTTAATACCCAACCCGGAACGAAAGCCTGGAGGATGTGCCTGCCAGGATTCGAACCGGGGTCCTCTGGGAAGAGGTGGGTGAGGCTGGCCACTGGGTGACTGGGACACCCCAAGTGGTTTGGATTCCGAAAGGTTGCAGGTGGTGTATTCTGTATTCCTTTTAGAAGTGCCCGACGAGTGGTGTATTTCTGTATCTCGTTCCTACCAGTTGTTTACCGTTGTTGTTGAAGTTTTGAATTTTTTGAAATGAATAACAAAATGGATGAAAAGATTAAAGTTTAGAGTAAAATGTCACTTTAGTCCAAAAATGAAATATTTTGTATCTGGGTCCTGAGGTTTCATTTTTGTTGCCATTTCCATCCAATTGACAAACTAGGTTGGAATTTTCTGTTAACTTCTCCCCTTTTGTCGTTTTTCTTATTTAAATAAAGGGTATTATCGTCATTTTATACCATAATATTTTAATTAAATGAGAAAAACGACAAAAAAAAGGAGAAGTTAACAAAAATTCTAACTCTGTTTGCTAATTGGATGAAAATGACAATAAAAATGAAGGGGAAATTACGAGAATGGCCAAGACCAAAACCCACTTGCAAAAATGGCCATCTCATGCGTCCTTGGAGAGGCGCATCACGGATTCAAATGCGCGGGATGCGTCTAAAGTCCACGGGATGCGTCTTTGAAAATAGTTCACTGACCGATGCGTCTAAAAGTACACGGGATGCGTCTGAAAGGGCACGGGATGCGTCTTGAAAACTTGAAGCGTCTGAAAGTGCACGGGATGCGTCCTTGGAGCGAGGCATCATGCACGGGATGCGTCGGGCAAGTTTCCGCCATTTTTTCCGGCGATTTGCAGGTTTCCGCCATTTTTTCCGGCGAGTTGCCGGGATGCGTCTGAAAGTGCACGGGATGCGTCTGAAAGCTGCAGTCATCTCCGGCGAGTTGCAGACGCCTTCGGCTCCGTCTCCGGCGAGTTGCAGACGCCTCCGGCTTCGTCTCCGACACCTGCAACTAGGGGGCTCGATTTCAGAGAAGAGGAAGACAGCAACTTTGAACCTTTTTAAGAAGAGGAAGACAGCATTTAATTGCAGGTCCACTAAGTATTCGTTTAGATGCTTCTGGGAGACCCTTGTTGGATTTAAATCCTTACCCATGGACAAAGGTTCTTATTCTTACTACTTCTTTTATATCGGTTGTTTTGTTGTATTTAATTTCTCCATGTTATCGATATAAATTTCAGCCTCGTTGACTCTCTTTGTAATTGCAGGTCTTTTAATGGAGGTTTGGGAAAGTGAAGAAGATAAATGAAGGAATCTTGTGAGAGAGAGAAGAGGAAGACAGCTGTGACTAGTGAGAGAAAGGCTGACAGATTAGAGTTTTTTTTTTTTTTTAAGTAAATAATAGGGAGACAAACCTAGAGTGTAGGGGTGTAGGGACACGTGTCCATTTAAGGAAGAAGGACGCATAAGAATGCTAATGCCCTGTTCCAATGAGGCATGAGTTGGCCATTTTTGCAAGTGGGTTTTGGTCTTGGCCATTCTCGTAAATATCCCAAAAATGAAACCTGGACCCAGATACAAAAGTTTCATTTTTGGACAGGGATGAGGGACCATTTAGGCATTTTACTCTAAAATATAGTTGTTTAGGAAAGATGACAGATAGTTTTAGACAAGATTGATACACTCACGCATAAGTAATATCATGCTAAATGAGTTGAAATAACTTGAACTTGTTTCATGGACAGTGGTTTTCATTAAATACAAGGGGAGAACACTGTGTAATGATATCTTGTGGAGAGTGTGTTTTACCAAGTGCACGTGAGAGTTATCCATGGTCTTCCGGATATAATTCAAGGTCACTTCTCTTCCCTTCTATTTCTATCATCTCATAAGTATAAAGCAATGTATCATTCTTTGCTACTTACCATCTATGCAGTTAATATCGCGATATATCAGTGATATATATTTGTTATCAGTCCCCTGGTGAGATATCGGTGCAAAATATCGGTCAGAATATTGGTACTGATATTATCGGCGATATTGACCTATATTTGACCGATATTGGAGTAATATTTGACCGATATATCATCGATTTTCCCGATATTAGTACCTTCTTAGTTCTACCATTTGTCTTTCTTCTTATTACTGTTATTAGTGTTTTAAGTCTTAATTGTTAATTCTTAGTGTTAAATGTTAGTGTTACAAGTCTTAATCATTTCCTACTTGTTACAATTATTAGTGTTTTACTGACTGCGATAACCGATATCTCGAATATCTGTTCTTGACAGATATCTGATTTTTTTACCGGATTAACTACATAGGCTACGTACCATCCATGCAGATTTGCTGTGGGCACCTATCATTCAGTGATTGGAAGATTCAGAACACGTGTAAAAACTCAATTCTTGTCACCACTAATCACATACAAGGTGAACCTTGTGTTCAAATTTATGCTCCTAGAAAGGATGAGCAAATGTAAACTTATATCCCTAAAGTACAAATTACTTGGGGAGAGAAAATATTCAACTTCATATTTTGCATATGAGAGAGAAGATGGATGGTGGATGGCTGAATTGTATCGATTTACTAGTGACGGGAGATCTATTGATCTTGATATTCTATTTGATGGATCCGATCGTGATTTTCCTGTCATCGAAATAGAAGGAATCGAGTTTCGGCCCTTGGAGAAAGTAAGATGAGAAATAAAAGTTTGTTTATTTAAATTCTAGAGTTAACCGCCATTTTCGTCCATGTGGTTTGTCTAACTATGTTACTCCATGCCAAATTTCAAATTTGTACCATTTCCGTCCCTGACATTCTTGAAACATGCCAGTTCTGTCTAAAAACTTAATGTTTGTCAAAAACAGCTGTTTAATGAGGGTAAAAATACCATTTTCTTTGTTTTTAAACCCTATTAAAATCCTACCCCTTTTCCATGCTGTTTGGTAGCCTCTCATTAAGAGGTTACCTCTTAATGGAACCATTAAGAATTTTACCAATGAGAAGGTAGAAGAATGTGACATGTGATGATTTATCATTCAGAGGTTACCTCTTAACCATTCAGACTTGAGGTTACCTCTTATTCATTCAGAGGTTTTAAACCATTAAGATGTAGCATCTGAATGGTCATTAAGAGGCTACCAAACAGCCCCAAGGTTTAAGAAAAAAAGGAAATTGACGTTTTTACCCTCATTAAACGGCAGGTTTTAACACACGTTAAGTGTTTGGACGGAACTGACATGTTTCAAGAATGTCAGGGATTGAAATGGTACAAATTTAAAATTTGTCTTGGACTGGCATCATTGGACAAACCACATCGACAAAAATGGCAGTTAACTCTAGTTCTACTCTTTTAAACTTTCTTGGAAAGTATGTTAGCCAGGATAACATTTTCAATTTAATTACACCTCATTTTTCGAAGAACGTCACATTTTGAGCATGATGATCTTTTCTTCCATGTTGATTCTGTCAAAATCTAATATGGTTATGTTCTACAGGAACCCATATCAGATTCGGATGCAAATTGGAAACAAAAGTTGCCAATTGATTATAAAGACATACTTAAACTCTCAAAAAATAGTGTGAAATCCACAACAGAGAAGGAGGTGTACTCAACTTTTTGCAGAGGGTTTTTAATCAATGATGGTCAAGAGGTAATTAATTTAGTAGGAATGATTATCTACTGTCATTGCTGAATTTTTTTCGACACAATCTATTTGTTACACATATGTAGTGGTTGTGTGCCTATTTATGAGCATGGTTCAAAGTACTTACACATACCATCCACAATAAAAACGGCTAAAATCGTGCCTAGTCAGCAGTCATATCATAACTTGTTCTCAAAATCACCAAAACTCACTTGATAAGGAAGCCTAAAACATCCAAAATCATTGTCACATCATCACCATCTTTTTAATTTTTAACTATTCATTTACAGTTTACACCACTCATTCTTTTTTTTTATGTATAAACGTCTCGTTTGCGGTATACGCATATAATGTATATATGTGTGGGCCCTCGAGGGGCTAAAGTGAAAGTGCACTAATTTTAACATTATTTTACTAATTTCGTGAAAATAATGTTAAAAGCGGGGGACGATTAATCATGCATCATGTGGTGGCGTTGATGGCCGAAAGACACAGAGGTACATGCACTAATCGACCTTTGCTGAGTGTTATGTGTCTTATGTCCAAGGCTTGATGCAAAACTACTATCAAGCTGGGAGTGTCACTGAAGCAACCTCTTTATTTTTACGGGGTAGAGGTAAGACTGTCTACATCTTACCCTCCGTAGACCCTACCTTAGCTTTTCTATTTGTGAGATTTACTGAGTATGATAATGATGATGATTCTTTTTTATATATTTTATATATTAAAAGTACATAGCGCTCACCTCTAACTTGTTTTTTTTTTTTGGGGAATTGGCATGTAATAATCTCACCTAGACCTTATTGGCAATTAATAATCCCACCTCAGAATATTCCCTCCACCAGTCCCACCTTTCACCTATTTTTCCTACAATGGTCCCCCGTTAAAAAAACTTAACGGAGTTAAGCTTTTTTCCAAATTACAAACAGATTTTTTAGGGCTTTTGATCAGAACGATGATACGAGTCCATTGATGTAAAACTTACTTCGAAATGGTGCTCCAAGTGACTTGATTTTGGTTAATTAAAAATTTAAACACCCGAATTGAAGCGCCGTTTTCATCGTTTGGAGCATCGTTTCGAGGCAAGTTTTACATCAATGGACTCGTATCGTCGTTCTAATCGAAAGCCCTAAAAAATCTTTTTGTAATTTGGAAAAAAACTTAACTCCGTTAAGTTTTTTTAACGGGGGACCATTGTAGGAAAAATAGGTGAAATGTGGGACTGGTGGGGGGAATATTCTGAGATGGGATTATTAATGGCCAATAAGGTCTAGGTAGAATTATTACAGGCTATTTTTTTTTTTTTTGTGTGTTTTGTATAAAAACAACCCAAAAAACAACCTTTAAAAACTACCATCACAATAATAAGAACGGATGATGCGGCAAAAATGTTAAAAAAAAATCCCCTAAAAATGGGTTATTGTGGATGCTCTTTAGATAGCAAACCCATATTTACTGAAAATATTTTTAATGTAAATGTATCTATTTATTTCTCATTCTTAGATAGCAAACCCATATTTACTGAAAATATTTTTAATGTAAACGTATCTATTTATTTCTCATATGTGATGGTTGTGTAGTATATATATGGTTTAAAGGAAGGAAAGCATTACTGAATTGCTAAACATATATTGTTTTACTGTTTGATAGTGGTTTTCTCTTGACAAAAATGGGAAGAAATGTTATATGCAATCAGCAAGAGCTCCTTCCATAGAGGGCGAGATATGTCGCCGGTTTTTACCCAATTCAAGGTTCTTTTATATCTCCTGCCATTTATCTTGTAGAAAAAGAGTTAACTGGTCATTTTCGTCCCTATGGTTTGTCCAATTATGTCAGTTCAGACCAAATTTCAAATTTGTATCATTTTCTCCTGACATTCTTAAAACTTGCCAGTTCCATCCAAAAAACTAAGGTTGAATCGAATAATTGGACAAACCACAGGGACGAAAATGGTAGTTAACTCTTGGTTTTTTGGACGGAACTGACATGTTTCAATAATGTTAGGGACGAAAATGGTACAAATTTGAAATTTGGTCTGAACTAGCATAACTGGACAAATTACAGGGACGAAAATGACAGTTAACTCTAATTAAAATTTAATGTAATGTAGTATCACAAACTAAAATGGGTATGTGTAAATTGTAATGTGTGTGAGTAAAGTTACAAGTACACATGCATCCACTAAAGTGCGTGGCGTTTCTCTATTTTATCATATCATGATATGTTCTACTAGGCAAATTGGATTTAAATAATCTAATCTGTCTATTTTTTGCCAATAGTAATACCAACTAAGTTTATTCCTTACAGTGGTCCAACTTTTTTTCATTTTGTTTGTATAATGCTCCGTCGTTAGGAATGACTAAACGAAGTTAAGTTTTTTTCCAAATTACAAACTGATGATTTTAATCAGAACGAGGATACAAGTCGATTGATATAAAACTTACCTTGAAACGATGCTTCAAATGACTCGAGTTTTGTTAATTGGAAGTTTTAACACCCGAATTGAAATACTGTTTTCATTGTTTGGAGCACTGTTTCGAGGTATATTTTACATCAATCGACTCGTAGTCTCGTTCTGAACAAAAGCCTTAAAACATTGCTTTGTAATTTGAGAAAAAACTTAACTCCATTATAATTTTTTTAACGGCAGACCATTATACAAACAAAAAGAAAAAGGTTGGACCATTGTTGGGAATAAACATTATTGGCCAAAAACAACCAGATTGGATTATTTAAATCCAATTTGTCGTTCTACTAATATGTAGCAATTCTTTTACTTTTACGATATTAATTTTGCTAAATATTTCAGATTTAAAGAAACCGTTGAGGTGATGAACGGTTTTGAATTTAAAATCCACATCACAATCAATCCCCAACTAGTATCATCTCAAACAACATATGGAAGTTATCTTGTCTACAAATTACCAAGAGACCAATCCAGATATGAGGCTCCAATAGAAGTAATGGATGAAGAGTTGAGTGAGGCTGCTTGGTACATCTATTTAGTAACTCCTCAATTCCCAGTTATTAGAACAAATGCCTACCAGTACACCCGCAACCCTTCGAATAAAAAAGGCTTTCCAGAACATAGGGACGACGGTTGGATGGAAGTACAAGTTTATGAATTCAAAACCGATACTACCTCCGACATGATTCATTTCAGTCTTAAATTGACCTTTTGTGCTTACAAGCCACTTAGGGGGCTTATTATTGAAGGCCTTGAGTATAGACCCGTATAGATTCCCTTATTTACTTTCAAGGAGGATATATGTTTAGAACGAGGAACTGACAGCTCAAATGATTGACACATGAAGTGACGAGTATGCCAATAAAATGGAATATAAGATTTCGCCTTTAGAAACATATTTTGATTATGTTTTTATTTTAGATTGTCGATTATTTTGTTACAATTTAATATTTTGATTATGTTTTCTATTTCATTTAAGCCTTTAGTTAATTAACTATACATAATGCTTCACTCACTACATTAGCTTCTAAATGAGGCTCATTTGTAAATCTCCCATTTGTTTTATCTAAACTTTTCTTAATGATTAATACGTACGTAAACATCCCTTTTTTGCTTTCGTCTTTTGTCAGGTGCTCTTAGACCATACGGTGTGGGTGTGGAAATATGACGTGGAGGCCAGTTCATGCCCACAAAAGCACCTCGTGCGTGGCATTTTCCATGGCGTTGTGTGTGGGGCGGGGGATTTTTCGCCGGCGTTTGGGGGGAGGGGGGGGAATTTGGTTGGTGATGTGACGCGAGTTGATTGGTGGTTTGTGCTAGGAGGTTTGTAATTGGTTAGTTTTTTTTTAAACAGTAGGTGGGGCCCTTTCCACGCCCAACACCACCCGGTGCTTTTTTTACCACGCTTATGTCGCTTAACGCCCTCTCTTCATGCCCCTTCACACCGAATGGTCTTAAAGTTTGCTAGCATCCTCATTGTAACATACGTCTTTGGAATAAATCTGCGTCATGTTTTTATGGAATTATAGGGTTGATATTTATATGTGATTCTAAAGGGTCACACACTAAACGATATATCAAGGACACGTTTAAATATGTTTAAGCGCATAACTCAGCCGAATGTTACCATTACTGTTCTTGTTCAAGAACATCCAAATTGTAATTGGTCTTATATCCTCTTTGGTTATCCAAGCCAAAATCATCATACTCAGTAAATCCCACCAATAACAAAGTTAAGGTAAGGTCTGAGGAGGGTAAGATGTAGACAACCTTACCTTTACCCCATATGAATCTTCCAGTGAAACTCTGGCTCGACATGACATGTACCTTAAACTTTTAGGGTATTGACTTGGTTTACGGGATACCAAAATAAAATCTATGTTTGAATCATTATCTACGTCTACGAGTTTTATAAGATCAAGCTGCTTAAAGCACTGCTCGTATATGATGTCCATCGAGCTTCCTGGATCTATGAACATATAGTCAGTTCGGTAATGACCGAAAATACCAGTGATAATCACTGGTCGTTCTTCCTGGGGGCCCCCAGGAACAACGGGGAACACCACTTGCTGTTCTCTCCAATGTTGATTATAGTTTCGTTTATTTGGTCTCCGTGATGGACCTCCTTGAATCATATGTATTTGTTTCTGATAACTGCTATATTGGTGGGATTGAATGTCCTCCCTTCGTGGTATTGGTGGATCCAATATTGCGGTATCAATTTTTTCTCCAGATCTGATATTTGACAAATCAGATCTGGCGATTTGAATAACGATTGTGTTTAAAGCAGCTTGGCATCTGCTAAACCAATGTTCTGGGGACTCCTCTATCCGTAAATTGTTTCCGACGTTTGATCGAGGACCAAGCTGTCGGTGAGAAGACGAATTTTCTGCCATGTGCAAAAAACAGAAATGGAATGAACTGAATCAAAACGAGATAGAAGCTAGGAAAACTGAGAAAACGGTGGGCGCCAATGAAGAAACACCAACTAAATGGTCGGAACCGAGATAGTTAAGGGGGTTTGAATCCGCATAAAAGGTTAGCTCTCCCTCGGTTGATTCAGTTGCAATGGAATTACTTCTCCGGTAGCTCTGCAAAAAAGAATACCGTTAGCCTCGCCAAGGGGAGAAGAGGGTTCTCTCCTTGACCCGACTCCGGCGTGAGAATAAGTATTGGTATCGGAGAAGATAAGTATTTGAAGAGTGAGAGTAGTCTGAGTTTATACCTGAACAGTTCTCTTATTTATATCCGGGAGTTTGGGAGGGAAAACCCGTTATTGAAAAGATAACGGAAAATGCCTAACGCCGTAGCGGTTATTTTTCCTCCGTTAGAGTTCTTTAATCTGACGTTGATTAACCTCGATCCGATGTGAATGCACACGGATCGTGGTCTGATCGATGGCTGGGGGATTGCCACGTGGAAAGTGACTAAGTGGAGATTGCTCTCTAATTGCATGCATTCGTTGTGACTTCGGGGTTGTCTATGGTGATGACACGTGTCCAGACGGTTATAACCGTCTGGGTAGTGCATGATTGTATTTCTTTCTAGAAGATTTCTGTTGTAATCTGATGTGACACCTTGCCGTGTGGGTGCAGACGAATAAATCCCAAGTCTGGGTAAAATAATACCCAAGTCTGGACTTTGTGGCGGAAGTATTGGACAAAGGTTTCTTTTAATCCTTTGTTGTATGGGAGAAAGCGCAAGGACTTATGTTATCCTTTAGGCGCGCGACTGTAATTTACTGATTTCTTTGTTCCTTTAGTAGGACCAGTGCGCGGCCGCGCAAGGTCAAAAGGCTGGAAAAGTTAGTTTGTGGTATGGTCTCAAATCCTTTTTATGAGGTTTTTGGGACCTTACCCCTTCAAGTCCCCCCAGTCTAGTGTTGTACTTATGCAAGTAAGTGGAGCACTGGACTTATGAGAGGGGAATGTTTTTGGGCGCGTTTAAAATAAGAAAGCTTCTATGAGAAGATTTATCCTTTTGGAAAAAGGGAAAAAATCTCTGTAATCATGCTCTGACACGTGATGACGTCAACTAGTAACTAGAGTGGGTATTATTCTCTTTGTTCTTGAATTTCGTAATGGCGCTTGTCAGACCTTATTAATGAGGATGTGACCCTGGCTCCTGTAGCGCCGTAAGTGATATAATTCTGATAACTAATGATGAGCAGGGTTCCCATTTTCCGAGGTTGAGTTTTTATATATATATCAGTATTGGGATTCCTTTTATCATTCATTTGGAGAAGATGAAGGGGAAAAGTTCCGTCCGTTCCCGTCGTCTTTCAGACATTTTAGCGATCCGTGATGCTGCTGAAGCTCTTTTATTACTTGCCGATTCTCCATCGCCGCTGCTTACCGGAACTGGTAAGATGATGCCTGCTGTTAGGTCTGTTGACGTTGGTCTTCAAGCTCCGGAGGTGAATAATGAGGCCGTCGTGTTGTCGGTTGAAGATTTAATGGTTCGTTTCCCAACCCTCCGTCCGAGTATTTGTCGGTTGGTGTACCAGCGTCGTCGGAAGAAACCTCCGGTGAAGATGGATGTTGAAGATGATCCTACGTTTGGTTAGGTTTGGGGGCTGTATCGTCCTGTCTTTTTGCTTGTATATATAAGTCTGTTAGTAAAACTTTATCTTTTGAAGATCACGGGTGTGATCAGTGTTTAATGTCTGTTTGTTTGATCATCTTGCTATCTTGTGGAAGCAAGGTTTTTTGTTTGACTGTTTTAGTTTCTGGAACTAAAATTGTGAAGATCATTGTCATGATCTTGTTTCTGAAGTGTGTTGTTACACTTGGTGATATATCGATAATGTATGTACGTGTTTGAATTACAATATGTTGCATGGTTTTAATTGTTTTTTTTTTTTTGGATAGGTAAGGCGAATGAGAGATGGTATTGTGCTCATGTTTGAACGTTTGTCTGAAAGGCGTAGCAGTTTGCCCCTTTTAGACTGTTCATGAGGTATTCAATGTTTGACCATATTGTTTTCGCGCGAACCCAAAAAATTACATGCAATTTGTAATAAACAGTAATATAAGTAGAAATAATGTTTGTATTGATAAAAGCGCAAGGCTTTGTAACATACAATAAAGAAAAACATTGCCTGTATGCTTTTGAAGACTTAGATCATATGTAACACCTGCGCAACTGTTGTGCGTTCCAGGTGCGGGGAACTAGGGTCCCATCGATCCTTTTTAGGGTATATGCTCCCTTGCCTAGGACCTCGTTAATGACGTATGGTCCTTCCCATCTTGGCGCTAATTTGCCTGGCTTTTCAGCGTTTGACGCCTCATTGTCGCGCAAGACGAAATCACCGGGGACAAAAGTGCAAACGCGGACGCGCGCATTGTAGTATTTTTCGAGTTTAGATTTGTACCTTGCTTCTGTTATGGCGGCGTTCTCGCGCCTTTCTTCGAGAAGATCCAAATCCATTCTCCTTTCTTGCTCGTTGTTCTGTTTTTCCATAGCTATCATGCGCGGTGATGGTAAACCTATCTCGGCTGGTATGACGGCCTCCGATCCATAGACTAAACTGAACGGAGTCTCGCCTGTACTAGTCTTTGGCATTGTTCGATGCGCCCAGAGGATGCTGGGAAGTTCGTCAACCCATCCTCTGCGCGCTGTCCCGAGTCGCGCTTTTATGCCGTCGACGATCTGTTTGTTTACGCTTTCTACTTGTCCATTTGCTTGAGGATGCGCGACGGAGGCGAAGTTCTGCTCGATCTTCATCTCTTTGAACCATTTTTGAAGATCTTCTGCGGCGAAGTTGGTACCATTGTCGGAAATAATGCGCAATGGTAATCCGAATCTGCAAATGATATGTTCCCATATAAATTTGCGGATTACCATTGCTGTTGTTGAGGCCAAAGCTTTAGCCTCTACCCATTTTGTGAAGTAATCCACCGCGACGATGATGAATTTTACCGCACCTGGCGCGTCAGGAAATGGACCGACGAGGTCGATGCCCCACTGCTGGAATGGCCAGGCGGAAGTAACAGGTATTAGTGGATTTTTTGGTCGGAGTGTCTTTGGTGCGTGGCGTTGGCATGCCTCGCATCTTCTTAATAGGTCGACTGCGTCCATGTGCATTCCTGGCCAGTAGTATCCAGCGCTCATTATCTTTGCCACGACCATGCGCGGTCCCGCGTGTATTCCGCATAATCCTTCATGGATTTCTCTGACAAGGTACTTTGCGTCTGTTTTATCGACACAGCGCAATAATGGGCCCATGAATGATTTCCGGTAGAGGACGCCATCCGCCATTTCGTAATTTACTGCCTTGTGTTGTATTTTCCGAGCTTCTGCCTTTCCTTCCGGTAGCCTCCCGTGTTGGAGGTACAAGATAATCGGAGACATCCAAGATGGATCTCCCATTTCTATAACGCTTACTTGTTTGAGATGAATGGAAGGGTTGGATAATACCTCTATGCGCACTTCCTTTGCTAAGTGTTGAAAACTGGTGGCAGCTAGCTTACTTAGTGCGTCAGCATGTTTGTTCTCGCTTCTGTTTATGTGATTAACTTTGAATGTTTGAAATTGGCTGATTAACATCCGTGCTTGTTCAAGGTATAATGCCATGGCTTCTTTTGCATCATAATTGCCATTAACTTGCTCGGCTACCAGTTTTGAATCGACATTAGCTTCAAGATTTCTTGCCCCCATTTTTAACGCTAAGCGAAGACCTGCCAAGAAGGCTTCATATTCGGCTTCGTTATTCGTACTTTTGAAATCTAATCGTATAGCGTACGTGAGCTCGTGGTTGTCTGGGCTGATTAATCGGAGACCTGCTCCTGCTCCATCGTCGTTGGAAGCACCATCTGTGTGTAAGGTCCAGACTCTGTCATCGAAAACAGGAGTTGGGTTCTGGATTGCCTCACATTCTTGTATTTTATCGATAGGGACTTCAGTGGCAAAGTCTGCTAACACTTGCCCTTTGATCGCGGGTCTTGGTCTGTAAAAAATGTTGTAACCTCCCAGTTCAATTGCCCACTTGGCCAGTCGTCCCGCTATGTCAGGCTTGGATAAGATCTGGCCTAGATGGTAATTGGTAAGAACTGTGATGACGTGACCCGAAAAATACCTGCGTAGACGTCGGGATGCGTGTACTAGCGCTAGGACTAGCTTTTCTATCATTGAGTACCGAGTTTCCGGGCCGGTAAGCATTTTGCTGATGTAATAGATTGGAGTCTGGATGTTCTCGCGTTCTACCATCAATACAGCACCGACCGCTACTTCCGCGGCAGATAGATATAAAATTAGTGGCTCTTTTTCTTTTGGGGCTGTCAATGTTGGCAGTTGAATTAAACATTCTTTCATTTGTTTGAATGCGGCTTCCGCTTCAGATGTCCACTGAAAGTCAGTTTTCTTTGCGCAATTTCGTAGCGTACTGATGAATGGATAAGACTTTGCCGCGTGATTAGCCAAAAATCTGTTTAAAGCCGCTAATCGTCCAGCGAGCCTTTGCATTTCCTTAACTGTTGCGGGTGACGGCATTAACTGAATAGCCTGCACCTTTTCTGGATTTACTTTAAAACCATCTTTTGTGACGATGAATCCCAAAAATTTCCCTTCTTCCATGCCGAAGGAGCATTTGGTTGGGTTGAGTTTTAGACTGACGTTGCGCAAGGAGTCGAATGTGCGCTGGATATTATCAAGCATTGTGCTTTCCTCATGACTCATGATGACGAGGTCATCCATGTATACTTCGACAGTCTTGCCAATGTCATCTTTGAAAATTGTGTCCATTAGGCGTTGATAGGTTGCGCCTGCGTTGCGCAGGCCGAACGGCATTTTGGTATAACAGAAAATGCCTTTATCTGTGCGGAACGCCGTTTTGTCTTCGTCTTCTTCTTTCATCTGGACTTGATGATAACCTTTGTAACAGTCAAGAAAACACTTCCATCTGAATGACGCTAGAGAGTCGACTTTCTTGTCTATCTCTGGAAGCGCGTAACAATCTTTTGGGCATGCTTTATTCAGGTCTTTGAAGTCAACGCACATTCTCCACCCGCCGCTATGTTTCTGCACCATTACTGGGTTGGCTACCCATGTATGGTACTTTACTTCGCGCAAGATACCCGCGTTAAGTAACTCTGCTACTTGCTCGTCCATTGCTTTTGCTTTTTCTTCACTGAAACTGCGCCTCCCCTGAGCAACAGGTTCGACTGATGGCTTGATGTTTAGACAATGTTGCGCGATGTCGCGTGGGACCCCAGTCATGTCTGCTGGGCACCAGGCGAATATATCTTTGTTGTTAGACAATAACTCTTTTAGTTGTATGCGTGTTGCTGGTGAAATGGCTGGTCCTAACAGAATGGTCTGTTCTGGGTACTCGTCGTTTAGAACCCATTTCTCTGGTTCATTTGATGCCGAAGGTTTGGCTACTTTTGCTGGTGGTTCGTCATCTACAAACATGACTTCTTTGCTTGAATACAATATTGCAACTCCAGTTTCTGTCGGAAATCCACAAGCAGCGTGTGGAATGGAAGTGATCATGCTAAATTCCCTTTGTGACCTTCGCCCGAGCAAGACATCATGTCGTGATGTTGCCGGCATGACCATGAAATTAACTGAAACTGTTCGTGAGCGCTCGCCATCGGATAAGGTTACCGGGAAAACGATTTGTCCTAATGGAAATACAGCTTCATTACAGAATCCGGTGAGGGGAAAATCAACCGGCTCTAAACGTGCTTTGTCTTCTGGATCAAGCTGCTTAAAGCACTGCTCGTATATGATGTCCATCGAGCTTCCTGGATCTATGAACATATAGTCAGTTCGGTAATGACCGAAAATACCAGTGATAATCACTGGTCGTTCTTCCTGGGGGCCCCCAGGAACAACGGGGAACACCACTTGCTGTTCTCTCCAATGTTGATTATAGTTTCGTTTATTTGGTCTCCGTGATGGACCTCCTTGAATCATATGTATTTGTTTCTGATAACTGCTATATTGGTGGGATTGAATGTCCTCCCTTCGTGGTATTGGTGGATCCAATATTGTGGTATCAATTTTTTCTCCAGATCTGATATTTGACAAATCAGATCTGGCGATTTGAATAACGATTGTGTTTAAAGCAGCTTGGCATCTGCTAAACCAATGTTCTGGGGACTCCTCTATCCGTAAATTGTTTCCGACGTTTGATCGAGGACCAAGCTGTCGGTGAGAAGACGAATTTTCTGCCATGTGCAAAAAACAGAAATGGAATGAACTGAATCAAAACGAGATAGAAGCTAGGAAAACTGAGAAAACGGTGGGCGCCAATGAAGAAACACCAACTAAATGGTCGGAACCGAGATAGTTAAGGGGGTTTGAATCCGCATAAAAGGTTAGCTCTCCCTCGGTTGATTCAGTTGCAATGGAATTACTTCTCCGGTAGCTCTGCAAAAAAGAATACCGTTAGCCTCGCCAAGGGGAGAAGAGGGTTCTCTCCTTGACCCGACTCCGGCGTGAGAATAAGTATTGGTATCGGAGAAGATAAGTATTTGAAGAGTGAGAGTAGTCTGAGTTTATACCTGAACAGTTCTCTTATTTATATCCGGGAGTTTGGGAGGGAAAACCCGTTATTGAAAAGATAACGGAAAATGCCTAACGCCGTAGCGGTTATTTTTCCTCCGTTAGAGTTCTTTAATCTGACGTTGATTAACCTCGATCCGATGTGAATGCACACGGATCGTGGTCTGATCGATGGCTGGGGGATTGCCACGTGGAAAGTGACTAAGTGGAGATTGCTCTCTAATTGCATGCATTCGTTGTGACTTCGGGGTTGTCTATGGTGATGACACGTGTCCAGACGGTTATAACCGTCTGGGTAGTGCATGATTGTATTTCTTTCTAGAAGATTTCTGTTGTAATCTGATGTGACACCTTGCCGTGTGGGTGCAGACGAATAAATCCCAAGTCTGGGTAAAATAATACCCAAGTCTGGACTTTGTGGCGGAAGTATTGGACAAAGGTTTCTTTTAATCCTTTGTTGTATGGGAGAAAGCGCAAGGACTTATGTTATCCTTTAGGCGCGCGACTGTAATTTACTGATTTCTTTGTTCCTTTAGTAGGACCAGTGCGCGGCCGCGCAAGGTCAAAAGGCTGGAAAAGTTAGTTTGTGGTATGGTCTCAAATCCTTTTTATGAGGTTTTTGGGACCTTACCCCTTCACCGGTGATTGCCCTCATCGGAATAAGCTTCTCTTAATTCTCCGGCAAGTTTACTTACTCTCACGCCGGAGCTTGGTCACAGATCCCCCCCCCCCCCCGGGGTCCTCCGTGGCGAGGCTAACGGTTTCCTTTTTTGTAGAAAACAGAAGCTGGGATATCATAACGTCAACGAAGACCCTTTGAACGTCATCCAGGGATTTGGGGATTCGACAGCAACGTATAAGTAAGGAATCAAATTGTGTGACCGATGCTTATCAACGCACAAAGTGAAACGCAATGTTGTGAGGTATGATTGTAAATTAGAAATTTCCAAAAACCCGACACTTAATTTCTAAATGTTATCACTCCAAACACCCGTTTAACAATTTACCGCCCTTAATTTGTCTCGCAGGCAATGCATTGCTTGAGCTTTCAACTGGCCGAAGAAGCACAAGCACGCATCAACGAAGAAATCACTAATTCTTAATAAAAAGTAGCTTAAAAAAATTAAATCAACAATATGCCATGTGAGGTATGATTGTATGTTCTTGATTTGATATTGTAACTTCATACAACATTATTTATATATTAATTTAGAAAAATATCAAGTGGCTTAATGACATCTCTTCCTTAATCTCCTAATCTACGCGTATATCCCATTCTCGTATTTAATTAAACGAACGATCTGGTTAAAAAGATCGATACGAGAAAAGAAACCCCACCAATGAAAGATGCAATCATGATCTTTATGGACAAATATTATCTTCTTGACTGGAATTTGAATCATATAGTCATAGTTTATACGTAAATCTTTAAGCTTTTTTGTTCAAGTGGGTACAAAAGCAAATGAGAGGATTGCAACCGAAACATAACACGTAGATTCAGGCTGGAAAGTTTAACTAAAACTTGTTTTAGGGGTTGGTTAATCTTTTCTTTTTTTTCCTTTTTCTTGCTCCTTGTCAAAAAGACGAGTTAGCTTTTTTTTGGTTCTCTACTATCATTTCAGAACTTTGTTATGTTGACCCTTTTCAGAAATACATTAACCCATATGTTTCATCATATTTCTTTTTAGAGTTAACTGTCATTTTCGTTCCTGGTTTGTTCATTTTTGTCATTTCAGACCAATTTTCAAAAATGCATTAGTTTCCTCCCTGACATAGTGGAAACGTGTCACTTCAGTCCAAAAATTAAAACTCAGTTAAGTCAGACATGTTAAATGAATGGTATTATTGTTAATTCATATATCTTTTATTTTCATCTTATTTTATGAATTGACAATAATACCCTTCATTTAACATGTCTGACTTAACTGGGTTTTAATTTTTGGACTGAAGTAGCTTGTTTCCAGTATGTCAGATTGTCAGGGAGGAAACTGGTGCATTTTTAAAAATTGGTTTAAAATGGCAAAAGTGAACAAACCACAAGAACGAAAATGGCAGTTAACTCTTCTGTTTATTTTATTTATACGTGAATTTCATGCATCTACTTTTCTTTTAAAGTGAGAATATTTCAAGATATGTTTTTTTCCTTTTTAAGATACACGTACATAAAGTGGATATACGAAATTTGTTTACGTATTTAAAAGTTTGCATGACATTAATAAATATTATAGTAAAAGTTTGTATGACATTAATAAATATTATAGTATAATATTTTTGTTTTTGTTGTTTTTTCTTTTCTATTGAAAAAGATTTAAATCAATATAGAGTTGGTTTACTATGGGTATAGATATACAATATGAATATGCTACAATATTTTTTTTTTGTTATTTTTTCTTTTCTATTGAAAAAGATTTAAATCAATATAGAGTTGGTTTACTATGGTATAAATATACTACGTTATTATTGTTTTTGTTATCTTTTTTTTTTTTTTTTTTTTTTTTTTTTTTTTTTTTTTGCTATTGAAGATTTAAATCAATATAGAGTTGGTAACCTAGCAATGATCAACACAAAGTTGATCATATTGTACTTATTGATAAGTTAGGTCTCAAACTAGATGATCAATTGGGTGTCAAGTTGTTTCTAGTTTGTGTTGATCATTACTAGGTTATCAACTCAATATTATCAAGTTGTTTCTTAGTTTAGAAAACATTAAAGTAATAAAAATATCTTATGTTTAGAAATTAGAACAACAAAAACTGATACGCTTTCGGTTGAGAACCAAACCAGAAAAAAAAAAAAAAAAAAAAAAAAACTCTACAATTATTCAGAAACGTCGATAACCAGGTCTATAAAATGCACAACCGAGAACTAGAGCTCTTCACAAGCAAAGCTCTTGTTGGCCATGCTTAACTCAGGTTCGAGCTGAAATTTCTATGAGCCACCTTGGCTTAAGATCTCTCTACCAAACTAAATGTCAAGCGTGAACTTGACTACTTTATATTTTGGTCTTGTAAATTTTGTATAAAACCCGGGTTTAAATAAATTTTATATTGATACCTTGACAAAAAAATATATATATATATAGAAGTATGTAGTTAGGTTTAAAAAATATTAAATATTACATGTTACTAAAGAAAAACTAAATTAAATGTTAAACAAAAATTAAAAGAAAAAAAAAATATTAAACTTTTCAAGGAGATTCATCTCTTGTTAAATGTACCATATACCATGTACCCATTTAGCAAATAGTTTATAAAAGATTGAAACCAAATGGGTGTTGTCAAGACTATTTTCACACAATCCTAACAACTATGCACAAAAAGGTTGAAGTAATCCATATGGAAAACTCACCGAAAGAAAGTCATTTTGGTGACGAAATAAAGTATAACACTTAAAAGATGAATGAAAAGACACTTATTGAGTGTGACACCACACACAAACTTGCATGGCACTCCTCATACATATATATAACTAAATAACTAATTCACACAAGCCACTTTCACTATTTAGTACCCCCCCCCCCCCCCCCCCCTACAACTTAATACACAAACCAACATTCCATCACCAAAAATGATCATGATCATGACAATACTTCTATGTTTTTCGACGGCGTTTATATCATTTGTTAGTTGTTCGGGTTTGGATTCAAATCTTGGTGTGGGAGTTAACTGGGGCACCATGACTAGCCACCAGTTGCCGCCGGAGAAGGTGGTGGCGATGATGAGAGTGAACGGGTTTAAGAAAGTGAAGCTCTTTGAAGCGGAGAAACGGATCATGGAAGCGCTCATTGGATCGGAGATTGAGGTGATGGTGGGCATCCCTAATTTCATGTTGTTGGATTTGAGTCAAGATCCAAGTTATGCTGATTATTGGGTTGATGCTAATATTACTACTTATGCTTATCCTGGTGGTGTTAATATCAAGTAAGGGCATATATGTCATTTGCTAGTTGCTAGTCGTTTTTTATATTTTTTTTAACAGCGAACACATACCCATGAAATATAATTCTAAAAAGTTACTTAATGCCCGTTTTATGGACTTGAACATGTACCACTTTAGTATAGATAAACACCTGATGTCACTAGGCAAAGAGGCCATTAGCAGTTATATAATATTTTATTTTTATATAAACCTTTTGTTGTATAATGTGTGTAATCTTGATATCAAGTAAGGGTATATAAATCAATTTAAACGAATTCGACTAATCGTTTCAGGTACGTTGCAGTAGGAAACGAGCCATTCCTCAGAGCGTACAATGCGACATATCTACAAATCACATTACCCGCGTTAAAAAATGTCCAAAATGCCCTTATCCGGGCCGGTTTTGGGTCCAAAATCAAAGCCACTGTCCCGTTAAACGCGGATATCTACGAGTCACCGGAATCAAACCCGGTTCCATCAGCCGGTGACTTCCGATTAGATATCAAAGATGCAACGATTGAAATCGTTGAGTTTCTTTATTCGAATGATGCCCCTTTTACGGTCAATATTTACCCGTTTCTTAGCCTCTACGGTAACCCGTATTTTCCTATGGATTTCGCGTTCTTTGACGGGTCAAATAGACCCCTTAAAGACGGGTTTTATTTGTACACCAATGTGTTTGATGCAAATTACGACACATTGGTGGCTTCTTTGACAAAAGCAGGTTACCCTAACATGAAAATCATCGTTGGTGAAATTGGGTGGCCCACGGATGGGGACATACACGCGAATGTAAAATTCGCGAAAAGATTTAACCAAGGTGTGATCAACCACGTAATGGGCTCGAAAGGTACCCCAGTTAGAATCGGGCCGTTGGAAATTTACCTTTTTAGCCTTCTAGATGAAAACAAGAAGAGTATAGCTCCAGGGTCATTTGAGACACATTGGGGCATATTCGAATACAATGGTAAACCGAAATACCAATTGGACTTAACCGGGTCCAAAAGAAACAAAGGGTTAGCCCCGGTTTTAGGGGTGCGATACATGAGCCGAAAGTGGTGTGTGTTAAATCCTCGTGTTAAAGAACTTAACGGGCTGGCTAAGGAGATTGACTACGCGTGTAGCTTATCGGATTGTACATCGTTAGGCTACGGGTCATCTTGTAACCATTTAACTTTGGCGGGAAACGCGTCGTTTGCTTTTAATATGTATTATCAACTTAATAATCAGAGTGATTGGGCGTGTGAGTTTTCGGGGTTAGGGATCGTCACTAGGGAGGATCCGTCGGTGGGTGAATGTCGGTTTCCAGTGACGATTGCTTATGGTACTTTGGTGGTGCCGGTTCGTCGAAAGGTTTTGAAGATTTTGTTGGGTGTTCTTGAAGGTTGCATTGTGTTCTTGCTTCTTGTTTCTTAGCATTATGATTTTCTTTTGATCATAGTTTCATTTTTAGTAGGTTTTCTAAACTGTAATATAACATAATTTCAAGATATGGATTTATACAACTTTTACCTAAGAATATAAAGTTTATTTATTGTACCAGTAGTCTAAATAAAACTTTATAAAATTAGAATAGTTCAAGGTTTTATTATCAGTTTAAAGTTTGCTATAAATAGATGTCATAACTTTTCTTTTTAAAATATTAATAATCATATTCTATAGAAGACAATAGTGTAATTGACATAGGATCCCAATTAATTGGTTTAGTATCTAACACTTATACTTCCACATTCTTTTACTTTTTTATTTTACTTTTTTAAATTGGTTGAAACATGGAATGGTTTTTGAAAATTCTTTACATTCATGTATCAAATATTATAGATGATTCCTTCAAATCTTTTGAAGTTTTATTAGGCCATCCGTAGTCATAAAGCCCTTTTTGGGGCGTTATGTGACACGTGTCGTGCCACGTCACACAGGGGCTTTATGGTGCGTTATATCACTAGAGTCCGTAGTCATAAAGCCCCTACCCATGAATACCTAATTATTAATTTTCGTTTTTATTAATTAATTATAAAAACACTAACTAATTTTTTATTGGTCCAAACTTTGAAACCTCCCCCCATACCCGGCGCTATATATATATGGCGCCTCCCCCAATTTTTTTGTCTCATAAAGCCCTTCGTAGTGGTGTTTGGGGTTTTATAGGGGCTTTATGTGGGTGCATAGCGCCCCACTACACATTGTCTTACAACTTTAATAAATGCATAAAAAAACAACAAAATTTTTATTATTGATATATATTGTGGGAGCTTCAACTTTTCAAATAGTGTGTGGGGGGCTCAAAACATATAAACTTTTTGAGAATTTTCGATAAAATTTACGTTACAAAGTGAAAAGGGTGGGGGTCGGGGTCACCCCTGGCCCATACTAAGCTCCGTGTTAATATAATAGTCTCAATGTTTATATGTATTTATGTATATATGGTTTTGGATGGTGCCAAATCTTGAAGCAACAATTATCGTCTTGTAGCAATCTAGACTAGATTTAGCCATCTTGAGTCCGATACGAAGCTGCAACAAGGAGGAAACTCGTTAAATAAGTCTCCAGGACTTGGTTTTGATACCAACTTCTGGTGATCAAGTCAATATAAGTATTTATGTATATTAGCATGCGAGGATATGATAGACTAATGAAGATGAAGAGTGTGAATCGATGTGAATCAAGAGAGGTTAGAAGAGACAAGTCCTTTGGATCAAAGGGTTACGCTCCGGACGTGAGTTGGATTAGGCTTTATGACTTGTTTCCATCCGAACTAAAGTTTAAACGTAAAGCCTAATTCGAATCATTAGTCACATTACAAATTACAAATTGTAATAAACTCAACACTCATTGCTTTTGGGTCGATTAAACTTCAAAATCTTTAGCCATTAAGACTAGACTCTAGAGTATGATTATGATATATATTTTTAGATTGTAATTGTAAATAAGGAAATTTGGATTTTAATAATTCTAACTTTGACATATTTGATGGGATCAATCCCAACTTAGAAAATATTACAAACAATCACGATATTAAACATATTTTTCTTCAGCAATCTTATATATTATATAATAACTACATTCACAACTTTCGTCTGTCTACACTTCCTCATGGGCCCTTTTTTTTTCTTTTGGTTTCTTTTCTGTTTTTCTTTACCTTTAGAGTAAACTGCCATTTTGGTCCCTGTGGTTTGGGCACTTTTGCCATTTTAGTCCAAATCTCAAACTTTTTAAATCTGAGTCCCTGTGGTTTCGTTTTTGTTGCCATTTTAGTCCAAAACTCAAAAATCCCCTTATTTGACTGTTGAAAGCTGTTTATTTTGACACTCTCTCAAGAGATAATAATACCCTTCATTTAATCTGTCTGACTTAACTGGGTTTTAATTTTTGAACTGAAGTTGTACGTTTCTAGTATGTCAGGGAGGAAACTGGTGCATTTTTTAAAATTAGCCTGAAATGACAAAAGTGAACAAACTACAGGAACGAAAATGGCAGTTAACTCTTCTGTTTATTTTATTTATACGTGAATTTCATGCATCTACTTTTCTTTTAAAGTGAGAATATTTCAAGATATGTTTTTTTTTCCTTTTTAAGATACACGTACATAAAGTGGATATACGAAATTTGTTTACGTATTTAAAAGTTTGCATGACATTAATAAATATTATAGTAAAAGTTTGTATGACATTAATAAATATTATAGTATAATATTTTTGTTATTTTTTCTTTTCAATTGAAAAAGCTTTAAATCAATATCGAGTTGGTTTACTATGGGTATAAATCTATACTATATTATAATGCATGAGGGAGGGATACCCAAAAAATAAGAACTTTTCCCCCCCTTTATTTATAGAAAGACCCCTAAAATGAGGGTAGTTTGGTCTTTTAAACATTATTTATTTTTTAGCCCCTAAACTTATTACATTTTAATCCTTAATTTTAACAAAATTATATGAAGGATTATAATTAATTAGTTGCTACATTCATGCACATGCACACGCATCGCATTGGCGGGACAAACCAAAACTTAATTCTCATTTCAAAATTTAAACCCAGTATTTTCTTGCTATGATTTCTCTCTCTCTCTCAAAATTCTAGATCTGATTTCTCTCTAGGTTCAAATCCTCCCTTCTTCTTTTGGTTTTTTTTAATGATGCTGATATTTTAGTAGAGAGATGGAAAATCTGGTGGGATTCATGGGATCGATTTGAGCTTCAGCCGAGTACAAGACTAGATCATCAAGAGTATTCGAGAAACCATCAATCTCCACTTTGTTATTTACTTTTGTTTTCTTTAATCTCACATCCATATTTGTCTCCAGGTAATATTCATTATATAGGCTTCAATCCCTCTGTCTTTGACGGCGATGATACATCAGGTAAGTTTTAGACATCGATTTTGCTTTATGTTCGTTGATTTGTTCAATCTGGAATGTTATGAATGATGATAGGATTGTTGAATGGAACCAAGAATCTGTTGTTGTTTGTAAGTTCTTAGGGTTGAAAGATGGGGTTTTCAGGGACGTTGCATTCATGGTGTTCGATGTAAGTCCTCAACCAAACAACATAATCGTTTGTCATTGGGTTCAGTTAATTTATTCATTCTGACAGTAATTTTATCGAGTTTATGTTTGATTGTATGAAATTTTATGTGTGATTTGACAGCATAAAAGGCAGGGTTAGTGTCGGCACCGAAGTTTCTGTTTCTGGCACCAAAATCTAAAAATCTGAGTACCATGCCGCACTTAACGAAGTGAGTTTTGCAGCAGAATCTTCAACGGAACCGATAGAACTTTTTGTAAGAATATATATACATAGGTGGCTTTTAATTTCATAGTTGTTTTTTGAATTATGATTTATGCTCTATTGGGTGTTCAATCATTAAATTTTTTATGCTATGGACATGCTTTAAACCTGGAAAATATATAACTTTTAACTTTGTAAAGTCTTGTAACATATCATTTTGGGGTGAATAAGCGATGATTGATCAAATGTTAAATTGTGTATGTGTGTATATTGAACGAGATAATAAACTCTCACTAGGTTTGTTAGGGTTTTGGAGTCAAAATCTGTGTTGAAGTCTGTTTAATTCGCAATCTTTACTGGTAATTTAGATGGATTGATGTTTTTAACTTGCCAATAATGTCTCTTAGTTTTCCCCTGTGGTTGTAAATTGTGTATGTGTGTATTCTGAAGCAGATAACAAACTCTCATTAGCTTTTTTAGGGATTTGAAGTCACAATATGCTTTTGAATATGTTTAATTCGCTTTCTTCCTTGATTATTTATATGGGTTAATGTTCTTAACTTGCCTATAGTGTCTCTTATTTTTCCCTAATAAGTGGCATCGTGTTTTTTGTGAAGTAGCAAGAATAGCTACACCATAACCGCCTTATAGGGATGAAACTATAAAAATATTTTAAGAACCAATATGTTTTTTGACAAAGTATTTAGTTTGTTATAACTATTATTTATTGGTTTATTATTTTGTTATCATAGGCATGGTTTTAAAAAACGGTTGAGGCGTGCGCCTCGAGGCGCGCCTCAAGGCGAAACGACCAAAAAACAATTCTGAGGCGCGCCTCAGGGGGTTTATACTGTATGTGCGCCTCAGGGGTTTTTGATATTTGTTTTTGATGTTTTTGAGTTTTTGTGTCAATTTCAAGCAATTTATGTCTTTTTTATGTATTTTTTGATTATTTTGATGAATTTGATGATGAATTTAGTTAGTATTACTATTTTTATAAGATATATAATTTCTATTTATTTTTTAACTCCGCCTCGGGCTTACGCCTCGGTTCGCCTCGAGGCTTACGCCTCGTGAGGCGAAGGGAAAACGCCTCGAAACTCGTTTCCGTTTTTTAAACCTTGATCATAGGAAATATTTCAGCTGAATGTGCTCGCTTTTAACGAGAGTAACATTCTCATGACACATAGTATTACATTTTAACTCAAAAATTAAGCTAGCTTAATTATCCGATCATTGGATTGTTTAATTTGTACAATATAAGAGAAGCTCTGACTTTATAAAAGAGTACATATTTTTGGAATCTATGATTGTTATAGTACTTCTTAAGTTAAATATAATAAGAATTGGTTACTTCAGAAGCTTCTCTAGGGGTTTGCTTGATAAGGTTTAATTATAGATTTCTGAAATGATTATATTTTGTCGTTTGTATGCATTTTGGTTTGATCATGATCAACCTGCAACATTTATGAAAATCATCAGGGCAGGATCCTCGGATCAGGCTGGCATGGCTAAAGCTTCATGATCATTCATCTATTTGTTGCAGGTTCTCTTGAAGACGTTCAAGGATTTGGAGTTTCCAAACGACCGGCTCATGTACCGATGCTTTCCTACCCTTTTTGGTGGTCTACTTCAAGCACAAGGATCCATGAGAAATGTTGTTCAGTTTCTCATGCAAGGTGAGTTATTCTACACCTGCGATTTAAAAAATTCAGATTTTCATACTCATCTTTGATATAAAAATCCGTTGGTAGAATAAATGGGCAACATGGATCACACCCCTGGTTCAAATTACTCCGGATCCCAACTTTTTGGACTCCCTGCTTGAAGCCATATTCTTGAGCAGCATATATATTGGCTATATTCTTGAAAAATGGTTAAGTAAATTCATCGGTTTTTCTTAATATATTATTTGACCTCAAAGTTGGACCAGTAAGTTTATATTTTGGCTTGTGTGCACCATCGAATTCTTTCCTGACAGCTGCAGTTGAATGGTCACCTGTAAGCCTACATATACCGTGCATGCTACGCCATTGGCAAGGGCAGACTCACATAGTAAGGATTGGATTCACGGAACCATTGAATTTAATTTTTTTACTAGACACGATGAATATTCTTTTGAGTGAACCCATAGTAATAGGTTCAAAAGTGTTGTAGTTGTAACCCACTTCCATTGATCCAAAGGTCCCAGGTTCAATCCTGCCCCCCCCCCCAAATTAAACTTGGAGTTTGTTTGTCTAAACAAAAAAAGGGCATATTTAAATGGGTTTATTAGTGCCGTCTTGCGATTTAGTTTTGTAGCAGGTAGTTTTCTTGGGCGATTGGTTAATCAGCAATAGTTTTCGTCTCGTTTGGCTTGCTTCATTGGGTTTGGGAGGGCACGGGTCAGCAGTTTTTGGTGTGGGTGCGTTTGGGTCAGTTTTATACGCTTTGGGGATATTTGTGTGTGTTTGGCGTGAGTTTAAATGGGAATATTGTTTGTTTTCAGTTTGCATCATATGCGGGTCAAGGGTGCTAAGCGGTATAAATCTGTTCGTTTTGAGTGGTTTAACTTGCGTAGTGTTTTTGGATTGTTTTTAATGTTCCACCTTTATAGTTCTCTGGCAGAGAGCTGGATTGCTTTCTGTTTATCAAGTCTTCATTCTATTCAGTCTTTGGCTCCATTGTTTTTGGCGGTACATGTATTCTACAGAAAGAGATGCACTTTATCTGTGCAGAGCTACTCCTCTCATTATCTAATAAAGTATTCTTTTGTAAGTGATATCGAATGGTTTGATATTATTTTTATTACTATTTGCTAATAAAAAGTACCCACTATAAACATGAAACTTTCAACCATTTTATTTTATTTTTTTACTTTCTCACAAAAAGTTATAATAAAAAAAATTAGGGTGCTCACGCTTGATTAAAAATACCAAGTAATTCACTCCTTAAATACTTTAGGGTGGAGGGAGTGGTCTCGGTGAGTGGGGCAGGGAGGAGAGTTTACCGAGCGGGGAGGTGTTGCCAGGGGTGGAGCGGTGATCGGTGAGGGGCCAAGGCGATGTATACTCACCGAAAGAGAAGAGAAGTGATGGATGAGAGAGAGAGAGGATTAATGGTGGGCTCCAACCTCTTTCAACCAATCACATTTTTTTTAAAATTCTTTACCACTCTCCATGTGTTTGACCATTGCCAGTGATTGAGTTGCAAAATGAGGAGTGGAGTGTGGACTTGACATGGTAATTGGCTAGAAAATAACTTAACACTCACCGGTGATTGACCACTCCCTCCACCCTTAGATTAATCAAAATACTGAGTAATTCACTCCTTAAATACTTTAAATACTAGAAACGAGCGTCGCAATGCAAAGTGTCGTCCCCGCCGCATCGCGCGGGCACCCTACTAGTATACTACAATATGAATATGCTACAATATTTTTGTTTTTGTTATGTTTTCTTTTCTATTGAAAAGGATTTAAATCAATATAGAGTTGGTTTACTGTGGTATAAATATACTACGATATTATTGTTTTTGTTATATTTTTCTTTTGCTATTGAAGATTTAAATCAATATAGAGTTGGTAACCTAGTAATGATCAAGACAAAGTTGATCATATTGTATTTATTGATAAGTTAGGTCTCAAACTAGATGATCAATTGGGTGTCAAGTTGTTTATAGTTTGTGTTGATCATTACTAGGTTCAACTCTATATTGATTTAAATCTTTGATCAATTGGGTATCAAGTTGTTTCTTAGTTTAGAAAACATTAAAGTAATAAAAATATCTTATGTTTAGAAATTAGAACAATAAAAAAAAACTCCACAATTATTCAAAAAAAAAAAAAAAAAAACCTCTACAATTATTCAGAAACGTCGATAACCAGGTCTATAAAATGCACAACCGAGAACTAGAGCTCTTCACAAGCGGAGCTCTTGTTGGCCATGCTTAGACTATGGGGTATGGGGCTTGGGTTGGGGCGTGGGTTGGGGGAAAACGCCCAAGCCACTACCCCGGGTGGGCTTGGGTTGGGGCGTGGCCCTTGGGGCTTGGGTTTGAAGCCGGGCGTGGGGCAGGCTAGCAAGGTGACATGGCAGGCTCTCAATGGCCAAACCAAACTAGCCATTTCACATGCCCCCATGTGTCAACTCATGCCCCCAACCCAAGCCCCACCATACCCCACGGGCGTGGGTTTGGGTTTATTTTCCACGTGTCAACTCATGCCCCCAACCCAAGCCCTACCATACCCCATGGTCTTAACTCAGGTTCAAGCTCAAATTTCTATGAGCCATCTTGGCTCATGATCTCTCTACCAAGCTAAATATTAAGCCTGAACTTGGCTAGTTTATATTTTCATCTTGTAAATTTTGTATAAAACCCGGGATTAAATAAATTTTATATTGATACCTTGAAAAAAAAAATAGAAGTATGTAGTTAGGTTTAAGAAAATATTAAATATTACATGTTACTAAAGAAAAACTAAATTAAATGTTAAACAAAAATTAAAAGATGCAATAAAGAGTAAACGTCATTTTGGTCCCTGAGGTTTGGTTACTTTTGTCACTTTAGTCCAAAACTCAAACCTTTTGCATCTGGGTCCCTGTGGTTTCAGTTTTATTGCTATTTTGGTCCAAAAATGAAATCAGGTCATACTTGTCTTATAAAATCATGCAATTTTGTCATTTTCCTCAGGGACAAATCAGGTCATATTTGTCTTATAAAATATGGTATTTATTTATAAAAAAGAAATGATCATTTTGCCCCTGCAGAAAATGCCAAAATAACAGGATTTTATAAGACAAATATGACCTGATTTCATTTTTGGACCAAAATGACAATAAAACTAAAACCACAGGAACCCAGATACAAAAAGTTTGAGTTTTGGACTAAAGTGGCAAAATTGACTAAACCACAGGGAGCAAAATGGCAGTTTACTCAAAATTCAAAAATAAATATCAAACTTTTCAAGGAGACTCATCTCTTGTTAAATGTAGGGATGAGCATGTCGGTATTCCGTCCCGTACCGATACCGACTAATACCGATACCGATTTTCACCCAAACTAGGTACCGATACCGAAACATGTCGGTTAGGTATCGGTACGGTACGGTATCGGTATTATACCGTATTTTGAGGGTCGGTATCGGTATAATACCGATACCGTACCGATACCGAAATCGCCAAAATGTGGATACCGATCGGGATACCGATACCGATACCGATCGGTACGGGATCGGTATGGGATCGGTATTGGTATTCATATGCTCATCCCTAGTTAAATGTACCATATACCATGTACCCATTTAGCAAATAGTTTATAAAAGATTGAAACCAAATGGGTGTTGTCAAGACTATTTTCACACAATCCTAACAACTATGCACAAAAAGGTTGAAGTAATCCATATGGAAAACTCACCGAAAGAAAGTCATTTTGGTGACGAAATAAAGTATAACACTTAAAAGATGAATGAAAAGACACTTATTGAGTGTGACACCACACACAAACTTGCATGGCAATCCTCATACATATATATAACTAAATAACTAATTCACACAAGCCACTTTCACTATTTAGTATCCCCCCTCTCCCCTAACTTAATACACAAACCAACATTCCATCACCAAAAATGATCATGATCATGACAATACTTCTATGTTTTTCGACGGCGTTTATATCGTTTGTTAGTTGTTGGGGTTTGGATTCAAATCTTGGTGTGGGAGTTAACTGGGGCACCATGACTAGCCACCAGTTGCCGCCGGAGAAGGTGGTCGCGATGATGAGAGTGAACGGGTTTAAGAAGGTGAAGCTCTTTGAAGCGGAGAAACGGATCATGGAAGCGCTCGTTGGATCGGAGATTGAGGTGATGGTGGGCATCCCTAATTTCATGTTGTTGGATTTGAGTCAAGATCCAAGTTATGCTGATTATTGGGTTGATGCTAATATTACTACTTATGCTTATCCTGGTGGTGTTAATATCAAGTAAGGGCATATATGTCATTTGCTAGTTGATAGTCATGTTTTATATTTTTTTAACAGCGAACACATACCCCTGAAATATACTTCTAAAAAGTTACTTAATGCCGTTTTATGGACTTGAACATGTACCACTTTAGTATAGATAAACACCTGATGTCACTAGGCAAAGAGGCCATTAGCAGTTATATAATGTTTTATTTTGATATAATTATATAAACCTTTTGTTGTATACAATGTGTGTAATCTTGATATCAAGTAAGGGTATATAAGTCATTTCAAACGAATTCGACTGATTGTTTCAGGTACGTTGCAGTCGGAAACGAGCCATTCCTCAGAGCGTACAATGCGACATATCTACAAATCACATTACCCGCGTTAAAAAATGTCCAAAATGCCCTTAACCGGGCCGGTTATGGGTCCAAAATCAAAGCCACTGTCCCGTTAAACGCGGATATCTACGAGTCACCGGAGTCAAACCCGGTTCCATCAGCCGGTGACTTCCGGTTAGATATCAAAGACGCAACGATTGAAATCGTTGAGTTTCTTTATTCGAATGATGCCCCTTTTACGGTCAATATTTACCCGTTTCTTTGCCTCTATGGTAACCCGTATTTTCCTATGGATTTCGCGTTCTTTGACGGGTCAAATAGACCCCTTAAAGACGGGTTTTATTTGTACACCAATGTGTTTGATGCAAATTACGACACATTGGTGGCTTCTTTAACAAAAGCAGGTTACCCTAACATGAAAATCATCGTTGGTGAAATTGGGTGGCCCACGGATGGGGACATACACGCGAATGTAAAATTCGCGAAAAGATTTAACCAAGGTGTGATTAACCACATAATGGGCTCGAAAGGTACCCCAGTTAGAATCGGGCCGTTGGAAATTTACCTTTTTAGCCTTCTGGATGAAAACAAGAAGAGTATAGCTCCAGGGTCATTTGAGACACATTGGGGCATATTCGAATACAATGGTAAACCGAAATACCAATTGGACTTAACCGGGTCCAAAAGAAACAAAGGGTTAGCCCCGGTTTTAGGGGTGCGATACATGAGCCGAAAGTGGTGTGTGTTAAATCCTCGTGTTAAAGAACTTAACGGGCTGGCTAAGGAGATTGATTACGCGTGTAGCTTATCGGATTGTACATCGTTAGGCTACGGGTCATCGTGTAACCATTTAACTTTGGCGGGAAACGCGTCGTTTGCTTTTAATATGTATTATCAACTTAATAATCAAAGTGATTGGGCGTGTGAGTTTTCGGGGTTAGGGATCGTCACTAAGGAGGATCCGTCGGTGGGTGAATGTCGGTTTCCGGTGACGATTGCTTATGGTACTTTGGTGGTGCCGGTTCGTCGAAAGGTTTTGAAGGTTTTGTTGGGTGTTCTTGAAGGTTGCATTGTGTTCTTGCTTCTTGTTTCTTAGCATTATGATTTTCTTTTGATCATAGTTTCATTTTTAGTAGGTTTTCTAAACTGTAATATAACATAATTTCAAGATATGGATTTATACAACTTTTACCTAAGAATATAAAGTTTATTTATTGTACCAGTAGTCTAAATAAAACTTTATAAAATTAGAATAGTTCAAGGTTTTACTATCAGTTTAAAGTTTGCTATAAATAGATGTCATAACTTTTCTTTTTAAAATGTTAATAATCATATTCTATAGAAGACAATAGTGTTATTGACATAGGATCCCAATTAATTGGTTTAGTTTCTAACACTTATACTTCCACATTCTTTTACTTTTTTATTTTACTTTTTAAATTAGTTGAAACATGGAATGGTTTTTGAAAATTCTTGACATTCATGTATCAAATATTATAGATGATTTCTTTAATTCTTTTGAAGTTTTATTACAAGTTTAACAAATGCATAAAAAACAATAAAATTTTTATTATTGATATATTTCAACTTTTCAAATAGTGTGTGTGGGGCTCAATACATATAAACTTTTCGAGAATTTTCGGTAAAATTTACGTTACGAAGTGAAAAGGGTGGGGGTCGGGGTCACCCCTGGCCCATACTAAGCTCCGCCCATGTTAATATAACAGTCTCAACGTTTATATGTATTTATGTATATATGGTTTTGGATGGTGCCAAATTTTGAAGCAACAATTATCGTCTTGTAGTAATCTAGACTAGATTTAGCCATCTTGAATCCGATATGAAGCTGCAACAAGGAGGAAACTCGTTAAATAAGTCTCCAGGCCTTGGTTTTGACACCAACTTCTGCTGATCAAGTCAATGTATGTATATTACGTATATGCGATGATATGATAGACTAATGAAGAAGAGTGTGAATCGATGTGAATCAAGAGAGGTTATAAGAGACAAGTCCTTTGGATCAAAGGGTTACGCTCCGGACATTAGTTGGATTAGGCTTTATGACTCGGTTTCCATCCGAACTGAAGTTTAAACGTAAAGCCTAATTCGAATAATTAGTTACATTTACTACATTTACATTTTCTCTGTTGGGGAATAGTTTTGTTTTCCGGTTAGCCAAAGATGGTGGCAACCAACAACTTTTTTTTTTTTTTAAGTTAGCATATAATAGTTAAAATTACGATTTTGCCATCGGTTCAAAATAAACTTCTGGTTTTACCCCTAGCCTAAAATTACGATTTTGCCCACAGTTAAAAATTACTATTTTGCCCCCACCAACAAGTTCTTTTTTTTAAGTTAGCATATAATAGTTAAAATTACGATTTTGCCCCCGGTTCAAAATAAACTTCTGGTTTTACCCCTAGCTTAAAATTACGATTTTGCCCACAGTTAAAAAATATGACTTTGCCCCCAGTTGAACATAAAATTATGGTTTTTGCCCCCAGCTATGGTCCTGTCAAATTACGATTTTATCCCCAGTTTAAAATTACCGTTTCGCTCCCGTTCAAAATAAAATTTTCGTTTTGCCCGCAACTTAAAATTACGATTTTGCCATCAGTTAAAAATTACGATTTTGCCCCCAGTTCAAAATAAAATTATGGTTTCGCCCTCAGTTCAAAATATGATTTTGCCTGCATTTCAAAATTACGGTTTTACCCCAGTTCAAAATTGCAATCTTGCCATCATTTTTTTTTTTTTTTTGACAAAACTATGGTAATGTTTATTTTACTTGGTTGACTCAGTGTAGTTTTTATTCGTGCCAAACAGCTGCCTAACACTCGCTAATTGGTCCTAACAAATTATTGTTTTGCCCCCAGCTCTAAATTACATGCTTGCCATCGTTTTAGTTACTTTTTTGGCAAAACAGTGGTAGTGTTTTGGTTTAATTTGTTGACTCGATGTATCTTTTTTTTTTTAGATCGTGTTATAAGTAGCATGTATAGGTAACCGAAATAAAGGCGTACATGTTATTAAACTAAGAAATATTCGGTTTAGCGCCCCGCAACGCGGGCAGCGCATAACACTAGTTACAAATTACAAATTGTAATAAGCTCAACACTCACTGCTTTTGGGTCGATTAGACTAAGAGGGTGTTTGGGATTCCTTTTTTTCCACCTCCTTTTTACTTATTAACTTATATAAGCTAATAAGTTATAACAAATTAACAATAGTGTTTGGCAAAGTAAGAAGTTCTTTTAAAATTACTTATGGTTTGTATTGTAAGAAGACAAATTTGAGAAGTCAAGATTTGTAACTTCTCAAATAGCAAAAGGACTTTTGAAGATTTTATGACCATTACACCCTTCACCTACCCCTGCAAACATCCGTTCCATTCTATGCTCTTTGCCTTTATTTGTTTCAGCAGGTGTGTTCTGTTGTTTTTTTTTTCAAATAGAAATTGTGCAATAAGACCCCCGTAGTGGGGCGTTTTTTTTTTAATTTAAAAAAAAACGCCGAAACACGCCCCATAGTCATTACGGCCCGGCGTTTTCGGGCGTTTTCTTGGCCAAATTTTGTTTTGGCGTTTTTCAAACCACGCCAAATTTTGAATGGGGACTTGAGTTGACCGTTGCCAAACGGTCATTTGTTTATTTATTTATTTTTTTAATTCCAATATTAACCCACTATATATATATTACCCACTTTTCCATATTTTTTATAAAAAAACTCACACATTGTCAAACTTTCTCTACTACTTCTTCTATATTTTATACAAAGATGCATCCATTCCGACCCCCATTTGGTGTCCCCTCAAGACCCATGAACCCGAACACAACCCAACCGCAACAACCCTTTAACCTTCAAGACATGGACCCGAACATGTTAACGTACGTGGCTTACTTGAGTGGCGCTACTCCATTCGTGCATCCCACTTTCGGATTTGGTCAAGCCGGCGGGTCGCAACCTTCAAACAACAAGCCGAACCCGATGTGGATATCGTGCCGGAGACGCAACCCGAACCGGAGCCAGAGAAATCGAAACGCGGCAGAAGGTCGCATAAGAAGAAGGAAGCGAACGAACCTCGACGTAAGCATTCTTACCTTAATTGGACGAAGGAGGAGGAATACACGTTGGCTCGGTCATGGCTCGAGGTTTCGGAGGACCCCGAAATTGGTAACTTTTATATTTTTTTTTTACTTACTTTTTAGTTATATTTTTACTTTTATTTTTAACATACAACTTATATTTTACTTTTATTTTTTCAATTTGTAGCAAACTTTCAAACGGGCCCCTTTTTTGGGATAGGGTTCGTGCACTATTTTATAGCACGTGGGGTAAAGGCGAGCATCGGGACAAAGATTCCATTTCTAGCAAATAGACCGACATCAACAACAAGTGTCACTCCTTCCAAGAAGTGTACCAACGTAACTACGATAATCGCCCGAGCGGAGAAAGTGACGTCGGGGTTTTAACAAAGTCTTTGGAAGAGTACGAGAGAACGAAATGCCCTTTCCCGTACTATAAGTGTTGGGATCTACTACGAAAAAGTCCAAAGTGGGCGGGCGTAGTGACCATGACCTCTAGTAGTAGACGTCGAGCTAAACGGTCAAAAACATCATCCTCCGTTGACCCTGAAACACCGACATCGGATGCCCGCAATGTCGATCTAAATGAGGTGGTGGACATTGACGAGCAACTTGAAGAAGAGTTGGCCCGACCGCTCGGTAGAAGAAAGGAAAAGCGAACCGGAAAAAAAACGGTGGAGTCGTCTTCCGATCTCGAGTTGAAGGAAGATTTCGAGGAGATGAACCGTCGTCTCCAAGACATTTGCGACCTCGGCCACCAACGTTGTGAGATTATGAAAGAACGAGTCGCCGAAACCAAAAAGTTTAACGAGATGCAAGAGGCGAGGCAAATGGAAAAGGACATTGAGTTTTTGTCCAAACCGACCGACCACCTCCAAGGCGACGCGTTGATCCTTGCGCAAATGCATCGCCAAAAAATTCGGGAAAAATATGGACTCTAGATCATCATCCTTTTTTTTAACTTTATTTTTTTCGGTTTTTTTTTATATTCTGTTTTTTTTTTCCGTTTTTTTTTTATTTCAAGTAGTGTAATTTTTTTTTAAATTAATGAAGAATTTTATGTTTTAAATTTAAAAAAAAATAATTGTGAAATGATTGCATGGGCGTTATTGGGCATTATTCCCCCTACGACACTTTTGCAATAACCCCCAATAATGCCCCCATGCTGACTGGACTGTCACATGGCAGAAAACGCCCCATGATGGGGGCATTATTGATAAAACCACTACACATGGTCTAACTGAGATGAAATGGATGATGATTCTTCATACCTCACATAGTTAAATTGCTCGATTTTGGTTCGATTCTGATTTATTTAACGAGTTGATAACATGATGTTTGATGATGGTCAAAATATATGGTTATAGGTAACAATTTCAACTCATTACCGAAATACGGGTCAGTTTGGGTGATCTACAATCCCAACGGTCAAATGGGTAAAACTTAAAAGCTTTGCTAAATATGCAACAGTCTTATTGGGTCAAAAAATCACATAAAAAGTGTTTATTAAAATGCTTGCAACCTCTTATATCGCTTCACTAGCAAAACTAGAGTACTGTAACAATTTTAGACATATGGAAAAGTAATGCATATTTTAATTAGTCGAATGCCATATTTACCCTAAACGCAATTGAGATACCATATGAGATGCCATGTGACTTGGAAAACTTGCAAAGTTGCAAGATCTAATGAATAGGTAATCTAAGGGTAAAATGGCCAAATTTAGAGTTACAGAAAGTTACTGTTATATAGTCAAAGTTTCGAATGTTCATTTAAATTTATGTCATAGCTGTGAATGTAATATAATATTTATAATCCTCAACGGTGAATGATTACCAAAAAGTGGTGTTTTGTTAATTGTTGTTTTGGTAACACAGCATAATATATATCAGTAAATGGATGAAAAACGCCAAAAAGTCGTTGGTTGTGAAACATCATCTAACAAGAATAAATCAAGATTATTGTGGGATGATTTTATGTTCAAGGAGTTTGTCGATGCGTGCATGCTTGAAAAAAAATTAAATAAGCTAAACCAAACACTTTTTAAAGGATGTCCTTTATGGTCATTTTACATGAATAAGCTGAACCAAACACCTTTTAAAAAAACTACTTATTGACTTATTGGCTCATAAGCTAACCCAAACACTTTTTTAAAAAGTCATTTTCAAAAAGTCATAAGTTAATAAGTCCTCCTTACAAAAAGCCCTTTTTAACTTAAATAAGCTAACCCAAACACCCCCTAACTAGACTCTAGAGTATGATCCTAATATATATTTTAAACTAGGTTTTTACCCGGGATTGCTTCCCGGGCTCGGGAAACTTAGTTATATTAATTACTATTTCTTATTAATACGACTACATTACATCAACCATCTCATTCGATTCAACAACAATGTCTTCAAATCACCGGATTAGATCATGAACCCATATTAGAGATTGTTAGGATCTGAGTTTCTTTTTTATTGTGTTTTTGTTTAAGAATTAAGAACATGAACAAGTAATGCAGCGGAATTAAAATGGAAATAAACTTTGCACACAATCAAACAGGAGAAATGCTTTCAACACACATTTTAAGAAGATAAGTTTGGAGATGGTGGCCTGGTAATAACTGGCTGAGCAGTGGTTGAAGCAGATTAAAGTCTTTCTTCAATCATCTGTTTAACCCCTACTTTCACAAGGTAATCCTCTGCTTCTTTATCTGCTGCTGTTATTTTATCCATCTGCTTTTGTTTCCTTGTTTGGTAAAGGATGGCAGCAGGTGGAGCAGTGGATCTCCTGAATTGTTGCTTTTGTGGCTCAGCTGAAAGTAACCACTGCTTCAGGATAATCAGGCTTTTGTGGAATATTAGTATTTTTCTTCCTTAGTTCTTCCAGCCTTTTGTAAGATGCAAACACTTTATCCTCTGTCCATCTTGACACTTGATTCCTTGACCCAAAATCAGCTGTAATCAGCTCTTCTTTCATCTTCTTCAGCTGCAGAGTCCTTTCTGGTAAATTTTTCTTAAACTTTGCCCAGATAGGAGGAGTATGCTTCACCTTGTTTTTTTATCATATCTTGAATTCTGGCTGCTTCACTTTCAAGCTCACTAATGGTCCATTCTTTGTACATGTACTTTTCTCCTTTATACTTTTTGTAAGCCATGATGTTATCAAGATAATCTTTTCTCAAGGTTTCATCTGCTCTTTCTGATAGTTGCTGACAAAGATTTTTTGCAAATTGCTCCAATGTTCTGACCTCAGTTAGCAGGTATTGATAGTATCTTTGTATTTCCTTATCAGATTTACCATGTGAATTCCTTTTAGAGATATCCTCTGCTTGTTGAGCTTTTAACCTCATATATTCTTCAATGTTGTTTGGCCTAGGATATCCTTCAAGAGATGGAAAACTCCTTTTAGCAGGGTCATCTTCAGTGTAGAAGGATTTGATCTCCTCTCTAATTGGCTATAAGCTCTAAAGGGTACTGAGCACTTGCAGGAGTGATGGCAGTATTTGGTTTTTGAACTTGAGCTGAAGAAAGAGGAACAGGGTTTGGAATACGTACAAGTGGCAGTGACTGTGTGGTTGTTTGTGGTAGTGAAGTGTCATCACCTAGGGCAGCATTGCTTATCCTTCTTCTTTTAGGTTTAGGAGAGGTTGGTGGTGTTTTGATGGATTGAGTGGTAGTGATTTGAGTGGAAGGTTGTTGACCAACAGTTGTTGGAACAACTGGTGTTTCAACCACGGTTGTCATTACAACAGATGATGTGTCATCTGAAGTCTTCTGCTTTTTAGCAGGAGATGATGGTGGTGATGAAGTTGTTTTTCGTGGTGAGTTGATTTTTTGTGGTGATGATGTTTTTGGTGAGGCAGTGGTTGATGTGGGAGCAGTAGTTGTAGTGTGTGTTGAAGTTGTGGCAGTTGTTTAGGTAACAGGTGTTGAAACCACTGAAGTACCAACAGTTGTTGATACAACAGGAGTTTTAACCACTGTTGGTTTGGGAGATTGATGTATGGAGTTTTTAGGATTTTCTTCATCCTTTGGTTCTGAAGTACCCTGCTCATTCATTTCCATAAAAACTCTCTTCTCCTGTTCAAACCTTGCTTTATCCTTTGCCTCCATATCCCTTTTTACCTTTGCTTTTTGATGTGTTCAAAATGCAACATATAAATTTCATCAATCGTGGCATAAAACTAACCCTTTTTTAGTACTAATGTTGGAAAACGTGTGCTTTTGTCTTCCTTTTGTATTTTCAGGATTAAATGAGCTCCAATTAACAAAAGAAGCAAAAAGACATCAAAATCTAACATAAATACAAGAAAACGAACAAGACGTGACATGCCCGACCCCACGACAGCATCTTCCCAAGCAAAACAAGACATCAGAAGCCTGAACAAGCCCCGTGCTCAGCCAGCACGGGGGCGTGCCCAAGTGTCAGCAGAAAAGACAAAGTGGTAGAAGCTTCTATTGCCCACCACGGGGCCGTGCTCAGCGGACACGGGGCCGTGGTCAACTATAAGATTCGCACAATCCAGCAAATCTGCATAGTACAAAGATTCTTCTGCACCACGGGGTCGTGCTCAGCGGACACGGGGGCGTGGTCAACTAAAAAGACAAAACTGCATTAAATGAAGAAAGAGAAGGATGTGGACACGGGGCCGTGCCCGAGCTTCTGTTCAGCCTATAAATAGGAGTGCTTGGCTCAAGCTCAAACCATCCCTTGGCACACCACCTCTCTCACACTTCACCCACCACCCACCACCACCATAACACCATCATCCACCACCATCATCCATTGTCCATCGTAGAGTGTGTGAGTCGTCTCGGGATCCAAGATTGATCGTAAGAGTTCTTGACAATCAAGGCCATGTTTGCCTAAGTCTCTTACATCACTTGGTGAAGACAAAGTGTCTAGTGTAATACTTTTTATTTCTAATCTTTTGCACTTTTTACTTGGTTTTGTATTAATGACTTTAATAACTAGTTGCTTATGTTGAAGGTGATCTTTCCTTATCGTTTGTCCGTGGTGTCTTGGCATTATTTTACTGTCTATATAAAATAAAAGATTTTCACCATTCATATCTCCACGGTCTATATGGAGGTATGTTGGCTACCTGGTCGGGGGTTAAGGGAACGGTTTGGTAAAGGTCTTGCCATTGTTCAGCGTTTAGAGGTCCTGCAATGGACCTGGGTCAAATTTAGTAGGACCTCCTTCAATACTTAACGGTATTGGATGGCGGGGGTCCAAAATCTTTGATCCCCTCATAAGTTAACTACTATTAATACTATAACCCGGCTATTTAGGACTGTATCCCTGCTGACTCAGACTACTTAGTCGAGGGTAACGTCACCTCCAAAAGAGGGGCCTACCATAATTTGCATTAATAACTTAATTAATTATCTTCCAATAATCCACCCTTTTAGGATTGTATCCTTGCTGACTCAAACTACTGGGGTGAGGGTAACGTCACCTTCAAAAGAGGGGCCTACTACAATAACTAAGATAATCACTTAAAATAGTGCAAAAGTGCGGAAATAATCAAAGGTTACACTAGATACAAGTCGGAACCAAGTGATTCATCTTGTCTATCTGTTTTTCTTTTTATTTTATTTTCAGCATTTTAGTTAGTTTTTATTTTTCTTAGTTTAAAACATTTTTCTAAACTTTTATTTTGATTAGACATTGAGGATAAACCGGTACTAAAAGCTCTTGTGTCATTGGATGACCTCGGTATCTTACCAACACTATACTACGCTCACGATGGGTGCACTTGCCCATATGTGTGTTTAGTGTTAAGTGAAATATCGTGTTTTATAAATTTAAAACTTGGCTAAAAATAAGTGTTAAAAGGGCTTAAAATATACACCTAATATATATAACACTTCACAAGCATCAAGTTTTTGGCGCCGTTGCCGGGGACACAAGGATTTTAAGAAAGTTAGGAATCAACGGCCTAATCGTTTTTCTTATTTTTCATTTTTTTTAGGATTTTTTTTTAGTTTTTCTGTTTCTGCAGAGCTCAGCACGGGCCGTGCCTGGTCGGACACGGGTCGTGCCCAGCATCATCACTGGCAGTTTTTATTTTCTGAGTTACAGAGAGCTGAACACGGGGCCGTGTCGGTGCAACACGGGGCCGTGTCCAACTCCCAGTAACAGGGATCCAGAAAACGATCACTGTATCTCTGACCACGGGCCGTGTTCACCGAGCACGGGGCCGTGGTGAACATTCTGACCAACGTTCTTTTCTGTTTTTATTGCAGGACTTGGAACCCAGGCGCCACATTTGAACCTCCTACGTAGTGCATGAGCTCCAGTTCTAGTATAGACATAAAAGAACCTCTAGAAGAACCCGAACGCTTCCTCAGAAAAAGACTTAAAGCTAAAAATCAAGAGAAAGTTTCGGGGGACCCACTTCCAATGGCGGACCAACGTACCCTCATGGATTACCTACGGCCCACCGTAGGCAATCTCGGCGCCGCTATCAATGCACCGAATGTCGAAGCCAACAACTTCGAACTTCGGCCACATTTGATACAAATGCTCCAAAACTCCGCAACCTTTCATGGGCTTGCGGACGAGGATCCCCATCTACATATTACTAATTTCTTGGAAATATGTGATACTTTTCGGATCAATGGAGCATCAAACGACGCCATTCGCCTTAGGATGTTTCCATTTTCACTAAAAGACCGAGCTAAGGCTTGGCTTAACACCCTCCCAGTTGGCTCGGTAAACACCTGGGATGAACTAGCCCAAAAGTTTCTATATAAGTATTTCCCTCCTGCTAAAACGGCTAAATTAATGACTGAAATTAATACATACTCACAAGAGGATGGGGAATCCTTATATGAAACTTGGGAAAGGTTCAAGGAGCTTCTAAGAAAGTGTCCTCATCACGGTCTAGCGGTGTGGCAACAAGTATCCACTTTCTACAATGGGTTGTTGCCACACACAAGACAAACACTTGATTCAAGCTCCGGGGGACTTTTAGGTAATCGTCGCCCAAATGAAATATATAATCAAATTGAGGAAATTGCTCAAACCAATTTTCAATGGCACACTCCCCGAGGTAATAAATCTATTGCCCCGGGCGCCCATAAGGTTGATGAAAGCACCTCTTTACAAGCCCAAATCGAGGCCCTCTCTTCGAAAATCAAAAGGCTAGAAATGACAAAAACGGCCTCGGTTATGGCTTGTAAAGGGTGTGGTGGGTCACATGAAAATTGGAGTTGTATGAAAGAATTAGATGAACAAGCAGAAACGGTAAACTACATTGATAATAGACCTAGGCCGTCGGGTCCTCCAACGGGTACCTACAACCAAGGATGGCGTAACCACCCAAATCTTGGTTGGAGAGATCCCGGCAATAGTAGTAACCAACAAAACCAACGAACTAATTTTCAACAACCACAAAATTTCTCTCAACAACAAGGTGGAAGAGAAAGGCTTGAAGATACCATATCTCGCCTCATCTCCGACACCGAAAAGAAAAACTCGGATCGATTTCAACAATTGGAATCGAATTTTAGAAATCAACAAGCTAGCATTCAAAACGTTAAAAAACAATTAAATCAACTAGCTCAAAATTTCTCCGAGAGACCACAAGGCGCGTTACCAAGTAATACCGAAACCAACCCAAAGGCGCAAGTACACCTCATCACATTGAGAAACCGAACCGTGGGTCCCGAGGATGCCCCATTACCACCAGTTGAAGGAAGTCAACGCCAAAGCACGACTTCACCTACACCTCAACCATAAAAGGCTTCTTCACCAAATCAAGAGCCCACCAAGACTCCTCCAATTCCGTACCCCGGTAGGTTAAATCGTCAAAAGACCGATGAGCAATTCGCAAAGTTCGAAAGTTTACTAAAACGATTGCATGTTAATATTCCTTTTATTGAGGTCCTAACCCAAATGCCTAAATATGCAAAATTCATGAGGGATTTCCTCACTCACAAAAGGAAAATTGAATCATTGCAATTAGTTAACTTAGGCGAAGAATGCTCCGCTTTAGTACTCAACAAACTTCCACAAAAGAAAATCGACCCCGGGAGCTTCACAATTCCTTGCTCGATTGGGAAGTCCCCCGTTCGTAATGCATTAGCCGATCTTGGGGCTAGCATTAACCTCATGCCCACGTCAATGTTCAAACGACTCGGCCAGGGAACAACAAGCCCTAAAAGATGAGCATACAACTCGCCGACAGGTCCATCAAATTTCCACAAGGTGTCGCTGAAAATCTGTTGGTCAAGGTTGACAAATTCGTTTTTCCAACCGACTTTGTCATCCTAGACATGGAAGAAGACACCGATGTCCCTCTCATCCTCGGGAGGCATTTCTAGCCACCGCCCAAGCAGTGGTGGATATGAATGACGGAACTTTAACATTGAAGTTTGGGGATGAGGAAGTGAAGTTTGAATGTGGAAAGAAAGTAGAGGAAGAAGACCCGGTCAACTACATGAAGGTCATAGACTCAAGCTTGGTTGACGCTCTCCGACGGTGTAACAATGGATGCAATACATCCCACTTGGGTAACATGTGACCAGGCTTTGGGTCTAGCCAAGGACCCTTATAAACTGTCACACCCCGAATTTCCACGTGTCACCGGTGGGCCCGGTGGGGAGTATCGTGACGTCATGGTTGGCAACATAATAGTCAAACAACACAATATTATTAAGCACAGCGGAAGCAATTGAAAATATAATACAACCGAATTTATTATTGTAATATCAACTATTACAATATTCGGAAGTTTATCCACAGAAGGATCGAACATAAAATGGAAACAATAGTTCAACAGACTTTTAGGCATCTTAAGCTTGCGAGACTTCTATTGATGCTAAGGAGACATATCCAGCCAAGTTCGTATAGTACCTGCATTTAGCCTTTTGGAAAATACGTCAGTTTACACTGGTAAATACATTCAACTGACTCATTTTGGAAAAAGAGTTTGTAAATTGTTTTGAATGCACGTGGCACAAAATATCTTGACACATTGATTAAAATGCACAGAGGCAAAATTAATCTTTTTAACTTGGGAGAATTATTTAATATGATAATCTTGAGAACGATTTACATGTTACTTATGCGTTCAGTAGCCCGGAACGTATCCGGGTTAAAGATCAATAGACACACCACAATTCTAGAGTTATACACCGACAGGTGTACGCCTACACCCCGTGCTCAGGTCGTGGCCATCTCGTAAGATAATGCCGAGGATATCCGGGACATGGTCATTAACCCCCCAAAGGCTGTAAAGTAAACAATAATGTTTAAACGAGTCGATCAAATTATTCAATTAACCACCTAAGCGATGGAAGATTTGATGCCCGATCAAGCGGTACGCTATGTACCGTAACCCAAGCCCGTATAGGGAAAATAAGTTAAAAGTATTTACCTGAGCTAAATATAAATTCAATCCCAGCCGTATATCAAATCAGCAAGTACAGATAGCTTTTACTGGGCTCCTAATCTGGAACGAAGGTTTTTAATAACCTATTAGAATTCTAACGGGTCTTTAGTTAAGCTTAAGCTTAGACCGGCTAGTTTCAAGGATACGGTTCGTACGCACGATTAAGCGAAGACCGGATAGAATGTGATTTAGACCCGACAAGTTCAGAGACTTGTTTAATATGGGTCCTTCATCCACATTCTGGATTTTGAGATTAAACCGATAAGGTTTGACCCGTTTCGGCTAATTTATGTAAACTTGTTACATAAGCCGAACCGAACGCGTAATATGCGTAACGGGTATCCGTAAGAGCCATATACAGGTTTCCTAAGTTAATATGCTTCAAATATGTTGTAACATCAGTAGGATGTCTTTCGTTATGCCCCGAACTAATTTAAACACAAACTATGCCCCGTAGGGGTAGTTTGGTCATTTTAAAGTGTGTAAAAGAATTTAAGCGACAACCTGAGTTACAGGTCTGATGTAATCAGCAAATATATCAAATTTGCTAAGTTACATCAGTAGGTTAAGGCATGTATGTGAAACTTATCATCTTTAACCAAACTAGGCCCCGTAGGGGTATTTTGGTAATTTCACATAAGCCAAAAAGCTCAAAACCGAGGTCTGAGTTTATCAACCTTTGCTTACTGTTAAAATATGATAATTTGCCTCTTATATCAGTAGGTATCAACCCGGGTATGTCCAATATGTTTCTAAGACATACTATGCGTTAAAAACGCTAATTATGGCGATTAAAGGCCATTACCGGGTTCGATACTTAATTCTGATATTTTTATATTTCCAGAAGGCTTAAAATAATTTATTTATCAAAACTAATCAGTAGCAAAAGGTTTGGAATCGTTTAGATGTGTAAAACTCATTTTACGGCCCGTAAGGGCAAAACCGACAATTACCGGATTAAGCCTACGACTACTAGTTATGCTCGACCTAAAATTAATTAAAAATCTTTAAAAATCCCAAAATAATATATATCATCAGTGGGTAAAAGATTTGATATCAAAAAGTATGTTTAACTAGGCTTTACGCTAATTACGCCATGTTGTTAACATAAAGCCTTAATTTAGCGACAATGAGCATAACTCTTAATCTACAAGTCAAACTGATGTCAAACTTTGCAAACAAGTCTTTATATCAGTAACTAAGGTTTCTACACTTTTACATTTTCATAAATCTTGATTTAAGGTAATAAGGGCATAACGGTCCACGTATGAGCATTTAACGGAAACTTGCATATTAATTGGATAACTAGTGAACCAAGGTGTATGATCACAGAGGGTTGTTCTAACATGTATCCTAATCCAATTTAAGCTCTGAGGCATTTCTAAAATATGCCCAAACGGGTCAGAACTGAAAGTCAACCGAAAAGTCAAACTATGTGACTTTCGGTTCCGAACCGGGTCTAAACAGGAAATAGTCGGGTTGAACATGTCGAGACATGTTCTTACACTTATTTCTAAGTTATAACAATGTTTAAACAGGTTACAAATGTTCTAGATAGCTAATTATGCATAAATGACATTTTAAGCAATATGTTGACTTTTTAAGTAAATGTTTGACCCGACATTTGACCTGCTTAGGATGGTGATCAGGGGAAACCCTTTTGGGGTTTTATTACCCACATAAATACCATTCTAAAACTACTTTTAATTCGAGATAAGATTGAGTCATTAGTGACTAATCTCGAAGTCAAACCGTAATTACGACGGTTTGACTTTTAGCTAATTAAACAAGCTAAACACAACTAAACAAGAACTAGTAAACTTACAATAGTCCAATGCACGAATTTAGATCAGATGGGAGAGTTCCTTAGCTCCAGGAATGCTCCAATGATCAAATGCAAGTGTGGAGAAGGTTATGATCTTGGAAGTCCTTTTATAGTGCATTAGACCACCACAATTGGTTGACAACAAAGGCTAGGACTGACCACAACCATCCAACACTTGTCCTAGTGCTTCTAGGATAGTTAGGGGTCTTTAAATAATGATAAAAACCGGTTTAATGGGTTAAAATCGCGAAAGACAGGCAACAGCCCGTTTTGCTGGAACTGGGCATCCCTAGCGCACCGTTACGCTACTATTGTAGCGGTGCGCTAGCCTGATATAATGGGCCAGTTGACCATGGCTGGTAGCGCACCGTTACGCTACACATGTAGCGGTGCGCTAGCCTTGTTCTGGGGCAATTTTGTTGTTGTTTGTCGAAGTCTTGAAAGGGTAACCAACCTGTACGACCTTTAGACATCAATTATCAACTTAGGACCCTCACAAAGTGTATGATCCTGTATAATACCCTACCATTTGAACTTGTTCCATTTGAATGCATTTACAAGACCCGAAAACATCGGTTTACCATTCGATTTCTTCGTGAGATCATAACATGCCTTTGCAAGCCCATTATTGATAATAATTCTCTGCAATGAGGGCATAAAGATGTGTGTAATATTTAATCGGGTCTTGGGATTTATAATTGAGGTCATTCAGAGGTAACAGTTTAACATGACGCCACTTTAAATCCTGCCGAATCATCTTTATTAAATCCGGGTTTACGACGCGTTTTGTCTGACATGACACGTGTCGTTTTATTATTGAACCCGAAATTTTCGAGGTGTTACATCCTCACCCCCTTAAAATAAATCTCGACCCGAGATTTACTGGAATAAGTAAGGGTACTTTTCTTTCATCGTGGATTCAACCTCCCACGTGAATTCGGGACCTCTTCGGGCATCCCATTTGACCTTTACAATAGGTACATGCTTTCTTCGAAGCTTCTTTACCCGTCGATCTTCAATCGACAAAGGTTTTTCCACAAAATTTAAGCTCTCATCTATATGCACATCTGTATGTGGTACAACCAGTGATTCATCAGCGAAACACTTCTTCAGATTGCAGATGTGGAACACATTGTGAATTCCACTGAGCTCTTCAGGTAAGTTTAACCTATAGGTAACTGTCCCGACACGTTCGATAACCTCGAAAGGTCCTATGTATCTCGGGCTTAGCTTGCCTTTCTCACCTAACCGCATCACTCCCTTCCAGGGTGACACCTTAAGTAGGACTTTGTCACTTACTTCGAAGTGAAAATCCTTACGCTTAGGATCAGCGTAACTCTTCTGCCTATCCCGGGCAGCTTTGAGACGGTCGCGAATCTGGACAATTTTGCCCGTTGTTTCGAACACTATCTCTGGTCCTGATAACTGGACATCTCCAACTTCCGCCTAATAATTAGGCGATCTACACTTTCTACCGTATAACGCCTCAAAAGGCGCAGCCTTAATGCTGGTATGGTAGCTACTGTTGTAGGAGAATTCGATTAATGGTAGGTTCTTATCCCAACTACCACCTAAATCGATCGCACATGCACGTAGCATGTCTTCCAACGTTTGAATAGTACGCTCACTCTGACCGTCTGTCTGAGGATGGTAAGCCGTACTAAAGTTCAAACGTGTGCCCAAAAATTGTTGGAAACTCTTCCAAAAATGTGTCGTGTACCTAGTATCTCTGTCAGAGATAATAGCTACAGGTATGCCATGTAGGGCTATAATCTTATCAACGTATAACTGGGCTAACATATCGGAGCTATAAGTCTCCTTGACGGGTAGGAAATGTGCGGACTTAGTCAGTCTGTCAACTGTAACTCATATCGTATCATTTCCTTTCCTTGTCTTGGGTAACTTGGTAGTAAAATCCATAGTTACCATTTCCCACTTCCACGTAGGAAGTTCAGGCTGTTGTAGCAAGCCTGACGGCTCTTGATGCTCGGCTTTGACTTGCGCACATGTCAAGCATTTAGCTACATGGGTGGCTACTGGCTTGTTCAAGCCTATCCACCAATAATTTGCCCTTAGATCCTGGGTAGCTGATGGAAACTTCTTAATCGTTGCCTAATTAGGGTTGCGGCATTTAATACGTAAGGAATATGAACCGTCTTTCTTATTTAATAATATAAAACCCTCAGAAGATTGAGTCAGGTTTTATGTGCCTATGTTTTAAAACCTACTAAATCAAGGTTTCGATTTTTTTTTTCCATAATCAATATGGAGTTTTTTCGTTATACTCCAGCCCACAGCGGGATGTTAATCTTAGTTCTACCTGTCTTCCAGGAGGTAAGCAGGGAAAACTTTTGAGAAGATTATTAAGATACAAGGAGGCTACAGAGATTTTCCATATCTCAGGCTCCAGTCCATCCATCATTGTTCATGTCAAATGAGTGACACCTTTATGTTATTAGTCCACGAATTCCTTAATCGGGAACATTTTCTTGAAATTTTTTTTTTTCCATTTTTGGATATCTCCTTTGAATACTACTAGTCGACTTTAGTACAATATGACCATTGGGATATCTCAGGGGTTCCATGTATTAAACCTCCATGCTGATCAGACATGGAAATAATCTATGGGACACACTAGGATACGCCAATCCTCATATGACACTTTAATCAAACATAGTTTGGCATTCGCAGGCGATAGAAAACAATGAGAAAATAATTAAAATAACATATGTCGTCGTACTCTATGCAAAGAAAGAGTGCTCTTAGATTTCTCGGAAGAATTCCTTGCCGATACTAGAAGAATCGGTTACTATGGTTTCCTTGGTAGTTATACCTTGTGGATGATAAAATAAAAAATTTTGCTAAGTTTATGGTTCATGAAGATTTATTATTGCCTGTATTAAAAACAGGACACTTAGCAGAAATTATCATTGATAAATGATAAGGAAGTTTATTGTACAAGTGCTTATATCTAATTAATAATGGAAGTTTCACAAACTAGGCACCTAGCCCAGTTGGCTAGGCGCGCGAAAGGGTGCGGCCGGCCTAGACCCAGGTTCGATTCCGGGGACGGCCAGTTCCACCATTTTTTTGTGTTTAATATTAATTAATCGCACTGATACGTGTAATTATGAGAGTTGTCCCATAAGGAGTCTTGATAATTAATTGCTTCTTATCACCCACGATATGGCTTGATTTTTCGAGGCAACCAATCTATTTTTATCACTATATTTAGTCCTTATGTTTTAACGGAACTAGGACATCGGAAAAATTTCCTAATGGATATTAAAACATCCATCTTATACTGCTGAATCAGTCTCTGAGGTATACAGGCTTCTTTCTGAACTTTCGTTGCTTTTTATTAAGCCTGTATTTGCTCTCCTTCTCCGATTTCTAGGAGTTATCCTCTTTCTTTGGTTCACCCTTCATATTTGAAGTGTGAACATAGCTCTCCTCATGAGTAATTTAAACATGGTTTCGAATGAGTTTTAGGGCGAGAAGTATTCGGCCCCTTGGATTGTCTCATGACCTTTTCCCATGATCTCTCCAACTGCTGCGTCAATCACAGCTTGGAGATTAACTCCATAAATATTGAGGTTTACGTTTGTAGTTTTATTAACTTTCGTCGTCCTATTAGCATTGCGACTTTCGTCTACCTCCTCCGAGTTTTCGATACTCGAAACTTGGTACTAATCACCAAGATTTAATAATTATTAGTCATTATCCTGATGACCTGACTTAGATTAGCCACGGCATTCATAATCCGTATGGGCTATTCCGATGTGAACATTCATAGCGAATGTTATTTTTGAACGTAATTCCATTATATTTAGCCTAGGTCACAGCTGGACCATCAATGGCATTTACTGCTTGGAGCGAGTCCAATACTTGCTTGACAGGGGACCATAATGTCACAACTGTCTTTGCCACAAGTACGTTTATAAATGGCTCAAAGGCTATCCTTTCATGACTTCGGTTATATATATTTTTATACATATATGGTATAGAAGCCTGTCGCGAGGGACGTAGAAAAATATGGCATAAAGCACAGTCATGAAGGACATAAATGATTATACGGCACGAAGACCTTGTCACAAAGGACATTTAGATATGGCACAAACGGCCTTGTTATAAGGACATTCATCAAATCTGGTACAAAGGCATGTCACCAGGAATGTTAACATTTAATATGTTAACTTGTCACGAATGACCAATTATAGCACATAGGCTTGTCATGAATGACTTTAAAACATAACTTGATGGTCTATCACCAAGGACCTTAATTTATAAGCAGCAGTCTTATTAGATTAGGGCTTCAAGGTTTGAACGTGGTTCTTCACCTTTGGACAGGGAGTCATAGACTACAACTGTCATCGTCTTGAAAGACGATTCTTTTGGCAGAAAAATAAGCCAATCAACATCACTAATGGATGTTTATATATATATCCATCGTATCTAATGATATTAGTCATGATTACATCGAATCATATTGACTATTAGGTTTGGGTATAATCACACCATTTTGAACAGGGGATCATAAAGATCACTACTATCTTTGTCTTACTGACTCTAGAATAAAGTATAGCCCGTAGGCATTTCATCACGAGGGATGTTAATATTATGATCAGCATACTGAGGATACTAGTCAGGATCGCACTGATAGTATAGACTATGGGATTTGCGTATAGCTCACCCCCTTGGCCAAAGAATCATAGAAGATTACAATTGCCTTGTCTCAGTTGGACGATATAATATAGCCCTTAGGCAAAACATCATTACGGATGTTAAAATTTTTTAATCATCGTATTGATGATATTTGTCATGATCGTATTGATCATATGAACTATTAGGCTTGAGCATAGCTCACCACCTTGGACAGGGAATCGTAAAGATCACAATGTCAATGTCTCAAATGGACAATATATCATAGCCCGTAGGCAAGACATAACTAGAGGATGTTAAATAATATGATCATCGTATTAAATGGTATTAGTCATGATCGCATTGATCATATAGACTATTATGTTTGGACATAGTCCAATATTTTAGACAGGAGGTCAAAGACTACCACTGTCGTTGTCTTATCGGACAACAAGTTTACTCCGTAGGTGCTTCATTACTAACGGATGTTTATAATATGATCATCTCATAGAATGATATAAGCCATGATTCCTAGATCACTAGGCTAGATTTGAGAATTGGAAGAATCCAATATAAGGATGACTGTTGTGATTTTCTCGAATCACCTTTGTCAAGAGTGCTAACACATTCCTAGGTGTTAACAAGGATCTGAATCCCTTGAGTAGGTTTCACCATCTTGGCCGCGTAGGCTAGGTTTCACTTTTAAGATTCCCTTCAATTGCATACTGACAGAGAAGGAAGGATATTTATTTTATCCAGGATTTTTATCATAAATCCTAATTCATAAGTTAATAATAGCACCAATGACCTTGTCGCGTAGATAAGTTAAATTTATAAGCCATGATTTCAGAGAATCGTGGCCTTAAGGTTTGAATCAAAGTTCATTACCTTTTCTTGACAGGGAGCTGTAGGCTACCACTGTCTTTAGTCTCAGAGGACATTAACTATAGCCCGTAGGCACTTCCCTTATAAGAGATGTTTATTACTGGATTACCCCCTTAGGGAAATTCATTAACCATGGTAAACAGAGACCATATATGGTTAATTTATTAATCATATTTATTTAGGATTTCTATTATAATTTATCCTAATTATAAAACATTAACAGTTTTATTAGTGGCACCAATGGCCTGGTCACATGGACATTTATATATTATAGGCTTATGATTTCAGAGAATCAAAGCAACAATAACTGTTTTATTTAATAGCACAAAGGCCTAGTCACAAGGACAATTTTAAATTTTAAATTATAAGCCATGATTTCAGAGAATCAAGGTCTTTAAGTATATTAGCACAACTGGCTTAGTCACAAGGACATATATAATTTTATAAGCTATGATTTCAGAGAATCAAAGTCTTTAAGTATATTAGCACAACTGGCTTAGTCACAAGGACATATATAATTTTATAAGCTATGATTTCAGAGAATCAAAGTCTTTAAGTATATTAGCACAACTGGCTTAGTCACAAGGACATATATAATTTTATAAGCTATGATTTCAGAGAATCAAAGTCTTTAAGTATATTAGCACAACTGGCTTAGTCACAAGGACATATATAATTTTATAAGCTATGATTTCAGAGAATCAAAGCATGAAGGTATTCTGGCACAATCGGCCTAGTCACGTAGACAATTATAAATTATATGCTAGGATTTCAGAGAATCAAAGCATTTGAGGTTTGAACCTAGTTCATTACCTTTATCTGACAGGGAGTCATAACTACCACTGTATTTTGGCTCATGTAGAAATGAGCAAGGCCCTTAGGCACTATATTACCACGTATGGTTTAAAATATGATCATCTTAATTAATGATGTAAACCCAGGATTCAGAGATCATTAAACTGGGTTAGGAATCTTTTGAAGAATTCTTTATAAAAATGACGTGTGTGATTTTAATTGAATCACATCTGCCAGGAGTGTTAACATGTTTTAAGATGTTAACAGGGAATTGAATCTTTTTAAACAGGTCTTACCATCTTGGCCCGGTCTTATAATTGACCCAAGGCTAGGTTTCACATTTAAGATTCTTAATTTATAATTAACGCAGAACAATTTTAAATTAAGGTGTAAATATGGATCTGAATCTAAATTGCGGAACTGCCATCTTGGCCGGTCTTAATATGACTCGAAGCTAGGTCTTGCCCTTTTAGATTTTGCCATTTTATTATAATGGTAGATCTTGCAAAAAGGAAATATTATTTTTCCATTTATTTAATATTTCTTATTTAGAATGAAAGTTTAAACTTAATCATTCCATTATATAAAAATAAAAGTATAAAGTTGCCCTAAGCGGGACTTAAAAGGAATAATGTGTCCTCGGAGGGACTGAAAGATGATTATGTCCTTATAAGGACTATTAAGGAAACGATCTTCAGTAAAAGGAGTTTCTTCTTTCATTTTATTTCTGAATGCTTTCTCCTTGTGTGCTCGTTTCATTCTAGCCGCGGTACGAAGCTCAGCATCTCAGGGCTCCGGGTGTGGAGAACTCCTATTACGGCTTCTTCGCTTGGCGACGTTTCCAATAAAAATTTGAAAGTAAAAATTTGAAGATTAGAATTGAGAATATTCCTAAGTTAAGTCTAGACTCAGAAGGTTTAGATATGTGCAATTGTGTAACTGAGATTAAACACAAAAGGCTAGTGTTTAATTCACGCAGTGTTGGCTCTGATACCAACCTGTCACACCCCGAATTTTCACGTGTCACCGGTGGGCCCGGTGGAGAGTATCGTGACGTCATGGTTGGCAACATAATAGTCAAACAACACAATATTATTAAGCACAGCGGAAGCAATTGAAAATATAATACAACCGAATTTATTATTGTAATATCAACTATTACAATATTCGGAAGTTTATCCACAGAAGGATCGAACATAAAATGGAAACAATAGTTCAACAGACTTTTAGGCATCTTAAGCTTGCGAGACTTCTATTGATGCTAAGGAGACATATCCAGCCAAGTTCGTATAGTACCTGCATTTAGCCTTTTGGAAAATACGTCAGTTTACACTGGTAAATACATTCAACTGACTCATTTTGGAAAAAGAGTTTGTAAATTGTTTTGAATGCACGTGGCACAAAATATCTTGACACATTGATTAAAATGCACAGAGGCAAAATTAATCTTTTTAACTTGAGAGAATTATTTAATATGATAATCTTGAGAACGATTTACATGTTACTTATGCGTTCAGTAGCCCGGAACGTATCCGGGTTAAAGATCAATAGACACACCACAATTCTAGAGTTATACACCGACAGGTGTACGCCTACACCCCGTGCTCAGGTCGTGGCCATCTCGTAAGATAATGCCGAGGATATCCGGGACATGGTCATTAACCCCCCAAAGGCTGTAAAGTAAACAATACTGTTTAAACGGGTCGATCAAATTATTCAATTAACCACCTAAGCGATGGAAGATTTGATGCCCGATCAAGCGGTACGCTATGTACCGTAACCCAAGCCCGTATAGGGAAAATAAGTTAAAAGTATTTACCTGAGCTAAATATAAATTCAATCCCAGCCGTATATCAAATCAGCAAGTACAGATAGCTTTTACTGGGCTCCTAATCTGGAACGAAGGTTTTTAATAACCTATTAGAATTCTAACGGGTCTTTAGTTAAGCTTAAGCTTAGACCGGCTAGTTTCAAGGATACGGTTCGTACGCACGATTAAGCGAAGACCGGATAGAATGTGATTTAGACCCGACAAGTTCAGAGACTTGTTTAATATGGGTCCTTCATCCACATTCTGGATTTTGAGATTAAACCGATAAGGTTTGACCCGTTTCGGCTAATTTATGTAAACTTGTTACATAAGCCGAACCGAACGCGTAATATGCGTAACGGGTATCCGTAAGAGCCATATACAGGTTTCCTAAGTTAATATGCTTCAAATATGTTGTAACATCAGTAGGATGTCTTTCGTTATGCCCCGAACTAATTTAAACACAAACTATGCCCCGTAGGGGTAGTTTGGTCATTTTAAAGTGTGTAAAAGAATTTAAGCGACAACCTGAGTTACAGGTCTGATGTAATCAGCAAATATATCAAATTTGCTAAGTTACATCAGTAGGTTAAGGCATGTATGTGAAACTTATCATCTTTAACCAAACTAGGCCCCGTAGGGGTATTTTGGTAATTTCACATAAGCCAAAAAGCTCAAAACCGAGGTCTGAGTTTATCAACCTTTGCTTACTGTTAAAATATGATAATTTGCCTCTTATATCAGTAGGTATCAACCCGGGTATGTCCAATATGTTTCTAAGACATACTATGCGTTAAAAACGCTAATTATGGCGATTAAAGGCCATTACCGGGTTCGATACTTAATTCTGATATTTTTATATTTCCAGAAGGCTTAAAATAATTTATTTATCAAAACTAATCAGTAGCAAAAGGTTTGGAATCGTTTAGATGTGTAAAACTCATTTTACGGCCCGTAAGGGCAAAACCGACAATTACCGGATTAAGCCTACGACTACTAGTTATGCTCGACCTAAAATTAATTAAAAATCTTTAAAAATCCCAAAATAATATATATCATCAGTGGGTAAAAGATTTGATATCAAAAAGTATGTTTAACTAGGCTTTACGCTAATTACGCCATGTTGTTAACATAAAGCCTTAATTTAGCGACAATGAGCATAACTCTTAATCTACAAGTCAAACTGATGTCAAACTTTGCAAACAAGTCTTTATATCAGTAACTAAGGTTTCTACACTTTTACATTTTCATAAATCTTGATTTAAGGTAATAAGGGCATAACGGTCCACGTATGAGCATTTAACGGAAACTTGCATATTAATTGGATAACTAGTGAACCAAGGTGTATGATCACAGAGGGTTGTTCTAACATGTATCCTAATCCAATTTAAGCTCTGAGGCATTTCTAAAATATGCCCAAACGGGTCAGAACTGAAAGTCAACCGAAAAGTCAAACTATGTGACTTTCGGTTCCGAACCGGGTCTAAACAGGAAATAGTCGGGTTGAACATGTCGAGACATGTTCTTACACTTATTTCTAAGTTATAACAATGTTTAAACAGGTTACAAATGTTCTAGATAGCTAATTATGCATAAATGACATTTTAAGCAATATGTTGACTTTTTAAGTAAATGTTTGACCCGACATTTGACCTGCTTAGGATGGTGATCAGGGGAAACCCTTTTGGGGTTTTATTACCCACATAAATACCATTCTAAAACTACTTTTAATTCAAGATAAGATTGAGTCATTAGTGACTAATCTCGAAGTCAAACCGTAATTACGACGGTTTGACTTTTAGCTAATTAAACAAGCTAAACACAACTAAACAAGAACTAGTAAACTTACAATAGTCCAATGCACGAATTTAGATCAGATGGGAGAGTTCCTTAGCTCCAGGAATGCTCCAATGATCAAATGCAAGTGTGGAGAAGGTTATGATCTTCGAAGTCCTTTTATAGTGCATTAGATCACCACAATTGGTTGACAACAAAGGCTAGGACTGACCACAACCATCCAACACTTGTCCTAGTGCTTCTAGGATAGTTAGGGGTCTTTAAATAATGATAAAAACCGGTTTAATGGGTTAAAATCGCGAAAGACAGGCAACAGCCCGTTTTGCTGGAACTGGGCATCCCTAGCGCACCGTTACGCTACTATTGTAGCGGTGCGCTAGCCTGATATAATGGGCCAGTTGACCATGGCTGGTAGCGCACCGTTACGCTACACATGTAGCGGTGCGCTAGCCTTGTTCTGGGGCAATTTTGTTGTTGTTTGTCGAAGTCTTGAAAGGGTAACCAACCTGTACGACCTTTAGACATCAATTATCAACTTAGGACCCTCACAAAGTGTATGATCCTGTATAATACCCTACCATTTGAACTTGTTCCATTTGAATGCATTTACAAGACCCGAAAACATCGGTTTACCATTCGATTTCTTCGTGAGATCATAACATGCCTTTGCAAGCCCATTATTGATAATAATTCTCTGCAATGAGGGCATAAAGATGTGTGTAATATTTAATCGGGTCTTGGGATTTATAATTGAGGTCGTTCAGAGGTAACAGTTTAACATGACGCCACTTTAAATCCTGCCGAATCATCTTTATTAAATCCGGGTTTACGACGCGTTTTGTCTGACATGACACGTGTCGTTTTATTATTGAACCCGAAATTTTCGAGGTGTTACATAAACGTGGCGCACCACGGAGGCATTCCGCGGAACTATCCTTAGTTTAGTTTAGATTAATTTTCTTGTTTTCTAGTTAGTTTTAATTTTCAGGAATAAAACACACTTGAGATGGCAAAGGATGCAAGGGAGACTTGAACCAGCACTCCATGCAGGAAAACAGAACCGTCCGACAAATTTCTTCGTTTACAGTAAGTTCGGCACGGGCCGTGTCCGCCCAACACGGCCCCGTGCTGCACAGTCTGCAGAAAAAGACCCAGTTCAGGTAACTGGACACGGGCCGTGTTCACCCAACACGCCCCCGTGTCCAGGCTTCTGTTTCTCTTGATTTAATTTTGTTACTGGCACTTGAACACGGGGCCGTGCCCGGATAACACGGGGCCGTATTCAGCGCCCAGTAACACAAAAATTTTTGCTTTTTCACACCTTTTACACATTCAATCAACCTAAAAACTTATTTTTGGAACACATTGAGGACAATGTGTAATTTAAGTGTGGGGGGATGCTAAAACCTTGAATCTTGCAAGTCCTAAATACAAGCCTTACACAAAACTCTATTGGAATCGCTAATCACCCAAATTTTTTCAAAAATTTTCATTTTTTTCTTCTTGTCTAGGTTTAACTCGGGAATTTCAAGTTCTAAAAAGGTTATATTTTTACGAATTTACAACCGATAGCGTCGTGATAAAAAGAACCAACATAAGAAAATTATGAAAAGGCATGACAAGCTTAGTTAAAATTTGATTATATATACTTGATCACATAAAAACCCATTCCCACAAAAGTGAGTTTTGAGCCTTTATTGAGCATACAATTACATATCATTAGAACTAAATGCTCATTTTTCGTTTCTTGTGTGAATAGCCGCTTGGTTCTTACGACTCTAGAACTTGCCATGACGATACATTCCCGGTCCTTACCAACTTAAACCCGAGTAAGTAAATGATGGAGGCATTAGGACTAACCCTTTTTATTTCTACACCATTATTTTTCTTTTTTTACCACCTACCCAAAATCCCCCTAGTTAGCCCCTTTGAGCCTAAACCTTTTCATTTCATAACCCAAACTAAACACCCTTTTTACCCACCAAAACCTTTTTCATTTTTACCCCTTTGTTTTAGTAACAAGTTCGATTTTTCGTATGACTTTTCAAAAAAAAAAAAATTTGTGTTGATGATGAAGCAAAAGAAAATAAACAAACAAGTTCATCAAAAATAACTTTGTTTGAATAATAGCTTCATCAAAATAAAAGTTACAAAAATAGAAAGTCTTACGAAAACCGAAACTTGTTACGCTTTTCGCCTTTTTATACTAACCACTAACCACTCACCCAACCACCTACCTTTAACCCAAGCCTAACCCTTCACCCAAAAAGTCCTCTTGATATTTACAAAGGTATATAAGTAAAAAAGGAGGAGGATTGATTGCTTGGCAAGCTTATGGTAGGAGTAAGTTCCATGCCGCTCTCGAGTGATCCACAAAAATACATTTTCGGCCGAGTGTTGAGTGATCCCCGTAAGGTATGTGAACTTGTATATAAATAGAATTTTAAAGAGGCATGTTATGCCCTAATAAGTAATTTATCTTATGAAAAGTTTTAAATAAATCATGACGAATACGATTGTAAATAAATAAAAATAAAATTAAATAAAGAATCTTGGAAATCCCGACACTCTACGACAAGCCCAAAAACCTTCTTCTCTACCCATTCCATTTGGGAGTGTAATAGCCACATATTAAAGAGTTTTGCTTGAGGACAAGCAAAGATTCAAGTGTGGGGGTATTTGATGTGTTCAAAATGCAACATATAAATCTCATCAATCGTGGCATAAAACTAACCCTTTTTTAGTACTAATGTTGGAAAAAGTGTGCTTTTGTCTTCCTTTTGTATTTTCAGGATTAAATGAGCTCAAATTAACAAAAGAAGCAAAAAGACATCAAAATCTAACATAAATACAAGAAAAGGAACAAGACGTGACATGCCCGACCCCACGACAGCATCTTCCCAAGCAAAACAAGACATCAGAAGCCTGAACACGCCCCGTGCTCAGCCAGCACGGGGGCGTGCCCAAGTGTCAGCAGAAAAGACAAAGTGGTAGAAGCTTCTATTGCCCACCACGGGGCCGTGCTCACCGGACACGGGGCCGTGGTCAACTATAAGATTCGCACAATCCAGCAAATCTGCATAGTATAAAGATTCTTCTGCACCACGGGGTCGTGCTCAGCGGACACGGGGGCGTGGTCAACTAAAAAGACAAAACTGCATTAAATGAAGAAAGAGAAGGATGTGGACATGGGGCCGTGCCCACTGGACACGGGGCCGTGCCCGAGCTTCTGTTCAGCCTATAAATAGGAGTGCTTGGCTCAAGCTCAAACCATCCCTTGGCACACCACCTCTCTCACACTTCACCCACCACCCACCACCACCATAACACCATCATCCACCACCATCATCCATTGTCCATCGTAGAGTGTGTGAGTCGTCTCGGGATCCAAGATTGATCGTAAGAGTTCTTGACAATCAAGGCCATGTTTGCCTAAGTCTCTTACATCACTTGGTGAAAACAAAGTGTCTAGTGTAATACTTTTTATTTCTAATCTTTTGCACTTTTTACTTGGTTTTGTATTAATGACTTTAATAACTAGTTGCTTATGTTGAAGGTGATCTTTCCTTATCATTTGTCCGTGGTGTCTTGGCATTATTTTACTGTTGATGTGTTAAAAATGCAACATATAAATTTCATCAATTGTGGCATAAAACTAACCCTTTTTTAGTACTAATGTTGGAAAAAGTGTGCTTTTGTCTTCCTTTTGTATTTTCAGGATTAAATGAGCTCAAATTAACAAAAGAAGCAAAAAGACATCAAAATCTAACATAAATACAAGAAAAGGAACAAGACGTGACATGCCCGACCCCACGACAGCATGTTCCCAAGCCTGAACACGCCCCGTGCTCAGCCAGCACGGGGGCGTGCCCAAGTGTCAGCAGAAAAGACAAAGTGGTAGAAGCTTCTATTGCCCACCACGGGGCCGTGCTCAGCGGACACGGGGCCGTGGTCAACTATAAGATTCGCACAATCCAGCAAATCTGCATAGTACCAAGATTCTTCTGCACCACGGGGTCGTGCTCAGCGGACACGGGGGCGTGGTCAACTAAAAAGACAAAACTGCATTAAATGAAGAAAGAGAAGGATGTGGACACGGGGCCGTGCCCACTGGACACGGGGCCGTGCCCGAGCTTCTGTTCAGCCTATAAATATGAGTGCTTGGCTTAAGCTCAAACCATCTCTTGGCACACCACCTCTCTCATACTTCACCCACCACCCACCACCACCATAACACCATCATCCACCACCATCATCCATTGTCCATCGTAGAGTGTGTGAGTCGTCTCGGGATCCAAGATTGATCGTAAGAGTTCTTGACAATCAAGGCCATGTTTGCCTAAGTCTCTTACATCACTTGGTGAAGACAAAGTGTCTAGTGTAATACTTTTTATTTCTAATCTTTTGCACTTTTTACTTGGTTTTGTATTAATGACTTTAATAACTAGTTGCTTATGTTGAAGGTGATCTTTCCTTATCGTTTATCCGTGGTGTCTTGGCATTATTTTACTGTCTATATAAAATAAAAGATTTTCACCATTCATATCTCCACGGTCTATATGGAGGTATGTTGGCTACCTGGTCGGGGGTTAAGGGAACGGTTTGGTAAAGGTCTTGCCATTGTTCAGCGTTTAGAGGTCCTGCAATGGACCTGGGTCAAATTTAGTAGGACCCCCTTCAATACTTAACGGTATTGGATGGCGGGGGTCCAAACTCTTTGATCCCCTCATAAGTTAACTACTATTAATACTATAACCCGGCTATTTAGGACTGTATCCCTGCTGACTCGGACTACTTAGTCGAGGGTAACGTCACCTCCAAAAGAGGGGCCTACCATAATTTGCATTAATAACTTAATTAATTATCTTTCAATAATCCACCCTTTTAGGATTGTATCCTTGCTGACTCGAACTACTGGGGTGAGGGTAACGTCACCTTCAAAAGAGGGGCCTACTACAATAACTAAGATAATCTCTTAAAATAGTGCAAAAGTGCGGAAATAATCAAAGGTTACACTAGATACGAGTCGGAACCAAGTGATTCATCTTGTCTATCTGTTTTTTCTTTTATTTTATTTTCAGCATTTTAGTTAGTTTTTATTTTTCTTAGTTTAAAACATTTTTCTAACTTTTTATTTTGATTAGACGTTGAGGATAAACCGGTACTAAAAGCTCTTGTGTCCTTGGACGACCTCGGTATCTTACCAACACTATACTACGCTCACGATGGGTGCACTTGCCCATATGTGTGTTTAGTGTTAGTAAAATATCGTGTTTTATAAATTTAAAACTTGGCTAAAAATAAGTGTTAAAGGGGCTTAAAATATACACCTAATATATATAACACTTCACACGCATCAAGTTTTTAGCGCCGTTGCCGGGGACACAAGGATTTTAAGAAAGTTAGGAATCAACGGCCTAATCGTTTTTCTTATTTTTCATTTTTTTTAGGATTTTTTTCTTAATTTTTCAGCTTCTGCAGAACCCAGCACGGGCCGTGCCCGCTGAACACGCCCCGTGCCCAATCATTGGAACTGGCAATCTTGTTTTAAGTCAGACAGTAAGCTGAACACGGGGCCGTGCCCACTAAACACGCCCCTGTGCCCAAGTTTCAGTTACTGAAAACAGAACCGTAAGATCCCGACGGTTGGTAATTTCTGACACAAACATGAGTGATACTGATACTTTTTACTTTCGGCACTCTTATGGTACTATGTGGTGTCAATTATGTGGTGGTAACCATGAAGAATTAAAATGTTTTTTTCTAAATTATAAACCCCATTATATAGACCCATCATTTCCTAGTATCCTTAAGAGGGGCGAAAGTAAAAATAATCCCTATCTCTCCCTCGAATGCGCCCTACCAGATATTCTAGGAGAAATGCTTCTCGATGAATTATTTCAACTAGAAGATCTAATTATTAATTGGTTAAAAGAACTTAGGGAAGATTTCAATAATCTTTTCCAAGACGATAACCAAGAAAAGAGGTTGGAAATGCATTCAAACAACTTCATTGTTTCCAATGATACTTCTAACTCTAGTGAGGACTTGAGCGATAATCGTCCCTGTGTCGATTGTGCCGTGAAGGACTCTCTATCAACTTCGTTTGATGCATACATAGACCTGAGCGATTCGACATACACCTTCTTTAACGAGAGCCCGGGAAAGGGTTGGACTTGTCCACCTACATATAGCATAGGAATCACCCTCACCGACAACCTCTTGCGTTCTCGTCTTAATCTAGAACAATTAAGGTATCTTAGGCACTTTGGGGTTGTTCCATCCAGTTAGGAACCGCTTTGATTGCCTTGATATCTGCATGTGTGTCTTTAAACCTTGCTTCCATCAGATTTCTGATCTTTTGAACTTGTATCTCATGTTGCTGATCAGCTAATTCTCTTTGGTGGTGTAGCAGAGGTTGAAACAAACTCCACAACTCATTTGGAGTGGGAGCAGATGATGGAGCAGCTTTTGGAGTTGGTGCAACAGGGGATGGTACCTTCTGTGCTTTCAACAACTGTTGCAGCATGTCTTTGATTTCTGCAACAGATGTATCAAGCTTGTCAACTCTATCCATCAATTCTCGGTACATTAAACCATCACCCAACTTAATGGGATCATCTGATTTCCCACTAACAGTGGTTGTATCAGTGGTTGCCTTAGGAAAATTTTCCCAAAAGTCATCCAATGATGCCCCTTGTTCTCGGTAATGGGGACTTCTTTCCTCAGCAATTGATAACCTTTTAAATGTACAAGTGGTTGGAACAAACACACCAGTGGTTATCAGAGTTGCTGGAGAGGAAATTGCCTTCAAGGAAGCTTCATTTATGAAACAACTGGCCAGGTGTAGATCAGTGGATCCAACACCTGTAGTTGTTGCTTCGCTTGAACTACTGACAGGAAGTACTTGTACATCCTGCAGTGTAACCTCCTCTGGTGTTGTTGGTGGGTTAGCAATGATAGGGATCTCATCTTCCAGAGTTGCCTTTGTTTTAGGTTTGGGGGGCTTTTGTGTTTTCTTTTGTCTTGGTCTTTTGGTGGATTTAGGTGTGGGTTTCACAGCAGCTGTTTTGCTACTGTGATCACCTTGAGCAATGGGCTCAGCAGCAGGTGCCTAAGGAGCAGTGGTAGCTGCTAAAGTCTGCTCAGGAGCCTCTGCTTGTATTTTGGACACTTTTGATAGCTTAGTAAATGTTTCAGATGTAAGGCCATTTATTTGAAAAGGTTCACCCTGGATGAGTACATGAGCATCATCCTTTCCAAATTTCTTTTGAAAATAAAAGCTTAGGAACCTTGGAAATAGTAAAAATGATTTGCTAGTAACATTTTTGACCAAGTCATCAAAGATCTCCAGTGAATAGTTAAAGTTTTCCCCATGCAAGATAGCATAACCCATGTATTGGATCTTTAATGGAATATCATTGAAAGAAGTGGTCTTATTAGAAACACACATTAAGAGAGTATGAAACAAAAACCTTGTGGCAGGGGGAAAACTGCCTTTCTGCAAAGTGTCTTTTTTCATTTCCTTTGCATACCCTCTTTCTAAAAAATATGTTTGATACTCTATTTTAGAGAAAGAAGTTTTACCTTCAAGATCATTGAGTTCAAACACTTCAGAGATGGTTTGTGGTGTGATTTTAACTTTAACACCCTTTATCGAGGAATTGATGGCTATGGGTGTTTCATCTTGAGATTCAAGTTTTGCATTTTTCCAAAATTCCCTCTAGGTTGCCAAGTAAATCGGAGCATCAGAAGTCAACAAAGTTTTGTACTTTGAAGACGAAATAGCATCTATGACGGAATTGAAAGTTTCAGTGTGACTTAGTTTTGTCAAGAGACCCAAGTAGTTATGGGGAGATTTGTATGAAATTTCTATGGCCTTTTGAGTGGATTTCTCAGATGATGAAGACGGTGATTTTTCCATTTGAAGAAGAAGGATGATGAGGAATTTTGAGAGAAATGGAGGATAACTGCTTTGAGAAAGGAATTTTGAATTCGATTCGACAGTAAAAACCCTGTTTGGGGGTTTTGATCAGGGTTTTATAGGGGAAAAAGTGAATGCTGACGTGACCGCGGTTACAGAAGATATGAACGCTATGTACTGTCCACGTGCCAACCCCTGATAAGTAATGGAAGACAGTTGTTTTATGAAGCAACTGATGGAATAATATCAGTGGTTGCAATGGTTACAATGAAAACAATGGGAGACTTTAAGCTATCAGTGGATAGCCTATCAGTCCTGATGGTACAATATTGAGATTATTAAAATAAACTATTACAATGTATTTTTTATTTCCTTAAAACATTTTGATGCTTATAATTCATGAAAAATTTTCATTTTAACTATTTTTAAGATGCATGTTGAAGTTATTAAAATAAACTATTACATAGAAAAATATAAATTTAATGAAATATTTATAAACTATTACACGATAGAGTTAACACTTGTTAGGATTTCGTAGGTAAAATTGTAACGATTAGGTCAAATTGTAATTTCATTGTAATTCTATTTTTTAACTATCAGTGGATAGCCAACAGTGATTGAAACACAGATGTTTGGTCACTCAGTGGTCAACATGAAAAATGAAGAAACAGAGGTTGTCTTTCAACAGTGGATAACATTTAACAATCAGATGTTTGAACCAAAACAGTGGTTGTAACAGACTTTTAAGGATTAATGAAAACTATCATTTTTAACTATTTTGAGGATGTTTGACGTTAAACAGATATTTGACCTTAAACATCTGTTTGGACATAAACAGATGTTTGCGCTTAAACAAATGTTTGACCTTAAAAAGAAGTTGGCCCATAAACAACTGTTTGCAAAAAAAGACCAATTTAAAAAAATACTATACCCAAACAATCAAAATGAGGAGCTTAATAATCAGTTAGCATGCTGGGGGTGATGTAATAAATATTGTTACATATAAACATCTCAGTGATATGAATTCTAAGAATCTAACAGAGTATAAAAAACTGATGTGATAAATACTGTTAACATAAACAAAGGTAGAATATCTGTAGTTGATGCTGAACAACTGTTGTTGTTTGACAGTGGTTCGTCTTTGAGTTTGTATAGGGTTTGTCTCGAGAGATAAACTATAGCGAACACTGCTACACTAAACACTGTTACATAAGAAACAATGATACATAAATACTAAAGTTGAATCCGCTGTAGATGCTGAAGCACTGCTGCTAGTGAGCAGTGGTTTTCCTTTCGTTGATCAGGCTTTAGGTACATAAGTGCTTGTCTTTAACAAGGCTTTGTCTTCAATAGTGGATACGCCTCATCAATCTTTAAGTCCATCAGTCTTTATAAGGAGCAGTGGTTAAATATAACAGTCCTTAGCATGATCAGCTGTTATAACCACACCATAACCCTTTGAGAGGAAGCAAGTGTCCGTCTATTCATTTGAGAGGACTCATTGCATTACATCCCTGTTGAAAAACAGAATCCATAAATTTAGGGAAAATGGATTTTAAAGATGATAACCCAACAGTGGAGGATCTCATAAATTCAGGGGTATTCTCAAATAATGGTTCCTAGATGTTTGAAGAACGACAAATACAGACAAATGTCCACATTGCTGCTTCTCTGAACATTTGTCGGTCTTCAAACATCTACGAATCTACGAAGCATTATCTCATTGGAATGTAACGATTAGGTAAAATTGTAATTTTATTTTAATTCTATTTTTCATTTGATAATTTCATTCTATAATTAATTAACCAAATCAACAATAAAAATGTGAGCAGTCGATGTTTTTTTAGGAAAACCAATGATTGTCAATATCAGTGGATGTCAACAATAAAAATGTGAGCCGTGACTATTTTTTAACTATCAGTGGATAGCCAACAGTGATTGAAACACAGATGTTTGGTCAGTCAGTGCTCAACATGAAGAATGAAGAAACAGAGGTTGACCATCAAACCAATCCTTGACACTATTAAACCTCTGTTGACTTACCAAACAGATGTTCAGACACAATTTAACATCAACATAATCTAAATCTTACTCAAACAGCAAATAATAAGTAAAAATAAAACACAACATAGATTCATAAAATTAAAATTTATTCATTTATTCATGACCTTAAAACTAAAAGTCCAATAATTACATCACATACTGAACAATATTAAAGTTCAAATCTAAGAATAACAGCAAGAATTAAGAAACTTTAGTTTCAACTCCATCGATTGCTGAACCTCTCGATGTATGTCCTTCAGCATCGCCATGAACTACACATCTCTATCACCGCACTCTATATAACTGACAACACAAAGCTCACGAACGGAAGTTGAAGGCATCCGCATAAGATCTCTGAAAACCTGCTCTCTAGTGAACAGGCCAACTTGCAATCCATCAAAACATCTCTTCGGCTCTTGAAGAGTAGCCCTATCTTCATACACCTGTTCCTCGATTTGCCTGACAAAACGCTGCTTTAAATCATCTGATTTTGCATTTGTGAATGACGCCATTTAAATAAACTATATTACTCGGCTTTCCTGAAAGTATGATATCTTCGTAGGAAAACTTGATGAAAAACAGGCGAAGTGACTATAAGTTTATATACTGAAATTTGTAATTGTGAAAACGTGTATATTTAATATAAACATATTAATGTATATTTCAAAACAGCAGTCTTTTAATGCACAAACCTTTTCAAACCACAACTTTTATGGGAAAACTGTAAAATTAAATACCAAGAAACCCAAGGGACAAAATTTCGAAGTTCAAAGAACAAAAGCAGATTATCACAATTACAATTAACCTCTTCATTTACCAAGTAGACGCGTTTTTAAACTCTATAAAAGACCGATGATTACTTTTGATTCAAAACATCAACAAATTGTCCTACAAATCACTTTCTGTCAAAAATTGTTCCAAATCACAAAACCAGCAAAAAATCTACATGGCAAACTTCAGCTTCTACCACTGGTCAGACACCAGCGATGTTAAAACACAATTCTCAATGTGGTCACTCAAAGAACAAAGAACAGACGAAGAACTAAACAGGAAAGTCGACAACATCAACGACACTAATTACAACAAAACCTGGAACAGCATAGTATTGCTCGATGAAGTCCTCCACTCTCCTCCATCAGAGTTCCAGAAGAATGCCGAAGAGTTTCTGACACAACTTCTAAAACAGGATCAGAAAATCTGCCACATGCTAACTGACCTGAAATTCAAAAGAGAGCATGAAATCACATGGAGAAAGGCCAGAGTCTACGAAATCCTAGCAAGTGTTAACTCTAGCGTGTAATACTTTATAAATATTTCATTAAATTTCTATTTTTCTATGTAGTAGTTTATTTTAATAATATAAACATGCATCTTAACAATTTCTAAAATGTTAGTGTAAATAAAAACTCTCAACATCATCAACAGTTAATCAAAATAAGAAACAAACCTAAAATGCAAAGGTCTCTTCTCAACTGTTGTAGCACATCTGACTTTCTATAAAAGGAGAAAATCTTCCTGACGCAAGAAAACCTGACTTTCGATTTAACGAAAATCGAACATTGCAACCCTCCCATCAAAGAAGATAGCACATGCAACTTTTCACAATAGAAGATACATATCATCTGTTCAAGTTGCAACTCTCCCATCAAAGAAGGTAACACATGCAACTTTTCACGATGTTGCAACAATGATACTGCAACATCGATATTGAAAGGTTGATGTGTGATGGGAAGTTTCATTGAAACGACGATGTTGGAACAATGATACTGGAACGATAACATGTAAACATAATCAACAAACATTCGAACAAAGAAGTGTAATCGGAGATTACCGGCTAAATCACGAGAAAGATGCATTTAAGAGAGAGAGAGATACGCTCACATATATGAGCGAGCGAGATTTGAATGTGAAACCAGATAATTATATCTTATTTGAGAGAGAGATACGCTCACATTTATTGGGAACTGATGTTTATTGGGAATCGACAGTAGTGTATATCCATGCTGTTTTATTAAAGTAATAAAATATTAGAAATGATATACAAAGTAGGAAAAAAAGATAGAGAATGTGAATTTTAAATTACAATTTTGCATATTTTGAATTTCAAAATTACTGATATTATCAGTAATTATTGATCTGATTTGAAAGCAATTGTCATGATGACATTCTAATTGTTATTTTAACTTTAATTAAGAGATAATAACCGTCAGTTTGAAATTCACATTTTGCATATTTTAAATGTCCAAAGCTCAAGAAATTAGCATTAATTACTGATTTGATTTGCAACAAATAGTCATCAAGAATTTTTTTATTTTTTAATTTAACTTTAAATTTTATCATGAAAACAATGTAGGAGGAACTCTTATCTCATTGCAATGTAACGATTAGGTAAAATGGTAATTTCATTGTAATTCTAGTTTTTATTTGATAATTTTAATCTATCACTAATTAACACCATCAATAATAAAAATGTGAGCAGTGGCTATTTTTTAGGAAAACCGTTGATGGTCAAAGTCAGTGGATGTCAAAATAAAAAAGTGAGCAGTGGCTATTTTTTCCTATCAGTGGATACCCAACAGATTTTTAAACACTGATGTTTGGTCAGTCAGTGGTCAACACGAAGATTGAAGAAACAGAGGTTGTATTTCACCAGTGGATAACTTTTAACAATCAAATGTTTCAACCAACACAATGGTTGTAACAGGATTTTAAACAGATGTTTGCCCATAATCATCCAAATGTAATGTTTGACAATTGTGAAATGTCCTTTATACCCTTAATGATAAACACATATAATCCCTAATTCCCTGATATGATCAAACTGATTCATAACACAACTGATCTCATACGAACCCTAGAACCCTAATTCCCAAATCGATCGATCCAACCTGATCTATTGTGAAGATCAATCTTCGTCGAGGGGTCCAGGTATAAAAGAAGGACTTTGTACATTATTGGTATCACATTTCTCAAAAATATCTGAAAATCTCTTCTCCCAACACCGATCATCATCTTCATTGAATATCCTCACCAACCCAAACTTGTTGATTCATTTGTTGTTATAACAATCCAAGGTAAAATCACATACCTAAAACATGATCGACAATATGGTTTACGCTCCGTTCTTGTTAGATGCTTGTGTAACCCTCTGTAACTTGATGTTTAATGATGTTTGATGTTATCTCATTTTCACCACTCATGTTTTTACACTTCTTATCTGTATATGTTTTTGATATGCTAGAATGTAACAGGTTTTGTGTGAAAATATTGTTTGATTCTTGTGGGTTTTTGTCTCGGGTATCAAAACAGAGGTTTGGGTTTTGGTTATTATGAAGGTTTGTATGTGATGTTTTTGGTTTTCTCTGTTTATTAAGACTGGGTTTTTGGTTTTTGGCGTTAATCTAAGATTGTTTTTGTGTTATAGTTTGTTTGAAATGTTTAAAATATACAATCGATTAAAATAGCGTTTCTTAAGTCTCTGCTGTTCATGTTGAAATCTGGGTATGGTTGTTGTTTTGTTTCTCATATAAAGTTGGTTAGAGACTCTGTGTTTTGGGTTCCTCATATTGGTCATTTGAATGTGTTTTCTTGATATGAGATCAACTATGTTTTGGGTTCCTCATATTGGGTTCCTCATATATGTACACATATATGCATTATGAAAGTACTGTATCAGTCGTCTTACTATGGATGTTTTTATTGTACAGAATGGCTGCGGATGTAAAGATACGCAAAACACCAACTACGAAAACATTGGCGAGAATACTTGACAACCTCCTGGAAGATGGTACGATGCACATAAGGAAGTGATTGATCAGAACGATCAATTGCATATGAATGAATATAACCCCAGTGACAGATATGTAATTAGCGAGCTCTGGAATTTCAAGGAAAATAGAAGAGCTACACTAAAGGGGGTTATCAGCTACATTCCGAAGTGCACCAGTCAGTAAAGATCCAAAATTTCTTTCTTGGTATGATGTTTTGTCTCTGTATTGTATGTTACGGTCTTTTGTTATCGAGTCTGTAAGTTCCGTCAAGTCTACCAAGTTGGATATCCTTCTATCTTTCTTCGTATGACGTTTTGTCTCTGTATTGTATGTTTAACATAATGCAAGTGTGCATTTATGTTGTGTTAAATTGTAATCATGCTTAACTGTTTAACTTAGTGATATGTTCTGTCCATGTTTGGTGCTTAACTGTTTAACTTAGGGCTTAAGAATGAATTTTGGGGTTTTTAGAAGGGAAAGAAATCCAAAAAACGGTCTTACCCCTGGCTCAAACAGTCAAACAGACGGAAGTGTGACGGAGGGACTCAAACTGTTATGAATTTATAAGCTCAGGGGCTCAAAAAACCAAAAAATGAATTTAGGGGCTCCGGTTGATGTTTCACACATGCCACAGGGACGCAAATTGCATTTTTCTCTTTTTATTTATTAGTATAAAAATGAAACAACTGTTCAATTTATAGTACAGATCAAACCACTGAAGTGATGCGATAAATACTGTTACTTATAAACACTGTTGTGATAAACACTGTTACATATAAACACTGATGTCATAAAAATTGTTACATATAAAACACTGAGGTGATGACATCTAGCAACCTAACAGACTATGAAACACTGATGTGAAAAACACTCTTATATATAAACATTGTTAACATAAACAAAGGTCTGAGCTTAAACAAATGTTTGCCCATAAACAGATGTTTGCCCATAAACATATGTTTGCAAAAAAAAAGACCAATTTCAAGAATACTATACCCAAACAATCAAAATGGGGAGCTTAATAATCATCCAAGTGTACTTGATTTTTATTTATTAGTATAAAGATGAAACAACAATGTCTTCAAATCACCGGATTAGATCATGAACCCATATTAGAGGTCAAACAAAATCATAACAGGACCACATGAATAATATCATTTCCACTTTTACTTCAATGCACTTAAATGATAGGGTGATTTGGGATTTTGTAAAAATGTTTGTTTTTGTACTTCTTTACAAAATAAGATGTTGACCAAAATTCAAACATATGTTGACCAAAAGTCAATCAAATTTTGACCAATAGTCAAATAAATGTTGACCTTAAACAGATGTTTGGTTTAAGGCCAAACATCTGTTTATGGCCAAACATCTGTTTAAGGTCAAACATTTGTTTAAGTCCAAATATCTGATATAGAAGGCGAAACATCTGTTTAAGACAAAACATATGTTTAAGGTCAAACATCTGTTAAAGGCCAAACATCTGTTTAACCCTGAACAGATGTTTAACTTAATGAGATCTACTATCTTCTCACACTGTTTTCCTCTTAAAAACACTGTTCAACCTAACATGGGTTTCCATTAACTATTAACCAAAATGCAAACAGATGTTCAAACCACTATTTGTTATTGTACTTCTTTAGAAAATTACATAGAATTCAAGAAAACGAAACTAAGAAATTTATGAACCTAACAGCAAAAATTTAAAATCTAAGAACAACACAAAGAAATTTACGAACCTAACAGCAAAAATTTAGTGCTTTTAGCTTAAAATTTAGTGCTTTTAGCTTTAAACTCCATCAATGTATATCTTCGACAATCGCCATGAACTCCACGGAAGTAGTCAATGCATCAACATCAGGAGTTATAGAAACCTGATCTCTCGTGAACAGACCAAGATGCAGTACATGAAAACACTTCTTCAGGTGTTGAAGAGTAGCCCTGTCCTCATATACTTAATCCTTAACTTTGTTCATAAAGAGCTGCTTTAAACCAAACTTTATGCTTCTTTTAATACAAAAAAGGCAGGAAAGACCATTACTCTAGTAAGATAAAATCTTATCTTACAGCAGTAGCAGATCCTTTCTTGCGTTTAGTAAGAACTACTGCGGCTTCTACATCATCATCTGCCCAAAGTCATATATAATCATCATTTAGTCATAAGCAAAAATTATTTTAAATGTACATTTAAAAATCTTTCTTTGTGTTTAATTTAACTTTGTGCTTCTTTTAATACAAACCTATAATAAGCCGCAGCAGATTGTATGAATTTCAAACAACTGTGATTAGACTGAAATATAAAGCGAGAATTAGAGTATATCACTTCAAAATGAAAAACTTAAAATTTCAAAACTGGAGTAGCAAAAAACACATACTTTAAACGATATTGGAACAATGATACTGGAAATAACCGCAGAACAATCATCATCATCATCTACAACAGATCATTCACAATCATCATTTATTCACAAATCAGATAACAAAACTTTAGAAAAATCAAAAAAAAAAAATCATATACCATGATCAAGGCAAACCACATATCACCAAAAAATTTTCTGAAAGTGGGTCAGAGACAGCTTCAGTTTTCTCTTATCCTTTATGAACAAATGCCGAGTATTGAGAAGAAGAGATTTGAGGGAGAGATACATATCGTCCATTCAAGTTGCAACTCTCCCATCAAAGAAGGTAGCACATGCAACTTTTCACGATGTTGCAACAATTATACTGCAACATCGATATTAAAATGTTGATGTGGGAACCGAATTTACATTGAAACAACGATGTTGGAACAATGATACTGGAACGATGATTATATAAGGAGCAGTGGTTAGTTATAACAGTCCTTAGCACATGCAACTTTAACAGGGATCTGTCTTCAACAGTGGATAGGCCTCATCAGTCTTTAAGTCCATCAGTCTTTATAAGGAGCAGTGGTTACTTATAAACAGTCCTTAGCAAGATCAGCAGTTATAAGCATTCCATAACACTTTGAGAGGAAGCAAGGGTCGGTCTATTTAATTGAGAGGAATAATTGCATTACATCCCTGTTGAAAAATAGAATTGATAAATTTAGGGAAAGTGAGGTTGAAAGAAGATAACCCAACAGTGGAGGATCTCATTCTACAGCTTCAATAAATTCAAGGATATTCTCAATTAATAGTTCCTGGATGCTTCGAAAGAAGCAGCACTTGTGACATCTGTTGTTCTTTAAACATATATTATCTATTATCTATTCTATTTATTATATATAATTGATAGAATAGATAATAGATAATACATGTTTAAAGACAACATATGTCCAAAGTGATGCTTCATTGGAAGCATCTAGGAAGAATTACATGAGAATACCGCTTAATTTATCGAAGCTGTAGAATGAGATCTCCACTGTTGGGTTATCATCTTTCAACCACACTTTCCCTAAATTTATCAATTCTATTTTTCAACAGGGATGTAATGCAATCATTACCTTATTTAAGACACCTTCAACTGCATCTTCTCATAAATCAACATTCATTTCACTCAAATCATAGCTTCAACTGCATCTTCAATCATGAACTATCTAAAGAAATGATTGAAATCATCCAAAAATACCCATAATAAAACTAATTAAACCATCCAATATTCTTGAGTACTCACCATTAATGTGATGACCAATATAAAATCAAACCCTAAAAGCATACAAATCATAATGAAATATGAAATCAGGTAGTTGTATAAAAGGATATCATACGCAATATTCAGGTAATTAGAATGGCCATTTTTACCTTACTTGACAACAATAGCAAACAACATCAAACAACAATAGCAAGTGACCAATCAATCAACCTCATAATCATATAGAAGCCTAAAAATAAAATGAAAATTAGATACGTGAACATCAAAAGTGAACAGGAAACCTGACCAAAAATTAACCAAACACCTGATGTTGAATCCACTGTAGAGGTTGAATCCACTGTAGATGCTGAACCACTGCTGTTACAAACAGATCATACATCGGGAACTGGAAATTTAAAAGGATCGGCTTCAAATGCTTCAACAATCGCAAGATTCAAATCTCAAGCAAATGAAACCCTAATTTCAAAAAGAATAAACGGTGAAAATATTCACAGATCAATAATCAACAGATGTTGTACTCATATCATCACCATTAAGAAAAAAAACCCTTACTTTCTGAACATATTCAAACATACCAGTTCATGGCAGAAATCTAGCGGCAGGTAAACGGATCTGAACTTTGATGACCATCGATGACAACAACCTTGGAACCATATGATGAGATTAGAAACTATGTATGAAAATAAGAAGAAATCAACACAGATCTATAAACATACAAATCAAACCTCAAATGGAAGAATCATACAAATCAAAAATAAGAAGAAATCAACACAGATTACAAAAACCAGATATTACCTCTACATGGTATAATCAGACATGAAAATTACAAAGGATTACCTGGTGACGCTTCGAATGATTCACTATGAGATGATTTGGTTTGATCTTTGATTCAGAAGGAAGAAGAGTACATGAGAAGGAGAAGAAGATTCAGATCTAAGGTTTTAAAAAGGAAAAAAAGAGGACGAAGGGTGTATAAAAGGGATGGAAGCTTGGTACTGTTGGGCGGGAAAATGGAAGTTAGGATGCCCTAATCAAGTGACACGTGACCCAAATCACTTTCATTTATTATATATAAATTAGATTGTAATTGTAAATAAGGAAATTTAGATTTTAATAATTATAACTTTGACATATTGGATGGGATTAATCCCAACTCAGAAAATACTTACAAACAATCACGACATTAAACATATTTTTCTTCAGCCATCTTATATTATATATAACAACTTTCGTCTACGCTTCCTCCATTTGATTGGGCCTCCTGTTTTTGTCTTTTCGTTTCTTTTTTGTCTTTTTCTTTACCTTTATCCTTCAACTTTTAACATCGGCACTTACAACCCTTAACTTTGTAATTAAATTTTTCCTACTTATTTTTATGTACGTCTCGGTATAAATTCAATTTTATTTACGTTTCGACGTAATTTTTGTTTTTGGAAATGAGGATGCTCGGATACGATACGTCTTCGAGCTTATTTTCATGTACGTTTTCATTAGACAATATAAATTCGAGTTATCACCGGTTAATACATAATGTTTTCGGGTCGGAAAGAAACCCGAAAAGAACTGTTAACGATCTCGATCAATCTCAACAAACCCTTTGTCGGTTTCCATCTCGATCTGAAAATTGAGATGATCTAGGGTTTTGATTCAATTAAATGCACAGTCAAACATCATGCTCCTGAAATCGCTCACCTAATTCAGGATCAAACTCTTCGATCCGATCCATAAACACGCACTATCATACGATGAATCTGAAATCCGCACTAGGTTCGTCGTACAGAGATCGAACACATGAGTTTTCCGCCATAACTGAGAGGTTAAGAAAATCGTTAAATGGAGCGAACAACGGCGGTGTTGGTAGTGGTGGTGGTGGTGGTGGAGGATCATCTAAAGCTGAAGGATCGAGATCGAAGGTTGCGTTTCAGACGGAATTCAACAAGAGAGCTTCCAAAATTGGGTACGGGATTCATCAGACGTCGCAGAAGCTTGCGAAACTTGCGAAATGTGAGTGTTGCTAGAGTATGATTTTAGTATTTCTAGATGCATTGTTGATTGATGTTATGAAAATTTTGTATGCAATAGTAATAGTTGTAAGTATTAATAGAAATCTACAGTTGTATTTGTGTAGTGCTTGAAGTTTGTTCCTGTGTGTGCACCTAATTGTGGGTTGTAACTTGATTGTTGGAGATTAACAGGTTTATACACTCATCATGAATGTTTGTATGCAACTATAGTATATATACACTTGATATTATATAACGCCCCGCTTGCGGTGTGCGCATATAATGTATATATGTGTGGGCGCTCGGGGAGCAAAAGTGAAATTGCACTAATTTTAACGTTATTTTACTAATTTCGTGAAAATAACGTTAAAAGCGACGGACGGTTAATCATGCATTGTGTGGTGGTGTTGATAGCCGAAAGACATGGGGATACATGCACTAATCGGCCTTTGTCCCAGTTGCTGAGTGTCATGTGCCTTATGTCCAAGGCTTGATGCAAAGCTACTATCGAGCCGGGGGTCTCACTGGAAGCAGCCTCTCTATTCCTACGGGGTAGAGGTAAGGTTGTCTACATCTTACCCTCCTCAGACCCTACCTTAGCTTTGCTATTGGTGGGATTTACTGAGTATGATGATGATGATGATGATGATACTTGATATTATATATAAACAACGTTAAACAAAGTAATAATGTTATAAAAATCAAGCAAGATACCATAGGTTATGTGGAAGATGGACCTTTTGCATCAACAAACTAGAACTACACATGGAAACTATGCTTGTAAGCTTCTTAGGTAACCTGTTATGTATCAACATAGTTTTTCTCAGATTAAACTCCTAAACCATTGAATAACTTTTCCATAGGTGACAGGACTTCAAATACAAAAAAAAAAAAAAAAAAACACAGATAATTTGGAAACTAACTTGTTTTTCTAGATAATCCTTTACTTGATGATTAATGGATTGTTAATTTATTACGCGTTGTTTTGGGGCAGAGGTAAGTCCCGAATTACATGGTGGATTAACTCATTAACATAGGGATCAGTTCCTAGTTAGGGTAGGATAATGAAACCTCATTGTCAGACATTTGGGAATTAGATAACCAACACAACCTAATGATGCACTAATAGATTATTAACTGATTAGGGCACTTTAATGTATATTTGCCAATGGGGTTATCAGATGGCCTATTAATATGATGGATGTTTAGCAGAATAAGTTGTAACACATTTGCTATCTTTGTGTTGTGGTTAATGTGTAATACATTTGAGTGGATCATGCAAGTGTTGAAACCAAATAAACATGTGCTACTGTAATCATCTAAGATTCTGTTATCTTATGCACCATGTAAAATACTTGCCTAAATGTTTATAAATGCGCCATTTATCTTTTGAACCGAGTTTTGACATGATCTCCATCCGTCTTTCCAGTGGCAAAAAGGACCTCTGTTTTTGACGATCCAACGATGGAGATTCAAGAACTGACAGCTGTCATCAAGCAGGATATTACCGCCCTTAATGCAGCTGTTGTTGATTTGCAGCTTGTTTGCAATTCACAAAATGAAAACGAAAGCATTTCAACTGACACATCTACCCATTCAACTACAGTTGTTGATAATCTGAAGAATCGTCTGATGGGGGCCACAAAAGAGTTCAAGGAAGTCCTTACTATGCGAACAGAGGTGTGCATTCGATGCATTACTCATCTAAGTATCTAACAACTTTTTTTTTTAATCACTGATGTGTCGTCTTTCTTCACATGCCTTATTTTAGTCAAACTTGTGATGTTTTGTCTGCAGAATTTGAAGGTTCATGAAAATAGAAGACAGTTGTTTTCTGCAAATACTTCAAAAGATTCCGCTAATCCATTTGCCCGCCAACGTCCCATAGCGAACAAATCAACTTCTAATGCTTTAACTTCACCGCCTCCTTGGGTTAATAACTCCTCAAATTCATCACCGTTATTTCTCAGGTAAAATCAAAACAACCTTCGTTCCCATTTTGTTGAATTTATCAAGTCATTTAGTGCCCATTTTCCGAATGATCATATTAGTATGGAAGTTTATAGATCAATGATTTTTTAGAGGTGACAAAACAGACAGGTTGGGTAATGGGTTCAGGTTAAAAAGGATGATTTTTTAGTATGGGTCGGTTGACCAAATCACTTTTTGTACATTAATTTGAATTTGCCAACAAAAGTTTGAATTTTCCAATTTTACCTTCAGACTGCAAGATAATACCAAAAAAAAGTATAAGATATGCCAAACTCAAAATGTTTGTGGTGTACCAATCAATATGTGTTATGGAGAAACCACATCCCATAAAAATTACACTTTGAACGACATTGTATCATGCGAGCCGTTTTATTTTAAGCTATATTTATTGAGTAAAGTACACGGATGATCCTTGTGGTTTACCAAAAGTTTGGATTTGGTCCCTAGCTTTCCAAAGTACACAAATGGTCTTTGTGGTTTGCACTTTGTATCGCATTTAGTCCCCAACTTTTTTCAAAAGTACATAACATGGATGGTCCCTGTCTTTCGCACTTTGTAATGCATTTAGTCCCCAACTTTTTTCAAAAGTACATGGATGGTCCCAGTGTTTTGCACTTTGTAATGCATTTAGTCCCTATTTTTTTTTTTTCAAAAGCACATGGATGGTCCCTGTGGTTTGCACTTTGTAACGCATTTAGTACCTAATTTGGACATGCTAAAACCTATAGATTTGTTCGTCGGGGACTAAACGCGTTACAAAGTGCAAACCACAGGGACCATCCGTGTACTTTTGGAAAGCTAGGGACCAAATCCAAAATTTTGGCAAACCACAGAGACCATCCGTCTACTTTACTCTGTTTTATTTGATCTTAGAATAAGTCATAACCTGTGTCGACTAATTCACGAGTAAATGGGTTGAAATTACCATATGTACCTATAACCTCAGATATATTTTGGTAACTCCCTGATTATGTTGTTGACTTTGACTTTCCAGGAAGCAGGCCGATGGAGAATCTCAGCCATTGCTACAACAGCAACAAGGCCAACAACAGCAACAGATGGTCCCACTACAAGATAGTTACATGCAGAGTAGGGCTGAGGCTCTTCACAATGTTGAGTCAACCATTCACGAGTTGGGTGGCATTTTTACACAGTTGGCAACCATGGTTTCTCAGCAAGGGGAACTTGCAATAAGGTTAGTTTCATTATAAAAACTAAAAAATATTTACCTCAATAAATGCATGAGTTCATGACATTAATTGTGGGGTAATCAGGTAGATTATGTGAAATAATACCTTATTACTTGCCATTGACTTTTGACTTTGACTTTCTTTTCAACTTATGATAATATGCTATGGCTTCCATAGTAAAGTTTGTATTTCTAAAGTAAACTACACGGATGGTCCCTATGGTTTACCAAAATTTTGGATTTGGTCCTTAGCTTTTCAAAAGTACTCGGATGGCCCCGGTGGTTTACACTTTGTAACTCATTTAGTCCCCAACTTGGCCAAAAGTCATATGGCATGGTCCTAGTGGTTTGCACTATGTAACACATTTAGTCCCTAACTTGGACCTGCTGAAACCTTTAGATTTGTTGGCGGGGGACTAAATGTGTTACAAAGTGCAAACCATAGGGACCATCGTTGTACTTTTGGAAAGCTAGGGACCAAATCCAAAATTTTGGTAAACCACTAGGGATAATCCGTGTACTTTCCTCTATTTCTGAATCATTTTATTCTAAAATTTTGATCATTATTGATGTAATATAACTCTTGTATATGGATTTTGAAATACTAGTTATTTAGAAAAGTTAAATTAAATTTTGACACCTGTCTGACCCGTTACCAACTTGCCCGACCCACCCATTTTCACCTCTAGCCTTTAGTAGTTTGCTCCCATCATTAGTTAAAAACTGTATCGTGGTACCGCTAGAGTTGCTGAAGTTGTGTGATTCAGAATTTTGAAATTACATTTTCACCTTAACTTTTTTTAAATGACTTGCTACCCCTTAAACCTGTCAAAATTTGTTGAATTGACGTTCCAAGTATTAAAAAAAGTTTACGTGGATGATTATTTTCCGTTTTTGTTTCTTTTGAATATTTTCATACAATGAAAACGTCTTAACTGACTTGTCAGGATCGACGAGAACATGGAAGATACCCTAGCAAATGTAGAAGGTGCACAAGGACAACTTATGAGGTACCTCAATAGCATATCATCCAACAGGTGGCTTATGATAAAAATATTTTTTGTATTAATTGTATTCCTTATGATTTTCTTGTTTTTCGTCGCCTAATTAATGTTTCATGTCGATTTTGAGCGTCTATCACATAGTTGCATATCCATTGTGACATCTGTTTTTGATTGTACCTTTCACGTTGATAGTTGTAAACTAGTTCGTGAGCCGCATAATTACTCTTTTTAATTTCACATTGATCACTACTTCGATATTCTTTGGTGGTTAAAAATTGAATGTATTAGCTTGATTTTCTGAACGTGCATATAAAATTACATCTCCAAAATGTAGTAGCCAATTTATGTGAGATTTAGGGGTGTTCAGAATTCGTTTTGAATTCGAAAAATTCGAAATTCGTTTAAATTCGATTCGATTATCAAGAATTCGATTCGATTATAAGAATTTGAATTCGAATTCGATTCAATTCGAGTCAAATAAATCGAATACGAATTTACAATTTCAAATTCGATTCGATTTGAAATTCGAATAAAAATTATACATTTTTATTTATTATATTTATATGTAATACATATATAACTTTTATTAGGCTATACTACAAAGTATTTTTAAAATTTATTCCATGTATTAAAATTACTCATTACCAAACTAACTACATGGCCCATAACTAAAACCTAAGTAACACATCTATCAATAGATTTCTAACCCTAAAAATATTAACTTTTAATGTGGAGTGGTTATTCCTGACTTCTCGTTTTAAATTTTAGATTTATGATACTTTATTTGGAACTGTTTAATATGATATCGTGCTTTATGGTTGCTTTAAAATTTATGTTTCATTTTGATAGTTTTACATGTTTTTAAAGAATTTAAATCAAATCGAATTTATTCGAATTCGATTCGAATTCGAAAATTTAATCGAATACGAATTGGGTTTTTTATTCGAATACGAATTCGAATCGAATTTGGTAGATTTTAATCGAATTCGAATCGAATACGAATTCAAGGAAAAATAAAAATTATTCGAAAAATTTGATTCGAATAATTTGAAAATTCGATATTCGATTCGATGAACACCCCTAGTGAGATTATAGTTTACTAGTTTTAGTTATTCTTAAAAAATATTTAATTTTCCTCTATACGTATGAACAAATATTAATTTTTCTTATGACTTTATTTAAAGATACCTAATAAGTAATACCTATACAAGTGTCATTTGATAATCAAATTCTAAAGGGTGATTTGTGTAAACGATTCCTAATATCTTTGAGTTTTCGGAGTTGCGCTTTAATGGGGGGCAATTGAGGGGTTTAGCTTAACCAAATACCCACAAAGGGGTTCAAGCACATTTTGTAAAATTAAAGTTGTGCTTTGAAGCTGTTAGCTTTTTAAGGACGTCACACACTTCGCAATATTACACCACCTAAATGCCCACAACGGGGTTCAAACCCTCACGTCGTTCCAACTGTAAACCCTCCTCGTGTAGTTGCAAACCCTCCTCGTCAAGTTGCATTTGAGCAATAGTTTAGCAAACTAAGAATTTGGGATGACGAATGGTGACGAAGAATGGAACTAAGCATTTGACCATTTGTTTGGCCAACTAAGAATTGAGGAACAACACATCCCTAATTCAGAGGATGGGGTACCTACCTGACCTGGGGACTTATACGTACGACATCCAGAGGACGGGAACGTCAATGAATGCACCCAAGCCCCAAGGCCAAGTGTATTATCCTAGCCTTGTCCAATTCTGTATTGTCATGTCAATTCTACACCCAAATATCCTAGAACCAGCAAAACACTGGCGATGCCTACCCACAAGAACATAAAAAAACAAGTAAACATCTAAGATCATCTGTAGTTGTTAATGCCCATCAAAGATCATTTTTCGCCACATCACTACGCTTCTTTACAAAAATGAGTAACGGTTAAATGCCCCCTAATGTTTTCAATCACTACTTTCTGTTTTGTTTTCTCTTCATCGAGCCGTTATACTAGAAATGTTCATCTCTGTTTGGTAGCCTCTTAATGACCATTCAGATGCTACCTCTTAATGGTTTAAAACCTCTGAATGAATAAGAGGTAACCTCAAGTCTGAATGGTTAAGAGGTAACCAGTGGCAGATCTAGGATTCCGACCAAGCGGTAACGTTTTATAAATAAGCGGTAACGAAATCGAAAAACGTCAAATTTTTCCAAAATTTACACTAAAAACGTCAAAAATTTTCCGACCAAGCGGTAGCGGAGGCTACCCCTTGTTCCATAATACATCCGCCCCTGGAGGTAACCTCTGAATGGTAAATCATCACATGTCACATTCTTCTACCTCCTCATTCGTAAAATTCTTAATGGTTCCATTAAGAGCTAGCATCTTAATGACCATTCACAGGCAACCAAACAGCTCTAAATACAAATTAAACCACTATGTAAGACCACCCGTAGTGGGGCGTTACTTTTAAAAAAAATTGAAAAAAAACGCCTAAAAACGCCCCCCACCCATTACACCGGGCGTTTTGGGGCGTTATAATTGAAAAAAATTGCATCCGGGCGTTTATAAGAAAACGCTGAAGTGGGCTGAAGTGGTTTGCATGTTGTTTGCATGTGGCCAATGGGATCAAGACAAGTAAGTTTGACTAATAACATACTCTGACATATAGTTTACTTTTATTTTCTTTTTTCTTTTTTTTAATCAAGACAAACCAATCCCATCTCTTTGCTTTTTGTTTTTTTTTTTGTTTTTTTTTTTGTTTAATGATTGTGAAATGATTGAATGGGGGTTATTGGCATAATGCCCCACTACGCCACTTTTGCTATAATGCCCCATCGCTGACTACGACGCCACGTGTCGGATAATGCCCCATGGTGGGGGCATTATAACCCACTACCACTACACATGGTCTAATAATCTAAAAATGGACGGTTGAGATTATTAAACCCGATAACCAAAAACCGCAACCGTTCACATACCCATTACCCCTTTACACCACCACTCTCATACCTAAAATCACACAACCAACCACCAAATCATCCTCTGCAAACCCTAGCTTTTCCGATCCAAATTTCATCGCATCGGAGCTTCCTTCTTCACCAAACATCAACATCTCGTCACGTAAACACATTCATCGTAAAAATTAGGTTTCAATTTCACCATTACTCGATTAATCGTTCCGAAATTTAGCCTCGAATTTCATAGGTGTATATTGCACATATATACACACACATATATTCACATATACAAAGTTTTTCGGCAACAAAACCCTAGTTTTTTTATATATTTTGTGAACATTTATAAACAGTTTGATAGTTTGGATCTGGTGAAGATTAGTGTTGAATTTTGTGAAGAAAAATGGTTGGAGGTGGAATGAGAAAGGATGATCCGATAGCGATTAACAGTACGAATGTTTTTGCTGCACTTGGAAGCTTGAAGAAGAAGAAGAAGTCTGATAAAGAGCAGGGGAGTTCGAAAAAGGGGAAGAAGAAGGATAAGGAGAGTAAGGTGGAGAAGGAGCAGGTGTTTTGGGCTCCGGCGCCGTTAACGGTGAAGTCATGGGCGGATGTTGATGATGAGGATGATGATGATTATTATGCCACTACTGCTCCGCCGCCGGTTTGGGGTGGTGCTAGTGGTGGGATGCAGGAGGGGAAGAGTAAGGGGAATGAGACTCCAGTTGAGGTGAGAGATTGTTGTTGTTTACATGTTAGTTTTTAGTAATGTTGTCAATAGCGGTCTCTACGGTCGGTATAGCTAATAGCGTATAGGTCGAAGGTCGCGGGAATTTAGTTATCATTTTTATTTTTTTAAATATAACTAGCGATTAAATATTGCTATAAAATAACTGGATTTTAGGTTTTTGTTAAATATACATGTAAAATAGTGTATATACCAGGCCATTTTGATATAATATACATATAATATTTAAAAGAAAATCTAGCGTATCACTATCTCAATTATCGCTATTCTCTATGTAGCATAGGCGTACCTTAGCGCTGTTTGTTGCTATTTGCCATTAGCAGCTATGGTTTTTAGTTTTATGATTTATTTGGAAGTTGTGGTGTTTAAGTTTTTAGGAAATAAAGTAAATAAGTAAATTGTGTAAATGAGTATAATTAGTTGTCATACAATGTAGTTCAGAAGATGGTGTTTAGAGGTTTAAATTTTAACTAGTAATATATAGAATAGGTTACTCACAGAATGGTTACCGCGCCTTGAGTTCACAGTAATCGTTAGACAATTATAAGCAGAAGTAGGTTACTCAAAGAATGATTACCGCACCTTGAGTTCACAGTAATCGATCATGTACTAGTGGTTTAAACATTCGGTTTCTGCTTATGCTACATTGTAAATGAAAATTTCATGTGCTATTATTATTGTTGTTATTCATCTTGTAAGTACAATATTTTAATATATGTGAGATTATATTTGATGTATAGTTTTAGAATTTGGTGATTTTAGGGCACACTAATGGTCGTTTTTAAGTTATTATGACAATCTTTCTTTTCCATTTTTTGCAGCTATATCTCTTGTTTCTGACTTAAGTATCCTATTTACCTTGCTATGAAGTTTACATAGCTTCCAAGTAAAATGGTTTTGAATCTTGTTTGTTTTCTTTAATGGCGTGGTAATTACATAATCTTCATATGTTGGTTGATATACGATATTATTCTTATGCATCTTTTTATAGACGTATGATTTTTTTTTTTTCGTCTATTGATGAGGATCAAATAAAATCTAAATCAGCCCATTTTAAGTATTTTTGTCAAAATTGCCTTATTTGAAGTTTAAACAATAACTGTTGTTTTTTTTGGCCCTATAGTTAAAATAACTACTGTATTTGGGTACATGTATGATATTTCATTGAGCAGTGAGCACTTTAAACAGTGTCTTATTTTTTTCCTGGCAATATAGCATTTTCTACAACTATCTTGAGAAGTGTATACCCTCTATGTCACATCATAACTGCAGAAAGTTATATTGTTCATATCATTTTTGGTAAAGTAAATAAGTAATAAATCATTTGCTTTTATGGCATTTATTCATCTTTACAAAAGTACATGTTGGTCCACAAGCTTTACTACTTTAACATGATTTTTTAGCTAGTTTTTCTTCTTCTTTTGTTTGGAAAATGCTACCAAATTTGTTAGTAGTCCCATGACATACAAATAGGCTTGTGCTAGTAAAAATAGAAAGATAAAAAACACATGAATCGATTAGAATGCGTGTGAAGAATATGGTTTTTTGTTGGTCATTAATCGTCTTCACCAGAATTTATTAGGGTTTCCAAACTCTAGATGTAAATAGAGGGAATACGTAAAGTAATATTTTTTATTGATATATACAACAGTTATTGTTCAAATAGATATTCTTTTGTTTAAGAGTATATATATATATTTTTTTCAGGAAAGTGAAAGTGAAGATGAAGGTCTTGATGAAATTGATGATGATAACGATGAAGAAAACGATCATGAACCAGAGAAAGAAATCGTTTTTCCAAAGCCTGCTGAAAAAGAGGTGGTTATACCTAAAGACAATGACAGACAGCTGTCAAAGAAGGAGATAAAAAAGAAAGAACTTGCTGAACTTGAAGCGGTGCTTGCAGAATTAGGGTTAGCTGAAAACAGTGGCCAAGAAGATTCTCGCGGTATGCCTCTAATGATTCATTCATGTATAAATTTTGATCATATATATCTTCTTGTACGAGGTAAATTCATTCTCATCTAAGTTGCAATTTATCATGGATTTTAGTCACCAAGTTGCTTATTAATACTGACTGTCTAAGCAGTTAATGCGGTAAAAAAATCGGATATCGGTCAAGGACTGATATTTGAGATATATGTTACCGCAGTGGGATATCGGTAATTATAATATCATGTAGAATTTATATATGTATAGCAATTTAACACTAACAACTGTAGCAACTAGGAACTGATTAAGACTTAAAACACTAATGGCAGCAATAAGAAGAAAGTCGAATGTTAAAATTAAGAAGAAAGGTATTGATATCGGGAAAATCGATGATATGTCGGTCAATATCGCCAATAATATTGGTACCGATATTTTGACATTGATATTTTACATGGGGACCAATAACCGATATATCGGTGATATATCACCGATTTAACTGCATAGCGTGATTGTAGACCTTTGTCAAACGGTTACAAGTCAATTTATGTTGACTTTAAAAAATTACCAATATGACTTCTTACTTGTCAAGTTTGAAATTATTTTTTTTGAAAGATTCGATTGGCTTCCACATCGGGCTGTATTATTAGAACCATTTATTGCAAAAGAATATGAGCACATACTAGTTTTCGATTACTTTACTTGATATGCATGTAATCTTCGAGTCTTCATGCATTGTTTTCCCAGGTGGTACCGGAGAGAAGATTGAGACCAGAAATGGAGAGCTCGACAAGAAAGACAAAACCGTGCCAGGTGGCGAGAGCAAAAATGCTAAAAAGAAAAAGAAGAAAGAAAAGTCTTCTAAGGATACCAAAGAACAGGTCTCAAATGGGTCCGGTACCGGGTCCGGGCTTGATATTGCGGATTCAGCATCAGAAGCTACCGGATCACAGAAGGCTGAAGGGTTATCAGGAATTGATAAAGAGAAGATAAAGAAGGTGGCTGCTGCTAAAAAGAAGAAGTCCAACAAAGAAGTGGATGCTGCTGCCAGAGCTGCCGCTAGTGAGGCGGCAGCAAGGAGTGCTAGGTTGGCAGCTGCTAAGAAGAAGGAGAAGAATCACTACAACCAGCAGCCGGTGCGGTAAGTATGCGTGGATGACCCGCCTGCTTGTTTGTCGAGTGCGTAATAAACTGCCGAATCTTGGTTTTTTCGTTTTGAGATGCTGTTTTTTGCATAGCAATATTTGAAGTTTTTGTTTGAAAATTACTAGAGAGTTAGAAGTTTTGGCGTACTTTATTTGGTAGTTTAAAGTTTAAACCTTCATTTGTAGAGAGTAAAAGTTCAAACCTCTTATGGCTGTTTTTTAAATCTTGATTTTAGTTCATGAAGTTATTGTATCAATAGCTTGGGTTGCAAGGTGGGTGGTGGGATGTTGGTGCTGGTGTTGTCAATGATTGCTGTTGTTTGTTTGATATCAGTCATTTTGTCCATTTGGAATCGGTTTAATAATTCTTATCACTTGTTATGACAATATATAGATTCAATTTGATGGGTCCATTCAATTTGATGGGTCGTGACTAGCTCACTTGATAGAGGCATGAATAACTTTCGTGTTTGCCATTAAATCTATTATACGCAACATTGTTAAGTTTTATCATGAATAACAAGGAGCAATTTCTCGTGATCCGACTTGTGAGAGTGAATATTTGATAGTGAATATGGAGAGATATATGTAACAAAGTATCATAATATGTGCACTTACCTTATGTGCACATCTAGGTTGGTGGAGACACGTGTCATCCACGCAAGTAATGTGAATTTCGAGTCGGTTAGGTTATTACAATTAGTAAGAGATACAACTGTTAAATCCGACTTGTGAGAGTGAATATTTGATAGTGAATATGGAGAGATATATGTAACAAATTATCTATATTTGATAGTGAACTAGTCTTAACACCCCTCACGTTGCGGGGCGTGGATGTAATACCGTGTTACAACGTTGTGGGGTCGGGGCATAAAAGTGTAATAAGTAGCAACCGAACCACAACCAAAACCGGGATAAAACATAAAAAAAATACAAATTTTTAACGCCAAGTGGCTTACATAACATAAAACTTATCAAACACCGTGCAAAATAGCAACCGAACGAAATAAAACAAAGGACCAAATGTGACCATCAAACACTATATTAAGTAGCAACCGAATGATAACCAAATTCAGAAAAAAGCGTAAAAACAAAAACTAATAAAAAAACTAAGCTTGTTTAACTTTTTATGACAAAATCATAAAAATAAAAAAATAAAAACTTATAAAACAAAAATAGAAAAAAAAACCCTAAAGCTAAAAAACACCAAAACACAAACCATAAAAGACAAAATTATATTACTATTCATCAAGATGTTATGAATTAATAGATATATATCAATTATGACAAAATCACAAAAATAAAAAAAATTATAAAACAAAAATAGAAAAAAAACCCTAAAGCTAAAAAACACCAAAACACAAACCATAAAAGACAAAATTATATTACTATTCATCAAGATGTTATGAATTAATAGATATATATCAATATGGAGAGATATATGTAACAAAGTATCATAATATGTGCACTTACCTGATGTGCACATGTAGGTTGGTGGAGACATGTGTCATCCACACAAGTAATGTGAATTTCGAGTCGGTTAGGTTAGTACAATAAGTAAGAGATACAACTGTTATGTCATATGTAGGTATACGGATTTATTGTTGCGTAACACTTAATGTCAATCTTCTTGCACTTCATTACATTATATATAATTTATGGTGGATGCATATTATAACGTATCGACAGACATGTATATCATGGTGGATTTATATATATTATAACATATTTGTAAACACATCTATGTTTTTTTCTTATAGTTTTTAAGGTATGATGTTTTATAAAATTTCGAGTATATGCCGTTGTGGCGTGCTTTTTTTTATCTACACCCATATATAAAATTTATTCAAAAAGTTGTGAATTGTAACGCATAAGTGATCGAAGCACACGTGTCATCAAAACTACGTCATCTTTTATAAAATAATGTGTTCATCTTTTTTGTTATTTTAGTAATATAATATAACGTCTTGTAGATTTTGATTTTTGAATATGCCATTGTAACGTGCTTGTTTCATCTACTACAAGAATTAAATATTGTTGATTTTTTGTTGTTCTTTTCCGTTTATACCAACTGAACAATACCAATATCACTATTACTATATTAGTTTTTTCGTTGCGTCACGCTTATTTTTATCTACGATTCGAAATATAATTGATTTTTTTCTTTACCACAACAACCTAACCGACCAAACAACACCAACACTAGTACTATATTTGTTTTTATGGTTGCCCCGATGTGACGGTATATAAACTATAATGAGTGCGAATACGGTAACGGTAAGTAACAAATCACACCAATACCGGCCAAACAACATTGAAGTCGATACCGACATTCGTGTTTTCAGTTTTCGATCAATATAAAACACGTGTCGATATACCATCAGACATATCTTTTTCATTTATTATAAGTTTATAACAAAAACTTATAACATACCGATACTGTAATAAACCAAACCAACTGTAACAAACCGAACCAAAACCGACTGAAATCCAACAAAAATCATGGTGGTCACGAGGTATTTCGAAAATAGCTGTCACAAGCAAAACAATACTCGCGGCCTGACTGTAAATCGTCCAGCAGCAAAGAAATCGTTCGTTTCCTCCTCAATTTCTCTCTCATCTATCTTTCCGATCAACCGATTTCCATATTAATCCCCAATCACTCTCACCAATCCCCAAACCCTAGTTCTCACTACACCTTTCACGATTTCAAATCAATCACATCTATTACAGCACTTTTGATCGCTGTTGTTATGTTCCGATTTTGTTCTGATCGACTTGCTGTGAAGTTCCTGAACGAAATTGCGATTCATCGGTTGAGTAATTGAGGTTTTGATCTGGTATTTCATGTTTTCTAGGGTTAGTTCGTAGTAAATTCAGTTAAACCAGTTTATTATACGCATACAATTGATTATATGTATCTAATTTGTGCTAGACTTCAATGTTACGATACCTAGGGTTTAAAGTTACTACTTATTTCAACATCCAGGGACTTTTGTAGAAGAACTGGGTGCTAATCAGTCCCGGCAACGACCGTCGGCTGCGGCCGGTACGGGACTATGGTCATTTCTTAGACCTAGCCCTCCTAAACCGTATTCTCTACAGTATTTACCGCAAATGGACTTTGTTTTTCGCCACACAACCGATCACGCGCACCATCCGCCGCCACCGGAGGCATCGACAAGCCCATCGATGCCGGCTGTGCAACCTCCGTTGCAACCGCCGTCGTCATTAGAAGAGCCGGAGTATCTAGCGAGGTATCTTGTGGTTAAGCACTCGTGGCGTGGACGCTACAAGAGGATATTGTGCATATCGAATCATGCTATAGTGACTTTGGATCCTGCGACGTTGTCGGTTACGAATTCGTATGATGTCAGTAATGATTTTGAAGGGGCGTTGCCGATTATTGGGAAGGATGAGAATGTGCTTGAGTTTAATGTTAATGTGAGAACGGATGGGCGTGGGAAGTTTAAAGGGACGAAGTTGTCGTCTAGGTATAGAGCGAGTATATTGACTGAGTTGCATAGGATAAGGTGGAGTAGAATTGGTACTGTTGCAGAGTTTCCGGTACTTCATCTTCGAAGAAAGACTGCTGAGTGGGCTCCTTTTGTAAGTTAACACAATGCTTTTGTATTCTTTGTTATTATTTGTTGAAACGTGATACTTGTGCCAGTTGCAGTAGTGTTCTTACTAGTACAGTAGAGTAAATGCTTTAGATTTGTATTTTATATGCAATGTTCTGCATAGTGTTGGGATTATGACATAGGGATACTACTGCCAATCAATGATCATTATCACTTGCATCGCGGTGTATCTAGTCATGCTTAAACTATGATCGGTGTTGTGGCAAATCCACTTGTAGATAGTTATTTGTTACATCATGAACAAACTCATATTCAGTGGCGGATCTTGCCCGTTGAACCTGCCAGGGCCGAAAGACACGAGCACTAAAATTAGCACTACGGCCGAAAAACTTGCCCGGGCCGAACATAGTATATATACAAAATTTCGATCGAAATGCGGAAAATTAGCACTACGGCCGAAAAACTTGCCCGGGCCGTGGCCCTGCCACGGCTCTACTAAGTTCCGCCCTTGCTCATATTAAAGCATAATTACTATACGAATTTAGACTGTGTGTATTATGCTTTATACCTGTCTTTACTTGCAACATGTTTTTATTGATGTACAAATAATTTGTGATGAATGCATATACATATACCTTGACCAAATATAGCAAACTAGAGTTAGTTCAGCATTTATTTTAAGATTTTTGACACGTGTTACCCGAAAGTAAGTGATTGTTCTTAAGCTCATGAAAATGCAGGTACAATTAAGAGAAACATGTATATTCTCAATTAGATGCTAATGATTTTATCTACTAAAAGACCTTCTGGCCGTATTGTATTCACCATCCTCCAACATAACTCTAAAATTTCTATTAATCAACAAAAATGAACATAATACGATCTAACTTTCTCTATTTAAGATTAAAGATGTGTTTGTATTCTTAGAGTATGCCTGATAAGTTGCAATTGTTTGCATCAACAGAAACTGAAAGTGACATATGTTGGAGTTGAACTTGTTGAACCAAAATCTGGGGATTTAAGGTGGTGTTTGGATTTTAGAGACATGAATTCCCCAGCTATTATTCTTCTTTCGGACGCTTTTGGGAGGAAAAATACCGACCCTGGAGGTTTTGTTCTCTGTCCACTTTACGGAAGAAAATCTAAAGCTTTTCAAGCTGCTCCAGGAGCTTCAAATTCAGCCATAGTAGCAAGTTTGGTAAGTTTTTCACATCTGTACTCTCAAGCTAAGCAGTTAATGTGGTAAAAGATCGGATATCGGTCAAGGACCAATAGTTGAGATATCGGTTTATTGCGGTGGATATCGGTAATTTTATTATCATGCAAAATTTTTATATGTTGCAATTTAACACTAACAATTCAGTGTACTTTCCTACCATTAACAAATTAACCTTTTGCAACTTGCAAAACACTTTAACAATTGTAGCAAGTAAGAACTGATTAAGGCTTAAAACACTAACGATTAACAATTAAGACTTAAAACACTAATAACAGCAATAAGAAGAAAGACAAACGGTAGAACCAAGAAGAAAGGTAATGATATCGGGAAAATCGGTGATATATCGGTCCAATATCGATCAAATATCACTCAATGTCGCCGGTAATATCGGTACCGATATTCTGACCGATATTTGACACCGATATTTTACATGGGGACCGATAACCGATATATCGATCACCTATAGTAACTGGATAGCTTTCAAGTTATTCTTCTTGTACTGTCAAGCTGATCTTTTTCTTAATGTTTTGACTTTTGACCAGACAAAAACCGCAAAGTCAACAGTTGGGGTATCGCTATTGGTTGAAAATTCCCAAACTCTCACTGTTAGTGAATATTTACAAAGAAGGGGTAAGACACGTACTTACCTAGTTGGTATACGTTTTTTTTTCTTTTTTTTGCGTATAATAGAGTGTATTCAAATTTTTATGTTTAATTTGTTTATGTGCAAACTACAGCTAAAGATGGTGTAGGAGCAGAAGAAACTCCTTGTGGCGGTTGGTCTGTGATGAGATTAAGAACCGCTGCTCATGGGACACTTGGTGCACCGGGATTGGGTTTGATAGTTGGACCAAAGGGTGGACTCGGAGAACAAGGTGACGCTGTACCTCGCCAACTTATTTTAACAAAGATTTCACTTGTTGAGAGACGCCCGGAGAACTATGAGGTAAGCTGGTGTCATATTGTTTGTATCAATGATACTATTTACAAACATTAGTTATTTTAAATTTGTAATATTTGAATGTCGCAGGCTGTTATAGTCCGTCCTTTGTCTGCTGTGAGTTCCCTTGTTCGATTTGCTGAGGAACCGCAGATGTTTGCCATTGAATTCAATGATGGATGTCCAGTTCATGTAAGAATTTTCGTTTAAGGATTGTCGTATTTTGTAAGATCGATTTTATCAGAGATGTGTGTGTATATATATATATTTTGTTTCAGGTATATTCCAGCACATCTAGAGATGGTTTACTTGCAGCAGTTCGGGATATGATACAAACAGAGGTATGGATTTGTGTCATTTATAACTTTAAGTAATTACATAGGTTTCCTTAGAGGGTATTTCGATGTGGGATTTGTAAGTAATGAGGTTATACACTTATACTCTGTTACTCTGTCTGTTCCAAAATTATTGTACACCTACTATTTTAATTTTTCCCAAACTTGGTTTTAAAATGCGCCTGTCAGGAGCGCATAATGCGCGCATCACATGATGCGGTGATGAGATTGCATCGCGCAATGCGATTTCATGATGTGCGCATCACATGATCTGGTCTGAACAAATTTGACCATCGATTGAGCAATGGCTTTGAGTATATGAACAAATTCGACTGTCGATTGAACAACTCTGACTAGAGATGATAGAATATCTTATACTATAGTATTTAAAGGTTAAAATTTAAAATGTATAATTTTAATTTTTTTTCATAGTGAACGCCTGAACACGTGATGCGTGCGCTTCGCGCATCGCCTTTTAGGATCAAAATGTATCGGAGTGCCACACCCTTTTAAAACCAAGGTCCCAAAATGATTGTTCACTTTTAAAGAACGATAGTTATTATCTATTAAGTTTCTTATATTATTCCTGATTAAAATTACCATCACGAAACTCAAAGAATAAATATCTAATAATTTTCAAAGGGTTAAACTGCCATTGTGCTACGTACAGGCTGTAATAGTTATAGTTCAGTTAAAATGTGTGAAAGAAATCTTATTTTTATCCTTTTTTAATATTTTAAACATGCTTTTATGTGGAATACACTGTACAGGGTCAATGTTCAGTTCCCGTGCTGCCTAGGCTTACTCTGCCAGGTCATCCAATTGATCCGCCATGTGGCAGAGCGCATTTGCAACTTCAACAAGTCTCCGGTGCACTACAACGCTCTACAGCTGACATGGAAACAGCAACCATGCATTTGAAACACCTGGCTGCAGCCGCCAAAGATGCGGTGGCTGAAGGCGGTTCAATTCCTGGATCAAGAGCTAAACTTTGGCGTAGAATACGAGAATTTAACGCATGTATTCCGTATGTCGGTGTACCTCCCAGTATTGAAGTCCCTGAAGTAACTTTAATGGCTTTGATTACAATGCTTCCAGCTGTTCCGAATCTTCCGCCTGAGTCTCCACCACTGCCGCCACCTTCTCCTAAAGCAGCTGCCACTGTTACAGGGTTTATCGCCTGTTTAAGAAGATTGTTGGCATCACGAACCGCCACCTCACACGTAATGTCATTTCCCGCAGCTGTTGGGAGGATTATGGGTTTGTTAAGAAACGGTTCCGAAGGGGTAGCAGCTGAAGCGTCGGAGCTTATTGCGGTTCTTATCGGCGGTGGGCCTGGGGATAACAACTTGTTAACAGATTCAAGAGGCGATTATCATGCTACAATCATGCATACAAAATCTGTATTATTCGCTCATCAGGGTAATCTTGTAATTTTGGTAAACCGATTAAAATCGATGTCTGTTTCACCATTGTTATCCATGACGATTGTGGAAGTTTTGGAGGCGATGATATGCGACCCACATGGTGAAACCACACAGTATACTGTGTTTGTTGAGCTGTTACGCCAGGTGGCGGGGTTGAAACGGCGGTTATTTGCGCTGTTTGGACACCCTGCAGAAAGTGTGCGGGAAACTGTGGCCATGATTATGCGGACAATCGCCGAAGAAGATGCAATTGCAGCAGAGTCCATGCGGGATGCGGCCTTACGTGACGGTGCATTATTAAGACATTTATTTAGTGCTCTTTTTCATCTTAACGGTGAAAGACGGGAAGTTAGTCGTCAGCTTGTTGGGCTTTGGGCTGACTCTTATGAGCCCGCTCTTGATTTACTATCGAGAGTATTGCCACCTGGGCTGGTGGCTTATTTACACACTCGTTCGGAAGATGTTGAAGATTACCCTAATCAGGAAGGATCGTTTATGAGTAGTAGAAGAAGACGTTTACTTCAACAAAGGAAGAGAACTTTACCTCCTAATAGTGATCAGCCTGTTCAACCTGGTCATCAGGTTCAGCCATCAACGGTTTATACAGGTGAGAACTTGTCAAGCGAACTGCCGGTTGATCCTTCTGCTGGTGTAGCTTCGCCCCGTGCTCCGTCTGCGGATGATAACGGGTTGATTGAACCTGCTATTACAAATTCGGTTGATTTGGAAGGGACCTCCACCACGGAAATTACCGCTCCGGCTCAGGTTGTTATAGAGAATACACCGGTTGGGTCTGGGAGATTGCTGTTAAATTGGCCTGAATTTTGGCGAGCTTTTAGTCTTGATCATAACCGTGCCGATTTGATTTGGAATGAACGGACCCGACAGGAACTGAGAGGGGCGTTACAGGCCGAGGTTCATAAACTCGATGTTGAAAAAGAACGAACGGAAGATATCGTTCCCGAAAGTCAACCAACTGGTCAAGAAAGTCTTCCGCAAATATCTTGGAATTACACTGAGTTTTCGGTTAGGTACCCAAGCTTATCTAAAGAAGTTTGTGTGGGTCAATATTATCTACGACTGCTGCTTGAGAGTGGGACCAATGGGAGGGCAGAGAAGTTTCCTCTGCGGGACCCAGTTGTTTTCTTTCGGGCTTTGTATCACCGGTTCTTATGTGATGCAGATATGGGTCTTACGGTTGATGGTGCTGTTCCCGATGAAATGGGGAATTCTGATGATTGGTGTGATATGGGAAGACTCGATGGGTTTGGAGGTGGTGCTGGGTTTTCGGTTAGAGAGCTTTGTGCTCGAGCCATGGCTATTGTGTATGAGCAACATCATAATCTTATCGGCCCATTCGAAGGTACAGCACACATTACGGTTCTTTTGGATAGAACTGATGATAGAGCATTGAGGCACCGTTTGCTGCTGCTTCTTAAGGTATAATATACTTCTTTACTAGGGCTGCAAACGAACCGAACGTTCAGCGAACAGTTTGTGAACTGTTCGGCGGGAAGTTCGTTCGTTTGTTAAATAAAAACAAACGAACACGAACAATTCGTTTATATAAATGAACAAATATGAATAGAGGCCATGTTCGTCCATTTATGTTTGTGAACGTTCGGTAACATGTTTGTATATGTTCGTTTGTGTTCGATAGTGCATTACTGTTTTTAATTTTTATATTTTACTTAAATACTTCAAAATTTAGATAAATAAAATATTTAATAAGTATCACTGTATTATATAATTCATGAACGCTTGTTTGTGTTCGTTTGTTTTCATTTGTGTTCATGAACATTAGTTTGTCTTCGTTTGTGTTCATGAATGTTCGTTTGCCTAAAATTAACAAACACGAACATGTTCATATCCTTAACAAACGAACACGAACATAAAATCTCATTCTGTAAGTGTTCATGAACAGTTCGTGAACACATATATATCCTTAACAAACGACTTGTTCGTGTTCGTTTGCAGCCCTGTTCATGAACAGTAGAAAAAGAGAACACTCGTATGTAGATGTATCAATTTTGACTCGTTTACTCACGAATGGGTTGGTTAGGGTATGTTTTATCTCTAACGTACTAAATATTTTCTTTCAGGTTTTAATGAAGGTGCTATCGAATGTGGAGGCTTGTGTATTGGTTGGAGGGTGTGTTCTGGCAGTTGATTTACTGACAACTGTCCATGAAGTTTCAGAAAGAACAGTTATTCCTTTGCAATCTAATTTGATAGCTGCTTCTGCTTTCATGGAACCATTGAAGGAATGGTTGTATATTGGTAAGGATGGTAAACAAGCCGGCCCGGTGGAGAAAGATGCCATCAGAAGATTTTGGTCAAAGAAAACCATTGACTGGACAACAAAATGTTGGTCTTCCGGAATGCCTGATTGGAAAAGGTTGCGTGATATCCGTGAACTTCGTTGGGCTCTGGCGGGCAGAGTTCCTGTTCTCACTCCTCCCCAGGTACATTATATGTGAGATTAATGGTTTTTTTTATTAATTAAATGTTTCATTCTCAACAATTTCTAGGCCTGAAAATGAACTGAACGTTCATGCACTGTTCGTGAACTTGTTCAGCGGGAAGTTCATTTGTTAATAAACGAACATGAATAAAAATTTTGTTCATTTAATTAAACGAACAAACATGGACACACGTTTTGTTCGTTCATTTATGTTCGTTTAAATTTTAATAAATACATAAGTAATTATATTATATAAATATAAACATAAAATGGGCTTTCTAACTACTTCCACTAATATAACTAATTAGTAACTGGATTTTATAGTAATAAAAATGGCTTTTCCAATGAAACTTTTAGTCACTATCTATATAAAAAAACTACTTTATGATCGTTAATGTTCGTTTATGATTGGTCAATTATGTTCATTTTTGTTCGCTCATGTTTGGTCATATTATGTTCATTTTTGTTCGTTTATGTTTGGTCAATCGTGTTTATTTGTGTTGTTTTATGTTAAATTATGTTCGTTTAAGTTTGTTTGTTTATGTTCATGAATTGTTCGTTTCGGTTTAAACGAACACGAACATGCTCATTTTCTTAATGAAATAACATGAACAAAAAAATGTGTTCGTCTATATGTTTGTGTTCGTGCTCGGTTAAAGTTAAATGAACGAACACTAACATGCCTTTGTTTGTGTTCGTTCGGTTCGTTTACAGGCCTAACAATTTCTATTTTGTACTGGTGATTTATATGGTCCAGGCAGGTGAGGCAGCATTGTCCATATTACACAGCATGGTCTCTGCACATTCAGATATAGATGACGCAGGAGAGATCGTTACACCGACACCTAGAGTGAAACGGATCTTATCAAGTCCGCGTTGTCTTCCCCATATTGCACAGGTTTTTTTTAGCTCAATTTTTTTTTATAACTAGTGATTTACCACCCGCGCTCCACAGTGGGTTCGAAATGTAGATAAAAAAAAAAACAAATCACGAAAGTTAAAGTTGTTTGATGTTTAGTTAAGGGGCTAAACATGTCATGATTTAAGTTGAGGGGCTAAACATGTCATGATTAAAGTTGAGAGGCTAAAATATATCATTATTAAAGTTGAGAGGCTAAAGTTGTTTATTATTAAGTTGAGAGGCTAAAGTTGAGGGGCTAAAGTTGTTTATTATTTAGGTTGAGAAGCTAAAGTTGTTTGATGTAGTTAAGGGGCTAAACATGTCATTATTAAAGTTGAAAGGCTAAACATGTCATTATTAAAGTTGGGGTCCTAAAGTTGTTATAGTTAAAGGGCTAAACATTTCATTACCAAAGTTGAGGAGTTAAACATGTTATTATTAAAGTTGAGGGGTTAAAGTTGGTTAATGCCAAAGTTGAGGGGCCAAAGTGGGTTGATGGGACAAAATAGCATAAATATAGTATATATAATATAATGGTTATGCTTGCAAGTTAATATAAACAGTGACGTAATGTTTTTTACTGCAATATAGGCTATGCTATCTGGGGAACCACCTATTGTGGAGGTTTCTGCTGCTTTAATTAAGGCTGTTGTTACCCGAAATCCAAAAGCAATGATACGACTGTACAGTAGTGGTGTATTTTATTTTGCTTTAGCATACCCTGGATCTAACCTCCTTACAATTGCTCAACTCTTTGCCGCCACCCATGTCCACCAAGCGTTTCATGGCGGTGAAGAGGCGGCAGTTTCTTCATCTCTGCCATTAGCAAAACGGAGCGTGCTTGGTGGGCTTTTACCCGAGTCTTTACTTTATGTTCTGGAACGCAGTGGCCCAACTGCATTTGCTGCAGCCATGGTTTCTGATTCTGACACTCCCGAGATTATATGGACCCACAAAATGCGTGCAGACAATCTCATTCATCAGGTACTTATAAATTTTTTAACGAGTAAAATGCCATTTTTGTCCCTGAGGTTTGGCCAGTTTTGCGACTTCCGTCCAAAGGTTTGTTTTTTCGCATTTGGATCCAAAAGGTTTGAAATCTTGCCATTTTCATCAGGCTTGTTAGCTCCATCCATTTTTCTCCGTTAAGTCGGGTAATTCCGTCTTTTTTGCTTACTTAAAAGGCAATTCAGTTTTTTCACTTTATGTCAAAAGACCAAATACCCCAGAAAAAGACCGAATTGCCCTCAAGTTAATGAAAAAGACGGAAATACCCCTGACTTAACCGAGAAAAATGGATGGAGTTAACAAGCCGGATGAAAATGGCAAGATTTCAAACCTATTGGATCCAGATGCGAAAAAACAAACCTTTGGACGAAAATCGCCAAACCTCGGGGACGAAAATGGCGTTTTACTCTTTTTTAATAATCCGTTCCGAAACACACCCTATCACACCTCTTATTATTAAATGTCCTGACTGTTTTAAGTTCTTCATTATATTGATCATAAAGTCAAAAGATTGTAGAGATTTATGCAACTTTTATCTTCCAGGTGTTGCAGCATCTGGGTGATTTCCCGCAGAAATTATCCCAACACTGTCACTGTTTATACGATTATGCTCCTATGCCACCTGTCACATATCCTGAGCTTCGAGATGAAATGTGGTGCCACCGTTATTACCTCAGGAACTTATGTGACGAGATCCGGTTTCCCAATTGGCCGATTGTTGAGCATGTTGAGTTTTTACAATCATTGCTTGTAATGTGGCGTGAAGAATTAACAAGAAAACCTATGGATCTTTCTGAAGAAGAAGCTTGTAGAATATTACAGATTTCGATAAGTGATATTACGAAAGATGAAACTGATAACATATACTCCAATGGGAATTCAGAGGATAGTTATAGCCTATCGAAACGAATCGAGAATATTGATGAAGAAAAACTTAAGAGACAATATAGAAAGCTTGCAATGAAATATCATCCTGACAAAAATCCTCAAGGTAGAGAGAAGTTTCTGGCAGTACAGAAAGCATATGAACGTTTACAGGTAAAATACTTGTTTCTGATTCAAAGACTGTGCAGTAATTATTAATTAATATTAGGTCTGTAAACGAATTGAACGAACATGAACAAGGCCTTTTTCGTGTTCAGTCATTAAAGAATCAACATGTTCATGAACGGTTCACGAATGCTCACCAAACGTGATTTTTTGTTTGTGTTCGTTAAGGAAATGAACATGTTCATGAACACTTACCGGACGCAAACTAACACAAACAAATGTTGATGAACATAAATGAACACACACAAATGTTATATTATTCATTTAAAAATACAATCTGCATTTTTCATCAGAAAGTTTAAAAATCCACCAAAAATAAATAAATACTTAACATTATTAACACAAAAATTAAGAAGTTTGTCAATCTTTAACACATACTGAAATTGAAATGATAAAATGAGGGATGATGGGTGTTGGCGAAGGCGTATAGTATTACTATGGTCTCAAATTTTAAAAACTAAAGCCAATAAAATAAAAAATATTATATAAAAAAACCTTTAAATGAGCGAACATAAATGAACACATTACCGAACATTCACAAACATAAACCAATGAACGCAGCCTCTGTTCATGTTCGTTTGTTTAACTTATCAATATGATTCTGTATAGGCAATAATACAAGGTTTGCAAGGCCCACAACCATGGAGGTTACTGCTTTTGTTAAAGGGACAGTGCATATTATACAGACGTTATGGAGATGTGCTGGAGCCATTCAAGTATGCTGGATATCCAATGTTGTTAAATGCTGTAACGGTTGATAGTGATGACACCAATTTCTTATCCTCAGAACGGGCACCTTTACTTGTTGCAGCCTCAGAGCTCATGTGGCTAACGTAAGTCTTATTAATGCATTACAAAATATCTCTATTTATATTAATAATTTGGGAAAATGTATGTGGAGGTATACAACCTTTTAAAATGCATTTAAAAGATTTGACAATACAAATATGCGTTTGATGAGGTGTCAACGTGCTATAGGTTAAAACTAGTCTTTTAAAAATTAGGTTTTCTTTGCTTAAATTGGTATATGTAAAAATTACATTGGTTTTCTTTGCCTATAACATAGTTATCGATAGCGAAGATAGTGTTCGCTATTGCGCGCTTTGTAGCGAAGCGCCCATGTCTCGCAATATGTTAAGTAGCGACTCCATAGCGTGATTAAAGCGGATTCCGACGACGAATTCCGCCTGTAAACCTGCAATATCTGTTGGCAACTTTCTGGAAACTAGGAAGAAGAAGAAGAGCTGCGTTTTCTTGCGTTTTAGCCTTTTTAGGGTTAAATAACTTTATGGATTTTAACATTTAACCCCTCTATCTTTCATTAGTTTACATTTAGCCCCTAAAACTTGTAAAAATTTGCATAAAAAGTGTAAATTTAGTTTGTGTATTCTAACATTTACATTTGATCCTTATACTTTTATATTTATACATAAAAAGGTATAAAATTAACATTATATATAAAAATTTATAGATAGCTATTTTGTATTTCTTAAATTTTTAACTACCTTATCGCTAAACATGAAACAACGGGCACTATTTCATTGCTTCGCTACGTGGCATATAGTGATAATGTGATATAGGTACCATGTCGCTAGTCGCTGTCGATAACTATGGCCTATAAAGTAATTTCAATATATCAGTGGCCTCAAATGAAAAAGTTGAATACTTGGGTGGCGAACACATGAATTATCTCTTTTGATAAAGTAGGGGCATTTTAGTCATTTACGTTTTTTTTGGCATACATTTTGTTAAAGTAAAATGGATTTATATGTGGGTGGCACTTGATATTGTTTTGTTTCATAATTCATACATGGGTGGCATATAATGCAAAAGGTTGAATACTTAGGTTTGGGTTTCGCTGTTCCACATACACTGTTCAATTCTTTTTTACCTTCTCACATTGTTAATGAATATGCTTTGTGGTTGTAGATGTGCATCTTCTTCATTAAACGGTGAAGAGCTTGTGAGGGACGGTGGCATACAACTTCTTGCAACACTTCTCTCACGGTGCATGTGTGTGGTTCAACCAACAACTCACGGAAATGAACCATCCACCATTATTGTGACTAACGTGATGCGGACCTTTTCTAGCCTGAGCCAGTTTGAGAGTGCTAGAGCCGAGGTCCTTGGGTTCCCTGGGCTAGTTGAGGACATTGTGCACTGTACCGAACTTCAGCTCGCACCAGCAGCTGTTGATGCAGCCCTTCAAACCATTGCTCATCTGTGTGTATCCTCCGAGTTACAAAATGCTTTGTTGAAGGCAGGGGTACTATGGTAAGTCTCTTTAGTTAAATACATGTTATGTAGCTGTGGAAAAATAGATGGGGTGAAATGGGTTCTGGTCAAAATGAATAAATTTGTGTATGTGTCGAAATGGATCGGGTCGGTCTTGCTCATAAACATTTATTCAAAATTTTTAGCATTTTTATGTATATTTTGTGTGTCAAATACATAGTTATCGATAGCGTTCGCTATCACACTGCTTCAATGAAGCACGGGGACGTGATGGAACCATGAGTACCCGTCCCGGGGACGGCGTGGGGACGGAAACGCGCCGGAAACGCCATGGGGACGTCCCCCGGACGTTTCCGGGAATAATGGGACGGCAGTTCCACGTTTTGGGGACGTTTCCTTATTAAAATTAGGGTTTTAATTATAAATAAAACCGAATCAAGGCCTTGGAGATTCCATAACGTCGGCCGAAGATAAGAAACAAAGAAGAAAGATAAATAAAACCGAATCAAGGCCTTGGAGATTCCATAACGTCGGCCGAAGATAAGAAACAAAGAAGAAAGAGATTGGTTATGGAGTTCAGGTGGTGGCGGCGATGGAAGTTTCAGGGTTGAGGAAGACGTGAATGATATTTGAAATGAATAAAAACCAACTTTCACATTAAACCCTTTAGTTCAAATAAAATTACAAATATAACCTTTTAGTTCAATTTTAATTTTAAACTTCCCTAAAGTTAACTTATATCAAGTGTTAATATAACTAATTAAATTGGGTACTCAAGTGGTGAGTTTTATTATTGGATAATGGATAGTCAATTGTGTTTAACAGTGTGTTTTTTTTTTTCTAATTTTTGGTTCACAAGTTTTTTTCGTTTTCAATTGTTTATATATGTATTATGGGTAAAAAATCGGATTTGTGTTAGAATTTTATCAATAAAAATTTCATGTACTTTATCTATATGTGTTTAACTTTGATTGAAAGACGCAGACAAGTTCATTATCTATGAATAGTTTTATAATATAATTTTATTTTTTTATATTTTTTTTGCCGTACCCGTATCTTGAATTTTTGAGTTTTGCCGTTCCCCGTACCCGTATCGTCCCCGTACCCCAGTCCCGTACCCGTTTCCGTGCTACATAGACACGCGTCATAGTGTATCGCACATACCTCACAATCTGTTAATTAGCGACTCCATAGCGTGATTCCGACAACGAATTCCGACTCCGGTGCTACAATTTCTGCCGGAAACCAGGAAGAAGAGCGGCTGCGTGTTTTTGCGTTTTAGCTTTTTAGGGTTAAATAACTTTATGATTTTTAGTGTTTAACTCCTCTATCTTTCACTACTTTACATTTACTTGTAAAAAATTACATAAAAAGTGTAAAATTTTTGTTTCACTAGTTTACATTTGGTACTTAAACTTATAAATTTATACATAAAAAGTATAAAATTAACATTATAAATGTATATGAAATTATAAATAACTATTTTTTATTTTTTAAATTTTGAACTACCTTATCGCTAAACACAAAATAGGGGGCGCTATTTCGTCACTATTTGCTCCTCTAAGGTGGCAAGGTTGATAGTTTTACCCAAAGTTCCTTTTGGTTCAAAACTTCATCGTTTTTATAGTCATGTGTGAAAGCAAATTTTTTTTGAGTTCAATAGTATCTTGTTTTCTAGTAAAAACGATTTGATAGGTTTAATCTTTTAGGCATTAAAAGTTTCCTTCGGGCAACTTTCAACCTTTTAGCAGTTTAAGCCTTTTTTGCATATTCTTGTGTTTTTTTCATAAAATATTTTACATTGTCTAGAATATTCCGAGTTACTTTTGTCTTTTGTTCAGGTATCTGTTACCATTGTTACTTGAATACGACTCGACAGCAGAAGAACCTGATACCACAGAGGCACACGGGGTGGGCGCTAGTGTGCAAACCGCTAAAAACTTGCATGCGGTACGGGCTGCTCGTGCACTATCAAGAATTAGTGGCATGGCCATTGAAAGCCCAACACCTTATAACCAAGATGCAGCTGATGCTCTCAAAGCTCTTTTAACTCCTAAACTTGCTAGCATGCTAAAAGACGAGCTACCAAAAGACCTTTTGATCAAATTAAACTCGAATCTGGAGTTACCAGAGGTAAATTCACTTGTGTATTTTAATTTTCTTGAGAAGACAAACAATCTTCTAATTAAATTGGCAACATTAGGGCTGCAAACGAACCGAACGAACACTCGTTTGTTAAGGAATATATGTATTCGCAAACTGTTCATGAACACTTACCGAACGAGATTTTATGTTTGTGTTTGTTTGTCAAGGAAATGAACGTGTTCGTGTTCGTTTGTTACTTTTAGGCAACGAACACAAACGAATGTTGATGAACACAAATGAAAACAAACGAACACAAACAAGCGTTTATGAACTAAATATATATTACACCAACACTTATTAAATATTTTATTTGTCGGAGTGTTGAAGTATTTAAATAAAATATTAAAACTAAAAACACTGATGAACTATCGAACACGTTTACGAACATAAATGAATGAACGCATCCTTAGTTCATGTTTGTTCGTTACTAAACGAACGAAATTTCTTGTTCACGAACGTTTGTTTGATAAACGAACAAACAGAAATGAATTTCCCACCTAACGGTTCACGAACTATTTGCTGAACGTTTGGTTTGTTTGCAGCCCTAGGCAATATGGTTTAGGTTAAATTGGTATGAACAAAATTATTTGTCGGCCGTGATGAAAAAAGTTCAATACTTGGGTCGTCGTCACATGCAATATTCATCCAAATTTTTGTGAAGATTAAATATCTCGTTATCAATTTTTTTCATGGTGTAAATAATATGGTGGCAGATTATATGGAACTCTTCAACCCGAGCGGAGCTATTGAAATATGTTGACCAGAAACGTGCAGCCTTAGCACCAGATGATTCTCATGACTTAAAGGATTCACATGCCTTTATATACGAAGCTTTATCGAAAGAGATCCTAATCGGAAATGTGTATTTAAGGGTTTATAATGATCAGCCCAACTTTGAAGTCAGTGAACCAGAATCCTTTTGTGTTGCCCTTGTGGAATTTATATCAAGCATAGTTCGCAATCAACACACTTCAGAGCTTGAAAGAAATCATGATGATGTTAAATCATATAACGAAGAGAAAGTTGTAGATGATACCGTAACCGTAACATCATCTGATGGGAACTTAACGGATAAGGAAGATCTGGGTATGGTTGGAAACCTTCAACTTGGTCTGACCTCTCTTCAGGTATGTTACCGGTTTTCTTTATAGGTGGCAAGTAATGGTTGATATTAGGGCTGCAAATGAACCGAACGAACACGAACGAGACCTTGTTCTTGTTCGTTTGTTAAGGATATATAGGTGTCCACGAATTGTTCATGAACACTTATCAAACGAGATTTTCTGTTCATGTTCATTCGTTAAGGAAATGAACGTGTTCGTTTGTTAGTTTAGGGTAACCAGTGTTCATGAATACAACAGACACAAACTAATTTTCATGAACACAAATGAAAACAACTGAACACAATCAAGTGTTCATGAACAAAATATATAATACACTAATACTTATTAAATATTTTATTTTTCAGAAATTGAAGTATTTAAATAAAATATGATAACTTAAAACACTAATGAACTATCGAGCATAAACGAACACGTTACCAAATGTTCACGAACGTAAATGAACGAACGCAGCCTCTGTTCATGTTCGTTCATTTATTAAACGAATGGACATAAACGAATTTCCCGCCGAACGGATCACGAACTGTTCGTTGAGCGTTCGGTTCGTTTGCAGCCTTAGGACTTGAAATTGCCACTTTACTCTTGTCCTAGGTTATGTTATCGAATTTTCAGAAAATTTTTGTTTGGTGTTGAAATAAAAGTTTGGGGCTTACAACCTATTAATCTTTTTGTGTCTTGCAGAATTTGCTAACAAGCGACCCTAATTTGGCATCTGTATTTTCATCAAAAGAAAAATTATTACCTCTTTTCGAATGTTTTTCTGTTCCGGTTTCCTCCGGAAGCAACATTCCGCAACTATGTTTGAATGTGCTGTCGCGTTTAACAACACACGCTCCTTGTTTGGAGGCTATGGTAGCTGATGGATCTAGTGTTCTTCTTTTACTACAAATGCTTCATTCTACCCCTAATTGCCGAGAAGGTGTTCTTCATGTTCTTTATGCCCTTGCAACCACACCGGAACTCGCATGGGCTGCTGCCAAACACGGCGGTGTTGTCTACATTCTTGAACTTCTCCTCCCGCTGCGTGGTAGTTTTTCTATTTGTTTATTCTCGTTTTGTTTTATTATTAATTGTTTTTCTGATTCATTTGGGTTAACGGATCAAAACGTACTGGGGCCAGGGAGGATAGTATTATAGGGTGTTGAAAGGAGCTCGGCTTGGTTGCTTTGACTTGATTGTTGACTTTTTTAAAAAGAGTAAAGTACACGTACGGTCCCTGTGGTTTACCGAATATTAGGATTTGGTCCCTAGCTTTCCACAAGTACATAAATGGTCTCTCAGTCCCTGTGGTTTGCACTTTGTAACACATTTAGTCCTCAACTTTTTCCGAAAGTACATGGATGGTCCCAGTGGTTAGCACTTTGTAACGCATTTAGTCCCTGACTTAGACATGCTAGAACCTTTAGATTAGCTTTCCAAAAGTACACAAATGGTCCCTGTGGTTTGCATTATGCAACACATTTAGTCCTTAGTTTTTTCCAAAAGTACGTGGATGGTCCCTGTGGTTTGCACTTTGTAACGCATTTAGTCCCTGACATAGACATGCTAAAACCTTTAGATTTGTAGCTGGGGACTAAATGTGTTACAAAGTGCCAACCACAGGGACCATATGTGTACTTTTGGAAAGCTAGGGACCAAATCCAAATTTTGGGTAAACCACAGGGACCATTCGTATACTATACTCTTTACTTTTCTGGCTTTCTTTTGATGGGTCAAAATTGCCACTTGTAATTCTAATTGACATAAGTTTTTTATTGGACATTTGTTTGTTTTTATTTGTGGCAGAAGAAGTCCCGCGACCTCAAAGAGCAGCGGCGGCCTCTTTATTAGGGAAGCTTGTGGCCCAACCGATGCACGGGCCGAGGGTAGCGATCACACTTGCACGATTTCTGCCAGATGGATTGGTATCTATAATTAGGGACGGGCCCGGTGAGGCTGTCGTAAGTGCTCTTGAACAAACGACAGAAACGCCAGAACTCGTATGGACACCAGCAATGGCTGCTTCTTTAGCAGCACAGGTTGCAACAATGGCGTCAGATGTTTACCAGGAGCAGATGAAAGGTCGGGTTTTCGATTGGGATGTACCGGAACAAGCCTCTAGCCAACCCGAAATGAGAGACGAGCCTCAGGTACTTTATATTAATGGGTCAATTCAGGTTATGTTTTTTGGAAACCAAACCGAAAAATCGAAAACACGTCTCTAGCCAACCGACTCATAACCGAATTAACCAACAAAACCAAACCGAAAAAATCGAACCATATCAAAACTGGTGGGTTGGTTAATTGTTATTTTGAAAACCGAAAGTAGCGGGTCGGTTGTGGTTACTAGTGTTTCCATACCTACCATAACCGAACCAAACCAAGATTTAGTAAAATCTGTCGGATTTTGGACTTTTCACCATTTTTCAATATATGATGTTTTTTATTAAACGTTTGTTAGAATTTATGGGTTATATTATATCGTTTTGGTTAAATGTTTGTTTAAATTTATTGTTTATGTCATATCGCTTTGTTTGAATACTCGGTCATAATCAATGTTAATATTATAGGTTATACACTTATACGTATTTTATAATACTATGTAATACATTAATATATACAAAGGTGTAATAACAATTTATTCCATGCTCGATTTTTTTAAATTTTCTTAGTTAGACATAAATTCACGTTTAACCGACCCGCTATAACCATCAAAACCGATTAACCGAAACTGCCATAACCGATAGGTTATGGTTATGATTATCCATTAACCGCATCGCGGTTATGGTTATGGTTTTTGGTCAACACCACATATGTTACTGATGGTGTTTCAAATGCTCATTAACAGGTTGGTGGAATCTACGTAAGACTATTCTTAAAAGACCCGAAATTCCCACTTAGAAACCCGAAGAGATTTCTCGAAGGGTTGTTAGACCAGTATCTTTCATCAATCGCCGCAACACATCACGACAATCAAGGATCGGATCCCGAGCTCCCACTACTATTATCCGCCGCATTGGTATCGTTGTTGCGAGTCCACCCTGCTCTTGCAGATCACGTCGGGTTTTTAGGTTACGTCCCCAAATTACTGTCTGCAGTAGCCTTTGAGGCAAGGCGTGAAACAATGTCTTCAGAAGAATCTAGAATGTCAGATGCACCATTTGAAGATGAGGATAATGATAATCCTTCCCAGGTGTCGCAAACGCCGCAAGAACGCGTGCGGCTTAGCTGCTTACGCGTGCTACATCAATTGGCCGCTAGCACCACGTGTGCAGAAGCCATGGCCGCTACTAGTGTTGGGACAACTCAGGTAAATTGTTGTATACATGCTCAATTAAAATTATGAGCAATGTACATTGATGGTCCCTGTGGTTAACCAAAATTTTGGATTTGGTCCCTAGTTTTTCAAAAGTACATGGATGGTCCCTATGGTTTGCACTTTGCAACACATTTAGTCCCTAGCTAAACAGATATAAAGGTTTTAGCATGTTCAAATTAGGGACTAAATGCGTTACAAAGTGCAAACCACAGGGACCATCTGTACTTTTGGCAAAAGTTGGAGACTAAATGCGTTACAAAGTGCAAACCACAGGAACTGTTCGTGTACTTTTGATATGTCAGGGACCAAATCCAAAATTTTGGTCAACCACAGGGACCATCCATGTACTTTACTCTGAAATCTTAATGCATCTTTTATTTTTTAAATCTTTTTCTTTTCGTTTCTCTCTCAGGTGGTTCCACTGTTAATGAAAGCCATTGGATGGCAAGGTGGGAGCATACTAGCACTTGAGACACTAAAACGTGTGGTGGTTGCTGGAAATAGAGCAAGGGATGCACTTGTTGCACAAGGTCTCAGGTGAGACATAAAAAAATAAGAACAATAAATTTATAACTGTAAAAGAATTATAGAAAAAATAGGGTGAAATGTCAGATTGGTAGTTAATACATTCAGTTTGATGAGTTTTTTCGCTGTTTAAAGTGCTGTAACGTTTTTCGTTTATAGGGTTGGGCTTATTGAAGTACTGCTGGGGATTCTCGATTGGAGAGCCGGAGGGAGAAACGGGCTTCGCTCTCAAATGAAGTGGAATGAATCTGAAGCATCCATTGGTCGGGTGCTTGCAATAGAGGTTAGCTGAAATTCAAGGAAAAAAACTATCAGTTAATTATTCACTCTTTCTATTTCCGTTATTTAGTGATTTCCTTTTTGTTAATATAGGTATTGCATGCATTTGCAACGGAAGGGGCCCACTGTACTAAAGTTCGGGACATACTTGATTCCTCTGAAGTAAGTGACCATCTAAGATCATTAATTACACTACTATTATAAAATTTATGATTCAGATTTTTATATGGATTTCATCTGATTAATGAAAACTATTTTCGGCAGGTTTGGGCGGCATATAAAGACCAAAAACACGATCTTTTCCTTCCTTCAAATGCGCAAATAGCAAGTGCTGGGATTGCTGGACTGATAGAAAATTCTTCACCAACGAGAATCGCTTATTCGTTAACTGCCCCGCCCCCACCACCACCCCAGTCAAATCCATCATCACCACCTGCTGCAGTCACATATGATTTGAATGGGTCATAAATGAGTTGATTTTACACACAAAACAATCATAAAGTAGGGATGTGTCCGGGCCGACAAATAACAAACGCGTCATATTTCTCTCTTTGTATAGCATACTGTACAGGTTTTCTATCTTTCGTTCTTATGCTACTGAGGTGGGAGATGGATCTTTTTCTTTTGAGATAAAAGTTATGATAATTGTGATTTTATGTAAAGAATCTTTAGATGAATGCCAGTTTTTTGCATAGATAGTTTGAGGTGATCTGGCTTATGTTAAGTTGCTTTACTATGTTTGGTTTGAAGAGGAAATTATAAGCTTTATTTGTTGTTTTTTTTCCTTTTTTTTTGGGATTGACATGTGTGCTTTGGGTCTCTGGCTTCCGAAGCTGTTGGTTGAACAGAGTTTAGTGGGTTGTGCACAACAATTTTTCGACATCGAAGAACTATAGCTTCGTTTACAATAGGATCAAGTTTGCTATTCGAAAGGGGTTGTGACACAACTTGTAGGATCGAGTTTGCTATTCGAAAGGCGTTGTGACACAACTTGTCTGTTTACCTGCCACTTTACTGTAGATTTCTAATGGATTGGATTGAAATTAAAAAAATGATCACATATTGAAAGAACACCAGTCAATTATGCAATTTAAAACGTTTGAACACAAACAAAAAAGCCGTAGGCTACCCATCATAGATAAACAACTAAACAAGTACATAAGAGCATCAGAAATGCATATATACGCATTGCGGTTTTTTACATTTTATATTGTTTAAATTATAGTTCTCTTTTGCCAAGAAAAGAAACTGTATGTACACAGTATGTAGGAAAACTGTATGTTTATTAGACAAACACTATTAACAACACATTTGATTCGATCGATTCCATTTCATTTGATTCTTCTATACAACCCATAACTTCTCACATGGTAAAGAAAAAGAGACATGAAACTCATAATCAACTTGACAGAATCTTCGTCATCCAATTCTGCGATGCTCAAGTTTTAATTTACCTATTGGTGATGAAGTTTCATGCTTGTTGCTGAATGGAGTCTTGTGTGGATGAAATGTCGTTACTGCCCTTAATTTCAAACTTACATAACGGACACGATGCATTGATCTTCAACCATTTATCTACACATTCTATATGAAAGAAATGCGTGCAAGGAAGCTCCCTCAATAGATCATTATCCGCATATTTTGCTAGGCATATGCAACAAACCTGCATCGTTTTCAACCATCTCTATGTTAAAATAGACACTATTCCTAGTTTTTTTTTTTTTTTGAATTTTAAACTAAGGGAAAAAACCAATAAAAGGAAAAGGTTAATCCCATTATTCCCATAAAAAAACAATATACTTTTGACGAAAAACGTCCCCCCAACCTAATTTTAGTGTAAAGTCCCTTGTCAAAATACTAGAAAGAGACACTAAAGTAACTTTTGAGTTCTGTATATAAATTAGTATTTTGACCCGCCGCAGCGTCAAAACTTAAAGTAACCCGAATTTGTACCGTCAATTATTTGACCTGATTCGTTTGCGAACAAAACCTACGTCAAAACGTTGACCAACTGAAAACATACATAAAAATAAGCAAGAAAACGTATTATATTTGACATGACTGAGAAAAAATTACGTCAAAACGTAAACCGACTTGGTGTATACCGAAACGTACTAAAAAAGCACGTAAGAAAATAGTATTTTTTTTTAAGTTAAAGAATGATGCAACTTATACCGCCTAGTGATAACGTATTATAAATTGACCCGACTCAATTTCGAACAAAATTTATGACAAAACGTAGACCACTGGCTTCAAAACATAAACCAAATTGGATTTATACCGAAACAGTTAAAAAAAGCACGTAAGATAATAGAGTTTTTGTAAGTTGATACCGCACGATGTGGCGGCGTTAAAACGTAAAATAACTCGAATTTATACCGCCTAATAAAAACGCATTATATTTGACCAGCCTCGTTTTTAGCAAAACGTAGATGAACCGAAAATGTACATAATAAACATGAAAACGTATTGACAAAATGTAGACCTACCGAAAACATACACAAAAATAAAACAAACGTATTGTATTTGACCCACATACATAAAAATAAGCATGTAAAACTCAGCGGGTCAAAATGACATTTTACAAAGTGTTTATAAAGCTAAGGGGGTTAAAAAAAGAAAAGAAAAACCATAAAAAGAAAAGACAAAAACCAATGATGTGACAACCGCTACGGTCAAAACCATTCTACAATTCTTATATACATAATGTCCATGCATTTCTCTAAACCGCACTTACTTATGTTTTTTTACAATACAATCATGACTTGGTAACTCTTAAATTGGTCAAAATTTGATAAAGTAACGTCCAACATTTTTTGCCAAAAATAAAATTATACCATCTTATTCCTACCAATTACGTGACATCTATTTAAAAAAGGGAAATAGAGAAAGAGAATGGTTTATGTTAAAATATAGAGATGTAATGACTTACAGCGTCTTCCCCAGAGATAGCACGCTCTTTATCTGTCCCAGCGGCTAGAATCCCGCCTTCATCAACAACCGAATCGTTATTATCTTTAGTCTCGAAATTTCCATTTTTCTTTGATTTGAACTTATGTGTTGGTAAAGCATTAATAGAATCATCACTCGCTCCTTTCATTTGATTCATGTCCTCGTGAACACCAAGAATTGAAATGATGCAAGGCAGACAACAGCATATCATTCCACATAAAATGAAAGGCATTGCGTACCCAATACAGCTGAAGGTAAGAAATACAATACATAGCCTGTAACAACAACAAAGCATAAAGAATTTTTTAATTAGGTAAAGTTCGTCATGACAAAACGTACATGCGGTGGCTAATGGGTTAAAAGTTAAAACGAGTTTGGGTCGGTCAAAAGTAGTTCTATGACGGGTTGGGCCGGGTCAGGTTGGAGTGCTGGACTGGTCAACAAACACTTTTTCCTTTTTTAAAATTTACAGATAGCTAATGTGTTAAAAAAAATTACGAGACTATAATATTATAAGAACAAATTTAAACCCTTGGACCCTCAAAATTCATACACGGGTCCATGGACTTTATTAATACAACATTAAATCTGACATTATAATTATAGGGGAAGGTTAACGTACAATATTCCTTAACATGCGATGATACGATATGAAATTACGCACGTTATAAAACTTAAAACCCTAATCACGCATGTTGAAAAACCATAAATCACGCATGTTGTAAAAACATAATCACGCATGGTTTTGATTTTTCAACATACGTGATTATGGTTTTCAACATGCGTGATTAGGGTTTTGAGTTTTATAACGTGCGTAATTTCATATCGTACGTTAAGGAATATTGTATTATACACTTTCACTATATTTATATATAACAAAGTTCATGCTTGTGAATGGTGATGCACCACCTCCCTTTACTAAAATAAGCCGCACCATATACGCCAAAATGAGCCGCCTTTTGTGGTTTTTGTATTTTTGTGTGTTTTTTAACTTTCAATCGCACCCGTATACTTTAAATAACTTGCGTTATACTGATTGTCGGTATTGTACTTTTGTAGTTTTCCCTTTCGGTTGCTATACCGAGTGTCCTTATTGTATTGAGACCGTAACGAACTGAACTGATACCGACTGGATTCCCGCCGCAACGTGCGGGGGAAGTATATTAGTTTCTAACAAATATGTATTTGTTTGTTCCCGAAATATAAAAGAAACTCAATGACTATGTCATTTTTCCATGATTCTGTCCCTAAACTAAATGAAGACCTTTTTGTTGTATTATTACAAGTTTAAGAATTTTACCAAGGAAAATTAAGTCAAGCGACCAATGTGTGAAATTAGCAAAAGTCTATAGAGTATTTTAACGATTACCCATATAGTAACTTAAACTTGTTTAGTAAAACGATTTAAAAAAAATTATGCCTACAAATACATTTTGGATGACTTTAACCCTGTTTGACCCACTCGACCCGTTATAGATTAAGCATAACCCATATTGACCCATTTGCACAAGCGCACACAGTGAGTATAGGTAAGGAGGAGGAAATCTATTTGAGATAATGTAATATATTAGTGGCACCTGTACAAATTAGGAGCCTCAGCAGATGATGAATGGCCTCCAAATATCCAAACATTACCAACTACGAACCATACAGCGGAAAAGCAATCCAACGCCATTTTAAAATGGTCCACAAGCATCGTAAGCCTGCTTACAAGAACTCGTACAATCAAGTCCCTCATATTTATTACAAACTAAGTTTATAAAATATAAACGTGTCAGATATGCAGATTTACCTGGCATTCGAACCCACATTTAGACCATTCCAAGTGTCGGGTGATGTGGCAGGCCGATTTTCCTCCTCTGAAGACCGAGCAAACGAGATTGTTATGTAAGAATTCGGTTCGGGTTGGTTAGCCTCGGAAGGTGGCTGTCGGGCCTGATTTGACCCGTTTTCAGTAGCCTGGTTTCTATGAAGATAACGCCAGTACAAAAACGGCAGACTTGCAACACACCCAGCAGCGTAACCGACAATCCAAGCAAACAAAGGAGTCTGCGGGTTTTCGTTTCTTGATACATACAAAACAACAACAGATGCAATAATCTGTCCCAAAGTGAAGCCCAGCTCGATTGAAATCCATAACAAAGTATCAAACGGGCTCCACCTACGACGGCCCAACCCGTCCCCTCTCCTCCCAAGTGAACTTGACCCGCTCGACGAAGCCCGGACCAACTGAGAAGCAGAGTCTCGCGGGCTACGAGCCAGCCCGTTAAGAGAATTATTGGATCCATTTGATGATGATGTGTCATCATCACCTACTGTTTCCAAATCAATTACGTGCTCATTTCCATGGTTTTCTCGAGCTTCCACCAGCAACGGGTAACTATCAGTTGCATGGTCTATGTTATTTTGCTCTTCAGTGGTTACATCCATCCTAATTTTCCAATAATCGAAAAAAACGATTGGAAATGATGCTGTAAAAATACAATGTTTCAAAGTTCAGTCCCCCTTAGGAATTAGGATCACTACGCATCATAATATATAGATTCCTGCAACATGCAAGCTGGATAGAATGTTAAACAATCTATATGTACATAAATCACACAAATACCATAAATTACTAGTTTAAGCAATAGTTGTTAATGGTGAAAAGAGACAAATAGCGATATAAGATACCTATATGCTACATAGTGAATAGCGATACACTAGAATTTTTTTTAATTTATATGTATATTATATCAAAATACCCTGGTATATACGCTATTTTACATGTATATTTAACAAAAACCTAAAATCCAGCTATTTTATAGCTATATCTAATCTCTATTTATAATAAAATAAACTGAAATCCCTCTATTTATGGCTACATATCCTATAGCGACCTTCGACCTATACAGTATACACTACGCTATTCGCTATAGTGATCATAGTGACCGCTATTGACAACTATGGTGTACCTAAAACAAAAAGACTGAAATGCCCTTACTTGTAACAAAAAAAAAATAACGGATTTAGTCATATAGACTGAAATAGCAACAAATGGAAACCACGGTGTCCTTGGCAAAAAAAAATAAACTTTTGGATTACGGTGGAACTTTTGGCAAACCTACGGGGACGGAAAACAAACTTAACTCTTTCAATTATTTGAGCAAAACACCCTAACCAGTAAATAAAAGCACCTAACTTTAGCAAGGTTTGCCCAAAAATATGCTAACTTGAAGAACATAAGAATGGTGAAATATATTTTACAAACCAATATATATATAGGCTCAAACTATCTACACACCAAGTGTGTAGATAGCCAACCCAAAAAGGTGTTTTTTGTCCTATATGCATACCCTGCAGTGTCGAGCTGTGGCCAAAGCGCGGCGTTTTGGTCCGGTCAACCAGACAAAGACTGACGGGTGTCTGACGGGTCTGTTGACCGGACCAAAACGCCGAGCTTTGGCCGCGTTTTGGTCCTGTCAACCAGACCGGGTGTCAGTCTTTTGTCTGGTTGACAGGACCAAAACGCGGCCAACGCTCGGCGTTTTGGTCCGGTCAACAGACCCGTCAGACACATGTCAGTCTTTGTCTGGTTGACCGGACCAAAACGCCGCGATTTGGCCACAGCTCGACACTGCAGGGTGTGCATATAGGACAAAAAACACATTTTTGGTGTGCCAATAGGCAAATGGGTGTGCAAATACCTAGCTACTTCCAGCTACAAACCTTAATACCTTATCTCACAAATACCATAAATTACTAGTTTCATTTCAACAAGTAAAAAAAAAACCTAACCAGTAAATAAAAAGTACCTAAATTTAGCTGAAAATTTGCATAAAAGGGTAAACAAAATACACACGCAACTAGAATTCAGCTGAACAAACATAAAGGCTCTAAATTTACCCCCAAATTTATTCAATTTCACCAACAAAATTACAAAAAAATCAAACTAAAACTCAACTAAGAGACCACTTAAACCGTCAATTAAATCAATTATGAATTAACAATCAACGAATTAACCTAAAAAGTAAAAACCTTAACGAATTTTCATAATCATCAACAACAACAAGGTTCAACCGATCAGTTCATGTAGCGATGATGAATTGAAATATAAATTATGCGATGATGAAATTGAATATATATATGCAAAATTGAAGAACAGATTATGAAGAGATAAAATGAAATTGAAGACATAGAATGGGTTGAAAAACTAGGGTTAGGGATTAAGAAAACGTACCAGTTGCGATTAAGGGATTTTTGGTTGAAAAATAAACAAAGGGTTACTTTTGCGGTTAAATTCCCCTTTTTAACAAGAAAGAAACAACACACAGCTTTTGTTTTATCCCTGTTTCTTCACAAACCCGACCCGGTTAAATAACTCGGAGCCCCGACCCTTTAAACAAAAAAAAAGTAAATAAACATTTTAGTCTATCAGGTTTGTCTTAATTGTCACTTTAGTACAAATAGTTTTTTTTCTCCTCTAGATTTCCAAGTTTTTCATTTTTTTTACCATTTTGTTCCAACCCATTAACTTCGTTAAAAAATGTAAGTTAACTCTCACTAAATAGTTTGTTAGTTGCCATTTTCATCCAAAACCATTTTTTTTCTTTTATTCAGATAGGGATGGATTAAAATGAGAACTACTTTGAGCTGTAAGAACTGTGAAAACTAGGTCATCCAAAAGGTTTTTCAAAATTTGTTTTTTTCTCAAAAGTCATAAAAAATCACTTGTTTCAGCCAAAAAATAAAAATAAAAAAAATGTCGTATACCCACATTTACATGAGGCGTAAAAAAATATTTATCTTCGTACAAAATTTACACCAACGCGTAAAAAAACTTGCATCAGTCAAAACTACCGACTCGACAATTTTTTTACCCTTTTTTTCAGATGTGTTTATAATATTTTCATCTACGTTTGTGCAAAAAGATTTTGGGCCAACTCGCGCGGGAATAATAAGTTCTCACAACTCGTGGTGGTTCTCATTTGAACCGAGCCCTATTCAGATATATGTGTGTGTGTGTGTGTGTGTAGGGGAAGGTTTAACGAGAACGTTAAATATTGTGAGAACGAATAAAAAAACCGCAAAAACTTGGTCAAAAACAATTCAAATTCAAAAAAAGATTTTTTTATACTTATCATTATTATTCGAATACAATGTTAGAAAATAAATTTACACGTTTAAATTTACATGTGTTCGTCAATTTTGAAAATTTACCCATGTGTAAGTTTCTTTTACACGTGTAAATTTGTTGTATTTAACAAATTTACTCATGTGTAAAAAATTTATTACGAGAGATTTTATGAGATGAGAACTGAATTATTTGATGTTGTAAATTATTTTTTTATGTTGTATTTTAATTACATTGAGTTTTGTATTAAAAAAATTGGTTTTGATTGATTTTCTCATTTGTTCTCACGGTTCTCGCGAAATTTAGCGTTCTCGAGATAACCCTCCCATATATATCATCATCATACTCAGTAAATCCCACCAATAACAAAGCAATGGTAGGGTCTGAGGAGGGTAAGATGTAGACAACCATACCTTTACCCAATGTTGTAGAAGGCGCTAGGCGCTAGTCGGGCGGTGAGGTACAGCCTAGGGATTAATCGGGATTAATCAGGATTAATCGGGATTAATCGGAATGGGATTTTTATATGTATTTTTTCAAAATTATATATATATACCCAATAATATAAAAATAATACTTCAAAATTCACATAAATACTTCAAGTTTCAGATAGTATGGTTCGATTTTGACCCATTTTAACCAATTTTGACCGCCTAGGACCGCCTAGAACCGCCTAGGACCGATTTTGATCGATTTTGACCGACTAATATTGTCCGATTAATCCGTTTTTTGACCGCCTAGGACCGATTTTGACCGCCTAGGACCGATTTTGACCGATTTTTTACTATGACCGATTAATTGACCGCCTAGCTCAAAATTAGGCAGTAGATGACCGCCTAGCGCCTAGGCGCCGATTAATCGGCCGCCTAGGCCGATTTCTGCAACCATGCCTTTACCCCGTAGGAATAAAGAGGCTGCTTCCAGTGAGACCCCCGACTCGATAGTAGTTTTGCATCAAGCCTTGGACATAAGGCACATAACACTCAGCAATCGAGACAAAGACCGATTAGTGCATTTACCCTTTTGTCTTTCAGCTATCAACGCCACCACACGATAAATGATTAACCGTCCTCAGCTTTTAATGTTATTTTCACGAAATTAGTAAAATAACGTTAAAATTAGTGCACTTTCACTTTTGCCCCTCGATGACCCACACATATATACATTATATGCGCATACCAACCCTCCCATATATATATATACATATATATATATATATATACATATATATAGGGGACCGCTAAAATGAAAACCACCTCTAGTTATGAGAACCATGAGAACCACTTATTAGCCCTTAGATCAACTTTATGGATGGATAAGATTAAAAGTAACAAAAATTAATATTAAATGGTTTTTGTCTTATTATGTCTTTAATATTATAATTCAAAAGGGTATTTAAGTAATTTTGTTTTTTTTGTCTTATTAAGTTTATTGTTTTTTATTATAATTTTGTCCTATTACATTAATTATTTTTTTCTAAAATCAGATTTCTTTATTAAACAAATATTTTGAAATCATATTTTTTATATAAAAAAAATTTATGCGCGTTTTTTTACCACCCGTTTTTTACGCGCGTTTTTTTACGACCCGTTTTACGCTCCGTTTTTTCACGCCGATTTTGCGACCGTAGTTTTTAAGTGCCGTTTTTAGGCCCGGTTTTAGGCGCCGTTTTTTGCCGCGCCGTTTTTTACGTCACGTTTTTTACAAGCCGTTTTTGCGCCCCATTTTTTATGTCCCGTTTTAACGCGCCGTTTTAGCGTCCCGTTTTTATGTCCCGTTTTTACGCGCCGTTTATACGGCCCGTTTTACGCGCCGTTTTTCTACGCCCCGTTTTTTCACGCCGTTTTTTGCGCCCGGGTTTTTACGTGCGGTTTTTTATTCCCGGTTTTACGCGCCGTTTTTTACACTTTTTACGTTTTACGTTTTACGTTTTACGTTAACCTTTTTAGACTTTTTACATTTTAAGTTTTACGTTAAAATTTTTACGTTTTACGTTAAAACTTTTTACTTTTTATGTTAAAACTTGTTAATTTTTACGTTTTACGTTAAAACTTTTTACTTTTTACGTTTTACGTAAAACTTTTTACTTTTTACGTAAAACTTTTTACTTTTTACGTAAACCTTTTTATTTTTTACGTTTTACGTTAAAACTTTTTACGTTTTACATTAAAGCTTTTTACGTTTTACGTAAAACCTTTTACGATTTACGTTTTTTAACGCGCCGTTTTTTACACGTTTTTTACGCGCCGTTTTTCCAAGCGTCGTTTTTTCCACGTTTTTTAACGCGCCGTTTTTTCACGTTTTACGTACCACTTTTTACGTTTTACGTTTTACGACTAACGTAAAACTTTTTACGTGTTGCGTAAACCTTTTAACGTTTTACGTAAAACCCTTTACGTTTTACGTAAAACCTTTTACGTTTTAGGCGCCGGTTTTTTACGTTAACGTTTTTTACTTTTTTACATTTTACGCGCCGGGTTTTTACGTTAAGATTTTTAAATTCAGGTTTTTTACGTTAACGTTTTTTTTCGTTTTAGTAAAAAAAAAAATTACGTTTTTACGTTTAACTAAAACTTTTTATGTTTTACGTTAAAAAGTTTACGGATGACGTAAAAAAGTTTACGGTTTAATTATTTTTACAAAAACTTTTTTACGCAAAAACGAACGCACCCAGAAATCGCAAACTCGGTGAAGCGTCTCAGATATATTGTTATCATCATCGACGCCTAGAATTAAAAAAAAACCCAACAAACAAAAATCAAAAGAACGAGTGGATTCTAGAAAAAAAAACGATGTTTTGGCTCAGATTTTCCGATAATCAGAGGCTGCAAAATGGGGTTGCAGGTTCAAAAGCCTACCCTCCGCCGTCCTTGCCGCGCCATTGTCATTTTTTTTACATCATCACTACCGATTCAAATGAGGCACCATATTCAACTGATTTAAACATTCAAAAAGGGACAAGAACATCATTCAAACAGATTTCAAACCCAGATTCAACATTCAAACATATTCAAACGATTTGAACATTCAAAAGGGACAAGAACATCATTCAAACATATTCAAACGATTTGAACATTCAAAAGGAAACAAGAACATCATTCAAACATATTTCAAACGCAGATTCAACATGAAACCCAGATTCAACATCAAACCCATATTCAAACATCAAACCCATATTCAAACCGAGATTCAACATGAAACCCAGATTCAACATGAAACCCAGATTCAACATCAAACCCATATTCAAACATCAAACCCATATTCAAACCCAGATTCAACATCAAACCCAGATTCAACATCAAACCCACCAAAAATAATGAAAAAACCCAAACTTTTTGAATCAAAGAACCCAATCAAAACAGAAACAACAAATCAAAAGAACCCAATAAAACCAACAATCAACAACCGAAAAACAACTCTCCTCCATGCAAGCTCCAGCTAAGTACCTATTGACCTGCAAAGCATGTAGTAACGAGTCAACAACAAGTTGAGTGAGTTCACGGTTGGGTGTTCGTTTTAAGTTGTTTCGAAAACAGTTCCCTTTATCTGGCATCCTGCCGTGGGGGTTACCCCATAGTTAAAAACGTGACTTGTTTATTCCCGGTTACTCTGGCAATCCAGCCGTGGGGGCTACCCCGTGTTAGTTATCTGGCATTTCGGCCGTGGGGGCTACCCCATGTATACACTAGACTCGTTACCATATCGACTGCTGACTGTAGTCATGTTTATGTGCCCTGAAACTGTCAATGTCTATCATCATTGACGTGCCCCAGATCCATTAGTTCACGCCCGTCCTCTGCGGCACGGTGTGAGGTTTGTCAGACCTAAATAGCGCTATCTAACTAATGACCCGCTCGCCATTGGCCCGGCGATTAAGTCGATATAAAAAGGAGGGACTTTGTGATAGAGTTTTTGGTCTAGTACGAGTTATCTGTCCGTGAGGACGAGGAATTACATTCCTGAACCATTGATTTCCTACCCAAGGAGGACGAGGAATCTACGTTCCTTAACCCCATTCCCAACCCAGGGAATCCCATGCTTTGTAGAGGGTGTGAACTCACCTTGGTTTGCTCGGCAGATACACAGAAAGGTCAATCAAGCAATATTGTGGTCACTCACGTCCTATCATAGTTGCGTCATACAAATCAGGTTCGTATTCAAGTAGTACACGTATGTTTCTAGCACATTGCATTCAAGTATCATTCATGGCAGCCCAAACAACATTCACATTCAACAGTAACACATAAGGCCCATACGTTCGGCCCAATTACTTAGGCCCGTAATAGTGTGCAAGTCCAAATCAGCGTGTACATGCATGTAGTGGTCTCGAGTCGCAACTGGACTCGCAAACAAGGTCTCGAGTCAAGATGTTTGGGTGTTGATCAAGTGGGGTCTCGAGTCGCAACCGGACTCGCAACCGTGGGTCTCGAGTCGTCACGAGGTGATCTCGAGTTGTAGCTTCATGGTCTCGAGTCGCAACGGATGAGGTCTCGGGTTATGCATATGTTGGTCTCGAGTCGCAACAAGACTCGCAACCCTGTTCTCGAGTTATGCTGTTTTTGTGTTGGTGTGGTGTGGTATCGAGTCGAGACTAGAGAGTTCTCGACTCGCAACCCCCGGTCTCGAGTTGTCATGCTCATGGTCTCGAGTCGAGACTAGAGATCTCGGCTGGGACATTTGCTGATCACTGGTACATGTACTAAACCAATAGAATTTCATGTTCATGAGCTAATGTACTAACCAATGATATTTCATAAACATGTTTCCTTGTCTACTACTAACCAAAAATGGATCAAACCACAAGTTTTCAAATATTCATATTATGTTCATATCATATTCATGTTGTTCTTCATCATCATTCATATAATCTTTAATCAAACAAAAATTATGAACAACACTTATTCACCCTTAGACATATAACCGGATTTTTGTTCTTGATTACTAACATGCACCCTATGGTATCAACACAATGAATTATCCTAACCGTGATCCTACCACTACCGACTACAAGCATTCGGTTTCCATTCATTAATCAATCCAACTTGTATCAACATCAAACCCATATAGAGCCGATAACACTCATTCATAGTCAAGCATACGTTATTTATCCTAACATAATCAATACATTATCATACGATCATCATCATCATCATCCGAAATAAACGCATAACATGCATCATTAACCTATATCATCACACATCAACACCTTTAAGCATGAAAATACATGTGTTTGCAAAGAAATCACTAACCGGTTCAAGTATGGGTTCAAAGGTGTGAATGAAGCTTCCAAGTGGGTGTGTACGAGTTGCTCCGAGAATCCTTGTGGTTGCCGGTTTGATCCGAGAGTAGAGAAGAGGAAAGGTGGTGCTTGATTCTCTAGGGTTTAAGGTTTGTAGGAGAGGGTGTGTGAGAGAGTGAGTGTGTTGTCCAAGGAAATGGCAAACATGGCTATCACTAAGGTTTATATACCTGTTCCACATGGTGCACCCTAATGGGTTTCGGATGGGGTGCACGGCCCAACCGGCCCACATGTTGCACTGTTCACTCGAGACCACATGGTCTCGAGTCGGGTTCTTGGTTCTCGGCTTACTTAAACATATACACATACTATACACACAAGCATACATATAACATAACACATAATCACATAAAAGGTTCACTTATCATTTATCACACAAGTTAACTAGTCACACGTTTAAGCATGTTACATCGGGATACAAGAAGGGTTCTAAATTTCGAGTTGTCACATCATCCCCAAGTTGAAAGAAATTTCGTCTCGAAATTTGGTTGGCACTCACTGAGGAAGCTAGTTAAGTCGTATGGTTTTCCCGGTTTTCCTGGGGTGTCACATCCACCCCCCGTTGATCTGGAATTTCGTCCCGAAATTCCGTAGCTTCAGCCTCAGTAGTGGGTGTACTGTTTGCGAACAGTTGAGGATACTTTTGTTTCATCTGATCTTCGCGCTCCCAGGTGAACTCTGGGCCGCGACGTGAGTTCCAACGAACTCGAACGAGAGGTATTCTAGTGCTCTTGAGGACCTTAACATCCCGGTCCGTGATTTCAACTGGTTCCTCGACGAATCGTAACTGCTCGTCGATAGTGAGTTCCTTCAGAGGAACTATGTGGGTCTCATCTGACAGACACTTCTTCAGATTCGACACGTGAAAAACGTTGTGGACTGCACCAAGTTCTGCTGGTAAGTTCAGTCTGTAGGCCACCCTGCCTATTTTCTCGATGATTTCGAAAGGTCCAACGTATCGTGGGTTAAGTTTGCCTCGTTTACCAAAACGAACCACACCCTTCCAGGGTGAAACTTTGAGTAGTACCCGCTCCCCAACCTGGAGCTCTAGTGGTTTCCTGCCCTTATCGGCATAGACTTTCTGACGGTCTCGGGCTGCCGCCATGCGTTTTCGTATTTGAGCAATCTGTTCGGTTGTGTTTACCACATGTTCTGGACCGGTGATCTGACTATCCCCCACCTCTGCCCAACAAAGAGGTGACCGGCATTTACGTCCATACAATGCCTCAAATGGAGCAGCTTTAATGCTGGTGTGGTAGCTGTTATTGTACGAGAATTCCACAAGTGGCAGGTGCTTTTCCCAGCTGTTGCCAAAGTCGATTACACATGCACGAAGCATGTCTTCTAAGGTTTGAATAGTGCGCTCGGACTGCCCGTCCGTCTGAGGGTGATTTGCTATGCTCATGTCTAATCGTGAGCCAAAGGATTTGTGCATCGCTTGCCACAGCTCTGAAGTAAAACGTGCATCTCGATCTGAGATAATAGAGGTGGGCACCCCGTGCCTCGAAACAACTTCCTTGAGGTATATTTCTGCAAGAGTGGAGAATTTATCCGTCTCCTTGATAGCCAAGAAGTGTGCGGACTTGGTGAGTCGATCCACTATCACCCAAATAGTATCGTTTTCGCGCTGTGATCTAGGTAGGCCAGTAACGAAATCCATGGAAATTTGCTCCCATTTCCATTGTGGTATCTCTGGTTGTTGGAGTAGGCCTGAGGGTTTCTGGTATTCGGACTTGACTCTCGCACAGGTCAAGCACTTGCTGACGTAGGTTGCTATGTGGGCCTTCATGCTAGGCCACCAGTACGTAGTTCTGATGTCGTGGTACATTTTGTCCGAACCAGGGTGTACCGAGTAGCGAGACTTGTGTGCTTCGTCCATCACAAGCTCTCGTAAGTTGCCATAGAGTGGGACCCAAACGCGTCCCGTTACGCAGTAAGCACCGTCTTCCTTCTGTTCTAAGCGTTGCCTTGATCCGCGTAGGGCTTCAGCCCTGACGTTTTCTGGTTTCAATGCTTCTACCTGAGCGTCTCGTATCTGAGAAGGAAGGCTAGAATGGATCGTGAGTTGTAAAGCTCGCACGCGCTTAGGCGCAGTGTCCTTTCGACTGAGGGCGTCAGCCACAACATTGGCCTTGCCCGGGTGATACCTGATCGAGCATTCGTAGTCATTCAGTAGTTCGACCCACCTTCGTTGTCGCATATTCAGTTCCTTCTGCTTGAAGATATGTTCGAGGCTCCTGTGGTCGGTGTAGATGGCGCACTTGGTACCGTACAGGTAATGCCGCCATAACTTAAGTGCAAAAACAACAGCTCCCAGCTCTAAGTCGTGCGTAGTGTAGTTCTTTTCATGAACCTTAAGTTGGCATGAGGCGTAGGCTATAACCTTATCTCGTTGCATCAATACACAACCAAGACCTTGAATTGACGCGTCGCAGTAGACCACAAAATCATCTGTGCCCTCTGGTAACGAAAGGATAGGTGCGCTGCAGAGTCTATCCTTTAGGTGTTGGAATGCTAATTCCTGTGCGTTTCCCCAGCGATAAACAACGCCTTTCTGCGTTAGCGAGGTGAGAGGCTGTGCGATCTTAGAAAAATCCTTTATGAACCTCATATAGTAACCTGCCAATCCCAAGAATTGGCGAATTTCCTTTGGTGTACGAGGTGCAGGCCAGTTCTTAATCGAGTCTACCTTGGATGGATCAACGTGAATCCCATCCTTGTTTACCACGTGGCCTAGGAAATGGACTTCTCGAAGCCAGAAGTCGCATTTCGAGAACTTTGCATAAAGCTGTTCTGTTCGAAGGAGTTCCAGGATAAGCCGTAGATGATGCTCGTGTTCCTCCTGACTCTTAGAATAGATCAGGATGTCGTCGATGAAGACTATAACGAACTTGTCCAGGTAAGGCTTGCACACTCGATTCATCAAGTCCATGAAAACCGCATGTGCGTTTGTCAGCCCAAAAGGCATGACCAAAAACTCATAGTGTCCATAGCGAGTTCTAAAGGCTGTTTTGGAGACATCCTCTTCTCGAACTCTCAGCTGGTGATAACCTGATCTCAAATCGATCTTTGAATAGTAGCTCGACCCTTGCAGCTGGTCGAATAAGTCGTCAATACGTGGTAGAGGATAACGATTCTTCACCGTCACCTTGTTGAGTTCCCGGTAGTCGATGCACATTCTGAAGGTACCGTCCTTCTTCTTCTTCACAAATAGTACTGGAGCTCCCCAGGGCGATGAGCTAGGACGAATAAAGCCCTTATCCAAGAGTTCTTGCAGTTGCGTAGAGAGTTCTTCCAACTCTGATGGAGCTAAACGATAAGGTGCACGAGCTATAGGCGCAGCTCCGGGAGCTAGTTCGATCTGAAACTCGACTTGGCGATGAGGCGGAAGACCAGGTAATTCTTCCGGAAATACCTCAGGATAGTCGCGTACAACTGGAAAATCCTCTATCTTCTTCTCTTTCTCCGTGGTGTCAGTAATGAGGGCTAAAATGGCAGTGTGGCCCTTTCGCAAGCACTTCTGGGCGTTAAGGAGAGAGATGACGTTCTCAATGGCACTCCTCTTGTCGCCGCGAATCATGAGAGGTTCACTACCGGAGCCTGGGATACGGACAATCTTCTCGTTGCAAAGAATCTCTGCTCAGTGTTGGGATAACCAATCCATCCCAATGACAACGTCGAAACTACCCAAGACGATAGGAATAAGGTCGATAGAGAAGGTCTGGTCAGCGAGAATAAGTTTACAACCCTTAACTACGTGTGTGGCTTCTAAACTCTTACCGTTTGCTAGCTCTACAGTGTGCTTGTTGTTCAAAGGTGTTGGAATACGCTTAAGCATTCGACTAACTTCTAGTGACATGTAGCTAGTATCGGCACCCAAATCAAATAATACTGAAACATAAAAGTCGTCGAGAAGGAACTTACCCGCCACAACATTGGGGTCATTCCTTGCTTCACCTTGGCCGATCACGAACGCCCGCCCCCTGGCTCCATTGTTGTTGTTTCCATTGTTACCATTCCCCTGATTGTTGTTATTGTTGTTGTTGTTGTTGTTGTTCTGGTTCCTGTTCAGTTGGGGACAATCTCTCTTGAAGTGGCCTTCAGCTCCACACTGAAAGCACCCTTTGTTATCACCCTGTTGCTGCTGCTGACGTTGGTTCTGTTGGGTTTGCTGACGATTCTGATTGGCGGGGTATAAGCTCCTGCAATCCTTTGCAGCGTGACCAGGCTTGTTGCACCGATGGCAGTTGCCCCTGGTGCATGGCCCGCTGTGGTGCAGGCTGCAGCGATTGCATTTGGGGTGATTCCCTTTGTACCCACCATGACCTTGACCACCAGATGATTGTTGACTAAGGCTCTTGTAGTCATCAGTCTTTCTCTGCTGAGACTGGGACTGAACAGAAGTCGACCCCTTACTTGAAGTTCCATCCCACTTCCGTTTGTTGTCACTAAGAGTACCTGAAGTAGTTGCAGCACCTATGCGCTTTGGTAACTTGTTCTGCTCCACCGCATGATCCGTGAGACGGTGAGCCAACTGAACAACTTGCTGGTAGGTGGCGAGGTTCGCTGAAGTCACATGACTTTGGATTTCTGGCACTAAGCCCTGAAGAAATAGTTCGATGCGTTTGATGGGAGGATCCACCATAGTAGGACACAGAATTGCCAGTTCATTCGATCTCTTCACATAAGCTTCAATTTCGGACCCCGTCATCTTGAGGTTGAAGAACTCCACTTCCAGTTTGTGAATCTCATCACGACTGCAGTATTCCTCCTTGATCATTTCTTTAAAAGTTTCCCATGGGGTGGCGTTGGCAGCAACCAACCCCAGCATTTGGACCTGAGCGTTCCACCATGTGAGGGCTAAACCCTCGAGAGTACCGGTAGCATACTTTACCCTGCGCGCCTCAGGGCATTCACACATTTCGAACACAGATTCTAGTTTCTCAAACCAGTGGAGGAGGCCTACGGCTCCTTCAGTGCCGCTAAAAGTGGTTGGTCGGCAGTCCATGAAAGTCTTAAAAGTGCACACGGGTGGCTGAGCATGCTGACCTATTGTGGGCGAAAGAAAAAAACAGAGTTTAACACAAAGGTTGGTTCACGAGAGTAGGATTTCTAAAGATCCTAGAATGAGTTCGAACAGCAGGATATACCTCCTGCGTGTGCAGCTGCAAGTGCTGCGGCAACTCGTTCGTTAATCAGAGCCGTCAACTGGGCTTGTGTCAGGTTAACGCGTCCAGACATGATCTTCATATTAAGAGGAACGTGAGTGAGAGGGGTTCGCGAAAATGCGATGACAGAAGTGGGTAAGTACACACGTGTTCAAGCAACAGTAGTTATACTAACCAAGCATACCATAAGCAATGTACTATGTAACTAACAAGGAGGCAATATGTACACAGATCATATCACCTAGGATGTCGAGCCTTGCATGTGGAGTGAAGCGTCGTTGTGGACCGTTGAGCACTGTACAGGTTATAGTCTGATTTTAATAAAACCTTTCCCTTATTAAAACCAAGTTCACTATAACCAATGGCTCTGATACCAATCTGTCACACCCCCAAAATCCACCTGCGGAATGCTACCGCTTGGAGGCGTGACTGACCAGGATCCAACCACCAATCATATTGAACAAGCATATAAGTAGTTATAATAATCCAACCAATACAATTGGTGTTCAAACAAAACATAATTTTAAGTTGCAAGCGGAAGCATAAGTCTTAAAACCAAAACATAAGTTTAATTGTTTCAAAGTTTAACATGGCACACAGCCGTCCATGTCCCACAACAACTCTCCTCCATGCAAGCTCCAGCTAAGTACCTATTGACCTGCAAAGCATGTAGTAACGAGTCAACAACAAGTTGAGTGAGTTCACGGTTGGGTGTTCGTTTTAAGTTGTTTCGAAAACAGTTCCCTTTATCTGGCATCCTGCCGTGGGGGTTACCCCATAGTTAAAAACGTGACTTGTTTATTCCCGGTTACTCTGGCAATCCAGCCGTGGGGGCTACCCCGTGTTAGTTATCTGGCATTTCGGCCGTGGGGGCTACCCCATGTATACACTAGACTCGTTACCATATCGACTGCTGACTGTAGTCATGTTTATGTGCCCTGAAACTGTCAATGTCTATCATCATTGACGTGCCCCAGATCCATTAGTTCACGCCCGTCCTCTGCGGCACGGTGTGAGGTTTGTCAGACCTAAATAGCGCTATCTAACTAATGACCCGCTCGCCATTGGCCCGGCGATTAAGTCGATATAAAAAGGAGGGACTTTGTGATAGAGTTTTTGGTCTAGTACGAGTTATCTGTCCGTGAGGACGAGGAATTACATTCCTGAACCATTGATTTCCTACCCAAGGAGGACGAGGAATCTACGTTCCTTAACCCCATTCCCAACCCAGGGAATCCCATGCTTTGTAGAGGGTGTGAACTCACCTTGGTTTGCTCGGCAGATACACAGAAAGGTCAATCAAGCAATATTGTGGTCACTCACGTCCTATCATAGTTGCGTCATACAAATCAGGTTCGTATTCAAGTAGTACACGTATGTTTCTAGCACATTGCATTCAAGTATCATTCATGGCAGCCCAAACAACATTCACATTCAACAGTAACACATAAGGCCCATACGTTCGGCCCAATTACTTAGGCCCGTAATAGTGTGCAAGTCCAAATCAGCGTGTACATGCATGTAGTGGTCTCGAGTCGCAACTGGACTCGCAAACAAGGTCTCGAGTCAAGATGTTTGGGTGTTGATCAAGTGGGGTCTCGAGTCGCAACCGGACTCGCAACCGTGGGTCTCGAGTCGTCACGAGGTGATCTCGAGTTGTAGCTTCATGGTCTCGAGTCGCAACGGATGAGGTCTCGGGTTATGCATATGTTGGTCTCGAGTCGCAACAAGACTCGCAACCCTGTTCTCGAGTTATGCTGTTTTTGTGTTGGTGTGGTGTGGTCTCGAGTTGTCATGCTCATGGTCTCGAGTCGAGACTAGAGATCTCGGCTGGGACATTTGCTGATCACTGGTACATGTACTAAACCAATAGAATTTCATGTTCATGAGCTAATGTACTAACCAATGATATTTCATAAACATGTTTCCTTGTCTACTACTAACCAAAAATGGATCAAACCACAAGTTTTCAAATATTCATATTATGTTCATATCATATTCATGTTGTTCTTCATCATCATTCATATAATCTTTAATCAAACAAAAATTATGAACAACACTTATTCACCCTTAGACATATAACCGGATTTTTGTTCTTGATTACTAACATGCACCCTATGGTATCAACACAATGAATTATCCTAACCGTGATCCTACCACTACCGACTACAAGCATTCGGTTTCCATTCATTAATCAATCCAACTTGTATCAACATCAAACCCATATAGAGCCGATAACACTCATTCATAGTCAAGCATACGTTATTTATCCTAACATAATCAATACATTATCATACGATCATCATCATCATTATCCGAAATAAACGCATAACATGCATCATTAACCTATATCATCACACATCAACACCTTTAAGCATGAAAATACATGTGTTTGCAAAGAAATCACTAACCGGTTCAAGTATGGGTTCAAAGGTGTGAATGAAGCTTCCAAGTGGGTGTGTACGAGTTGCTCCGAGAATCCTTGTGGTTGCCGGTTTGATCCGAGAGTAGAGAAGAGGAAAGGTGGTGCTTGATTCTCTAGGGTTTAAGGTTTGTAGGAGAGGGTGTGTGTGAGAGTGAGTGTGTTGTCCAAGGAAATGGCAAACATGGCTATCACTAAGGTTTATATACCTGTTCCACATGGTGCACCCTAATGGGTTTCGGATGGGGTGCACGGCCCAACCGGCCCACATGTTGCACTGTTCACCCGAGACCACATGGTCTCGAGTCGGGTTCTTGGTTCTCGGCTTACTTAAACATATACACATACTATACACACAAGCATACATATAACATAACACATAATCACATAAAAGGTTCACTTATCATTTATCACACAAGTTAACTAGTCATACGTTTAAGCATGTTACATCGGGATACAAGAAGGGTTCTAAATTTCGAGTTGTCACAGTCTCAGCGGCGGTGGGTTGCGATCGGAGGGGGAGGTGTTTGGCGGCTGCACCACCGGCACCACCAACAAACGCCGCCACCGGCAACAAGCACACCCACTCCCCCTCTCTCTCCTCTCTCTCTCTCTACTCTCTCTCTTTCCTGCTTGAAACATCAACCTGCTAGAACCCAATTTTCTATTTACAGTAACATGTATGGTGTTGAAATTTGAAGAGAGAGAGAGGTGAATTCAGGGATTTAAGTTTGAAGAGAGGAAGAGATGTGAGATGAGTGACTATATTTGAAGAGAGAGAGAGAGATGACATAATAAATGGTGGAGAGAGGTTGTCTGACATTAATAAATGAGGAAAGAGGTAGGAAATTGACATTTGGGGTAAAAAGACCAAAAAGCCCTTTTAGTTGGCAAAATGTTATTGGTTGAGAGTGGTTCTCATGGTTCTCATAACTGGAGGTGGTTCTTATTCTAGCGGCTCCATATATATATAGGGGAAGGTGCATTGGGGAACACTAAAAAAGTGGGGAACAGCGGGGAACCGGCTCAAACGAACTCCGATTGGACTCATTCCAGCAGCGTTGGAACCAGCTCGTCGAACCCTAACTAAGATCTCTTAACCCTAAACTCTAAATCCTAACTCCTAAACTCTAATCCCTAAAGCTAAAAAATAAGGCTAAAACCTAAGCTAAACCGTAAAATCTAAACTATAAACCCTAAAAGCTAAACCCTAAAGGCTAAACCTAAAGCTAAACCCAATAGCTAAACCCTAAACACTAAAGCTAAACTCTAAACCCTAAAGCTAAACCCTAAGGCTAAACCCTAAAGATAAACCCTAAAAGCCAAACCCTAATATATTTAGGGTTTAGGGGTTATGATTTAAGGTTTAGGGTTAAGAGATCCTAGTTAGGGTTCGACGAGACGGTTCCAACGCCTCTGAAACGAGTCCAATCGGAGTTCGTTTGAGTCGGTTCCCCACTGTTCCCCACTTTTTTAGTGTTCCCCAATGAACCTCACACTATATATATATATATATATATATATATGTAAACTTTAATTTAAAAACCCCTAAACTAAACAAAAAATAAAAATACATATTAATATATAAAAAACCTTTAATTTTTTATAAAAAGAATATTAATTAATATATTTAAAAAACCCTTTAATTTAAAAAAATATTTTTATATATAATAAAAATCCACCAATCCCCAACACACCCACACTCCCTCTCCCCCCTCTATATATATAGTGGGGATCCTGCGTAAAGTATGTTTTTCCTAGAAAGTCTAGGAAGCGATCTGGGCCATCCAATGGGTGTGTTTAATGGTTGAGATTATCTTGGTGGCATTTTGGTAATATGTGTTTCTTAAAAATAGGATTATTTAATTAATCAGGGGTAGATATGTCATTTAGCTTGTTTTAAATATGGAAATAACTGTCATTCCATAAACCAGCCATATCTCTTGCAATTTTCTCTCTGTCTCTCTCTCTCTCCCTTTCTCTCGTCTCTCTCTCTCTCTTCCTTCTATCCTTCCTGAAGAAACACAACATCAAGAAAACACATCGTGACAAATGTCACACATCGTAACAACATGAATGGTAAAACACAGCGTCAAGAAATCATCCAGCATTACCAACATGAATGCTAAAACACAACGGTATTAAACTGCTTGCTGTTAAAACACAATGTCAAGAAATCCTCCAGCATTACCAGCATGGATGGTAAAACACGCCGTCAAGAAAACCTCCAGCATTACCAGCATGAATGCTAAAACACAACCGTATTAATCTGCTTGCCGTTAAAACCCAATGTCAAGAAATCCTCCAGCATTACCAGCATGGATGGTAAAACACAGCGTCAAGAAATCCTCCAGCATTACCAACATGAATGCTAAAACACAACTGTATTAATCTGCTTACTGTTAAAACACAGCGTCAAGAAATCCTCCAGCATTACCAACATGAATGCAAAAACACAACTGTATTAATCTGCTTGCTGTTAAAACACAATATCAAGAAATCCTTCAGCATTACCAGCATGAATGGTAAAACACATCGTCAAGAAATCCTCCAGCATTACCAGCATGAATGCTAAAACACAACTGTATTAATCTGCTTGTTGTTAAAACACAATGTCAAGAAATCATCCAGCATTACCAGCATGAATGGTAAAACACATCGTCAAGAAATCTTCCAGCATTACCAGCATGAATGCTAAAACACAACGGTATTAATCTGCTTGTTGTTAAACACAATGTCAAGAAATCATCTAGCGTTACCAAACATCATTCATATTATGGGATCTATAAAAACATTGACTTTAACCCTCTAACTGTTAAAACACAGTACCAAGAACATGTTGATAGATTCCAGATGCCATGATTTTTCTCTCCGTATAAAAATATGATCAACGATGAATCTTGTGAGCAAGAAAACGAAGGAATGATTGATTACGTGAGATCAGAATTCGAAAACAAAAAATTCCAAAAATTATGGAGGAAATCGGTTTCATTATGGATAGTTAGTTATTGAAGATAATTTACTAAAAAAATAGATTGTGAAAGTACATAATTGCCCTTCTAGTTAAAATTCTTCAATACCATGTGTCGCATTCTGATTGCTTCCTAGACTTTCTAGGAAAAATCCACTTTCTACCCAACTCCTCCTATATATATTTATATATTAAAGATCTTGTACATTAATTAAAAAATGTGAGAAGTGTGAGAAATATTGTGGAGATGACATGTGTCCTCAATCAAATTAATTCAAAAGGGTAAATAAGTAATTTTCTCATTGATTCAAAAAAATTAATAACATTCCATAACCGTCACCATTTATTTTAGGAATACGAATTAATCTACGAATTTTTATTTTTTTTTATCGTTCATCAATTATAACTTTGTGAATATCGTAGAATGAAGGTTTTATAGAGTATTATAGTGATGGATGTAGAATGAAGGTTTTATACAGTGTTGTAGTGTTATATAGTGTTATATTTTCTAGTAGCAGTCTATGATGATATAACAACTCTCCCGAAACCCTTAAACATGTCCCATACGTCCTAAAATACACCTCGTATACGAAAAAACGGGCCCGAAATACCTTTATTATACAAAAATTAAATAAAAAACAAATTTCTAATGTCGCTCGCGGGGCGCGACCGCAACACCCGAGTTCGTCGCGGGCCGCTACCAGGTGGCCACCAGGCGAGCCCCTGAGCTGCCACGTGGCAGGATCGTGACAAGGCTAGTGGTCGATGCAGCAAGGCTAGGGCCTACCCTAGACTGCCTCGCGGGCCGCGAAGCCCCTTTGTGTTTCTCTCGCGGGACGCGAGAGCCCCCTGTTCCAGCCCTATAAATAGAGATTTCGACGTTCAGTTGTTCTCGTTCAAAACTTTCGAATCTCTCTAAATTTCTGAATTAATAGAAGTGATACTTGGGTATAATACCCATTAAATAGCGAAGCTTTGCCTCGATGTAAGTATTATAACCCCCGTTTACGTATCAGTTACGCTGCTCGATTGATCTACTGCTCCGTAACGCATGTCGAGGCTCTGCCTGACTCAGTCGTTGGAGTTCTGTCTCGGGGAGGGTATAGCTAATGTAAAATTGGGTTATTATACTAACACGTGTGCATTGTTTAATTTAATAGATTATAACCAGGAAGTCACAAGGAAATACCTAAAATAGCAAAGTGAGTTTATCCTCTTTTTGTAAATTCTTTTTGTAAACTGTTTTTACAAAACCTCAATTGTTTTACATTATAATTAACAGTGATTGATTATTTGTAATTCTACAATTATTGTCGGTATGTTGGGGTTTTGTATACATAACTTGTTACTACACTGTGAGTAGTAGCATGACCACAAGTCAGGATTGACAGTACCGTGGGTGGTAATTAAGGTAGATGTAAACAAATGTAATTGCCGGTTGCCCTCAATACTGTAAAATGTTAAAACTTGTTTTGATTAAATCGGGATTCACTCACAAGTATTTCCCACTGACAAAAATGTTTTAAACGCGTCAGGTAACAAAATGTGAAAGCCAAATAGAAGCCAGCTGGAAAGCACTGAAGGCTTGGAAAAAGTGCCTATAAAAGTTACCTAAATAAAAAAGAAGTTTTATTTCAATAAATTAGGGTTTATCCCTATAAACAATGTTGTAATGGAAACTTGGTTTTTTCCCATGTATTTATTATTATAAAATGAGGTGTTTTACTGTGATAAAATATTTCCTAACTACGGTCCTGATGTAAATTCCGCTGCCAAATTAAATAAACACCGATACCACCGAATGTGCGAGCTCGTGGCTGCCCGCCTCCCGTGGCTGGGGTCGGGGGTTGCGATTGATGATGTATAGTGTCATATTTTCTAGTAGCAGTTTATGATGATGTTTAGTATTATATAGTATTATAGTGTTATATTTTCAGGTAGCAGGTCTATAATGGATGTATAGTGTTATTTAGTGTTACATGGTGTTACATGGTGTTATATAGTGTTATATATTGTTATATAGTGTTATATATTTCTAGTAGCAGTTACATGTTTCCAGATTTTTAGAATGTCCAGATTTTTAGTGTTAGTTTAAAAATTGGTCGCTGAAATTTAGGAGAGGTTACCTTATTTGAAACATATAAAAAGACACTATTACCCCCTACAATTTTCAAATCAGTCCAAATAATTCAAATACAATTTAAAATTTGGTCCCTATTGATCTCAAGCATTAGATCAAATATTTAATGGTTTAAAACACTTCTTACACTTTAAGCCCTTTTTACACTATCCTTACCTTATATATATATATAGGGGAGGGTTATCTTGAGAACGCTAAATATTGCGAGAACCGTGAGAACGAATGAAAAAACCAATCAAAACCGAATTTTTTTTAATACAAACCTCATTGTAATTAAAATACAAATCAAAAAAGAATTTACAACATCAAATAATTCATTTATCCTCTCAGAATCACTCTTACTAGATTTTTTACGCATGTGTAAATATGACAAATTTACACATGTGTAAATGACAAACCTACACATGTGTAAAAAAAAATTATTTACGAATTCACTTGAATTTAAACGTGTAAATTTAATTTCTAACATTGTATTCGAACAATAATGATAAGTGTAAAAAGAAATTTTGAATTGTTTTTGACAAAGTTCTCGTCGTTTTTTCATTCGTTCTCACGGTTCTCGCGATATTTAGCATTCTCATTTAAACCCTCCCCTATATATATATATATATATATATATATAGAGAGAGAGAGAGAGAGAGAGTAGGGGTTGGGTAGAAAGCCTTATTTTCCTAGAAAGTCTAGGAAGCAATCAGAACGTGACATGAGGCATTGAAAGATTTTAACTAAAAAGACAATTATGTAATTTGACATTTTATTTTAATTTTGGAATTTATATCTCATTAACTAACTATGCACGATTTTATGGTAACTGATTCTCCATGATTTGCGAATTACTACCAGATGTAAATATCAATCAAATTCTCATTCGTTCCTTTCACAATCTTGATCAAATTTATTCGTAAATCATTTTTTTACGTGAGAGGTAGTTATGGCTTCAAACGCAATTCTTGATTGCGGATATGGCAAATACACTTCTTTTTCTGTTTACTATTATCTAGTCTGTATTGATTTTTAATTATGTCTGGAAACCACCAGAATGTTCTTGACGTTGTGTTTTAGCAGCAAGCAGATCCATACAGTTGTGTTTTAGCATTCAGATTCATACAGTTGTGTTTTAGCATTCAGATTCATACAGTTGTGTTTTAACAGCAAGCAGATTCATACAGTTGTGTTTTAACAACAAGCAGATTCATACAGTTGTGTTTTAGCATTCAGATTCATACAGTTGTGTTTTAACAGCAAGCATATTCATACAGTTGTGTTTTAGCATTCAGATTCATACAGTTGTGTTTTAACAGCAAGCAGATTCATACGCTGTGTTTTACCATCCACACTGGTAATGCTGGAGGATTTCTTGACGTTATGTTTTAACAGCAAGTAGATTAATGCGATGTGTTTTCTTAATGTGTTTCTTCATGAAGGATAGAAGGAAGAGAGAGAGAGAGGGAGAGAGAGAAAGAAAAAAAACCCGCAAGAAATGTGGGGTGGTTTTGGAATGACAATTATTTCCATATTTAAAACAAGCTAAATGACATATCTACCCCTGATTAATTAAATAATCCTATATTTAAGAAACACATATTACCAAAATGCCACCAAGATGATCTCAACCATTAAACACACCCATTGGATGACCCAGATCGCTTCCTAGACTTTCAAGGAAAAACACACTTTCCGTAGGATCCCTACTCTATATATATATATATGTATATGGGACCGCTAAAATGAAAACCACCTCCAGTTGTAAGAACCATGAGAACCACTTTCTAACCACTAGATCTTCAAGATGGATAGATGAGATTAAAAGTAACAAAAACTATTATAAAATTATTTTTGTCTTATTATGTTTTTAATATTTTCTTGTTAAAGGGTATTTAAGTAAATTTGTTTTTTTGGCTTATTGTATATATTATTTTTCATTACACTAGGGAGAAAGCCCGTGCGATGCACGACATGCGTAATAGCTATTGTTTGTTCGTGGTAAGACGTCTGACACGGCCGGTGCATAACATGTAAGACAACACCCCTACAAAGGGCGTGCTTAAACTTTATTAAACCATGGAGCATAAGTTTTTTCCTTGGCAAAACTTGCCGGCCAAAAAGAAGTGGAAAAAGATGTCTTCCAAGAAAAAAAACATGAAACAGAAAAAGGAAAAACGCATAAACTCTCGCACGCCTTCCTATCTTATTGGATAACACATAGACCAAACTTTAGCTAACGCATGCCACCGTCATCCCCAATCCTATCACCAGCTAACTGACTGCAGTGAAATAACGAAAAGAAAACTATTAAAAATGGTATACTATGTTTACGTATATATGCATCGAAAAGTAGTACGGGTTTTCATTACTAACACTAAGTGCAGACGGTATACCTTTCATGTGGGTCACTGTCAACTGTTTCTTCTGAATCCGAATCTGCATAAGCAGGCCTGCGAAGGAAACGCACGAAAAATTTATGTAGACGGTTATCTAAAAATAAATATGCACAGTTACATTGTTTATGGAAATCAATCAATTATAGGTGAAACTTCCACAAGGCAGATTATTGGACCATTTTTGAAAATGGGTCCCACAAAAGGAAAAGGTATCATGTGGCCGTTAGTATTCTCCAATCGCATTCATTCATTCATTCTCCAATCACATTCATTCATTCATGTGGCTTACGTAGGCCTAAGTGGGGTCTAAGTTGTAAAGTAAGTTAGTAGCGTACCTTCTTTTTAGTCTTGTCGCCACGCACCTTGTCCAAAAGCTCACTTAGGGTGCCAACACAGGCTACATCCTCGGTAATTGGCTCGCTGGTACCGTCGACGGCAACACAGCTGAGAAACACATACAAATAGTCAGGCAAAGCACAGAACAGTGCAACACAGGTAAGCAGAGGGTAATTAGTTGAGGGTGTAATAATACCTGTTGGACGCCCTGAAAGACTGCAGCGCAGGTATCTCGTCCGAATCGATGAGCATAGTCGATGTTGAGCTGGACAAACACAGGGTGCCTGCGCCAGGCAAGAAAAAAGTTAAAACAATATAACAACTTCAATGGTAAGCAGACATGTAACGGGAAACAAATGTACCGAGGTAGAACTTTGCGCTCATGGAAGTCAAGATAAGAGAATAAACGGGTGGGTTCTCACCCTTCCTCTAAATCATAACATCACCAAGGTGGCCCCACAGTGGCACTCTGACTTGGCGCTTGCTGCAAAACACCGATTAGAATAAAAGTCTCAGTTGTCCCGTAGGGAGAGAAGGCTGCGTAAGCAATAGGAACGTGTTACTAACCGTTCATTCGTTAGACTAAATTCGACTGTGCGTGAACCCGAAGCGTTCACAGATGGCGCACCTACCTCAGTAACATATCCGATGACATCTAAAATGGAATGAGACAAAGAGTCATTAAATAATCAACCTAGGTATTTTAAGAAATTAGCGGAGATATGGTTATACAGTAACGTCTCCATTTATTACCTCTACCGTTATAAATAAACGTGCACACGCCACTGCCCATTTTGGATACATAAAATCCTTTATCAATAACCAATGCGGGTATATATGAATTGATTATTTTCACAAAAATATATATTCAATTATTTTAAATTATTTGCAATTCTGATTTACTAATTCTCGGTATTCGGTAGCTATTTTTCTTTTTACTGAACTCGGCGGCTCGCCTTTTGCTTTTTTTTCTTTTCCTTTTCTGTTTTAGCAATTCTCGGCTCCAGGTATACATGGTCTCACATTATGAAATGCACTCTTTAGTTCAATGACAATATTAATATGAACATGTGACATATATGTTCAACACAAAGACTCATATGTGGTGTTAGCATCGTCGGCTCCAGGGTAGTGTGAGCCGGACGATCAGCCAAGCCCAGTAATTTTCGAGGCAAATATTTTTCTCTATATATTTAAATTTATTTTTTATAAAATAGGTATGGATCTTAATCATTGTAAATATATTGGGCCCAAAACCTTTTATATGAAAACTGGTTACTATTTCAAGTTAAATATATACATGGGTCATGCTAGCTGCACACGCCCAAAATTATTTTCACACCCCAAAGCGCCGCGCTATGGCCAAAGCGCGGCGCTTCGATCGACAAAACGTGCTTCGATTGACGTTTGAAACATTCGATACTGTTTGACAGACATAAAGCTAATCATGATGTTTTGTCGTTAACCCTAAGCGCCGCGCTTTGGCCATAGCGCGGCGCTTCGACCCCAAATTTCACCCTTTTCCCCCTTTTAAAAGCAACCTCTGATCAGACATTTCGATCACACACATTTTGTTCGATATACATTTTGCCTTCATTTCAGATCCGTTGTGTTTCTTCTCAAAATAACGCGCGGTTTTGCTGTATTAGTTACATCTCTTGAAACAACGATGTCGTGGTTAAACAACTATATTTTCGGTCAATATTCTGACGAGACAGTTGTTCCTGATTCTTACGAGGGGACCGCTATTTCTGACTCGTATGAGAAACCGGTCTCGTCCAACTTGAGGGAGGCAGAGGTTGTATCTGGCATTCATTATCGTGATAACACGGTGACGCTGGATTTGAATACCCCTGTGGAGGACCCTTACGCACAACAAGGTTATTCTAATTTCGGTTACGGTGGCGAGTACAGCTTTGTACAGCAGGAGTGTGGTCCAAACGACAGTTACGGTTGTCAACAGAGCTTACAAGGTTATTCGAATTTCGGTTACGGTGGCGAGCACAACTTTGAACATCAAGTATATTCGGACCTCGGTGACGATGGTGAGCCGGGGGATGTGTCTGTTGACGAGGAAGGCTGTTACCCGGTTACGTTTTCGTTTGATACGACGCAGACCTTTTCGTCACGTAAAGAGTTGGTGCGTTGGGTACAAGACACGGCAAAAGACAACGGTTACCTCATTGTGACTAAGAGGTCGAATAAAAGAGGAGAGAATTACAAGATTTGGTTTCAATGTACTTTTGGTGGGGAGCATAAGAGTATAGCTACACAGAGGAAAACGGGTAGCAAGAAAATAGGCTGCCCGTTCGAGATGATCGGGTTTTCGGAATCATCCGGAAGTGTTTGGAGGATAGAGGTGACGAAGGCGAAGCATAACCACACTCATATTGAAAACTTAGAGGGTCACGCGTATGCGAGAAGGCTTTCTTCGGAGGATACAAAACTGGTTAAGGAGCTGGCAGAGCAAGACATTCCTAACCAAAGTATCTGGCGAACGCTGACAAAAAACAATCCGGCTAGAAAGCTTATTCCGAAAGATATACACAACGCTGTTCAGAAGATCAACGCCGAAAAAAATGTCGGTAAGTCTCCGATGCAAAAACTTGAAAGCATTCTTCTCGAAAAAAATTACACTTATTACATGCGCACGAATGAGATATCAAACGAAGTTGAAGATGTCTTCTTTGTTCACGAAAGATCATTCAATATGTGGTGTGCCTTCCCGCATGTGCTAATTATTGACGCCACCTACAAAACGAACATGTACAACCTGCCTTAATGTAACCCCATATGTTCACGATGTAGGTTAAATGTGTTTAATAATAATCACGTTTGTGCTTGTTCAATATATGCGTTACATCACGTTCAATACGCACTTATACGACCCAAAATGACCATATACATCATAATACTACAATTAATGAAAAAATACGTCATGTTCATGTGCGGTAGGCGGCTGATACACATAACACCTCTCACAGGAGTACTTGTGGTTTGAAACCAAAATGATACGATATAACGGAATAAGACATCACACGTAACCGATTTGATCCGGAACTTGCAGTATAGTCCATATATAATAAAAAATGAAGTATAATGGAAAAAACGTAAAATTTAGACTATTATCGACGCGTTTGTGAATTAAAAACAATTTAAAAAAAATAAAAAAAGGCCTTAAACGCCCCGCTATGACCAAAGCGCCCCGCTTTACCCTTGAAGCGCCCCGCTATGGCCAAAGCGGGGCGCTTTGGTCCCTCGCTATACCTGAAGCGGGGCAGCTTCTCCCCCACTTCAACACAACACACAAAACACACACACAAGGTGCGATTACACACACTTCGATCCGGATATCTTCGTTTTCAATCTTTCGACCGCTAAAAAGGTAAATCGAACACCCTTAGTCGTTTTCTTTAACTGTAAATGTTTGATATTTGATTGATTTGGGCGTTTGGATCGATTGGGGGGGGGGGGCTGTTCTTCATCACGAAGAACCAAAGCGCGGCGCTTTAGTTCATGTTTATTTTTTTTTTAATATTATTTGTTTAATATTATTTGTTTAATATTGTTTGTTTATTATTTAAATTATATTTAATATTATTTGTTTATTATTTAAATTTTATAAATAATATTATTTGTTTATTATTTAAATTTTATAAATAATATTATTTGTTTATTATTTTATATTTAATATTATCTTATCAACGTGCAGGGATGGATTCTTCTGATGACGAGATTGAGCATATGGAGGCTGAGGGAGATGTGGGAGAGCAGGGAGAGCCGGCATGTCCGTACCTGCAGTTTCCGGCGGCGTCACGGGCGAGGGGGAGATGCGCGAGGTTGCGCGCCATCCCCATTGGGGAGCATGTAGGGATAGACTGGGGCCTGCTGGAGACCGTGGGAGAGGCCGCGCGGGCGCGTGAGATAGTTGGACTAGATACTCCTTGGTCGCGCCTATTTGAGTTAGCGATGGAGGACTCGTATCCTGAGGTTACGTGGGAGTTTCTTTCCACGTTTACATACGCGCCGCATCCGGCGGATTACGTCGAGGACCCGGATTTTCCAGTCCACGAGGTTACATTCCGTCTCGCCGGTCAGGAGTTTCAGATGAGTGTGCGGCAGTTTGTTGTGCATACAGGTTTGTTTAAATAATATTATTTATTATTTTATATTTAATATCATTTGTTTATTTAATGTTATTTGTTTATTTAATATTATTTGTTTATTATTATTATTTATTTATTTAATGTTATTTGTTTATTTAATGTTATTTGTTTATTTAATATCATTTGTTTATTTAATATTATTTGTTTATACAGGTTTGTACACAGAGGCCGAGCTTGATACTGATTTATATACGCAGGTGGTTACGATGATGGACAGGCAGACGCTTATCAGTTTCTGGAGGTCCATTTCCATTAGACCCTTTGGGAGATCCTGGCAAAAGGCCACCTCCATTAGAGACCCCTTGTTCCGATACTTGCAGCATGTTATCGCGGCAACTATCGTGCCGCGGGGTGCCAGCAGGGAGAAGGTCAACCTCAGTGACCTTTTCTTTCTATACTGCCTACTGCGGGGCCAGCCCTGCAATCTAGCAGCCTGCCTGGCAGATTACTTTGCCACCGCATACCACCGGCAGCTCCGCGGGTGGGTGCACACTGGCTCATTCATCACCGCCATCGCACGCTCGCTCGGGATCGTGCTCGAGGGAGATCCGCTGCTGTCCGATCCGGTCCCGTCTACCAGGTTGGGCCGCGCGTCAGTTTCTAGCATGCAGATCACCCGTCGCTTTGATGTTGGTCTGAGGTTTAGGGGCATGGACGGGCAGATTTGGCAGCCGGAGCCGGTGCCGGAGGTCATCCCGGTTGTTATTGAGTTGAGGCCTGGAGTGTTGGCCCCTCCTGCTGAGCAGGCGGCCGCTCGGCAGGCTCAGCTACAGGCTCTGGGACTCGATGAGTTCCCGGGCCAGCCTCAGGCTGAGGCTGAGGCTCAGGCTCAGGCTCAGCCCGAGCCTGTATTAGAGGATCCGGCTCAGGAGGAGCATATCGAGGAGATCCTGGTACCACCAGTTCAGCCAGCTCCGGAGCCGCCACAGTACCCGCAGCACGTTTACGCTGACCTGCCTCCGGTAGCGCGTGAGGTGGCTCGGGACTTCGACCGGCGCCTGAGACGCCAGGCCGCACGCCAGGACTGGATCATCGAGACGCTCGTTTCTCTACGAGAGGTCGCTGGGTTGCCTCCACTTCCCCTCCCACCGTCCCCACCGCACGAGGATTAGTACCTTAGTTTGTTTGTATAGTGTTTTGTTATGTATTATGTAGTCAGTTGTACCTTTTTGTTTTGTATGTACAAACTGATATATATTTACATCACGTTGGTTTTGGATTGTTTACGTTTAATTCTTATGGCTTTCTGTACAATTTATTTAACGTGTTCGTTTAATTTAACAAAATAAACTAGGTTAACAGTTTATAAAGACGCACTTATATTATATACGTTCTATAAAAATAATGACGTAAAAAAACGTAATTATAAAACAACGTATTATAAAACTCAAATACAATTTTTTCCTCCAAAAAACACTACCAAACTAACCCACATCCCACCTATTTCAAAAAAAAAACAACACAAATTACAGCCAACACTTTTTGTCTTTTTGCACACTCAAAGCGCCCCGCTTTGGCCATAGCGGGGCGCTTTGGCCAAAGTCAACAGACAAGGACTGACAAAGTCAGTCCTTGTCTGTTGACCTTGTCCAAAGCGCCCCGCTATGGCCAAAGCGGGGCGCTTCGAGTGTGCAAAAAGACTAATGCCGTGTGCGAATAGACCAAGCCATATACATTCCTTTATGCTATTGAACTTGTTGTTTTGAATCATGTTAAAAGTATGTCAACGGCATGTAACCCCACTTGCCAAATATCATGCTAAACATGTCAATGTTGTGCAAACCATTATCATGATAGGTCCGGTGCTCCCTTCACGGAGTTCACTAAGGAACATATGACTGCTTATACCACCGTCAGACGTTTGCAAACTAAGGGGGCTGGTCATGGCAATTGAGGAGGAAAGGAAACTAGGAACCTACAAACATAACAAAGCTGGCAATCTTATAGCATAACCAAAGACCGTTCAACTGTCTACAAATTAATCATATCCTAATGAATGATATTAAATGACAGAGATATTCAAAGAGGCACAATAAAACAATGCAATTTACAAACACCCATATGAAGAATTAATCAAACAAATCGATAGGGATCTAGAACAACAACAATAATAATAATAATAATTACATAAAAAGAAGATAAAAGCATATGGGGCAGCCACTAATAAGATCTTAAAGTAATTAAACTCTAAAAAATTCGAATTGACAGCACCTGAATATCTCTGTGTCTTGAGATTTTTGTTAAAGTGGTGATCTTTAGAGTCTTGAATTGCTCTTAGTGTGAATCAATCGAGAAGATTTGAAAAGTTGTTAAATTTGCAGTGTTGTGGGTGATTTGAATAAGAAAATAGGGGTTTTTTTATTGGTTGATTGATGATCTGTGTTGCCGTTATCCCCCCACTCGTATGATTTCAAGAAAAGCTTTACCTGTATTGAAACCTCATAAAAAATATCAAAAAGAAGAGCTTTACCCATTCTTATAAGGTAGTCGATAAGTGCCAATATTAAAACACAATTACTGAAAGAAATAAAGGCTAGTATTAAAGAAATAAAGAGCTGTAAGTAATAGTGGGTAGAGAAAGGGTCAAAAGGTTAAAGATGGAAAAGAAATCTAGATTTTAACTATAGGGCCAGGATTAATTTACCATTATATCCCAAACAATAAAAAAAAGCATACATAAGTTGAGGTTTTTGCGTCTTTTGAGTACCACAAAGAACCTGATACATATTCCCGGTATTTTATATATCAGACATCTTGAAAAAAAAATTATAACATCATACATAAGTTGATGAGCGAGATCGCTCCAGCACTATGCAAACCCCCCCCCCCCCCCCCCCCCCCCCCCCAACTTTATCTAACCAAATTCGTTGGTGAACAGCTGAACATACATATTCCTCCTCAATAGCTTTTTCTCTCAGTCGTTGAGATAACCAGAGTGTTTTGATCTCAGCTTGTGATTTGCGTGACTCTTGATCATTATCTGCAAAAATAAATAATCGAGTAAAACCTTAGCCGGTTAAATAATATTTGGACGGTAAATGTTTTTTAGAGAAGCACAACCAAAACCACCCCATAAAAGAAGTAAGATGTTTTGACTCGTTACCTTGCCCAACCGGGTCAGACGACAAATGGAGAGACGTCCAACTTTAGAATGATTAATACTAAGCTTCCATAGCTTTTTATATGTTAAAAAAGTAAATTTATATTATTAGCGCTATGCGAAACCAGAATCACACAACCCGAAATGGTTCCGTATACCAGGCCGGCCCGTTTATAATGCTTAATTCAGCTGCACCAACCATTGGGTTTGCAGCATAGACATGAGAACTGTTCGAGCATGTCCTTGTGATCATAAGCCAATACGTTAAAATAAACTGGGTGATAAAAACATATTTAATGATTGATAGGATTACTACACAACTACTTGATTGAATCACAGAAGTTAAAAAGTATGGCATATGTATGAAACTAAGAAAGATCGAAACCATATTTTACTTACAACTGCACTCAAATATTTCCACTTCTCTCCACCAGCTTTCTCGACCTATACGAGCAAAAATATCACACATAAGATGTAAATCCGATCTGAACCAACTACGTTCTGGTCCAAAACCCGTCCCGGCCGCCCGAAACTAAATCTAAACCGAACCCGTGTCACAGATGTGAAGAATGTCCGCAAAAATAAATTCTTGGGTCAATATAAGACCGTGGGGTATGTGGCGGAGGTTTGGGCGTGGCCCCATTGGCATGGGTTTGAAGCCGGGCGTGGGGCGGGCTAGTAAGTGACATGGCAGGCTCTCATTGGCCAAACCAAATTCATGCCCCCCAACCCAAGCCCCACCATACCCCATGGGCGTGGGTTTTGGTGGTGGGGGGGCTCACATTTCACGTGTCAACAAATGCCCCAACCCAAGCCCCCCACACCCCACAGTCTAAGTGTGATCCATTTAAATGCATAAAACTCTGGATCAACCAGTCATTAAACAACCCAACATAGATAAAAGCTGGTCATGAGGAACGTAATTTGCAACTTTTAATGTAAAAAGTATCTTAGAATGGTTCCGAATAACCGAAAAGTATATAAGTTCCATACTTATACTACCATCATCATCTTCAAATTCATTTTTTATAACAAAAACCAGGCAACACCATCCGAATTATCTAATCACCCAGATTAACAAAAATGAAAAAGCGTTCTTTACACACAACTATGATAATACCTGCAATACGTTTATAACCCCCAGACTACCTAGTATTTTGTACACACTCAAAACCCATAAAAAAGTAACAAAATAAAAAGAAATCAAAGAACTACATAACGTTAAGCCTACCTTAGATCCAAATTAGTTATTTGTTGCATCAAGTTTTTCCTTCAACAAACTATTTTCATCATTCAATCAACAAACATAATCCTACATATAAACCCTTAAGATCAATTCTAAAGAACTTAAAATCATAAATAGGAACAGATGAGAGACGAAGTGATCTTACTTCGGTCACCAAAATACCCGTGGGAATCCTATTTCGCCGTCACCGTCGGTGTTCAATCCACCGTTGTTTCCATTCACCACCACAACCAAGTTCGTCACTAAATCGATCCACCATCGCCGCCAGGTGTTCATCGTCGTCGCCTAGAATCCATCAGTCGTTTTCTGTGGAAACCAACGATTGAAGACGATGGTGAAGCAATCATTTCAAGTTACACATTAAGGAATCAGAACTGATACAAAAAAGACAACACTTTTACATATATCGCATATCAATTTTAATTTATTGTCACATGGGTCCCGGCTCAAAGTAAAATACCTAAACCTGTAGTTCAACTCTGGGAACAACATGTGATGATCCGGCTTCAGCAAAACCTACCTTGACGGATAAAAATCGAACTTCATTCCTCACATTCGTTTGTTTCTCCATGGATTTTTGTGAATAGCCTGTTCTTGATGGCTCTGTACCTGTTGGTTGATCTGGTAAAACTGGACACTAATCGTCACCACCTCGATCTCCGATAACATCGCACTGGATTTTGATTTGTTAATTGAAGATGGAGATTAAGGGGGTGTTTGGGGTTCCTAATTCTAACTTCTCAAAAATGACTTCTCAAACACACAAACCCTTCAAAATAAGCTAACCCAAACACTAAAAAAACAACTTATTAACTTTTATAAGCCAATAAGTCATAAGTTGCTCCAAAATAAGCTAACCCAAACACCCCCGAAATGGAAATAAGTTTATTGGGAATTAGGGTGTTTCAGAGAAGCTATGTAGGGTGTGGTGGATTTTATGGGATTGGAGGGGTTAGGGGGAAGATGAAGTGAAGCGGCGTGTCTTTACTATTAGGGTTCTAGAAGAAGATGGCAAATTACCCTTTGGTGTCTTAAAATTTTGGATTAAATAGCTTACACATTCTTGTACATTGTGCTTCGTAACTTGTAAATATGATAAAATTACAATTTTGTACACAAATGTATTTAAGTATTGCATTTAAAACTTCATAAATGTTGATTTTAAAATAGAACATGCAACTAAATTTTAGATTATATATAGATAGATGTTTGTCCTATTGCATTAATTATTTTCTATTATAAATCAGATTTTTTTTTATTAAAGAACTTTTTAAAATCAGATTCTTTGATAATTTTTTTTTTCAATATTTGTTTAAAAAAACATTTTAAGAGCCATTTTTTCGCCCCCTTTTTTACGCGCGTTTTTTTCGGCACGTTTTACGCCCTGTTTTTACGCTCCGTTTTTTCGACCGGTTTTTTACGCGTCGTTTTTTACGTTTTACGTTAAAAAGTTTTTACATAAAAGTTTACGTTTTACGTTTTAGGGTAAAAGTTTAAAAAGTTTACGTTTTACGCTTTCCGTTAAAAAGTTTACGTTTTACGTTAAAAAGTTTACGTTTTACGTTAAAAAGTTTACGTTTTACGTTTTACGCTATAAAGTTAACGTTTTACGTTAAAAAGTTTATGTTTTACGTTAATAAGTTTACGTTTTACGTTAAAAAGTTTACGTTTTACGTTACAAAATTTACTTTTTAGGTTTTTACATTTTACGTTAAAATTTTAACGTTTTGCGAAAAAATTTAGGTTTTACGTTAAAAAGTTTACGGTTTTAACTTTTTTTTTACAAAAACTTTTTTACGCAAAAACGAACGCACCCAGAAATCACAACTCAGTAGGTGTCTCATATAGACTGTTATCATCATCGACTAGGGAAAAAAAATAAAAAAACCAACAAACAAAAATCAAAACAATGAGTGGGTTCTTGAAAAAAACGAGGTTTGACTCAGATTTTCCGATAATCAGAGGCTGCAAAGTGGGGTTGCACGTTCAAAAACCTACCCTCCACCATCCATGTCGCGCCATCGTCATCAAAATATGCTTTTTTTTTTTTTGCATCATCGCCGCCTCAAATCCAAAACCACACTTCAATCGACCACCGGCACTGTGCGGGCACCGCCGGCACCGCGCGGGCACCACGGGGCACCCCCGGGCACCATCGGGCGCCGCTTTGCAAATAAATCGACCTTCTCTAAATCAAGTTTTCAACCACAAAAAATCAACAATTTCTCTAAATCAAGTTTTCAACCACAAAAATCAAGTTTTCAACCCCAAAAATTAAGTTTTCAACCAAGAAAAAGTCAACAATTACTTAAATCAAGTTTTCAACCACGGGAACCCCCTGAATTACAGTATCGTCGGGTAATCGCGTCCAAAATGGGAACTCAAAAGCATCATAATTTCCCCAACTGCATAAGATAACAGAACCTTCAAAGATTTCTTCATAACAGTAAAAAAAAACCCCCTTTTATAGGTATATCACCAACAACCCATTTTGTAGGTATATCAACAATCAATAATAAAAGACAGATAACAGAACCTTCAAGATTGCTTCATAACAGTAAAAAAAAACTTGCAGAAACACACCGCCGCCTTCGTTCACCCACTGTTCACCACCACTGTCGCAACCCCCGTCCCCTATCTGTTCCGGGAACGGGCGGCCGCGATACCAGTTTTGGTGGTATCGGTGTTTATTATTTTGGTAGCGGAAAATTCATCAGGACCGTAGTTAGGAAATATTTTATCAGAGTAAATACCACACTTTTATAATATTAAACACGTGGGAAATTCCCAAGTTTCCAGTACACACATTTTCATAGGGATAAACCCTATTTTATTTAATAAAAACATCTCTTTTATTCAGGTAACTTTTATAGCCACTTTTTCCAAGCCTTCAGTGCTGTCCAGCTGACTTCTATTTGGCTTTCACATTTTGTTACCTAAAACGCGTTTAAAAACATTTTGTCAGTGGGAAATACTGGTGAGTGAATCCCAGTTTAATCAAGAAGAGTTTTATCTTTTAACAGTATTGAGAGCGATTACAATGTTGATTTCTACACAATTGCTCATTCAGTACTGTCAATCCTGACTGGTGGGTCATATTACACATTGGCTAACTCTTTGTCCAATGGTAACATGTTCCACATTTTGTATACAAAACCCCAACATACCGGCAGTAATTGAAGAACTACAAAGACTCAATCACTGCTAATCACATTGTAAAATATTTAAGGTTTTGTAAAAACAGTTACAAAAAGGAGATTACTCACATTGCTGTCTTAGGGTTTTCCTTAAGTGTTTCCTGGTAATTATCTATTAAATACACAAATTTACACGCGTTAGTATAATAACCCAATATTTACATTAGTAATACCCTCCCCCTGACGGCATTCCAACGACTACGTCGGGCAGAACCACGACATGCGTTACGGAACCCTGGATCAATCGGGCAGCGTATCTAATACGTAACCGGGGTTATAATACTTACAGCGGGGTAGAACTTCGTTATTTAGGGGGATATTATACCCGAAAAGCACTTTGACTATATAGAAATTCGAGAGAAAGAAAGTGTGTGAGCGACTGGGACTGAAGGCCTGAGCTCCCATTATATAGGGCTGATCTCGCAGTCCCTCGCAGCCCGCGAAGACTCAAGGGAGGTCTTACGCGGCCCGCGACCTAGGGGGTAGGGCCTAGCTATGACCAGTCAGCACTCGTAGCCTCGACACACCACTCCACAATTCTAAGCACCGGGTGCAGCCTAATCCTCTATCTGTCACGCCCCTCGTAGCCCTTAGGACAGTCTGTCGTGGCCCACGACAGACTCATTTTTCTTGTTTTTATTTTATTTTTAATTTTGTATGGTATTTTAGGCTCGATTTTTATATACGGGGTGTATTTTAAGACATATAGGGATAGTTTAAATATATTAGGGGTGTCAAAAATATTTTGAGGGTTGTTATATTCTCCCCACCTTGTTTTAGAGCTCGTCCTCGAGATCTACTGGAACAAGTGTGGATATTTCCTTTGCATTTCTGATTCAAGCTCCCATGTGTATTCTGGTCCTCTTTTGGAGTCCCATTTCACTTTGACTAGAATTAATGTTTTGTGTTTGAGGTTCTTAACTTTCCTGTCTTCAATTTGTAGAGGCTTCTCTACAAATTTAAGTTGTTCGTTTACCTCTATATCCTTAAGAGGTACTACCAGTGATTTATCAGCTAAGCACTTTTTGAGATTGCATACATGAAATACATCATGTATTCCTGCCATTTCCTCTGGCAGTTGTAGCTGATAGGCTACAGGTCCTATTCTTCTAATAATCTCAAAAGGTCCAACATACCTGGGGCTTAGCTTTCCCCTTTTGATGAATCTTACCACTCCTTTCCAAGGAGAGACTTTCAATAACACTTTTTCTCCTACCTGAAATTCCAATGGCTTGCGTCCGTTATCTGCATAACTCTTTTGTCGATCACGTGTTACTTTCAGTCGTTCCTTGACTTGAATGATTTTGTCGGTTGTTTCTTGTACTATCTCAGGTCCGGATAGTTGCTTTTCTCTAATTTCTGCCCAACAGACTGGGGTTCGGCACTTTCGTCCATAAAGTGCTTCGAATGGTGTAGCATTGATACTTGTGTGATAGCTGTTATTATAAGAAAATTCTATTAATGGTAAATGATCGTCCCAATTACCTCCAAAATCAATTACACAAGCTCTAAGCATATCCTCCATTGTCTGAATTGTCCTTTCGCTTTGTCCGTCCGTTTGAGGATGATAAGCGGTGCTTAGATTCAACTTAGTTCCCATTGTTTTTTGAAAACTTGTCCAAAAATGAGAGGTAAAACGGCTATCTCTGTCATAAACAATTGATAAAGGAATTCCATGTAATGCAACTATTTCATTTACATACAATTTAGCTAATTGTTCCATACTGAAAGTTTCTTTCATTGGTAGAAAATGAGATGACTTAGTTAGCCTGTCTACAATCACCCAGATTGTGTCCTTACCTTTTCTTGTTTTGGGTAATTTAGTAACAAAATCCATTGTTATTAATTCCCATTTCCATATTGGCATTTCTAACTGTTGTAACAAACCTGAGGGTTTCTGATGTTCAACTTTGACTTGTGAATAGGTTAAACACTTTGCAACATATGCTGCTATATCCTTTTTCATTCCTATCCACCAAAAATTCTTTCTTAAGTCCTGATATATCTTATCACTTCCAGGATATGTTATGGGTGATTTTCTGCTCATATATCCTGCTGATATTCTGACTTTGTTTGTTTTATTGTGGCCAGGATGCTGGATCAGGATATTGGTAACATCCTGATACGATATCCTGGTAGTTAATAATTAACTCACGTGCAGATTGTTGAAACCAGTCTCTAACGGTCAGGTGGACTTCTTCTCCTCAAGACTCGGGCAAATCAGTTATATTACGAATGTTGAAGCCGGAAGACGTGGACTACAACGTCCACATATGGAATATTCGTCGGATCCCGGAATACTAGGATAGTTAGTTGCTTTTTTTTTACTATAAAAGGGGATTGATCGGATCAGATTAGGGACACAATCTTTCACACACTCTTTCTCTCTACTTGCAAACACTCACAACGCACTAACACTTGTACTCGAATTGCATTGTAACACTTAGTTGATCCGCATCATATCCTGCATTGTATCCTGATATTTGAAGCAATAAGAAGAACAAGGCAGCTGCGATTGTCAGCTCCTGAGGTTTTATGCCGGCGATCTAGATTGATCAAGGGCTTTCCTCGTATATCTCGTGTCACCCTTTACATTTTCGCTCATTGTTTGATCATAGATATAGCTCAAAATCCTGAGCTATATCCTGAACCTGTTTTTGTAAACAACTTAACTAGCATATTTTCAACACATGTTTTTAGCACACTACCTCACTTAACTAATTTGATCACTTAATTGCTTCGGTAATTTTTAACCAAAACAATTTGGCGCCCACCGTGGGGCAAGTGGTGCTATTTCTACTAAAAGCTTTTGCAAAATCGTTACTTGGTTTTCTATTTTCAAAACTTTTTGCTACACTATTTTCAATGGCCTCGAGATCAAACATGAGCTCTTCCACCGTGTCTGCTACAACCTTTGCAACAATTGGTTAGGTGCTTCCGCCACCTCCTCCGAGAATGCAAGCCTCTTCACAGGGAACTGAAATTCATGTGGCTCGGGATGTTATCCCCGCTCGCAATATCCAGGGATCTGGTCCTGTTTTGGCTTCTAATGAGGAAATTCTAAATTTGTTTGGTAGTGTACAGGAACAGATGAGGCATCAGCATGAAACTAATCAGATACTGATGAGAGAGATACAACTCTTGAAATCCGGCTCAAGCAGGCCTGCTGAAGATACTGTCACTCCCTTGCAACCCAGGGCTTTGAACTTCAGTTCTGCAGTTTATACTGAGGATAACCGGGGGAATATTGTGCCTAGCCATTCCCAGAATCATACTCCTGAGATACCCTCTTCAGTCAGAGTGTCGACTGTGAGAAGCTCTGGATATGCTTCAGGATATGGCTAGAATCCTCAGACTGGTAATGTATCTAATAATAATAATAATACTCTTGCTACTAATGGTGTTGGATCTTTGCAGGATGCAGGTATGACATCAACATTTTCCAGTGTACCTGGCGTGGTCCAACCAATTCCAGAAGTGTCCCATGACAGCCACAGGATATCACGGTTCGCGTATCCCATCTGTGATGCTGAAATCCCAAAAAGATTTCAAACCCCCAACATGAAGCTCTATGACGGAATTACGGATCCTGAAGAGCATATTGCTCAGTATAGGGAAAGGATGGAAATTAACCCTATCCCTCCGGATCTCAAAGAAGCATGTCTATGCAAGGGTTTTGGTTCTACCTTAACAGGATCAGCCTTAAAATTGCTCTTAAATGTTCCTCCTCATTCAATTACTTCATTTGCTCATTTAGTTAATTTATTTAATAGTCAATTCTCTTGCAGCCGAAGTTTTGAGAAACTAACCAGTGATCTTTACAGGATAACTCAAGGGCCTCAGGAATCCTTGAGGGATTATGTGAACAAATTTAGCCAGGAATCCTTAGATATCCTGCATCTTGATGTTGCATCAGCTGTGCAGGCTTTCAAGATGGGGTTCCAAAAGGATTCTCAATTTTACCAGGATCTTGTAATGAATCACTGCAGGAATCTGGACGAAGCTCGTAACAGGCTTTAAGATACATTCGGCTGGAGGATGACAAAAAGAAGCAAGAGAGGATGAATTTGTCCACAACCTATGAGTCAACCAACAGGAAATCAGAATGCTCGTATAAACCATATCGCTCAAAGCCATATAGCAGAAATGACAGCAAGAAAGTGAATGCTGTTGAAGATGAGGATCCTGAGGAATATCCTGAGTTTTCTGAATATTGTTTTTTCGTTAATATACCTGAACTAATGTATGCTATGCAGGGTTTAGGAGACAAAGCAAGATGGCCCCGGAAAAAATCAACAAAAGGCTGATTGGAAGGACAAGTCCAAATGGTGTGCTTTCCATGAGGATTTCGGACATGTTACTGAGGATTGCATTTCTTCAAGGAAAGAAATAAGCTATCTCTTAAGCAAGGGATATCTGAAGGACCTCTTGGGAAGAAAGAAGAATAAGGGTCAGGATCCTGAGAAGGATCCTGAACGGGCAGCATCACCTCCTGCGGATGCAAAAATAATTAACTTTATTTCAGGAGGATCCGACATCTGCGGTACATCATATTTTGTGGCGAAAAGACACGCGAAGGAAGCCAAAGCAGAGAGGGGAGATAAGCCAACCAGGATGTCAACCCTCACGACTGACAAAGTGATCACGTTCGATAATGATGACAGGGATACTGTCCAGGATCCTCATCATGATGCTTTAGTAGTAATGTTATATGTTGCTAACCATTTTGTGCGCATGATATTAGTGGATAATGGCAGCTCAGTCAACATAATTCAGCTGGAAATGTTGAAGAGGATGAATGTATCCCCGATGGATATTACTTCGAAGTCCACTGTGCTCGTTGGTTTCAGTGGAGAAGCTAAGAATACCGTAGGAGAGATAAAGTTGCCCGTGTATGTTGAAGGGGTCAACTTAATGCAGCGCTTTTGTGTCATGGACTCTTTATCCTGCTATAATATTATATTAGGTAGGCCTTAGATCCATGATATGAAAGCCGTTCCGTCAACCTACCATTAATGCATCAAGATCCCTACGCCTTGGGGAGTTGTCAAGGTGGAAAGTGATCAACAGGAAGCAAAGGAGTGTTATTTGTCGCAACCCCCGATCCCTTATCTGTCCCGGGAATGGGCAGACGCGAACTCAGTAGTGGTGGTATCAGTTATTTAATCTTGCAGCGGAATTTACATCAAGACCGTAGTTAGGAAATGTTTATCAGAGTAAAACCACCTCATTTAATATTAATAATCACATGGGTAAAACCCAAGTTTCTTATTACAATACATTTATAGGGACAAACCCTATTTTATTGAATTTAAAACATTGTTTATTAGGTAACTTTTATAGCCACATTTTTTCCCAAGCCTTCAGTGCTCTCCAGCTGGCTTTTCACTAATTGGCTGTCACATTGTGTTACCTGTAACGCGTTTTAAAAACATTTGTCAGTCGGAAATACTGGTGAGTGAATCCCAGTTTAATCAAGAAACATTTATTAATTAAAACAGTATTAAGAGCGATCACATTGTTTATTTCTACACAATTACTCATTCAGTATTTGCCACTCGACCGGATCTATGGCTATGGTCAAGTTACACATTGGCTAACTCGTTGTCCAATTGTAACGTACTGTCGTAATGACTTACTACTCGCAAGTAGTATAAATTTTGTATACAAAACCCCATAATACCGGCAGTAATTGAAGAACTACAAAGACTCAATCACCGCTTAATCACATTGTAAATAGTTAAGGTTTTGTAAAACATTCCAAAAAGGTTAACAAAAAGAGGATAAACTCACATTGCTATTTTAGGCTTCTCGTAAGGGTTTCCTGGATATAATATATAATTTATACAAATGTACATTGGTTAGTATCATAACCCTTTGAAAATATTAATGATACCCTCCCCGAGACGGCATTCCAATAACTACGTCGGGCAGAACCACGACAGTTATTACGGAACCCTAAATCAATCGGGCAGCGTAACTATTACGAAACTGGGGTTATAATACTTACAACGGAGCAGAACCTCGCTAATTAGGGGTATAATACCCAAATATTATGCCTCTTCTACAGAAATTCGAGATTGAGAACTGAGAATGAGCGACGGAAAACGAAAACTGATGCGTTTTATTTATAGTTGCTGATTCTAGTCCTGTCGCGACCCACGTAAAACACAGGCCAGGGTTACGCGGCCCTTGTCAACCCTGGTCAACTCTGTAGCTTAGCTGGGTCAGCTACTAGACTCGCCACGATGTCGACACGTGTCAGCACCGGATGTCTCCGCGTTTCATGATCTATCGCGGCCCGCGTAAACTAACAAAGACTCTTACGTGGCCCACTTGAACTAAAGAATTCAGCGGAGTCAATGCCAGTCTTGATACCGCCCGCGTGAAAGCTTGTGGTGGGTCTACGTGGCCCGCCTCAACTCCATTTTTCTTATTTTTAATTTAATTTATATGTTATAACGTAATTCGGGCTCGATTTTCACTTATGGGGTGTAATATAAGACATATTGGGACATTTTACAATATACTAGAGTGTCAAAATATTATGAGGGTGTTGGTTTTACCGAGGGTTGTTACATTCTCCCCACCTTATTTTAGAGCTCATCCTCGAGATCTACTGGAACAAATGCGGATATTTCTTTTGCATTTCTGATTCAAGCTCCCATGTGTACTCTGGTCCTCTTTTGGAGTCCCGCTTCACTTTGACTAGAACTAGTCTCTTGTGTTTGAGATTCTTGACTTTTCTATCTTCAATCTGTAGAGGTCTTTCTACAAACTTAAGTTGTTCATTTACCTCTATATGCTTAAGAGGTACTATCAGTGATTCATCAGCTAAACACTTTTTGAGATTAGATACATGAAACACATCATGTATTCCTGCCATTTCCTCTGGCAATTGTAGCTAATAGGCTACAGGTCCTATTCTTTTAATAATCTTAAAATGTCCAATATACCTGGGGCTTAGCTTTCCTCGTTTGATGAATCTTACTACTTGTAACAACTCTTATTAAAAGTCATATTAATTAAATTAATTTGTCCAATAAGGAACCCTAATTGAGACACCCAAGTGATTCTGAACAAACCCTAAAATTTTCAGAATTTTCAGAATCAGGATCAGGGCCCCTAAAACTCAGGGGGGAGGGGGGTAAAACCCTAGTTACGATTATCCAAATAACTCTCTGTCCAATTCGAATTTTGAGAAACTGTCGACTCAGAAAGCCTACCCATGCACGTAGCTACCCAATGAAACTAGGTTAGCAGTCGCGTAGCGCGACGACTATAGGGGTAACCAGTCGCGCTACGCCACCGGGTCAAATTTTCAGTATAAATAGTAGAGTTTGGGACTTGAATCTGGGCGCTGGAACGACGTAAAAATTCGAAGTATACACTGAGTTATAGCAGAAACACTATCAAAACACACACGATCACTAATTGCTGCCGCAAAACAGGGTAATAACTCGATCGCTATTACGATTCATTGTCCAATCAATCAATATATCCAATGGATGTTTAAGTGCTGCCCACATTAGGGTTATACTTTGTCGTTCGTCGTTAATTCGATGGATGTTTAAGTATCGCACTTTGTCGTTCGTTGTGAGAATTTGATTTCGTGAGTTATCGTAAATGCTGTATTGATTACTAACCCGGTTTTGTGTGCATTGTTATTTAAATTAGGTTAACAAGGCTAATCCATAGATTAGATTCTGTCCGTATTAAATCTGCAAGGTGAGTCATTCTCTTTTTATCAAATCTGTTTAATAAAAGTATGTTTATTTCCAAAGATTATAATTACAGTGATTAAGTATATGTAGTCACCAAGTTACAGCCGGTATGTGGGGTATTGTGCACATTACTGTTTTTATCACTTTAGGTGGGCGAACCTAATTAATGATACTCGTTACTATTGGGTGAACGGACTCAATAGTAATATGACCACAGTCACCGAAACGAGTCGATGACAAATACTGTGGGTAGTTGGTTGATATCTGAAACATTGTAATCTCTCTTAATACTGTAAATTATAAATGTGTCATTTTAGTAAAAAGAATGATTCACTCAGTATTTCCCGCTGACAAAACCTTTTTCAAACATGTTTCAGGTGATCTGTTGTAATTCAGGAGAAGTGTTGTGGAGCAGTTCAATCTTAAGAAAGTGGCTCATTATAAAAGAAAGAAATATGTTTTGTTAAATAAAGATTTCTCCGTGAAATCATAATATTGTAAATTAACGGGGTTTTATCTAGAGTTGTGAAATAAAATAATCGGGAAAATTTTAGCTTTACAACGATCCTGATAATAAACTTCCGCTGTTAAACTCAATTAAATAAATATCACGGGATTTCTATCCCGCGGCTCCTGAAACGGGTCAAGCCGGGTCGGGGGCCGTGACAGAAAAAGGTGGTATCAGAGCCACTAAATTAAGCTAATTAAGTATTTAGAAATACTTAATTTTTCCTGATTACTATTATGTGATTATGTGTTTTATTAACTGACTATTTGTTAGTTACAGTATGGGTAAGAAAAAGCTTTCAAGCATCTATCTTAAATTAGATAGGTCATCTAATGAGAAGGGAAGTTCATCCCAAACTAAATCCTCAAAACTCCCTGTAATTCCTGAAGAAGGAATATTTGTGCGAAAGGCACATTATGAGGAACCACTTTCTCCTAATAAAAGAAGTTTAATTTTAAAGAAGAGTCAGGAGAAATTAAAGAAAGCCCGAGAGAAGAAAGTTAAACAGGAAACCAAGGAATTAACCAGTAAAACACCTTGGGAGGATCAATTAGAGGAAAAATGGGCGGATCTTTATATGTTAGCCACAATAGCAATAAATGCTAATCTTTAAAATACCATGACTCCAGACTAGCAACCTTATCAATTACAAAGCCGAAATATTATCTAGTAAATAAATAAAATCTAGTATGTTTAAATTGTCCATTTTCCTTTAAGTCACAGTGTATGCAATAAAATTTAAAGGTTATTTCTAAAAATATGTTTTAACTTAGCATTTTTTTTATGTTAAACAGCATGAATGAGTTATCAAAAGCCTTAGAGAATCTCAACCTATACCCTATAGACCTAGAAGTATCTAAAGAATTTACTGGGTATTTTCCTGATGTGGAACAACCTGTAGAATTCAACGCTTCACCTCTAAAAAAGCCAAAACGAAAGAAAAGAAAGAATTACGTATGGGGAAGTCGTATACGTAGAAAAAAGCCAGCTACAACACTTCCTAAAATAAACAATCCTTTAGAAAAAGGAAAAGAAATTGTAACCAGGGAAAGTTCTAAGCAGAAGATGGAAACTGAAGTCAAGGAAGATTCTAGGCAAATGGAAATGCATTTTGAGGAATATTCTAAGGATATAGAAATGGAGGTTAGAAAAGATTCTAGACCAACTCAGATGGAAATTGGAGAAAGTTCCAAACAAAACCAGGGAATGACTTTTCAGGAGGAAATAGATTTTCTATTGGCAAGCTGTGATACTATTCAGCCTGTCAATACAAATATTTTTACTCATCCTATTGAAAATCAACTCCCTATAAATCTTGATCCAGCAATCCCAGAACCAATAGTCCACTCCCAACCTGTAGGAATGGACGAATGGTGGACGAATGATTGGCAATTCCAAAACATTGTCAACGATCCTTATTCCTTTCTTCCCCAGTTTGATCCAGAACCTCTACCCAATCCACCAATGAGTAACGAGAATATGGCTGAACTCCGCCATTTCGGTAAAGAGCTGATGGATGCGGGAAATAGAATCCGGGAGATAGGGGGACAAATTGCTTGGAAATATGATGAAAGGGAGCTTCGTTTTTAGAAAAACAAATGATGAAAGACAGGAGGTTTTTGAAACTGTAGTTGTGTAATAGTAATAGTAAAATCAGTATGTGTAAGAATGAACAATAAAACGATTGTAGATAGAAGCATAATATATAAATGGAAATCTTTAGAGAACTTACAATGTTGTTTGTATATTTGTTTACGTGAATATATGCAACTAATTGTGACATTAGATTGTTTCTTAAAACATACTAATTATTTATATATTAATTATCAGATGGCAAACATTGGTAATGAACCTGTAAATGAAGTAAATGAATCCGAGCAAACTCAGGAAGAGCAATTATTAACTAGGCAAGATATCGAGGATATCATTGCACAAGGAATAGCCAATGCTATTCCAGCAATCGTTGCTTCTGTTCAAAAACCTGCCGAACCTCAACAAATAGTTCCTAGCAAACGTATTTCTGAAGATAACTTCAGTAATAGCGTAAACGGAGGCAATGATCATGTTAATCATGATAATGAACCACGGCAAGCTCCGCTCCCTAAGAAAATGAAAGCTGCAACACCTGGTTGCACCTATAAGGAATTTCTTGCTTGTAAACCCACTGAGTTTGCAGGCAATGAAGGAGCGACTGCTACACTGCGTTGGTTAGAGAAAACCGAGGCAGTAATTGCCATAAGTAAATGTGTTCAGGATGATCATGTCATGTACGCGTCAAATCTTTTTAAAGAAGGGGCACTAGAATGGTGGAACACGGTGCTATAGGCTAAAGGAAGAAATAGGGCTTATGCCATGAAATGGGAAGAATTCAAGAGTCTTGTAGAAAGAAAATTCTGTCCCGAATACGAAAGAGATCAAATGACAAATAAGTTTTTAAACCATAGAATGATGGGTGTAGATTGTCGCGGTTATACTTCGACATTCTTTGAATATGCTAGAGTGGTACCAACACTGGCTTCGCCAGAACCGGTACTCATTTCTCGTTATATTTGGGGACTGATTAGTGAAATCCGTAACATCGTTAAAGCTGCGAGACCTCATACGATTGACGATGCTGTGGAATTAGCCAATACCATAACTGACGAACTGGTACGCACGCAAGATGAAAACAGGAAGAAAGAATTGGCTCAGAAAATTACCCAAGGATTTCGGGTGGGTAATAATAATAACTTCAAGAGAAGAGGAGCAGGGCAATCTTCAAATCCACCTTTCTGTAGAAATTGCAAAAAGAAACATTATGGAAGATGTAATGTAACCTGCAATTTTTGCAAAGCCATAGGACATCATGAAGAAAACTGCAGAAGGAAAACCATAGTTTGCTTCAACTGTGGAGAAAAGGGGCATTTTAAAACAGAATGTCCTAAATTGGTCAAACCAACAGAAAACAAAGCCAAGGCGACCGACGGAGCTACTAAGAAGAATGTCAGAGCATTCCAGCTAACCACTCAAGAAGCAGAACTCATTCCAGATGTGATAGCTGGTACGTTCTTAGTTCACAACATTTATGCAAAAGTATTGTTTGACTCTGGTGCAAACCAAAGTTTTATCAATACTTCATTCTGCCAAGCTCTTAAGTTACCCTTAACCAACATTAGGCAGATATTTACAGTCGAAACGGCTGATGGGAATTCAGTTAAAATAGATAAGGTTTTGCAAAATGTAGAAATAGCACTTTTAGGTCATAAATTCTCTGCAAACCTATTACCTATGAAATTAGCTGAATTTGATGTTGTGTTAGGAATGGATTGGTTAGTAACCAACCATGCTCGAATTCTTTGTGATAAGAATTCCATAGAAATTCAAGCATCTACTGGTGAAATAATCACGATTACAGGAAATAAACCACGTAAGCCCATGAAGTTCATATCAGTAATGAAAGTTGCTAGTTATGAACGGAAACAAGGAATAGTGTATATGATTTCGGTAATCATTAGCACTAAGGGTAAAGAACTTAAGGAAATTCCTGTAGTCTCAGAATACTCAGATGTATTCCCAGAAGAGTTACCAGGGTTACCACCAGATAGGGAAGTAGAATTCAGGATTCATCTAATTCCAGGAACTACACCGATGGCCAAGGCACCTTATCGGTTAGCTCCTACCGAAATGTTAGAACTGAAAAAGCAATTAGATTAATTATTAAGTAAAGGTTTCATACAACCTAGTTCATCCCCTTGGGGAGCGCCAGTATTATTTGTTAAGAAAAAGGATGGTTCGATGAGAATGTGTATTGATTATAGAGAATTGAATAAAGTTACAATTAAGAATCGATACCCATTACCTAGGATTGATGATCTTTTCGATCACCTTCAAGGAGCTAGATATTTTTCTAAGATCGACTTACGTTCCGGATATCATCAATTGAAGGTACAAGAAGAAGACATACCTAAGACTGCTTTCAGAACTAGGTATGGTCATTACGAGTTTACAGTCATGCCCTTCGGGTTAACGAATGCACCTGCCGCATTCATGGACATGATGAATAGGATCTGTAAACAGTATTTGGATAAATTTGTAATTGTTTTCATAGACGATATACTTATTTATTCAAAAAGTCAGGACGAACATTGTCAGCACTTGCATGCACTCTTAACTTTGTTAAGAAACGAAAAGCTTTATGCCAAATTCTCAAAGTGTGAATTTTGGTTGCAAGATGTGCAATTCTTAGGACACATAGTGAATCACGAAGGTATTCATGTAGATCCTGCTAAGATAGAGGCAATTACCAAATGGAAGGTTCCACAATCCGCAATGGAAATTAGAAGTTTTATAGGTTTAGCTGGATATTATAGACGGTTTATTAAGGATTTTTCCAAGATAGCTGTACCATTAACTAAGCTAACCCGTAAAGCAGTTAAGTTTGAATGGGGACCTAAACAAGAAGAAGCTTTTAGGATCTTGAAATAGAAATTAACCAATGCTCCAATCTTAGCCTTACCAGAAGGAACATAAGATTTTGAAGTATATTGTGATGCTTCAAAATTAGGATTAGGATGTGTGCTTATGCAACGCAAGAAGGTAATTGCATATGCATCAAGGCAATTGAAAAAGCACGAAGAAAATTATACGACTCATGACTTAGAATTAGGAGCCGTAATATTTGCCATTAAGATTTGGAGACATTATCTGTACGAAAGTAAGTTTACTGTCTATACAGATTATAAGAGTTTAAGATATATATTTGGGCAAAAAGAGTTAAACATGAGGCAAAGGAGATGGATGGAAATCTTAAGTGATTACGACTGTGATATTCAGTATCACGAAGGAAAGGCAAATGTAGTTGCAGATGCTTTAAGTCGTAAGTATCATGAGAACCAAAGATGAGTTCATGCTCTCAGATTAAATCTACAATTAGATTTAATGGAACAAATAAAGAATGCTTAGGAAACCGCAATTCAGGATGATGCTGAAGGAATGAAGGGACGAATAAAAGATTTAGAACGAGGAGCTGATAGAATTTGGAGATTCCATAAGAAAAGGATCTGGGTACCAAAACAAGGAAAATTAAGAAATAAGATCCTAGAGGAAGCTCATAAATCTAGGTATACCATACATCCAGGAAACAATAAGATGTACCAAGATTTAAGAAATAATTTCTGGTGGATAGGTATGAAAAAGGATATAGCTAGGTATGTATCAGAGTGTCTTACTTGTTCACAAGTTAAGGCAGAACACCAGAAACCTTCAGGTCTATTACAACAATTAGAAATGCCTGTATGGAAATGGGAACTTATAACAATGGATTTTGTTACTAAGTTACCCAAAACCAAAAAAGGTAATGACGCGATTTGGGTAATTGTGGATCGGTTAACCAAATCTGCTCATTTTTTACCTATGAAAGAAACCTTTAGCATGGAAAGATTGGCAAAGTTTTATGTAGATGAAGTCGTATCTCTACATGGAGTTCCACTCTCCATTTTATCAGATAGAGATAGTCGTTTCACTTCTCATTTCTGGAAAAGTTTCCAAGAAGCAATAGGAACTCGACTAAACTTAAGCACTGCATATCATCCTCAAACGGACGGGCAAAGTGAAAGAACAATCCAAACTCTAGAAGACATGCTCAGAGCATGTGTAATAGATTTTGGCGGAAATTGGGACGACCATTTACCATTAATTGAATTCTCCTATAATAATAGTTATCATTCAAGTATTGAAACTGCCCCATTCGAGTCACTATATGGAAGAAAGTGCAGAACTCCAGTTTGTTGGGCAGAAATAGGAGAAAGTCAATTATCAGGTCCAGAGATTGTGCAAGAAACTACTGATAAGATCACACAAATCAAGGAAAGGCTGAAGACTGCTCGAGATCGCCAGAAGAGTTATGCAGACAATAGATGCAAGCCATTAGAATTCCAAGTTGGAGACAGAGTACTGTTAAAAGTTTCTCCTTGGAAAGGAGTTGTTAGATTCGGTAAGAAAGGAAAGCTAAGTCCAAGATACGTAGGACCATTTCCTGTGATCCAACGTATAGGACCAGTTGCTTATCGTTTACAACTACCAGAAGAATTAGCTGGAGTACATGATGTATTTCATGTATCCAATCTCAAGAAATGTCTATCAGACGAATCTTTGATAGTACCTCTTCAAGACATAGAGGTAAATGAAAAGTTAAAATTTGTAGAAAAACCTCTTCAGATAGAAGATCGAAAGGTGAAATTTCTCAAGCACAAACGACTAGTGCTGGTTAAAGTAAAGTGGGATTCAAAGAGGGGAGCTGAATACACTTGGGAGCTGGAATCAGAAATGAAGCGAAAGTATCCACACTTATTCCAGTAAATCTCGAGGACAAGATTTTTATTAAGGTGGGGAGAATGTAACAACTCTTATTAAAAGTCATATTAATTAAATTAATTTGTCCAATAAGGAACCCTAATTGAGACACCCAAGTGATTCTGAACAAACCCTAAAATTTTCAGAATTTTCAGAATCAGGATCAGGGCCCCTAAAACTCAGGGGGGAGGGGGGTAAAACCCTAGTTACGATTATCCAAATAACTCTCTGTCCAATTCGAATTTTGAGAAACTGTCGACTCAGAAAGCCTACCCATGCACGTAGCTACCCAATGAAACTAGGTTAGCAGTCGCGTAGCGCGACGACTATAGGGGTAACCAGTCGCGCTACGCCACCGGGTCAAATTTTCAGTATAAATAGTAGAGTTTGGGACTTGAATCTGGGCGCTGGAACGACGTAAAAATTCGAAGTATACACTGAGTTATAGCAGAAACACTATCAAAACACACACGATCACTAATTGCTGCCGCAAAACAGGGTAATAACTCGATCGCTATTACGATTCATTGTCCGATCAATCAATATATCCAATGGATGTTTAAGTGTTGCCCACATTAGGGTTATACTTTGTCGTTCGTCGTTAATTCGATGGATGTTTAAGTATCGCACTTTGTCGTTCGTTGTGAGAATTTGATTTCGTGAGTTATCGTAAATGCTGTATTGATTACTAACCCGGTTTTGTGTGCATTGTTATTTAAATTAGGTTAACAAGGCTAATCCATAGATTAGATTCTGTCCGTATTAAATCTGCAAGGTGAGTCATTCTCTTTTTATCAAATCTGTTTAATAAAAGTATGTTTATTTCCAAAGATTATAATTACAATGATTAAGTATATGTAGTCACCAAGTTACAGCCGGTATGTGGGGTATTGTGCACATTACTGTTTTTATCACTTTAGGTGGGCGAACCTAATTAATGATACTCGTTACTATTGGGTGAACAGACTCAATAGTAATATGACCACAGTCACCGAAATGAGTCGATGACAAATACTGTGGGTAGTTGGTTGATATCTGAAACATTGTAATCTCTCTTAATACTGTAAATTATAAATGTGTCGTTTTAGTAAAAAGAATGATTCACTCAGTATTTCCCGCTGACAAAACCTTTTTCAAACATGTTTCAGGTGATCTGTTGTAATTCAGGAGAAGTGTTGTGGAGCAGTTCAAGCTTAAGAAAGTGGCTCATTATAAAAGAAAGAAATATGTTTTGTTAAATAAAGATTTCTCCGTGAAATCATAATATTGTAAATTAACGGGGTTTTATCTAGAGTTGTGAAATAAAATAATCGGGAAAATTTTAGCTTTACAACGATCCTGATAATAAACTTCCGCTGTTAAACTCAATTAAATAAATATCTCGGGATTTCTGTCCCGCGGCTCCTGAAACGGGTCAAGCCGGGTCGGGGGCCGTGACACTACTCCTTTCCAAGGAGAGACTTTTAACAAGACTTTATCTCCTACTTGAAATTCTAATGGCTTGCGTCGATTATTGGCATAGCTCTTCTGTCGATCACGTGCTGCTTTCAATCGTTCCTTGACTTGAATGATCTTGTCGGTTGTTTCTTGCACTATCTCAAGTCCAGATAGTTGTTTTTCCCCAATTTCTGCCCAACAGACTGGGGTTCGGCACTTACGTCCATAAAGTGCTTCGAATGGTGCAGCATTTATACTTCTGTGGTAACTATTATTACAAGAAAATTCTATTAAAGGTAAGTGATCGTCCCAATTACCTCCGAAATCAATTACACAAGCTCTAAGCATATCTTCCTTTGTCTGAATTGTCCTTTCGCTTTGTCCGTCCGTTTGAGGATGATAAGCTGTGCTTAGTTTTAACTTAGTTCCCATTGCCTTTTGGAAACTTGACCAAAAATGAGTGGTAAATCGACTATCTCTATCAGAAACAATTGATAACGGAATGCCATGTAAAGAAACAATTTCATTTACATACAATTTAGCTAATTGTTCCATACTAATTGTTTCTTTTATTGGTAGAAAATGAGCGGACACTTGGTTAGTCTATCTACAATCACCCAGATTGTATCATTTCCTTTCTTGGTTTTGGGTAATTTAGTAACAAAATCCATTGTTATAAATTCCCATTTCCAAACTGGCATTTCTAATTGCTGTAACAAACCTGAGGGTTTCTGGTGTTCAGCCTTAACTTGTGAACAAGTTAAACATTTAGAAATATAGGTTGCTATGTCCTTCTTCATTCCTATCCACCAGAAATTTTTCCTTAAATCCTGGTACATTTTATCATTTCCTGGATGCATCGTATACTTAGATTTATGGGCTTCTTCTAATATGCGATGACGTAGGTTTCCTAATTTAGGTATCCACATTCTCTTTTCATGGAATCTCCAAATTCCATATGTTCCTTGTTCTAATTCTTTCTGTATACCTTTTAATTTTTCAGAATCATCCTTGATTACTGATTCTTGTGCTTCTCTTATCTGATCATTCAAATCTACTTGCAGATTTAATTTAAGAGAACGTACCCTTTTTGGCTTTTCATGATATTTTCGGCTTAAAGCATCTGCCACTACATTTTCTTTTCCTTCATGATACTGGATATCACAGTCATAATCACTAAGAAATTCCATCCAACGTCTTTGTCTCATATTCAACTCCTTTTGTTTGAAAATATACCTTAAACTCTTATGATCAGTGAATATGGTAAACTTACTACCATAAAGGTAATGTCTCCAAATTTTAAGAGCAAAAATTATAGCCCCTAATTCTAAATCATGAGTTGAATAATTCTCTTCATGATTCTTAAGTTGTCTAGATGCGTAGGCTATAACCTTCTGACGTTGCATTAATACACATCCATAACCTAATTTAGAAGCATCACAATAGACTACAAAGTCTTTAGTTCCTTCTGGTAATGCTAGTATGGGTGTATGGGTTAATCTTTGCTTAAGAATTCTAAAGGATTCTTCTTGTTTTATTCCCCATTCAAACTTAACAGATTTACAGGTTAGCTTAGTTAAAGGAATGGCTATTCTAGAGAAATCTCGAATAAATCTTCTATAATAACCGGCCAATCCTAAGAAGCTTCTAACCTCGGTTGGTGACTCAGGGGTTTTGCATTTGGTAATTGCCTCGATCTTTGTTGGATCTACATGAATTCCTTCATGATTGACTAGGTGTCCAAGGAATTGTACCTGTTCTAACAAGAATTCGCACTTAGAGAATTTAGCATAAAGCTTTTCCTTTCTTAGTAGACTTAAAAGTGCGTGCAAATGTCTTGCATGATCCTTTTTATTCTTAGAGTAAATTAGAATATCATCTATGAAAACAACTATGAATTTATCCAAATATGGCTTACATATTCGGTTCATCATGTCCATAAATGCAGCTGGGGCATTGATGCGGGCCCAAGTGTGGAGGAGCGGGCCATCTTGTATTTGGAAGCCCAAGATCGCGTAACAAAAGGGGCTTCACTAAAATGGCTCTAACTTGGGCTACGGGGGTCCGTTTTGGGCGTACGACCAGGCGAAACGAACGTGAGAACGAGCTCCATCTTGCTACAAATGCCTATGGCGGTTTGGGTCATCGTCCGGGCCGAAAAACACTTATTTCTATTAGTTATTTGCATTTTTATGTTTTTTGGACTATTTTGGACATTTTGTTTTTGGCCGTGTGTTTGGCCCGTTATCTTTTTTAGGCCCATTTCGAATTTCTGTTCTTATTTATATGTCCCTTTAGTAATTGAAACAATCAGACTTGAATTTTGAGAAAACTGAATTTTCACTTCAAATTCCGTGGCCTTTGGGTTGCAATTTGGGGGTTGGGGAAGAACTACACGGGTATTCGTAGAATCAACGTGTTTGATCTTCATTATCACACTACTCACTACATCAGGCATTGGTTAAACCAAATGGCATGACAGTAAATTCATAATGTCCATACCTTGTTCTAAATGCGGTCTTAGGAATGTCCTATTCCTGTACCTTTAATTGATGATATCCTGACCTTAAATCGATTTTCGAGAAAAATCGAGCTCCTTGCAGTTGATCAAACAGATCATTGATTCTCGGTAATGGGTACCGATTCTTAATCGTAACCTTGTTTAATTCACGGAAATCAATACACATACGCATTGATCCGTCCTTCTTTTTAACAAACAGTATCGGCGCTCCCCATGGCGACGAACTTGGTTGTATAAATCCCTTCTCTAATAATTCATCTAATTGTTTCTTCAGTTCTTGCATTTCGGCGGGTGCCAAACGGTAAGGTGCTTTGGCAATCGGTGATGTTCCTGGTATCAAATGAATTCTGAATTCAACTTCTCTGTCTGGAGGTTGCCCTGGCAATTCTTCTAGAAATACATCTGAAAACTGAGATACTACTGGAATGTCTTTTAAATCTTTTCCTTTAGTGTTAGTGATTATGGAAATCAAATACACTATAGAACCTTTTCTTATACAACTTGCAGTTTTCATCACAGATATGAATTTTGTGAATCTAGAGGGTTTATCTCCTTTAATTGTGATCGTTTTACCTCTTGGTGAATTTACTTGAATTGACTTTTGATCACATAAAATATTGGCTTTATTGGTTATTAACCAATCCATTCCTAAAACTACATCGAATCCTGCCAAATTCATGGGATATAGGTTTGCTAAGAATTTCTGATTTAAAATTTCTATTCTTGCTCCCTGCAAGATTTCAGAAATCCTAACGGTTTCTCCATTAGCTGTTTCTACTAAACATTCTTGTGGTAGTTTAGTTAATGACTGATTTTGAAATTTGCAGAATGATGTATTAATAAAACTTTGGTTTGCACCAGAGTCAAATAATACCTTAGCAAAGACATCATTAACTAAAAACGTACCAGCTATGACATCTGGAATCATCTTGGCTTCATCTGCAGTCAGAACAAATGCTCTAGCATTTTTAGCATTCTTGTTATCTGGAGCTGGAGCAAATTTTGGACAATTAGGCTTGATGTGGCCTTGTTCTCCGCAGTTGTAACATATCCGGATGTTAGCCTTCTTCCTGCAATTTTCTTCCTTGTGTCCCGATACTTTGCAAAAGTTACAGTATATGGAGCATCTTCCTGAATGCTTTCTTTTGCAATACCTACAGTAGGGTGTAGAGGTAGAACCTATATTTTTCCCACGATTAAAATTTCCAGAACGAAATTCTTGTGTGAGCTTTTGGGATAGGTTCCTTCTTTGATCCTCTTCTCGGGTACGGACTAATTCACCAGTCAAGGCATTGGCTAGTTCTACAGCTTCTTCTATGGTTTGAGGTCTAGCTGCCTTGACTACATGTCTTATTTCCCCAATTACTCCCCAAATATAACGGGAGATTAGCACTGGTTCTGGTGAAGCAAGAGTTGGCACTATCCTAGCATATTCAAAAAATATTTTAGTGTATCCCTTACTATCCACACCAGTCATCCTAAGGTTTAGAAATTTGTTTGCTATCTGTTATTTTTCATTAGGTGGGCAGAATTTCCTTTCTACCTTGTTCTTAAATTCTTCTCATTCCATATTGTAGGTTCTATCACTTCCTTTTTATTGGAGGATAGTGTTCCACCATTCTAGTGCTGCATTCTTAAACAGATTAGAAGCAAACATTATTTTATCTTCTTCAGCACACTTGCTTATTCTTAAGACTGCCTCAGTCTTTTCTATCCAGCGTAAAGTTGCGATGGCCCCTTCGTTGCCCGAGAATTCTATTGGTTTACAAGACCAGAATTATTTATAAGAACAACCATAAGGCATGGTTCTTCTTCTTTTGGGAATAGGCATTTGAAGTACTGGCCCATTGTTCACGCTGTTTTCTGGTTCAATTGGTCGCTGACTGCTATGTTTACTTTTATTATCAGCATCCTTAACAGTTTGAAGAATAAATGGTATGGCATCTATAATTCCTTGTGCCACAATGTGTTGAATAGCACTATTATCCACTTGATTTCCATTGTTATTGATGCTTGGATTATCATTAACCACGTTAATGTTACTCTGGTTATCATTATTCAGATTTCCTTGATTTTCGTCATCGGCCATCTGAATTTTAAACATTTACCCCATATTAATATCACAAGATAATAAGTAATATAGTTATTCACATGACACACAATCTAACAAAAAACGTAGATCATTGCTACTTTTACTCTATTCATACACTATTATGCATCTATTACACACTAGTACTGAAATAAAAATTACAATATCAACAGAAATAGAATCACACTAATAGTAATATGCATCCGTACACATATATTTTATTTTTATTTTATTTTATTATTATTATTATTACTACCATCTCCTCCATTCTCACATTCACGGATATGGATTTATCCAAAAATCCATATTGCGCTCATCGTATTTCCATACGAGACGCTCTCCCACCTGTCTCATCCTCTCACTGCTTTCTAAAATTTCCTCCCCGAAAGTCCTAAGTTCTTGAACGTTTTCTGCACTCATTGGGGGTGCAGGTTCTCGGACTAGGTTTGGAATCTGGGGTGCGGGTTCCTGATATGGGGGTGAAAGTTCCTGAAATTGGTAAGGATCCTCTAAGATCTCCCTAATATAGTCATTTTGGTAACAGGGATCTAAAGGGTCCATACCTGGGTAAGCTTCTATGTTCTGTATGGGTGGATATTCCTGGATAGGGTAACGTTGCACAAAGTCCCTATTGTCGTCCCACCAGGGGTCGTAATTCGGGTCTAAAGGGTTTGGTGCAGGTACCCTTGGGATTTCTTCTGGGTTAATGTCGTGTATCTCTACTTGGTTTTCCGGGTTTTCTATCTCCATGGGTTGTTCTGGGTTTTGTGGTTGTGGGGCTACTAGTTGTTCCAGACTTGGGTCAGCAGCAGTTGTAGCTAAGATATGGAAATTAGCTAGGCTTCTATTAAGCATGTCCTGCGTATGGGCATCTGTCGCTCGCTTAATAGCTGCTAAGACTCTTTGCTGTTGCAATTTTCACATTCTCTTCCTACGAGCAAAAGCTTCTTTACTGAACCATCCTCGTTTCTTATTAGGAAATGGTTCTTCAGATTGAGCTCTAAAGGCAAATATTCCCTCCTCCTGATCAGCAGAATACCCTGAAAGGGCAGGCTGTGATGATGTACCTTCACTCCTAGGTGAATCAGATAACTGACGATTCACGTCTGATGGTCCTTGATCACTCATACTGAAAACTAACAAATAGTCAAATAACACATAACAAATAATTACAGTTATGCACGTATTTCCGTAATTTATTTCCTAACACAAAATATAGAATTTAAGTGTCAGCAGAACACTTCTTTGGCTCAGACCAGTGGCTAGGCTCTGATACCACCTCCTGTCGCAACCCCCGATCCCTTATCTGTCCCGGGAACGGGCGGACGCGAACTCAGTAATGGTGGTATCAGTTATTTAATCTTGCAGCGGAATTTACATCAGGACCGTAGTTCGGAAATGTTTATTAGAGTAAAACCACCTCATTTAATATTAATAATCACATGGGTAAAACCCAAGTTTCTTATTACAATACATTTATAGGGACAAACCCTATTTTATTGAATTTAAAACATTGTTTATTAGGTAACTTTTATAGCCACATTTTTTCCCAAGCTTTCAGTGCTCTCCAGCTGGCTTTTCACTAATTGGTTGTCACATTGTGTTACCTGTAATGCGTTTTAAAAACATTTGTCAGTCGGAAATACTGGTGAGTGAATCCCAGTTTAATCAAGAAACATTTATTAATTAAAACAGTATTGAGAGCGATCACATTGTTTATTTCTACACAATTACTCATTCAGTATTTGCCACTCGACCGGATCTATGGCTATGGTCAAGTTACACATTGGCTAACTCGTTGTCCAATTGTAACGTACTGTCGTAATGACTTACTACTCGTAAGTAGTATAAATTTTGTATACAAAACCCCATAATACCGGCAGTAATTGAAGAACTACAAAGACTCAATCACCGCTTAATCACATTGTAAATAGTTAAGGTTTTGTAAAACATTCCAAAAAGGTTAACAAAAAGAGGATAAACTCACATTGCTATCTTAGGCTTCTAGTAAGGGTTTCCTGGATATAATCTATAATTTATACAAATGTACATTGGTTAGTATCATAACCCTTTGAAAATATTAATGATACCCTCCCTGAGACGGCATTCCAATAACTATGTCGGGCAGAACCACGACAGTTATTATGGAACCCTAAATCAATCGGGCAACGTAACTATTACGAAACTAAGGTTATAATACTTACAACGGAGCAGAACCTCGCTAATTAGGGGTATAATACCCAAATATTATGCCTCTTCTACATAAATTCGATATTGAGAATTGAGAATGAGTGACGGAAAACTAAAACTGATGCGTTCTATTTATAGTTGCTGATTCTAGTCCTGTCGCGGCCCGCGTAAAACACAGGCCAGGGTTACGCGACCCGCGTCAATCCTGGTCAACTCTGTAGCTTAGCTGGGTCAGCTACTAGACTCGCCATGATGTCAACACGTGTCAGCACCGGATGTCTCCGCGTTTCATGATCTATCGCGGCCCGCGTCAACTAACAAAGACTCTTACGCGGCCCGCTTGAACTAAAGAATTCAGCGGAGTCAATGCCAGTCTTGATACCGCCCGCGTGAAAGCTTGGGGTGGGTCTACACGGCCCGCCTCAACTCCATTTTTCTTATTTTTAATTTAATTTATATGTTATAACGTAATTCGGGCTCGGTTTTCATTTACGGGGTGTAATATAAGACATATTGGGACATTTTACAATATACTAGAGTGTCAAAATATTATGAGGGTGTTGGTTTTACCGAGGGTTGTTACATTATTCTTCTTCAATGAAATCCTCAACAAAGCCTAGTGCAGCATAGCAATTAAAGATGCTAGGCCAGGATATCATGGATGCTTCAGAACAGGATGTGAAGAGAGTTATCCTGGATGAGGATAATCCGGATATCTCAGTGCTCGTAGGAAGCAATATCCCTCAGGATATTGAAAATCAATTGACTAACTTTTTGAAATGCAGGATGTCTACATTCGCGTGGAAACACGAGGATATGACAGGAATTTCTAAGGATATTATAACTCACAAGCTCGGAATTGATAGGTCTTTCAAGCCTGTCCAGCAGAAACGAAGGAAATTTGCTCCAGAACGCAACACTATCATTCAGGAGGAAGTTGAAAGATTATTAAAGAGCATGATGATCAGGGAAGTGAAGTTTCCTAAATGGCTGGCAAACGTAGTTGTGGTGCAAAAGAAAAACGGGAAATGGAGAGTCTGTGTAGATTACACGGACTTGAACCAAGCTTGTCCCAAAGACCCGTTTCCTCTACCTCATATCGATTCAATGGTGGATGCTACTGCTGGTCATGAGATGCTAACCTTCATGGATGCCTCCTCAGGATTCCAACAAATCCAAATGGAACCCTCGGATCAGGAGGATACTGCTTTCATGACACCAACAGGTATTTATTGTTATACTTCCATGCCTTTTGGTTTGAAAAATGCAAGTGCAACATACCAAAGATTGGTAAACATGATGTTTAAAGACAAACTGGGGGACACCATGGAGGTGTACATCGATGATATGGTAGTAAAATCCAAAAAGGCTGAGGATCACCTCCAGGATATTAAGGGAGCATTTGATATCCTGGACCAGTACAACATGAAATTAAATCCTGCCAAATGCCATTTTGGAGTGGGGGCAGGAAAGTTTCTAGGATACATGGTGACGAAGAGGGGGATAGAAGCAAGCCCGGAGCAGATTAAAGCTATCCTGGATATCAAGTCACCTTCAAATATGAAAGATGTTCAACGATTAACAGGGCGAGTAGCAGCATTAAACAGATTCATCTCAAGATCCTCGGAAAAATGCAAGGAATTTTATGATATCCTGAAGAAGAATAAGAAATTCGAATGGGGAGAGAAGCATGAGGCAGCCTTGCAGGAATTGAAGCAGTATCTTTCAACCGCACCTCTATTGATGAAGCCTGAGGATGGTGAACCATTATTCCTGTATCTTGTAGTATCAGGGAATGCAGTAAGTGCCGTCCTTGTAAAGGATCATGAAGGTCAGCAGTATCATATTTATTATGTTAGTAAAAGTTTATTAGATGCTGAAAGTAGATACTCTCATTTAGAGAAATTAATATTAGCCCTAGTTATGGCGTCAACAAAACTTAGACATTATTTTGAAACGCATAGGATTCATGTTAAAACCAACTATCCTGTAAAAATGTCCTTAGGAAACCGGAGATGTCAGGTAGGATGGTTAAGTGGTCAGTAAAATTAAGTGCATATGATCTAGTGTATGAACCTAGAAATGCCATAAAGTCTCAGGCTTTAGCTAACTTTGTGGCTGATTTCAGTAGTGATATTCAAAATGAAGTAGACCTAGAAGTACAACAACTAGGAGAAAATACAGAATCTTGGACACTATATACTGATGGTGCATCTAATGTAAGAGGTGTAGGTTTGGGTTGTCACACCCCGATATTTCCACGTTTCACCGGTGGGCCCGGTAGGGGAGTATCGTGACGTAGTTGATATCATCATAGTCAAACAACACAATATATAAATGCACAGCGGAAGCAAAAGATAAATATATTACAATCTGAATATGAAGTAATATCAAGTATTACAATGAAAAGTAAAGTATCCACAGGCGGATCAAAATAAAAGGAAAAACTATTCAACAGACTTTGACATCTAGAGCTTGCGAGACTTGAATAATGATGCCTGGAGTAGCCAGCCTATTTCGTCTAGTACCTGCACTTAGCCTTTTTGAAAAATACGTCAGTTTACACTGGTAAATACAACATAACTGACTCATTTTGAAAAGAGTTTGATAATTGATTTGAATGCACTTCTGCACAAATATCTTTTATAACTTGGGACAATTATTAAATAATCATGTATACAGTTTTACTTATTTGTCGTCCACCAGGGCCGGTTTGTAGGGCCGGTCTAGATTAACTGACACGCCACAGGTATAATGCTCACAGGCTATCATCCTTTAAGTGGATTACCAGTTTCGGTATAATGCCCACAAGGATGATACCTCTGAGTGGATTACCAGTTTTTACATAATGCAACTGTCAGGTGTACGCCTACACCCCGTGCTTAGGTCGTGGCCATTTTTTAAAATGATGCCAAGGATATCCGGGACATGGCCATTTAACCCCCAAAATCCATACATCAAATAATACATATTAAACGGGTCATGTAAATACATTAATCACAATCCGATTTAAATGACTACATACACCCGACCAAGCGGTACTTTTATAGTACCGTATCCCAAGCCCGTATAGGGAAAATAAGTTAAGAATATTTACCTGAGCAAAGTATAAGTACAATACAGTAAGTGCACGTAGCTTTTACTGGGCTCCTAATCTGGAACGAAGGTTTTATAAAAACCTATTAGAATCCTAACGGGTCTTTAATTAAGCCTTGACTTAGGCCGGTTAGTTTTCAAAAGGAGGATACGGTTCAAACGCATGATAAAGCGCAGACCGGATTAGAATGTGGTTTTGACCTGACAAGCTTGTATGCTTGTTTAATATGGGTAACTTAAACACATTTTGAATTTTGAGACAAAAAGATATGGTTTGACCCGTTTCGGCTAATATATGCAAACTAGTCACATAAGCCGATCCGAACGCGACAAGTGCGTAACGAGTAACCAAAAGAGTCATATACAGGTTTCCTAAGTTAATATGCCTTAAAAATGTTGTGATATCAGTAGGATATCTTCCATTATGCCCAAAACGAGTTTAATCTCAAAATAAGCCCCGTAGGGGTATTTTGGTCATTTTAAAGATTATAAAAGAGATTAAATGAAGTTCTGAGATTCGGGTCCGAATACATCAGTAAAATAACTTACTTTAACAGGTTATATTAGTTGGTAATAAGTCTTATGTGACAAAATGGTTTTAAACCCAAACTAGGCGTTTAATACGCTTAGAAAGTCATTTTAAGCGATTTTAGGGTTATACCGGAAATCTGAGTTTTCTGATCAGTTTATAAAGTTCAAAATACTGTATTTATTATATAAAATCAGTAGCAATTGGATTGGTGTTAAAATATTATGTAAAACTCATTTTATACACGAAAAGGGTATAATCGGTATTTACCGAATCAAGTTAAAATAATTAAAAAATCTTTAAAAATCTCAAAATATTATATTACATCAGTGGATAAAAGGTTTGGTGTCAAAAATTGGGTTTAAATAGGCTTTATGCTAATTGCGTCGTTTAATAACTAAAAGGCGTTATAATTACGCTAATGAGCATAACTCCTAATCTAGACCTCCAACTGATGTGAAACTTTAGGGACATATTTATAAATCAGTAGTAAAGATTATTGTTCTTTCACATTTCTAAAATTCTCGTTTGATGGTCAAAAGGGCATTATGGTCAACATTAGGCAATTAACGGAAACGCGTAAACGAATGTGGCAATCAACGAACCAAGCACACAGGGTTATACCAACATGTAACCTGGTCCTAAGGAAGCCCTAAGGCATTTCTAAACTCTACTAAAACGGGTCAGAACTGAAGTCAAAGCAAAAGTCAAAGTTTTGCGACTTTCGGTTCCGAACCGGGTCTAAACAGAAAATTTTCGGATCAAACAAGCTTAGATCAGTTCTTATACTTATTACCAAGTTATATGAGTGATAAAATAGGTTACATGTCTTCTACATTGCTAATTACATGTTAATTTTCAAATTAAGCTTCTGTTGACTTTTTCTAAACAACTTTGACCCGACATTTGATCTAGTTAGAGTGGGAATCTGAGGGTGCCCTTTTAAGGGTTTATTGCCCACATAAATACCAACTTATAACTACCTTCAATTCGACTAATCACTGGACCATTAATGATTAATCGCTAAGTCAAACGTTAATTACGACGGTTTGACTTTTATGCTAATAACTAAGCAAAACTCAATTAAGGAAGATCAAGGACACTTACCAAGGTCTAATGCACGACCAGAGATGCTTAGGGAATGGCCTTGAGCTCCAGAAATGATCAGAAGTTGAGTTGAGCATGAATGATCAAAATTGCAACAAGAGGGACCTTTATATAGTGTTCTTGATCCATCAAGATCATGACATACAAGGCTATACATGATCCCTGATGATTAACAAGTGTCCCTAAGGCCTAAGAATTAGTTTAGGCAGCTATTGGAAGTGTTTAAGGGCCATATGTGTCGTTACATGGGCTGAACAGCCAACTGAAACAATTTTCTGCATCTGGGCATTGCTTACGGACCGTAAGGACCTGGTCAGCAATCTGAAATTTTCACTTGTTGACAGATTTAGCCCCTGCACTTCCAAATGCCATTTCCGACACATCCAAGGCCCGTTAAACCATTTTTAAGGCTCTAAAATGATGCCTAAGTATGGGGAACATGAAACATGCTCAAAAATATGTCGGATGTCGGTTCGTTTGGTCGTACGGTCTCGTTGTTCGGCTAATTACGACGAAACACGGACGGACGCGAAAAACAATCCAAACGACGCGACGAATGGAATTTTATCAAGCCATACACTAAAATAAAATATTTTAGTGCTTACATAAATTTTTGGGTGTCCGGGGATATTCAGATTGTACGATATGCGCGTAAACGAAACTTGTGCGCTTTTTGACACTTTTAGTCCCTGCATGACTTAAAAGTTTATTTTTGCACACAAAACACCTCTAAGCCTATATCTAAGCTATGAAAAGGATAATTAGGGTATGTATAACTCATGGTCATATTCCGGAAGGTCCGATTACATATGAATCGACATACTTTTGCAGTTTGACGCTTTAGGTCCCTCCATTGCGCAAACTTGCACATCTCATCATTTAATAGCATTGAAGCCTTATCTAAACCATATTAGGCATTATTGAAAGTATAGCTAAACATGATAATGCTCCGGGCTCGATAAAAAGGTCATTCAGAGGTATGATTAAACATACTGACACTTTTAGTCCCTTATACTTGCAAAGTTGCGCGTAACTTCACTTTTGGGCATAAAAGCCTTGGATGGCCAATGATTGGCATTCCCGAGAGTATAATAAATTATCATGAGGCTCTCGGTTTGTTAAAAGGTCACTCAGAGGTAAGAATTAACATGTTGACGCTTTTAACCCTTTATTGCGCAAACTTTCAATTAATTACACAAACGGCTACACTTGAGTAACAAGTGGCTCATTTGTGAATATAAAACCGTAAAAGGTTATTTAGAAACTTATTTTAGGTATGATAATACTTCCAGTTCTTTCATGGTTAATGTTTTTCGATTTTTCGAAAAATTAGTCCCTTATATTCAAGGTTTGACTTTATTAGGGTTTATTACACGTGTCAATACTTTATTGGACGTGATTTTACGAGGTGTTACATCCTCACCCCCTTAAAAGAAACCTCGACCTCGAGATTTGCTAGAACAATGGAAGTATTTTCTGAAGTAGCATGGACTTAACTTCCATAGTATATTTGGGCCTCTAAGGGTATCCCAGTTGACCTATACAATAGGTACATACTCTCCTTTGGAGCTTCTTAACCTATCGATTCTTAGTCTATACAGGTTTATTGTCCAATCATAAAGTTTCATTAATCTACCTATCATTACGTGATAATGTGTTTCGACTTATTGGCGAAACCTATCCTTAAATCATCAGTGTGGGTCGCATTGCGAACTCCACTAAGCTCCTTATATAGGTTTTAGCTTATAGGCTATTGACCTTTGTCGCATTCGATTTCCCGAATGTTCCTATATATCCAGGGCTTAACTTACCCGGAGAAATTGGAATTTAGCACACCCTTCTTAGAGCGATACTTTCGATTGAACCTTATTCCTTATTAAGGACTTAAGAAGGTTGCGACTTTTATCAATCCTTAATTTTTCTGCCGATTACTGGCAACTTTAAGATGATTATAATTTCGAATGATCTTATTTGTTGTTTCCAATGCAACTTTTAGATCCTGATAATTGGACTTACCATTCTATTGTTCTAACAATAGATGTTTATCATTCCATCTATACAAGGTCCCCAAAGGAGTAGCCTTGATACTTACATAATAATTGTTATAGAAAAACTTATTTTATGGTGAGATGGTTATTCCAATCACTGCTTAAAACTAATCTCAAGGAATAGCTAATCCTTACAGCTAGTCAAATAAATCGACGATCCTGGGCAGCTGATGGTGATTCTTAATTGTTGCCTAAATAGGGTTGCGGTAATCAATGCATAAGAAAAATGAACCGTCTTTCTTATTTAACAATATCAAACTCTCGGAATATTGAGTTAGGCTATATGAATCCTCTATTTTAAAACTTACTTAATCAGGGTTTCGATTCCTCCAATGATGGAACTAGCCGTTTAGGAAATTTCATAATGATACAACCCTAAATGGGATATAAATCTTAATTCTACTTGCCTTTTAGGAGGTAAACAGGGTAATCTTAGGAGAAGATAATTAGGATACGAGGAGGGTACTGAGATTTTCCATACCTCAGGCTCCAGTTCATCCGTCATTGCTTGTGCCAAATAAGTGGCACATTTATGTTACGAGTCCGCGAATTCCTTAATCGGTAACATTTACTTGGACAATTCCATTCTGGACATCTCCTTTGAACACCATTAGCTGACTTTAGTACTCTATGACCATTGGAATATCTTTGTGGTCCCATGTATTAAACCTCCATACTGATCAGGCATGGAAGCAATCTATGGAACATATTAAGATATACCAATCATCATATGGCGCTTTTCATCATACCGTTTGGTATTCGAAATCGATAGATATTAAAGAGATATCAACTATATATGCTGACGCAGTTCCTCTTAGAGAGAGGATACTTCTACAATTCTACGACTGAAGGTTTCTGACAGGAACAGAAGAAATGGTTCTTCTAATTTGCCTGTGAGTCTTACCTTACACTTAATATATGGGTTTCTTATGGGAAAATTTTCTAAAAGTTTGCTAAGCTTATGGTCTTATGAGAGACCTAGCAGCACCTGAACCCAGATGTAACTCTTAGCAAATAAATCTTAATAAGGGATTTACCTAGCGTCATTATTAATGTGAACTGCCTCTAATCATACATTAGGAGGGTTAAGCGCCTCCATTCTTAATCTTTTTAAACTTAGCTGCAAAATCTATGACAAATTTTAGGGCAGTCTCAGCTTTGACTGGTCGTTTCTTAATCTATATAACGTGAGTAGCTGAGGTAGATCCATAATGGATTTATAATGAGCAGGTTTTGAAACCTTAATGTGCCCTCTTATTGCCGATGCTAACCACTAATAATTATTTGCTTTAAGATTAGATTTCTGGGTAAACTGAATAGGGTGCTATCTCAGCCAATGAATTAAAATTTGCGACATACTGTCGACAGTCTAGAACTTTTATGGCGAGAGTCAAAAAATTCTTATTTCATCTTTTTCCATTTTGTGATGTGGATAATAGGTTTTTCTAATAAGGTCCTTAAAAACTTGGACCATCCCATATTGCATAAGGGGATCTTTCTTGTGGACTTCAATAATGTCCTCACTAATTAAGAGTATTGTTATCGAATGGCTGTGATGAATACCTTACCATGTCCTTTCAGCATAACCACTGATATACCTAATGGTTTCTACTACATCCAACAATTTCCTGAAATCGATGGCCTCTTTTACTATTTAAGTCTCTTGACTTCTAAGAGACAAAGTACTTTTAAGTACATCCTAAGAGGAAAGGGGCTTCTTGCCACATATGATTTTGTTTGGGTTATTCTTCGCATTTGAAGTATGAATATAGCTCTTTTTATGAGCAGCGACATGTGTTTTAAAGTGAACATCATTCGACTTCTTAAGCCTTTTCATGACTTTTCTCATAGCCTTTCTAACAGCTGCGTTAATCACAGTTCTGGAGATTTACTCCATTAACATTTGAGGTTCACATTGGATTCATTATTAACATTTGTCGCATCTCTAGCATCGCGACTGTTGTTTGTTTCTTCTGAGTTTTCCATACTCGAAGCTTTGGTATTAAATACCAAATTTAGCAAGTGTTTAGGCACTCCATATTCAGTATCTCCTGGAACGGTCAACAGCTTTGTTTACGGCTGTATCTATCATAGCCTGTAACTCGGTGCCCGTTAAGTTCAGTCTTGCATTATCATTCTGATCAACTGGATAATTGTGAGCTTCAGAGGAGTCAGCCATGGTGAAGCTTTGAAGGCTACCGACCAAGTAGTAATAATTTGTTTAATTATATAGTGAATTGTCGAATTTGATGATTAATTAGCCATGGTGTAAATAAACCATATAGGCCAATAGATAGTATTTAATTTATTTGATTATGTTTTGCCTAGGTTTTTAAATAAACCATCCCTGGCGAGTAAACGGAATATGAGCCTTCATATTTATTAGATAGGGGACATAAGTCACGACTGTCAATGTCGTACTGACATTTTATATATAGCACAAGGGCTTGTTCCAAAAGACTTTTTAATGGCATAGATGCCTTGTCACTAGGGAAATTTTAAAACATAATCAATGATCCTTTGGGTCGGATAAATTTCATAGTTCATTGCCTTTTGGTAGGAAGTTATGAAAGGAAACTATCTTTGTCATAATTACATCTTTGCCCGTAGGCATACATCTTAAATGGATGTTTTGATGTATACATCATGTTCGACGTTTATTAGCCATGATTCCTATTGATCATTAGGCTAAACAAGGGGTTTGGAAAAAAATTCCTAATATAAAGATGACAAGTGTGATTTTATCGCATCACTGTTGCCAGGAGTGTTAACATATTTACAATGTTACAAGGATTTGAATCCTTTGAATAGGTTCTACCATCTTGGCCTCGTCTGGAATGACATATAGGCTAGGTTTTACCTTTAAGATTCTTTTTAATATGTATACTGGCAGGGAAGGAAGGATATTTATTTTATTCAGGATTTTATCATAAATCCTAATTTACAAGTTAATAATAGCACAAATGGCCTAGTCGCGTAGACAAGTTTAATTTATAAGCCATGATTTCAGGGAATCGAGGCATTAAGGTTTGAATCAAAGTTCATTACCTTTTCTTGACAGGGAGTTGTAGGCTACCACTGTCTTTAGTCTCAGAGGACATTAACTATAGCCCGTAGGCACTTCCCTTCTAAGGGATGTTTATAATATGATCATCTTATAGGATGATATAAGCCATGATTTCAGAGAATAGAGGCATTAAGGTTTGAATCAAAGTTCATTACCTTTTCTTGACAGGGAGTTGTAGGCTACCACTGTCTTTAGTCTCAGAGGACGTTAATTATAGCTCGTAGGCACTTCATCCTTAAGGGATGATTATATAAATAAGGGAAATTGGAGTAATCTTATTTAAGGATGACTCATGCGATTTTATCAAACCACGTCTGCCAGGAATGTTAACATGTTACAGATGTTAACAAGGGTTTGAATCTCTTGAATAGGTTCTACCATCTTGGCCTTGTCTGCAGTGCCATTTAGGCTAGGTTTTACCTTTAAGATTCTTTTTAATATTTAACGCAGAACAATCCTAAATTGAGGTGTTAACAAGGATCTGAATCTAATTGAGGAACTACCATCTTGGCCCTGTCTCAAAACAACACGTGGCTAGGTCTTGTCCTTTTTAGATTTTGCCATTTTATTATAATGGTAGATCATATAAAAGGAATGTTATTTTCCATTTATTTCATATTTCATGTTTAGAATGAAAACTTAAATTTAATCAATCCACTATATGAAAATAAAAGTACAGAGTTGCCCTAAGCGGGACTTGAAAGGAATAATGTTGTCCTCGAAGGGACTGAAAGATAACTATGTCCTTATAAGGACTATATAAGGAAACGATCTTTAGCAAAAGGAGTTTCTTCTTCATATTATTTCTAAATGTTTTCTCCTTGGTTGCACGTTTATCCTAATCGCAGTACAAGGCTCCGCATTCCTCGGCTTCGGATGGGGAGGATTTCCATTACGGCTCCTTTGCTTGGCGATATATTAAAAGTATATAAATTTGAATGCAATAGTTCTTCGAATAGAGACGAGGGTTCCTATGTTAAGTCTAGACTCAGAAGGTCAAGGAATGTGCTACTGTGTCATTGAGATTAAACACAAAAGACTAGTGTTTAATTCACTCAATGTTGGCTCTGATACCAACCTGTCACACTCTGATATTTCCACGTTTCACCGGTGGGCCCGGTAGGGGAGTATCGTGACGTAGTTGATATCATCATAGTCAAACAACACAATATATAAATGCACAGCGGAAGCAAAAGATAAATATATTACAATCCGAATATGAAGTAATATAAAGTATTACAACGGAAAGTAAAGGATCCACAGGCGGATCAAAATAAAAGGAAAAACTGTTCAACAAACTTTGACATCTAGAGCTTACGAGACTTGAATAATGATGCCTGGAGTAGCCAGCCTATTTCGTCTAGTACCTGCACTTAGCCTTTTTGAAAAATACGTCAGTTTACACTGGTAAATACAACTTAACTGACTCATTTTGAAAAGAGTTTGAAAATAGATTTGAATGCACTTCGGCACAAATATCTTTTATAACTTGGGACAATTATTAAATAATCATGTATACAGTTTTACTTATTTGTCGTCCATCAGGGCCGGTTTGTAGGGCCGGTCTAGATTAACTGACACGCCACAGGTATAATGCCCACAGGCTATCATCCTTTAAGTGGATTACCAGTTTCGGTATAATGCCCACAAGGATGATACCTCTGAGTGGATTACCAGTTTTTACATAACGCAACTATCAGGTGTACGCCTACACCCCGTGCTTAGGTCGTGGCCATTTCTTAAAATGATGCCAAGGATATCCGGGACATGGTCATTTAACCCCCAAAAGCCATACACCAAATAATACATATTAAACGGGTCATGCAAATACATTAATCACAATCCGATTTAAATGACTACATACACCCGACCAAGCGGTACTTTTATAGTACCGTATCCCAAGCCCGTATAGGGAAAATAAGTTAAGAGTATTTACCTGAGAAAAGTATAAGTCCAATACAGTAAGTGCACGTAGCTTTTACTGGGCTCCTAATCTGGAACGAAGGTTTTATAATAACCTATTAGAATCCTAACGGGTCTTTAATTAAGCCTTGACTTAGACCGGTTAGTTTTCAAAAGGAGGATACGGTTCAAACGCATGATAAAGCGCAGACCGGATTAGAATGTGGTTTTGACCTGACAAGCTTGTATTCTTGTTTAATATGGGTAACTTAAACACATTATGAATTTTAAGACAAAAAGATACGGTTTGACCCGTTTCGGCTAATATATGCAAACTAGTCACATAAGCCGATCCGAACGCGACAAGTGCGTAACGAGTAACCAAAAGAGTCATATACATGTTTCCTAAGTTAACATGCCTTAAATATGTTGTGATATCAGTAGGATATCTTCCATTATGCCCAAAACGAGTTTAATCTCAAAATAAGCCCCGTAGGGGTATTTTGGTCATTTTAAAGGTTATAAAAGAGATTAAATGAAGTTCTGAGATTCGGGTCCGAATACATCACTAAAATAACTTACTTTAACAGGTTATATCAGTTGGTAATAAGTCATATGTGACAAAATAGTTTTAAACCCAAACTAGGCGTTAAATACGCTTAAAAAGTTATTTTAAGCGATTTTCGGGTTATACCGGATATCTGAGTTTTCTGATCAGTTTATAAAGTTCAAAATACTTTATTTATTGTATAAAATCAGTAGCAATTGGATTGGTATCAAAATATTATGTAAAACTCATTTTATACACGAAAATGGTATAATCGGTATTTACCGAATCAAGGCCATAACCTTCGGTTATGGGCAGGTTAAAATAATTAAAAAATCTTTAAAAATCTTAAAATATTATATTACATCAGTGGGTAAAAGGTTTGGTGTCAAAAATTGGGTTTAAATAGGCTTTATGCTAATTGCGCCGTTTAATATCTAAAAGGCGTTATAATTACGCTAATGAGCATAACTCTTAATCTAGACCTCCAACTGATGTGAAACTTTAGGGACATGTTTATAAATTAGTAGTAAAGATTATTGTCCTTTCACATTTCTAAAATTCTCGTTTAATGGTCAAAAGGGCATTATGGTCAACATTAGGCAATTAACGGAAACGCGTAAACGAATGGGGCAATCAACGAACCAAGTACAGAGGGTTATACCAACATGTAACCTGGTCCTAAGGAAGCCCTAAGGCATTTATAAACTCTACTAAAACGGGTCAGAATTGAAGTCAAAGAAAAAGTCAAAGTTTTGCGACTTTCGCTTCCGAACCGGGTCTAAACAGAAAATTGTCGAATCAAACAAGCTTAGATCAGTTCTTATACTTATTACCAAGTTATATGAGTGATAAAATAGGTTACATGTCTTCTACATTGCTAATTACATGTTAATTTGCAAATTAAGCTTCTGTTGACTTTTTCTAAACAACTTTGACCCGACATTTGATCTAGTTAGATTGGGAATCTGAGGGTGCCCTTTTAAGGGTTTATTGCCCACATAACTTATAACTACCTTCAATTCGACTAATCACTGGACCATTAATGATTAATCGCTAAGTCAAACGTTAATTACGACGGTTTGACTTTTAAGCTAATAACTAAGCAAAACTCAATTAAGGAAGATCAAGGACACTTACCAAGGTCTAATGCACGACCAGAGATGCTTAGGGAATGGCCTTGAGCTCCAGAAATGATCAGAAGTTGAGTTGAGCATGAATGATCAAAATTTCAAGATGAGGGACCTTTATATAGTGTTCTTGATTCATCAAGATCATGACAAACAAGGCTATACATGATCCCTGATGATTAACAAGTGTCCCTAAGGCCTAAGAATTAGTTTAGGCAGCTCTTGGAAGTGTTTAAGGGCCATATGTGTCGTTACATGGGCTGAACAGCCAACTGAAATGATTTTCTGCATCTGGGCATTGCTTACGGACCGTAAGGGTCCAGCCTTACGGTCCGTAAGGACCTGGTCAGCAATCTGAAATTTTCACTTGTTGACAGATTTAGCCCCTGCACTTCCAAATGCCATTTCCGACACATCCAAGGCCCGTTAAACCATTTTTAAGGCTCTACAATGATTCCTAAGTATGGGGAACATGAAACATACTCAAAAATATGTCGGATGTCTGTTCGTTTGGTCGTACGGTCTCGTTGTTCGGCTAATTACGACGAAACACGGACGGACGCGAAAAACAATCCAAACGACGCGACGAATGGAATTTTATCAAGCCATACACTAAAATAAAATATTTTAGTGCTTACATATATTTTTGGGTGTCCGGGGATATTCAGATTGTACGATATGCGCGTAAACGCAAACTTGTGCGCTTTTTGACACTTTTAGTCCCTGCATGACTTAAAAGTTTATTTTTGCGCACAAAACACCTCTAAGCCTATATCTAAGCTATGAAAAGGATAATTAGGGTATGTATAACTCATGGTCATATTCCATAAGGTCCGATTACATACGAATCGACATACTTTTGCAGTTTGACGCTTTAGGTCCCTCCATTGCGCAAACTTGCACATCTCACCATTTAATAGCATTGAAGCCTTATCTAAACCATATTAGGCATTCTTGAAAGTATTACTAAACATGATAATGCTTCGGGCTCGATAAAAAGGTCATTCAGAGGTATAATTAAACATATTGACACTTTTAGTCCCTTATACTTGCAAAGTTGCGCGTAACTTCACTTTTGGGCATAAAAGCCTTGGATGGCCAATGATTGGCATTCCCGAGAGTATAATCAATTATCATGAGGCTCTCGGTTTGTTAAGAGGTCACTCAGAGGTAAGAATTAACATGTTGATGCTTTTAACCCTTTATTGCGCAAACTTTCAATTAATTACACAAACGGCTACACTTGATTAACAAGTGGCTCATTTGTGAATATAAAACCGTAAAAGGTTATTTAGAAACTTATTTTAGGTATGATAATACTTCTAGTTCTTTCATGGTTAATGTTTTTCGATTTTTCGAAAAATTAGTCCCTTATATTCAAGGTTTGACTTTATTAGGGTTTATTACACGTGTCAATACTTTATTAGACGTGATTTTACGAGGTGTTAAATGGGTATACTACTAAAATTGCCACAGGGGGACATATTACCCCAGGCTATTAGATGTGAGTTTCCTGCCACTAATAATGAAGCAGAATGTGAAGCTTTAATTGCAGGATTAGAATTAGCTAAGAGCATGAATATCAAGGGTTTACAAGTATTTGTTGATTCCTTGTTAATTACTAATCATTTTAATGGGACCTATGCAGTTAAAGGTGAGAAGTTGATCGAGTATCTCAAAATTCTCAAAAAATTAGCAGGATATTTTGATATTTTTACACTTGAACAGGTACCAAGAGAGGGTAATGCTGAAGCTGATGCCTTGGCAAATCTAGGATCATCAGTCAAGATACTGGAGGGGACCCAAATACCAATATTACATATCCTGTATCCTGCAACGGATCCTCAGGATAAGGAGGTAGTAAGTGTTCAGGATCCTGATGATGAGTATCCCGAGGAGGATCCTAAGTCTTGGACGGCTCCAATCATGAGATATCTTGAGGAAGGACACATCCCGAAGGATGAAAATACTAAGGCCTTTAGAATGAAGGTATCATTCACTATTATAAATAATGTTTTGTATAAGAAATCTCTTGCAGGACCATATCTGAGGTGCTTGGAGGATCCCGAAACTAAAGAAGTGTTTCAGGATATACACGAAGGGGCTTGTGGTAACCATACTGGGGGCAGGTCGTTATTCTCAAAGGTATTAAGAACAGGATACTATTGGCCGACGATGAAAAAAGATCTTGCAGAATATGCTCGAAGATGCGATGCGTGTCAAAGACACAGTAATATATTACATCAACCTGCTGAACCACTTTATCCTATCGCTTCCCCTTGGCCATTCATGAAGTGGGGAATGGATATAGTAGGAAAGTTGCCAAAGGCTCCAGGAGGAAAGGTCATCATGCTGGCAATGACTGATTATTTCTCTAAGTGGGTTGAAGCTGAAGCGTTTGTTCAAGTTAGAGATCAAGAAGTAGTATCCTTCATAAAAAGGAATATCCTGACCAGGTTTGGAGTACCAGATGAGATAATTTGTGACAATGGATCTCAGTTTATAAGTAAGAGGACTATTGACTTTTGCAAGAGTTGGGGAATCAAAATGATCACATCCACACCGGTGCATCCTCAAGCAAATGGATAAGTAGAATCCTCAAACAAGATAATTGTCAACAATTTGAAGAAAAGACTTGGAACTAAGAAGGGAAGATGGGCAGAAGAATTGCCCTTCGTTTTATGGGCTGATACAACGACGGTGAAAACTGCAACTGGCCAAACCCCATTTTCCTTGGTGTTTGGAGCAGAAGCGGTGGTCCCGATAGAAATGGTGGTACCTACGGCAAGATCCAATCTCCGGGATCCTGAGAAGAATCCTGAAGCCCTATGCCAGGAATTGGATACTATTGATGAGACAAGGGACGCAGCAAGGCTAAGGATGGTAGCACATCAACAGAGGATATCTAAAGCATATAACAAGAATATAAGGACTAGAAGGTTCCAGGTTGGAGATTGGGTATTGAGAAAGGCTTTTCAGAATACTACTAATCATGCTGATGGAAAGTTGGCTCCAAAATGGGAAGGACCCTATGAGATTGAATCAGAATCAGGAAAAGGAGCATACCGACTCAATAATATGGAGGGGGATATGCTACCAAGATCCTGGAATGCTATACATCTAAAGCTCTATTTCAAGTGAGTTTGGAATTTAAATTCTAACTCAGGATGGTATGGATTCAATCTCTTTTAATATGTTTTGATATTGTTTATTCTTTTGAACCTAATACTGACTTAAGCATCGGAGGGGTGTTAGCCAGGCTAACACCCACCTTAGTTTACGATTGTTTTGCAGTATATGCTCCGGGATATAGCTCCAGGATACACACTCAGGATACTTCGAAAGATTAGAGGATTGGCCCCCTCTCTCACGTTTAAGGGATCCTGATCCCTTCACCGGTTTAAAGGTATTCACATTTCTCTCGAATTGGGTTTAAACACCCCGCATGGAGCACAAGTTATCCAGGGATAGTTCAAGATAGCGGGACCAGTCCATGTAAAAGTGGCTGACAATTTCGTTATTGTTGGCTATATCCTGGATCCTAAAGGTATATGAGGATTGATCACCCTCTCTCACGGAAGGGTATTTTCATACTCTCTAAGGTTTAAAGGTTATCACATTTCTAAGACTTGGAGTTTGTACACTCCCGCCTGTAGCGCTTAAAAATTTGGGATTTTCCCCAGGATACCTATGGGTTTATCCCCAGGATACTAAGGATTTATCTCCAGTATATTTTAGGGTTTACCCCCAGTAACACAAGAACTGTTCAAACGGTTGGAATTGATGTTCAGAAAATTTCTAAGTGTTCAAAGACTTTATGCACAGGGGACATTCCTTCTGAGGCGATTGTGTAAAGCTCGAAGGATCAAATTTGGACTTAGTGTATTAAGTATCTCGGACTGGGGACATTTTACTGGAAGAAAATTGCAAAAGGATTGAAGCTCGAAAATAGGGTTACACTCTATTCCTGGTATGATCTTTCCTTTGTAAACCTTATTTGAACTTTTGAAACTATGTTTGAAGAAGGCTTAAATATCCTGATTAGGATATATTCTCAAAATGTGTTTTCGGAATATGTTTCAGGATATTTGATTGGAATATTTGGGATATGATACCTGGATTTAAAATCAAAATTGTGTTCATGACAAACATCTATTATCAAAACAAGGTTTATAAATTCTAAGTAAACTATTTTTTTCCTTTGAAAACTTTATGTGAATTGTTTTGAGTTATAAAAACCCTATTTGCGTCAAGATATTGGAAATAATTGCACTAATTTTGGAGAGCTGAAATTTAAACTAAGCAATGCATAACAAAAAATTGAAAGACAACAGCAAATAAGTTAAAAGAAGGTTATACTATTAACATGTCAAAAGTTGTGCTTTTGGTTTCACCTCAAACCGAGGCCCATCCACCAAAAGCACTATTAGTTTCTAACCATATTTACACAACGGTTGAAGGTTTCATCTCAAACCGAGACCCATCCGCCTCCAACCGTTGTATTGTTCAAAACAGATTATACTAATTGATGACCAAGGGCTTCATCCTGAAACCCAGGACCCATCCACCTTTGGTCATCATATTGTCTTAATGCAGGAAAGTAAATTGTTCAAAGACAGGAAAATTAAATTGTTTAACAGACCACGATCATCAAATCTAAAAAAGTGGGCTCCGGCCTTGGCACATACATCCATCATCGCCCACTTCGCTGCCTCTAAGGGGCAGCTCCTTCATCCATCATAACCTCGTCAGCAGCATCCTTCCCAGCATTTCCTCCAGCATCACCTCCAGCATCACCACCAGCATCCCTCGGAACATCAGCACCATCCACCTTCTCGGCCACTCCAGCAGGCTCTTTCAACGTGGGCTCCATAGCGGGCTCCACAAGATTACCACCAAGATCTTTCAGCTTTATCTCCCAAGCCTTGATATTCCATGAAGGACATTCAAAGCCCATAGCCATAGCTTCATAAGCCATTTTCAGTCTGGCCTGGAGGAGGGAGATGACAACGGAATTCTTGAGGCTTTCCCGGTATGAAGCCATGTCATGCTCATGTTGAACTTGGGCAGCATCGGACTTGGCTTGAGCCTCGTGGGTGACCTTATGGATGGCAGACTGGTGCTCTTGGACCATTGCCTTGTAGTTAGCCTCGTAATGCTCCGATTTAGCGGTGGCAACCGCTGCTTGGTCCGCAATGGTGGTTTCGGCCTTTTTCAGCTTGCTCTCTAGCATGGTGTTCAAGCCGCATGCATCTTCGTAAAGGAATACCAGGCGTTCGAGACCCTGCAAAATAAGAAAACAGGTTTTAACCTTAATAAACATTTATAACCAGCATATGGTGCAGGCTATAGGTCAAGGATACTAACCTGGTTGAGGAAGCCGGTCATGAATTTGCTGGATTCTGTGAACCCATAGTTCTCAAATGGGAACACATGGGGGGTAGCAGGGTAGTCTGCTTCCTTCCTCTCCCGGGAGCTGGAGGCTCGGGTCCTGGATGCCGGGGGAGCTTTGGGTGCAGTAGCGGTCTTCGAACCGGTAGGCTTTGGTGTGGCAGCTGGCTTCGGGTTGGTCTCTTGCTTGGCAGGTGCGATGCTGGAATAACTGTCCAACTCGTCAAGCTGGAAGCCTTCAAGGTTAATGACCGGCACTGAACAAAGGGAGAAATGTTTAGTTCTTAACACTTATACTCTATAATCAATCTAATCATATACTTACCAGACATTTCTGAGCTTGATTTTTTACTTGAGTTCGTGAGAGACAGGGAGAAGGTTCTTTCTCTAGCAGGAAGACGATAGATCTCTTTGATCCTGGGTTCCGATTCCGCGCTTGGGGGTGCTAGGTCTCTGAATTTCGCTGCAAAAAATATTAGGATATCAGTCAAGGATATAGTTTAAGGATATATTTGGGGATATTCCTAAAACCCTAAATCCTACCCTTGGTTAACCATCTAACTGGCAGGTCAAAACCCTTGTCAATAGACTCCCTTTTAACGAAAAAGAACTTTCGTTGCCACTGATTTTCATTCTTAGTGGCCTTGAGAATTAGGGGGTTCTTGGAAGTGGAGAACAAAAGAAAGCGGCTGTTTCCATGGGATCTCAGTCGATATGCTATGGGAAGGTCTTCGATGCATAGGTCAGGGCAATGACGAGATTTAATTTGGTTTAACACCATTAAAACTCACCACACCATTGGCATAGTTTGAGCATAACTGAGGCCGGTAAGCTCGAAGAAACGAGAGATGAAGGGTGGAAATGGATACCGGAGTCCCAAGGAAAAGGGATAGGCTAAAAAGCAGACCCACTCCTTTGATGCCGCGTCTGATCGGACTTCCCGATCGAAAGGGCGAATGACCACTCCGGCAGGAAAGGCACCGGAATCCTTCAAAGCGGCGATGTTGTCATTATTGAAAGAACAGGTCTCTTTTTCTGATTCTCGGATAAGGTTTTGACTCATGAGGGTTGGGACCGGCTCGTTTGAATGTGATCTTGTTCGAGATGCCATGAGGGGTATCGACCAAGAAACAAGAAATTCAAGAAAAGAAAAACAGAGAAGAGAAAGAGGAAATACCTGGAAAATGGCTTGGAAAGTGATGATCATGATGATGAATAGATCAGCTAAATAAGGGGCTGAGTATAGGGGAGTAAAGAGTAAATATCGCATTGGAAGTTGCACCAAGTCACGTCAAGCGTCGTTTCGGTTTAATAACCTCGATTTGAGGGATAAGATTAAAAATATATCCGTTGGAATTGGTATACCAACATATATATTTTTCGGGACAATTGTTATGGGTGATTTTCTGCTCATATATCCTGACTGATATTCTGACTTTGTTTGTTTTATTGTGGCCAGGATGCTGGATCAGGATATTGGTAAGATTCTGATACGATATCTTGGTAGTTAATAATTAACTCACGTGCAGATTGTTGAAACCAGTCTCTAACGGTCAGGTGAACTTATTCTGCTCAAGACTCGGGCAAATCAGTTATATTACGAATGTTGAAGCCGGAAGACGTGGATTACAACGTCCACATATGGAATATTCGCCGGATCCCGGAATAGTAGGATAGTTAGTTGCTTTCTTTTTACTATAAAGGGGGATTGATCGGATCAGATTAGGGACACAATCTTTCGCACACTCTTTCTCTCTACTTTCAAACACTCACAACGCACTAACGCTTGTACTCGAATTGCATTGTAACACTTAGTTGATCCACATCATATCCTGCACTGTATCCTGATATTTGAAGCAATAAGAAGAACAAGGCAGCTGCGATTGTCAGCTCCCGAGGTTTTATGTGGGCGATCTAGATTGATCAAGGGCTTTCCTCGTATATCTTGTGTCACCCTTTACATTTTCACTCATTGTTTGATCATAGATATAGCTCAAAATCATGAGCTATATCCTGAACCTGTTTTTGTAAACAACTTAACTAGCATATTTTCAACGCACACTTTTAGCACACTACCTCACTTAACTAATTTGATCACTTAATTGCTTCGGTAATTTTTGACCAAAACAGGATGCATCGTATACTTAGACTTATGAGCTTCTTCTAATATATTGTGGCGTAGGTTTCCTAATTTAGGTATCCACATTCTTTTCTTATGGAATCTCCAAATTTCATATGTTCCTTGTTCTAGTTCCTTAATCATGCCTTTTAATTTTTCAGTATCATCCTTGATTACTGATTCTTGTGCCTTTCTGATTTGTTCATTTAAATCTACTTGCAGATTTAGTTTAAGTGAACGTACTCTTTTTGGCTTTTCGTGATACTTTCGACTTAAAGCATCAGCTACTACGTTTGCCTTTCCTGCATGGTACTGGATATTGCAATCATAATCACTAAGTATCTCCATCCAGCGTCTTTGTCTCATATTCAACTCCTTTTGTCCGAAGACATACCTTAAACTCTTATGGTCGGTGAAAATGGTAAACTTACTACCGTATAGGTAATGTCTCCAAATTTTCAGGGTAAAAATTATAGCTCCTAATTCTAAATCATGGGTTGAATAATTTTCTTCATGATTCTTAAGTTGTCTAGAGGCGTAGGCTATAACCTTTTGACGTTGCATTAATACACATCCATAACCTAGTTTAGAAGCGTCACAATAGACTACAAAGCCTTCAGTTCCTTCTGGTAACGCTAGTATGGGTGCATTGGTTAGTCTTTGCGTAAGGATTCTAAAGGCTTCTTCTTGTTTTGGTCCCCATTCAAACTTAACAGATTTACAGGTTAGCTTAGTTAAAGGAATGGCTATTCTAGAAAAATCTCGAATAAACCTTCTATAATAACCGGCTAATCCTAAGAAACTTCTAACCTCGGTTGGTGACTTAGGGGTTTTCCATTTAGTAATCGCCTCGATCTTTGTGGGATCCACATGAATTCCTTCATGATTACTAAATGTCCAAGAAACTGTACCTGTTCTAACCAAAACTCGCATTTCGAAAACTTAGCATAAAGCTTTTCTTTTCTCAATATACTTAGAAGTGCGTGCAGGTGCGCTGCATGTTCCTCTTTGCTCTTAGAATAAGTAAGAATATCATCTATAAAGACAATTATGAATTTATCCAAATATGGCTTACATATTCGGTTCATCATGTCCATGAATGCGGCTGGGGCATTGGTTAAACCAAATGGCATGACAGTAAATTCATAATAGCCATACCTTGTTCTGAAAGCGGTCTTAGGAATGTCCTTTTCCTGTACCTTTAATTGATGATATCCTGATCGTAAATCGATTTTAGAGAAAAATCAAGCTCCTTGCAATTGGTCAAACAGATCATCGGTTCTTGGTAATGGATACCGATTTTTAATCGTGACTTTGTTCAATTCACGGTAGTCAATGCACATACGCATCGATCCGTCTTTCTTTTTAACGAATAAGATCGGTGCTCCCCATGGCGATGAGCTTGGTTGTATGAATCCTTTTTCCAACAATTCATCTAACTGTTTCTTCAGTTCCTGCATTTCTGCGGGTGCCAAACGGTAAGATGCCTTGGCAATTGGTGTTGTTCCTGGTAGTAAGTGGATTCTGAATTCAACTTCTCTGTCTGGAGGTTTCCCTGGTAACTCTTCTGGAAATACATCTGGAAATTGAGATACTACAGGGATATATTTTAATTCTTTTCCTTTAGTGTTAATGATTATGGAAATCAAATACACTAATGATCCTTTTCTTACATAACTGGTTGTTTTCATTATAGAGATGAATTTCATGGATCTGGAGGGTTTATTTCCTTTCATTGTGATCTTTTCACCCCTTGGTGAATTTACTTGGATTGACTTTTGATTACATAAAATACTGGCTTTATTGGCTATTAACCAATCCGTTCCTAATACGACATCAAATCCGGCCAGATTCATTGGGTAACGGTTTGCAATAAATTTTTGATTTAAAAATTCTATTCTTGCTCCCTGCAAGATTTCTGAAATCTTAATGGTTTCTCCATTTGCTGTCTCTACTAGACATTCTTGTGGGAGTTTAGTTAATGGTTGATTGAGAAGTTTGCAAAATGAAGTATTAATGAAACTTTGGTTTGCACCAGAGTCAAATAATACTTTAGCAAAAACATCATTAACTAAAAACGCATCGACGATCACATCCGGGATCATCTTAGCTTCTTCTGCAGTCAGAACAAATGCTCTAGCATTTTTAGTATTCTTGGTGTTCGTGGCTGGAGCTAGTTTTGGACAGTTTGGCTTGATATGACCTTGTTCTCCACAGTTGTAGCATATCCTGTTGTTAGGCTTCTTCCTGCAGTCTTCCTCCTTGTGTCCATATATTTTGAAGAAGTTACAGTATATGGAGCATCTTCCAGAATGCTTCCTTTTGCAATACTTGCAGTAGGGTGCAGAAGTAGAACCTACATTTTTCCCACGGTTGGAATTTTCAGAACGGAATTCTTGGGTTAGCTTCTGGGCTAAGGTTCTTCTCGATCCTCTTCTCGGGTACGCATTAAGTCATCAGTCAAGGTGTTTGCTAGTTCTATAGCTTCTTCTATGGTTTGAGGTCTAGCTGCCTTGACTACATGCCTAATTTCACTGATTAATCCCCAGATATAACGGGAGATTAATACTGGTTCGGGTGATGCAAGGGTTGGCACTATTCTAGCATATTCAAAGAATAAAGTAGTGTACCCCTTACTATCCACTCCCGTCATTCTAAGGTTTAGAAATTTATTTGCTATCTGTTCTTTTTCATTGGGAGGACAAAATTTCTTTTCTACCATATTTTTAAATTCATCCCATTCCATATTGTAAACCCTATCCCTTCCCCTAGACTGGAGGATAGTGTTCCACCATTCTAGGGCTGAGTTCTTAAATAGATTGGAAGTAAACATTATCTTATCCTCTTCCGCACACTTGCTTATTTTTAAGACTGCTTCAGTCTTTTCTATCCAGCGTAGAGCTGCAACGGCCCCTTCATTGCTCAAGAATTCCATTGGTTTACAAGACCAGACTTCTTTATAGGAGCAACCATAAGACATGGTTCTTCTTCTTTTGGGAATGGGCACTTGAACTATGGGTCCATTTTTTACGTTGTGTTCAGGTTCAGTGGGTCGTTTACTATCATGGTTACTTTTATTATCAGATTCCTTAACCGTTTGAATAATAAATGACATTGCATCTATAATCCCTTGTGCCACTATGTGTTGGATGGCACTATTATCCACTTGATTTCCATTGTTATTCTGGTATTCATTGTTCTGGTTTTCCTGGTTCACTTCGTTGTCCATCTGAATTTTAAACATTTGCCAATTATTAATATTATGAAATAATATTTAATGCAAACAATCACATAACACACATATTGATCAAAAATGTCGAACATTGTGACTTACTCTTTCTTATATAGTATGCATCTAATACAAACTAGAACTGGAATTTAAAAATTACAATACTAATATGCATCACTAACCACAAAGTGGTCTATACTACGATAGATATATTATTATTATTATAAATTTTTTTCCTACACACATCTTATAATTATTATTATTTTATTATTATTACTACCATTACTGATATGGGTTCATCCAGAACTCCATATTACGCTCGTCGTACTTCCAGACGAGTCGTTCTCCGACCTGCCTCATCCTCATGCTACTTTCTAGAATCTCCTCACCAAAGGTTCGGAGTTCTTGCACATTATCTGCACTCAATGGGGGTGCAGGTGCTGGTACTGGATCTGGGTACTGTGGCATGGGTTCTTCCTGAGGATATGGATTCTCTAAGATTTCCCTAATGTATTCATCATTATCATAATAGGGATCTAGAGGGTCCAGACCTGGGTAAGCTGCTAAGTTTGGCATGGGTTCTTCTGATATTGTGTAGTGTTGCTGATAATCCCTATGATCATCAAACCACGGGTCGTAGTCTGGGTCTAAGGGATTAAGTGCTGGTACTCTAGGTATCTCAGTGGGGTCAAAGGCTGGTGCTGGGATTTGGTTTCCTGGGTTGACTTCAATCTCCATTGGTTGTGTGGGAAACAAGGGTAATGGTTGAGGGGCTATGAGTTGCTCCAGGTTTGGGTCGGCAGCTATGGTTGCTAGGATATGGAAGTTTGCTAGACTCCTATTAAGCATATCTTGGGTGTGAGCCTTTGTTTCTCTCTTAGCGGCTGCTAACACTCGCTGTTGGTGCAACTTTTTCATTCTCTTCCTGCGCTCATGTGCTACCCTACTGAACCATCCTCTCTTTTTAGGAGGGAATGGCTCTTCAGACTGAGGCTTAAACACGAATATCCCATCTTCATTGTCAGCTGAATACCCTGAGAGGGCAGGCTGTGAAGAGGTACCTTCATTTTGAGGTGAGTTGGACAACTGACGATAGGCGTCGGAGGGTCCTTGGTCGCTCATATACTGTAAACTAACAAATAGTCAAATAACACACAACAATAAAATACATATATACACATATTTCCTTAATTAAGTTCCTAACAATTTGAATAATATCTTGGTGTCAGCAGAACACTTCTGTGGCTGAATCAGTGGCTTAGCTCTGATACCACCTTCTGTCGCAACCGCCGTCCCCTATCGGTCCCGGGAACGGGCGGCCGCGAGACCAGTTTTGGTGGTATCGGTGTTTATTATTTTGGTAGCGGAAAATTCATCAGGACCGTAGTTATGAAATATTTTATCAGAGTAAATACCACACTTTTATAATATTAAACACGTGGGAAATTCCCAAGTTTTCAGTACACACATTTTCATAGGGATAAACCCTAGTTTATTTAATAAAAACATCTCTTTTATTCATGTAACTTTTATAGCCATTTTTTCCAAGCCTTCAGTGCTGTCCAGCTGGCTTCTATTTGGCTTTCACATTTTGTTACCTTAAACGCGTTTAAAAACATTTTGTCAGTGGAAAATACTGGTGAGTGAATCCCAGTTTAATCAAGAAGATTTTTATCTTTTAACAGTATTGAGAGCGATTACAATGTTGATTTCTACACAATTACTCATTCAGTACTGTAAATCCTGACTGGTGGGTCATATTACACATTGGCTAACTCTTTGTCCAATGGTAACGTGTTCCACATTTTGTATACAAAACCCCAACATACCGGCAGTAATTGAAGAACTACAAAGACTCAATCACTGCTAATCACATTGTAAAATATTTAAGGTTTTGTAAAAACAGTTACAAAAAGGAGATTACTCACATTGCTGTCTTAGGGTTTTCCTTAAGGGTTTCCTGGTAATTATCTATTAAATACACAAATGTACACGCGTTAGTATAATAACCCAATATTTACATTAGTAATACCATCCCCCTGAAGACATTCCAACGACTACGTCGGGCAGAACCACGACATCCATTACGGAACCCTGGATCAATCGGGCAGCGTATCTAATACGTAACAGGGGTTATAATACTTACAACGGGGTAGAATTTCGTTATTTAGGGGGGTATTATACCCGAAAAGCACTTTGACTATATAGAAATTCGAGAGAAAGAAAGTGTGTGAGTGACTAGGACTGAAGGCCTGAGCTCCCATTATATAGGGCTGATCTCGCAGCCCGTGAAGACTCAAGGGAGGTCTTACGCGGCCCGCGACCTAGGGGGTAGGGCCTAGCTATGACCAGTCAGCACTCGTAGCCTCATCACACCACTCGACACGTGGCAGCACCGGGTGCAGCCTAATCCTCTATCTGTCGCGCCCCGCGTAGCCCTTAGGGCAGTCTGTGCGGCCCGTGACAGACTCATTTTTCTTGTTTTTATTTTATTTTTAATTATGTATGGTATTTTAGGCTCGATTTTTATATACATGGTGTATTTTAAGACATATAGGGATAGTTTAAATATATTAGGGGTGTCAAAAATATTTTGAGGGTTGTTATAACCATATCGTCGTTCACCCACCGTTCACCCACTGTTACAAACGCCCTTCACCCACCATTCACCACCACACCGCCGCAAAAAACACAACCAGCGAGAGAGAGAGAGAGAGAGAGAGAGAGAGAGAGAGATAGAGCATATCTGAGTTCTATGTGCGTGTGACGATGGATGTGGGGTGTGTGGTGGCGGTATTCTGTGTGGTAGAGTGACGATGGAGGTGGGGTGTGTGGCGGTGGTAGGGTGACGGTGGAGGTGGCATCAACATAGATCCAAAATTGTGGAAAGAAGAAGAGCAAGGGATTCAAATGGTGGAAAGAAGAAGATCTATGATTCAAACTAGAGAGAGAGTTGAAGATAGAAGTAGATGAGAGATGAGAGAGGAAAGAGGAGAGTGGTATTTAAAGTCAGGTGACTTTAATGAAGAGATATGGAAGATTTGACATTTGGGGTAAATTACTAAAATACCTTTTAGGTTGGCATAATTTGATTGGTTGATAGTGATTCTCATGTTTCTTATAACTGGGGGTGGTTTTCATTTTAGCGGCACACACACACACATACACACACACATATATATATAGTATTTACAGTGAAGAAGATAATCCAACAGCAAAAGTAACATATACATATATGAATACAGAAGAAAATTGTGAACATAATTGGAGACAAACTAAAGGAAATAATCACATAAGATGCTACAATTGTGGATATTACCCCAGTATAGAAAAAATGTCACAATGCAATAAATGTTTTAAAGAAATTTGTTTTAAATGTCTTAAGGAAATTTATGATAAAGAAGAAACAATGGATTATACACTATTAGATTATGAAGAAGAATCAATAGATTGTCTTAAAGTTGAGGAAACAAATAAAACAATAGAACAAATTATAAACCGAAAATTTACAGAAATAAACATACAAGAAGAAGTAGATGACATGATTATAGAATGTATGACAGATTTAGGAATGACCTATGAAGAAAGTTATAAAAGATTACAAGAATATTATAATTTACCATTAGTAGAGGATATTATTAATGGAAAAGTAATGATATGTCGATACAGGAGCTACAAAAAGCTTAATCTCATACAGCTTGGCACCTATAGAATATCATAAAAAATTATCGTATAAACTAAGTACAAGAACAGAAGAAGATAGATTAATAAATATTACACATTGCTTAGAACCAATAGGAATACAATTTTTAGATTTTGCAAACAATTATAGTAGTTTCCTGTCCATCTAAAACAAACCATTTGTTTATATTTCGAGATAACATATCAGCTATCCCATTATTTTTTCCTTTAATGTGTTCAAAGTTTATAAAATACCAATTTCCTTGTGAAATAGAAAAAGGGCGAGACATTACAAAAAGTGTGAATCATCCTATGATATTAAATTTAGAAAAAATATGATATATTGGAGAAGATATAACAAAATCAAAGGTAAGTTATATTTGTAAATTCAAATTAAAAAATCCTGACATAATAATCAGAACAACTAATATAGAATACAGCCCATTAGATAAAGAGGAATTCAAAAAACAAGTCCCTGAAATGGTAAATCTATTTCATCTTCCTCATTGTCTGTATCATATATAGGAAATGTGTCTTCTTCATTTTCAACCTCTATATTCATAAAATGATATTCTTCATTATCATTTTCCTCTGTTTGTTTTTCCTTAAAATCAATATACCTTAGCTTTTGTTTTCCATCAATTTCTTCATATATATAACTTTTCTTAGGTACCAAAACTGTATGTTCTTCCTATAAACTAATAGGTGAAGGACACTACATACAAGTTTATGCAAAAACAAATTGGAGTATGCTTCTACCTTTTGCAGGGGAAGGAGACACTCTACAACTACAACATATCATAAACTTAGAAGATGAAGATGATGAACAAGAAGATTGTTTAAGCCCAAAATCAATAGACAGCACACACAGGGATTTCTAGAAGGGATGATGTAAGAAATGACAAGCAGAAGACAAAGACAAAAAACATGACAAAAGCCATGACGTTTTATGGCTCAATTATTCACAAATGACAACAGAAGACAAAAGACAAAAAACATGACATAAGCCATGACGTTTTAAGGGCTCAATTATTCTATAACACTGTTTTTGTTTGTATTGTACTTTTCTTTTTAGACTAGGGACTAGGCTTTAGACTTTAATGTTTTCTTTTTCTTTGCCTATATATATGGCATTTGTAATCTAATTAGAAACACGAATAAATCTTTCGATTAATAAAATTACCACCTTTATGGCACATTAAAACTCTCTCCACAACTCTTTAGTTTTATTTCCTTATCATTCCAAGTTTTCTCCAGTTCTTCATATTATATTCCAACACACACATATAAAAAAAAACCCATCTTCTGCAACCTTCTACTCTGCTGTGCATACTCTCATCTACCATCATCCGCTGTGCATACCTCCATCAAAGTAAGTTTTAGCTTTCCTTTTATTTTCAGCATCACCACCATCCCCCTCTCTGATAAATTGGTATCAGAGCAAAGGTTTTCTTAAAATCTAATAGACTATGACAAGTTTCTTTATGGCGTGTTATGCCAGTATTTTTGGAAAACTCTCTTAGGTGAAAATTGTGGGAAAGAATGTTGCTTTGATAACATAATAAACGAAAGGGTTAACTATTATGACTAGTTTTTATCTTAGTTTGTATATTATTTTTGTTCTTTAATAGTTGAAATATGAGAAAATGTTTAAGAGAAACTGGGAATAAGGGAGAAAAGCTAAAGAGAGTTGGAATCCATTAATCATTGATACTTTTCAATCAATCAAGCGTTTAGAATTTCTAAATTTAGAACTTTCTGAAAAAGCTCACCGAAAACATCTTATAACAGATAATTTTACTGTGGTTTGTAATATTAAAGACCTTTGTGAACATACTTTACATACAAATAACTCACAGTTATACACTTTAGTAGATTTATTTATAAATCTGAGTATTAGTTTACAACGAGAAGCTATAAATAATAAACAAACACTAGAAAATTTAACAGCATAAATTAAAAAATTATTACAAAATCTAGACTACATAAAAAATCAGTCTAATATATTAATTAACCAAATAGGAAGAAATAAAAATAATACTGAAAATAATAGGCAAATTGGATTTAAATAATCCCAACTTGCTCAATTTGACCGATAATAATTCCAACTCAGTTATTGACCGATAATAATCCGAACTGATTCACTTTTGGCCGAGATAATAGTCCGCCGTTAAAAATAACTTAACGGAGTTAAGCTTTTTTCCGAATTACAAACCGATGTTTTATGGATTTTGATCAGAACGAGGATACGAGTTGATTGATATAAAATTTACATCGAAATACTGCCCCAAACGATGAAAACGGTGCTTCAATTCGGGTGTTTAAACTTCGAATTAACAAAAATCAAGTCGTTTGAAGCACCGTTTCGAGGTAAGGTTTACATAAATCGAATTGTATCCTTGTTCTGATCAAAATCCATAAAACATCGGTTTGTAATTCGGAAAAAAGCTTAACTCCGTTAAGCTATTTTTAACGGTGGACTATTATCGGCCAAAAGTGGACCAGTTCAGATTATTATCGGCTAATAACTGAGTTGGGATTATTATCGGCCAAATTGAGCAAGTTGGGAATATTTAAATACAATTTGCCAAAATAATATACCTCTAGAAGTTGAAAAAATCACAGAAGCCTTAAAAAAATTAAAAACAGACAAAAAAACCTACTCCGTATACACACTGGCAACCAAGAAAATTAATAATAACAATAATTTTTTAGGAAGAAGTAGAACTTTACAGGAAGCTAGAAATTCTACAAGTAATATAAATGATAGTATAACATCAGATAGTTTTTTAAACAGAATAATTAGAAGAGGATCAGGATCTAATAGTAACAGACAAATAATACAACTAGAAGAAGAAATAGACTTAGACAGAAACTTGGAATTATATAATCAACATCAATTAGACATATTAAATCCAAGGGCATTATATCAAAGAGGAAGATTAAACATAAACACAACTCTAATAAGAAGTAGTAGAGAAGAAAGTTTAAGGGTAATAGATAATACAGTAACTCTAGACCTCTTGTCACCAGAAACTATTGAAAAAATTAAAAAACAAAACAAAAACTTTGTACACACAGGATTAATAGTAATAGGAGTCAAAGCTCTAGGAAGAAAAAACTTGGGAACAAAACTATTAGCTCTAATACTTGATAAAAATTGGAAATTAGATATGAAAAAAGTTATAATCTCAGTTATGGATGTAGATTTAAGTCAAAATATAGCAATATTTTATTGTACACCAGATATTTTAAAGGATGTTAAAGAATTACAAAATATTAAAATAGCCCTACAAACAAAAGGATATGAAGAATATGAAGGAAATAACCTATTAGTAAGTATAGGAGTACTAGGAAAAGCTAATAATAGCTCATGAATGAAATACAAAGTAAACATAGAAGGGATAGTAAAAACAATTGCATCAAAATCTATACAAATGATAGAACCAATAAAAATAGATCCAGAACAATTAACAGGATTAGAATGGGATTTAGAAGATTTGCAAGAAAAAGAAGAACATACAGTTTTGGTACCTAAGAAAAGTTATATATATGAAGAAATTGATGGAAAACAAAAGCTAAGGTATACTGATTTTAAAGAAAAACAAACAGAGGAAAATGATAATGAAGAATATCATTTTATGAATATAGAGGTAGAAAATGAAGAAGACACATTTCCTATATATGATACAGACAATGAGGAAGATGCAATAGATATAAATTTCTTAGAATTTGAACAAGAAGAAACAATGGATTATACACTATTAGATTATGAAGAATAATCAATAGATTATTTTAAAGTTGAGGAAACAAATAAAACAATAGAACAAATTATAAACAAAAAATTTACAGAAATAAACATACAAGAAGAAGTAGATGACATGATTATAGAATGTATGACAGATTTAGGAATGACCTATGAAGAAAGTTATAAAAGATTACAAGAATATTATAATGTACCATTAGTAGAGGATATTATTAATGGAAAAGTAATGATATCATATTTTTATAAACAAGAACAAAATTTTATGGATACACGAATGACTAATCCCTTAAAAATACCAAAAATAGAATAGGGAGGAGAATATAGTGGTACACAAGAAAGTCATGGCAGAGAACCATGGACACAACCAACAATTAATTATCAACAAGAGTCTAATTCTATAGGAAAAGGAAGAAGATTGCCTATAGGACAAATATACAGTGGAAATATGTTATTATTAGAACAACAAAAACCACAGTTATGGATAGATGAAGTTTTAACATGGGAACAAAATGTAGTAAGATTATGGGAAACAAATAAAAAGATAGGATGTATATGTTTTCATATTTAGAAACTACATTAGGACCAATAACATTAGGAATATGGCAAAGTAAGAAAACAAAAATCCAGAAGAAATAAGTAATCTTAAAGCATTAGGGGATAATCCTTATAATTTTACATCACAAATTAGAACACTTATATTAGGAGTTGATCCAGCAAAAAATAATTCTCTAATACAAGATACAGCTATCAGAAATCTAGAACAATTAAGTATAGCAGATATGAAATACATAAATGAATTCACATTAGATTTTACAAGATTACTATCACAAACAGGAAAAGCAATGATGATAATCTATGTGATAAATACTTTATAAAACTACCAGGTGACTTAGGAAAATCTATGCATGAAGCATGGCAAACAAATTATGGTACACAACAGAATCTAGGAATAGGACCAAGAATAACCTATACATTTGGTATACTAGAAGAAAAATGCAAAGAAGTAGCATTACAAGAACAATTAAAAAGAAATGCGTATGCATTCTGTAAAACAGCAATTTATACACCACAAGCATATGGAGTTTATGATAAGAAGAAAAAGATACGGAAAAGCACAACGTATAATAGAAATTACAGAAAAAATTATAATACAAATAAATATGACAAAAAACCTCAAACAAGAAAATGTAGATGCTATACTTGTGGAGAAACAACACACTTAGCTAATAAATGTCCAAATAAAAGTAAAAATATGGAAAGAGCTAATCTAATAGAGCAATTACAAGACTATGAAATAGAAGCTTTAAAAATAGATGATGAGTCTAATAATGAATCAATATATAGTATTTACAGTGAAGAAGATAACCCAACAGCAAAAGTAACATATACATATATGAATACAGAAGAAAATTGTGAACATAATTGGAGACAAAATAAAGGAAATAATCACATAAGATGCTACAATTGTGGATATTACCCCAGTATAGAAAAAAGGTCACAATGCAATAAATGTTTTAAAGAAATTTGTTTTAAATGTCTTAAGGAAATTTATGATAAAGACATAGCTACAACATCTAAAGTCAAGACAATTTTCAAAAATAATGAAAATGAAAGACTAGACAAATTAGAATTAACAATAGAGTTACATAATTTAAAAATAAAAAACTTAGAAAATAAAGTAGAAGAACTTGAGAGGTTAATTAAAACAGAAAAAATAAGTAAAATGGCTATACAACAACCAGAAGATCAAACTTACATACAAACACAAGGATCAACAAATATGATAAATATACAATGTCATTTATGGTTAGATAATAATAAATATTTAGATTTAACAGCATTAGTCGATACAGGAGCTACAAAAAGCTTAATCTCATATAGCTTGGCACCTATAGAATATCATAAAAAATTATCGTATAAACTAAGTACAAGAACAGTAGAAGATAGATTAATAAATATTACACATTGCTTAGAACCAATAGGAATACAATTTTTAGATTTTGCAAACAATTATAGTATAAAATATGATATGCCATAAATAAATATTAATCCACCAAATATAAAATCAAAAGATTTTGTAATAGGATTAAATTTTATATTAGGATTGAATGGTGCAGTAACAATCACAAGAAATTTCATAACACTAAGTAAACAATTATATACAATACCAACCCTTAGATATATGAATACAACAGAAATTGCTCAAAAAAGAGGGGATAAAGGAAATTTAGATTTCTTAAAAACACAGAATAGGAAAAAGTTTATAGAAAATGAGTCATTAAAACTTTTAACAGATTTTTTAAGCCATGAAATAGAAAAAGGGCGAGACATTACAAAAAGTGTGAATCATCCTATGATATTACATTTAGAAAAAATAGGATATATTGGAGAAGATATAACAAAATCAAAGGTAAGTTATATTTGTAAATTCAAATTAAAAAATCCTAACATAATAATCAGAACAGCTAATATAGAATACAGCCCGTTAGATAAAGAGGAATTTAAAAAACAAATCCCTAAAATGGTAAATCAAGGATTAATTAGAAAATCAGAAAGTCCTCATAGATCTACAATTTTTTTAGTAAGAAATCATAGTGAGATAAAAAGAAGAAAAGCTAGGATAGTCTATAACAATAAAAGATTAAATGATAATACAATAGATGATGGGTATAATATTCCTAATAAAGATAGTTTGCTAAATCTTATACAAAATAAAAAAAAGGTATTTTCAAAATTTGATTTAAAATCAGGATATAACCAGTTAAAATTAGAAGAAAACTTTAAACCTTGGACAATTTTTACATGCTCTGAAGGGCAATATGAATGGAATGTCCTAAGTTTTGGACTAAAAAATGCACCTTCAATTTTTCAAAGATTTATGGACAGTATATTTTTAAAATTTGATTTTTGCTTAGTATATACTGATGACATTTTAGTTGCAAGCAATACAGTGCAGGAACATGAGAAACACCTACAACAAGTCTTTGGAGAAATAAAGAAAAATGGTATAGTTGTTTCAAAAAGAAAATTGGAACTTTTTAAAAGGAAAAATTCTTTTTTAGGATTAGAAATTGGAAATGGAAAAATAGAATTGCAACCACATATTTCTACAAATATTCTAAATTTTCCAGAAAAACTAGAAAACCTAAAACAGATACAAGCCTTTTTAGGTCTGGTAAACTATGCTAGAAAATTTATTCCAAACTTGTCAAGACTAGTTGGACCTTTATATGGTAAAACTACTAAAAATGGTCAAAGGTATTTTAATCAAGAAGATATTAAACTAGTTAAAGAAATTAAAAAAGTAGTTAAAAATATTAAACCATTAGAATTGTCATTAGTTATAGATTATATAATTATTGAAATAGATGGATGCAAAGAAGGATGGGGAGCAGTCCTTCTATGTAAACCAAACAAATACAGTCTCAAGGAAGAAGAGAAAATTTGCGCTTATGCAAGTGGTAATTTTAAAAATAAAACAAATTGGACAACAATTGATTTTGAGATACAGGCACTAATATATGCATTAGAAAAATTTTAAATTTTTCTTAATAAAGAATTCACAGTAAGAACTAATTGTGAAGCAATAGTTAAATTTGTAAAAAATGACCAAAGTAAAAAGAACCAGATGGGCTAATTTACAAAACATTATACAAGGAAATGGGTATTTTATAAACTTTGAACACATTAAAGGAAAAAATAAAGGGATAGCTGATATGTTATCTCAGAATATAAACAAATGGTTTGTTTTAGATGGACAGGAAACGAGATAAAGAAAAAGAAAAGCTTATATATCCAAAGCAAGGGAATTCTTCTTCAGATGAAGAAAGAAGTCAACAGTCATATCGACATTCAGTAGAAAGAGTATACAGTTCTTCTCACACCTCATTACCACAAATAATGATGGGACATTTTTACAAACAACAACAATCAAAGGCAGCTGGCAAACGACATCTACACACCAATTTTACACCCAAGCCAGTGATTGAATTTGGAACATATGCCTTACAGATATGCAACGAAGCTGATAAAAAAGTTTCGTCCTATTATGGGAACGAAACTCACAGATAAACAACAATGTTTACTAGATAACTTATGGCATATCCAAACCATGCCACAAGCTTCAACATTTAAAGTACAGGTTTTAAATGCTTTAAGCATTTACTTTCAGGAACAAAGTTTAAAAACACCTGAAAGACAGTTTAAAACAAAACCAAATTACACTCATTATGTTATATTCAGAGGTACAAAAATTGGTATTTTTAACAAATGGGAAACAGTGGTAAAGCACATAAATTGTCAAGGAGGATCATTTTGGAAAGGTTATACAAGTTTTGCTGAAGCTCTTCAAGTATCAAGAGACAGTTTTGGTATACAAAATTTTTACATAGAACCTGAAGAGGTTAAAAGTTTTTCTAACATATTCAAAACAGATCCTGAACAGTACATAAAGGCTCAGCAAGAACTTATTTCTACATTAAAAACACAGCTTGATTAAAAGGCGAGAGATACACAGGGTATACAGATAAAAATTGAAAATAATATGCTAAAACAAAAAATAGCGATGCCCGAAGCAAAAAATACACAGTTATTACAAAGGCTCGAGAAAAATGAAGACAAAACAGTTATATACAGAACTTTTGAATCCTTTAGGACAAGGATTTTAGACACACCCTGGTGGCAGTGTTTAATACCAGTTACAGAAAGATTCCCAGAATTTGAGAATCTTCTTTCACAAAAAGTTTGTGCAGAATATCCTCTAATTCTATATAACCTGCAACAACAGCTTTTAGACATGGTATTTAGCACTGACAGCGAAGCACAAGGATTTACAGTGGTGGAAAGAATAGATGAAGCAGGAGATGGAATTGGTCTTCTGTTACTCCAAGCATATCACCCTACAAAACTAACAGATGAACAATTAATTCAATTCTACCATCATGGTATGATTGATTACTTAGAAATTAAGCTAAATAGAAGAACGGAAGATCTCCTCAACCAGCTTGGAAAAAAAATTATTCTAGCGGCATGAAATATTGCAACAAGATCGATAACATCGATTATTGGTTGCAAAATAATTTCCTCATTTCCTTTTGCAGATTCATATGCGTACAGACCAGCTAGAAAGAGAATTTTCATCGAACACAATAAACACAAAAATACAAGTAATTATCTACAAACAGCGATGTCAAAAACCAACATAGAGTTCGCATCCTTACCTTGGTTGAACCACATAGATCACACAACTGAAAAAATTCCAGATAGTTTTACACAGTTTATTAAAAAGCATCAGGAAACTCCAGAAATTCCTGACTATTTTCCTTGGAGAAACTATAAACTAATAGGTGAAGGACACTACATACAAGTCTATGCAAAAACAAATTGGAGTATGCTTCTACCATTTGCAGGGGAAGGAGACACTCTACAGCTACAACATATCATAAACTTAGAAGATGATGAACAAGAAGATTGTTCAAGCCCACAATCAATAGACAGCACACACAGGGACTTCTAGAAGAGATGATGTAAGAAATGACAAGCAGAAGACAAAGACAAAAAACATTACAAAAGCCATGACGTTTTATGGCTCAATTATTCACAAATGACAACAAAAGACAAAAGACAAAAAACATGACATAAGCCATCACGTTTTAAGGGCTCAATTATTCTATAACACTGTTTTTGTTTGTATTGTACTTTTCTTTTAGACTAGGGACTAGGCTTTAGACTTTAATGTTTTCTTTTTCTTTGCCTATATATATGGCATTTGTAATCTAATTAGAAACACGAAGAAATCTTACGAGTAAAAAAATTACCACCTTTATGGCACACTAAAACTCTCTCCACAACTCTTTAGCTTTATTTCCTTATCATTCCAAGTTTCTTCAGTTCTTCATATTATATTTCAACACACACACATAAAAAAACCATCTTCTGCAACCTTCTACTCTGCTGTGCATACTCTCATCTACCATCATCCGCTGTGCATACCTCCATCAAAGTAAGTTTTAGCTTTCCTTTTATTTTCAGCATCACCACCATCCCCCTCTCTGATAAATTTAAAACCTGTACTTTAAATGTTGAAGCTTGTGGCATGGTTTGGATATTCCTAATGCTATTAGTCCTAATGTAGTTTCTAAATATGAAAACATATCCATGCTATCTTTTTTTTGTTTCCCATAATCTTATTATATTTTGTTCCCATGTTAAAACTTCATATATCCATAACTGTGGTTTTAAAAGATTACAAGAATATTACAATTTACCATTAGTAGAGGATATTATTAATGGAAAAGTAATGATATCAGATTTTTATAAACAAGAACAAAATTTTATGGATACACAAATGACTAATCCCTTAAAAAGACCAAAAATAGAATGGGGAGGAGAATATAGTGGTACATAAGAAAGTCATGGCAGAGAACCGTGGACACAACCAACAATTAATTATCAACAAGAGTCTAATTCTATAGGAAAAGGAAGAAGATTGCCTATGGTAGATGAGAGTATGCACAGCAGAGTAGAAGGTTGCAGAAGATGGGGTTTTTTTATTTTTTTTATGTGTGTGTGTTGGAATATAATATGAAGAACTGGAGAAAACTTGGAATGATAAGGAAATAAAGCTAAAGAGTTGTGAAGAGAGTTTTAGTGTGCCATAAAGGTGGTAATTTTATTACTCGTAAGATTTCTTCGTGTTTCTAATTAGATTACAAGTGCCATATATATAGGCAAAGAAAAAAAACATTAAAGTCTAAAGCCTAGTCCCTAGTCTAAAAAAAAGTACAATACAAACAAAAACAGTGTTATAGAATAATTGAGCCCTTAAAACGTCATGGCTTATGTCATGATTTTTGTCTTTTGTCTTCTGTTGTCATTTGTGAATAATTGAGCCATAAAACGTCATGGCTTTTGTCATGTTTTGTTGTCTTTGTCTTCTGCTTGTCATTTCTTAGATCATCTCTTCTAGAAGTCCATTAGTGTGTTGTCTATTGATTGTGGGCTTGAACAATCTTCTTGTTCATCATCTTCATCTTCTAAGTTTATGATATGTTGTAGCTGTAGAGTGTCACCTTCCCCTGCAAAAGGTAGAAGCATACTCCAATTTGTTTTTGCATAGACTTGTATGTAGTGTCCTTCACCTATTAGTTTATAGTTTCTCCAAGGAAAATAGTCAGGAATTTCTGGAGTTTCCTGATGCTTTTTAATAAACTGTGTAAAACTATCTGGAATATTTTCAGTTGTGTGATCTATGTGATTCAACCAAGGTAAGGATGCGAACTCTATGTTGGTTTTTATCATCGCTGTTTGTAGATAATTACTTGTATTTTTGTGTTTATTGTGTTCGATGAAAATTCTCTTTCTAGCTGGTTTGTACGTATATGAATCTGCAAAAGGAAATGAGGAAATTATTTTGCAACCAATAATCGATGTTATCGATCTTGTTGCAATAGTTCCTGCCGCTAGAATAATTTTTTCTCCAAGCAGGTTGAGGAGATCTTCTGTTCTTCTATTTAGCTTAATTTCTAAGTAATCAATCATACCAAGATGGTAGAATTGAATTAATTGTTCATCTGTCAGTTTTGTAGGGTGATATACTTGGAGTAACAGAAGACCAATTCTGTGACACCTGTGTCACTACAACCATCATACAAATACCAAATCAATAAAATATTGTATTTCATACTTGGGATTTGTATAAATATGTGTATCGTTTGCACATATCAATTCTTGTTCGATTTCGAGCTCTAAATCGCTTTCTTGAAGGTTATACGCGAACTGATGCGTAAACGTAATCAGTTTAACGCGACAAACGCTCCGAAATAGTTATATTGGCTTAACATACCTTAAATACCCTTTACATAACTTAGAAATAAGTTTTGGATGGCTTGGTGTGTCGAAATCAAGTTTATTCGCTTACAGGGACTAATTTCGACAAACTGCGAAAGTATGCCGATTCGTACTGTAACGAACATTCTGGAACATGATCATAAGTTAAACATGCCCTAAATATCCTTTACATAGCTTAGAAATAGGCTTTGAGGTGTTTGGTGCACAAAAATAAACTTTAGATCAAACAGGGACTAAAAGCGTCAAAAAGTACATAAGTTTGCATTTTCACGCATATCTTACATTCTGAATATATCCGGACATCCAAAAATTTATGTAATCATTAAAATATTTTATTTTAGTGATTGGCATGATAAAATTCCATTCGTCGCGTAATTTGGATCGTTTTTCGCGTCCGTTCGTGTTTCGTCGTAACTAACCGAATAACGCAACCGTACGGCCAAACGAACCGACATCCAAGATATTTTTGAGCATGTTTTATATTCCCTATACTTTAACTTTATTTTAGAGCCTTGAAATGGGGTTAACGGGGCTTAAACGTGTAAAAAATGCATCGAAAACCAAGATTTACAACTTTAGGGACCTAAACTGCAAATCTGCCAAACATGGGCTCAGGAGGGGCGCGTAAGACTCCCTTGATTCTTACGCGGGGCGCTAGAGACCCCCATATCTGCAGAAACTTGTTTACAGCTTGTTCCAGCTGTTCCCTGGGTTTGCAAATGGTTTTAAACATTCTATGGGCTTGTTTAGGGGCGCCCATGGTATTCTAAATCAGGGGGTGCACTTGTACGGCTCAGATCGAAGCTCGTTTATCGAGGAATGATCTTAACGGTTACCTGAAAACTATATAAACCCATCCCCAATTCATTCTTTCCTCACACATGATCTGAATATTCTCTAAGTTGAAGCTCAAAGCTTCATACCTGAGAATTTATAGATCATATCTTCGTAGCTTGGACCTTTTGTAAGTATTCTTTTGTGCTTTTATGCGTTTTTAAGTGAAAGTCAAACAGTGTTTGACTTTCTGCTTTGACCAGTCAATGGTCAACACAAATTTCGTTTGAACTTCACAACGTGAGCGTAATCACGATGGTCATAGTCCCTAGTGACTATACCTACTGATTACCACGTTGATTAGGTGTAGTGACGAGTCATAGTTTCGGTCAAAATACGCGTTTATGTGTATTTTGCAACCAAACTATTCTTGGGTATCAAAACCCTTTGTTTTGATATCAAACTTGTTTTCTAACTTCGTTAAACATGTTATAACATGCTTAACTCGTCATTTTAGGGTTAGTGCTTATATAGGGTCGTAAGATAAGCGGTCTAAACAACCGCTTAGACTTTCGAACCCGACCCGTTTGGTCGATCTTTAGGATCCGACCAAACATATTTCGTGACCATAGTTGTATAGGGAATAACCTTTCGAGGTTATACCTTATGGTTACTTTGTTTAAGTAGCTGTATGATAGGTAATTTATATGCCTTAGGAAAATGACCAAAATACCCTTTTTGCGCATAAATTCATTTTAAGCATATGTAACCTAAATTTTGACATCTAAACCAATTAGGCAACATTATTATACTTGTTAAGGCATATATTACTTGCCATAGGACTAGTTAGGCGGTCTAAACGCATTTTACGCGAACGACACATTAAAGTAGCGTAAGCTACCTAAACGAGTCATAATGGGTCGTAAGCACTTAGGATAGGTTTAGATTTAGGATGTAGGCTTTGTTAAACCATATTACATGAGTTCCTACACTCATTTGGTTTATGAAATCTCATTCTATCCGATCTCCCGATTTAGGTCCGATTTATTAACTTAGTTTCCTATATTAGGTGCCGTTTGATTTCCGTGACCCCTCTAGCTTTGCTTGGTGGTTATTCAAGACTTCTAAGCATTCTCAAGTGAGTACATAGTCCCCTCTTTTACAGTTTACAAATGTTTTAGGGTGAAACATGTGTGCTTAATTGTTATTTCATGATTTCAAAGTATAAATTGATTATACATGCTAGTACTTATTTTTTGACAAACTGAATGATTATCTATGGTTTAAACACTAATTTTTCAAAGATTATAAAATAAATTGTTGGGTTGTACTTATTTTATACATTCACCAAACCGATTGGTAGTATGATATAGCGCTATAGGACTAGACACCCCATTCCTGTTGTATGGAATGTCAGAAACCAAATTTTATCCAAATATAGATTGCCTTTGTGGTATTTCTATAGTCTCTAAGGTGTAGTTTGATACACTAAGGTTTGAATGAATTCTAAATCAAATTTTCTTGCGTATATTTTGATATACTTCCAAAGTATAGTTTGATATGCTCCCATATGTGGCATTGTTTACCAAAGTATAATTTGATATACTATGTACAAAACCAACATATATTTTGTTATTTACTAAGACATAGTTGATATGTTATTTACAAAACCAAAGCATAGTTTTGATATGTTATATACAAAACCAAAGCATAGTTTTGATATGTTATTTACAAAACCAAAGTATACTTATGATATACTACCAAAAACTATTATTTTAACAACTAAAGTATATTTGATATACTATCTGTTTAACTATTTTGGAACTGAAATATATTTTAATATATTACTTATCCGACTTTCTTAAAACCAAGGTATATTTTATATATACTACAAACCTTTTTATCAAAACATTGTTTTACAAACAACATATTTTATGCAAACTCATTTTACTTGGTTATCTTTTATCTATGCATTATTCTTTTATATCATCTAATTTCTTATCAATTTTCGCATGATTTATAAAAGAAAACATTTTTATAGGTTCATGACTACTTTTTGTTAAACATTCTTTTAAACTTACAAAGTCATGAATCCTGCATTAATAAAACCTATGTATCTCACATGCATTTTTATGCTGACGTACCTATTTTTACATATGTTTCAGGTGCTGCTATGTGATGATTGTTGATGCATGCTACACATAGGATGGACTTATGCCTTAGCGACTTTAAAACTTGAAAGACAATATTTGTATTTATCTGATTTGTAATAAAACAATGAGTTCAATAATTTAATAAAACGAAACTATTAAATCCATGGTTGTGAAACAATGATTCTGTTACGACACTCCCCGACGTTTCCGCCACGATTTGTTGTTTTACGTGGTCGGGGTGTCACAAATTCCATCTCCTGCTTCATCTGTTCTTCCCACCACTGTAAATCCTTGTGCTTCGCTGTCAGTGCTAAATGCCATGTCTAAAAGTTGTTGCTGCAGATTGTATAGAATTAGAGGATATTCTGCACAAACTTTTTGTGAAACAAGATTCTCAAATTCTGGGAATATTTCTGTAACTGGTTTTAAACACTGCCACCAGGGTGTGTCTAAAATCCTTGTCCTAAAGGATTCAAAAGTTATGTATATAACTGTTTTGTCTTCATTTTTTCGAGCCTTTTGTAATAACTGTGTATTTTTTGCTTCGAGCATCGCTATTTTTTGTTTTAGCATATTATTTTCAATTTTTATCTGTATACCTTGTCTATCTCTCGCCTTTTCCTCAAGCTGTGTTTTTAATGTAGAAATAAGTTCTTGCTGAGCCTTTATATACTGTTCAGGATCTGTTTTGGCTATGTCAAAAAAACTTTTAACCTCTTCAGGTTCTATGTAAAAATTTTGTATACCAAAACTGTCTCTTGCTACTTGAAGAGCTTCAGCAAAACTTGTATAACCTTTCCAAAATGATCCTCCTTGACAATTTATGTGCTTTACCACTGTTTCCCATTTATTAAAAATACCAATTTTTGTACCTCTGAATATAACATAATGAGTGTAATTTGGTTTTGTTTTAAACTGTCTTTCAGGTGTTTTTAAACTTTGTTCCTGAAAGTAAATGCTTAAAGCATTTAAAACCTGTACTTTAAATGTTGAAGCTTGTGGCATGGTTTGGATATGCCATAAGTTATCTAGTAAACATTGTTGTTTATATGTGAGTTTCATTCCCATAATAGGACGGAAATTTTTATCAGCTTCGTTGCATATCTGTAAGGCATATGTTCCAAATTCAATCACTGGCTTGGGTGTAAAATTGGTGTGTAGAGGTCGTTTGCCAGCTGCCTTTGATTGTTGTTGTTTGTAAAACTGTCCCATCATTATTTGTGGTAATGAGGTGTGAGAAGAACTGTATACTCTTTCTGCGGAATGTCGATATGACTGTTGAATTCTCTCTTCATCTGAAGAAGAATTCCCTTGCTTTGGATGTATAAGCTTTTCTTTTTCTTTATCTCGTTTCCTGTCCATCTAAAACAAACCATTTGTTTATATTTCGAGATAACATATCAGCTATCCCATTATTTTTTCCTTTAATGTGTTCAAAGTTTATAAAATACCCATTTCCTTGTATAATGTTTTGTAAATTAACCCATCTGGTTCTATTTACTTTTTTACTTTGGTCATTTTTGACAAATTTAACTATTGCTTCACAATCAGTTCTTACTGTGAATTCTTTATTAAGAAAAATTTTAAAATTTTCTAATGCATATATTAGTGCCTGTATGTCAAAATCAATTGTTGTCCAATTTGTTTTATTTTGAAAATTACCACTTGCATACAAACACAAGGATAAGCAGGCACTAATATATGAAAATTACAACAATTGATTTTGAGATACAGGCACTAATATATGCATTAGAAAATTTTAAAATTTTTCTTAATAAAGAATTCACAGTAAGAACTGATTGTGAAGCAATAGTTAAATTCGTAAAAAATGACCAAAGTAAAAAAGTAAATAGAACCAGATGGGTTAATTTACAAAACATTATACAAGGAAATGGGTATTTTATAAACTTTGAACACATTAAAGGAAAAAATAATGGGATAGCTGATATGTTATCTCGAAATATAAACAAATGGTTTGTTTTAGATGGACAGGAAACGAGATAAAGAAAAAGAAAAGCTTATACATCCAAAGCAAGGGAATTCTTCTTCAGATGAAAAAGAATTCAACAGTCATATCGACATTCAGCAGAAAGAGTATACAGTTCTTCTCACACCTCATTGCCACAAATAATGATGGGACAGTTTTACAAACAACAACAATCAAAGGCAGTTGGCAAACGACTTCTACACACCAATTTTACACCCAAGCCAGTGATTGAATTTGGAACATATTCCTTACAGATATGCAACGAAGCTGATAAAAAGTTTCGTCCTATTATGGGAATGAAACTCACAGATAAACAACAATGTTTACTAGATAACTTATGGCATATCTAAACCATGCCACAAGCTTCAACATTTAAAGTACAGGTTTTAAATGCTTTAAGCATTTACTTTCAGGAACAAAGTTTAAAAACACCTGAAAGACAGTTTAAAACAAAACCAAATTACACTTATTATGTTATATTCAGAGGTACAAAAATTGGTATTTTTAATAAATGGGAAACAGTGGTAAAGCACATAAATTGTCAAGGAGGATCATTTTGGAAAGGTTATACAAGTTTTACTGAAGCTCTTCAAGTAGCAAGAGACAGTTTTGGTATACAAAATTTTTACATAGAACCTGAAGAGGTTAAAAGTTTTTCTGACATAGCCAAAACAGATCCTGAACAATATATAAAGGCTCAGCAAGAACTTATTTCTACATTAAAAACACAGCTTGAGGAAAAGGCGAGAGATAGACAGGATATACAGATAAAAATTGAAAATAATATGCTAAAACAAAAAATAGCGATGCTCGAAGCAAAAAATACACAGTTATTACAAAGGCTCGAAAAAAATGAAGACAAAACAGTTATATACAGAACTTTTGAATCCTTTAGGACAAGGATTTTAGACACACCCTGGTGGCAGTGTTTAAAACCAGTTACAAAAAGATTCCCAAAATTTGAGAATCTTGTTTCACAAAAAGTTTGTGCAGAATTTCCTTTAATTCTATACAACCTGCCACAACAGCTTTTAGACATGGCATTTAGCACTGACAGCGAAGCACAAGGATTTACAGTGGTGGAAAGAACAGATGAAGCAGGAGATGAAATTGGTCTTCTGTTACTCCAAGTACATCACCCTACAAAACTGACAGATGAACAATTAATTCAATTCTACCATCATGGTATGATTGATTACTTAGAAATTAAGCTAAATAGAAGAACAGAAGATCTCCTCAACCAGCTTGGAGAAAAAAATTATTCTAGCGGCAGGAAATATTGCAACAAGATCGATAACATCGATTATTGGTTGCAAAATAATTTCCTCATTTCCTTTTGCAGATTCATATACGTACAGACCAGCTAGAAAAAGAATTTTCATCGAATACAATAAACACAAAAATACAAGTAATTATCTACAAACAACGATGACAAAAACCAACATAGAGTTCGCATCCTTACATCGGTTGAATCACATAGATCACACAACTGAAAAAATTACAGATAGTTTTACACAGTTTATTAAAAAGCATCAGGAAACTCCAGAAATTCTTGACTATTTTCCTTGGAGAAACTATAAACTAATAGGTGAAGGACACTACATACAAGTCTATCCAAAAACAAATTGGAGTATGCTTCTACCTTTTGCAGGGGAAGGAGACACTCTACAGCTACAACATATCATAAACTTAGAAGATGAAGATGATGAACAAGAAGATTGTTCAAGCCCACAATCAATAGACAACACACACAGGGACTTCTAGAAGAGATGATGTAAGAAATGACAAGCAGAAGACAAAGACAAAAAACATGACAAAAGCCATGACGTTTTATGGCTCAATTATTCACAAATGACAACAGAAGACAAAAGACAAAACATGACATAAGCCATGACGTTTTAAGGGCTCAATTATTCTATAACACTGTTTTTGTTTGTATTGTACTTTTCTTTTTAGACTAGGGACTAGGCTTTAGACTTTAATGTTTTCTTTTTCTTTGCCTATATATATGGCATTTGTAATCTAATTAGAAACACGAATAAATCTTTCGAGTAATTAAATTACCACCTTTATGGCACACTAAAACTCTCTCCACAACTCTTCAGTTTTATTTCCTTATCATTCCAAGTTTTATCCAGTTCTTCATATTATATTCCAACACACACATATAAAAAAAACCCATCTTCTGCAACCTTCTACTCTGCTGTGCATACTCTCATCTCCCATCATCCGCTGTGCATACCTCCGTCAAAGTAAGTTTTAGCTTTCCTTTTATTTTCAGCATCACCACCATCCCCCTCTCTGATAAATTGGTATCAGAGCAAAGGCTTTCTTAAAATCTAATAGACTATGACAAGTTTCTTTATGGCGTGTTATGCCAGTATTTTTGGAAAACTCTCTTAGGTGAAAATTGTGGGAAAGAATGTTGCTTTGATAACATAATAAACGAAAGGGTTAACTATTATGACTAGTTTTTATCTTAGTTTGTATATTATTTTTGTTCTTTAATAGTTGAAATATGAGAAAATGTTAAAGAGAAACTGGGAATAAGGGAGAAAAGCTAAAGAGAGTTGGAATCCATTAATCATTGATACTTTTCAAACAATCAAGCGTTTAGAATTTCTAAATTTAGAACTTTTTGAAAAAGCTCACCAAAAACATCTTATAACAGATAATTTTACTGTGGTTTGTAATATTAAAGACCTTTGTGAACATACTTTACATACAAATAACTCACAGTTAAACACTTTAGTAGATTTATTTATAAATCTGAGTATTAGTTTACAACGAGAAGCTATAAATAATAAACAAACACTAGAAAATTTAACAGCAGAAATTAAAAAATTATTACAAAATCTAGACTACATAAAAAATCAGTCTAATATATTAATTAACCAAATAGGAAGAAATAAAAATAATACTGAAAATAATAGGCAAATTGGATTTAAATAATCCCAACTTGCTCAATTTGACCGATAATTATTCACAAATGACAACAGAAGACAAAAGACAAAAAACAGAAGACAAAAGACAAAAAACATGACATAAGCCATGACGTTTTAAGGACTCAATTATTCTATAACACTGTTTTTGTTTGTAATGTACTTTTCTTTTTAGACTAGGGACTAGGCTTTAGACTTTAATGTTTTCTTTTTCTTTGCCTATATATATGGCATTTGTAATCTAATTAGAAACACGAAGAAATCTTACGAGTAATAAAATTACCACCTTTATGGCACACTAAAACTCTCTCCACAACTCTTTAGCTTTATTTCCTTATCATTCCAAGTTTTCTCCAGTTCTTCATATTATATTACAACACACACACACACACACACACAGATATATATATATATAAACCATCTTCTGCAACCTTATACTCTGCTGTGCATACTCTCATCTACTATCATCCGCTGTGCTCGAAGCAAAAAATACACAGTTATTACAAAGGCTCGAGAAAAATGAAGACAAAACAGTTATATACAGAACTTTTGAATCCTTTAGGACAAGGATTTTAGACACACCCTGGTGGCAGTGTTTAAAACCAGTTACGGAAAGATTCCCAGATTTTAAGAATCTTGTTTCACAAAAAGTTTGTGCAGAATTTCCTCTAATTCTATACAACCTGCAGCAACAGCTTTTAGACATGGCATTTAGCACTGACAGTGAAGCACAAGGATTTACAGTGGTGGAAAGAACAGATGAAGCAGGAGATGGAATTGGTCTTCTGTAACTCCAAGTACATATATATATCGCCGCAGATCCACAACCCCACCTCCACCTCCTCTATCACCCAAAACCGCCCACCTTCGCCACACACCATCACCAACCTCCGCCACACCTCCGTCATACCTCCACCACCCATCACCGCCCACCTCTACCACACACTATAAATTCGATTGTTTTATACGTGCGAGGTGGCGGAGATGGGTGGTGGTGGTGCGTGGCGGAGGTTGGTGGTGGTGCGTGGCGGAGGTAGGCGGTGATGGGTGACGGAAGTAGAGGTCGGGGTTGTGGACCTATGGTGTGTGTGAGAGAGAGGGTGGGTGGGTTGGGGATTGGTGGAATTTTATCATATATAAAAATAGAGTTAAATGTCATTTTAGTCCCTGTGGTTTGGGCCATTTTGTCAGTTTTATCCATATGTTTCATTTTTCGTCTGGAGGTCCAAAAAGGTTTCACTGTTGCCATTTTAGTCCACTGGATTAACTTCACCCATTTTTTCTGTTAATGAAAATGGCAATTCGGTCATTTTATATGTAATTCTGTGAACTAGAAGGACAATTCGACCATATAAAATATTAACTAAACGGTCTAGTTGGTTAACTTCATCCATCACATGGAATGATCTTATTGGTATCCAACAACTAAAGGGTCATTTGTTAACCATTTTCAAACTAAGGATATGAGAAGGCTTATATGTTTTCTTGACATTAAAGTTGCAAAATCAGAAGATGGAATTTCAATATCTTGTATTGTTCCAACCCAAAACCGGTTTGGGCTTAGCTCAAAGCCCCAAAGCCCAACGCCAAATTGATAACCAATTTCTGTCATTATTTGTAACATACTTGAATTTTAATGTAACTATATGTAAATAGCTATATGAACGTATAACACATTTCTTTGCCACCAAGTATAACAATGTATCATATAACTATACAAAGTATTAATGTACTACATAACACGGATGAGCATTTTCTTTCGAGTACTAGTACCGTATCAACCAAACGCTGTAAGTTCTGGTACTCATATTTGTTTTTTTATTATCGATTTCGATATTTTTGGTATTTTCAATGATACCATTACCGGACTGACAAAATCGATACGGTATTCATTCTATTTCGATACGGTACCAATAAAAATTTAAATATAAAGTAAGATATCTTTGAAAAGTATATTATTAGATTTGAATACAATCAACTTTTCATGTTATAGGCTTTATGATTGTGTTGCTTTCTAGTTAACTGTAGCTTTATTTAATTAGGGTACAAGGGGCACTCACCTAATAGGTGAGTCCCCTCTCTTACACACCACCAATCAGATAGTGCCACGTCAACTCCCCTCTTAAACTCCCCTAACACCACATTTTGATGGCGGCACTCCCCTAATAGGTGACTTGGGTTTTTTTTATTTTTTTATTTTTATTTTTATTTATGCATGTTTATAAATTAAAAAAATATTAATAAAAATAAAAATTAAATAAAAGACATTTCATTAAATTAAAAAAAACAACCTAGAAAAATAAAAATTACATTCAAACTAGAAAATTAAAATTACATTCAAACTAGAAAATAAAAATTACATTAAAACTAGAAAATAATAATTTTAGAAATCGATTGGCCAGTCGTACTTCTTAGCGATGTCGCGTTTTCGGGCGAGGATGAACGGCAACATACTTGGCGGAGCATCGTCGTGCGGCTTGATGAATATTTCCATATCTCGATCGTAATTGTAGTTTTTCATCGTCTCGCTTGACGCTTGTCTCGCCGTTGTGCTCTTTGTGGCGAGGGGTCTTCGTTCATATCGGGTATGGAAGGGTCCACCTCAACGGGCTTTCTTTTATGTCCCGAACCTTCCCCTTCCTCACCCAACAATGGGACTTGGGCCCATTTGTCGTTTTTTCGAAGGACCTCCCACGCCTCCATATGTTGAAAACCCCCCGGATGTCTCTCTTTAAATTCTGTTAAAGCGACTTTCATCACGTCGAGATCCTTGACTCCGCTTCCTCGTGTGCGATCCTACATGTTAAAAAAATATAAACTTAGTAAAGAAAAAAAAATATACATGTTAAAAAAATATAAAGTTAGTAAAGAAAAAAAAAATATACATGTTAAAAAAATATAAACTTAGTAAAGAAAAAAAAAATACAATGTTAAAAAATATAATTTTTACCGCTTGTTGGTATAGGCCGTTGAAAAAGTTTATTTTCGTTTGCATCGGGCCCCATTTAGACCGTACTTGATGCACGGTCCGGTTACTTCCGCCGATGGTGGCGTTAAAATGATTTAAAATATTACGCCAAAAACTATCGCGATTTTGTTGATTGCCCTTCTTTTTGTTGGTAGAGCAATGTACATACGCCTTCGCCAACGCCTCTTCTTGGTCCTTTGTCCATTTTTCGCTCGTCATTTTTCCCTTTTTATCCCGAGCGTCATCTTCTTCGTTGCCCGCGTCTTCATCCGCATTATATTCATCGTCCTCGTCGCCCAAATTTTGAGTTTCGGGCACTACCTCATCGTCCTCGTCGTCCCAAACAGGCAGAGGACGTTCAACATTTTCTTGGACCAATGGAACTTGTGGGGAACGAAAACCATATGGGTCGAAGGCGGGGGATAGAGGAGGAGCATCCATTGATAACAAATTTTGAAAACCGTAGCCGAAATTGGGTTGAAGGTTGGTTGCTTGGGTGTTGTAAAAGGAGGGGTGTGAAGGTTGTTGGAAAAAAAACGGGGGTTGTGGAGTATATCCGAAAGGGGGTTGTGATTGTGCACTTGCACCGCTCGAACCACCACGAGACGGTTGCTTGCCTCGTCCCTTAGTTTTTTTCTTGGCTTCGCGGGGTTGGTTCTCCATTACTCGGTTTGAGAAGTGGGTGTGGTTTGAGAATATAAAATTTTTTTGAAGTGGGTGTGGTTTGAGAGTATAAAAAAATGAAATTTGTATAAAAAAAGGGGTTTGATGAGAGTGTGGTTTGATGAGAGTGTGAAGGTTTGGTTATTTATATTTGTAAAAAAATTGATTTTTTTTTTTTTTTTTGTTTATGACCGTTCAAAATTTGACCGTTACTCGATTAGTGTGCAAAATTCATCGGTGGACATGGGCCGAAAACACACCCCGAATCGGGTCCCCGCACCGACGGCGGCGGTGTTCCCGATCGGGGACTACGGTCACCGAAGGGGTCCCCGAAGGGTGCCCCGGATACCCTTATAATGAATTATGAATCAAGGATTCTTTTCTTTGATGAACAATCATATTCACATGGGTGTGATAATGAGTAGCTAAGAAACATTCCATTATTAGGCCAACACATACATACGTTAATTTTATCCAAAAGATAAATATTATATATTTGTAGACTTTACTAGGTATTATCATTTTGTAATTCGAATACTAACGTAATTTTTATTATAAATAATATTTTATTCAAAATGGATGTCTTGGAAACGTTTACAAGGTTAAAATATATAGTTTTGCATCGGTTTTTTTAATGGTACCATTTATTTAGGACCACATGTCATATTGTTGCATAGCCTTTTTGATACTCCCATGTCTCATTGTCTTCTAATATTCAATTTTTATTTATTACTTTTTTTTTTGAAGGAAAATTTCATAAACAAACAGAAGCAAGCCTCAAAACAAGGCCGCCACCCGAACAACCAACAATTACATAATTATAAATTTACACCAATCACTCCAAACTATTGAATTACCTTTTAACCTAACCTTAAACCACAAAAAGCCCAAAGCCTTAATATCACTTATAATGTCATCGCTCTTCGCTTCTTTGTTGTTAAAAATCGCCCCATTTCTAGCCTTCACTTAAACCACAAAAAGCCCAAAGGCTTAATATCACTTATTACTTTGTGTATTAATATTATAATGGTGGATACCAAGTGGTTAAAATTTACTTTTACCAAATGACTGTGTTTGTAAGAGGTTAGAACAACAAATCAATAAAGTAATTAAAGGTTTGAAAATCCATCAATTAGAAGGAAAAAGAAACATGTGTGCTAAAGGAAGCATGCTTTGGCTATAAGCAGAAATAATTCCTAATAGTATGGTAAATTGGTAAATTACTATAAAATTAATAACATAGTGAGGAAATTTGTGAGAAGTAGGCCAAAGTTTTTTTTTAATTGGAATAGCTATTTTCATAAAAAAAAAAGTAGTAAGACGCTAGAAATCAACATGCAACAAGAAGTCACAAATTATAATTAGAGTGAATTGCAAGTTTTATCCTTTATCTTTATACCAAGTTTAAGGTGGTGTCATTTGTCTTTAAAATTAATGAGTTTTGTGCTTTAAGTTTCAAAGACCTGCACGTTATGTCCTTTAGCCCTAACGCAGTTAGATTTTTCTGAAATACTGAAATCTCAAGCTTAATGTCGGATTGCTGTATCTATCTAGAGTAAATTGCAAAAATTGTTCTTTATGTATGTCACTTATTGCAAACTGTGTCCTTTGTCTTTAATAATTACAGAAAACGTACTCGATGTTTGCAAACCGACAGATTTTACATTTTAAAAAACTGAAACTTTTGATTAAAACTCGATCATGGGTTAAAATAACTGAATTTAATTATATAAGTGGTAAAACTTTTGCTTTCGGTTAGCAATTAAAAAACTATTTGTTTACCCAAGTGGTAAGCCTTTGCTTTTATAAATTTCAATCAAATAAAGTACTTTTTGCTTTTATAAATTTATCTCTTTTGTTGGAAATCACTAAAAGACAAAAGCAAATATTCAAAGAAGCATATGTAAGTTTTAAGTTTAAACTTGATTCAAAAGATGAATATTTTGAAAAAAACCAAAATTTAATTGTAAGCTTAAATAATAAAGAAAATACCTTTTACAAGAGATATTTGAGTTGTCTACAAAAAGTAGAGGTTTACAAAACCCGGGCTACGAATAATTTTTTTTAATTATAAATTCCAACTCTATATGGATTGGTTAGGGTCAGGTTCTAAACCAATTCAGGGCTCAAACCTTTTAATAAACCGTTTTCTAAACAAACTTAACAAAGCCGGATTTAAAACCAAATTTTTTTCCTTGAAACCTCAAACTGGTACCAAACCGGAGGGCCAGGGTCAGGCTCAAACCGGTTTTGTTTTTGCACTATGTTGAAACACGGAATCACCGCCGGGATGATTGGACCGCTTTCTCCATGAGGGTGAAGAATCACACCTTGTTCCTCCTCTTGAACCTAGATCTGCAATGGAGAAGACAAGAAAGTGGAGCTTGTAGAGATGACCGGTAGGGGGAAAGAATCCCCTGTTTCCAGTAACAAAAGTGTGGCGGCTCCATCTTGTCTAACCCTAATAATGAGGTGAACACCTCCTTATATAGGGGACATAAGCCTCCCCTAACCTCAATGGGCCAGGCCCAGTTAGGGGTTATCTCTACAAGTCCCTAGCCCAATGTAGTATATACTACAACACGTTGGGCCTCGCGGTTGGGTTAGTCAGCACAATAATAAATAATTAATATGAAAGCAATAAGTAACGGGAAAGTCTGACCGCTCGGGTCGGGTCTAGTACCATACCTCTACAAGTCCCCCAGTCTAGTGTTGCTCACGAGTGCAAGCGCTGGGAGGAGCACTAGACTTATTAGGAGTGCTGGGAAGTGAGGATTATTAATTCTATGTTTACCTGTCGCCGAGGCGCGGGGGCTTTGCTGGCCATGTTTATTGCGTCTGTCTTTCGTTGTGAGTAAAGATAATGGAGCGGTGAAATGTGCGCGATAGTTCATCGTGGTAATTGGCTAGGCAATGGCTGGTTGCTGCCTTTTGTACTGGCTCACTCTCATGAGCAGCCAAGGTTGCACGTGTGCGTATATGTCCCGCGCATGGACTCTGGGACTGGGGTGAGTGTTTCTTGGCTGTTGAGTGTGGGTATGGCCCGTTCACGCGTATAACTTACGTAGCATCTGGGACCATACCCCTTCAGGTCCCCCCAGTCCAGTGTACCTTTGGGGTGGGTTTATCAGCCGGAAGGGATTCTGGACTCATAAGAATTGGGGTAATGTTGACTTTGTTGTATATAGATTTGGTGTGTATGTTTGAATCGTATTGCTAATTGTGCGGAATTTTGAATCAAAACGGCACATAGCGCATGGGATAGCATATGGAACTGAGCCAAAACGGCGTGTGAGTCACTATAAAATATTCAACCTTTGGTATGACTGTGTTGGTTAGCGCATGGTGTGCGTGTCTTTAGCCTTGAGGAATACGTATAAGTAGTGCTTGGATCTTTGTAAACTGTTGTCTACAATATTTGCACGTGTTAATCCACTTTGTATAGGTTATCGCGAATGAGAATTGGCGTAAAGTTGCGTCAGGGTAATAAGGTGGAAACCCTAGCCTTGAAGGCTGTAGGTGTAAATGAAATTTGTTTTAGCCAATGTGTTTTTGCGTATACCCAAAGTGGTGCGTGCATTTGTAGTACAGTTTACATTTTGTAAACGTGTTTGTATGTAACTAAGCATGCGCGTGAGTGATTTAAATGCTCATAAGGATAGGAGCATGCGCGTGTGCTCGACTTACGTGCTCGAAGTAAAGTGGGCATGCGCGCATGGGCGACTTACGTGCTCGTTAGTAAAGGAGCAGGTGTGCTCACTCGTATGTAGAGGCTTGCTCATAAGTAGAGGAGCATGCGCGTGGCGACTTACGTGCTCGTATGTAGAGCAGCAGGCTCGCATGGGACTGAGATGCTCGTATGAAAAGGAGCATGCGCGTATAGCGACTTACGTGCTCATGTGTAGAAGAGCATGCACGGATGGCGACTTACGTGCTCATTTGTAGAGCGGCAGTCTCGCACGGAGACTAGCGTGCTTGTAAGTAAAGGAGCATGCGCGGATGGCGACTTACGTGCTCATGTGTAGAGCAGAAGTCTCGCACGGAGACTAGCGTGCTTGTAAGTAAAGGAGCATGCGCGGATGGCGACTTACGTGCTCATGTGTAGAGCAGAAGTCTCGCACGGAGACTAGCGTGCTCGTATGTAAAGGAGCATGCGCGGATGGCGACTTACGTGCTCGTATGTAGAGGGGCATGCGCGGATGGCGACTTACGTGCTCATATGTGGAGCAGAAGTCTCGCACGGAGACTAGCGTGCTCGTATGTAAAGGAGCATGCGCGGATGGCGACTTACGTGCTCGTATGTAGAGGAGCATGCGTGCAAAACGCATGTGTGCTCGCTCGTATGTAGAAGGAGCATGCGCGTGTGGCGACTTACGTGGTCGTGGGTTAGAGTCCCACGGATGGCGCCAAATGTTGAAACACGGAATCACCGCCGGGATGATTGGACCGCTTTCTCCATGAGGGTGAAGAATCACACCTTGTTCCTCCTCTTGAACCTAGATCTGCAATGGAGAAGACAAGAAAGTGGAGCTTGTAGAGATGACCGGTAGGGGAAAGAATCCCCTGTTTCCAGTAACAAAAGTGTGGCGGCTCCATCTTGTCTAACCCTAATAATGAGGTGAACACCTCCTTATATAGGGGACATAAGCCTCCCCTAACCTCAATGGGCCAGGCCCAGTTAGGGGTTATCTCTACAAGTCCCTAGCCCAATGTAGTATATACTACAACGCGTTGGGCCTCGCGGTTGGGTTAGTAAGCACAATAATAAATAATTAATATGAAAGCAATAAGTAACGGGAAAGTCTGACCGCTCGAGTCGGGTCTAGTACCATACCTCTACAGGTTCTAAATCGGTTTGATGGACCCAAATCAATTTTTTTGTACATCTCTAATAAGCGTATAAGTTTATTGTATTTTAAGATAGACGATCTATAATAAATATAAGTTATATTAAACGTTCTAAACAAGTTGAGCCCGATTTTATTTTCACCCACTCTCAATTTTATTTTAGCTAAAAGCTTGGCTTGTGAGCAATGTTTCAAACTCGAGCACAACTCGTGAATAATTTTTCAAGCTTAAGCTCGATCTAGACTCAACTCATTTATTGTTTATTATATATATAGTTATTTTATTTATTTATTTACATATATAACTATTTTAATATATTTATAATAACTATTATCTATACTCTATAATAAAAGAAACCATTTTTGTGACACTTGTCATCATATTAGGCAATCTCTTATAGATAATTATGGCTTATTCTATACACACCCCCCCCCTTATTACTTTCTACACCCCCCTCCTCTCACATACACTGTCGGTCCCACGCAGGCCCCCACCTGTAAGTATGTGAGAGGAGGGGGGTGTAGAAAGTAATAGGGGGGTGTGTATAGTAGCACCCATAATTATTAGAGTTAAATGCCATTTTAGTCCCTGTGGTTTGGGCCATTTTGCCAGTTTAGTCCAAAGGTTTCATTTTTAACCTGTGGGTCCAAAAAGGTTTCACAGTTGCCATTTTAGTCCACTTGGTTAACTTCATCCATTTTTTCTGTTAACGAGAAGGCCAATTTGGTCATTTTGTATGTAATTATGTTAACTAAAAGGGCAATTCAGCCATATAAAATGACCGAAATGGCCTTCTGGTTAACAGAAAAAATTGATGAAGTTAACCCAATGGACTAAAATGGCAACTGTGAAACCTTTTTGGACCCACATGTTAAAAATGAAACCTTTGGACTAAACTGGCAAAATGGCCCAAACCACAGGGACTAAAATGGCATTTAACTCTAATTATTATTTTAGTTTAATCTATTCTAATTAATTATAGATAACCCTCCTACTAAATATTATTAATTTAATATCTTATGGATAATTATTATTTAGTTTAATCTCCTTCTCATTTATAATATTATTTATATTTATTTGAATTAATTATATTTGAACAGAGTAAATTGTCATTTTAGTCCCTGAGATTTGGTCCAAATTATTATTTTAGTCCAAATAGTTTTTTTTCTACTCTGGGTCCCTGACTTTTCCATTTTCTTGTCATTTTGATCACATTGCCTAACTCAGTCTAAAAATCTGGTTATAACCAGAGGTATTTTTGGCATAACTGTTGTGTAGTGATAACCAGGGGTATATAAAATTATATTTATTCAACTCGTGCAATAAATGATGTTTTTAAAGATATATTGTTTTATTATTTAGTATATAAAATTTATTTATTCAACTTCGTGTAATACACGGGGTTATAACCTAGTAATCTTATATAAATACAAAATGTATTATTTAGTTCCCTTCATCTTCAATGTAACTATTTATATGATAATATTTATTATTTAATTATAACTAGGTTTTAATGTTGCGCGCCGCGTTGCGGCGCGACAAAACGGGAAAAAAAAGAAGACCCCATGATTTGAACTTGAGTCTCTTTAAAACACATACAACCACAAAACCACTCCACCATAATGAATAATCTAACTAACTATGAAGAAAATGGATACATATACACACTCTTAAAAATGGTATAGTTGAAAAAAGTCAACAAAAGATGACATTTACTATTCATTACTATTCATAAGATTTGTTTTTTAATATATAGGATAATTATATACCATGTTATAAAATTATTATATTTATAATTATAGTTATAATTATAATAGGCTTGTTTAACTCGCAAGGCTATTAAGCACATTATATAAAGTTGAGACTTAGACCTAATTTTTTATTAAATAAACTATTTTTAAAATATTTAATTATGTACCATGTTATAAATTTATTATATTTATAATTATAATAGGCTTGTTTAACTCGCAAGACTATTAAGCACATTATATAAAGTTGAGACTTAGACCTAATTTTTTATTAAATAAACAGTTTTTAAAAATAAATGTGAGATACCACTTCAAACTATATGTTTGATAAATCCACCTCATCAACCCAAATTATACTTTGGAACATGACCATTAAGTTCATACATCCAATGTCTTAAATTCGGTTTTTATACCATACCGGATTGGACTCAAAAACGGTTTAATCGAGTGTATCGGGCGGTTCAACCGGATGTATCGGGCGATTTAACCAATTCTACCGGACAGATTCAACCGATACTACCAGCCGGTTTGAACCAGTTTTTAAAACATTGCATACACCATTAAAGCATTTAAGCTTAAACTTTACTCTTTAATACTCCATGTTCATATTGTTGTCTGGAGAGTTCAACTCCAGTTATTATTTGATTAAAGCAGTGATAATATTACAAATATAAATTACATAAAAATCATAAAACCAAAACCAAAACCATTTCTTTTCTTGGATCCTTACAGAAAAGAAATGGGCTCCATTTTCACATTATTATTGTCTTCAATCTCAAGATTTTACCCTGAAATTTCTCTCTCCTCCAGCTTTCTTCTCATTTGCATGTCTTCTTCTCTCTGATTCTCTCTCTCTCTCTCTAAAACCCATGTCCATTTTTGTCCCAGAAAGTCCAGGTATATTCTCTCTCTATAACTATATATATATTTGTGTATGTATAGATCTTCTGGGAATACCACCTGATTCTTCTTCAGTGCTCTGACTTTTAGATTATTATATTACTGTCTTCTTCAATCTTTTAATGTAAAGACATGTTGCTTGCTAACCCTTCTGGCATTATGAAATTTTTATTATTATGTTTCAGTTTGCTGACATATATTTGTTAAAGTTGTTTCCTTTTTTTCAAAATTTGTGTGTTTTGGGCTTTTTTATGATCTGGGTTTGAAAACCAGTTTGTGTTTCATATTTCTTTTTGGTGAGTTTGTAGATCCTGATCTGGGTTTCAACTTTCAGATCTGCAAATTACTGTAGTAACCTTTTTTTTCTTATCTTCACTTTTTGTATGATTTTTAGTGTGTTCTAGATCTGTATATATGTTTTTTGTTATGTGTATGAGCAAAATGAGTGTTGGTTTTTCTTTAAAAGTTTAATTTTCTCAAATAAGATGATTTTTTTTTTCTTAATATAAGAAGTAAGAAAATTCTCATATGACTGAGATCATAAAGTAGGTATTATTAGTTTTTTTTTTTCTAATTTTTTGTTCTTGAAAAGCTTGAATTTTTTTTTTAATAAGATGAGATCATAATAGGAATGGGTATTAGTTTTTCTTGAATAATTTCACTTAAAAATTCAATTTTTTCTTATATAAAATAAGATCATAGCTATGAATTAGTTTTTTTTTTTTTTTTTTCTAATTTTTTGTTCTTGAAAAGCTTGATTTTTTTTTCAATAAGATGAGATCATAATAGGAATGGGTATTAGTTTTTCTTGAATTATTTCACTTAAAAGTTCTTTTTTTTCTTATATAAAATAAGATCATAGCTATGAATTATTATTTTTTTTCAAATTTTTTTGTTCTTGAAAAGCTTGATTTTTTTTTTTCAATAAGATGAGATCATAGGAATGCCTATTAACTTTTCTTGAATTATTTAACTTAAAAATTCTCTTTTTTTTCTCATATAAGATAAGATCATAGCTATGAGCATTAACTTTTCTTGAAATATTTTCTTTGAAGTTCAAAGTTTCTCATATTCTGTGAAATCATAATTACATGATTCAAATATGGAAATTTAATCTTAATTATTTAGTTATTTAGGAACATGAATTTCTTTTCTCCTTTACAATTAAAGAATATGCTTATTACTTCACTTAAATAATATATAATTTGTTGATTCTTTTTGCTAATCATGATTCTAATATGTGTATTCCAGGCTTATTATTGGCTGCAAATTCAACTATTCCTACTATGATTAAACAAATTCTCGCAAAACTCCCCCGAAAATCATCAAAATCGAATCAAAATTATTCAGACGGGAGCAATGCGACTGCAACCGCCGATCTAACCAACAATGGCAGCTTCACCAACACTTGTAACGTTATTTCAAGTCGATTAAACGTCGTTAAAAAGATGTCATCATCTATCTTCCCAACATCCAATGGCGATATGATCCAGCCGCATTTATCGTTTAAAGATGTCCAAAGTTCCGAAAAATCAAGACTTCTTATCAGTAAGTTGAATCTTTGCTCGATCGTATATGATTTTAACGATCAAGATAAAGATAATGTTGAGAAAGATCAAAAACGGCAAGTTTTAGCCGAGATTCTTGATTATCTCGGTTCTGATTCGATAAAACTCTCCGAACCCGCCATGTCAGCGATCTGTAAAACATGTGGCAATAATCTTTTTCGCGAGTTCCCTCCAAAATACTCCGATTCACCACGTGGCGAAACCGAAGATGAAGATCCATGGTTTGATCCAGCATGGTCACATTTACAACTTGTTTACGATATACTCCTTAGATTTGTTAGTTTAACTTCTCTTGATCCAAAAGTTGCTAAACAATATATCGATCATCCGTTCTTGTTAAAGTTACTAAATCTCTTTGATTCAGAGGACCCACGAGAACGCGATTGTTTGAAGTCGGTTTTACATAGGATTTATGGAAAATTTATGGTTCACAGATCATTTATCCGGATGGCTGTTAGCAACATTATGTATCAGTTTGTATATGAAACCGAAAAACACAATGGTATTGCTGAATTACTGGAGATTTTAGGGAGTGTGATTAGCGGATTCACGTTGCCATTAAAGAAAGAACACAAAGCGTTTTTGTCACGGGTTTTGATTCCTCTTCATAAACCGAAATCCGTTGGTAGCTATCATCATCAGTTAACGTATTGTGTTGTTCAGTTTATAGAAAAAGATCCGAAGCTTACGAGTGTTGTGATAAACGGGCTGCTAAAATATTGGCCCGTAACGAGTAGTCAGAAGCAGTTGATGTTCTTGAGTGAGCTGGAAGAAGTGCTCGAGATAATTCGTACCGATGAGTTTGAGAAAATTATGGTTCCATTGTTTCGACGTGTAAAGTGTTGTCTTGACAGCTACCATTTTCAGGTAATTTTTAATCTTTAATTAACTAATGCTTATGATGTTAGATAGTAAACACTGTTTCCAGAACTGGACCGGACGTCGAACCGATCTTCTTACCGGTTCACTGGTCAGACTGGACGTAAGAACTGGATGGTGTCGTAAATATTATAAAAAATAATAGGGTAAAATTTGAAAAATATATTAAAAAACTGTTCAACCGGCCGGTTTCCCAGTCCAACCGCCGGTTCGCCTAGATATGGAAATTTCGACCCATTAGCCTGTGAACGGGTTGATTTAGAATATATTTCTCTGATGGGTCATATGGATACAATTCAATAATTGGCTAAAATGTAAACGAGTTTGAACGGGTTAAATGGGTCGAAAGTCAACATATACAAAAGAGTTTGCAGGGCCCGACCCAACCCAATTCCCGTACCATATTGACCAACTTGGTTTGGTTCTCTCGATGTTGTGGTTTGATGGTTTTTAGACATGCATCTTTGAATGCTAATGTGAGTCTTGATCGTGTTTAGGTGGCGGAACGAGCACATTTCTTATGGAACAACGAGCACATACGCCATCTTATAATGTGTAACCGCCAAGTGATTATGCCTATTGTCTTCTCCTCAATACAACAAAACTCAAAGAAGCATAGGAACCGCACGGTTCTCAACCTAGCACAAAATGTGATGAAAATGTTTAACGATGCGGATGAACAATTGATGCTTTCGTGCCAAGGCAAGGTTGAGGAGGACAAATCAGCCGCCACTGTGGTGGCTGAGAGGCGAAGATTGACATGGGAGCGCCTTGAAACCGTTGCAAGTGGTGGTTTTGGTTTTCAACACATAGTTGGAAGTGTGTCGGTTTTAGAGAAAACCGACACCGCCACATGTGTCTCTTGCCAGTGACGTACTCGCTATGAGTTTATGAACCGCTTTGAACGGGTTTTTCTAGAGATGTCACAAAATGGCATGCGAAGGCGAAGGCCCTTGTTTAATATTGGTTTTTTGAGGTTTGAGAATGTTTTTGATCTCATGTCAACAATAGTGTTTATGTATATTAATGGTGTTGTGTCATTCTTTTGTAACCTAGTGGTCATCCTTGTGACTTAAATGGTTTGTGTTAACAAGAAACAATTGTCAAATCATTTAACAATGGTCCCCTTGCATCTAAAAGCCTCTTTCTCCTATACAAGTAAAATTGTTAAATAACAATTAGAAATCAATTTGGGTAAACCGGTTTTGACGAGGGCAGGACCAGTCTACGGTTTTTGAGAACGACAAAACAAACCTACCAGTTTGGAGGTTTAACGATTCAGTTTTGACGGTTTAAAAGAATTTTACAAAAATTATAGGCTAAACAGCTAACTACGCTTTTTAGGAGCATCAAACAAATTTTAAACATGCATAACTTCATACTCTATAAAAGTAAAAAAAATATATACATATAAAAGAAGTTGCATTACAAGATCGGTTTAAATGTTTTAAACAGTTTTAGCAGTTTATTAAGGATGTGTGTAGGTTCAAAACGAACTAGTCGAAAGTCACAAAATTGTACATTAAGCTCACACTACTTAGTACCTACAGACGACAATACTGCTTTTGTAACCATAAAACATCAAGATTTAGACAAATAAAAACAAAATTGTTTCAACCTGACTAACCCATTTTACACCATGTCATCAAGCGCAAATCAAGACATTATCTGCAACTCGTTGAACGTTTTGGGCACAAAAAGATATCACAAAGATAATTTGGGGCACAAGAATTACAGAACATGCAGAAGCATAAGAAGGTTGATGTCAATGGCTCTCAAAGGTTTACACCACCATGGTCAAGTATGATAGGACCGGATATCCGCCAACGGTTGGTCCAGGTTTAGCAACAACCTGAGTGAACATATACACACATGTAGCGGTCAATGGCACCATTCTATAAATCGCAATAATAGTTAACAGAGGGGGTCAGTAATAAAGCCCATCAGTGGTTTCATTTTTAGTCTTATCATTCTTCTTGTTATTAGACTCGGTCACGCGGGTTTCAAAACAAGTCCTATTGGTCCATCATGTTAATTGTATCCATCATGTTAATCTATTCGATTTACTGACTGAAAGTTAGGTATCATAGACACTATACATTTCTACTAGTTAAATTTGGAACATTTTTTTTTGGAATGATATCTTGTTATGCAACAATGTCTCAACTTCTGGTCATTATTTTGTTCTCTTTCAAGTACTTGTGATTTGTGAACATTTTTTTTTATCTTCTTTGGTTTTCCTATTCAGTTTTTTTAGTTAATATTAGAGTTAATTACACAAATGGGTCCTGTGGTTTATAGCTTTTTTCGCCTTTGGGTACTAACTTTTTTTTTAACATGTTTAGGTCTCATGGTTTCAATTTTTTAACACCTTTGGGTACTAACACCAAAATTAGTTAATTAATGACCAAAATGCCCTTGCTTTTTTTTTTTTTTAAGATTATCAATGTAACACATTTGGGTACTAACACCTAATTTTATTTAAGATTACAAAATCTATTTTTTTTTATTTTCATCTTTTTATTATATCTCTTAATTAACATAAAGTCTATTTATTTTTTTATTTTCATATTTTTATTAAATTTCTTATTTAACATAAAATCTACTAGTTACACCAGCAAAATCTACTAGCAATATAGTTTTATGTAAATTAAATATTTTACTCGTTTTAAATAATGTAAACCTTACTCGTTTTCAATTTTGGATAGATAGGATAGATAATAATAAATATATAAACTGTATAAGTTCTAAAATAGTAAAATGTAAATGAATAAAAAAACGAGTTAAAAAAAGGCTAAATTTTTTTTCATGAAAGATATTTATTTTTATCAATCATATCTATCCAAAATTGAAAACGAGTAAGGTTTACATTATTTAATAAAAATATGAAAATCTACTAACTATATAGTTTTATGTAAATTAAATTTCTTAGTCGTTTTAAATAATGTAAACCTTACTCGTTTTCAATTTTGGATAGATATGATTGATAATAATAAATATCTTTCATGAAAAAATAATTAAGCCTTTTTTAACTCGTTTTTTTGTTCATTTACATTTTACTATTTTACAACTTATACAGTTTCTATATTTATTATTATCTATCCTATCTATCCAAAATTGAAAACGAGTAAGGTTTACATTATTTAAAACGAGTAAAATATTTAATTTACATAAAACTATATTGCTAGTAGATTTTACTGGTGTAACTAGTAGATTTTATGTTAAATAAGAAATTTAATAAAAATATGAAAATAAATAGACTTTATGTTAATTAAGAGATATAATAAAAAGATGAAAATAAAAAAAAATAGATTTTGTAATCTTAAATAAAATTAGGTGTTAGTACCCAAATGTGTTACATTGATAATCTTAAAAAAAAAAAAAGCAAGGGCATTTTGGTCATTAATTAACTAATTTTGGTGTTAGTACCCAAAGGTGTTACAAAATTGAAACCATGAGACCTAAACATGTTAAAAAAAAAAGTTAGTACCCAAAGGCGAAAAAAGCTATAAACCACAGGACCCATTTGTGTAATTAACTCTTAATATTAAAAAGAATAATATGTCATATTCTTCCCTGAGGTTTGGTCAGCTTTGCGACTTCTGTCCAAAGGTTTGTTTTTCTGCATCTGGATCCGAAGGTTTGAAATCTTGCCTTTTTCATCCGGCTCGTTAACTTCATCCATTTTTCTCCATTAAGTCAGGGGTTTTTCATCTTTTTTGTTAACTTAAAAGGTAATTCGGTACTTTTCACTTTATGTACAAGCATTTAGCATAATGTACAAGTATTCAAATAAGACGAAAATATCCTTAAGTTAACAAAGAAGACGAAAATACCCATGCCTTAACAGAGAAAATGGATGGAGTTAACGAGCCGGATGAAAATGGCAAGATTTAAGACCTTTTGGATCCAGATGTGGAAAAACAAACCTTTGGACGAAAGTCGCAAAACTGGCCAAACCTCAGGGACGAAAATGGCATTTTACTAGGCTTAAAAAATTGATACTTTGAATCGAAATAATTACCTGATAGTGCGAGCAAGGGAGAATATCACCCACCTCTGCCACGTCCCCTCCCCCTTCTACCTCTACCTCTTCCCCTTCCTCTGAATTCTCCCCTATCGTGGGCCCCAGGATCATCTCTATTAAAACTAAACATGCTCATCCTGATATCATCTGCTTCTGTCACGTGTAGACCCTGTTGACCCTGAATCAATTAAAACTTATAATGTCAAATCATTAGGATAATCTGAATAATGACCGTGATTGCATATAAAAAATTTAAATGAGTGACTTATTCACTTAGATCATTGTTGATAAAGTCTTACAAAATGAAACTTAGACCTTTTTTTCCAAAAGAACAGGAATAACAATTTTGACCATTTACTTATAAATGGGTAATGGCCTAATGGGTTGATTTGGGGTTGGGGCCTTGGACTATGTTTTTATACTTCGTGAATAATAAAGATATATTAGTTCAATAGGAAACAGGTCAAAGTCGCCAAAAGTGTATTTGACAGCTGGCACACTAAATATTTATAAAGAATCCCAAAATTCTGGACAAAAATTGTTTCAGTTCAATCCAACTAGGGGTGCAAACGAGCTGAGCGCGGCTCAAGAAAAAGCTTAAAACAATCCGAGCCTTATCGAGCCCAAGCTGAGCTTGAGCCTAAAATAAAGCTCGTTTATTTATTGAGCCCGAACTCGAGCCTGACATGTGAAGCTCGTCAAGCCTTGTCAAGCCTTAGTGTAATATTAGTTTTTATTAATATTTAATAACGTTTACCCCTTATTTAAAGTTGACTAGTAAACGAGCCGAGCCAAGTCCGAACTTAAAAATAAGCTTCTTTAGTAAACAAGCCAGATCCCAAGCTTCACTTATCAAGCTCGCGAGCCTAAACGAGGCTATTTTATTTATATTATTTTTATTTAATATATTAATCAATACACAATAAACGAGCCGAGCCAAGCCGAGCTCGAGCTTCAGAAACTACCAACGAGCTCGAGCTTGAAAAGCAAAGCTTGAACCGAGTCGAGCTCAAGCTCTCATAAGTTAATCGAGCTCGAGCCTGGTCGAGCTCGGGCTTGGCTCGTTTGCACCCCTAAATCCAACCCAGCCTGTTTCAACCTGTATACAATTTATAACTCTAACAGAACACATTCTGACAAATCACCCAACCTGACCGACCCACCTAGTTTGCCACATCTACATAAGACTGTTAACAGAATATATCAAAATAACTCAAGCAAGAAGGAACACTAACGTGATAATCTTCCAAATCAAATTGGTTTTGAAGCTGACGTGCAAGATCCTCATCTCGATTAACGTTAGCGTTTTCTTGTCTCAACGAAGAGCTCCCATTGGCTCTTTTCCTCTCCCATTCATCTAGAGTTAAAACAGCAGATTCATTCTCCTCCTTACCCCTCCCTCTTTGTTTCCAACCTCTAGAATGCCCTTCGTTTCGGTTAGAATAATTCATTTTCTGTAGAAGTTTCTGTGCAGCAGCCTGATTTTGCACAGGGACAGACTCCGCCACTGTCACCAAGATGAAAACCTTAATCAGTGTAATGATGTTATATAAGGTGAGTAGGGGTGCAAATGAACCTAACGTTCCGCGACCAGTTCGTGAACCGTTTGGCCGGAAGTACGTTTGTGTTTTTAGTTAAGTGAACGAACATCGCGTTCGTTCATTTATGTTCGTGAACGTTCGGTAATGTGTTAGTTTATGTTCGATAGTTCATTAGTGTATTATATATTCTGTTCATGAACCCTTGTTTGTGTTCGTTTGTTTTCATTTGTGTTCATGAACGCTCGTTTGCATTCGTTGCCTAAAATTAACAAACGAACACGAACATGTTCATTTCCTTAACGAACGAACACGAAAAGAATATCCTGTTCGGTAAGTGTTCATGAAAAGTTCGTGAACACATATTTCCTTAACAAATGAATACAAACACGAACAAGGTCTTGTACGTGTTCTTCGGTTCATTTGCAGCCCTAAAAGTGAGCACAATTCAAAAGAAATCGTATCTATGTAACTGAGAAATGACAAAACATTATATTTGACCAGTATATTGGGTTAGTATCTTTTTCCCGTGTAATTAAGGACCTTAACTTATAAAACTTTTATTATATTATATACAAACCTTCTTTTGGTCTTGCTTCAGTAGCAGGTTGTTTCTCTTCAATTTTCTCAGTGATAGAACCTGGTTTTACATTATCGCCCCCGCTATTGGCTTTTTGATCAGAAACCCGTGACCCACTAGTCAGTAAAGAACCAGTAGGTCCATAAGGTTTAACCGTTGCCTTAGAATTCTCTGCAATTGATCAACAAGAAACCAAAAATAAGGATATAGAAGAATTTAAAAAACTTGAAATAAAACAAAGTTTTTTTTATCGAACGGATATGCAATTTCAGAGAAAACCAATGTTTTTAAACGAACCAGAAGATCTGCTTTGTTGATTGATCCGACGTGAAGGGGGCCCAGTCTGAAACTTCTGGAAAGGTGGTGGCCCACCAGTGTCATCACTTTGTGATGGTTTTACAGTTGAGCGTGTAAACCCTGCATATTTTTGGGTCATCTCCCATTCTTCATATAATGATGGAACAATACCTCCAAGAACAGTTACTACCTTTGCATTCAAGCATAAAATACCGCTGTGTATTACAACCTTATTTTCCAAGCGGATCTGTGAACCAGAACTAACAGTTAATTTCAATCTTGAAGGATGCAGAAAATACTAAAAAAGGAGCAGTTTAGTTTCATTATGTTCATTGTTTTGAAGTACCATCTGTGGATTATATACCTTTAAAATCTGTTTTAAGCTCTCACGAAGTATAAAGTTATAAACGATAAGTCCATAATACTATACCAAAGCATATGTATCCAAATAACAATAAAGATATCTAGACCTACGCTATCCACATTTTCCATTTTTCAATTCAAGATCAAACTTTGTGAAGCTAAGGGTACGTACAGATCTTTCTAGCTTCAAGATCAAACTGTTTCAAGTCCTAACATTGTCGATCATATTAACTCATTTTAACGAATTAGTTCATGAACGCACCCCATAATGAGAAATCAACAACTTTTGATTAAACGGTGTAAGGTGAATCCGGAGACATTAAACCAATAGCTAAAGAACACGATCACAATCCATAGTCACCAAATGCCACACACAACTATACTAAACAATATATATTAACATATCAAAACATTCTAAATGTATTAATATAACTACCTTTGTGCCCGGAACGACATTATCAGGTAACGACGGAATATGAGTGAACTCAATAGCAGTCACCTCAGTATGTCCATCAGTAAGCTTCAATCTCAACAACCGTTTACCGCTCGAACCGCCTGAACTCTCAGCTATACTACTTTTACTTATATCCCTAACAGAACACACCTGCACAAAACCACCAAGTATCCACAATTCACTTTCCAAAACAAAACCCTAGAACAAACAAAACAAACACAATAACACCTACATTTATTACTAATGATATAACTAACTGCTGGTGCAAGTAAAACCCTAAAAAGCTAAAAACAAATTGATTTGTATAAACATGTGACTTGCCTGAAGAACTTTGGGGCCCTGAATATGAGTAGATTTACGGAGAGTGGAAGAATCAGGCAACGATTTACCTCCGATTGCTCGTAAGTCCATGTTACATAGCTCTGATTCGATGGAGCGAATGGTGGTGGAAGCTCCAGAGAATTTGGTTTCAATTAGGGTTTTGATTTGATGAATATGTTGAAAACACCAGCCGCTGTTAGTTAGGGTTTGAATCAAAGGCTCTGAAGAGGAAGATTGATTTGAAGAAGTCGCCATTTGTATGAAACTAGTTGATGTTACCCGCACGTTGCGGCGGGAGCATGTTATCAGAGTTTATATTATCAAATGTAAATATTTTGTTGTATAAGAAAAACTTTTATTTCTAGGTTAATTTTTTCGTCCATTTAATCTAAGTAACATTTGGCACAAACATTTAAACAAATGTTAATAAAAATATTAAGTATTATTGGTACACTTATATATAAACAATTCATATACAACGTTGAATTGGTGATACGGCATAAGTTGTGATGCACACTTTCAAAATTCTATAATTGGGATTACATAGCAGTAATGTTGTGTCATAAGCATATAAAGAAGTTTGTGTTTGGCTCCGGCTATTGCTTGAGTATCACCTGTGTAATGAGAAAAAAAATTAAGGTGTGCGAATAATGACAACTATAATTATTTATATATATTTCATAAAACTTACATTGTTTTGTACTAAAATAGTATGTTATTATATTTATACGCTTGTAAGCAATCTCCTTATAACTCTTAGTTGTAGTACTTTGTGTATCATGTTGTTTAATTGTAGATATCCATTTGAACATCATTAGAAGTTCCCTGTAAAGTAATGAAATGAAATTATTATATTATTTCTTAATAAAAGGAAATTATAATTTTTTATTTACATATATTTTATTTTATTCATTGAATGTACATACCTATATATGGAGTAGTTGATTTAGGAAGTCAGAGAAAACAATATTTTTGGTAATGTTCGGAGGATCATCTTCTTGTGGTACGATGAGTACCTTTAGGGCATCGGGAGAGGTGGCTCTAGAGAAAGCAACATATAGTTGACCATGTCCGAAGATTGGTTGAGGAAGATAAACTCCAATTTTGCTTAATGATTGGCCTTGACTTTTGTTAATTGTCATTGCATAACATAACTTAATTGGAAATTGTTTTCTTTTGAAAACGAAAGGTAGATCATTATTTGTGTGAGTTAGAATAATGCGAGGAATGTAGACGCGATGACCGGATGCAGTTCCGGTGATTACCTGTGCCTCTATAACTCTTTGTAATAGTTGTGTGATTATAAGTCTTGTGCCATTGCATAGACCAGCTGTTTGATTTATATTGCGTAGTAATATTATGGGAGCATTGACTTTTAATTCAAGTATAGGAAGCCCATTAAAGTTTAGAAGGTTTAGATATTCAGTAGGATAGGGAATGTCTATGTCTCCAATGTTTTTTGCATGACGAATGATAGAGTTTGTGCTTAAATCATTAACACTGTTGCCAGTAGTCATGTTAAGGACCATTTCATTTATTTGGTCACATGTTTCGTTTTTAGGACATACTATTGCTTTTTGAGATAGTTCTGATGTTGTTGGATTATTGAGGGTATCACTGTAAATAAAATTAATGAGTTCATTAAGAGCTATATCACTGTAAGGTATTAAAAACTTTGGTGGTATCTCTATTTTCCTTGTGTTTAATGGGTCTTCGCTATCTGGTGTACCCAATATGCCATTGCCTAGATCTAGTAACCAGGATGAAAAGTTGGTAATTTATGCTTTATATGTTGGGTCTAGATGTGGCTTTTGAAGACGCATATTTTCTGATAGTTCATAAATTGTGAAGTGCTTCCATAAATATGATTTTGGAATTGATGATGCAATTATTTCTGCTTTTGACGCTTTAGGTATAACAGGGAGTGTTTGTCTGAAGTCACCGCCCAAAAGTATAGATTTACCACCAAAAGGAACATTAGGATTATCAAGCACATCTCTAAGGCTTTTATCTAGTGATTCAAAACATTTTCTATCATTCATAGGAGCTTCATCCCAAATAATAAGACCAGTTTCTATCAATAAATGTGCAAGATGAGTGTTTTTTTTTATAGGGCAAATAGAGTCATTTGTAAGGTTTAAAGGTATTTTAAAGCGAGAGTGTGCAGTCCTCCCTGATGGTAATAAAAGTGAAGCTATACCAGAGGCTGCAACGGCTATAACAATTTTCCCTTGAGAACGCAGGGCTGCCATTAATGTTGTCCAAAGGAATGTTTTGCCAGTACCACCATGTCCATATATGAAAAGGAGAAGTTGTCTTGTATTGTCCAATGAATTATTTACTAAGTCGTAAATTCTCTTTTGCTGTTGGTTAAGACATTTTTGAAATGATTTGTGATCTAAAGCTAATTTTTGCCTATCGTAATTTTTTTCTTCCATTAATAACCTGTTTTGCAATGTTGCAAGTAAGTCAGCCCGTGGCATGGGTAATCCATATGCTAAAAGTGAGGATGGAGATCCGCTAGTATTAAGAAGAAGTTCGATTTCATATAGAACATATTCTTTTAAATCGTCATGGTTAATACGATTTGTAGAGTTTTTTGGAAATGTAAATTTGAATATAATATCGTCAGCCATTTTATGCCAATGTTTATTCCACAATTCTGTTGGGTTCGCAATGTCACAAAATAGAAGCATATGAGTAAATAAAGATCGTAGTTCAGCAGGAGTAGCCCAATCAGCAGCTTCATTGAATGCATGTACCCATTCTTTATCATCTCCTAGCAAACCAAGTTTTTCGCAAGCAGCTCGATAAGTTGGCAAAATCTCACCCGAAATTGTTCGTATATCAGTAAATGTTTGGCATCCTTTTTGGTAGGTTAACAACATTCTAAGATAGAAAGTTTCTCCACATGTAGGATGTACATATATTAATCTACCTATAGCTGGAGTTTTTTTTGTAGTTCTACGGATCCATTTTTTATCGGTTAAGTTCCATCGAAATTCAGATAGATAATCAATGTAGCTAAGGTGACGACCACTTTCATCAAGTTGGTTATTTCGTAACCATTCTGTTAGAGTTGTGCGTTTTATGAGCGGATTGTTTATCAAATTTTGCAATTGTTGTGAATCTTTGAAGCTAATGTTCTGTATGTTTTCTAAATGTACAGATAACACTTGGACAGGAGGATTTCTATTATGAATTGGGAAGTTGAATATCCGCCAAGTAGCTTCGTGTGGGCATATAAAACGACCATCTAGGAAATTCTTAATTTCATCTACTTGGCGATTTTGAGGACTTTTTCTTTCATTTGAAGTGGACGGCGTTCTTGTAATCTTGAAGCGAATACGATCACAACCTTTGGATATGTACTTGAACAAATATTTAATCAACATACTCCACCCGCAATATTCCACATTGATATGGGCATTAAATAGAAGACAAAGTGTTTTGTTGTAAGGTACAACATAACCATTATCTAATGTCACACCTTTCTTAATAGTTACATGTCCACCTTGAGGTCTTTTGTAATGAACATATCCATTTTCGTCAAATATTGTTGATTTCACATAATCCTTAGGGAAATTTTTAGAGCAATAGCCTGTAGCCATGCATGGTGCATTTGGTTTTACAATGCCACATGGACCATGCATCATCAAGTTTGTGACAATTTTATATAGTTGGGGTTCTGCAATAGGGTCAGGAATTTCAGCTGTTATGAAGTTATCTAGTTGTTCTGCTGTCTTTATTTTATGTGTTTGTGTGACCCATAATAACATATGGCAATGAGGAAGGCCCCTTTTTTGAAATTCAATTGTGTATAAATCTGAAATAAAAGAATGAACATGATTAATAATGTTATAGAATCTGTAATATTAGTGCAAAACTTTTTGTAGATAATTGTAAGAGCTAATTGTTAAAGTACCTGCAGCAACTTTACCAAAAGGACGTTCTGTTCTCAAGAAGTTAACTAAAGCATCTACTTTAATTTGGAAAACTCTAGCAATAATATCTGGACGATCTTGTGCGTTAAGAGATGGAAATTGGCTTAGATACCTTTCTATTTCCGGCCATTTAACATTACATGTAAACGTAATAAAATACTGGGGGTTGCCATGGACCCTACAAATGGCTAGAGCATCTTGATAATGTTTATAAATATATCGAGGACCGCCAGTAAAAGAAGAAGGGAGGAAGGTACGCCTTCCAATGTCATGTCCTTCCGTGTCACCTTTTTCTATTGCGTCATGTATACCTTGTAGAAATTCAGATCTAAATACATTTTGATGTGTCTTTATGTATTCAAGGCGATTTTGTTCGATACAAACATATGCATCTACTAAATACTGTTGGAATAATCGGCCTGCTCTTAACAAAAGTGTGTATGAGCTATCACGATCATGAAGCTGATAACTATAAAACATACTCATTGTTAATTGTTTACAACTGCTGTTGTCGTTGGATAATTGCTTAAGATCAGGACTCCACCCATGTTCCCCATTTAGTAGTAATAAAGGGTATTGCAAAGTCATGTATAAAGGGTGTAATATGCTTATACGTTGAGGATAGCCATTTTTTGAGCGAATGATAATGTCAAAGTCATTAGATGAAGATTCATTTTCATATAAAATAGCACCTATACATCCTGATGTTGGCATGTCATAGCTTTGTTTATTGTGAGAGCTATAAAGGTGAATTTTAAAGTTGGGTACGTTGCTCTCATTAAGAAGGTCTCTAGCAGAACGAAATAGTTTGACTACTTTATTTGTGCTCTCTAATATATGAATGAGTGTTTGTACAATATCATCTTGTAGTCGTGAATGTGTATGTTTTTCGAAAAATCGAAGCCTATTGGATATTTCATTCTCTGTGTCATATATATACATCTGTAGAAATCGAGGCTTTTCATTTGGAGGTGGACATAAACTACCTAGCCAATGGCATATTTGACCTTCAACTTTAAAGACATAAGGGCTTGAACCATTGTTAACTGAGTCGTCTATATGTGCACCAAACGATGTCATGGAAAACATGGAATTATAAGAACGTATATTTTCAAGGAAGTCTTTGCGTTCAAATAGATTTTTAACATTTAATGGTGGCTCATCTGGGAGTTGTAGTTTTACGCGACCTCCTTTACAACATTGGTTGTATTTAGGACGATGCTTAGTAGAAGAGTGGCCTATTCGTTCGGCATACCAAAATTTGGCAAAACAATGTTCACATACTTGATCGCAATCACCAGAGTCTATATAAAAAGATTTATTTGAAGACACTTGAGGGGAAGTATTGTGTAGAGTGCAACTATGATTTTTGAATATATTTTTGTCACTCCTTTTTGATCGTCTACGGCCTTGTTGCAACAATTGATCACTAACTTTGTTGTATGAGCAAGTAGAACTACTTGGAGTGTTAGAGAAAGGGGCAGCCTCTTGCAATTTTCTTTTACCCTTACTTTTTTGTGTAGTAAACATATTGAATTTGGATAAAAGTTTTGTGTACAGGTCACAATATAATAACTGAATGCTGCAAGGGAGAAGATTGTTTCAGATGTTAAGAAAGAGGCTTGTTTAAATATGTAAGTGTGTAACTAAACTCATAAGAAACATATAGCAACATCCAAATTAATAAACAAAATTAAAACTCACCATAAAAATAAAGGCACCTTAATTATAAATGCAATAAAATCTTGAGCAACTGCTACACCCTTTCGATGAATTGTCTTTGTGTACCTTTGATTAAAAAAAAAACACTATTATTATAGATAAAAAACACATTGCTAATAAATAAAGTAGTTCATTCAATATAATAAAATAAGTAAATCAAGATTTAAAAAAAAAAACAAAATAATATTCGTAGAAATTATATATTCTTATGTTCCCCTTAAAGTCGGAACAAAAAGTAATCTCAGCCATTGGATGAAGATGAAATTAAATCCTGACCCTTATCATTCAGAAAAAGAAGGGGAGGTTTTTTTTGTTCACTTTGACTTTCTGTAACTTAACATAAAATAACTGACCTAAACAAGTGGAAATTCTATATACTAATGTTTCCATTTATCTCAGCTGTTTTTTAGGATGATCTTGACCATTCAAAGTCCATAACTTTTAATCTTCACCGTTTAAAATCACATTTTTCTTCTAGAAGCAGCAGTTTACGGAGGTTTTGCAATGCTGCGGTTACCAAAAACCACCAATAACCACCTTCTACCCCTTAATTCTAGCAATCGTGGTTTCAGATCTTCAGCCTTATAATTCCCTTTCAACCTTGCCTGCTTCTGTCTCTCTCTCTCTCTGGTCAGCCTCTAGATCTCTGAACAGAACTCTGCTTCTCGATTTTTACTTGAAGGGATGTGCATCAGCAGCACAAACGAAGGGGTATGCATGAATGAGAATCGATGTTGTCTCTAGGGACTCGGTAAGTTTAGTATAGTTTTTTTTATCATAGATTCTTGAAAATAATATATGATTCAAGCCTTAAAGATTGACGGCTAAAGTTTTGGATTCATTACTCAAATTGAACTCACAAATCCATCAATTGTTTTTAACTGTTTATGCCTTTTCAGTTCTAATTTGTGATTCACGATTCAAGCATTCCAGGGTTTTTAGAGCATCAATTTCCGAAACTGATTCACCATTCAATCACACAATTAAAGTATTTCACGATTCAAGCATGCCATGGCAAGTGTGGAACCGGAGCAAATCCGTAAAGAAGAATAAAGTTTTGATGTTTATTTTTTCTGCTGTAAGAAAAAAAAAGTTGGGTGTGTATGAAAGCTAATGTTCTGTTCATCTGTATGTTCATGTTCAACTTATTTGTTCAATTTGATCAGCGGTTAGTATTTTCTGTTTTAGTTTAAAATATAATTATAAATCAATTGATGGTTTTCAAAACTATGCTCTTTCTTGCAGCCATTACCTCATTCAAAGAACAAGTTGAAGCAGTGTAATATCTTGATCAGCAATTGGTTTTGATTTTATGGTTACTAAAGGTGAAAATATTTGTTAAAAGTTTGTAAAAAAACTGATTTTCATTTTTGAAAACACACATCCAGACACCTTTTTGATCATAAAAGTATCATGCTTTGTGTGAAAATTTGTGCTTTTTTTCTTGTGGAAGTTTGATCCTAATCACTGTTTGGATGCTAATTATTTCTGATGGTTAAGGTTCTGCCGGTGATATAAAAGGGATCTGAAAGTGCAAGAATTCTTGCAGCTACTTTGGTATGAATGCTTCTTAAGTTCCTATCATAACAATTACCTTAGAATTACAATCTTTGATTGTTCCCCAAACCCTATGTTTCTTATGCTCTGTTCTTAACGTACAATACAGTATGTATGGAGTTATGGTTGATACTAATTTCATCAATTTCATCGATTGCCTATATGTCCCAGATTTATGATCTACATCGCTATTGGGGGGCTGAACTTATGAGTGTTTAGGATAACATTGACTCAAATTAGAGAGAGACATATTAGGCTGATGTTAATGCTCCAAACCTAGAATTAAAGGTATGACCATTCTAAACCTTTTGCATATAAATACTTTTCTAAACATGAAATGTTGTACCACTTCTCAAGAGTATTTCAGTGAATGGAAGGGTTGAACTGATTATGGTTTATTTTATTTTATTTTTGTGTTATGTGTGGTAGGTAAAGGTGGCAAGGCAAGTTGATTGGGTGACAACCTAAATGGGTTGGGTTAAAAAACGGTAACTTTTTGGTATGGGTTGGGTTGGGTTGATTACATAAATTATTTCAAATGTTGTGTCAAACTTGACTATAAGGGTAGAAAATAATCTAATTTAAGTTGAGTATGTGTACACTATTTCTAGTAATAATCTAATTTACCACCTCTAAGGGTAGAAAATGGATGTTTTTTTCACTTTAACTGAGTTCTAATACTATTTCCCTCTTTTTATGAAAGATATCAATAAAAACACAAGGTCTTGCTTTGAGCGTTTATTTGTTGTATTATTACTGAAGATTATGTCATCTTTCAGATGATCTTTACATCTGTTAATGGAAACCCTTTTGTTACATGTAGGAGTTTAGGGTTAAGTGGGATGTTAGGAGGTAACCATTTGGCCAATTTAGAATATGTTTTTAAGGGTTTACAGTGAGGGCGGCATATATTATGTTTGGATAAAATACTGTGGAAAATGATGATGATGTGATGTTGACTTGCAGGAAGATGTGTTAGGACTTTGGATGGCTTCATCAACACATAAGGGTGATGTGCAATTGTGCATTAGCCTTAAAGTGGGCAATTTGGATACAAGTCAAACAGATTTTAGTTGGGTTGACCTGGAACATTTTGTCTAAACGTTTCTAACTTTTTTGCAATATACTTTGATAGTTTGATATGTTTATATTTGTACACAGAATGTTAATTTTTATACAAAAGGTTTCTTAAATTTTAGTTGTAACCCACTTTTAAGTTTATAGCTATTATTCATGAATAGTTGCTAACCCCGTATAATAATTAATAAAGCATCCGTGTAAGGGCCAAACTCACGAGCGTTACATAAATACCCGCCAAAATCGCGAATAGAGCCCGTCAACTGACATAAGTACCTAGTCAAATTGTTTTTATTTACATTGCAATAAAGAGGTATACGTCATGATGACCTTGAGTTACCCGTCCACCGGACGGGTATAGAACTAGTTTAGGTGATGTATTTAATGAAATAACATGCATTTGATCAAAAGTTGTTTAAAATTGAGTGGCAATAAGGTTTAATAGAATTTCATTGAATTAACAAATCTCTGTTTGTGGTTAACAGGTTTTTATAAAAAAATAGCAAAATACCCAAACCTATTGTTCGTTTGACAGCATGTAAACTAACATATTCAACCCCAATTTAGTTAAAATTGTACAATCATTTGTGGGACAAATAATTTATTTGATTGCTTAATTAACAAAAATCAACCATTGAATAAAATGGAAACTTGATGTCGTATTGATATTATTTTTTTATCATAGTTTTTTTCAATTAATTTAATTTAATGTTTTATAATCTAATTTGTGTGGATCCTAACTGTTCTGCACTCAATATTGGATTAAATATGAGCGTATTAATAAAAGTTGAGTTTTAAATGTTAGATTTAACTTTCATCCTACAAATCACCGAGTGAATTGAAATTGATGTTTTAATGATAATAAATAATGGAAAGAAAAAAGAGTAATATGGAAACAGAGTATATGTTTGAATCAATTAACGATAAGATTAAAAAATTACCTTTGATGTCGTACATCAATAATTCGGTGGTCGCTAATCTGGAAATGAGATTGAAGAAGGAGACTTGAATACGAAACAATGTTGTCAGTATGGTTGGCAATAAAAAGTTGAAAGATTGCATATGGTATTAAATTATTTAAATTAAGGATAGTTGTAATAATACGTAATCACATATTGGGTTATTTCAAAACACAATTGCTGATTTCAATGTGAATTATTAAATGAGTCAGTTTGTAATTTCATGTAATATTATAGGTTTTAATTGTAGGGACGGCAATTCTTGACATGGCCCGTCAATCTCAAATTAAAAAAAAACTGGTTTGGGTTGACTAATACGACTCATTTAAATAAACGGGTCGGGTTCTGGGCGACCTTATTAAAACTGGTTGGTTTGGGTTGACTTGTATAAAAACAATTTGATCCATTAACCTGTTTAACCATTTAGAATTTTTTATTTTTTTTTTGTATTTTTGTTTTTGCTTTTGCTTCGTCCATTACATTGTTATATGGTTAGTTATAATAATGTTAGTTAATTTTGACATATTATATTATTTATCTATCATAATCTTACTCATAATTAAATAATATGGGTCTTGTTGGAGTTAAACATTTCAACCCACCAACCATCGAACATGTAACCCTTCAACCTGCTAACCAATACTTATCAAACCAACCAATGGACACCCTTATTAGTTGAGTCCAATTAGGATTAATTTAAAAACCTACGGTGTGCTGATTCATTGATAAAGAAAATGACTCTGAACACCTAGGATTGAAAGGAAAGTAACGTGGTTAAGTCCTACAATCACATGAGGAAAAAAAATTTGTGATAACCTTCAAAGTGATTGGGTGCGGGATGAATTTATTGAATTGTCGATTAAACATAAAAAATTTTGGGGTTACGTCCTACAATCACATAAGGTAAAACAAATTTGTCATAAACTCCAAAGTGATCGGGTGCAGGACGAATTTATTAATGGTTGGTTAAACGTATAAATGTGTGGGGTTAGGTCCTACTATTGTTAAGGTAAAAGAAATTTGTCATAACCTTCAAACTGATTGGGTGTGGGACGAATTTATAAAGGTGTGGGCAATTTTTTATCTTTTTATCCATTTACCTTTATATATTATACCCAAAGTAGAGTATTTGTGGTTAAACCTTTAAAAGTGGACAATACACCATCGAAATAAGAGATTAGTTACACAGTACCAAGAGTTATATATCTCCTCTAATAAGATTCTTAAATGGAAATGCAATTATTTAAAAATACAATTTTAGATCATGGGGGTTTGAGGAAACAAACCGTTTAAAATTTTTTAATATTATATTAAATTTGTAAGGCCTCCTAATCCAAGATCTCACTCAGCTAAAGCAACCAACAGGTGTGCGGAATCCACCTGATGATCAACCACTGTAGATGAAACACTAGAATGCAAAGATTTGTGAGAGGAATCAAGAATACACAGAGTATTCTTGATGAAGAAGATGAATGACGTCACTCACACAAAGCAGCCGCCAGACAAAAACACACACAATGATTAGGGTTAGGTGCACATAATTTCACACAGAACCGCCGCCTTGTCTATTCCACATAAAGGTATATATATACAAGGCAAAACCCGGACTTTCAAGACAAACTAGAAAGCCCGGACAATACAAACTACACAAACAAAACTCTGACTTTTGTCCTAGACAAAACTCAGACAAAATGCTATCCTAAAACTTGGACAAAATGTCCAAGGATAAACTTGGGACTATCTTTCATCAAATGTACAATAAAGACCCTAATAAATGGGAGACATGCACTTATCACCTAAAGTGCATTAACAAACTCCCCCTTGATCAGTGCATGGTCTTCATTGGACTTGAAATCTTCATACTTTCTTCGAGTACTCGCTGCCTGGTTTTTCACACAGAACTGCACGACTTTGATGTATTGATCAGCTAACGGTTGATCTTCTTCAAAGGAATGCAATGACAGACGTCTTAGCTTCTTCAAATCCTCCATCTTGAGATGAACGATCCAGACGCACACAACTTCTTCAAATCTTCCATCTTGAGATGAATGATCCAGATGCACACAGCTTCTTCAAATCTTCCATCTTGAGATGAACGATCCAGACCTGAAACACTTAACACCGGAGATACTCAGCCCAAACCTGGATCCCAAAAATAATTCCAATACCCCGGAATCAACAATTGAAATATTAAACAACCAATATTTAATAATTTGTATTTCAAAACACAATCATTCAGAACAACTTACTTCAAAACTTATACTTTTGGAAAAATATCACAACTTGGAAGCAGATTTACCGAAACACCTTAAAATGACGTGATTACCCACACACTTAGATGGATCTTGCACGGCCGATTTTTATACAAAAAGACTTATTTTAAGATTACCTAACTTGATGTTTAACACCTTATTAAAGAATGTTCACAACCCTTAGAGAATTTTCAAAATGATAACTCGCACATAGAAACAAGAAAGCAAAATCTTTTTGAGGTTTTTGAAATTTTTTTTTTTTTTGAATTTTTGACTAAATAAAGAAATTAAAACTACGAACGTATTTACACTAATTATCTTTTTGTGAAATCGGAGCAAAGGGATCATATCGGTTTTCTGTCAATATCCAACACAAGAACATAGTTTATCAGTTTAAGCTTTTAGAATGATATTAACAGTTCAAGATGTTCAACGGTATTGTGGTCCACTTAAGCTTTAGCACGCTTTCGAACACTGTTTTCAAGATATGCTATTAAGTGTATTAATAACTGATTGTAACTATGTTTACCCACCTCAGAATATACTCCCGTATCAAGGTATGCACGAGAGATCATCTTACTGGTGAGTATACCATTTATCATCTGTTTTGACGTATAAAATGATGTGAGATACTCACTTATTTAGAATTGAAAACAAGCCCTATGTGATAGAATCACTTATTGAGGAGGAACTTGAATTTCAGATGCAAAGGGCACAGGAGCAAGTCCGTGAACAGGTTAGTACCATCGTACAGACAGAGAGACGAACTTGACTCCCGCATAATTTTGTGGGACATGTGATTGTTTATCACTTATTTGGGTCGAATGCATCATGAATTAAGGATATTTACACGTATGTATGGTATCATGGAAGATCTAGACTTGCGTCCCCGTTGTTTTCGGTAAAAGAAACAACCATGATACCCAGATGATGAACAACATAAAGACCACGTATCTCAGAACCTCGGCAATCTATCAAACGAAATTACGGTACCAAGACTATATATCCGAGAGATGTACCACACAAGTTACGCAGTTCATTATGTTTATATACCAAAAACAGGTTCTTATTGACGCGTAAAACCTACCGAAGCAACGTATAATGAAGCTGTTACAGTTAACGGTTAATTTTATATATTACTATAATCCTGCACCAGATACGACTAACCGATGTACTATCATTTCCCTTATATCTCAACACGACTTCATTTTATATTTTTTTCAAATGTTTTTGTATTTTTCTTAAAAATTTATCCTACAACTAAGTAAAATATTTTTGGAGTTTTTCAATTTTTGGAAAGCGGTAAGAACTGTACAGTAAACATAAAATAAAGTTTCTATGCGAGTTTTGAAAAGCATTTTACTCGGGGTTGATCATGCCAATCATTCGGACCAGATTTTCAAATCTAGCCCGATCGAATGTCTTTGTAAACAGGTCGGCAAGATTATCCAAGGTATCTACCCTAACCACTTCTATTAAACCCTTCTCAGCACAGTCGGGAATGAAATGATGCCTAACATCTATGTGCTTAGTGCGTGAGTGATTTACAGGATTGTTAGTTATGGAAATGGCAGAGTTGTTATCGACAAGAATAGGAGTTCGAGTAAAATTCAAACCGTAGTCCCTCATTTGCTATTGAATCCACATGACCTGAGCACAACAGCTTGATGCAGCAATGTAATCGGCCTCGCACGTGGATAGAGAAACGGCAACTTGCTTTTTGCATTGCTGTAACACCCTAGTTATTATTTTACTGGTTTTCGTATAATTAACGAAAATAAACATGTAATTAAGATTACATATGCATTGGAAATTACGGGTTTATTAAAACTTTTACAATTTAAAAGGTTACAACATATCATGTGTACGTTCGTTGTTTAACATAATAACGATACTTAGTGCGGAAGCTTATTTCGTGATCGTGTTCGGTTCTTGCTCATCGCTTGATCTTCGTCCGGGCACTCTTGGAGATCGCCTATGATCAAAACCAACTTAAAAGTTAGTTTTGATAGTCAAATATGAAGTTCAAACAAGTACAGGGGTTAAAATGACAAATTTTTAAGAATTTTCGGAGTTAGGGGCGTCGCGTGACGCTAAGGGCCGTCGCGTCACGCTAGGCCCTTGTTTTCACAGAATGTGCCTTCAGCTGTTGCTGTACATTCCCAGCTCAACCCGATTTCACGGAAACGGCCATAACTTCTTCGTTATTGATCCGTTTTACCCGATTCTTTTTCCTACGCGTCCGTAATTTAATCCTCCATCTTATGGAGTTAAAATCCTACATCCAACATAAGAAATTTTGAGACTTCTAAGCCTTCGACTCGTTACCTTTTTACCAAATTTTAACCCGTTTATGCATTTTATCAAACAAACGTATTTATTTGATTCCTATATCTCATACACTTCTTCAAATTAATGTTACCCACTAAATTAGGTTCTATTCATAGGTTTATTACACAATTTAAACCCGTTTTCGCTCGTATGCTTATTTTGACCCGTTAAGGGTATTTAAGCACTTTCGAGTCTAAAATCGCTTTCATTTGTATCTAACTTTATATTTCCACATTTCTTACCAAGTAGTCTTCCACCACAACTATATTTGTGGTGGATTTAATATGGAGATATATATATATTCCAAGTTTTATCCCTCGGACTATCATTTTACGGCAAAGACCCATATTGAGTCTTTTGACCCAAGATTTACCCTTTTCATTCTCTATATCTATTCAAAGTATTTGCTTGATCATATAACTTGTTTTTAAACGACTCTTAAGGTTCATTTACTCGATTTTTCTTACGAGGGCGTTTTGGTCATCTTAAACCCTTTCTTTACAACAAAGGACTTTTCATGTCGTAATTGACCAAAATTCCACTTTTTAGTCTAGGATCTTGTTTAAATAGTCATTATGTTTTTAAAACACAATGACAATAACTTAAATCATTCGGTTTACTTAAAAGATAACCCAATGTCCATTTTAACTTGTTTAGCCCTCATTGAACTTCAAGTTCTAATGATGATTTTACCAATTATACATACCTGACTCGAATCAATATATTGATTCGTTTTGATACCTTGCCTTAGTAGCCGCTAAGCGATAGCGATGTACATATCCATCCGATATTTATTTCTATGATCACATAGCTCAACAAACTATTAGTCGATATTTTCAAAGGGTGATAATTTCACCTTTTGACCCGTTTGGTCTAAAGGACCATGAAACTCTATGAGATGGTATTTATTACCATCTTATCTATATGACTAACTTCGGTTTACACCGTATAGTCGTTCTACTTGTAAATCATCTATTTATTTCTTTGACCCATTATAACCCAAGCTATAATGTGTCTTTTCCCCAATTTAACGGTTATTGTCAACAAGTGACCAAAGTACCATTTTACCCTTATTATTTGCAATGGTTTACCTTATAAGGTAACCATTTAAAAACTCATTATCTTTTAGTCATTTCCTGACTAATTAACCGCATTAGCTCCTTTTTATCTATTAAACATGATTTATGACCATTGTCTTTTGTTCCGGACCGCACTTGCCGTGTCGGAACATCATAATTTAAAACAAGACTTACTATTCACGACCTATCAAACCAATAGGTATCAAATAACTAGAGTGTAAGCTTTACTTACCTTGTATCCGGATTATGCTCTTTTCCGCGTATACGATCCGTTTGACCCGCTTCTTTCCCCAAGCCTCCGTCTAGCTTGTCAAGAGTCAAACTAACATCATAATTCGTAAGATGGTTAGATTAGTCATCACTATTATGACTATTTCATCTTACGGACTTTATGTCGAAACTTCTATTTGACTTCATCATAGGTTAGTTCGACTTTATAAAGTCAACTACCTTTAATCATATAATATGCACGATTAAGGCAAATAAACATTATGATTAAAACCCGTTTTATCCCATATCCCATGTAATTAGTCAAGCTTGCCAATTACGCGTTTCAGTTGGATTTCAACACTTTAGTTTTCATTTAGGCATTTCAACAAACACCTAATGTGCATACATTTTTACACATTTACAACTAATTCATAATTAGTTATTTTTACCAAGATTAACATCAAAATTCACCACTATCACTTATGATCAAATACTCAAACTTGCAAATTGTTTAAGTATTTCCTGATTACTTAACATGCATGATGATTCTAAGCATATCTATATCATCTATTTCATCATAACATCAAAACCCACTTATCTAAGTGTGTTAATTCACCAAACCCATCAATGTTATGTATGATTTTCACTTAGGGTTTCGTTCCTAAGCAAGTATACATCACTAATCTAGCCATAGCTTCTCTAATCCATGCCTAATTCGCGATTAGGATGATTATCAAATTCTTACAACTTCACCAAACCTGAAGATTTTACATACCTTATGATCCTCTTGTTCGGGTGATCATAAATTCACGTTCGGTTGTGAATTTGAGCTTCATTTGATCCTACAATTTGATGATTATATGTGAATTAGGGTTTTGGCTCCATGGGAGCCCCCTGAGCTCGATCCAGACATGCACCACACACTCTTGTGTGTGTGTGTTGTGTTATTTTATTAGTTTAATAAAACTATTTTCAAGTTACCCCATTTTGGTCCCTCATGTTTGGTTAGTTAATTAAGTAGGGCACAACCTACTTATTTCTAACAATATTCCCCACCTATTAACTAGGTTAAACATTCCTAGTTAAATTAGTGGGTTCGGGAAATCTATGACTAAGTTTATTTTAAATCTCGTTACTCGGCCTCTTATAAATTTCACTCCATTAGAAACTTTTATTCACTTTTTAGTTAATATTAGGATTATTTATTTCTTATCCTAATATTCACCGGGTTAAATTTTACCACTAACGGTATTTTACCAAGTCATTAGTATTAACGTGGTTTGATTACCAAACCCGTTTTTGGGGTGTTACAATTGCCAAGAGACAAGACGGTTCCCAAGAAGTTGTGCGCCGCCAGAGGTTGACTTTCTGTTCATCCGGCACCCTCCGAAATCTGCGTCAGCATACGCCATCAAATCCAGACCACCTTCAGCTGGATACCACAATCCAAGCTTAGGCGTCCCTTTCAGATATCTGAAAATACGCATGACTGCTTTCAAGTGAGACTCCTTCGGAGTTGATTGGTACCTAGCACACAAACAAACAGAGAACATAATATCTGGTCGTGAAGCAGTAAGATACATCAATGAACCTATCATTGCTCGATATAGAGTCGGATCCACTTCAGGATCTTTCACATCATCGGATGAAAGCTTGATATTTGTTGGGAGAGGCGTGTCATAGGGTAAGCTATCTTCCAATCCAAATCTTTTGAGAATCTCGTGGACATACTTTGTCTGATGCACGTACGTCCCGGTGGTTTTCCCTTGACTCACTTGAAGACCTAAAAAGAAAGATAACTCGCCCATCGCGCTCATTTCAAATTTGGACTTCATCACCGCTTCGAACTCACGACACAATTCTTCATTTGAAGAACCAAAAATTATGTCATCAACGTAAATTTGCACGATCAGAAAATCTCCCCCTTTCTTCAAAATGAACAGTGTGGAGTCAATTGCACCACGCGAGAACCCATGCTCCAATAGATGCTTTGACAACGTCTCGTACCATGCTCGAGGGGCCTGATGGAGACCATAAAGAGCCTTGTCCAACAGATAGACCTTGTTGTCTAACCCTGGAGCTTCGAAACCCGGTGGTTGGGATACATACACAGTTTCATGCAATTTCCCGTAAAGGAAGGCGCTTTTCACATCCAACTGATAGACTTTGATACGCATGTGTGCAGCAAAGGCTAGAAACAAACGAATAGCTTCCAGTCTTGCCACCGGTGCATAAACTTCGGTATAATCAATCCCTTCCTCCTGATTGAAGCCTTGAACAACCAACCGTGCTTTGTTTCTGACAACGACACCCTTATCGTCTTTCTTGCACTTGAAAACCCATTTCGTGTTGATTGCATGTTGGCCCTTTGGAAGATCGACCAAATTCCACACCTTTAACTTGTCGAACTGAGCTAACTCTTCTTGAATCGCCTCACACCAAGAATTATCCTTCAGAGCCATTTGATAGTTCTCCGGCTCTATCTGAGAGATAAAACATTCATGTAGGCTAAGATTGTAGATTTCTTCGTTCTTGATAGCAGAGAACAGACATTGCATCTCTGAAAAACTCCTCCGCGTTTGCACTCCTGCATTTGGATTCCCAATAATATTATCAACAGGATGATGAATATTTGTTCTTGGAACTGGAATTTCCGGAGCTTGAAGATTGTTTCCCAAATTCGATTGAATCTCCCCCTCAGCATTTGCATTACTACTAGAAGCTTGATCATTTCCAGAGGACGTGTGAACATTTGGATATGCTGAAAAGTCAACATACAGATCTCCACTTGTAGTTTGAGCAGCTGCATTGGGGATCTGCTCAGCAACAACTTCATTCACGATTGAAGAATCAGCGACTGGAACATTCGAAGACATATTAGTAGGAATACTTGCTCTCCAGCTTGCATCCACTTCATCTTTGTTCACAAGATGTGTGTAGACAACCTCCGAATCCTCTTCTGAAACATCAGGAAGATCAAATGAATCAAATAATTTATCATAATCGTAACCACTTTTAGGACCGAATTCGGACGGTGGAGGATCGTAACTCAAAGGAGTTATATCAAACACGATCTCCACTGAACGCTTCTTAACGTTATAAACGCATTTGTTGGGAGTTCCATTGGCATAACCCAAAAAGAACCCAACTTCACCAACTTCTCCCATTTTAGGAGTATCTTTGGTCCGTTTGATAACACGCTTGATCCCAAAAGGTTGAAAACCAGATAAGTTCGGTTTCTTGTTTTCAAGTAATTCATAACACGTTTTATATTCTCTTTTGACCGTAAGCACATGATTTAACACATAACATGCAGTGTTTACCGCCTCGGCCCAGAAGAAAATTGGCAATTTTGATTCAGAAAACATAGTTCGGGCCACCTCAATTAGGGTACGATTCTTCCGTTCTGCAACTCCGTTCTGTTGAGGAACATATGGAGCGCTGAACTGATGAACTATTCCCATTTCCCGACATAACTCATCCATATAATGATTTTTAAACTCAGTGCCTTTGTCACTTCGGATTTTCTTAATAGGAAGTGAATAATTTTTCTCAAGTTGTTTGAACAAGTCTCTTAAAATACCAGCAGTTTGGTCCTTTGTTTTTAAGAAAAATACCCACGAGTATCGTGAGAAATCGTCAGTGACAACTAGGCAATAAGACATCCCACCAATGCTAGCAACATGGATCGGGCCGAAAAGATCCATGTGAAGCAATTCAAGTGGTTTTTGGATTGAGTTAACTGTTTTCGGTTTATGAGGCTTTCGTTTGATTTTTCCTTTTTCACATGATTCACATTTGTTGTGCATATTGAAACTACGTAAAGGAACCCCCAACACTAAGTTTTTTTCACTAAGTGGTTCATTTTTCGCAGATGCACATGGCCCATTCTCCTATGCCAGAGATACGATTGATCTTCAGTCGCCTTCGAAAGTAGACATGTCACTGGAGCAGACGAGTTAACCAACGGGCGCATATCCATGACATATGTGTTATTCACCCTTGGAGCCCTCATAACAATCCAATCTTCAGGAGCAACAAATCCCGGACGCAAAACGAAGCAAGCTTTATCGGTGAACAACATCGTGTACTTGTTATCACAAATTTGAGAAACCGACATCAAGTTATGCTTCAGTTCTTCAACGTAGTTCACTTTATGCAACGTAATTTTTCCATTTGACACAAAACCTTCACCGGTGATGTATCCACCCTTCTCACCGGCAAAGTTAACATAACCACCACGAATTTGTTTAAAATTGTTCAATAACTCTTTATTTCCTGTCATGTGTCTGGAACAGCCACTATCGATATACCAAATATAGATAGCCCTTTTCAGCTGCTCCTACACTCCCCAACAAGAAAATTTAGTTAGAATGTGGGACCCAAGCCATGATGGTCTTGGGTCGTCCCGATTCGTCACATAAGAAAACTCTTTGAAATAGCCATCATCGTCTCTATGTCCTCCATTTCCATTTCGGAAATTGTTGGAATGACTCCCCGTAAATCGTGGATTATACGGAGTTGACGATCTGTTGGTATAACCAGAGTTTCCATAATCTCGGCTTCCATAGTTTTGGTATTCGTAATTTTGATTCCTGGGTGGCTCAAAATTCCTACCAAATCTAGGAACATCATCGTGTCTTGAGAATGATCGTGGATGATTATCCGAATGCTGTCTTTGATTTGGAAATCGAGGGGGTGACGCATTTCGGTCATTCACGAATCTGTTTTGTGCATGAGGTCTAACATAGTTGTTGTTCGAACCTCCAGAACATTGGTCATTCTCATGTGTTTGGAAAGTAACATGATTTTGTCATCTGTGAGGGGTTTTCTCACGAGTATCATGTTTTTGAGATGAACTTTCTGATCCTTTACCACGATTTATAACAACTGGTTTCTCCCCATGATCCTGATTTTGTTGTGATTTAACATTTGTTTTGACAACTGGTTTTACTTGTTGTTTAATCACTTTGTTTTTCTCAACCTTCTGATTTTTACCGTTTTTCTTTTCAACATTAACTGTTTCATTTTGTGGTTTTTCAACAAAAGGTTTCTTCTGATCAGGATCAACAAGAGATTTACCCTTGTCATCTGGACAATCTGCTGCTAAGTGTCCTTTCCCACGACACTTATAACATTTGCGAACTTTCGCAGCATTCTTTGGACGTTCCTCATAAGTGGTCGAAGATGATGAGTCGTTGGTGGAATTTTTCAAAATTTGGTTCACAAACTGAGAGTTGGAACCGGTTTCGATCTTTACTTCTTCTTTGACAAAATCCTCCCCTTTAACAAACTCAGTTTTAGGGGTATTTTTCAAAGACCTTTTAGATTTCCCACGTGACTTTGGTTTTGACTTCACATTTTGAACTTGATTAAACATTTCCAAAATCTTATTGTTTATCAAATTTTCAATGTTTTCAAGATTTACTTCATTTTTCTTTGAAACTCCACTCATCTTCGACTGATCTGAGTCAGTAACTTCATCTGGCTCAGATTCTGACTCACTTTGCGGTTCAACCGTCAGAGGGGTCTTTGGCACAAAATTTGCCAATTCAGGATCAATGCTTGGCATCGATGTATAATTATGGTTTACCGGAGGAGGCATTTTCTTATAACCGATGCCGAACATTTCTTCCTCAGATTCTTTGAGACGTTGGCTGTTAATACAGAAATTCATCACTTCAGATGAATCCCCGAACTTTTCAATTTTTCGTTGCAAGTCTAAAATCAGATTATCTTTTTCCAAAATAATTTTGTTCTTTTCCAAAACACAATTTTGGTTCATTTCAAGTTCAGATTTTAATTCCTGATTTTTAACAATTCCCAGAGCCACAAGTCTCTCAAATTCAGAGATATCATTTTTCAGCGCTTTTATCTTAATTCGGTGTTCTTTATCCGAATTAGACAAAACAGCAATGAGTTCTCTGGATTTTTCTAAATCTGCAATTAAGTTTGTGTTATGAAGTGCATATCTATCAATCTTGGCGACAAACTCAACACATCTAGCACATCGCTTATCTACAGAAGATGATTTTACCTCAATGCCAGCCATGAATGCACAAGCCTCTTTTTCTACGGAGTTTTCTTCCAACCTTTTAGCTTCTGCATCCGCAAACTGCTGCATTTCAGCTGTGGAGATGTTGAATTCAAAGCGTTCTCCCTTTTCTCCATCTTCTGTCTTGTTAGACTTCTCAACAGACTCTACATTCGAGGGATCTTCATTTTCAGCAACATTGCCCGAATCCAACTCTTCCCCAAGAACCTCAGCTACCACCGCAAGTTCCTCAATGCTAGTCTCTTCGGCAATCTCTTCACACACTTCTTCAGCTACAACCGCAAGTTCCTCAATGCTAGTCTCTTCGACAATCTCTTCACACACTTCTTCGTTGACAATTTCAGCTATAAAGGCTTGTGACACAATAGCTCCTGAAATGTCTTCCAATGCACAACCCCAGTCGTAAGGCTCAGTCACTTTTTGTAAAGATTGAGCCACCATAGCATTGTTTGTTGAAGGTGTAAGATTTTCAGAACCACTTGGACGAGCACTTGAGTTGGAAGTAGTTGCTGAATTGTTGTGAGGTCTTGAGTTGTTTCCTTGAGAGTAGTTTTCTCTGTTCGATCTTTCCATCTTCGGCTTCCGACAATCACGTGCGAAATGCCCGTAGATGCCGCAGTTGTGACATTTCACCTTTGACATGTCGACTCCCATTCGAGTCTTTGTATGACCTCCTATGAACTTCCTACCCGTTCTCAACAGAAATTTCTTCGCTCTACGGACTAAGAGTGCCATATTGAGTTGTAGATCAAGTTCTTCCATTTCGTCTTGGTCTATCTGGTCAAAGTCCTCATCGAGACTTGACGGTTCAACGAGCTTTCCAAGACATAAGTTCTCGTAGGCAGTCATGAAGGACGCCAAAAGGCTCATGTTTTCTTCAATCAACTTTAAACAGCTTGCATCTACCTTTGGAATGTTCAAGCTTGTCGCTTGAGATTTCTGAGCTCCACTGGAAGAGTACATTCCTTGATTGGAATTGGTTGTTCCACTTGAACTAACATTGTTGCTTATAAAGGCGTGTTCACTTGCAGAACCTTCATTCTCCGAATACAAAGCAACACCGACTCCACCATTACTACCCTTCTCCATTGGTTTCGAAGCCTTATATAACTGAGGATCTTGGAGCTTTTCGAAATCAGATGCTTGATCTTCCATATTCCAGGCATAACCCTTTAGTTTTTGAACAGCTTCTTCCAATGAGAGCTCCTCATAGAGAACACCCTCTCTAATCAATGCGGTGTACATATTCCATTCTCTGGGAAGACAATTCAGAAACTTCTCAACCTTCTCAAATTCAGTGTAGATACCTTCTTGACTTCTATCAAGCTCGCTCAACAGATGATAAAATCGGTTCACTGTGTCATCAAATGATTCATTCTTTAACGCTTTAAACACAACGAATTGAGTCTTCAACCGTTCGAGTCGTCGTTTCTTGTAAATTGTATTTCCTTCATATCGCTCGATCATGCTATCCCATAACTCCTTCGAGCTATTTCTCTTACGGAACGTATGAAGTATAGATTGCGTCATTGCCATCGTTATCATTGACATAGCTTTCTCTTCACAGTCAAAAAATCTCTTCTGGTCGTCAGTGAGTGCCAAATACGTATCAATCGTCAACGTACGTACTGGAGTAGCTCCACATCCTTTAACAATACACAACCAGATTTTGATGTCTTTTGCTCGGACATATCTTTCGAAACGCTCCTTCCACTCAGGAAAATCAAGCTCGTTTATCAACAAAGGAGGTTTGTCGTTACTCCCAACCTCAGCATTGTGCTTGAGGTTTTGCACCATTGCAGTCAGATTGTTGTTTGCCATTTCAGAGAACAACAGTTGGCTTCCACGCAAGAACTGTGTTACTGAAAAGATTTTCTAATTCCAAAACCCGGAGAGAAAACACGGAGTGAAATGTCTAAGCTTTAATCAGAGTGTGAAACTCGGATCACAAAACCTGAAATAAATCACAAACAGAAAAACTCGGACACGACACTACACTGTTAGGAATTTAAACTCAGACCACCTAATAAAAGATCAGACTCCCCAAGAATATAAAGTTCGGTCTCCTAACAAGCTCACAAAAGTCGGACTCTAATAACAAGGTTAAAATTCGGACTCCCCTAATAAACTTATAAAAATCGGACTTAAGAGAACAAGAAACTCGGACTCTATAATAGTCGAAAAAACTCGGACTCAAGTACAATTTCTAGACTGAAATTCTGACCTAGTAAAGTCTGGACTTAAAAGTCGGACTCTACTATCAATAATAAAGGTCGGACACAACTAATCAATTAAAAGTCGGACTTGCATCTAGTTAAATAAAAGTCGGACTCTATAATGAAGCTAAAGTCGGACTTGCAAACACAAAGTAAAAAGTCGGACAAGCAAACACAAATAAAATTCGGACCTAATATGTTATAATTAAAATTCGGACGTTAAAGGCGGACTACTAATAATAATAAACTAAAGATGAGATTCGGACCTATAGCAGAACCTAAAACTCAGACTAAGTAAAACTCAGACTAGCTTAAAAATTCGGACAAGGTAATAGCTAGAACAAGTTAAACTTCGGACAGGATTGAAAGGTCGGAGAGGAATAAAAACTCAGACAGGAGTTGAGATTTGAAACTCAGAACAAGGTAAGAGTTTCTCAAAACTCAGAAGAACCAATCTCCGGACTATCTCTCAAATGTGACTTCACACTGGTTCAACAATACCCCGGAGACACAAACACAGAATTTAAACCACGGACAAATCTTCCAAAGATCAAACTCAGGAACCTTTTTCAACCTTCAAACTCTGTATGAACAAGAACCAAAACCCCTGTAAAACCCAGATGAATATCAACACTAAAAATCACCAAACTACTCAAAATCCATCACCAAATCACTAGAAATGAATGAAGAATCATGAATAAAACACAAAAACTCAATGAACACTCACTAAACCCTATCAAAGATTGAACTTTTCTCACAAAAACCTTCAAACTAAGAAACACCTACAGTAGTATGAGCACACTGCTCTGATACCACTTGTAAGGCCTCCTAATCCAAGATCTCACTAAGCTAAAGCAACCAACAGGTGTGCGGAATCCACCTGATGATCAACCACTGTAGATGAAACACTAGAATGCAAAGATTTGTGAGAGGAATCAAGAATACACAGAGTATTCTTGATGAAGAAGATGAATGACGTCACTCACACAAAGCAGCCGCCAGACAAAAACACACACAATGATTAGGGTTAGGTGCACAGAATTTCACACAGAACCGCCGCCTTGTCTATTCCACATAAAGGTATATATATACAAGGCAAAACCCGGACTTTCAAGACAAACTAGAAATCCCGGACAATACAAACTACACAAACAAAACTCTGACTTTTGTCCTAGACAAAACTCAGACAAAATGCTATCCTAAAACTTGGACAAAATGTCCAAGGATAAACTTGGGACTATCTTTCATCAAATGTACAATAAAGACCCTAATAAATGGGAGACATGCACTTATCACCTAAAGTGCATTAACAAAATTTATGATACATGTATGTGTTATATATATTTTAGAATTTTATAATAAGTAGGTAAGATTGTTAGAGGGGCTAACTAAATTCTAAAGTAATAACACATTATATTATATTACATTTATGATACATGTATGTGTTATATATATTTTAGAATTTTATAATAAGTAGGTAAGATTGTTAGAGGGGCTAACTAAATTCTAAAGTAATAACACATTAGCCAACCTGATCTGATGTATTCTAATTGAAATGTCCGATTAATATTATCAGGTAAACATGTAATAGATACCATCAACATCTTGGTAACAATTTCATATTTATCTTTGATAAGTGATTGAATGTTTAGACGCTCTAAATTATATGAAGAATACATGACATTGCTCTTATGATAGCAGATTACAAATCCAACCAGCAATAAGTATTTTTACATTAAATAAAGTTATAACCTACATTTATTGTCTGATATATATGTTTATATACAGTTTGTTAACATATAATATGTACTTTTTTCCAGTAGCATATAATTTACAGGTAGATACATCGGTATGAAGTTCATGTTTTATTTCCAATACCTGCATAAAGATGGGAAAATTTTATATAAATATAGAAGCAATTGTTTATGTGGCTTGCAAAGACAGATACTAAAATTTTATGTATGACAGTTACCTTTTCCATTGTGTTGGAGGCAAAGACTACAGAATTTAGTCTTTTTGTTTCTTTTTCACAACACTTCCAACATCTGTTTAAAATAAACATAGATATAGAAATCAAAATTCAAACAAAATTTTATGCAAGAATGTAAGACAAAATGAAAGTGTAATTCTTACCCAGTGATCGTTTCGATTGTCTTTTTTTGTACTTTGTTGTTGGTCCTGATGAGGTGCTTGCGATATCATTGTTGGAGGATTTTGGTTCAAAAACCTTGTTTACTGTGAAGGACATTTTCTCTTTGTTATCTTGCTCACGATACAGTAGTTGGAATATTTTTGGTTTTCCTCTTATAGCTCTTAATGGCGTTGGTAGAATATATGGGCTTGAAAAATCTTCTTTAACAACCAAATCGTGACAATCAATCCCGAGTAACGAAGTCACCACATCATTGAAGAGAACCACAGACACTGACGATGTGTCATCGACTATGGTTGCGTTGATAGCATACCTAATATGTAGAAGTTAAAATTTGTATGAAAGAAAATTGGTATTTAATTTGGTAATTGAGTACTTACATGAATCTTGGTGATTGAATTTCACCATGGTCTGGACAAGCAAACTTTTCTTCTTTAGGCAGAACTTTCTTTCTACACTCGGTACATGATTTGTAGAACCATTTGCGAGAGCTGTCAATCTCCTTTATGCTTGCAAGACACGTAAACTTGGTTTTCTACTTGAACATAAATTTAAACCCATTAACATAGGTAAAAGAAATAATTTTTAAAAAAAATATGACATTACATGATTATCTTTCGCAGATTTTTGAAGTAGTTCTTCAAGGGTTAATCTGTTTAGTTCATCCTCTCCAGATATTTGAGATGTAGAAGTGGTTGGGAATGTATTAGAACGCCCTCTAATGACTCCAAACCTAATTTAGAAGTACATATATGTAAAAAGCATCGAATTGGTTTACATGACAGAGATTAGGTTAATATATGGTAAAACCTGATAATGACATTTTCAAGATCTTCAATATCTGGATTAATAACAATTGTCGTTGCGTTGGTAGATCCCAGTTGAATTTTACCTGTTTTTAGAAAGTATGTTAATGAAGAAATAATGATTGATGAAAAGTCAAAATTTTATGTATACCATTATACTCAGAGACTTTCATTGATGTCAAAGCTATTATCACAAGTTGAGGCTTTTGTAAAGCAGCTTCTCGGTCAAAAGAAAATGCAATTTCTTCCCATAAGGTGGCTTCAATAAAGTTACCACTGTAGTGACATATTAGTATTAGAAGATATATATTATTAAATTAGGCATTTTATAATATTAAATACCTTTGATCTTGAAGACTTATTTTCATCATGTTCTTTCCAGCCCTGTAAAAGATAGGTGGCGCTTTGACCAATCGCCCAATGTAATCTGTATACAGTATTGATTTTGTAAGCAAAGAAATAAATTATTTTGAAAATAATGATTATTGAATGATGGTTACCTGTTAGCAAAAGATTGTTGTTGATCCGGGGCCTTAAACGATCATAGTTGACAAAGTTAAAGTAGTAATGAGGGATAGTGTTGTCATCAATTTCCCGAAAAGATGTTCTTAGACCTAGTCTAATGCATGCTGTATGGGGGACAACATTCATATATGATCTTGCAGTGTCAGATAGATAATCAGTGATAGTGTAGCAAGATTCTAGTGTTATGCGAGATTCAAAATGTGACTTATGGTTTAAGTCTGCTATCGCCTCTATCGCATCACCCTGGTCACAAAAGAAAGGTCAAACTGTGAAAAACTTGAAATATCACATTATTAATTATACCCTTATATATATGTTGTAAAGCTTACATTAATATCTACAAAAAGATAGCAGAGGTCTTGTCGTTTTCCAAATGGTATCCATTTTCTTATTACTCTTATTTGTAGAGGTTCTGCATTATCATGTGGTCTAATCACCGATATACCAATGAATGGCATTTTGAGTTTCCTGTATGATTCAGTAAAATGATAGAAAACGCAAACAATGCGTTAATAAATATGGTTAACTTTGAAAACAATAAGGACCAATAGAAACACATAAAGATAAGTTAACGATATGAATTCCTTATTACTGCGGTTTCCTGATAGCCATTAACACATATCATATAGGGAAAAAATAACGTATGAAACGGGTTGTCAAATTTCTATGAATCATTTCGTCAAACAGGTGGTGTGCAAACACCAAAGCGTTAATTTTGTTGATAGAGGGAATATAATGTTGTCTAAAAAGTAACAAACATGAACAAAAAATTGAGGGTTAGATGCAGAATTAACCTTCTAGAATTCAAGTGGAGACTCTGAACAAAATTATACTAAGTGCGAAAAAAAGGAGGGGTAATGATGAACAGTGAATTTGGAATTGATCAATCACAAACAAATTTCGAATTACACCTTCAAGTCAAACTTCATAATCCAAAATAAACAAAGAAAAAGTCGGAATCTTTCAATTTATATCATTAAACGGAAACCAAAACATCATACTTGATCATCGATTGAACCGGATTGATCAATTCCACATTCAAGTCAAAATTCGCAATCCAAAACAAAGAAAAAAACTGAATTTTTCAATGGATATCATTAAACCGAAACCAAAACATCATACTCGATCATGGTTTGAACCGGATTAATCAATTCCAAAGAGAGAACATCAAGTAATCAATATACGTATGGCATGAGTATCAAGTGTAAAAATCATATATTGTCACTCAAGAGAGAACATCAATGATGGTGTTAAATAACCATACCTTTAATGTCGTAGGGATGCTTCTGGAACAAAGAGTGTCAAATCTGGATTTGGGAAATGGAGTAATTTAGGAAACGAAACGGTTTTCTAAATAATAAATATGGGGTTTGGGGAAATAAACCGTTTAAAGAATATTAATATTGGGGAAGGTTCATTTGAGAAGAAATTTAATGTGAGAAGAAAAAGAAGAAAGGGCATATTAGTAAAATACTATTTCATTTATAACTCATATCATTAATTTTTAACTATTTAATTAATTAGTCAACTAATCATTAATTATCCTACATATAAACTACAAAACCTACACATATCAAAATTTACCTACATATACCCTACACATTATAGAATTTTATCCTACACAGTCGAAATTTATCATACACACGTTGAAATATATCCTACACAACTCGTAATTTATCCTACACAACTAGTAATTCATTCTACACTTTAAATTAAGTTGTTTTTTTATAATTTGGAAAAAGTATATATTTTGAAAAGGAGTTACAAATTCTATTTAGTTAGTTATTAAATGGGAAGAATAAAATTAATGATTTTTGTAACTTTACCAATATACCCTTATAGTAAAATTAAATGCAAATATTAAATGAAGTAAAAAGAAGTATTCTTATTGGTTGAAACTTCTTCTTTTTTCTTCTTACAAAAAAATTCTTCTCATTTGAACCCTCCACTATTAATATTATATACCCTTATTATAAATATGGAATGAAAATAATGAGAATAATAAATCATAATAAAGAAATTAACTAATTAAGTGGGCAATAGATGGATGGCAGTCAAAAGTCAATTGACACGTAAAAAAATATTTAAATGACGCGTAATGCTTTGTTCATTATTAATAATCCATCTTTATCTTTGTTCGATAATTTATATATGCAATTATTATATGCAATGGTAGTTAATAAAACGTTGGTTTTTGAAACGGTGGCGGTATTTATATATGCAATTATTTTTTTTTTTTATTTATTTATTTTTTTTTGAACAGCATCTCGGTCAGGGCTATACATGACCAAAGCTCGGTCGAAGTGGGATTCGAACCTAAGCACTCCAGGGCAGGAACCCACAAGGTGGTAAAACCTTCCCACCTCCTCTTTGCTAGAAGTGGGGATCGAACTTGAGACCTCTCACAAGGCCTAAGTCTCTTCCACCACTCTACCAAATGCAATTATTATATGCAATTGTAGTTATTAAGACGTTGGTTTTTGAAACGGTGGCTTCGGTTCTTGAAACGGTGGCGGTGAATTGCAAGCCGTCGATTTGTGATTAAGGACGCAACGTATTTTTCTGACGTTACGGTTGAGAATGGTAGAAATTTTTGGTTGGTAAATGTATAAGGGTATAATTATGAATGCACCACAGGTGTTCGATGTTTTGACGCTATGAACGGCAGATGGGTTTTTGCCTTTTTGGGGTTAATTCTTGGGTTCCGGTTTGAAGTGACTTCGGATCATGGTATCAGGTATCGGTATCGTACCGTATTGAATATTTTTATCCTGATATCCATTTTTTCTGTTTTCCGAGATCGATACTAGTATTTTAGTTGATTTACCGATAAATACTGGTATCGTACCGTACTAATTATATTCGGTACGAGTATCCATTTTTCCCAGGTTTTTTCGGGACCGATACTTTCGGTACTCAATCCAATACCATGCTCATCCCTACTTCGGGTTCACACACTCTGGTTCCCATGTTATTGGTCCAATAGTTTATTTAAATAAATTGATCAATTTCCAGTTTTCTTTTTCAAATGGATACTAGGTATCAATTTCTGATTGCTCATTATTCGTAGGGCATCTTATGTACCCACACACAGATATTGAGTATACCCATTAGTATCAATTGCCTCCTACGCTATGTGGCTTTGGCAATCTTGAACATATTGTGCTCACCCTGCTTTGTTTCCAAACGTTCATACATCTGCCTATAGGCAATGCTTCCTGCTTTGTTTCCAAACGTTCATACATCTGCCTATAGGCAATGCTTTTTGCCTCCGTTACTGCCTTCTCCCTGTTGACCATTTTGTATCTCTCCCTCAATCTAACTCGCTCCTCCTCATTCGAGCACCTCAAAAGCTCCCTAAAACTCCCTTGCTTGTCCTTTATTTTGGTTTGCACTCCGTCACTCCTTTTGCCCGCTTGTCTTTCTTGTTGTGACCCATCTTACTAGCTTGTTAATTAATATATACATAGGTAGAAATGCTCAAGTGAAAGAGAAGCGCCATTGTGTTGAGAATCCAAGCTCTGCATCTGCAACTAACGGTAACTTCTCGTTTGGCTGGGTTTTAAAACAATTTCAATTGCTGCAATCTTACCAGCTTGTTAATTAATAAATACATACATAGGTAGAAATACTCAAACGAAAGGGAAGCACTCTTGTGTTGAGAATCCAAGCTCTACATCTGCAACTACTTGTAACTTCCCGTTTGGTTGGGTTTTAAAACACATTAAGATATTTGGATATGAAAGATGAACTTGATCATTTATTTTCCTTTTTACAAAATTACATGTTAATTTAATAAGTGATACGAACCGAATCGTTTATCAAATGGTCGTAAAATAGATAGGAACTTGAAGAGATAATTAGAGAGAAAACCAAGAATTAGTTCTTATTTCATTTCATTTCATTCCTAATTAAAATAGAACAAGTAGTTGGCTTTATATAGTCTTACATAAGAAAATAATTCTCCACTAATCCACTAACAGTCTTAGTTAACTAACCACTAAACATGAAATAAGGAAAATAAACCAAGAAATTAGAATTTCCACCTGATGCTGGTAACATAACAATGATGGTTTGAGTTGTGAAGGAACAAAGATTATGATTTATATTTTTTTAAAGAAGATATAAATATCCAAATTATCCCACTAACAATTAACAAATCGTAAGTAGGTATTGGCTACGAGCTACACTTGGAGGATGATTGGAGCGTCGTTGCCAGGGTTCCAGATATGCTCGCGAAAAGTGGCGATACCTGTTTCATAATGGACCCCTTCCAGAGTAATGCCATATCATCGTTGACAAAGACGCCTCGCCAAGTGAAGTCTTGAAACATGATCCATGGTATATCAAGCAGCGGTTGCCAATGGTATTAACACATTTCACCTTTTATTTTCTCGGCCTTATGATTGCGATAAGTAACTAACTTTACTATACTATAGGTTGTAAAGTTGAGGTGAAAGGATACCAATGGTCGGCCAGGTAAGGGGTGACAATCTCTTGTTTGGGTTGGGTTGGGTTGGTTGGGCTGGGTTGTAAGCAACTAAAACTTGTTAAAGATTTCTAATGTTTCGGTGTATTGTCACTTTCTCCTTTTCTCTCTTCTTTTGAAGAGCAACCATACCCAACATGCAGCTTTTGATATGTTTTTTTCTGCACTTTGTAAGCAAGTGGAACTTATTATGGATATTTCTCCCCTTATAAAAACACTCCTCCAATCCTCCCTCCCACTCACATCTCTCTTCCCCCCCCCCCCCCCCCCCCCCCCCCCCCCCCCCCACACACACACACACACACGTCTTATATCCCATGTCGTCATTATTAGTTTTTGTGTTTTCAGTTCTTATTTTCCACACCGGAGCCACAACCCTATCCGGCGCCTATGTTCCGGTATCCCGCGGTAATCCCATGCCCACAAGCGGCGATAACGTACCCGGCTACGATCCGCTGTACCTTCAGGCGAAACGAACGCTCCTTGGCTTCATCAATAAGGCTTCTAAATCTAGTTCCTTAAATCCGGACCAGCCCGCTTGCAGTGAGAATTGCATTGGCAACGCATACAAACCCGATCTGAACCTTCAGGAGAAACAAGCGCTCCTTAGATTCATCAAACAGGTTCGTCACTCTGGTTACTGGGACAAGTATCAACGCGCTTGCTCTTGGGAAGGCGTTACTTGCAGCCCCGGCGGCACCACCGTCCTCTACCTCCGCTTACCTCAAAAGAATCTTACCGGAGAAATACCATCCGACACAATCGGATATTTAACCAGCCTCCGTGTGCTATCCCTCGATCATAACGGACTCTCCGGCGAGATCCCTTCTGATTTCTCCAAACTCAACTTCCTTACCACACTTTACTTAGATCACAACAACTTTTCCGGCAACATCTCTTCATTTTTCTCCACACTCTCCTACCTTACCATACTTCGCTTAGATAACAACAACTTTTCGGGCAACCTCCCGTACTTGAGTAATGGACAAGATTTAACCACTTTTAATGTTTCGTATAATAAACTAGTTGGTCCAATTCCACCTTCGCTTTCTAAGTTTCCGTTATCTGCATTCACCAACAATATTTACCTTTGTGGTCGTCCTACTGCTATTACGTGTGAAACTTCATATCGCCTTCAACCACTCCCACCACCTAAACGAGAAAATACGCCTAAACGACGTGCAATTTTCGGTCTTTTCAGCGGATCCACGATGCTGTTACTGATTTTCCTTGGCTCTGCAGGGAAGAACATGTATCAGTATATCAGACCAACATCCAAGAATAAACAGCTAGTCACATTTGGGGATGATGTTTTTGATCTGGAGGATATGTTGAAGACGACTGTTGAGGTTTTGGGGGGAGGGAGTGTAGGAACGTCGTATAAACAGGTTTTTTTTTAACAGCTGACTCACACATGTTTTAATTTTTTCGACTGTAGTTGTATAAACATGTTTTTTTTTAGATTTATTAAGTTGCATACTCTCTAATACTATTATGACGATTGTTATTGTATAAACATGTTTTTTTTAGATTTATTAACTCGCATACTCTCTAATACTATTATGACGACTGTTGTTGTATAAACATGTTTTTTTAGATTTATTAACTCGCATACTCTCTAATACTATTATGACGACTGTTGTTGTATAAACATGTTTTTTAGATTTATTAACTCGCATACTCTCTAATACTATTATGACGACTGTTGTTGTATAAACATGTTTTTTTATTTATTAATTTGCATACTATCTAATTCTATTGTGACAGGTGCTCGTGGGAGAGAATAAGACGGTTCTAAAAATATTGAAAGATGTTGTGGTGACGGAGGAGGAGTTCAAAGCAAAAATGGATGTTTTGGGGAAGATAAAGAACAGATATGTGGTTCCGTTGAGAGCTTATTATAATTATTCGAGTGATGAGAAATGGCTTGTTTATGATTACATGCCTGCTGGTAGCTTATCTCCTCGTCTTCATGGTAATTACTAGGGCTGCAAACGAACCGAATGAACACGAACAAGACTATGTTCGTGTTCGTTTGTTAAAAAATATATGTGTTCGCGAACCGTTCACGAACACTTATCGAACGAGATTTTATATCCGTGTTCCTTTGTTAAGGAAATGAACTTGTTCGTGTTCGTTTGTGTTTGTTTGTTAATTTTAGGCAACGAACAAAAACGAACATTGACGAACACAAATGAGCACAAACTAATGTTCATGAACACAAATGGAAACAAACAGACACAAACAATCGTTCATGAACATAATATATAATACATCGACACTTATTAGATATTTAATTTGTCAGAATTTTGAAGTGTTTAAATAAATATAAAAACTAAAAACACTAATGAACTATCGAACACAAACGAACACGTTCGGTACGAACATAAACGAACGAACACAACCTCTGTTCATGTTTGTTCATTTAACTAAACGAACGAAATTTCTTGTTCGTGTTCGTTTGTTTAATAACCGAACAAACACAAATGAACTTCCCGCCGAACAGTTCATGAACTGTTCGTTGAATGTTTGGTTCGTTTGCAGCCCTAGTAATTACCCGATCTTATTATTATTGCCTACTGGTAGCTTATTTAATCAACTTTATAATGTAACATCAAAATTTTTTTAAAAAAAATTTATCACATATTCACTTTCTTTTCTCTTTCTTTATTTAAAACTTCACTACTGGGCACCTCCAGTAACATGTTATTAGAGGGTGTTTTTTACCTCATATTTTCCCTTATTGTGAAGTGTGAAATTTTATCACATATATCCGTATTCACTTTCTTTTTTCTTTCTCATTCTTTCTTTAAAACTTCACTACTGAGCACCTCAAATAACATGTTATTAGGGTGTTTTTACTAGTTTTTTACCTCATCATTTTTCCTTTCCTTATTGTCAAGGGTGTTTTTTCTTTTCATTTTTGCAACTTGTATTTCCTCAAAAACTAGAAAAAATGCTGAAGTGGTGGGTTCCAATGATATTATAATGAAAAACCTTTTATCTCTTTCTCTCTCTATATCAACATATATATCTATAAAAAATTATGAGTTGGTAATGATTTTGGGTGTTTTTAGATTTTGTTATTGGGTACGTAGGTTTTTGGTGTTTTTATAGAATGATGTTTTTGTGATGTGCCACCTGAGTTGGCCGTTTTTAAGTGTTTTTAAGATTCCTTGTTACTGATGGTCTCAAAACTTTATTCTCTTTCCATGAATGCATGCACATTTTTATCCTCTCTTTACTCTCTCTCCTTCAATTCATGGTCCATGTCACAAATGCATTGCATTTGGTTTCGTCTTAGTATACACATGTATGTTGCATTATATATATTTCCAAGACGTTAAGGGTTCAAGTCACGTGTTCAAAAAATAGTATATATTCATGATTAGATTTGGAGTGTGCAAGTTCGTCTTACAAAAAAAAATTCTTGTTTGTCACCACATTTTAATTTTGTGCAGCGTACATGACAAAGATCTTTTTTTTTTCCTGAATACCTAGCGACAACCTTGTAGAAAAGCTTGATAAAAAATCAGGAGGGAAGGGGCACTCATCGCACCATCACACTCAACCACAATCTAACACCTCAATCCATAAAATTCCATCACACCATCACTAAAACACTTGCAACACCTATCACACCATCACATTTCATCACTAAACTTAAAAAAAGATGTAAAATAAAAAAATTATAAAAAATATCTTTGAATACATAAAATTAAATATAAAAACTAAATAAATAAAGGAAAGTATAAAACAGTTTTTTAAGAAAAAAATGTTATAAACTTAGATATGTTATAATTTTACAATTTTTTAAATGTAAAAAGGTAAAAAAAAAAACAAAATGTAAACGTAGAAATGTTGTCATTTTATAATTTTTTTTTGAAAAAAAAAGTGTAAAAATGTAAAAAAAAGATGTTTTTAATTAGAGGGACAAATTATGTTAACTTGAAAAATTAAAGGAATAATTATTTAAAATTTATAGGGTCGATTGTGTAAATTTTGCTTAATTTTCTTCGTCCATACCCATATATCTTTTTTTTATCTCGTAGATTTCCTTCATCCGTAACTAACTTCATTCCTTTCCTTTCCTTTTTTTTAAATAAAAACAACTAATGCTCTTCATGGCAGTCAAGTCCATCACACCAACCACGGTAACGACTAGGTCTCGCAACAAAAACCCGTTTGGGTAGTTTTAGATAATCTTAGAAATGAAACAAGTTATAATAGACATAGAAAATAAGTAAGGATAAATCAAGATAGGTTTTAAAATTTCATTTAAAATTAGTCATAGGTCAGGATGAGTTTTAAGTTTTAATCAAACATTTATAAGTAACCCTAAAAGAGCATTACACAGAGTCATATATTTCATACTTCGTGCATAAAAAATAAAAATAAAAAAAACTTAAAAAATAAAAAATATTTTTAAAATAAAAAAAATTAAAATAAAAAATAAAAAAATAAAAAAAATTAAAGAAATAGAAAAAAACTAAAAATTTAAAAAATGAAAAATTTAATTAAATTATAAAAATTTTAAAATATTTAAAAATAAAAAAAATACAAAAAAATTAAAAATAAAACAAAAAGATTAAAAAAAGCAAACAAAAATCTAAAAAAATAAATACATTTTAACATATATCTTTAATATTGGTCACTCTTGAACCTCATATCTCCTTCCTTCTTTAAATAATTAGTTTGATCACATAACATATAAATCTTTCAAGTGTACTTTAACTATTGTTATTGATAAATGGTGGACAATAATCTATGTCTGTGACTACTTTTTTGTATGATTTATAATTGGTATTTTGAAATGGAAAAGATTAATTACTTATTCTTTATTTGATGATATTGAATATTATTTGTGGATTTAAAACTAAAAGTTTATATTATAAAATAAATATATAGTTAACTAAATCTTATATTAAAAGTCAACAACAATAATTTCAATGACAGATTTTCATTTTTAAAAATTTTCAATTGTTTTCCATTTTTTTCTATTTTTTTTTAAATTTTTAAATTTTTATTTTTAAATTTTTTGATTTTTTAAAGGTTTTCAATTTTTTAATTTTTTGAATTTTTTAAAGTTTTTTTATTTTTAAAATTTTGCCTTTTTTATTTTTAAATTTTTTATTTTATTTTTTAAATTATTTGATTTTATATAATTTTTGATTTTTTGAATTTTTTATTTTCTTAAAGTCTTGATTTTTCTTAATTTTTTATTTTAGTATTGACCAAAACCTATTCTAATATTTTTCTTAATAAATCAATCTTATAACCCATACACATCCTAACCCATGACCCACCACTTTTACCAACGCTAGGTATAATAATGCTCAAAATGTTCTCGTTTTTTGCTGCTGGTCGTTGGTTGGCTCAATCTTTTGACATGTGTGGTCTTTATTATATTTCTGTATTACCAATTTTCATCATGTGTTCACATTCTACAAAAAATGAACGAGCGGCCAATTTTGAAAAACTAAAAGTTATTATATTATAACTAATCCTACCATGTAGTTTTAGCTTGTAAATGATAGTATCAATTGATCAAAAAGGCGTAAGCGATTGTTTTACAGGAAGTATAGCTTCGAGACAAACACAACTCGATTGGGACCAACGGATGAGAATTGCAATGAGTGCCGCTAGGGGACTGGCATACTTACATGAAGACAAAAAAGGCGGAGAAGGCGAAAAATCAGTTGTTCACGGAAACATCAATTCATCAAACGTCCTCATCCGACAAGAAACCAACATTGAAGCGTCCGTGTCTGATTATGGTCTCAACACGCTTTTTGATGCTTCAAGCTCCCAGGACCATCATGTTACGGGTTACCGGGCCCCAGAAGTTAAGGATACCCGAGAAGTCACTTTGAAATCTGACGTGTATAGCTTTGGGGTTTTGTTATTGGAGCTTTTAACGGGTAAAACTCCAAAGCAAGCCTCATTGGGAAGCAAAGAGGTCCACTTTTCTGAGTTGGTCGAGTCACTTGCGCTCGAGGAACCGAAGGATGATATATTTGATGTGGAGTTAAGGATGGTTCCTAATAATGTCAAGGAGATGATGAAGGAGTTTTTGGAAATAGCAAAGGATTGTGTATCGAAAATGCCAGAACAACGACCAATAATGCAGGATGTGGTGAGCAAGATGGAAGAAATATGGTTGAGACAATCGTCCGATGACCACTCTAAGGGATATGATTATACGCCTTCAACGGAGATCCAGGACACACCGAGTACCATCACACTCGATACACCATGTACCATTACACCATAACCCCGTATGTATGATGTGATGTCTCTTTTTATTTATGTTAATGTGTGTGAGTTTTATAGGTTTGGTCAAGTTTCCATTGGGTTGATTGTAAATTAATTGCTTGGAGGTTGTTTGCCTGCACTTCGTTGGATTATGTAACGTGCCTTTTAGATGAATAAATAATTATATGTTTGTCGGAAAATAGAAGCAAAATGCAACTTGCAAAACGTGTAGTGTTGTTCTAAACTGGATGTGTTTGACACGACATTTCAACCTAAACACCACACATTTAAGTAAATGTGTCATCTACTTAATCAATAGCACGGACATGATTAATAAGCGGATTACACGACATGTTTAACATGATAACCTATAACCAATTCACTAATAACACGATACGTTTAACATGATTAAAACTTAAAAGTTCAAAACAAGAGTGAGATGACATGTTTAAGAAGATAATTTACTCGGCTCACTTAAAAGAGTTAATGAATATTAAAACATAACTAACATCATTAAATAAAAGTTGTTACAAAATATAACAAAAATATCCTTCACGAACTACATTAGCCGTCTTAGAGCAAATTTAAGCTACATTAATATATGTAATCAACAAGTTAACGCAAACCCGCGCGTTGCTGCGGGACGTTGACTATAAATGTATAGAGTGTCACTATTTGCGATGCAAATGGTCTTAAGTTTATACATAACATTTCTTCATAATGCTTAACTTCGAGCCTACAATTCTATATTAAAGCATATATTTGCGTAATTTTATTTGAGTTCCTTTTTTTTCTTTCTTTCTATTCACCTTTAAAAAAAAAACTTAATATTTAGATTCATCTTTATTGTTTATTTGTATTATTAGGAGTACTCATTTTACATGTATCATTGTGTGTCTTGACTAAAATTTGATCGTTATCACTTTATTCATTGCATGTTTGTTTGAGACCGACACTCAGTATAGTAACTAAAAGAGACCAAAAATATAAAATTGTGATACGTCTGTCGAATATCTAAATCAGATGAAACAAATAGTTTGGTATTGTAATTTGTATATATTTTCTATATGTTTTATTGTAATTAGCTACTGTTTAGGGTTAATTTTAAACTAAGATTTTGGTATTAAAATGTAAAAAAAATGTTAACAAAATAATTATAAAAAGCATCCTACCCAGACCACCGTCTCTGGCGAAGACCGGCCGGCAACAAACACCACCATCTCCTCGTCCGTTATTCTACCTCTATACAAAATCTCCATGCACCACCAACACCGGCATGAAAAGTCCTCGCTAGGGTTAAAACCGTCGCCGGACGTTGGCTGCGCTAGCGGCGTCGCCACCACAAAACCTTCCTCCTTTAGTTTTCTACTCTCTACAAAGCCAACCGCCGTCTCAACAAACCACCACCGAACCAACGCCACCACAACACCGCCGGCGATTCACCGCTACCGCCGTTTAATATTTGTACATCCTAAAGTTTCATCATCAAGTAGGTGGAAAACTTGAAATGGCAGTCAAATAACGGTTTTTGAAACGTCAGTTCTTTTATCTTTTCTTTAGAAACGGTACTCTGCGTATGGCGGTTTAGTTTTGGATGATGGTTACGGAATGAAGCGGTGTAGATTTGTTTTAATCCTCGCGTCTGTTGTGTTTGTATATATTCATTTTAATTTAATGTTTCTGTCGGTTTGTTTTATTTGATGCATCACATCGGTTTGGTTAACAAATGGTTATTGTTAAATTTTAAATGAATATTGCTTGTTCAATTTAGAACGAAAAGGTGCCTATTTTTAATGAATCGGTGCGTTTCAATGAAACAATGCGAAGGTGTATAGAGGCAACCCAAGTTACTTTTTGTAGAATTATACAATTAGAAAATCATAAATCTACGTCCTTCAATAAATGATTCAATATGTGTAATTACAGATTCATAAATCTACGTCCTTTAATAAATTATTCTTAAAGGTGTCGTTTTGACTTGTGTCACACATTTTTAATCCTTTCATTTTGGAAGATGCACGAACCATTGAATAATAGATAGTGCGTTCTCACCGAAAAGAGAGAGACGAAAGGTCGCCGGTGGCTCGACGGAGTATTGAAGTCCGGCTTAGCGTGCGAGGTTAACAGTGAGTGACACATCTGTTGCTATCCCGACTTCAACCTTTCATTCTAAGTTGCTTTTCATTCTCTCATTCGCTTACTGGGTCCTATTCTATTGCACTAAGTGAGAGAAAATCTTCAACGTACACGAACAGTCGCCGGTTAATCATCTTATACCTGACGCCGGTGGCTCGACGAAGTGAGACCGTTCGGTTTAGCATTCGAGGTTGCTGGGATTTGCAAACTACTTGCTAATCAAGCTTACCTTTCATTCTAAATTGAACCTTCGATCTTCCATTCGCTTCCCGGGTTTTGGTTCGGCAACTTGCGGCTGTTCTAGTCATCACTGGGTCATGACGGAGATGGGGGGAAGACATGAGGTGCTCGAAGAGGGGGAGTTACCACCACAAGAGCATAACTACAACGTGAATGATAAACCCAGGAAGGAAGATGCCATCACGTTTTATGTTACGAACATCCCAACGGGGATAACGGATGCAGATCTATGGAACGAGTGCAGAAACTTAGGATGGTTGGTTGATGCTTACATCGGTAGGAGATTTGGCTTTCTAAGGTACGCTTACGTGAAGGACGCAGAAAAGATGGTAAAGGCCATAAACCAGGTGTCGTTCAACTATATCAGACTTAAGGCTAATATTGCAAAATATAATAACGACAATAGAAAATTTAAAGCAGAAAAAGGGAAGGTCTGGTACAATAAAAACAACGATTATGTTAAGGATATTAAGAAGCAAGAGTACACAGGTTTTCATGGGGAGTCCAGCCAAACACAGAAATATTCGGAAAATGGGAGTGGCCAAAGTCACCGGAAAGATGCTCTGTTGGGGATTAATAGGACAAAGGTACCAACAGGGGATGGAAAGGTGCTGCATTTCCATAACGAAGCGGAAACGGTCAGTCACTGAAGTCGATGTGCTTTTGTGGGATGTTTCAAAGACTTCAATGGCCTGAAGAAAGCCCATATCATTAAGGAACAGGTAAGTAGGCAGGGGGTATCCTTAGGTTTGTTGGAGGCCTGAGCTTTTTGGTTAGCTTTAACGAGGATAAAATGATGCGGGAAACAATGGAAGGAATAAGAGATTTATGGGGAGATGAGCTGGAAGAATTGTATGTATGGGAAGGACAAGTAATCCCGTATAAACGATTGGCTTGGTTAGCAATAAAAGGTGTGCCTATACAATTATGGTGTAAAGAGGTTATGAACGAGATTGCAGGGAAGTTCGGGAGAGTTGTTTGTGAATCTACAGCAGATACAGGGGATCTAAACTTATCTATGGATAGTGTTGGTATCATTGTCTGTAATGGTAACAAAATTGAAGGAAAGCTGGAGATCAAATGGAAGGGGATTAGCTTCGCCGTATGGGTAACTGAGATTGATGAAACTTGGTATCCAAGTTACATCAAGAAGGCAAATGTCAGTCAGGTCTCCGCTTCTTCGGCGAATCATCCCCCAGTTTCCGGCTCCCCGGCGAAACAGGCTCAACTTTCGCCGGAAAAAAATAGCAGTCCTAGGTGCCCGGTAGACCCGGTGAATATTCCGGCGAAGGTAGTCGAAACAACCGAAGAGACATATGGGGAAGGCGATAAGCCAGCAAATACGGATTTCGAAGGGACTGTGGGAGATGCCACGTTGGAAGCTGAGCCAACGGTTGAGATTCTAAATCATGTTGGAATTCCCGTAGCCGACAACTTTTATGGAGGAGGGAATTTGGGAGTTAATGATGAAGTATTATTTATGCATCCAGATATGGATTTGGGCAATCAAAAAAGTCCAATTAACGATAATTGTGGGCCGGCCCAAGAAGAAAGCAACAAACACGATACAACAACCCAAAAGAAAAGAAAGAGGAGTTTGAACGCAGATGTCAGAGACAATGCTCTTAAGCTCACTCCATAAGTAAGAAAAAACAGGGGTATCGACCTAAACGTTGAACTTTCAGATGAGACAAGATGGAACCCTAGAAAAAAATCGACAAGGATGAAGTTCAGGCTTAGAAAAAATAAAAACCGTAGCAAACAAGTTCGTGTATCGGAGGACCTTGGGGAGGAAAAAGGCTATTCATTGGAAGATGAGTTCGAAATGGATTGGGAAGTCGATGGTGATCCAGTCTCTAACCCCGAAGCAGAAATAGATCCAAAGAGCAAAAGCGTTGCTGGTGACACGGTTTCAGGGGATGTGGCAGACACAGAAGAAGAATGTAGAGGAACTGAGGAGAGTGGGATTGCACTGGGTTTTGATCTGACTAAAAACAAGAAACAGATCGAAGACATCATTATTTGTGAAAGGGTGGATGCCACGTCCAAATGAATTGGGCCTCGTTGAACGTGAAAGGTGCTGGGGGGTCGGGTAAGGCGTCGTTGGTCAGGAGGTTCATTAAAGAGAATAACGTGGGGTTTTTGGCTATTCAAGAAACACAACTGTGCAATATGTCGGAAGCAAAAATTCGGAAATTCTGGATTGGTTCGGCGATGGAATACGCAAAGACGGATGCTGCTGGAAGATAAGGAGGGATTCGCTCAATCTGGAATCCAGGTTTGTTTAATTTTTTTTTTGAGGTAATTGATCAAAAATTTGTTATGGTTAAAGGGGATCTGATTGGGGTTGGGTCGGAGATAACTGTGGTTAACGTCTACGCACCGAATGTCGGAACGGAAAGAAGGAGGGTCTGGGATAGATTGTTATCAGTTACAAATAACATACAGGGGATGTGCCTTTTAATCGGGGATTTCAACGAAGTTCGGGTTCCAGAAGATAGACTGAACTCCAACTTTGACAGTTGCAACGCGTTACAATTCAATAACTTCATTAGTACAGCTGGGTTATTAGAATATCCGATGTCGGGTCTGTCACACCCCAAAAACGTCGCAGAGGAATATAAAACGTAGTGGTGACGGAAGCTGGTGCCCATTTATATCTTGTCGATCGATGCATTTAATTGTTGGACATTTTAGTATATTTTAGATGTAAGTTATTTAAACATTACGTTTTAAGACACGACACAACCACATCATAGTTAAATTGTCTTTGATCCTTATGGATCTTATTACATTTGTCCCAGAAAGTTTTAAAAGTCAGTCCAACATTTTAAGTAACAAAACATGCATTAACAACCACAAGATACGCCATAATTCCCGAAGCCGCACTCAAGTACCTGTAGAACACGTTAAAATCAAGTGTCAACACAAAGGAAGGTGAGTTCACTTATTCGTTTACTAACAAATTTTATTCCAAGGAAAACTTTCTGATTAGGTGTTTATTTGAAAACATCTATGAAATTTTAGAAAGTCCATTTTACTTCCTTAATAAAATCCATGGGCCTTCCATCGGTTCATTACTCCGACAATAGTAGTACTGCCCAAGTTTTGTATATTAAATTCTAGTGTCAACTTTCAGACTCGTATGTTAGCTAGACGATACGAACTATATATTAACCATGCAGGGATAATCAATGCTAGAAAATAGAATCTTAATTCGTCGTTTGACATTGACACGGGGCGACCGGTCACGATGGGGTTGTCAACCCGATAGATCTACCAACAATTCCTCGCGTACCATACTTAACTGATTAAAAGACATCATGGGCGCAGGGTTCTTTCTCGAAGAACAATATGATGTCTGCCTCACGTACAATATATATATCCTACTAATATGACAATTTAATATACTACGACTTACGAATTCCCCTATCACTCAAATGTTGAGACTCAGTCCGGAATTCATTCCCATTTCGTACGGTCTCGTTTCACTTAAGAAATACCGCAATATCAATATTCATTCTTCAAAATCGTTTTACTTCGAAACGTATAACTTATCAAATTCATATATTTTCAGCAAAAATATATATTTTATATTAAAAGGTATGTTTTATTTCGAAAACATTATTAAACCCTTTTAATGACGTGTTCCACCCCCAAAATATATATATAAAACAGTAAAAAGAGGGGCTTAGTGACACTCACCTTTGGGTGCGTATTTTAATACCGCAATCCCAGAAATTGATTTTTATATACGTCCTAATATAAGAACAATTCTAAATCAATATATATATTTAACACAAAAATCCTAAGTTTCTCTGTTTCATAGAATTATCACATAACTTTGAGATTTTCTCGAAAAGTTGTCATTTTTGATTATGTTGGCACGTTGGGGGGGGGGGGGGGGGTAGTTGCACGGACCTCCCATCCGCCGGAGTATTGCAACTCCGCAAGCTAGCTTAGCCCCATAGCTGCCTGGCGGTGATCACCCACGGTGAAGAGCCCCAACACCCCATAAGGGCATTGCCGGGAATCGAACCGGTGACCTCAAGAAGAGGCCTGGGTGAGGCTGGCCAACTGGGCTACCCCAGACACGTTAATATATATATATATATATATATATATATATATATATATATATATATATGGGAGGGTTCATTGGGGAACACTTTTAAAAATTATACTTAACATGTTAAAAAAAATATTTTTCTAATTTTTTTTTTCGGCGCTTTTTCTTATAAATACAAGTAGAAACATTTTTGATAAAAAAATCAAAAACTAAAAATATAAAAAAAATGTTTAAAAAACAGTTATATCTTATAGAATTAACTTAACATGTTAAAAATAATTTTTTTTTAAAAAAATTTTCAGCGCTTTTCTTTATAAAAAGGAGGAGAATCTAGTCGAGTAAAAAAATATTTTTTCTAAAAAAATCAATTTTTAGCCTTTTTTAATTGTTTTTTTTAATATTTTTAGTTTTTGATTTTTTTTATTAAAAATGTTTCTACAAGTATATATAAGGAGAAGCGACGAAAAAGATGTTTAAATTTTTTTTTAACATGTTAAGTTAAATTTTTAAGAGTATTCCCCGGTTCCCCACTTTTTTAGTGTTCCCCAATGAACCTCACACTATATATATATATATATATATATATATTATTTTGCGACTTGAACGATTTTATTGGTGACCATTATTGTGTAAATCCGTTAACTCTCCCGTTTATACGCAATATATCTATGGTTTGCACGTCGTAATATTTATACATAAACGTTCATAGAATTTAACACCGAACACATAAAATATTACTAACTTATCTTTTTTGTCATTTTTAAAGCAAATATACATAAAATATCTCCTATGTATCAAATTTCATGCTCGACAAACAAGTTACACTTTTAACGCAATTTTTACCGTTTCTACCGCACAAAACGTACATGCATAGTCTAAATTTCCCATTGTCAAATTAACACTTAACATATTATCACATTTACATGTTTAAATCACTTAACACATTTTATCACATAAGATTCACTCAAAATTCACCCATACTAGTGTTCATTGAAAAATGCGTATTTTAGCGATTCGGTAACGTTTTCGGGCGTCGGAAGTCACATATGACCAACCAAACACCAAGTAAACTTAAAATTAGTTAAAATACTGGTTTTTAAACTAAAAACATCAGTTTATTTACTGATCCAAATCAGTTTTTCAAAAATCACCCGAAAAGCCGATTTTTGACCGTTTTAACGCATAGTTTTGCGTTAAACGTTACTATAATCATTCCAACTCGAAACGACTTGATATTTTAACACAATACATGTTATTTAATTATTAAAATAGTGGTTATAATCAGATTAGTGCAGTTTTTGTGCAAGTCACATAAATCATGCGATTTCACGTATTTTACAACTTTTAATGCATCAAGTACAACATGCAAAGCTAGCAAACATTATGACAAAGTTATATGTCACCAAACACTTTAAAATAACTTTATTTTAGTGTTTATAATCTTATTAAAACTGATTTTTATTAAATCATACTCAAATCACCTTTTAAGATCACATATCATCATGCATGTTCAAGTAGATGCATCTAATGCACTCATACAACATCATTATCATCACCTATGATCTAATCACACTCAAGACCATATGAAATCCATGTTCTTACAAATCATAACCTATATCACCCATTATCATATAATCATTCATACATAAATGCAAGTGTTCTTACCCTTATAAATTTATGACCAAAATTACATGCATGCATACACATATACACACGAAACATATACACCCACATAACCTCCATAAGTTCACTTTTTCATCAAAACCCCTTTCAATCATGAATCGCTTTTAGATCATTCTTTTATACCATTTTTGACTCATGCATGTATTCTATTATTCAAGAATCATATTTTTCATGAATCACTCAATCAAAAATCAAAACACAATCATATACATAAACATATAAACCTACGGCTACACACACACACACATGTTCATCCATTTTTATTTATTCAAAAACCCATTTGTTTTTAGATTTCAAGTTTGTGATTAATTTCAAGAACAAGAGAAACTTCCATCATCATCAAGATCATCAAGAATCAAAGGCAAGGTTTTTAAAATAAATTTTATACCTTCAAGTTCTTGATGGGTTTTTGACAAGGTGTGATGATATGGAGCTTGGTTCTTGCTTGGAATCACTTGAAAACACCTTAGGATCTTCAAATATGCAAGGAAACACCTTGGAAGAGACTTGGATCTTTATGAAGATGATGAAAAACGAAAATGAGTAGGTGTGTGTGTGTGTTACGGTTTAGAGAGAGAGAATGGAGGGGGTTATTTGAAATTTGGGATCTTGGGAATTAGTAGTGACATGTTTGCATGTAATTTAAATGGTAGAGGTTATGCACACTCTACACTTGTCATATTGAGATGTATCCAAGAAAAGGTGGACACTCACTTGGCCGCCCACATGTCCCCTCTCACATTCACATGAATATATATACATATATGTATTATGTATTAGTTAAAAACAGGTATTTAACTGGATACCGGGTATTTTATCTAGCGTTTTAATCCCGTTTTAGCGTGTTTTAAATTATTTTTAACACTCTATAAAAATAAACTTACCAAAATATTATTGATCAATATTTTGTTAGCCGGGACTGGCGACGTTGCCGGTATTTGGTAGTATGCGCGCCGTGCTGCGCGGTACGCGCTTAAAATCGCAAAAATAGGAATTTAAGCGTTTTTATTTATTTTTATCGTTCTAAAGTAATAAACTCATCAAATTGTTATTAAAATGATTATCAGTTTCTTTGACAGGCTGTGTTGACAGTATTTTGTCGGTACACGCACTGCATCGCGCGGTACGCGCTTAAACTCGAAAATAAAGTTTCCTAGCGTTTTAAATTATTTTTCCACACGGATATGATTAAAATAATTATTCTAATCATAACAAAATATTTTAGGATTTTAACACTGATCAGGTGGTCACCGATGTTCGTTTCGCATTTTAACCGTTATGCGATAAGCGTTTATCTTACCTTTGCGAACATTATTTTTTTAATCAAAGTTTAAATTTATCAACTCATTAAATTTCACATATAAACATCATAATCAGTCAAATATGGCCCTATTACCTATTTACAACATGTGCTACAATTGTACGGTACGGCCTGAAAAGCCGGGTGTCAAAGGGTAGGAGGTATACCTTTCTTTCGGGTGACGGGAAGAAAATGAGTAAGATCGACAGGGCTTTAGTCTCAAGTGAATTCATGTCTAAATGGCCGAATGCATCACTGAGAGCTTTAGAGCGGGTTATCTCGGATCATAGCCCTTTGATCCTAGCGACAACCAATACGGATTATGGCCCAACTCCATTCTGTTTCTTTAACAGCTGGTTGGATATCCCGGGGTTGGATGAGGTGGTGAGAACTGGCCTAGAGCAACAAACAGTTGAATGTTTCAAGGATTTGATTCTTGGTTCCAAACTTAAGGCGATCATGGAAGAAGTCAAAAAGTGGAGGAAAAACACCAAAGAAGCGGAGGAAAAAGATTTCGCCGAAGCTTCCAATCAAATAAAAGTGCTTGACGCGGCAGCGGAAGAGAGAGAATTGGAGGAAAGTGAAATCGAAACATGGCGAGATTGCAAAATAAAGGTCAGGGAGTGGCTTTATAGGAAAGCAAAAGATCTCCAACAAAAAGCAAGGGTTAAGTGGATATTGGACGGGGATGAAAATTCCAAATATTTTCATACTATTGTGAATTGTAAGTTGGCGAGTAGTAGGTTGAACGGGCTTTGGATCAACGGGGTATGGGTATCCGACCCACAAACAATTATGAAACACATAAAAGAAAGCTTGGGGAAAAAAATCGTTGAACCATGTGAGTCGAGGCCGAGAATGACACCGGTTGGGTTTGCAAAATTATCAGCCCCGGATGCAAATCTTTTGACTGCGGAATTTTCTCGAGAGGAAGTAAAAAAGGCAGTATGGGATTGTGGTTCAGACAAGGCACCGGGGCCCGACGGTATTACTTTTGCTTTGGTTAAAAGGTTCTGGAATGAGTTAGAGAAATACGTTATGGATATGATGGATCAATTTCATATGCACGGTTCAATTCAAAAATCCTATAGTGCTTCGTTTATATCACTAATTCCGAAGGTTTCTGACCCCGTCTCATTATCAGACTTCAGGCCCATATCGTTGATTGGCATAATCAACAAAATCATCTCCAAAGTTTTAGCCAATCAGTTAAAGGGGGTCCTCAATAGTATCATTTCACAAGAGCAGTCTGCGTTTGTGGCCAATCATAATATAGTGGACGGACCTTTGGTCCTTAACGAATTTGTATCTTGGGCGAAAAAACAAAAGAAGAAGATATTTCTTTTCAAAGCGGACATCGAGAAAGCCTACGATACCCTTAGCTGGAAATTCTTGATTATGATACTTACACATATGGGGTTTCCCTCTAGGTGGAATACATGGATTATGGGCATTTTTGTCACACCCCAACCGATGGCGGAAACATCGGGATGAGACGAAGTGTGTATAGATTGCTCGAGACTTCATAACACTATGTGACAATATTTAATTAAATTCAAATTTCATTGCAAGTGCTAAATTGTCATACAACATTTAAAATAGAAATAACAACATTGTTCAATTTTCAACTTAACATCAAAAGATAAATAGATTAAAGGTGTGTATCTAGTCCATCCTAACTTGATTCCTTCATAATCTTGACTATCAACCTGCAACATGTATTAAAATAAAATCAACAAAAAGTTGGCGAGTATACAAGTTTGATACATATTATAACATAGAATAAAAGTGCTCATATCCAACATGATTCATAATAAAATAGTTTCAGCCATGCTAGTTCACGCAGTCCAAGTGATAGCCCAAGTTTCCAATGCGTTAAAGTGCCTATCCCAAAGTTTCACGGGAGGTTAAAATGATACCTCCTAACAATACCCCTCGAGTACAAATGGGGGAGGTGCATTACTCCTATAGCGCTACTAATTGTTAGGGCGGAACTACACACAGGGATTAAACGTTTACATAGCACAAAGTAGTATCCCAAGTTTCATGTTTCATGTTTAAACGGATAGAGTATGTTTCAAATAAGTTTCAAGTGTCACGTGTTTGAATATAGAATACATGTTGCATCCCAAAAGTGTTTAAAGCAAAAAGGGATCGAGTATACTCACAATATTGCATATACTTTCCGATTATCCAATGTGAGGAAGTTGACGAGTTTAGAAGGTTGAATGTGTAAGGGTTAAACTTCGAGTATGTTTAGAGTCGAGATTCGGACTTAGATTCAAAGAATGACAAAGTATGTATTAGGAAAATATTCACTATGGTATTAGCACTTGTCTTGACACTATGGTAATCCTTAAGGATTATATATGATTTCATAGGTTCAAGACCTATTAGAATCGTGATAAGGAACTACACACATAGTGAGAAACTTATTAACTTGGTAGTAGATTTATATAATCACTATCAAGGGTTCGGTTTATAATATATACATAATTATAATATATACATAATAATAATATATACATAATAATAATATAGTTAGCCACGTAGGAGGCGGGAGGTTAAACCTTCCACTTGGTTACCTCTTGGTGTCATATGAGTTATGTAGGAGGCGGGAGGTTGAACCTTCCACTTGGTTACCTCGATTGTTATGTTAATATATAGGTTATGTAAGAGGCGGGAGGTTGAACCTTCCACTTAGGAACCTCATAAGTATGTTCATGAATTAAAGGTACAATTATACTAAACAAAACATCAAGTGATGTGTGGACTTGTATGTAAGTTAGCCCAAGCTAACTAAGTAGTCACACCATCTTCAAGTTCAAGACTTGGCACCACTTGTGAGTTAATAACTCTATTAAAACAGAAAGTTTAGAGTGTTTAGACACTCTTATTAAGTGTAAAACAACCTTGGTTTGGCTTTACTAATCATACAATAGACTAGAAGCATAAGAACACAAGTTTGTTTGAAGTATACAAGAGTTTAAGAAAGTTTCAAAACAAAACAAAAAGTTTATGAACAATTTCGGGGCAATTCCAGGTCTGATTTCTCCCAGGAGAAGTCAAGGAATCAAACCCCATGATTATACAAGCAAGTAGGAAAAAGAATCAAGTAATTTGGTTGAGTTTTGAGCAAGTTATGCTCACTTTTGCATGCAAGGGTGAATCTGCCCGAATTTCAACTTTGTAAGAGATTTGAGAGTGATTTAGGAGAGATTAGAGAGTTGTCAAAGTGTTTAAGGCCTTAGGGAAGGTGTGTATTTATAGGGAATGAGTTTGGGGTTGGTGTAGAGGTGTAAGAACTGCTCAATTATCGTCTAGGAGTCAAAACCGTGTGATTTACGTTCAAATTTGTGAAGTTGGCAAAATTCTGATGTCTGCAGACATGCTTGCGCATCTCAAGGCTGATATGGTTACGATGCGCAAGGCTATAACTTTCAGAAATTTACAATTTAGTCCCTGGAGTTTGTAATTAGGGCTTTTAAGGTGTTTTAAGGACTAGTTTTGCCATTTAAGCATAGTTTAAGGCCAAATAAAGTATGAGGATCATAATCAAAGTATAATTTAGCGTATGAAGGTCGTATTCAAGTATCGTTTATGATCGAAACACGTTTTATGCATAAGTTTCACATATTTACAAGTTTAGCACATAGTTTCCAAGAATTTCGAATAAGCATCAATTGTTCCACGAAATTGAACGTATGAGCATATATAAGGTATGTATAACATGTAATTAACAAAATACGAGTTTTAATTATGATCCACGTCTTGGATTTTACAACGGTTACAGAGAAAGAACGATTACGAGAACACAAGATTTCCAAAAGATAGAATTTCAAGCAATGGTTTCTAAATATGGAAAGTATGAAAAACGCGGGCGTTACAGTCTCCCCTCCTTTAGGAAATTTCGTCCCGAAATTTATTCAAGAGGTAGACCTATACGAACGACCCTTAAAGAGTGTAAGTATAAGAATAGCATAAGTGTTGGATAGATGGACGCAGTGTATTAAGAATGAAGTCTCGTTGTGGATAATCGGATATAATGCGTTGTGAGTTGTCTAAAGTTGTATTCGGTGTCATGTTATGTTCTGTGTTTTATCATACTTAGTAGTACACTCTATGGTTCTCATGAGCCAATCACTATAATCCCGTGTGCACCCGTGATTATATTGATCGTTGCATGATCTGCACAGCTTGCACTAGTTATGTATGAATTAGGGTATGCATAAAAAAAAATTAAGAATGTGTATGTGTAAGAATGTAGTATGTAAGCAAATCCATGCTTAAGTATGTATAGGACCCACGTAAGCGAATCACTTAGATTACGCTCGCGTATTGGTACAAATGTATGAATCATGAATATGAATGAGAGTATGAGCATAAGTATAAGTTTAAGTATGAGTATGCACGTAAAACGTATGAGTAGTATGAGTATACGTATAAGCATGAAACATATGCATATAAGTATAAGCATGAAACATATGAATATAAATATAAATACGAGCATAAGTATCAAATGTATTGTTATGAGTATGAGCATGAGTGTGAGTACGACTACTAAGGATTGCGTGTATAGTATTAATTGAAACATGGCAAATTTAAGCATGTAAAACAATCATGAAAATTTATGATGTGAACAAATTATATTTGAAACACGTCATGTAATGGATCAATTTCAGGCTCAAAATTATCAGGTAGTGGAGGTAGTGGATCCAGTTGCATACGAGCAGCTAGCATGCTTTCCAACCATTGATTTCTTTCAGTCAGCTCTTGTACTTGCCGTGACAAATCTTGGTTCTGATTGTTTAACCTAGCCATTTCAACTACCATTGAATCTGGATGTAGATCCATTTGAGGCATCGTACTTGGGCCTGCTATATCGGTTGGTGGTAGTTGTTCTACTTCGTTCAGTAGTGCTTGGAAAGACTGTGGCAAATATGATTCCGATGTTAACTGTTCTTGGAACATCAAGTTTTCATAAGTTTCTTGCAATGTTGGATCTTCCTCGATAACTATCGGTGAGGAGCTTGGTAAGAAGTTCGGTGCTAATGGTTGGGATGAGTTAGTTGCAATATGTTCTTGTATGTACGGCAGCTTTGGTTGCATATCAAATCGATAAAAAGACGAGTGGGGAAATTGCAAAAATGATTGTTGTAGATTTGGTGTGGAGGTACTGTTTAAGACAAATGGAGCTCCCCCCGACTGAGATGGTTGAGTCGGGGTTTGCCTAATGAGGTTACAATTTACAATCCCAGGTGCCTTTGGTGGAGATAGTTCCTGGATAATCTGGTCACTTAATACACCCAATGATTTAGCTATTCTAGTGATGTAAGAACCCCCCATGAGACTTTTCAGGGGGTGTGTTTGTTGACTAGAAAAATACCCAGCAAGCTCGTGGGCAATATTACAAGGAATTCGCTCGAAAATACTATGTAGATAGAAGACTTCGGAGGTACTAACCCTTCGTTGATTAATTTCGCGCCCCGTGATAGTGTTGGCCAAAACAAGGTGCATATACCGATAACGAGAGTCTTTGAAGTTTGCAGAATTATTGTTGCCGCACCATGCCTTTGATGCATGGCGTTGCCAATACTTTTTCATTTTCTCGTAGGCATAGGTGGTTAATGCCCTAGTGAAAACGGGCTGTGTAACTTCTTCATTGGTATACATACCCAGACGAACTGCGAATTCTGTTAATGACATGTTAAAATGTTATCCACAAAGCCGAAAATGAATGGATTCTTCGGTAAGACTTCTATTAGATTTGTAATAGAAAGTGGACAAGAATTCGTATACCAGTTCATCATATGATGGCTCTAGGATGTCGAAGAAACGGCGCCAGGGTGTATTATGTGGTAGTAATCTTGCCAGTGAGCCACTGGGGTCAATCATTCCTATTCGAAGCCAATCAATGCCGCTAATGGTAAAGACTTCAAGATCCTTGAGTTTTTGATACTTCTCATTAGTGGGTAGGTCAGCAAACCGGAGGAAGGGATGAATTCCTGCTGCATTTGGGGATTCAGCATGTGCTATTGGGAAGTATGCCATTTGAATATTGGGTTTAAGTGGTGAGTTTCTCCGGCGAGTGTGTGAGTGGTATGTAGTTTAAGAAGGTGTTGTGGTGATGCGAGAAGATAGAACGGTTTGGTTTTTATAGATCATGCAATTCCCGTAAAATCTGGAAATACTGTATGATGAGCCGCAAAGGTGCTACCAAAAGTCTAGGTTCACATTGATCGATAAGATGGAAATGCGGACTCTAATCGATTACCGAGAAATCAGGAGCCGGAAAGAAAATCGGCGACAGTAAGTTTGAAAAAGGACGCAGAGATTAAATTTTTTTTTTTAACAAATGATTTGTTGATGTTGAAAGGCGTCTTTGGTAAAATGACCGTATAATACCTATGAGATCTTATAAGTATATGAAGATGAAGATCTTTTGTATGGTGATATAACGTGAGTGTATGTTTTAGTGATTAAGTCGAATATGAAGTTCATAGGCAATAGCTTCATTGGACCGATTAAATTGATAGGGTAACGTAATGATTTTATTCCTACTATGGTTCACTTAAAATTTTATTCCAAAGATGAGTACAATAAACATGACAAATCATACCCTTATCATCAAACAAATGAAATACAACGGTAAAACAACGAAAATATCCAAGAATAAATATGAACCAATTTCTTCTAATGGAAGGCTAAAAATTAAGTAGTGCAGTATCACGATCAGTACTCCAGCAAACACAAGAGCCGGATGAATCATCCTTAATATTATTTTCAAAAACTTGAAGAGAGTGAGAAGGGAGAGTGTTTTGTTATGAATAAAATGAGATTTGTTGATTGGGTATTTATAGGGGGAAATATAGCCGTTTGGCAACGGCTATATAACCGTTATATATATATATACATATATATACATATATATATATATATATATATATATATATATATATATATTTGACAAAATGACTAAAATTTAAGTATAAAACTAAATCGTGCGATAATACGTTTAAGATATGTTTAAAAATCTCGTGTAGATGAGTTTAAGTGAAAATAGGTTGTAGGATAGGAAGTACGCTTGAAAAAAAAATGTATTTTGAAATCGTATACGTATGTATTTTGAATAATGATAAATAATTTAAGTATAAAATATGATCGAGTTTGCATAATGAGATATTTAGATGAGGCGTTTTGGTAACGTTCACCTAGGTAAGGGAATCACCCCTAACTCGTTGGTGAGGTCGTTTTTAAGAAAAGGGGAGTGGAGTTAATCGTCAAGGTAAAGAAATCACCCCTACCTTGATGATATATTCCCACTCGTTATTACAAGGAATACAAATTTAAATTATATGAGACCATGCATATGTATAAATGTATGAAGAGAATTTAATATGTTGTGTGTGTGAGGAGAAAATACCAAAGGTAAATTCTTAGTTGAAAGATTGCATCGTATAAAAATAAATAATATAACGCATGTTCGATTAAAATTTAGGATGGTTCCAAAACGGAACGTTGACTAACCAAAGTAGTCGAAAAGTCTTTCGAATTTGCGGAGCATGCTTTGGCCTAATAGGTGAAATACTCTTGCCGACAAGTCGGTTAACGGTATTTACCCTTCCAGTTACTACATGTCACAAATCGATCGAAATCTCGAGACTTGGCGGGAATTATGAAAATACAAGGAGTGGAACTAGTCGACAAGGTGCGGGTTTCACCCCTAACTTGGCGACTTAGTATCCTAAGTGTGGTTGGTACTCGTCGGGTCCAAAGTTAATTTCGACACATTGACGAGGGTCCACTAGAATTTTGAAATTTGAAATTTACTATTAAGATGTGGATTTCACTCCTAGCTTAATAGCGATATTTCGTGTAAAAGGAATAGGTGGATTGAGAGTCGTTCGTCAAATTGTGGGTTTCACGCCTATTTTGGTAAACTCGTCTCGTTTGTACAATATGAGTGTTTACGGATGTAGAATAGTTGAGTAAAATGTATGAGGAAAACGTATGTTGAATGTTAATAAACAAGTATAAACATGTCCAGAATAGCACATAATTAATGGGATAATAAAACAATTATTAACAACATAAGGAGGATAAGTAGATGACTTATAGTAATAAGTAAGGAAGTTATTGTACATGTGCTTATAATTAACCAAAACGGAAATTTCACAAACTAGGCACCTAGCTCAGTTGGCTAGGCGCGCGAAAGGGTGCGGCCTAGACCCAGGTTCGATTTCGGGGACGGCCGATTTCACCATTTTTTTACACTTGAGGTATGTAAGGTATAATTTATATATTGCTTAATATTAATTAATTGTACGGATAATGAGTAATTGACATATGTTCAAAATAATAATAAGTATAAGAACATAAAGCATCTCAAGAAAATAACATGTAAAGACATTTCATGAATAGCATATACGGTATAGAACCCTAAAACAAGCATTTAACACATGTTAAAACAAGTATTGATACATAAGAATAGCATTTCAGGTATCAACACATAAGAGGCGTTTCAAAATTTGCACATAAGGATGATCCAAAAGAGTAGCATGTGAAGCAGTTTCAAGCAATACACAAGAATAAAGCTCTAAAACTATAGGCTAGGTTAAAGCATTCCTACTTTTCCTAATTCCCTATAGTTATGGCTCTGATACCAATCTGTCACACCCCAACCGATGGCGGAAACATCGGGATGAGACGAAGTGTGTATAGATTGCTCGAGACTTCATAACACTTTGTGACAATATTTAATTAAATTCAAATTTCATTGCAAGTGCTAAATTGTCATACAACATTTAAAATAGAAATAACAACATTGTTCAATTTTCAACTTAACATCAAAAGATAAATAGATTAAAGGTGTGTATCTAGTCCATCCTAACTTGATTCCTTCATAATCTTGACTATCAACCTGCAACATGTATTAAAATAAAATCAACAAAAAGTTGGCGAGTATACAAGTTTGATACATATTATAACATAGAATAAAAGTGCTCATATCCAACATGATTCATAATAAAATAGTTTCAGCCATGCTAGTTCACGCAGTCCAAGTGATAGCCCAAGTTTCCAATGCGTTAAAGTGCCTATCCCAAAGTTTCACGGGAGGTTAAAATGATACCTCCTAACAATACCCCTCGAGTACAAATGGGGGAGGTGCATTACTCCTATAGCGCTACTAATTGTTAGGGCGGAACTACACACAGGGATTAAACGTTTACATAGCACAAAGTAGTATCCCAAGTTTCATGTTTCATGTTTAAACGGATAGAGTATGTTTCAAATAAGTTTCAAGTGTCACGTGTTTGAATATAGAATACATGTTGCATCCCAAAAGTGTTTAAAGAAAAAAGGGATCGAGTATACTCACAATATTGCATATACTTTCCGATTATCCAATGTGAGGAAGTTGACGAGTTTAGAAGGTTGAATGTGTAAGGGTTAAACTTCGAGTATGTTTAGAGTCGAGATTCGGACTTAGATTCAAAGAATGACAAAGTATGTATTAGGAAAATATTCACTATGGTATTAGCACTTGTCTTGACACTATGGTAATCCTTAAGGATTATATATGATTTCATAGGTTCAAGACCTATTAGAATCGTGACAAGGAACTACACACATAGTGAGAAACTTATTAACTTGGTAGTAGATTTATATAATCACTATCAAGGGTTCGGTTTATAATATATACATAATTATAATATATACATAATAATAATATATACATAATAATAATATAGTTAGCCACGTAGGAGGCGGGAGGTTAAACCTTCCACTTGGTTACCTCTTGGTGTCATATGAGTTATGTAGGAGGTGGGAGGTTGAACCTTCCACTTGGTTACCTCGATTGTTATGTTAATATATAGGTTATGTAAGAGGCGGGAGGTTGAACCTTCCACTTAGGAACCTCATAAGTATGTTCATGAATTAAAGGTACAATTATACTAAACAAAACATCAAGTGATGTGTGGACTTGTATGTAAGTTAGCCTAAGCTAACTAAGTAGTCACACCATCTTCAAGTTCAAGACTTGGCACCACTTATGAGTTAATAACTCTATTAAAACAGAAAGTTTAGAGTGTTTAGACACTCTTATTAAGTGTAAAACAACCTTGGTTTGGCTTTACTAATCATACAATAGACTAGAAGCATAAGAACACAAGTTTGTTTGAAGTATACAAGAGTTTAAGAAAGTTTCAAAACAAAACAGAAAGTTTATGAACAATTTCGGGGCAATTCCAGGTCTGATTTCTCTCAGGAGAAGTCAAGGAATCAAACCCCATGATTATACAAGCAAGTAGGAAAAAGAATCAAGTAATTTGGTTGAGTTTTGAGCAAGTTATGCTCACTTTTGCATGCAAGGGTGAATATGCCCGAATTTCAACTTTGTAAGAGATTTGAGAGTGATTTAGGAGAGATTAGAGAGTTGTCAAAGTGTTTAAGGCCTTAGGGAAGGTGTGTATTTATAGGGAATGAGTTTGGGGTTGGTGTAGAGGTGTAAGAACTGCTCAATTATCGTCTAGGAGTCAAAACCGTGTGATTTACGTTCAAATTTGCGAAGTTGGCAAAATTCTGATGTCTGCAGACATGCTTGCGCATCTCAAGGCTGATATGGTTACGATGCGCAAGGCTATAACTTTCAGAAATTTACAATTTAGTCCCTGGAGTTTGTAATTAGGGCTTTTAAGGTGTTTTAAGGACTAGTTTTGCCATTTAAGCATAGTTTAAGGCCAAATAAAGTATGAGGATCATAATCAAAGTATAATTTAGCGTATGAAGGTCGTATTCAAGTATCGTTTATGATCGAAACACGTTTTATGCATAAGTTTCACATATTTACAAGTTTAGCACATAGTTTCCAAGAATTTCGAATAAGCATCAATTGTTCCACGAAATTGAATGTATGAGCATATATAAGGTATGTATAACATGTAATTAACAAAATACGAGTTTTACTTATGATCCACGTCTTGGATTTTACAACGGTTACAGAGAAAGAACGATTACGAGAACACAAGATTTCCAAAAGATAGAATTTCAAGCAATGGTTTCTAAATATGGAAAGTATGAAAAACGCGGGCGTTACAATTTTGTTCTCGGGTAAAGCTTCTGTCCTCGTAAATGGAACTCCAACGGGCGAATTCCAATACAAGAGGGTTTTAAGACAAGGTGACCCGCTATCACCCTTCTTGTTCACTATTGCTATGGAAGCTCTCCATATACTTATGGATAGAGCAGTGAGCTCCGGTAAGTTTTAGGGTTTAAAACTGCCTAATAATGGGCCGTACCTGTCTCACCTATTTTTCGCAGACGACTCCATTTTCGTGGGTGCATGGGATGAGGGCAACCTGAAAACATTAAGGCGTGTGTTGAGGATTTTTTTACATGATGTCGGGATTAAAGGTTAACCATAACAAAAAGCTTTTTGTACGGTATCGGGTTGAACGAAGAAGATATTGGTAATATGGCTTCTGTTCTGAACTGTAAAGCCGGGTCTCTACCGTTCACATACTTAGGATTGAAAGTTGGTGCGAATATGAATAGAGTGGTCAACTGGAAAGAGGTAATAGATAAGTTTAACAAGAGATTATCTAATTGGAAAGCAAAGTTATTGTCATTCTTAGGGAGGGTTACGCTTGTTAAATCGGTTCTGGGCTCCTTACCAAACTACTTTTTATCACTATATAAAGCTCCGAAGGCTATCCTAAAAAAACTCGAAGGAATAAGAAGAAGGTTCCTATGGGGTGGGTGTGGAGTTTCAAACAAAATTCGTTGGATGAAGTGGGAGAGGATCGTGGCGACTAAAAACATGGGCGGACTAGGTATCGGCAGGATTAGAGAGATGAATCTGGCTCTTTTGTTGAAATGGAGGTGGAGATATAAGGAAGAACCGAAGCAAATGTGGGTTAAGTTTATTGAGGCTTTACATAAAAACAGTAGGAAAACACAAAGTGTCCCGGTAAAAAAGTCATTAACAGGTGTATGGAAAACAATTGTAGGGATTGAAGATGATTTCAAGAAGGCAAGCATTGATGCGGCCCGGAGCATTAGGAGTAAGATCGGTGATGGAAGTAAAACGTTGTTTTGGTTGGACTCGTGGGCGTCTTCTCAGCCACTTAAAGATGAATTTCCTCTCATTTTCAGCATAGCGAAGGATAATAAGAATAAAGTAAAACAAAATTACAAGGTGAACAATGGGGGAGTCCTGTGGGATTGGAACTGGAGCAGACTTCCTAGCACGATAGAAGAAAGAAGTGAATAGGAGGATCTACAAACAGTGTTATTACAGCAAGCCGTTGGTCAAGGAGAAGATACTTGGAGCTGGAAGAATAATACAGAGGAAGGTTTTTCGGTAAAATGCATTAGAAAAGAGCTGGCTGGCATTATTGACATTAACACAGTTCCGAACGGGTTCGAGTGGTGCAAGTTAGTTATGGCTAAGGTCAATTGTTTCGTATGGCGAGCGGCTGAAGGTAAGATCTCAACGCTGGAAGCTCTAAGGAAAAGAGGGATTCAGGTCGGTTCGGCATTGTGCAGTGCATGTCAGGCGGCTCCCGAATCAGCGAATCACGTCATCATTCATTGTTCGATTGCTAGGAGTGTTTGGATGCAGATGTGGTCCTGGCTGAAAGTCCCGTTCCGGGACCACTGCGAAGATCTTAAATCTCGTCTTGCCGATAAGACGGATTGGCCTCATAACAAAACAAAATCAATATACGCAATTTACCTTCTAACCGCATGGCACCTGTGGAAAAATAGAAATAACAGAATTTTCAACAACATGCACTTGGAACCTAGCAGGATTGTGGAAGAGATAAAAGAGGAGTCTTTCGACTGGATAAGGATCAGATCAAGACGCACAAGGATAACATGGAACGAGTGGAAGAACTTTTCATTTATGGAGTAAAGATTACGAAGGTTCATGTTTAGTTTTCTTGATTTATTTCTCTTGATGCATTGTTTTGCTTCCCTGGACTATGTATTTGACTTGGTTCTGCGACTTCATAGCGTCTCGCTATATGTCGTTTTGCCCTTGATTTATCTTGAATAAAGGTTCCATTGTTGTTGTTCAAAAAAAAAATTAATGTGTCACTCTGTTGCTGGGAAGTCTGCAGTCTGTTTGTTCTTAGCAGTGTAGTATCTATTGTCTGTTCTTTGTTCTGTTTGGTGGATTGTTTTTTTTGAATGGTGTATGGTTAGGGTATTGCTAACCAGGTTAATAGTTAGTATCATGAAATTATTATTAAAATTTCCCCTGGATTTGAACCGAGAACCTTCAAGAGAAGCAAAGATTATCACCCCCAACCACTAGACCAAGAGATCATTGGTTTATTTGGTGGATTGTATGTGTGGTGAGGCCCTATAGTAGATTTGGTGCATTTTTAATTGTGACACTAACGTGTCACACATTTATGACCGAACCCATTCAACACAAACTGTAACACCTGTGCCTCCACGGCCATCAAACAAATACCAAACCAATGAAATATTGTATTTCATACTTGGGATTTGTAAAAATATTTGTATCATTTGCACATATCAATTTCTGTTCAATTCCAAACTCTAAATCGCTTTCTGGAAGGTTATACGCGCACTGATGCGTAAATATAACCAGTTTAATGCAACAAACACTCCGGAATAGTGACATAGACTTAACATACCTTAAATAACCTTTGCATAACTTAGAAATAAGTTTTGAAGGCTTTGGTATGGCAAAATCAAGTTAATACGCTTACAGGGACTAAAGTTGACAAACTGCGAAAGTATGCCAATTTGAACTGTAACAGACATTCCGGAACATGACCATAAGTTAAACACACCTTAAATATCCTTTACATAGCTTAGAAATAGGCTTTAAGGGGTTCGGTGTGCTAAAATAAACTTTTGGGTCATTCAGGGACTAAAAGTGTCAAAAAGTGCACAAGTTTGCATTTTCGCGCATAACTTACGTTCTGAATACATCCGGACATCCAAAAATTTATGTAAGCACTAAAATATTTTATTTTAGTGTTTGGCATAAGAAAAATCCATTCGTCGCGTCATTTGGATCGTTTTTCGCGCTTGTGCGCATTCCGTCGTAATTAAGCGAACATCGCGTTCGTACGACCAAACGAACTAACATCCGACATATTTTTGAGCATGTTTCATGTCCACAATGTTTAGGCATCATTTTAGGGCCTTAAAGTTGGCTTTACGGGCCTTAGAAGTGTCGGGAATGGCCTTAAACACGTGCAGGGGCTGAAACTGTCATTTCTGAAACATAATTTCTGATCAGAAGCCTCAGGCGGCCCGCCTGAGCCTTATCTGATCCTGAAGCGGGCCGCGTCCGCAATCCTGACCAGATTAACTGCATTTAACAGCAGTTTGCAGCTGTTTAATCCTCCACCACACATTCACACATGCTTAGTCAGCTGATAAGGATCAATTTTAGTCACCATAAGGTTCCGACACTTGTACGGATGCGATTAAAGCACGGTTTCCATGAAACGATCTTAACGGTTACCCGAAAACTATATATACCCATCCACCCCCATTGCATAATTCACTAGAATTCTGATTTGAGGAGCTCTAAGTTGAAACCTTTGTTTCATACCTGAGCTACTTGGATCGGGATTAGCATTCGGGGACCCTTCGTAAGTATTCTTTCGTTCTTTTATCGTTTTCGAGTCCGAAAGTCAAACTTTGTTTGACTTTCAGCGTTGACCAGCTTATGGTCAATGCGAAGTTCGTTTGAACTTCGCAACGTGATTGTAATCACGATGGTTATAGTCCCTTGGGACTATGCCTACTGATTACCACGTTGTCTAGGGTCGTAAGGGTAAGCGATCTAATAAATCGCTTATACCTTCGAACCCGACCCAGTTTGGTCGATCATTAGGATCCGACCAAATACATTAGGTGACCATAGTATATAGGGAATAACCTTCCGAGGTTATACCTTATGGTCACATCGCTTGAGTAGTTGTATGATAGGTAGTTTATATGCCTTAGGTAAATTACCAGAATACCCTTTTCATGTATAATTGGTAATTAAGCATATGTAACCTAAAATTTTGTCACATAACTGATTATGTAACATGTTTAGGCATATAACACTTGTCATAGGACTAGTTAGGCGGTCCGAACGCGTTTCACGCGAACGACGCGTTAAAGTAGCATAAGCTACCTAAACGGGTCGTAATGGGTCGAAAGCACTTAGGTTAAGTTTCAATTAGTATGTAGGCTTTGTTAAACCATATGACACGAGTCTCTATACTCGTTTGGTTTACGAACCCTCATTCTATCAGATCTTCCGATTTAGGTCCGGTTATTAACATAGTTACCTATATTAGGTGCCGTTTGATATCCGCGATCTCTAGCATTGTTTGGTTGTTACTCAAGGACTACTGAGCAATCTCAAGTGAGTACATAGACCCCTCTTTTACTGTTTTCCAAACTGTTTTGGGGTGGAACACATGTGCCTACTTGTTACTTTCATGCTTTCCTGTTTTCACATCATATACTTGCTATGTTTATTAGTACATTTATAGTACATGATTTCATTATGTTTTATGCTACGTATGTCCATTTAGTACATACTTAGTACATTATTTTACATTGCATCTCTGTTGCATATGTTCCAGTAACATATGGACACATTGTTTTACAGCTCTACCTTGTATGTTTACTCTAGCATACTAGGTACATTATCTTCATAAAACATGCTTACATTTTGGTATGACATTTGGTTTGTTTAAATGATACAATGTACATTCATTAACACCGATCATGCCGCTCGGTAGTAGGTAGTGGTACCATAGGACTTGACAAATCCCATTCCGGAAATCTCGGGTTTGTTTGGACGTAAGGAATGACCGAATCCGAATACATATTCTTTTGATAACTCATTTTTACATAGTTATCCGACTGTCTCAAGGCTTGGATGTATGAATTTTCACAATACCGCATAAATGTCTATATCAGTATAGCATGCATTTACTACAAAAAAACATAGCTTTGATTTAAACCAAGTTTTACTTCAATACTTTGTTTTTGTACATTTTTTACTTATGGTTTAAGTAGTCTTATTTTACTTACCATACATATCATTTTGGTTACACATTACTTGACTAATTTTGGACTATAAACATTTGACACGGTTTATACAAGGACTTTTGACTATTGGTTTAAACATGGACTTTATACATTGGTGTTTTGTTTGGGTAAGTGATTTAAGTAACGAGGCATGCGTAATATGATACAAGCATGGTGGATACGCCGCTGGTACTTCCTATATATAACTGTTTGTATGGTATTACTTATCGTAGCGTTATTTGAATCATTTCAGTTTATGACATATAACATTTTATACAAATAACATACTTTTCACAATACATTGTTTTACAAACAACTTAACTTATACAAACTCATTTTACATGGTTATCCATTTAACCATGAATTATTCTCTTATTTATACGTATCATCTGAACTTATTGTTTTTCAAATGATTTACAAAGACAAAGCAAATTACAAGGTTCATGACCGACTGTTATTAAACAATTTCTTAAAATTAAGTCATGAATCTTATTTTCACAAAACCTATGTACTCGCCGGCATTTTTATGCTGACGTACCTATTTTCACATGTGTTTCAGGAAATGAAGCATAGGATTGATCAAGATACACTTAGGCGGACATGGGCCTTAGTGACAATAAAAGATGCAAGACTAGTTATTTATATTATGTTTCTTTGATTGTCAAGACATTGTAACTCGTGTATTCAATAAAACAGTATTTCAATTTCCATGTGTTATGAAACAATAATTCTGTTACAACACTCCCCGATGTTTCCGCCATGTTTTGTTGTTTTACGTGGTCGGGGTGTGACAGAAGAGTTGGTATCAGAGCTCATGGTTATAGGGAATTAGGTTATTAGTAATGCTTTGACCTAGTCTGTAACCTTTCTAGGACCCTAACGCGAGTTTACTTGCGTTTAGTCATAAAACAATACTGTCACCTATCCTTAGGCGACAACCACAACAAGAACATAAAATTCAAAACCGCTTTGAAAACTAATCATCTGTTCTAGGATGATTGATTACTAGGTTTTGAACCCTCTATTGTAAGGTTTTGAACTCTCTATTATATGGTTTTGAACCCCTTTGAGTTTTCAAAATCTCGTCAAGGTTTTGGGTTTTAAATAATGTGAACACGTGCAAACTGGAAGGGTGAATGCCTGTATTCTGGGTTTTCTGTCTAGGCAAGCACTTCGTATACATCTCATCAGACGCGAGACCAGTTGTGCTTACCTGGGAATTCTTGGGATGAGTGTTCACTTATAGGCGAGCATGTCTTCGCGATACATTATTTTTGACCCATTTACTTTGATTTGTCACCATCTCATTTGTTTGCCTTAGGTAACAAACAAATGATCACAATTTTCATTTGTTACCATTCTGTATTGATTATCCAATAACCTTTCACTTGTTCCTTCCAATGTCTTTCATTTTCTTCTAGAATGTCTATTCCTCTCAGCACTGGTCAAATGTCCGAGCGAACAGCCAAATTTGTCCAGCAAATAGGCGAAGTGATTCAGAAGACTGTGGATTTAGGCATTGCCATGGCTCGTCTCAACAATGAAGCCACTCAAGAGCCACCAATGGAAGCATAAGTCAAGCCAGCACCAAAATCAAGGAAGCGTAAGGCTTCAAGGAAACCCGCAGTAGTTACACCTAATCAAGCGGGACCTAGCCAAGTGACAGCACTACCAGTCAGGAAGCCATACAACGGAACTGCACCTTTGTGCAACCAATGTAGCCTCCATCATCATGCTATTGTGAAGTGCCGCAAATGCCAGATTTGTGGACTTATAGGTCATACAGCAAGGGTTTGCCCAACTGCAGCTGTACCAAATCAAGCTGGCGACCATCCTGCTCAAGCTCGTTTCTCACCGGGGTCTTGCTACAACTGTGGCGAGATGGGCCATTTCCGGAGGGATTGCCCAAAGCTTGCTAATGCAAATCCAACCCACGGATGAGCAATTGGCTGATTTGAGGATGTTGCCATCTTATGCTTTTGTTTCTTCTGTTTTCTTGTAATGTGAAACAATCTGTTTTGTTCATAAATAAATTGTTGTTCACAATTCTGATTTACGAGTGTAGTTACATGTGTGTATGACTTTTCCTATGATACCTACATCAAGGAACTATGCTTCTTACAAACTACTCTTGTGATTTTCTCTTTCAAATGATCGCTCATGATTCCCACGAAAATTTTAAGTACTCGTTTCACTCTAAGAAACAAAGTACAGAAAATAAAGTGACATTATGAGTAATCATGCTTCTGCACATCAGTGCCTTTGAATCCTTGGTTAGATAACCGAGGGTATTTCCAAATCTCATACCCATTACGTTTTGATTTTCAACATATACAGTACGAGTATTTCAAAAACAATCTTCATGATCTCAAAACATTTCATATAGTTTGAAAACAATTTTTCTAGATGCATTGTCTATGTTATTTCAAAAACATTGGCCATGTTATCAAAACCAACCTTTATAATTTCAAAATATTTCATATAGTCTGAAAACAATATTAACACAGTACATTTTCTTATCAAGTGCATGATTTCGAAAAGCATCATTCATATTTTCAAAAACCTTATACATAATTTCGAAATTCATCTTGCATGATTTTAAAACATTTTGTAAATATATCTACCTAATACACCTACTTTATGATTTCAAATGTATTATATATAAGGTTTCAAAAACGTTAAACACATTTTTCTTAAAAGAACCCCATGCATAGTTTTCAAAAATATTTTCCTCATACATTGACTTAACCTTCAAATTCTGCTTCATATGTCGCCTTGACATATCTAGCATCTCAACTTCATAAGCATTTTACTACATGTTTTGACCTAAGCATATCAAGTGCAAGGTTTCAAAACATCTTCAACTTCTAAAATCCATAAGGGATCTTTTTGTCTTCACATTTAGACCCTTGTGGATAATTATCATTCAAATCAGAGTCCTTAATTGGATTCCTTGTGTACCTAAATTCGAACATTTCGGTTCCTTATAATCGAAATCGAATTTTTCTTTTAAAAATCTTTCTATCTTTATAGTTAGATTCTTGATAATGTTTAAAGTACCAAATGAAATCCAAGGAATGGATTCCTAGTGTGCTTTAAATACATGTGCGCTGTTAGCAGAACAAACTTCTAGTTAAACAATTTTGTGGTTATGTGACTATGTGTTTATTCATCTTATGTTTTCTTTTATGCATTTTGGGTTTTTATACTCTGGATATTCGTTATCCAAATCCTCGTAGAATTTTTCATATCTTCATATGAGGGATTCGTAGTAGGATATTCAAAAAGGTACTATCTTAAATCCTTAATGGGCTTCTATGTAATAGTTAAGACCCTTGGATTATATACTACCACTCCATGATTCATAAGAGACCCTTTTGGTGGTCTAGTAAAAAAGGATTGATTTACAATTTGGTTAAAGAATGACATCCAGTAATGTAGCTGAACAGACTCCTTGATAGTCTATTTAGATCATTTATTGATTTAATTAAAAGGACTCTATGGCGGTCTAGTCACACTCATTACAGGATTGTTCATTTGGTTTTACCCTACACATTATAAAATAGACTGTGTGAACTATGCAAGGAATTGTCTGATTATGGACGCGTACATAATTATGAAATTTAGTGCACAGAAACCCAGTAAGATTTATTATGTGTAAGAACCAATAGTGACAACAATAACGAAATGAGAACGATGTAATGAAGGTACGGTGGACGCACCAATGACGCTTTATATACTTGTATATAAGTATCCCTCTTACATTGCAAACATGATGTTATTAAAGTTACTAGAAGTTCAGAACCCTAACCAATGTTGTTTGATCTTTTCAACTCCATGTTTTAAACTCTCACAAGTTTCCTCTAAATAAAATTTCGGGACGAAATTTCCTAAAGTAGGGGAGACTGTAACACCTGTGCCTCCACGGCCATCAAACAAATACCAAACCAATGAAATATTGTATTTCATACTTGGGATTTGTAAAAATATGTGTATCATTTGCACATATCAATTTCTGTTCAATTCCAAACTCTAAATCGCTTTCTGGAAGGTTATACGCGCACTGATGCGTAAATATAACCAGTTTAATGCAACAAACACTCCGGAATAGTGACATAGACTTAACATACCTTAAATAACCTTTGCATAACTTAGAAATAAGTTTTGAAGGCTTTGGTATGGCAAAATCAAGTTAATACGCTTACAGGGACTAAAGTTGACAAACTGCGAAAGTATGCCAATTTGAACTGTAACAGACATTCCGGAACATGACCATAAGTTAAACACACCTTAAATATCCTTTACATAGCTTAGAAATAGGCTTTAAGGGGTTCGGTGTGCTAAAATAAACTTTTGGGTCATTCAGGGACTAAAAGTGTCAAAAAGTGCACAAGTTTGCATTTTCGCGCATAACTTACGTTCTGAATACATCCGGACATCCAAAAATTTATGTAAGCACTAAAATATTTTATTTTAGTGTTTGGCATAAGAAAAATCCATTCGTCGCGTCATTTGGATCGTTTTTCGCGCTTGTGCGCATTCCGTCGTAATTAAGCGAACATCGCGTTCGTACGACCAAACGAACTAACATCCGACATATTTTTGAGCATGTTTCATGTCCACAATGTTTAGGCATCATTTTAGGGCCTTAAAGTTGGCTTTACGGGCCTTAGAAGTGTCGGGAATGGCCTTAAACACGTGCAGGGGCTGAAACTGTCATTTCTGAAACATAATTTCTGATCAGAAGCCTCAGGCGGCCCGCCTGAGCCTTATCTGATCCTGAAGCGGGCCGCGTCCGCAATCCTGACCAGATTAACTGCATTTAACAGCAGTTTGCAGCTGTTTAATCCTCCACCACACATTCACACATGCTTAGTCAGCTGATAAGGATCAATTTTAGTCACCATAAGGTTCCGACACTTGTACGGATGCGATTAAAGCACGGTTTCCATGAAACGATCTTAACGGTTACCCGAAAACTATATATACCCATCCACCCCCATTGCATAATTCACTAGAATTCTGATTTGAGGAGCTCTAAGTTGAAACCTTTGTTTCATACCTGAGCTACTTGGATCGGGATTAGCATTCGGGGACCCTTCGTAAGTATTCTTTCGTTCTTTTATCGTTTTCGAGTCCGAAAGTCAAACTTTGTTTGACTTTCAGCGTTGACCAGCTTATGGTCAATGCGAAGTTCGTTTGAACTTCGCAACGTGATTGTAATCACGATGGTTATAGTCCCTTGGGACTATGCCTACTGATTACCACGTTGTCTAGGGTCGTAAGGGTAAGCGATCTAATAAATCGCTTATACCTTCAAACCCGACCCAGTTTGGTCGATCATTAGGATCCGACCAAATACATTAGGTGACCATAGTATATAGGGAATAACCTTCCGAGGTTATACCTTATGGTCACATCGCTTGAGTAGTTGTATGATAGGTAGTTTATATGCCTTAGGTAAATTACCAGAATACCCTTTTCATGTATAATTGGTAATTAAGCATATGTAACCTAAAATTTTGTCACATAACTGATTATGTAACATGTTTAGGCATATAACACTTGTCATAGGACTAGTTAGGCGGTCCGAACGCGTTTCACGCGAACGACGCGTTAAAGTAGCATAAGCTACCTAAACGGGTCGTAATGGGTCGAAAGCACTTAGGTTAAGTTTCAATTAGTATGTAGGCTTTGTTAAACCATATGACACGAGTCTCTATACTCGTTTGGTTTACGAACCCTCATTCTATCAGATCTTCCGATTTAGGTCCGGTTATTAACATAGTTACCTATATTAGGTGCCGTTTGATATCCGCGATCTCTAGCATTGTTTGGTTGTTACTCAAGGACTACTGAGCAATCTCAAGTGAGTACATAGACCCCTCTTTTACTGTTTTCCAAACTGTTTTGGGGTGGAACACATGTGCCTACTTGTTACTTTCATGCTTTCCTGTTTTCACATCATATACTTGCTATGTTTATTAGTACATTTATAGTACATGATTTCATTATGTTTTATGCTACGTATGTCCATTTAGTACATACTTAGTACATTATTTTACATTGCATCTCTGTTGCATATGTTCCAGTAACATATGGACACATTGTTTTACAGCTCTACCTTGTATGTTTACTCTAGCATACTAGGTACATTATCTTCATAAAACATGCTTACATTTTGGTATGACATTTGGTTTGTTTAAATGATAGAATGTACATTCATTAACACCGATCATGCCGCTCGGTAGTAGGTAGTGGTACCATAGGACTTGACAAATCCCATTCCTGAAATCTCGGGTTTGTTTGGACGTAAGGAATGACCGAATCCGAATACATATTCTTTTGATAACTCATTTTTACATAGTTATCCGACTGTCTCAAGGCTTGGATGTATGAATTTTCACAATACCGCATAAATGTCTATATCAGTATAGCATGCATTTACTACAAAAAAACATAGCTTTGATTTAAACCAAGTTTTACTTCAATACTTTGTTTTTGTACATTTTTTACTTATGGTTTAAGTAGTCTTATTTTACTTACCATACATATCATTTTGGTTACACATTACTTGACTAATTTTGGACTATAAACATTTGACACGGTTTATACAAGGACTTTTGACTATTGGTTTAAACATGGACTTTATACATTGGTGTTTTGTTTGGGTAAGTGATTTAAGTAACGAGGCATGCGTAATATGATACAAGCATGGTGGATACGCCGCTGGTACTTCCTATATATAAGTGTTTGTATGGTATTACTTATCGTAGCGTTATTTGAATCATTTCAGTTTATGACATATAACATTTTATACAAATAACATACTTTTCACAATACATTGTTTTACAAACAACTTAACTTATACAAACTCATTTTACATGGTTATCCATTTAACCATGAATTATTCTCTTATTTATACGTATCATCTGAACTTATTGTTTTTCAAATGATTTACAAAGACAAAGCAAATTACAAGGTTCATGACCGACTATTATTAAACAATTTCTTAAAATTAAGTCATGAATCTTATTTTCACAAAACCTATGTACTCGCCGGCATTTTTATGCTGACGTACCTATTTTCACATGTGTTTCAGGAAATGAAGCATAGGATTGATCAAGATACACTTAGGCGGACATGGGCCTTAGTGACAATAAAAGATGCAAGACTAGTTATTTATATTATGTTTCTTTGATTGTCAAGACATTGTAACTCGTGTATTCAATAAAACAGTATTTCAATTTCCATGTGTTATGAAACAATAATTCTGTTACAACACTCCCCGATGTTTCCGCCATGTTTTGTTGTTTTACGTGGTCGGGGTGTGACACAAACCCTAACTCATCTAAGTTTGTATCGAGAATGTAAAGCTAATGGATAATGTAGTCATTTTCCGGCTCATCGTTTTAGTATAGACTTTGCGGTATAATATTCCAATTTAGGTTAGGTATGATTTCATTTATTTTCTTTTTTAGAAAATAATCAGGTATTTATAACTTGTACTTAACAGTAACATTTGAATTATAATATATTCATGTCACGGCCCTCGACCCCACCCTGGGCAGGTGTCACACCCACTCATAAGCGGAAGCGCAAGGTGTGATCATGATTAGTTCTCATTGCATACGATGTAAGTAAACAAGCTATATGAATAAAATACGTACGATGTTCATCCATTGCATTGACATAAGAATAGTTTACAAGTCGCAAGTTGTTCATAAAAGACATAACAAAGTTATATTGATTCACCGCACGACTTGTTAGAAAATATAGTTTTAACATTGAGGTTTTCATTCCATCTTTCGCTCGAGGGTGGGAGATGTGAATCAAATACTCCAAAACATGATGGCATCGCATTTTTGACCATCTTGACTTCTTGAAACCGTACCGTGCAAGGATCCACTTAATTGTCTGAAATACATGTAAGTTTGAAAAGTCAACATAATGTTAGTGAATTCACGCGTTTGTATTCGTATCAAATGAATATTAAAAACATTTGAAAGCTCTTGTATAGAAAACCGGTATGTAAAAGTGTGGTATGTAAAGCGTCTATGAAATCGTTGATCATTAATGTTTTGCAAGGACATTAATATGTGTACCGACATAGGAAACACTCAACCCTTGACGATTTAGTGCCGATTCACCTCGACTGTGACATGAAAGCACTTGATGCAGCCACACAGGCCCATGAGTGGGGCTCGCCAAAACCCAGTAGATCTACCCTTTCGTTCCTCGGTCTGTATGTGATTAATGGTGCTTAAGTTCCACCCTATTCGCTCATGATCTAGGGGTGTTTCATTCCTTAGCTTAATCATACCATCGTAACATGTATTTCCCCCCGAGAGTTGTAAAACCGAAAAGCGTTTAAAAGAAAAGGGGGGCATGAACTCATAGTTTTGTGTCTGAAAGAAATGTGCTAGCAAAGCGGGTATCCAAATACGTAGTGCAACCTACAAGTGTTCTAACTCATCAGACACTTAGGTCTTTACTAGACCGTGTACACGTTGCTCATCTTGAATGTCGTTAGGTTTGTATTTGTTGTTCGTTTGGAAACCCTTGTTTATTTTTAATACGTTGGCATTTGATTTGTATGTTCGTTGTTAATATATATAATTCATATATATATATATAGGGTGGGAGTTGGCTACAAAGTCCATTTTTCCTACAAAGTGTACAAAGACATAAAACACCACAATTTCAGCCATAAAACACACTCAAACCCCACAAATAACAAAGTGAAGATTACTAAAACGTCATATTTGTGGGTTTTGTGTTGTGTTTTGGATGATAAGGTGTAACATCCGGATTTTAATAACCCGTACTATTTAGCGAATAACAAACGAAACTTGTAAGCAATGAGATGAAGTATAGTAAGTATAGTCTTTTGACACGTCGGATTCAATTTAATAAAACTTGAAGGGGGCGTATAGCAAATAATGAAACTTGAGAATTTAATTATTTGGGAACAAGATAAAATTATGTGAAAGTGGGGGACGTTAGTGTAAAATGAATGCATATCCTTTCTTTCTTAAAAACCCTAGTGCCACTTTGCAGTTCCCAACCGTCTCTCTTTACGACGCAACGACAGCAAGTTGATCCTGTTGGTTTACTCCTTGTGCATTGTAGAATTGATCTTGACCTCACCATTGAATCCAAATAGTTTGATATGCACTGCATCTAATCCACGAAATCAAGGTTGGGTGATCGGTAATGGTTCTTAAAGCAGTCTCGGTTCACCGATTCCTACTGACCTCTTCAAGTATGGTCTAGATTCAATCATTGTATCGGGAATGATTTGTTGGTTAGTTTAGCTCCATCGGTTTAGCAACCTCGTTGTGAGTCACGACTTAGCTAGGGAGAGTGTCTTTGTGCATGTAAAAAAAAAAAAAAAACCAAAAACGATAGGTAGGGGCAGTTCTGATGACATGATTGAGTGTCGATGCTCTCGTTTGTGAATTGTTGCATGGTTGGACTGTATATGTGAAGGATTGCTTGGGTGTGCGTGTGAAGGGTGATGACTTTCCATGTGAACACAGTTTGTTTACGGGACCGCGACGTTGTAATTCTTTTGGTGGTAATGAAGGTGATATGTGATGATTGTAACAAGGGCATGTGTGAGTACAGTGATGGTGGTTGGCTACCAGGTGACGAAGACGATGGTAACAAGGGGTGGTAATGATGGCATACAACAAGGATGATGGAAAAGGATAGGCGGCGATGTACGTTGTTAATTGTGGTTGCGGACGGTGATAGTGGTGTTGGTGACAATGTGTTGTGAAGGTGATGAGAAGGGGTGGTGTAGTGTCGGGTGCGATGGCGGTGGTGATCGGTTATGGTTTCGGACGGAGATGGTGTCAGTGGCCGTGGTGAGGGTGGTTGATGAGATTTGTCGTGGGTGGTAAGGGTGAGGTTGGTGGTGTTTGGTGATTTAAATGATGGTGATACGTGATGGCTAACGAAGTTAGGATTCGTATGAATTAATATTGATGATGGTGTTGAGAGTAGCATGAACATGAAGAAAGTGTACATTAATTAGTTAAGCTGAAATGGAAGATGATGGTGATAAACATGGTGCGTGAGTTATGTTGTGGTTATGGTATTGCATGCAAGATTTCATGCATACGTAATCCTGTGTGTGCATGAAGTTTGTAAATGTGTCTGTAATCCAAAGATGGTTATAGTTAATTAAATAAGGGCTATGATGCAAATGAATGGGTTGTATACGCCCACCAAGAAATTACGCCTTTACTTGTTTCTCTAGCATTCAGCGGCTCGCGCGCTTTATTGAGCTTTCGCTTGAGGACGTAGTTTGACACGATTTGCTCGTGGATTTGGAAGATTTGCAGCCGGTGAGTTCTAATCCCCCCTTTTTTTTCTTAAATATTTTCGGGGCTAGCATACATGCTTTTTACATGTTTTCATACGTGGTTACGAGTTATATATATTAACGAGTTTTGTGATTAAAATGTTTTTTAAACGTTTTCCCACGAACAATGTTTTTATACGATATGGTGATCAATCGGGCCTTATTAGTCCTGCATGGGCGAATGACATTTTATTTAGTGATGTCGAGGTCGTATAGGGATGGGGCGTGGTAGGTGTCGATATTAAAAGCACGACTTGTGGCATGATAAATTTTATTTGATAATTCTATCATAGGTTTCGAACGTTAGTGGTAGCGAGATGTTGAAGGTAGTAGTTGTCGAGTAGTTGACGTGCTTTTAACATTATGTGTGTATTTTTATGCCTTATGTCAATTAGCATCCTTGAGGTGCTTGATGTCGGTTACTCGTGATGGCGGCGTGACCTTCGGGGTGGCGTCAGATCACGAGATATGGGTTTCTAGTGATGGCGACGGTACCTTCCCGGTGGCGTCAGGTCACGAGATATGGGTTACTAGTGATGGCGGCGTTACCTTCGGGGTGGCGTCAGATCCCAAGATGTGGGTTACTAGTGATGGCGGCGTTACCTTCGGGGTGGCGTCAGGTCACAAGAAAAATCATTGAGATGTTTAAATGATTATCCCTAGTGGTAACGATGAACCCTTCGGGGTATTATGCGGGTGACGGACTCTTCGGAGTCAAATTGGAGGAGATGAAACCCTAACGAGGGTGCCCTGACGAGGGCAAATGATGATAGCCTATGGGAAACAACCGATGTGTTAGGTTCCCACCTTATGTGCTGTCGCAACCCCTGACCCCTGCCTCGGGAGGCGGGCGGCCGCGGCCTACTCAGAGATGGTGGTATCGGTGTTTATCATTATTTGGCAGCGGAAATTTCATCAGGACCGTAGTTAGGAAATATTTTATCAGAGTAAAACACCTAATTTTATAATAATAAATATGTTGGGATAAAACCCAAGTCTTTGTTACAAACATATTTATAGGAATAAATCCTATTTTATTGAAATAAAACATTTTCTTTATTTAGGTAACTTTTATAGCCACTTTTTTCAAGCCTTCAGTGCTGTCCAGCTGGCTTCTATTTGGCTTTTACATTTTGTTACCTGAAACGCGTTTAAAATCATTTTGTCAGTGGGAAATACTGGTGAGTGAATCCCAATTTAATCAAGTCAGATTTTATCCTTGTACAGTATTGAGGGCCATCCAGCAATTACATTTGTTTACCATTCTACTTTATTTACCACCCACGGTACTGTCAAACCGACTTGTGGTCATGTTACTACTCACAGTGTAGTAAGAAATTTTGTATACAAAACCCCAACATACCGACGATAATTGTAAAATTATAAATACTCAATCACTGTGAATTATAACTTAAAACATTTGAGGTTTTGTAAAAACAGTTTGCAAAAAGGTTTTAAAAAAGGAGATTGCTCACATTGCTAGTTTAGACTTTTCCTTGTGGTTTCCTGGTTATAATCTATAAATTTTAAATAATGCACACGCGTTAGTATAATAACCCAATATTTACATTAGTTATACCCTCCCCAAGATAGAACTCCAAAGACTACGTCGGGCAGAACCTCGACAACCATTACGGAGCACTAGATCAATCGGGCAGCGTATCTAATACGTAACCGGGGGTTAAAATACTTACAACGACGCAGGGCTTCGCTAATTAGGGGGTATTATTCCCGATATAATATTTCCTATGCAGAAAATTGAGAGAAAGATCGAGATTTGAACGATTTGACAACTGAAGCTGTGATCCTCTATTTATAGTGCCTGATCGGCACTTTGTCGCGCCCCGCGAAAGCTCAGGGGTGGTCTTACGCGTCCCGCGAGCTAGGGTACGTAGGGCCTAGCTTTGTCGAATCACAAGTGTAGCCTGTCCGAGTGTTATGCCACGTGGCGGGCTAGGGTTTCGCCACCCGTTACTCGGACGCGACCCGTGACAGACTCATTTTATTGTTTTTATTTTATTTTTAATTATATAAAGGTATTTTGGGACCGATTTTCGTATACAGGGTGTATTTTAAGGCGTATCGGGATGTTCTAAATATTTTAGGGGTGTCGGAATATTTTAGGAGGGTTGTTATATCCTCCCCACCTTGTTTTAGAACTCGTCCTCAAGGTCTACTGGAATAGATGTGGATATTTCCTCTGCATTTCAGATTTAAGCTCCCATGTGTATTCTGGTCCTCTCTTGGAATCCCATTTTACTTTGACTAGAACTAATCTCTTGTGTTTGAGATTCTTGGCTTTCCTGTCTTCAATCTGTAGTGGATTTTCTATAAACTTTAGCTTTTCATCTACCTCTATATCCTTAAGAGGTACTACTAATGATTCATCGGCTAAACACTTTTTGAGATTACATATATGAAATACATCATGTATTCCTGCCATTTCTTCTGGCTGTAGCTGATAAGCTACTGGTCCTATTCTTCTAATAATCTCAAAGGGTCCAACATACCTGGGGCTTAGCTTTCCTCTTTTGATGAATCTTACCACTCCTTTCTAAGGAGAAACTTTTAATAATACCTTGTCTCCTACCTGAAATTCCAACGACTTTCGCCTGTTATCAGCATAACTCTTTTGTCGATCGCGTGCTGCTTTCAGTCTTTCCTTGACTTGAATAATTTTGGCTGTAGTTTCTTGTACTATCTCGAGTCCAGATAGTTGCTTTTCTCCAATTTCTACCCAACAGACTGGGGTTCGGCACTTTCGTCAATAGAGTGCTTCGAATGGTGCAACATTGATACTGGTATGATAGCTGTTATTGTAAGAAAATTCTATTAATGGTAAATGATCATCCCAATTTCTTCCGAAATCAATTACACAAGCTCTAAGCATATCTTCCATTGTCTGAATTGTCCTTTCGCTTTGTCCATCCGTTTGAGGATGATAAGCGGTGCTTAGATTTAGCTTGGTTCCCATTGCTTTTTGGAAACTAGTCCAAAAATGAGAGGTAAAATGGCTATCTCTATCAGAAACAATAGATAAAGGAATTCCATGTAATGAAACTATTTCATTTACATATAACTTGGCTAACTGTTCCATACTGAAAGTTTCCTTCATTGGTAAGAAATGAGCAGATTTAGTTAACCTATCTACAATCACCCAGATTGTATCATTACCTTTTCGTGTCTCGGGTAATTTGGTAACAAAGTCCATTGTTATCAATTCCCATTTCCCATTTCCATACAGGCATTTCCAATTGCTGCAACAAACCTGAGGGTTTCTGGTGTTCAGCTTTGACCTGTGAACATGTTAGACATTTGGCAACATAAGCTGCTATATCCTTTTTCATTCCTATTCACCAGAAATTCTTTCTTAAGTCTTGATACATCTTATCACTTCCAGGATGTATCGTATATTTAGACTTATGAGCTTCTTCTAATATTCGGTGGCGTAGGTTTCCTAGTTTGGGTATCCACATCCTTTCTTTATGGAATCTCCAAATTCCATCTGTTCCTTGTTCTAATTCCTTAATCATTCCTTTCAATTTTTCAGTATCATCCTTGATTACTGATTCTTATACTTTTCTAATTTGTTCATTTAAATCTATCTGCAGATTTAATTTAAATGAACGTACTCTTTTTGGCTTTTCATGATACTTTCGACTTAAAGCATCGGCTACTACGTTAGCTCTTCCTGCATGATACTGGATACTATAATCATAATCACTAAGAATTTCCATCCATCGTCTTTGTCTCATATTCAACTCTTTTTGCCCAAAAACATATCTTAAACTCTTATGATCGGTGAAAATGGTAAACTTACTACCGTAAAGATAATGTCTCCAAATTTTCAGGGCAAAAATTATGGCTCCTAATTCTAAATCATGTGTTGTATAATTTTCTTCATGATTCTTAAGTTGTCTAGAAGCACAGGCTATATTCTTCTGACGTTGCATCAACACACATCCATAACCTAACTTAGAAGCGTCACAATAGACTACAAAGTCTTCAGTTCCTTCTGGTAACGCTAGTATGGGTGCGTTGGTTAATCTTTGCTTAAGAATTCTAAAGGCTTCTTCTTGTTTTGTTCCCCATTCAAATTTAACAGACATACAGGTTAACTTTATTAAGGGAATGGCTATTCTAGAAAAATCTCGGATAAATCATCTATAATAACCGGCCAATCCTAGAAAACTTCTAACCTCTGTTGGTGACTCAGGGACTTTCCATTTAGTAATTGCCTCAATCTTTGTGGGATCCACATGAATTCCTTCATGATTGACCAAATGTCCAAGAAATTGTACTTCTTCTAACCAGAATTCACATTTCGAAAATTTAGCGTAAAGCTTTTCTTTTCTTAGCAATTTTAGAGGTGCGTGCAGATGCGCTGCATGTTCCTCTTTACTTTTAGAGTAAATGAGAATATCATCTATAAAGACAATTATGAATTTATCCAAATATGGCTTACATATTCGGTTCATCATGTCCATAAATGCGGCCGGGGCATTGGTTAAACCAAATGGCATGACAGTAAATTCATAATGGCCATAACTTGTCCAAAAAGCGGTCTTAGGAATGTCCTCTTCCCGTACCTTTAATTGATGATATCCTGAGCGTAAGTCGATCTTAGAAAAGAATCGAGCTACTTGTAATTGATCAAACAAATCATCGATTCTCGGTAATGGGTACCGATTTTTAATCGTGACTTTATAATTCACGGTAATCAATGCACATACGCATTGATCCGTCTTTCTTTTTGACAAACAAGATCGGTGCTCCCCACGGCGATGAACTTGGCTGTATGAATCCTTTCTTCAACAGTTCGTCTAACTGCTTCTTTAGCTCTTGAATTTCTGCGGGTGCCAAACGGTAAGGTGCCTTGGCAATTGGTGCTGTTCCTGGTAGTAGATGAATTCTAAATTCGACTTCTCTGTCTAGCGGTAATCCTGGTAATTCTTCTGGGAATACATCTGAAAATTGAGATACTATGGGGATATCTCTTAATTCTTTTCCTTTAGTGTTAATGATTATAGAAATCATGTACACTAATGATCCTTTTCTTGCATAACTTGTTGTTTTCATTACAGAGATGAATTTTGTAGATATAGACGGCTTATCTCCTTTAATTGTGATCTTTTCACCCTTTGGTGAATTTACTTGTATTGACTTTTGATCACATAGAATACCGGCTCTATTGGTGACTAACCAATCCATTCCTAATACAATGTCAAATCCTGCCAGATTCATTGGGTAAAGATTTGCAATAAACTGTTGATTTAAGACTTCTATTCTTGCTACCTGCAAGATTTCAGTATTCTTAATGGATTCTCCATTTGCTGTTTCTACTAGACATTCTTGTTGAAGTTTAGTTAATGGTTGGTTGAGAAGTTTGCAAAATGAAGTATTAATAAAACTTTGGTTTGCACCAGAGTCAAATAATACTTTAGCAAAAACATCATTAACTAAAAACTTATCGGCAATCACGTCCGGAATCATCTTTGCTTCTTCGGCTGTCAAAACAAATACTCTAGCATTCTTAGTAGTCTTGTTGTTCATGGCTGGAGCTAGTTTCAGACAATTCGGCTTGATATGTCCTTTTTCTCCACAGTTGAAGCATACTCCATTACTTGGTTTCTTTCTACAATCTTCTTCTTTGTGTCTTGGTATCTTGCAGAAATTGCAGTAGGTGGAGCATCTTCCTGAATGCTTTTTCTTACAGGCTTTACAGTAAGGGGTAGAGGTAGAACCTATATTTTTCCAATGGTTGGAATTACCGTAGCGAAATTCTTGAGTAAGCTTTTGAGCTAGGTTCCTCCTCTGGTTTTCTTCTTGTGTACGTATCAGTTCATCGGTCAAGGTATTTGCTAGTTCTACAGCTTCTTCTATGGTTTGTAATCTAGCTGCCTTGACTACATGTCTAATTTCACTGATTAATCCCCAGATGTAACGGGAGATTAACACTGGTTCTGGTGATGCTAGGGTTGGTACTATTCTAGCATATTCAAAGAATGTAGTAGTGTAATCCTTGCTGTCTACTCCAGTCATTCTAAGGCTTAAGAATTTATTAGTTATCTGCTCCTTTTCATTAGGAGGACATAATTTCCTTTCAACCATATTCTCAAACTCAATCCATTCCATATTATAGACTCTATCACTTCCTCTAGACTGGAGAACAGTGTTCCACCATTCCAAAGCAGCGTTCTTAAACAGATTGGAATCAAACATGATTTTGTCTTCCTCTGCACACTTGCTTATTTTTAAGACTGCCTCAGTCTTTCCTAACCAGCGTAGAGCTGCAATGGCTCCTTCATTGCCCGAGAATTCTATTGGTTTACATGACCAGAATTCTTTGTAAGAACAACCATAAGACATGGTTCTTCTTCCTTTTGGAATTGGCAATTGAAGTAATGGTCCATTGTTCACGTTGTGACTGGGTTTAGTACGTGATCGCTTACTTCCACTATTACTTTTATTATTATTTTCTGCTTCCCTAACATTTTGGTTGATAGCTGGCATAGCATCTCTAATTCCTTGGGTTACTATGTGTCGAATGGCACTGTTATTTATCTGATTTTCATTATTCTGGTTTTCCCGATTTGCATCCTTGGCCATCTGGATTTACAAACAATTTCCAATTATTAATATTTCAGAGCAATATTTAATGCCAATAATAACACATCAACACATTGATCAAAATCGTCGTACATTGCGACATTTACTCTATTTTATATATTATGCGTCTATTACAATTCACAACTGGAAATTAAAATACAGTACTAGTATGCATCAGTAGTTATAAGATTATATATATATATATATATATATATATATATATATATATTCATATTATTATTATTATTACTACTTAGTGGGGGTCCATCCAATACTGCATATTGCGCTCGTCATATTTCCAGACGAGTCTCTCCCCTATCTGTCTTATCCTTTCACTTTCATCTAACAACTCCTCACCAAACGTTCGGAGTTCCTGTATGTTCTCAGTATTCATGGGTGGTGCGGGTGCTGGTATCGGGTCAGGAAACTGGGGCATCGGTTCTTCTTGAGGGTATGGGTTCTCTAGAATCTCCCTGATATATTAGTCATTATCAAAATATGGGTCAAGAGGGTCCAAGTTGGAATAGGGTGCTACTAGGTTTTGCATGGGTTCCTCTATTGGGTAAAGTTGTTGGTATTCCCTGTGGTCGTCAAACCATGGGTCATAGTCTGGATGATGGGGTGCTAGGACTCTAGGAATTTCAGCTGGGTCAAAAGCAGGTACTGGAGGTTGGTCTACTGGGTTTAATTCAATTTCCATAGGTTGTGTGGGAAATAGTGGTAACGACTGGGGTGCAATGAGTTGCTCTAGATTTGGGTCTACAGCTGTGGTAGCTAATATGTGAAAATTAGCTAATCTCCTATTGAGTATATCCTGGGTTTGAACATTCATTTCTCTATTGGCCGCTGCTAAGGCCCGCTGTTGTTGCAATTTTCTCATTCTTTTTCTATGTTCATGAGCTCCTCTGCTGAACCATCCTCTCTTCTTGGGAGGGAATGGCTCTTTAGATTGTGCTTTGAATACGAAAATCCCTTCTTCGGTGTCAACCGAATACCCCGAGGGGGTAGGCAGGGAAGAAGTTCCTTCGTCCTTAGGTGAACTTGACAGTTGACGGTAAGCGTCCGAAGGTCCTTGATCACTCATACTGTAAACTAACAAATTGTCAAATAACACAAAATAATAATTTGCACGTATGCACCTAGTCTCATTGGTTATTTCCTAACAAAATTGACAATTTCAATGTCAGCAGAACACTTCTTTAGCTGAAATTAGTGGCTGTAGCTCTGATACCACCCTCTGTCGTAACCCCCGACCCCTGCCTCGGGCGGCGGGCGGCCGCGGTCTACTCAGAGATGGTGGTATCGGTGTTTATCATTATTTGGCAGCGGAAATTTCATCAGGACCGTAGTTAGGAAATATTTTATCAGAGTAAAACACCTCATTTTATAATAATAAATATGTTAGGATAAAACCCAAGTCTTTGTTACAAACATATTTATAGGAATAAATCCTATTTTATTGAAATAAAACATTTTCTTTATTTAGGTAACTTTTATAGCCACTTTTTCAAGCCTTCAGTGCTGTCCAGCTGACTTCTATTTGGCTTTTACATTTTGTTACCTGAAACGCGTTTAAAAACATTTTGTCAGTGGGAAATACTGGTGAGTGAATCCCAATTTAATCAAGTCAGATTTTATCCTTGTACAGTATTGAGGGCAATCCAGCAATTACATTTGTTTACCATTCTACTTTAATTACCACCCACGGTACTGTCAACCCGACTTGTGGTCATGTTACTACTCACAGTGTAGTAACAAATTTTGTATAGAAAAACCCCAACATACCGACGATAATTGTAGAATTACAAATACTCAATCACTGTGAAATATAACTTAAAACATTTGAGGTTTTGTAACAACAGTTTGCAAAAAGGTTTTCAAAAAGGAGATTACTCACATTGCTATTTTAGACTTTTCCTTGTGGTTTCCTGGTTATAATCTATAAATTTTAGATAATGCACACGCGTTAGTATAATAACCCAATATTTACATTAGTTATACCCTCCCCGAGACAGAACTCCAACGACTACGTCGAGCAGAACCTCGACTCCCGTTACGTAGCACTAGATCAATCGGGTAGCGTATCTAATACGTAACCGAGGGTTAAAATACTTACAACGAGGCAGAGCTTCGCCAATTAGGGTGGGTATTATGCCCGATATAATATTTGCTATGCAGAAAATTGAGAGAAAGATCGAGATTTGAACGATTTGACAACTGAAGTTGGGATCCTCTATTTATAGTGCCTGATCGGCACTTTATCGCGCCCCGCGAAAGCTCAGGGGTGGTCTTACGTGGCCCGCGAGCTAGGGTACGTAGGGCCTAGCTTTGTCGAATCACAAGTGTAGCCTGTCCGAGTGTTATGCCACGTGGCGGGCTAGGGTTTCGCCACCCGTTACTCGGTCGCGGCCCGCGTAAGCTTAAGGGTAGTCTGTCGCGGCCCGCGACAGACTCATTTTATTGTTTTTATTTTATTTTTAATTATATAAAGGTATTCTGGGACCGGTTTTCGTATACGGGGTGTATTTTAAGGCATATAGGGATGTTCTAAATATTTTAGGGGTGTCGGAATATTTTAGGAGGGTTGTTATATGTGCTTATATATGTTTCACATTAGTTAAATGGTGGGAAAATGACAATTATTTGTGTAGTTAACGAATGATGTTCTATTGTGCAGTAGTCGAGTGATGTTAAATTGTGTAGTTGTCAGACAGGATCAAGTTACAATTGAGTTTTAGGCCATTAATTGTTATGTTCTTGATGCGAGTCGGATTGGTTCATGGTCCTATGAATTAAGATGCATTGAGGGTTATTCTTTGGTGTCTAAGTAATCTGATCCATATCGAAAAGGATTACTGGTAGGATGATTAGACCGAGGATATGGGTGGAGTCTTGGGTTGCGGGTTGGAGTCATTAAACTTTAAAATGATGTTAATATATTTTAATAAACGATGGTGCTTTTAAAATGATTGTGTTTTGGTTTTCAAATAAGGCATTTGAGATGTGTTTAAAATGCTTCAACTAAACTATTAGAACTCATTCAGCGTAGCTGACTTGTGCATGTGTGTTAGGTTGTCTTGCAGGTGTGTAACTCAAGTCGGTATTGCTCTTGGCTAGCGAAAGGAATTACTCATGATAGTGGTGGAAAGGCATTCGTTACGTCTTGAGACATGTAAACTAATGTAGTTTTTAAAATAACTTGGTACTGTTTTAATCTAATTTCCACTGTGACTTTTGAAAGAATTACATATTTTGAAATAGTACACTATGATGTAACCCGACTGTAGGGTGCCCGGTTTGGGGGCCTTACAAGTTGGTATCAGAGCAGCAGTTTAAGAGAAATATGCATTTTTAGGATGCATAAACTTAAACTGTTATGGGACCAAGGTAACGAATGCCACCACGAGTAACCGCAAGTCAAGAGGTATGTTTAATGTGTAGTGATTAGCAATTGAAATTTCCTTGTGTTGGGTCATTTTATTACGTGGAAGGTAAAACACTAGTGTGACCGTGACGGGAAATGTTTAGAACGTCTGTAGTGACATGGACAACCGATAACACTTGATCAACGTTGTTGGCTGTTTATTGTCACTTCTCATGTTCTGAGTGATTATCTGGAATGAGTCATGCGAATGTTCTGCCTTGGGTGGGTTGTTAATCACAGGTTGATGGTGGTATTATGCCTTGAGATGAAAGTGCCTTTTATTATTGTCTACTAATTATTGATGGAGTCGTTTACGAGTCTTCTTTACATGCATTTTTGTGATTTAACTGTCGGTGCGTACGTTGTGGTTGATGTTGGATTATGTGTAGTCATACATGACAATGCTTGTATAACTAGATTTGGTGTTAGCATAACCCTTGATGCAGTATAACAGTCATTGTTGACGAATTTGTGTGAATAGACTATTATGGACATAGCTTGTGTTTTGTTTGTACTCATGGTCTTGATTTCCCTTTGCACATGTATGATGTTAAAGGTGATGTTAACGGTTACTTTAGTGTAACCTATAGAAATTGTGAAGATGTGTCTAGCCTGGGATTGGTGTTTAGCATGATGATTGGTACGTCTCATGAAGGGTACGATCTTGTGATTTTTTTTCCGCTTATGTGGTTGACGAGTGGCGGTAGCCATAAAACAAGATAAACACATTTACTCAAGTTTAGAAATTGAGTGTATAACGTAAAAGGAGGGTAGTTGGTGTACTATAAAGTGAGTGTTTTATGCCTTGTCGTTTAGAATGTTATGATGGTATTGTTCTAGCATTATTAGTCTTGCGTAGGACATGTCGTGTTTAAGCTTGATAGAATACCCTTATCTTTTCTATCTTTTTTTGATGTTTTTTTTCACGACGAATGATGTGGTGGTAATACACGAGGTGTTCCGATGCCTTTCTAAATATGTGACGAGGTGTTTTTACATGATGTTTACACGCGCTATTTTAGTTGTATGTCACAAAGTTCATGAACTAGGCTACAAGAGTCGATCTGGGACGTAGTTTTGCTTGCATGTGTGGTCTGCTATGTGACTGTGAAGAAAAGACCATGTTGCTGAAAGATTCGGCACAAAGTAACGATGTGAGATGATGACTTTCGAGAAGAGCTTCTTGTGGAAATTTAAATTGACACATGTTCTAGAGAGTTAGAAAGTCTCTGACGCTACACACGATTGTGATAGATGGTGGAAGCTGCGCTTTCGTAGGTAATGGGGGCAATTGACGGACTTTATATACGCACGCGACGACGACGGCAATGTTATTGGTAGTAATAGTGACACTTGATTGTGTTTTCGGCAGTGTGCTTATATGTGATGTTTCTATGTTGTCACACCCCCAAAATCCACACGCGGGGTATCATCGCTTGGAGGCGTGACTGACCAGGATCAAGCCACCAATCATATTGAACAATGTAATTAATAATGTAAATCAACCAAACAATATGAAAGGTGTTCCAAAAACCAAAGTATAGTATCACTGTTTAGCGGAAGCATAAATGTAAAACCCAACATAAGCAATCGGTTAAAGAGTCATAAAGTTTTCATCAAAACATCCACAATCCGTGCCCACAATGACCGCGCCTCCCGTGCAAGCTCCATGAGTACCTATGGTCCTGCAAGGCATGTAACAGAAAGTCAACAACTAGTTGAGCGAGTTCACAGAAAGTAAGTTCGTTGCATAACAGCGCGTTATTAACTAAACCATTTGTATGTTCAATAGGTGGGGGCTTCCCATGTTGTATGTACTAATAGTGGGGGCTTCCCATATTTATATTTACTAGACGAGTTATACCATAAGTGTTCTTCCTAACCCGAGAACAGGATTGCGTATGTGGTTTACGTAGGCTTTACGTAAGTGCCCTTCTCAACCGAGGACAGTGGTACGCGGGGGTTTACGTAGGTTTTACGTAAGTGTCCTTCTAAACCCGAAGACAGTAGTGTGTATGCGTTTACGTAGGTTTTACGTAAGTGCCCTTCGCCACCCGAGGACAGTGGTAAGTACAAGTATACGTAGGTTTTACGTATGTGTCCTGCGCATCCGCGGACGATGGTAGGTTGTCTAGTAAGAGTGAAAGTCCAAGTAATTGTTCAATCCCATTATTCGAAACCCATTCCCAGCCCTGGGAATCCCATGCCTTGGTAAGAGTGTGAACTCACCTTGGTTTGCTCGGTATGCTAAGTTAAGTGCTCACAAGAGATCAATCACGTCCTATAGTACGCACGTATTTAAATATAAAAAATCAGTTTCGTTCGTACTGACTCGCATGCAAATCTAATTTCACAAAGTGCTTGACAGTTAACATCATGTATCACGCAACAGTTAATCATGTTCCAACAACCCATGCTACACATAACAGAACTATCAAACTAACTGGGTTTACTGAACTAACAGAGTTACACTGTTAATAAAGGTTACACTCTTAACAGAGTTACACATCATACTGAGTAAATAGAGTTAATAAAATTAATAAAATTAATTGACTAACTGAATTAATCAACTTAACTTAACGGAGTTAATAAACTAGTAATGCTATGAGCTTAACAGAATTAATAAAGTTACAAGATGAATAAGTTAACCAAGTTAACAAACTAACTAACTAGATAAGCAAACAATGATACTGAATAATCTTCACGAAAACACATGTGACAATCAAAGCTTTGACGAAATCCCTTATGGGCCGAAATCCAACTTGGGCCGAAAACACTCTTGGGCCAACGAAATCCCTTAAGTGATTTCGTTAATATGGGGATTTCGTTGGGTGTCGGATTTCATCATCAACAACATCAGTTATATAATAACTCGAACCCTAAACATCATTCACAGTCAGTTATCGATGAATCATTAAATCAAATCATGATATATGTAACATATAAACTACCAAATCATTGAGATCAAAACCATAATTAAATCATCAGATCTTTCACACCATTCATGGACAGGCACAATACAATCAATCATAACATCGGATTATAAGCACCGTTATCATACAGATCAATACAAATCGTACACTAAAAATCATTACATACTAACCGTTCATTCATGATGTCAAATAATCAAGTGATTCCAATCAAGTAATCGTAAATAATTGATAACTAACCTAAGCAGAAAGGTGGTTTCGATCAATGTATTGGACTCGATTGTTCACAACTGCCGTCGGGTTTCACACGAGAGTGAGAGAGAATGTGAGAGGTGATTTTAGGGTTTACCGAGTTTAAACTACGCGTAAAGGTTGGAAATAATATAACCGACCCACTACTGGGCCTAAAGCCCACATGATTTCGTCGACAGGCTTCTTGACGAAAACACTAAGGTGTTTTCGTCCAAGACTGATTTCGTGGGGGGGGGGGTGTTGGGCCTAACAATGACCATCCTAGGTTCCAGTTTCTTTAAACGATTGTGTGCAATTCCAACTAGAAAGAGTTACATAGACATAACTCGTGCATGCATAATCGAAGTGATAAAAGGGAACAAAGTACTCGGATTATATAAACGCGAGGTTGTTTCCCGATGACCAATTAATCAATAACCAACCCTAACCCTTCCCGTGATATCTCGATTGCCAACGGCACCAAGAACGTACGATTGAGACTAGAAATTTCAATATCAATTAACAAGTTACAAGCAATTAAACATACACTATGATATTCAAGCAACGCAAGTTATCATTCTAGAAATTCAGAAATAAACACACAAAAGTTCAAGAGAAACCTTCACCTAAGATGATCACCGAAAGTTTTAGCCGGACATAGCTTGGTGAATCATCATCACAATCGATTCAATGTTCATACGAATCAAATACATAAACCGAATGATAGAAATTGTCTCCAACCAAGCAAGAACAAGCAAAATCCCCCCTAGTGAGTTCTCTAACCGACCAATAATGAGAACATGTGAAAAGACACCATAAAACTGTTTTTAATGAGCGGTTACACTTTTTCGCGTCGCCTCCACCGTAAATTACGGCATCACCGTAATTTACGGTGATGTTCAATATGTTACGGCACAAATCTTCTGATTTACGGTGGGAAAATAGACAAAATCAGATCCACCGTAAATTACGGTGAGACCGTAATTTACGGTGACAGCCTGAATGATATGCTTTGCTTCACGTGATGATGTCTGCCGCCCACAACATGTGCGGCCCAATCACAATATTCACATGTGGCCTATGTATATGGCGGCCCAATAACAAACTAGCAGCCATCGATGATGATGAATTGCTGTTATGTTGTTTTGACTTTTGCACCTCATGTGCAGCCTTCCATGTTTTTCAATGGCCCTGCTATGTGCACATGACTTCTTTTTGTTGATGTGATGATGTTGTTGAGATGATGTGTCTCTCGAACCAAACCCACTTGTCCGATCATGAATTCAAACTGCCAACAACTACACACACCACCGCCAATTCCTCCAAGTCTGCACGTGATTTCATAATGATAATTTTCGGCCCAATGAAAGGAATCCATGTCTCATGTTCACTTAGATTATATTCTGATGATGATAATGTCGGCTTAGATGATGTGATGATGATGTTTGTTTGTTGACCATGTGCCATCAAAGAATTACAAACCCTCCTAAACCGGCCAAGCCCATGTGCGGCCCATCTCACATATGTATTCTTTTAATTATCCAAAATGTGAATATGTGGCAGCCCTCTAATTGATGATGATGATTGAAAAGAGAGTCCAATAATCACGTGAATTGTGCTTGTTTGTTTCTCCAAATCGGTCCAACAAAAAGGAGTCCATGTGATGTTTGATGATGATTATATAGTTAAGATTTGCAATTGATGTGATGTGATGTATCTCTTGTATTCTTTGAACACAAAGTCACGATGCCATTTAATTTCCAACCGTAGCCTACGCGTTCAAATTTAACCGAATTAAGCGATTTACCTGCAAAACACACGAACACTCATAGTTACTAAGTTCAAGCAAATAACCAAGTAAAGCATGGAATTTTAATCTTTTTAAACCACTTAAGGGTTGTCCTACGGACCACCCGTCAGGGGGGGGGGTGTTGGGCCTAACAGACCTCATTTGTTTTTATTAATAATACAAGGCTTATCACTAATACAAATCATATAATATATACCCACTTATAATGCATACCATAAATAAATGTACAACCACACTTTGTAAGCAACTAATAAGTCGAATAGAGACCTTGAAAACTCGAGTTGTCACATATGTGTTACGTAGCATTAGGACGTGTGGTCCTAACTCAAGTTACGAAGTTGGCGAAGGGCGTATCTTTTCCTTACGCAGGCAATTAACAATGCAACCATGTTGAATCCGTGACGATGCTAAGGGATTCAACGCCAAGTGACAATGTAATACAACGACCTGAGACAAAATAGCTTCAGGTAGAAGACTTAGCCGATGCATGTTATTGAGGGTTAGAGCAACGAAGATTGCTTAAGGGAGACAAGACGATAGATGTTAGAGGTGAAAGTTGAAAGCTAAACATCAGGAGAAAATCAAGAACGACTAGTGAGTTTGTAACCAGGCGAAACGATGGAGATTTAAATAGTAGATTTTGGATCTACGAAAGTGGACGTATTAAGTTATGGACAAGCTCTTTGAGATCAACTTAGGTAGAAGGAGTGCTTTACATTAGTAGACATCTGATAAATGATGCATGAGTTTCTTGCGATAATCGGACTTATGCGACGGAATAGACATTGCTTTCAATGATAAAATGGGCATTGTCCATGATAATGATAAAATGATTATAAGGTGAATGGTCATTTCATTTGATCTTCGCATTCCCAGGTGAACTCTGGGCCACGACGGGAGTTCCAACGAACTCGAACAAGAGGTATTCTGGTGTTCTTGAGGACCTTAACATCCCGGTCCGTGATTTCAACAGGTTCCTCGACGAATCGCAACTGTTCGTCGATAGTAAGCTCCTTCAAAGGAACTATGAGGGTATCATCTGACAGACACTTCTTCAGATTCGACACGTGAAAGACGTTGTGAACTGCACTGAGTTCAGCTGGTAAGTTCAGTCTGTAGGCCACTTTGCCTATTTTCTCAATGATTTCGAATGGTCCGACGTATCGCGGATTGAGCTTGCCTCGTTTGCCAAAACGAACCACACCCTTCCAGGGTGAAACTTTGAGTAGCACTCGATCCCCAACCTGGAACTCGAGTGGTTTCCTGTCTTTATCGGCGTATGCTTTCTGACGGTCACGAGCTGCCGCCATGCGTTGTCGAATCTGAGCAATCTTTTCTGTAGTATCAACTACGAGTTCTGGACCTGTGATTTGACTATCACCCACCTCTTCCCAACAAAGAGGTGACCGGCATTTACGCCCGTACAATGCCTCGAATGGAGCGGCTTTAATGCTGGTGTGGTAGCTGTTATTGTACGAGAACTCCACTAATGGGAGGTGTTTTTCCCAGCCGTTGCCGAAATCGATTACACATGCACGAAGCATGTCTTCTAGAGTTTGAATAGTGCGCTCAGATTGCCCATCCGTCTGAGGGTGATAAGTTGTGCTCATGTCTAAACGAGAGCCAAAAGATTTGTACATTGCTCGCCACAGTTCTGAAGTAAAACGTGCGTCACGATCAGAGATAATGGAGATTGGCACCCCGTGCCTCGAAACCACTTCTTTTAAGTAGATGTCTGCTAAGGTAGAGAACTTGTCTGTTTCCTTAATAGCCAGGAAGTGTGCAGACTTTGTGAGTCGATCCACGATCACCCAAATAGTATCATTCCCATGTTGAGATCTAGGCAGGCCAGTAACAAAATCCATGGAAATTTGCTCCCATTTCCATTGTGGTATCTCAGGTTGTTGGAGTGGGCCCGATGGTTTCTGATATTCCGCTTTGACTCTCGCACAAGTCAAACACTTGCTAACGTAAGTTGCTATATGAGCGTTCATGCTAGGCCACCAATATGTAGTCTTCAAATCGTGGTACATCTTATCCGAACCAGGATGTACTGAGTAGCGAGACTTATGAGCTTCATCCATTACAAGCTCGCGCAAGTTGCCATAGAGTGGGACCCAATTGCGTCCTGTTACATAGTTAGCACCGTCTGCCTTTTGTTCTAACCGTTGCCTTGAGCCGCGTAGGGCTTCAGCCCTGACGTTTTCTGGTTTCAATGCTTCCACCTGAGCATCTCGTATCTGAGAAGGAAGACTAGACTGAATAGTGAGTTGCAACGCTCGTACACGCCTAGGTGTAGTATCCTTTCGACTGAGGGCGTCGGCCACCACATTGGCTTTGCCCGGATGGTACTTTATAGCACATTCATAATCGTTCAGTAACTCGACCCATCGACGTTGTCGCATGTTCAACTCTTTCTGCTTGAAAATATGCTCGAGACTCCTGTGGTCGGTGTAGATGGTGCACTTGGTACCGTACAGGTAATGTCGCCATATCTTGAGCGCAAAAACAACAGCTCCCAGCTCTAAATCATGCGTAGTGTAATTCTGTTCGTGAATCTTAAGTTGGCGCGAAGCATAAGCAATGACTTTATCCCGTTGCATCAATACACAACCAAGACCCTGAATTGATACGTCGCAGTAGACCACAAAATCATCGGTGCCTTCAGGCAATGAGAGGATAGGTGCGCTACAAAGTCTATCCTTTAAGGGCTGAAACGTTGTTTCCTGTGTATTACCCCAACGATAAACAACACCTTTCTGTGTCAGTAATGTAAGCGGCTGTGCAATCTTTGAGAAGTCTTTGATGAACCGTCTGTAATAACCCGCTAAACCCAAGAATTGGCGTATTTCTGTTGGTGTGCGAGGCGCAGGCCAGTTCTTGACCGAATCTACCTTGGATGGATCGACATGAATCCCATCCTTGTTTACCACGTGGCCTAGGAAGTGGACTTCACGAAGCCAGAAGTCGCATTTTGAAAACTTGGCGTACAGCTGTTCCGTTCAAAGGAGTTCCAAAATAAGTCGTAAATGTTGCTCGTGTTCCTCCTGACTCTTCGAATAGATCAGGATGTCGTCTATGAAAACAATAACGAACTTGTCAAGAAAAGGTTTGCACACCCTGTTCATAAGATCCATGAAAACCGCAGGCGCGTTCGTTAGCCCGAATGGCATGACCAAAAACTCGTAATGGCCGTAGCGAGTTCTGAATGCTGTTTTGGAGACGTCCTCATCCCGGACTCTCAGTTGGCGATACCCTGACCTCAGGTCAATCTTTGAGTAACAGCTCGACCCTTGCAACTGGTCGAATAAATCGTCGATACGTGGAAGGGGATAGCGATTCTTCACGGTCACCTTGTTCAGTTCGCGGTAATCTATGCACATGCGGAAGGTACCGTCTTTCTTCTTCACAAATAGTACTGGAGCTCCCCAGGGCGAAGAGCTAGGACATATGAAACCCTTTTCCAAGAGTTCTTGCAGTTGCTTAGATAGTTCTTCAAGTCCAGTTGGAGCTAAGCGATAAGGTGCTCGAGCTATGGGTGCTGCTCCTGGAGCTAGCTCGATCTGAAATTCGACCTGGCGATGAGGCGGTAACCCAGGTAACTCTTCAGGAAACACTTGAGGAAAATCGCGTACTACTGGAATATCTTCAATCTTTTTCTCTTTCTTCGATGTATCAGTAACGAGTGCTAAAACAGCTGTGTGGCCTTTTCGCAAACACTTCTGGGCCTTCAAGAAGGAGATGATGCCACTCACGACACCACTCTTGTCGCCTTGAACTTCGAGAGGCTCTTTGCCAGAACGGGGAATACGAATAATCTTCTTTTTGCAAAGGATCTCCGCTTGTTGTTGGGATAACCAATCCATACCAATGACGATGTCGAAACTACCCAGAGTTATAGGAATGAGATCGATAGAGAAAGTCTGACCAGCGAGGATAAGATTACAACCCTGAACTACGTGTGTGGCCTCTAGACTTTTACCGTTAGCTAACTCTACGACATGTTTGGTGTTCAAAAGTGTTGGTGCGCGTTTAAGCATTTGACTAACTTTCAGAGACATATAACTGGTATCCGCACCCGAATCAAATAAGACAGTAACATAAAAGTCGTCGAGAAGAAACTTACCCATAACCACATTAGGATCATTCCTTGCATCACCCTGACCAATCACGAACGCTCGACCCCTAGCACCATTGTTGTTGTTGTTTCCCCCATTGTTGTTCCCATTGCCTTGATTATTGTTGTTGTTGTTGTTCTGGTTTCGGTTTAACTGGGGACAGTGTCTCTTGAAGTGACCTTCAACACCACAATGAAAACATCCTTTATTACCCTATTGTTGATTCTGCTGTGTTTGCTGCTGCTGCTGCTGCTGATTCTGAGTTACAGGCCACGGACTCCTACAATCCTTGGCCTCATGACCCATCTTGAGACACCTCTGACAACGACCCTTGTTGCACTGGCCACTGTGGTGTCTGTTACAATTGTTGCACCTTGGGTGATTTCCTTGATATCTTTGCTGCCCCTGATTACCAGAGGATTGCTAACCCGGACTCTGGTAGTCATTAGTCTTGCGTTGCTGAGCTTGAGACTGAATGGTAGCTGAACCTTTGCTGGAATCCCCCTCCCATTTCCGCTTGTTATCACTGGGAGTAGCAGGAGTAGTTGAAGTAGTAGTGGTAGTAGTAGCACTGATACGTTTAGGCAGCCTGCCCTGTTCCACTGCCTGATCGGTGAGGCGATGAGCTAACTTGACGATCTGCTGAATGGTGCCAAGATTCGCTGAGGTTACATGACTTTGAATTTCCGGTACTAGACCCTTGAGATACAACTCAATACGCTTGATCGGAGGGTCTACCATAGTAGGACACAGTATAGCCAACTCGTTGGACCTTTTGGTGTACGCTTCAATTTCCAACCCCGTTATCTGCAAATTGTAAAACTCTACCTCCAGCTTGTGAATGTTGTCACGGCTACAGTATTCCTCTTTGATCAACTCCTTGAAATCATTCCAGGGTGTGGCATTAGCAACTGCCAACCCTAACATCTGAACTTGCGCCTTCCACCAAGTCAGCGTAATGCCTTCTAAAGTTCCAGTGGCGTACTTCACCCTGCGAGCCTCAGGGCATTCACACATCTCAAATACTGACTCAAGCTTTTCAAACCAATGGAGGAGTCCAACTGCTCCCTCCGTGCCACTGAATGTAGTAGGACGACAGTCCATGAAAGTTTTGAAAGTGCAAACAGGTGGTTGACCTATTGTGTAAAAGAATCAGAACAAGATTAAACACAAGAGTTGGTTTAGGAGTGTAGGATCTAAAGATCCTAGTGTGAGTTACAACTGCAGGGTATACCTCCTGCTTGTGCGGCTGCAAGTGCCGCAGCAACTTGTTCGTTAATGAGAGCCGTCAACTGGGCTTGTGTCATGTTAATGCGTCCAGCCATGATCTTCATAGCAAAGATAACATAAATAAGAGAGGTTCGCGAATAGTGCGATGACAGAAGAGAGTGAGCACACAAGTATTCTCAAGCAATAGAGGTTATGTGTATCTAAGCATACCATGAGCAAAGTTCTATGTAATTCTAGCAAGTAGGCAATAAAACATATACCATATTACCTAGAATGTTGAGTCTTGCACGTGGAGCGAGGCGTCGTTGTGGATCGTTGAGCACTGTACAGGTTATAGTCTGGTTTTAATAAAAACGTTTTCCCCTTATTAAAACCGAGTTCTCTATAACCAATGGCTCTGATACCAATCTGTCACACCCCCAAAATCCACACGCGGGGTATCACCGCTTGGAGGCGTGACTGACCAGGATCAAGCCACCAATCATATTGAACAATGTAATTAATAATGTAAATCAACCAAACAATATGAAAGGTGTTCCAAAAACCAAAGTATAGTATCACTGTTTAGCGGAAGCATATATGTAAAACCCAACATAAGCAATCAGTTAAAGTGTCACACCCCGACCACGTATAACATACAAAACGTGGCGGAAAACGTCGGGGAGTGTTGTAACAGAATTAATTGTTTCATAACCATGGCATACAAAGTTGTATTTTATTTATCAACATAAGAGTTACATTGTTTTAAACAGGAATAAAGAGTTCATAACATAATTAAGCTAGTCTATCTTCGTTTTATGTCTCTAAGGCACAGGTCCGCCCTAGTGTCACGATCATCATCCTATGGAAAAGCTCCTGAAAACACATGTGAAAATAGGTACGTCAGCATAAAAATGCCTGTGAGATACATAGGTTTTGTGAAAACAGAATTCATGACTTATGTTTGAGAAAATGTTTAGTCATGAACCTTGTAATTTGCTTTGTCTTATAAATCATTTGAAAAACGATAAGATCAGATGATATGTATAAATAAATGTAAGGTTAAATGAATAATCATGTAAAAATGAGTTTGTGTAAGATAAGTTGTTTGTAAACAGTGTCTTGTAAAAAGTATGTTATTTGTATAAAATGTCATGTGTCATAAATTGAAATGATTTAAATAATGCTACGATATGTAATACCATACAAACACTTATATATAGGAAGTACCAGCGGCGTATCCACCATGCTTGTATCATATTACACACGCCTCGTTACTTAAATCACTTACTCAAACCAAACCACCAATGTAAATTGTTTATGTATAATCAAATGTCAAAATGTTATTGTGTAAACCATATCAAATGTCAAAATGTTTATGTTTAATGTAAATCATGTAATGTGTATCCAAAAATGTCATGTATGGTATGTGAAATATATCAACTAAACCATATGTAAAATGCACAAAAACAAGGTATTGAAGTAAAACATGGTTTAACTCAAAGTTATGTTTTGTGGAACAAATGCATGCTATACTGATATAAACATCTATGCGGTATTGTGAAAATGCATACATCAAAGCCTTGAGACTGTGGCGATAAACCCTTAAACAAATTAAAGGTTTATCTAAGTTATGTATATCGAATTCGGTCATTCCTTCCAATCCAAACAAACCTAGGATTTCAGGAACGGGAGTTGTCAATTCCTATGGTACCACTACCTACTAACGAACGGCGTAGCTAATGTTAATGAATGTATTGTTCCATGTTAAACAACCCAAATGTCATACCAAATTTGTAAGCATGTGATGAAAACAACTGTACTAAGTATGCAACAAATGGACATACATAGCATGTGAACTGTACTAAGTATGCAATAATAGATATATATAGCATGTGACGTGAAACAACTGTACTAAATATGCACACAATGGGCATACATAGCATGAAATGTAATGTAAAACAATGTACTAAGCATGCACACAATGGACATACATAGCATAAACACAATGAAATCATGTACTATAAATGTACTAATGAACATAGCAAGTATATGATGTGAAAGCAGGAAATCATGAAAGTAACAAGTAGGCACATGTGTTTCACCCCAAAACAGTTAGGAAAAACAGTAAAAGAGGGGTCTATGTACTCACTTGAGATTGCTCAGAAGTCCTAAGATAACCACCAAGCAATGCTAGAGATCTCGGAATTAAACGGCACCTAATATAGGTAACTATGTTAATAAACCGGACCTAAATCGGAAGATCGGGTAGCATGAGGGTTTGTAAACCAAATGAGTGTAGGAACTCATGTAACATGGTTTAACAAAGCCTACATACTAAATGAAACCTAACATAATTGTTTACGACCCATTACGACCCGTTTAGGTAGCTTATGCTACTTTAACGCGTTGTTCGCGTGAAACGCGTTCGGACCGCCTAACTAGTCCTATGATAAGTAAAATATGCCTTAACATGTATAATATGGTTGCCAAATCAGTTTAGATACCAAAAGTTATGTTACATATGTTTAAAATGAATTTTGGCATAAAAGGGGTATTTTGGTAATTTACCTAAGGCATATAAACTACCTATCATACAACTACTTAAACGAAGCGACGATAAGGTATAACCTCGGAAGGTTATTCCCTATATAATATGGTCACCTAATGTATTTGGTCGGATCCTAATGATCGACCAAATGGGTCGGGTTCGAAGGTATAAGCGATTTATTAGATCGCTTACCCTTACGACCCTAGACAACGTGGTAATCAGTAGGCATAGTCACAAAGGACTATAACCATCGTGATTACAATCACGTTGCGAAGTTCAAACGAACTTCGCATTGACCATAAACTGGTCAATGCAGAAAGTCAAACAAAGTTTGACTTTCGGACTCGAAAAACAATAAAAGAACGAAGGAATACTTACGAAGGGTCCCCGAATGCTAATCTAGATCAAAATAGCTCAGGTATGAAACAAAGGTTTCAACTTAGAGCACAATTGATCAGATTCTAGTGAGAAATGAAGTTGGGGTATGTGGGTATTTATAGTTTTCGGTTCACCGTTAGGATCGTTTCTTGGAAAAGAGGGAATGATCTAGCCCGTACACTTGTCAAGATGTTGTGGTAACTGATTTTGGCCACCATAAGAGTTTAACATGTGGCACTTGACCTTTGGAGAGTGTTTAAGGGCAGTTAACAGCCAAAAAAAACGTTTTGCTGCATCTGACCTATGCTTGCGCATCGCAACACTGAGAGTGTTGCGGTGCGCAAGGCACCTGCAGACCAGAATCTTTCATAAATGGCAAAACAGGCCCCTGGAGCTCCAAACTTGCATTTTTGACACATTTAAGTCCCGTTAACCCCATTTCAAAGCTCTAAAATGAAGTTAAAGTATAGGGAACATGAAACATGCTCAAAAATATGCCGGATGTCAGTTCGTTTGGCCGTATGATTGCGTTGTTCGGTTAAATACGACGGAATGCGCACAAGCGCGAAAAACGATCCAAATTGCGCGACGAATGGATTTTTCTCATGCCAAACACTAAAATAAAATATTTTAGTGCTTACATAAATTTTTGGATGTCCGGATGTATTCAGAACGTGAGTTATGCGCGAAAGCGCAAACTTGTGCACTTTTTGACACTTTTAGTCCCTGAATGACCCAAAAGTTTATTTTAGCACACCTAACCCCTCAAAGCCTATTTCTAAGCTATATAAAGGATATTTAAGGTGTGTTTAACTTATGGTCATGTTCCGGAATGTTCGTTACTGTTCAAATTGGCATACTTTCGCAGTTTGTCAAGTTTAGTCCCTGTAAGCGAATTAACTTGTTTTTTGCCATACCAAAGCCTTCAAAACTTATTTCTAAGTTATGTAAAGGTTATTTAAGGTATGTTAAGTATATGTTGATGTTTCGGGGTATTTTTTGCGTTAAACTGAGTACGTTTACGCACCCGTTTGCGTATAACTCTCCAGAAAGTGATATAGAGTTTGAAATTACATAAAAGTCAAAACATGAAAAATGTAAAACACAACCAAAAAAACATTGGGATCAAATGACATTGTTTTATTGATAACAAAACTGTTCACAATGATTACAAGCACAGATGTTACAGTCTCCCCTACTTGTGGAAATTTCGTCCCGAAATTTATTTAGAGGAAACTCGTGGGAAAAGATGCGGATATTTCGCCTTCATTTGATCTTCACGTTCCCAAGTAAACTCGGGTCCACGTTTAGCTTCCCAGCGAACTTTGACCAAAGGAATGCGCTTGCGTTTAAGCCATTTGACTTCACGTTCCATGATTTCCACTGGCTTCTCAACAAATTTCAGTGTTTTGCCAACACGAATTTCGTCAAGCGGTATGTGGAGATTCTCATCAGCTAAACACCTCTTGAGATTGGATATGTGAAAGGTTGGATGAACATTTCCAAGTTCAGGAGGTAACTCAAGTCTGTAGGCTACCTTACCGATTCTTTCGACGATCTTGAATGGTCCAACGTATCTAGGTGCAAGTTTTCCTTTCTTTCCAAATCTGATCACACCTTTCCAAGGTGAGACCTTAAGTAATACTCGATCACCGACTTGAAATTCCAAGGCCTTGCGTTTTGGGTCCGCGTAACTCTTTTGACGGCTTCTAGCTATCTGAAGGTTATCACGAACTTTCTTGATCTTGTCAGTTGTCTCTAAAATGAGGGCAGGTCCAGTAAGTTGAGCCTCGCCGATCTCATTCCAGCAGACTGGTGAACGACATTTTCGACCATAGAGAGCCTCGAAAGGAGCCATTTTGATGCTGGTGTGATAACTGTTGTTGTAGGAGAATTCAATTAACTGAAGATGTGAATCCCAACTACCACCAAAATCGATCACACAAGCTCTAAGCATATCCTCCAGAGTCTGGATTGTTCTTTCAGATTGACCATCCGTTTGCGGATGATAAGCTGTGCTCAGGTTAAGTTGGGTCCCCATAGCAGATTGCATGGTTCTCCAAAAATGAGAAGTGAAACGAGCATCTCTGTCAGAAATGATGTTCAAAGGAACACCATGTCGAGCTACAATTTCATCCACATAGATTTTAGCAAGTCTGTCAGCAGGAAAATCCTCACGGATTGGCAAGAAATGCGCTGACTTAGTAAGACGATCAACAACTACCCAGATGGCATCATGACCTTTCTTTGTGCGTGGAAGTTTGGTAACAAGATCCATAGTATTGTTTTCCCATTTCCAAACTGGGATCTCTGGTTGCACTAATAAACCAGAAGGACGCTGATGTTCAGCCTTAACCTTAAGACAAGTAAGGCATTTTGATACATATAAGGCAATGTCTTTCTTCATACCAGGCCACCAATAGTGAATACGAAGATCCTTATACATCTTATCTGAGCCCGGATGAATAGAATAACGAGACTTATGGGCTTCATCCATAAGCAAGGTACAAAGATCATCCTGGCTTGGGACCCACAAACGGTCCATGAAGTAATATGATCCATTGTCCTTCAGTTCCAGAGCAGGTGTTATGTGATAGGGAAATTCCTTATCCATCAAACCTTGTGAAGCACAAGATTGTTGAGCCTGAGAAATGCGTGCTTGGATATCGGATCAAGCTTGAATAACAGATTGAACACGTACACAATGAAGCTTAGTACGTTCCTTACGACTCAATGCATCGGCTACGACATTCGCCTTACCAGGATGGTAGCGAATTTCGCAGTCATAGTCGTTTAAAAGCTCCACCCAACGTCGTTGTCTCATGTTGAGTTCTTTCTAATTGAAGATATGCTGAAGACTTTTGTGGTCCGTGAAAACCACACATTTTGTACCGTACAAATAGTGTCTCCAGATCTTTAGAGCGAAAACAACTGCACCCAACTCAAGATCATGAGTGGTGTAGTTCTTCTCATGAATCTTCAACTGCCTCGATGCATATGCTATGACTTTGTTCCTTTGCATCAGGACACAGCCAAGACCCAATTTAGATGCATCACAATAAACGACGAAATCGTCATTGCCCTCAGGCAAAGTCAGAACAGGCGCGTCGCAAAGCTTCTACTTCAAGTTTTGAAAAGCTTCCTCTTGTTTGAATCCCCAGTCAAAGGGCTTGTTCTTATGAGTTAGAGCAGTTAGAGGAACTGCAATCTTTGAGAAGTTCTCAATGAAGCGGCGGTAATAACCCACTAGACCAAGAAAAGAACGAACTTCAGTAGGAATAGTAGGTGTATCCCAATCCTTAATCGCACTGATCTTGGAGGGATCTACATGAATACCTCGTTCGTTGATAATATGCCCCAAAAATTGAACTTCTTTAAGCCAAAATTCGCACTTGGAGAATTTGGCGAAAAGTTGCTCTTTCTTTAGGAGTTCCAGAGTAAGACGAAGATGTTGCTCGTGATCAGCTCGCGTCTTAGAATAAATCAAGATGTCGTCAATAAAAACAATGACGAACTGATCCAAATAAGGTTTGCAGACCCTATTCATTAAGTCCATGAAAACAGCAGGAGCATTAGTCAAACCGAATGGCATGACTGTGAACTCATAATGCCCATAACGAGTATGAAACGCTGTCTTGGGAATGTCTTCTTCATGCACCCGAAGTTGGTGATACCCGGAACGCAGATCAATCTTCGAAAAATAAGAAGCGCCCTGTAACTGATCAAAGAGATCGTCTATGCGCGGTAGGGGATATCGATTCTTGATGGTAAGCTTGTTAAGCTCATGATAATCGATACACATCCTAAAGGATCCATCCTTCTTCTTGACAAAAAGAACGGGAGCACCCCAAGGTGAAAAGCTAGGACGGATAAAACCTTTGTCGGAGAGTTCCTGAAGCTGCTTAGACAACTCTTGCATCTCAGACGGTGCAAGACGATATGGAGCTCTGGCAATGGGATTTGCACCAGGTACGAGATCAATGCGGAACTCTACTTGGCGTGCTGGGGGTAGTCCAGGTAACTCTTCAGGGAATACTTCAGAATAATCCCTAACGACAGGAATATCTGAAATAGACTTACCCTTGCCTTTATCTGCTGTAACATGTGCTAAGAAAGCCACATAGTTCTTCCGCAGATACTTCCGAGCTTTAAAACAAGACATGAGCTTGAGACCACCAGACGGTTTCTCACCTTGAACCTGTAGGATCTCGCCTGTCGGAAGCGGCACACGAACGATCTTCTCGAAACAAACTACCTCTGCGTGATGCTTGGATAACCAATCCATACCCACAATGACGTCGAAGCTTCCAAGTTGCATAGGCGTGAGATTAATAGGAAAAAGATGATCGTTAAGGTTCAACTGGCAGTTGCGAAGAACATAATCAAGAACAATGGGTTCACCACTAGCAACCTCTACTGTCAAAGGTTTACCTAGTTTCGTTCTAGACACGCGAAGCATTGGCTCAAAAGACAATGACACAAAACTCTTATCGGCACTCGTATCAAAAAGAACAGATGCAGGCTGATTATTAATAAAGAACGTACCGTTCACCACATTATCGTCCGCCTGCGCCTCTTGGGCATTCATGTTGAAGACTCGCCCTCGAGCCTGAGCCTGATTATGGTTTGGATTCTGATTCTGGTTAGCTAGCCTTGGGCATCAGTTTCTGTAGTGGGTCAGATCCCCATAATTGTAACAAGCACCTGGTGGGTATTGTGGTCGTGCAGCTTGACCCTGTTGCTGAGCAGGAGGCTGAGCAACTTGTTGAGCCGGGTTCTGAACTGCCCGATTCTGAGCAAACCGACAAACATCGGCAAGATGACCTGACTTCCCACAGTTAGTACAGAAACGGCACTGATGTTGCGGCTGATGGTGACTGTTGCATCTATTGCACAAAGGTGCATTCCCTGAATAGGGTTTCTTCGCTGGAGGTTGTGCGGGTTGGTTGGGAGCTGCCTGGTTAGCTTGGGCAGTGACAACAAAATTTTGGGAAGCCTTACGCTTCCTTGACCCTCTCGAAGAACCAGTATTCTTTCCATTCTTGTTTTGACCTTTCTTGCTATCTTCCTTGTCAGCCAACTGTTTCTTGCCCTTGTCACCCTTCCTGTGTAACTTATTCTTCCGAATCTGCGACTCAGTCAATGTCGCTGCTAACTCGATCGCCTGACGGAGTGTGGTAGGGTTACTACCAGTAAGGATGTCTTGCACTGAGTCAGGTAGGCCGTCGATGTACCTTTCGATAGCCTTGTCGAGTGGGGTAACCATAGTCGGGCAAAGCAGACTCAACTCCTCAAACCTATCAGTATACGCCCTATGCTCACCACTATCTTGCTTCAAAGCATCAAACTCTTTCTCCAACGCTCGCTGTTCATGACGAGGACAGAACTCCCTCATCATAAGAGCCCTAAGTTCAGCCCATGTTTGTGCTAGAGCAACTTCTGCACCACGGTCTCTCATAACCCCGTTCCACCATGTGAGAGCCCTCTTCTGAAACACACTCGAAGAAAACTCGACCTTGCGATTGTCAGGACATTGCACGTGGCGAAAAGTATTCTCAATGCTCTCGAACCATTGAAGAAGCCCAGTCGCTCCTTCAGAACCACTAAACTTGAGTGGTTTAGCCGAGTTAAAATCCTTGTATTTGCATGGAGCATTGTTGTTGTTGTTGGCTTGGTTCCATTGAGCAAAGAGATTTGGAAATTGAGCAGCCATCTGCTGCGCAATGATTTTTGCCAGTTCGGCAGTCGCTATCTGGGTTTCGCGTCGAGGAGGCATTCTAAAAGAGGAAAACATGAAAGGAAACGAGTGAGATGATTGGATGAAGAGAATGAGATGAAACAAAATCAACATAAGTAAAGATGGTGGTCATTTGTTTGTTACCCTAAGGCAAACAAACGACACACAGTGACTAATCAAAGTAAATGGATCAAAAATAATGTATCGCGAAGACATGCTCGCCTATAAGTGAACACTCATCCCAAGAATTCCCAGGTAAGCACAACTGGTCTCGCGTCTGATGAGATATATACGAAGTGCTTGCGTAGACAGAAAACCCAGAATACAGGCATTCACTCTTCCAGTTTGCACGTGTTCACATCATTTAAAACCCAAAACCTTGACGAGATTTTGAAAACTCAAAGGGGTTCAAAACCATATAACAGAGGGTTCAAAACCTTACAATAGAGGGTTCAAAACCTTGTAATAAATCATCCAAAAACAGATGATTGTTTTTCAAAAATTGTTTCTGAAAAAAATTAGGTTCTTGTTTTGATAATCACCTAAGGATAGGTGATATGCATGTTTTAAGATCTAAACACAAGATAACTTGTGTTAGGGTCCTAGAAAGGTTATAGTCTAGGTCAAAGCATTACTAATAACCTAATTCCCTATAACCATTGGCTCTGATACCAACTCTTCTGTCATACCCCGACCACGTATAACATACAAAACGTGGCGGAAAACATCGGGGAGTGTTGTAACAGAATTAATTGTTTCATAACCATGGCATACAAAGTTGTATTTTATTTATCAACATAAGAGTTACATTGTTTTAAACAGGAATAAAGAGTTCATAACATAATTAAGCTAGTCTATCTTCGTTTTATGTCTCTAAGGCACAGGTCCGCCCTAGTGTCACGATCATCATCCTATGGAAAAGCTCCTGAAAACACATGTGAAAATAGGTACGTCAGCATAAAAATGCCTGTGAGATACATAGGTTTTGTGAAAACAGAATTCATGACTTATGTTTGAGAAAATGTTTAGTCATGAACCTTGTAATTTGCTTTGTCTTATAAATCATTTGAAAAACGATAAGATCAGATGATATGTATAAATAAATGTAAGGTTAAATGAATAATCATGTAAAAATGAGTTTGTGTAAGATAAGTTGTTTGTAAACAGTGTCTTGTAAAAAGTATGTTATTTGTATAAAATGTCATGTGTCATAAATTGAAATGATTTAAATAATGCTACGATATGTAATACCATACAAACACTTATATATAGGAAGTACCAGCGGCGTATCCACCATGCTTGTATCATATTACACACGCCTCGTTACTTAAATCACTTACTCAAACCAAACCACCAATGTAAATTGTTTATATATAATCAAATGTCAAAATGTTATTGTGTAAACCATATCAAATGTCAAAATGTTTATGTCTAATGTAAATCATGTAACGTGTATCCAAAAATGTCATGTATGGTATGTGAAATATATCAACTAAACCATATGTAAAATGCACAAAAACAAGGTATTGAAGTAAAACATGGTTTAAATCAAAGTTATGTTTTGTGGAACAAATGCATGCTATACTGATATAAACATCTATGCGGTATTGTGAAAATGCATACATCCAAGCCTTGAGACTGTGGCGATAAACCCTTAAACAAATTAAAGGTTTATCTAAGTTATGTATATCAAATTCGGTCATTCCTTCCAATCCAAACAAACCTAGGATTTCAGGAACGGGAGTTGTCAATTCCTATGGTACCACTACCTACTAACGAACGGCGTAGCTAATGTTAATGAATGTATTGTTCCATGTTAAACAACCCAAATGTCATACCAAATTTGTAAGCATGTGATGAAAACAACTGTACTAAGTATGCAACAAATGGACATACATAGCATGTGAACTGTACTAAGTATGCAATAATAGACATACATAGCATGTGACGTGAAACAACTGTACTAAATATGCACACAATGGGCATACATAGCATGAAATGTAATGTAAAACAATGTACTAAGTATGCACACAATGGACATACATAGCATAAACACAATGAAATCATGTACTATAAATGTACTAATGAACATAGCAAGTATATGATGTGAAAGGAGGAAATCATGAAAGTAACAAGTAGGCACATGTGTTTCACCCCAAAACAGTTAGGAAAAACAGTAAAAAAGGGGTCTATGTACTCACTTGAGATTGCTCAGAAGTCCTAAGATAACCACCAAGCAATGCTAGAGATCTCGGAATTAAACGGCACCTAATATAGGTAACTATGTTAATAAACCGGACCTAAATCGGAAGATCGGGTAGCATCAGGGTTTGTAAACCAAATGAGTGTAGGAACTCATGCAACATGGTTTAACAATGCCTACATACTAAATGAAACCTAACATAATTGTTTACGACCCATTACGACCCGTTTAGGTAGCTTATGCTACTTTAACGCGTCGTTCGCGTGAAACGCGTTCGGACCGCCTAACTAGTCCTATGATAAGTAAAATATACCTTAACATGTCTAATATGGTTGCCAAATCAGTTTAGATACCAAAAGTTATGTCACATATGTTTAAAATGAATTTTGGCATAAAAGGGGTATTTTGGTAATTTACCTAAGGCATATAAACTACCTATCATACAACTACTTAAACGAAGCGACCATAAGGTATAACCTCGGAAGGTTATTCCCTATATACTATGGTCACCTAATGTATTTGGTCGGATCCTAATGATCTACCAAATGGGTCGGGTTCGAAGGTATAAGCGATTTATTAGATCGCTTACCCTTACGACCCTAGACAACGTGGTAATCAGTAGGCATAGTCACAAAGGACTATAACCATCGTGATTACAATCACGTTGCGAAGTTCAAACGAACTTCGCATTGACCATAAACTGGTCAATGCAGAAAGTCAAACAAAGTTTGACTTTCGGACTCGAAAAACAATAAAAGAACGAAGGAATACTTACGAAGGGTCCCCGAATGCTAATCTAGATCAAAATAGCTCAGGTATGAAACAAAGGTTTCAACTTAGAGCACAATTGATCAGATTCTAGTGAGAAATGAAGTTGGGGTATGTGGGTATTTATAGTTTTCGGTTCACCGTTAGGATCGTTTCTTGGAAAAGAGGGAATGATCTAGCCCGTACACTTGTCAAGATGTTGTGGTAACTGATTTTGGCCACCATAAGAGTTTAACATGTGGCACTTGACCTTTGGAGAGTGTTTAAGGGCAGTTAACAGCCAAAAAAAACGTTTTGCTGCATCTGACCTATGCTTGCGCATCGCAACACTGAGAGTGTTGCGGTGCGCAAGGCACCTGCAGACCAGAATCTTTCATAAATGGCAAAACAGGCCCCTGGAGCTCCAAACTTGCATTTTTGACACATTTAAGTCCCGTTAACCCCATTTCAAAGCTCTAAAATGAAGTTAAAGTATAGGGAACATGAAACATGCTCAAAAATATGCCGGATGTCAGTTCGTTTGGCCGTATGATTGCGTTGTTCGGTTAAATACGACGGAATGCGCACAAGCGCGAAAAACGATCCAAATTGCGCGACGAATGGATTTTTCTCATGCCAAACACTAAAATAAAATATTTTAGTGCTTACATAAATTTTTGGATGTCCGGATGTATTCAGAACGTGAGTTATGCGCGAAAGCGCAAACTTGTGCACTTTTTGACACTTTTAGTCCCTGAATGACCCAAAAGTTTATTTTAGCACACCTAACCCCTCAAAGACTATTTCTAAGCTATATAAAGGATATTTAAGGTGTGTTTAACTTATGGTCATGTTCCGGAATGTTCGTTACTGTTCAAATTGGCATACTTTCGCAGTTTGTCAAGTTTAGTCCCTGTAAGCGAATTAACTTGTTTTTTGCCATACCAAAGCCTTCAAAACTTATTTCTAAGTTATGTAAAGGTTATTTAAGGTATGTTAAGTATATGTTGATGTTTCGGGGTATTTTTCGCGTTAAACTGAGTACGTTTACGCACCAGTTTGCGTATAACTCTCCAGAAAGTGATATAGAGTTTGAAATTACATAAAAGTCAAAACATGAAAAATGTAAAACACAACCAAACAAACATTGGGATCAAATGACATTGTTTTATTGATAACAAAACTGTTCACAATGATTACAAGCACAGATGTTACATAAAGAGTCATAAAGTTTTCATCAAAACATCCATAATCCGTGCCCACAACGACCGCGCCTCCCGTGCAAGCTCCATGAGTACCTATGGTCCTGCAAGGCATGTAACAGAAAGTCAACAACTAGTTGAGCGAGTTCACAGAAAGTAAGTTTGTTGCATAACTGCGCGTTATTAACTAAACCATTTGTATGTTCAATAGGTGGGGGCTTCCCATGTTGTATGTACTAATAGTGGGGGCTTCCCATATTTATATTTACTAGACGAGTTATACCATAAGTGTTCTTCCTAACCCGGGAGCAGGATTGCGTATGTGGTTTACGTAGGCTTTACGTAAGTGCCCTTCTCAACCGAGGACAGTGGTACGCGGGGGTTTACGTAGGTTTTACGTAAGTGTCCTTCTAAACCCGAAGACAGTAGTGTGTATGCGTTTACGTAGGTTTTACGTAAGTGCCCTTCGCCACCCGAGGACAGTGGTAAGTACAAGTATACGTAGGTTTTACGTATGTGTCCTGCGCATCCGTGGACGATGGTAGGTAGTCTAGTAAGAGTGAAAGTCCAAGTAATTGTTCAATCCCATTATTCGAAACCCATTCCCAGCCCTGGGAATCCCATGCCTTGGTAAGAGTGTGAACTCACCTTGGTTTGCTCGGTATGCTAAGTTAAGTGCTCACAAGAGATCAATCACGTCCTATAGTACGCACGTATTTAAATATAAAAAATCAGTTTCGTTCGTACTGACTCGCATGCAAATCTAATTTCACAAAGTGCTTGACAGTTAACATCATGTATCACGCAACAGTTAATCATGTTCCAACAACCCATGCTACACATAACAGAACTATCAAACTAACTGGGTTTACTGAACTAACAGAGTTACACTGTTAATAAAGGTTACACTCTTAACAGAGTTACACATCATACTGAGTAAATAGAGTTAATAAAATTAATTGACTAACTGAATTAATCAACTTAACTTAACGGAGTTAATAAACTAGTAATGTTATGAGCTTAACAGAATTAATAAAGTTACAAGATGAATAACTTAACCAAGTTAACAAACTAACTAACTAGATAAGCAAACAATGATACTGAATAATCTTCACGAAAACACATGTGACAATCAAAGCTTTGACGAAATCCCTTATGGGCCGAAATCCAACTTGGGCCGAAAACACTCTTGGGCCAACGAAATCCCTTAAGTGATTTCGTTAATATGGGGATTTCGTTGGGTGTCGGATTTCATCATCAACAACATCAGTTATATAATAACTCTAACCCTAAACATCATTCACAGTCAGTTATCGATGAATCATTAAATCAAATCATGATATATGTAACATATAAACTACCGAATCATTGAGATCAAAACCATAATTAAATCATCAGATCTTTCACACCATTCATGGACAGGCACAATACAATCAATCATAACATCGGATTATAAGCACCGTTATCATGCAGATCAATACAAATCGTACACTAAAAATCATTACATACTAACCGTTCATTCATGATGTCAAATAATCAAGTGATTCCAATCAAGTAATCATAAATAATTGATAACTAACCTAAGCAGAAAGGTGGTTTCGATCAATGTATTGGACTCGATTGTTCACAACTGCCGTCGGGTTTCACACGAGAGTGAGAGAGAATGTGAGAGGTGATTTTAGGGTTTACCGAGTTTAAACTACGCGTAAAGGTTGGAAATAATATAACCGACCCACTACTGGGCCTAAAGCCCACATGATTTCGTCGACAGGCTTCTTGACGAAAACACTAAGGTGTTTTCGTCCAAGACTGATTTCGTGGGGGGGTGTTGGGCCTAACAGACCTCATTTGTTTTTATTAATAATACAAGGCTTCTCACTAATACAAATCATATAATATATACCCACTTATAATGCATACCATAAATAAATGTACAACCACACTTTGTAAGCAACTAATAAGTCGAATAGAGACCTTGAAAACTCGAGTTGTCACATATGTGTTACGTAGCATTAGGACGTGTGGTCCTAACTCGAGTTACGAAGTTGGCGAAGGGCGTATCTTTTCCTTACGCAGGCAATTAACAATGCAACCATGTTGAATCCGTGACAATGCTCAGGGATTCAACGCCAAGTGACAATGTAATACAACGCCCTGAGACAAAATAGCTTCAGGTAGAAGACTTAGCCGATGCATGTTATTGAGGATTAGAGCAACGAAGATTGCTTAAGGGAGACAAGACGATAGATGTTAGAGGTGAAAGTTGAAAGCTAAACATCAGGAGAAAATCAAGAACGACTAGTAAGTTTGTAACCAGGCGAAACGATGGAGATTTAAATAGTAGATTTTGGATCTACGAAAGTGGACGTATTAAGTTATGGACAAGCTCTTTGAGATCAACTTAGGTAGAAGGAGTGCTTTACATTAGTAGACATCTGATAAATGATGCATGAGTTTCTTGCGATAATCGGACTTATGCGACGGAATAGACATTGCTTTCAATGATAAAATGGGCATTGTCCATGATAATGATAAAATGATTATAAGGTGAATGGTCGTTTTAGATGGAGTCTTCGAGTTGAGCTCAATTCATTGGTAAGTGTGAAAGGTCACATTATAGTGACCAACGGGGGCATATACAAATAGCGAGACAGGGAGGACTTGCGAGTATAGAGTCAATCGAAAGTTGTAAAAGGAAGGTATAAGTGATTGATACGAGTCGCAAAGTTAAAAGCATGCGATGGAGGAGGCTCCTTTGACTGCCATGTATGGTATTTAGAGAAAGATGACAATAAAGATAATTTATTGTGACTGGGTGTCACACTAAAACCAAAGGAGTAGGTGATGAGATTGTGAGTACGTTTGGTTTTTGACCAACGGGATTCGAAGACGAATCCTCTTTTAAGGGGGATAGACTTGTAACATCCGGATTTTAATAACCCGTACTATTTAGCGAATAACAAAAGAAACTTGTGAGCAACGAGATGAAGTATAGTAAGTATAGTCTTTTGACACGTCGGATTCAATTTAATAAAACTTGAAGGGGGCGTATAGCAAATAATGAAACTTGAGGATTTAATTATTTGGGAACAAGATAAAATTATGTGGAAGTGGGGGACGTTGGTGTAAAATGAATGCATATCCTTTCTTTCTTAAAAACCCTAGTGCCACTTTGCAGTTCCCAACCGTCTCTCTTTGCGACGCAACGACAGCAAGTTGATCCTGTTGGTTTTCTCCTTGTGCATTGTGACCTCACCATTGAATCCAAATAGTTTGATATGCACTGCATCTAATCCACGAAATCAAAGTTGGGTGATCGGCAATGGTTCTTGAAGCAATCTCGGTTCACCGATTCCTACTGATTTCTACAGGTACGGTCTAGATTCAATCATTGTATCGGGAATGATTTGTTGGTTAGTTTAGCTCCATCAGTTTAGCAACCTCGTTGTGAGACACGACTTAGCTAGGGAGAGTGTCTTTGTGCATGTAAAAAAAAACCAAAAACGATGGGTAGGGGCAGTTCTGATGACATGGTTGAGTGTCGATGCTCTCGTTTGTGAATTGTTGCATGGTAGGACTGTATATGTGAAGGATTGCTTGGGTGTGCGTGTGATGGGTGATGACTTTCCATTTGAACACAGTTTGTTTACGGGACTGCGATGTTGTAACTCTTTTGGTGGTAATGTAGGTGATATGTGACGATTGTAATAAGGGCATGTGTGAGTACAATGATGGTTTTTGGCTACCAAGTGACGAAGACGATGGTAACAAGGGGTGGTAATGATGGCATACAACAAGGATGATGGAAAAGGCTAGGCGGTGATGTACGTTGTTAACGGTGGTTGCGGACGGTGATAGTGGTGTTGGTGACAATGAGTTGTGAAGGTGATGAGAAAGGGGTGGTGTAGTGTCGGGTGCGATGGCGGTGGTGATCGGTTATGGTTTCGAACGGAGATGGTGTCAGTGGCCGTGGTGAGGGTGGTTGATGAGATTTGTCATGGGTGGTAAGGGTGAGGTTGGTGGTGTTTGGTGATTTAAATGATGGTGATACGTGATGGCTAACGAAGTTTTTATACGATATGGTGACCAATCGGGCCTTATTAGTCCTGTATGGGCGAATGACATTTTATTTAGTGATGTCGAGGTCGTATAGGGATGGGGCGTGGTAGGTGTCGATATTAAAAGCACGACTTGTGGCGTGATAAATTTTATTTGATAATTCTATCATAGGTTTCGAATGTTAGTGGTAGAGAGATGGTGAAGGTAGTAACTGTCGAGTAGTTGACGTGCTTTTAACATTTTGTGTGTATTTTTATGCCTTATGTCAATTAGCATCCTTGAGGTGCTTGATGTCGGTTACTCGTGATGGCGGTGTTACCTTCGGGGTGACGTCAGATCACGAGATGTGGGTTACTAGTGATGGCGGCGGTACCTTCGGGGTGGCATCAGGTCACGAGATGTGGGTTACTAGTGATGGTGGTGTTACCTTCGGGGTGGCGCCAGATCACGAGATGTGGGTTACTAGTGATGGCGGCGTTACCTTCGGGGTGGCGTCAGGTCACAAGAAACATCACTGAGATGTTTAAATGATTAGCCCTAGTGGCAACGATGAACCCTTCGGGGTATTATGCGGGTGACGGACTCTTCGGAGTCAAATTGGAGGAGACGAAACCCTGACGAGGGCAAATTATGATAGCCTACGGGCAACAACCGATGTGTTAGGTTCCCACCTTATGTGCTTATATATGTTTCACATTTGTTAAATGGTGGGTAAATGACGATTATTTGTGTAGTTAACGAATGATGTTCTATTGTGCAGTTTTCGAGTGATGTTAAATTGTGTAGTTGTCAGACAGGATCAAGTTACAATGGAGCTTTTAGGCCATTAATTGTTATGTTCTTGATGTGAGTCGGATTGGTTCATGGTCCTATGAATTAAGATCCATTGCGGGTTATCCTTTGGTGTCTAAGTAATCTGATCCATATCAAAAAGGATTACTGGTATGATGATTAGACCAAGGATATGGGTGGAGTCTTGGGTTGAGGGTTGGAGTCATTAAACTTTAAAATGATGTTAATATATTTTAATAAACGATGGTGGTTTTAAAGTGATTGTGTTTTGGTTTTCAAATAAGGAATTTGAGATGTGTTTTAAATGCTTCAACTAAACTATTAGAACTCATTCAGCGTAGCTGACTTTTGCATGTGTGTTAGGTTGTCTTGCAGTTGTGTAACTCAAGTCGGTATTGCTCTTGGCTAGCGGAAGGAATTTCTCATGATAGTGGTGGAAAGGCATTCGTTACGTCTTGAGACATGTAAACTAATGTAGTTTTTAAAACAACTTGGTACTGTTTTAATCTAATTTCCGCTGCGACTTTTGAAAGAACTACATATTTTTAAACAGTACACTATGATGTAACCCGACTGTAGGGAGCCCGGTTTGGGGGCCTTACATATGGCTTTTATTTTTGAATGACTAACATTAGTGTGTTTTATAATGATCATCATGTTGTGTTTTATATTCATAGTTCTACGATGGTATGTTTGAAGTTTTTATTGAATGTTAAGGTTTGGATATTGTGTTTTAGTGATCTTCACTCTGTTATTTGTGGGTTTTGAGTTTGTTTTATGGTTGAAATTGTGGTGTTTTATGACTTTTTACACTTTGTAGGATAAATGAACTTTGTAGCCGAACCCCACCCTATATATATATATATATATATATATATATATATATATATATATATATGCCCTTCATGAGTCTTCGTGCCTAGCACGAGTGTAAGTGGGCCTCGCCCATAAGTGTCTTCGTGCCTCAAACGAGTAGGAATGGGCCTAGCCCATATGCGTCTCCGTCTCTCGCACAGTTGTTTTGTCGTTATGAATTGTATATATATTCTTCCAATATATATATTTGTGAATGGTGAACCTCGTTCATTTGTATATGTTCATTCATTTCATTTGTATATATTTGTTCTTCAAATATATTGTAACATCCGTCAAACTGGGCTCCCAAAATTCGACCCGTTTTGAAATTTTCAAGTTTTATTTTTCTATAATCTTGAATCCAAATAACAAAAGCGATCGAAATTGTTTTACAATACACTCATATGCATATACATATATATGTATATATATATCTGTAACATTCCCAAAATTTTTATAAAAATTAAAATAAAGTATATAAAAACTTATGTTATTAAACAAACAGATCATGGGTAAATTGACTGTTAAAAAATATGAAGTACCTAGACGGGTCTAGGAACCCTTTAATTTTTAAATTATAAAAAAATACATTATATTTGGACTTACTTCGTTTTTAATGAAACTTGGTTCAAAATGTAGATAAAGATATGCTCGTTCTAAAGACATATTCATCGTTTTGTAAAACATCATATTTTAGAAGTTATATGCGCCAAATAAGTGAAGCAGCTGAATTAATTATAATATATATACAATAATAAAACAATATTCATCAAAACTAAAATATGAAAATTCTACATGCATAACTATGCATGAGAATTAATACGTGGAAGTCCAAAATAAATTGAAAAGGATTGATGGAAGTGGACGTGACCAATTGTGGAGAATTATAGTAAAATTTACGTGAACTTCAAGTCAACCAATTGTAGTATAAATAGACGGTTGCTTCAACCTTCTAAGTTGTTCAGTTTTCGTCTTCCCTCTCGGTCACTATGTCTCTTTATTAATTCCCATTTTCTTTAAGTAATTCACCCCTAATCCTATAAGCCCTGCCTCGTTTTAAGTGTTTTAACCCTTGATCACTGATACCCTGTCCGATTGATCTAGGGTCCCGTAACAAATGTCAAGGCTCTGCTTGACTAAGTTTGTTGGGGTTCTGTCTCGTGACATTGAATTAAGTTATTATACTTATTGCAAGTACATTATATAATTCAGGGATTATACCCAAGATATAACAACCCTCGAAAACGACCCTAAAACACCCGTGACACCCCTACACATCCTAAAATATACCCCGTATGCGATAAACGAGCCCGTATACCTTTTATATTCATAAAAATCAAATAAATCAAAATCAGGAGTGCGCTCGCGGGGCGCGAAGCCCTTGTTTATCTTAGTCGCGGGCCGCGACAGCTCAACGTCAGGAGAACACCCGGTGCCGCCACGTGTCGATGACTCAGCAACCCTCAAACCGCCTACCATCCCTCGCGGGGCGCGAAGACCCCTTTGTATTCTTTCGCGGGGCGCGACAAAGGGTCGATCAGACCCTATATATATATATATATATATATATATATATATATATATATATATATGGGATCAGCCTTCAATTTCAAATCGTTCATTTCTCTTTCTCTCTCTCACAATTCTGAAGAATAATAGTTATACTCGGGTATAATACCCCCCTAATAAGCGAAGCTCTGCCTCGTTGTAAGTATTATAACCTCCGGTTACGTATTAGATACGTTGCCCGATTGATCTAGTGCTCCGTAACAGCTGTCGTGGTTCTGCCCGACATAGTCATTGGAGTTTCTGTCTCGGGGAGGGTATAACTAATGTAAATATGGGTTATTATACTAACGCGTGTGCATTGTTTATTTAAATAGATTATAACCAGGAAAACACAAAGGAAATCCTTAAAGTAGCAATGTGAGTAATCCTTATTTTTGTGTAAACCTTTTTGTGAGTAATCCTTCTTTTTGTGTAAACCTTTTTGTGAGTAATCTCCTTTTTGTAAACTGTTTTCACAAAACCTTACATATTTTACATTATAATTAGCAGTGATTGAGTCTTTGTAATTCTTCAATTACTACCGGTATTATGGGGTTTTGTATACATTACTTGATAATCTTCACAATTGGACAATGGGTTAGCCAATGTGTGATATGACCATAGCCACAGATTCGGTCGAGTGGCATGTACTGAATGAGTAATTGTGTAGATGTAAACATTGTAATCGCTCTCAATACTGTGAAATAATAAAACCTGTTTTGATTAAACTGGGATTCACTCACCAGTATTTCCTGCTGACAAAAATGTTTTAAACGCGTTTCAGGTAACAAAATGTGAAAGCCAAATAAAAGCCAGCTGGAGAGCACTGAAGGGTTAGAAAAGTGGCTATAAAAGTTACCTAAATGAAAAGGAGAATTTGTTTTCAATAATTAGGGTTTATCCCTATAAATGTATTGTAAAGAAAACTTGGGTTTTATCCCATATATCTATTTTAAACATTTTGGTGTTTAACTCTGATAAAAATATTTCCTAACTACGGTCCTGATGAAAATTTCCGCTGCCAAATTGATAAACACCGATACCATCTGACTGGTTCGCGGCTCCCGCTCCCAGGGTGGGGTCGGGGGTTGTGACAGAAGGTGGTATCAGAGCCACTGGTTTAAGCCATCTAGGTGTTCTTTAATACCTAAAACTTAAACCTTATGTTAGGAAATTAATGTTTTAATTTATGTGATATTCTTTGTAAATAAATTTTTATATGTATATTATGATTTATATGTTATTCTAACAAATTTTGAGTTCACAATATGAGGGACCAATATAATTAAATGTACCCATAGGCTACATAGGCAGATGTATTATGTCTCTAATAGGGATGCCTTACTATTAATTGCATTAAGTTTGCAATGATCGCTTATTCCCTAAATAGGTAAGTACCCCATTTACCTAATATATTTATAAGTTAAAATTTTTGTTTATTATTATATTAATTAAAAGTGCCAATCACGAGGAATATATATATATATATATATATATATATATATAAATAAATAAATTTGACCCAACATTTAATATATGTAATACATTTCTTGTGTGTAGAGATAAAACAATAATGTTGCTTCGATAAATTCATTCAAAGCTTATTATTAGTCTTTATGGTCAATCTTTCGTTCAATTATGATGACAATAATAATCACTTTTAAACATGAATCTATATAGAAACTAAAGAGACATCAATTACAGAATATGTGAAAATATTTATAAATAAGTAACGATAGATTTAGGGATTGTCAGATTGGTTAACTTTGTCAAACTAACATGGATTAAAATATATAATAATAATAATAATAATAATAATAATAATAATTGTTAAAGCTATGTAGATATACAGATATAACATTTAATAATAACGATATCTGTTTTTGATGTAACACATCAACATATGTGTATATTAAAGTATTAAAAAAATGGCCTTGTATTGAAATGTATCCTGTCAAGTTACATACGTTTATAAATAATATATATGTAAGGTTTTACATGTGAGTAAGGTTGTTTACAAACACTAAAATTTATAGCAGTTGTAATATGTTAAACTTTTTAGGATATTTTATATATAAACCGGCTATAGGTATATATATGTGTCCATAGCTGCCATTTCAGATATATATATATATATATATATATATATATAGGTAAAGAGTACTGTACAAATGCCCTTATCGTACATTACGTACGCGCCAATCTCAGCCGTCGGATCATCTTCCCGCAATGAAAATCGCATGTTGTTTTTTTTTGTAATAATTTCGCATGTGATAATTTTGATGAAATAGCAGGTGTTTTTTTGTAACAATTTCGCATGTGATAATTCAATTTCGCATGTGATAATTTTGATGAAATAGAAGGTTGTTTTTTTGTAACAATTTCGCATGTGGTAATTCAATTTCGCATGTGATAATTTTGATGAAATAGCAGGTTGTTTTTTTGTAACAATTTCGCATGTGGTAATTCAATTTCGCATGTGATAATTCTGGTAACAATTTCGCATGTGGTAATTCAATTTCACATGCGATTTTCAACGCGGGAAGATGATCTGACGGCTGAGATTGTAGCGTACGTAATGTACGATAAGCGCATTTGTACGTTAACCAGCCCCTATATATATATATATATATATATATATATATGTGAAACCATCTTCAATCAGAAACGGCCCTTGCGGGGCGCGGAAAATAAAATAAAATAAAATAAAAATTTCCCTATAGATCACAATATTATACAAGTCTACGTAGTTATTAATGAAAATGCTACTTTACTATATTTTGTTGATACAATTATGTATGGTCATTTTAACCATAAAGTCACCCTATCGTCTTTAATGACTTTATGTATTTGATACTACACTATAGTTTATATATACACAAGTATGTCCCGTAAATAAATACACTTTAAAACTTAACTTCCATTACATAACTATCTTTTATTGGAACTGACTAAACTTTTGGGGTTTATATTAAATGATTATAAAAAGAAAATTTTAAAATAATAAAATCAATTGTGTTAATTCTAATAAAAGTTAAATATTTCTATCAGAGCCTAATTAGTATAATATTCCTATATACTAGAGAAAGTAGTGTGACTTTAAATTTTCTATAAACTTTACTATATTAAAGTACTAGGGGTGAATTTTACCTATGGTTAACAGAAAAATGTTTTTATGTTTAAGTCACCCATGAAAGAAAAATTTAAAAGAAGTAATAATTTTTATTTTATGATATATTATAAAAGAACAGAAAAGATGGGTCCGATGATTCGTACAATCGATACATATATAAGAGAATAAATAATTGATTTTTATAAATTAAAGATATTACAAAATGAAAACCCCTTTTCTTACTCAATTTAAATTAATAATTTAGTGTGCTATTTATTAACTTATATAATTATTTTTCTTGGCACATTAAAATTTTCCTAAATGTTCTAGTTATTGTATCATTTTCAAGCTAGAATTAAAATGGATGCCCTACATAAAGATAATTGACTCAAATGTGTATTTAATACACTTATATAGTTTATTTAAAGATCAAATTATGGTATTAATAAATTACTATTATTAATTGAAATATATATGCATATACACGTATTTCCTAAATTACTCAATATATTTAGAATCAAATTTTGAAACATCAAACCTTGTATTACTTACTATAGTACTTATTTGAATAAATAATATAATATACAATAAATTGAGAGTTAAGTTTTAATATTTTAAACCCATATGGTTCAACCCACTAGTTAAAAATAAAATTGTTCCCATGAATCCAGAAAATTTATATCTGATTAATTTATTTTCTTTAAATCTTTTATTGATCCATCCTTTAATTCCAAAATATTATGTTCAATAAATTTAACAGAAGTTTATTCCAATATATTACTTTTATAAAAAAAGTAAATAAAGATAGGGGAATAAGCTTGATAATTGGTACCATCGGATATATAAATTAAATAATTCAATATATATATATATATGTGTGTGTGTGTGTGTATATATATATGTATTATGTAAGTTTTGATATTAACAAGAGATTTAAAATTTTATGTTTCTAAATATATACATAGAATTTCTTGATGATATACACAATAATCAAATATCTTCTGAAGATAAACATAAGAGAAAATATCACTGGTGATTCATATAAAAACATGAAGTCGTATAAAAATAAATTATGAAACGTGTTATGTTTTAAAAATACCATATGTTTCAATCAAACATTCCTTGCAACGGAATCTAAGGTTATATATACATAAATAGAGTTAGCTGTAAGCATACTCATCACATCGAACCTAGCCATAGTATCAATGGAGACAATGATATTTTTTGTTAAAACTCTATTTTCCAAACAAAAGAAAGTTACAACCATAATAATACCTATGCATAAATGAAAAGAGTTAGGACTTTGATATTTACTGGTAAACACCCAGAATAGTATTTAGACTTGAATCTAAGAAAAATGCCTTAGTATAAACTTTAAGATAAGCTAATTATTGATGTAAATAAAGTGTGATGGGAAATTAGTCTGCCGTGTTATTTCTTGTTTATTAGTGTGATGGGTGTTAATATGCCGTGAGGATAATAACTAGAACAGTGCAAGTATGATAAATAAGCGATAACATCTGGCCACTGTTATTTCTTGTTTATCAGTACTACTCGGTTCTAGAATATGATCCATCATGAGAATACTAATTTCCTTGTTTCTTGATATAAGCCCTAATGAATGATGCACTTTTAAAATCAAGATTTGAGAAAAATTCTATTTATGGGAAATACAATGATAATTATCTCTCTGGCAAGACTGGGTATGGTGTGGTAGACTCTCCAGCTTGTCCGGGTAAGATGGGGGTACCTCTCCGGCGAGACCGGGTAAGATGGGGTATATGTTATGCTAATGGAATTCCCTAAATAGTACCATGACCTGATGAATCTCTTAAATACATTGACCTTATGAATGATGTGTATATTACAGTATGTGAAATATATGATTATATAGATATGTATTTCTATAAGGAAATCCAAAGACCATAATAATTGACAATTAGAGATAAATCACGAACATGTGTGTCAATGATAATTTTAGATTTGTTTATCAGGAATCTCTCATATCCATCTATAATTCCGATATCAAACATTATTCTGTTTGATCATCCGTCTCGTAACTCGTGTGACAAGATGAACGACGGGAACCCTATAAGTTGGGACGCCATCGAAAGTATAAGAATTCCCCTTGCGATTATTAATGCATTAGGAAACCTGTAACTAAAAGTTGTGCTAAGACACAAAACATCTAAAAACTTACGCTAATAATAATTTTACTTTCATTAAGAACTCTTGAGAAGATAAGAGTCTCAAAACATAGAGAATAGCTCTGGTCAAAGTAAAGTAGAATTCAAAGCAAGGACCAGAATATACTTAGGAACTAGGATCAGTGACAAGCTAAAGGTATTCCTCCACATTTCAGTGAATCTCGAGGACAAGATTTAAAACAAGGTGGGGAGGATGTAACATTCCCAAAATTTTTATAAAACTTAAAATAAAGTATATAAAAACTTATGTTATTAAACAAATAGATCATGGGTAAATTGACTGTTAAAAAATATGAAGTACCTAGACGGGTCTAGGAACCGTTTAATAATTAAATTATAAAAAAATACATTATATTTGGACTTACTTCGTTTTTAATGAAACTTGGTTCAAAATGTAGATAAAGATATGCTCGTTCTAAAGACATATTCATCGTTTTGTAAAACATCATATTTTAGAAGTTATATGCGCCAAATAAGTGAAGCAGCTAAATTAATTATAATATATATATATATAATAAAACAATATTCATCAAAACTAAAATATGAAAATTCTACATGCATAACTATGCATGAGAATTAATACGTGGAAGTCCAAAATAAATTGAAAAGGATTGATGGAAGTGGACGTGGCCAATTGTGGAGAATTATAGTAAACTTTGCGTGAACTTCAAGTCAACCAATTGTAGTATAAATAGAAGGTGGCTTCAACCTTCTAAGTTGTTCAGCTTTCGTCTTCCCACTCGGTCACTATGTCTCTTTAGTAATTCCCATTTTCTTTAAGTAATTCACCCCTAATCCTATAAGCCCTGCCTCGTTTTAAGTGTTTTAACCCCTGATCACTGATACCCTATCCGATTGATCTAGGGCCCCGTAACAAATGTCAAGGCTCTGCTTGACTAAGTTTGTTGGGGTTCTGTCTCGTGACGTAGGGATAAAGTTGAATTAGGTTACTATACTTAATGCGAGTACATTATATAATTCAGGGATTATACCCAAGATATAACAACCCTCGAAAACGACCCTAAAACACCCCTACACATCCTAAAATATACCCCGTATGCGATAAACGAGCCCGTATAGGTTTTATATTAATAAAAATCAAATAAATCAAAATCAGGAGTGCGCTCACGGGGCGTGAAGCCCTTGTTTATCTTAGTCGCGGGCCGCGACAGCTCAACGTCAGGAGAACACCCGGTGCCGCCATGTGTCGATGACTCAGCAACCCTCAAACTGCCTACCATCCCTCGCGGGGCGCGAAGACCTCTTTGTATTCTTTCGTGGGGCGCGACAAAGGGTCAATCAGACCCTATAAACAGATTGGATCGGCCTTCAATTTCAAATCGTTCATTTCTCTTTCTCTCTCTCACAATTCTGAAGAATAATAATTATACTCGGTTATAATACCCCCTTAATAAGCAAAGCTCTGCCTTGTTGTAAGTATTATAACCTCCGGTTACGTATTAGATACGCTGCCCGATTGATCTAGTGCTCCGTAACGGCTGTCACGGTTCTGCCCGACGTAGTCATTGGAGTTTCTGTCTCGGGGAGGGTATAACTAATGTAAATATGGCTTATTATACTAACGCGTGTGCATTGTTTATTTAAATAGATTATAACCAGGAAAACACAAAGGAAATCCTTAAAGAAACAATATGAGTAATTCTTCTTTTTGTGTAAACCTTTTTGTGAGTAATCATTCTTTTTGTGAAAACCTTTTTGTGAGTAATCTCCTTTTTGTAAACTGTTTTCACAAAACCATACATATTTTACATTATAATTAGCACTGATTGAGTGTTTGTAATTCTTCAATTACTGCCGGTATTATGGGGTTTTGTATACATTACTTGATAATCTTCACAATTGGACAATGGGTTAGCTAATGTGTGATATGACCATAGCCACAGATTCGGTCGAGTGGCAAGTACTGAATGAGTAATTGTGTAGATGTAAACATTGTAATCGCTCTCAATACTGTGAAATGATAAAACCTGTTTTGATTAAACTGGGATTCACTCACCAGTATTTCCCGCTGACAAAAATGTTTTAAACGCATTTCAGGTAACAAAATATGAAAGCCAAATAAAAGCCAGCTGGAGAGCACTGAAGGCTTAGAAAAGTGGCTATAAAAGTTACCTAAATGAAAAGGAGAATTTGTTTTCAATAATTAGGGTTTATCCCTGTAAAGAAAACTTGGGTTTTATCCCATTTATCTATTTTAAACATTTTAGTGTTTAACTCTGATAAAAATATTTCCTAACTACGGTCCTGATGAAAATTTCTGCTGCCAAATTGATAAACACCAATACCATCTGACTGGTTCGCGGCTCCCGCTCCCAGGGTGGGGTCGGGGGTTGTGACAATATCTAAACGTACATATAAACAAATTCATGAAATATACACCTATCATGTATATATATATAGGATCAGGATTTAGAGAAAACAGTGAAAAGTGTGAGGACAGTGAGAGCGGTTATGGATCGTCCGATCAAAACAATCTATGGACTAGATTGGCGCGGTGGCGTTTTCGTAAATAACACCAATTCTATTAAGTGGACGCGCTTCATTAAGGTTAAAAGGGTCTTTAGACTTCTCTACCAAAACGCCAAACTCATGAATAAAACGACATTGCGGCCAAAACACATCGTATATAAACAAAACATCTCAGACATTCATTAAACACACCCCGAACCGCAAATTCCATATTTACTACTCTATACCATTCATTTTAGAAACACCAAAAACCCAAAACATCAAACACACCAAACTCAAAAACGCCATACATCCTATATAAACAAACCATCTCAGACATTCATTAAACACACCCCGAACCGCAAACACCATATTTACTACTATATACCATTCATCTTATAAACGCCAAAAAACCCAAAACATCAAACACACCAAACTCAAAAACGCCATATTTTACTATATACCAATCATCTTAGAAAACGCCAAAAAACTCAAACATCAAAGATTCCAATCGACGTTTATTTTAGATACACCATTTTCTCAGTAAAACGCCAAAAATGGCAAACATCGTTTCTTGTATATTCAATATTGTTCTACTCGAAGTTTCCAGAATGCATTCTTAGCTAAGGGGTGTAACTCAATAACATTTTGCTGCATGAGATGGACAAAACTTCAAGAAAAAGATGCTGGTGTCAGACTTATGTCATTTTTTATGCTTTGTTGTTGATGAATTTTTGAATGTCATGAAGAGACGGATGACACTGATGAGTGGTTTAAAGATAAAGATGAAGATAAAGATGAACTTCAAACAAAAAACTCACCTCATCTTGTCCTTCCAAACAGCCACAAAAAAACTACTTCAACAACAAAAAAACAATATGAAGCATATCAAAGTCAAACCGCTAGTGAACATGTTTCAAAGAAGAAAAAGACTGCTGATAATGAAGATTTGGAAGATCAATTGTTTCTATTTTTTTTAAAATTTTCTTTTTCAGTTGTTTGTTATGTATTTTTCAGCTAAAAACAAAATACATTGTTTTAACAAAAACGCCACACAGACAAAATGCTTGTGAAACGCCATCATGCCATAAAACGCCAAAAACTCACAAACTATAATAAAATTACTTTGGACAAGTATTATTAAACACTAAAAAAAAAGCCAAAAACTACGTAACGCCATTAAAAAAGCCAAACTTGGAAGATGAGACGTCTATCACCCTAAACTCATAAAAAGCTGAACAAAAAACAGTAAAAATACACACAGTAACTGAAAAGACGGTTACTTTATTAATATTAGTTATTATAATAAAATCCCGCCTAAACTACGCGCCAAAAACATCCTATAAGAGAGATGTCTCTGCACAATCAATTGATCACACCAAAAAACAACGCCATGTTTCCTAGAAACCACTCACTTTAAAAACGCCAAAAAATAGTTAAAAAAACCACAGATGGGAAACCTCGTTTCTTCTATATTGAGTGTTGTTCTGAAAAAAATTTCACTGAATAGATTCTTCTCTGAGGTGGGTATCTCTATAAGCTTTTGCTGAATGAGATGGACAAATATTCAAGAAAAAGAGACTGATGACACTAATATGTCATCATGTCACTTTGTTCTTGATGGATATATTGATGGCATGAAGGGATCAGTGTAAAAAATGCTATTTTGGACTCCATTATTATAATAGCATTCGAGCAGGTGTTGATCTTCAACATGTCCTCAAACAAGAATATATCAAACCAAAATACAGGGTGCCAGTAAAAATAAGCTTCTTCTAAAGACGGGCATTATGTAGGAAAATTAACATCTAAGTTAGGTATTCAAAAAGGTTCAAAACGCCAAAAAAGTTCAAGAAGAAGAGGCTGATGACAATGAAGATTTGGATGAGAAATTAGATTAGAATTTTTAATTTTTTTTTTCATTTTCTATTGTTTGTTTTCTAATTCTCTGTTGTTTATTATCTAATTCTCTACTAATAAAAAAAACTGAGTATAAAACACCAAAAACTACAAACACCAAAACGCCTGATAGTATGAAAACTGTGAGAACGGATGCTAGCAAAGCACATTGTTGCTATATAAAACGCAAAAAAAAAAAAAAAATACAAAACAATGTATTATTAGAAAACAACACTATTTGACAGATGAAACTGAATGAAACAGTAACTGCAAACAGTAAAAATGAAGAGACGGGAACATTATTGCTAAACATTTATTATATTAAAAGCCACTACATGGGAAACTGAATTTATTTATTTTTTCAAAACGCCATAATTGATTGTCACATTATAGGCCTGCATCCTACATGGCACAACAATTGATAAAAAAATACGCATCAAGAAAAATCACTGATGTTTTTTACCGCCAAAAACAAATATCTACCTGGCCGCAAAAAAAAGCTCATTATATATGTTAGGGCATGAATTTTATGCTAAGGATCATCTATCCTAAGACTAGGCATGGATCACGGATGCTTAATGGCTGATGGAGAGAGTCTGAGGATCACGAGTCTGAGGATCACGAGTCTGAGGATCCAGGATCCTTAACAGAACTTATGTTTTGCACGTTTTTAATGTGTAAATGTAGGTAATGGACGTAGTGGACCACTTCTTTGCTGGAATCTCGTGGAATATGCTTTTAGGCACGTGCATATTGAAGAAATAACCGTTAGTGGTGGTCATGGGTGACTTCCACCTTTTTCGGGAAGTTAGTTAGTTGATTTTTCCTTATCTTTTTAAGGGGAAACAAGCTCATTAGAGGCATAATTCGTACACACCACACAAACAACACACAAAACACGAATTCTCTGCAAACACTTAGCAAAAACACACACTTACACTAGAAATTCATTGTATTGAGCTTGTTTTCTTCCGAAGTTGTACAAGGATCACTGCTGTTTTTGCAATATAGTTGGTGATCGGTAGTTTCCATCACCCGAGGTTTTTTATGCCGGAGATCTTCTAAAGATCAAGGGCTTTTTCCTCGTATAAATCTCGGTGTTCATCGTTGATTTCATATACTTGTCGTTCATACAATTAACCAAGCATCATACCTCACAAAATCAGATTTGGTTGCATTATCCTTGTGTGATTTTTGACCAAAACAGTTTGGCGCCCACCGTGGGGCAATTGGTGCTTCAATTCTGAGAAATTTCGTTCATTTCATTCATTTCGGTTCATTACCTTCAACCGCATGGCTTCTCAGGGAAAACTACTCCAAGTTCTATGTCGGCGGTCACTTTTTCACAGGGCATTCCGCCTTTGGATCATCTCCCCCTTGCATTCTAGAAGAATGCTGAGAATTCTCCGAAGAAGACAACCCCCGTTTTCACAAAACCAACTGTTGTTTCTTCCTCTACACTTACTAACAGTGATTTTTATGCTTTGATTGTGCAGATGAAGGATCACATGCAGCAGCAGGTCAAGACTAATGGCAGGATCCTTCGCGAAATTGATAAAATCAGCAGAGGATCATTCCCCTTTGATGTCGAGGTCGCTGAATTTCGACACTCCGGCCATAACTTCCCAGCACTTTGCAGCTCCACATGTCCAATACCAGGGTGGATCAACAGGAATACGTTCTGGATCATCGGCAATGTCTCAGGCTCAAGGATCCTCTTTCCAGCCTTCAGGATCCTCATTTCAGCATCAGGGATTCTTCATCAGTTTAGGAGAATGCATGGGGACGCAGCCAATTCAAGGATCCTCTCAGGTTCAAGGATCCTCGCAGGTTCAAGGATCCTCTTAGGTTCAAGGATCCTCTCAGGTTCAAGGATCCTCGCAGGTTCAAGGATCCTCGCAGATTCAAGGATCCTCTCAGGTTCAAGGATCCTCGCAGGTTCAAGGATCCTCTTAGGTTCAAGGATCCTCTCAGGTTCAAGGATCCTCGTAGGTTCAAGGATCCTCGCAGGTTTAAGGATCCTCACAGGTTCAAGGATCCTCTCAGGTTCAAGGATCCTCTCAGGTTCAAGGATCCTCTCAGGTTCAAGGATCCTCCCAGGTTCAAGGATCCTCCCAGGTTCAAGGATCCTCTCAGGTTCAAGGATCCTCCTTCCAGGTTCAAGGATCCTCATCTCAGGTTTCCGGATCCATGGATTATCCTCCAAGACCCCCATTCACAGCACATCAAGGATCCAACATCTTTCAGAATCAAGGATCCTTAGGGAGTCAACAACCCGGAAGTTCAAATGTTCATCAAGGAGACTTCATTCCAATGCAGACCATTGCTTCCTCTGATCCCTCGGTTATGCCAGAATCCCGCCAACATGGATTCACATCTGGAATTCCAAACTTGAATCATTCAAGAGGTAACACTTTGAATAATTTTTGCAATGCTAACCATGGCTTTGTGCAGGATACAGGTATCAACCAAGCCATGGCTAAGGAGTTGCAGAAACTCAAAGATATGATATCCAGCATTCCGAGAGTGGTTAAGCCCATTCCTGAAATTCCAGATGGAAATCACAAGGGAAAGAATGGAGATCAATCCCATTCCTGAGAGGTTAAAAGAAGCATGTCTATGCAAGGGTTTTGGATCCACACTCACAGGATCTGCTCTTAAATGGCTGCTAAGTCTTCCCCCTTACTCTATTACTCCATTTGCTAATCTAGTTAATCTGTTTAATAGCCAATTCTCATGTAGTAGAAAATTTGAACGATTAACTAGTGATCTATATAGGGTAACACAAGGTCAAAATGAATCACTTAGAGATTATATCACTAGATTTAGTAAAGAATCCTTAGAAATCCCTAACTTAGATATTGCTACAGCTCTAGAAGCCTTTAAAATGGGTTTGCTTAGGGATTCAATGTTCTATGATGATCTTGTCATGACCCCTTGCAGGAACTTAGATGAAAAAAGAAACAGGGCCCTTAGGTTCATCCGTTTAGAGGATGACAAAAGGATCCATGAGAGATTGTCAGGATCCTCAAAGCAAGACAAATAAGGATCCTATCTCAAGGATAACTGATCCAAGCAATACTCCAAGCATGACAACCAGAGTGTGCATGTTGTGGAACAAGAGGAAGATGATCAGGATTATCCTCCTATTTCTGAATATTGTTTTTCTGCTGATAATAATGAACTAATCCTTTCTATGCAGAGTTTAGGTGACAAGGTTAGGTGGCCAAGGAAGAATGACAAACCGCCTACCACCAAAGACGAATCAAAATGGTGTGCTTACTATGGGGATTCTGGTCATCTCACAGATGAGTGCATAGCATTAAGGAAGGAGATAGGTTATCTTTTGAGCAAAGGATACTTGAAGGAATTGCTTGGAAGGAAAAAGTCAAGGATCAAGTATCCTGAGAAAGTTCCTGAAAAAGCTCCTCTTCCACCATCCGATGCTCAAATCATCCATTTCATCTCCGGAGGTTCTCAGCAGCTAAGAGACATGCAAAGGAAACAAAGATGGAGAATAGGGACAGACCTGTTCGGACCTCCATCCTTACCCAGCAGAAAGTGATATCATATGATGAGGATAACTGTGCGGACATTCAGGATCCTCATCACGACGGTGTAGTTATTACATTATTTATATCTAACCATTTTGTTCGCAGGATACTCATTGATGGGAAAAGCTCAGTGAACATAATCCAGTTGGATGTCCTCAATAGAATGGACATCCTTGAATCCGATATTGTCCAAAGATCATCTGTCCTTGTGGGATTCAGTGGAGAGACAAAGATTACATTGGGGGACACCAAACTTCCTATCTACATAGAGGGAGTGAATTATGTTAAAAAAATTCTATGTTATTGATTGCTTATCTTGCTGTAATGTTATCTTTGGCAGGCCATGGATACACGATATGAAGGCAGTCCCCCTCAACATATCATCAATGTGTCAAGGTCCCAACTCTATGAGATATGGTGAAGATAGAAAGTGATCAGCAGGAGGTAAAGAACTGTTACACTTCTTCAATGAAGCCAGCCTCCAAGGAGCAAGACGTCATGGAGGCAAGAGAGCAAGACGTCAAGGATATTCTGTTGAACCCAGAGGATCCTGAATCCAAAATTTTTATAGGATCCAGGATCCTAGACAGTATTGAGCAGGATTTAGTATCCTTCTTGGAAAGAAGAAAATCTACCTTCGCTTGGAAACATGAAGATATGACAGGAGAAAGTTTGCACTTGAAAGGAATGCCATTATCCAAGAAGAGGTAGACAAATTGCTCAAGGCCAGTTTGAGTGGACTGATAAGCATGAAGCTGCACTTAAGGTTCTTAAGGATTATCTATCCTCAGCACCAGCCCTGATGAAACCAGAAAATGGAGAATCGTTATCCTTATACTTAGCTATTTCAGCTAAAGCAGTAAGGGTAATCCTAGTTAAGGATCATGAAGGCTCTCAACATCCGGTATACTATGTAAGTAAAATTCTACTTGATGCTGAGGCCAGGTATTCTCATTTAGAGAAATTAATTCTTGATTTAATTATGGCTTCTGCTAAACATAGACATTATTTAGAAACTCATACCATTATTGTGAAAACTAACCTTGCTATCAAGAATGTTCTCAGGAAACTTCAAATGTCAGGTAGAATGGAAAAATGGGCAATCAAGTCCCAAGCTTTACTTGACTTTGTGGCTGATTTCAGTAGTGATCTACAAAGGGAAGCTGAATTAAAAGTTCAACAACTTGAGAAGACCAAGGATCCTTAGACACTCTTCACGGATGGAGCTTCAAATGTTAAAGGAACTTGACAAGGCACACTACCAAAATCGCCACAGGGGGACATTATACCCCAATCCACTGCATGGAATTCCAAACCACTAATCATGAGTTAGGAAACTGGCAGATTCTTTTGCTTTTTTCAGTCTACCACAGGTACCCAGGGAAGAAAATGCAGAAGCTGACGCTTTAACTAACCTTGGATCATTCCTAAAGATGCCAGAAGATGTGAAAAATACTCATCACCCATGTTTTAACTCCTGCAATTGAGGATCACGTAGCCATGGAGATAGTGGAGGATTCTGCAATCATACCTGGTGATCCTGCACAGTCGAATTCAGGATCTTGGATCCTTCCAATCCTAAGATATATACAACATGGAGAGATCCCTACAGGACAAAATCCTAAAGCTTTCAAAGTCAAGGAGACTGTGGAAACTACACTAGGGGCAGAGCACTATTCTCAAGGATCCTTAGAACAACATACTATAGGCCTACCCCGAAGAAGGATGTTGTGGATTATGCAAAGAAGTGTGATGCTTGTCAAAGACACAGTAATATTCTACACCAACCAACATAACATCTGCATCCGAAGAAGAAGCTTTTTCTCAAAGTCAGAAAAAAGGAAATGGCCAGTTATCAACAAAGAATGGCTGGAGCATACAACAAGAATGTCAGGATAAGAAGATTTCAAGTTGGTGATTTTGTGCTAAGAAAAGCATTCCAGAACACTACAAATCCTTCTGATGGCAAGCTAGCACCAAAGTGGGAAGACCCCTATCTAATTGAAGCTGAATCAGGAAAGGGGGCATATCATTTGTTAACAATGGATGGTGATCTCCTACCAAGAGCTTGGAATGCTGTTCATCTCAAAAAATACTAAGTAAGAAGGATCAGGGATCCTCAGCGATACCGGTATTCTGATTAAGGATCCAGGATCCTCAAAGGATATATGATTCTACATTTGGTAACACATTACTTTCATTTTCATTTTCATTTTCATTCATTTTATACTTATTACTTATCATAAGTTAAAGATGTTAATCAGTTAACATCTATTTTCACAAAGTTTAAGCTTTTGCAGAGTTGTTATCATTTTACAGAAGATCAAAGTGGTTGGCCAACTCTCCAAAGTTTATGGGCTTGTCCCCAGTTATTTGGGCTTGTCCCCAGTTTCGCCAGTAGCGCACGATGATCCTGGTGCAGTTCAAGGCAGTGCGACCAGTACTCGTTTTAGGGGCTGACAATTTCATTGTACTGGCTGTACCCAGGATCCTACGTATAATGGTAGACGTACCATACATCCGTTCCTAAGGTTTCTAATGTTTTCACGTTAGCTAAGGTTTCGGCATTTTCATGTCGCTCAAGTTTGGATAGTCGCCAGTGAGGGCCATACTCCAGTTTACATCCGTTTATATGGGCTTGACCCCAGTTTACATCCGTTTATATGGGCTTGACCCCAGTTTACATCCGTTTATTTGGGCTTGTCCCCAGTTTGTTGGGCTTGTCCCCAGTTACTAACTCTTATCTTATATTGGCTTAGTCCCAAGGTGTATCCTATTTCAGGTTTTTGGAGACAAACGACCAAGGATCCTTGATCCTTACCTTACATTAAGGTTTGTCTTATGGTTATCCTGTTTATAATGATAAAGGTTAGGATCCTAACTTAGATTCTCAGGTATGATCCTTAACTATTTTGATTTTATTCATTATTTATTTGAATAACCCTTATACTTGACAACTGAACTTGTGATTCTTAAACTATATCACTTTTTAGAACTTATAGGTTATGGGATATGTGATCCTTGATCATATCCTAAACTTTTTGGATATCTTTTTTAATTTTTCAAGGCTTGATAAGTATAAACAGAATTAACATTACAACGGTTGGAAAGTAAGATATTAACAAGGATATCAACACAAAATAAGCCAAAAAGTTCAAGTTATTTTATTCACAAAAGGTTAAACCATTTACGGTTGTCAAAATTGCCAACCCACGTTTCTACCAGCAAAACGTGGCCCGTCCACATGGGTTGGCAAATGGTGTCTATTGTTTACGGGTCTTTGTAGTGCAGAAAATAAAAGACGGAAGGATAACGAGTGGCTTCATCCCCCAAACAGAGGATCCATCCACCACCCATTATCCTGCCTATTGTTCAAGGATCCATGATCCTTCACCCTAGAAACTACTGTCTAAAGTTATACAAGTTCTGACGATAAGGATCCTTGATCCTAGAAGCTTTACTTTTCATAGTTTGCTTATTTAGCAATAATTTACAAGGATACAGAATCCTAACTTGGATTCTCTGGTATGTTATATTCTAACTTTTTCTAAGCTGTAAGTTGTCTCTTATCCTTTTTGGTTAGGGATCATTGATCCACATTTGTTCGAACACTTCAAGTTTTCTGTTAAAAGTTTTACATTATCATCAGATTTTCAATAACTTTCCAGTTGTTTGGTGATGATATTTTTGAAAATAGAAAGCATACATGAAAAATAAAAAGGGAAGAAACAACTATAGATGTAGCTAAAAAAGTTTAATGTTATTACCTATTCATTATGTATCAAAATCATCTGGCCTGGATTTCACCAGCAAAATCGTGGACCATCCACCCAGGCCGGATAAGGCTATCTAACAGTTAAAGTGTCTATGCAGAAATTAAAGTGCAGGAAGGTTAATAGCAAACTGTGTAGAAGGATTCATTCTCCACGAACGGAAGGATCTTCTGATCTGTAAAGGCACTTGAGGAGTTATCTCTAACTCTATATTCTGCAATGATGATTATAGCAGGTCTTATCAGTGACGACAGGCAGTGTAACAACTAGTTACCAGCAGCAACGGCTAGTCCGCTTCTGACGGAAATATGACAGCTGTGAATCCTTATCACAACTGCCATATTGGGGGCAATTGTTAGGGCATGAATTTTATGCTAAGGATCATCTATCCTGAGACTAGGCATGGATCACGGATGCTTAATGGCTGATGGAGAGAGTCTGAGGATCCAGAGTCTGAGGATCACGAGTCTGAGGATCACGAGTCTGAGGATCCAGGATCCTTAACAGAACTTATGTTTTGCACGTTTTTAATATGTAAATGTAGGTAATGGACGTAGTGGACCACTTCTTTGCTGGAATCTCGTGGAATATGCTTTTAGGCACGTGCATATTGAAGAAATAACCGTTAGTGGTGGTCATGGGTGACTTCCACCTTTTTCGGGAAGTTAGTTAGTTGATTTTTCCTTATCTTTTTAAGGGGAAACAAGCTCATTAGAGGCATAATTCGTACACACCACACAAACAACACACAAAACACGAATTCTCTGCAAACACTTAGCAAAAACACACACTTACACTAGAAATTCATTGTATTGAGCTTGTTTTCTTCCGAAGTTGTACAAGGATCACTGCTGTTTTTGCAATATAGTTGGTGATCGGTAGTTTCCATCACCCGAGGTTTTTTATGCCGGAGATCTTCTAAAGATCAAGGGCTTTTTCCTCGTATAAATCTCGGTGTTCATCGTTGATTTCATATACTTGTCGTTCATACAATTAACCAAGCATCATACCTCACAAAATCAGATTTGGTTGCATTATCCTTGTGTGATTTTTGACCAAAACAATATAAGTACAACAGCTAAACAAAAGCTTCACACTCTACACATTCATTAAAAACGCCACATCTTGTCTAAAACGCCATATAATTTAAAAAAAATGGTACATGTTACTGCATGGAGGCTTGAGAGGTCAGAGGACGTTTCGTCATTAAGTTCTCTGATAGGAAAAGGGTGAAAGTAAAAACAATCAAAGCCATACTTAGTTAAACGCCAAAATATTTACTATGCTCATGATCTAAAAAAACAATAAAAACGTCATGTATTTGTTAAACCCTAAAAAATGGAGAGATGTTGTGAGACGCGTTTAAAAAAAGAATATGAAAGGACAAAAAAGCCCATCCGCCCTTCACTATGTTGCGTGCCACGTGTTAGGCCAGGATCCGTTCTCACACTTTAGGGCGTTTTCTCCTGATTCCGTACCTATATATATATATATATATATATATATATATATTGGGGAAGGTTCAAATGAAAACCACTAGTTAACGCGAAAACTCGATAACTAACTAAAAAAGCCTAAAAAACATACCAATATATTTATATTTTTTTTGCATACCAATTTTCGCCAGTTTTTATATATAAAAATAAAATTTTCAAAAAAAAATAAAATTTGTAGTGCACATGTGTAATACTACACATATGTATGTGTACTACAAATTTTTTTTTTTTTTAAATTTCTTTTTTCATATAAAAAAACATGCGATTTTTATAAAAAAATTGAAAAAAAAATTTGGTGTGGTTTTTAGGCTTTTTTAGTTAGTTTTTGATTTTTCACGTTAAAAGTGGTTTTCATTTGAACCTTCCCCTATGTATATATATCAAATGGTTCCTTATAACTATACAAATTTCGTGAAAATTAACTAGAGGGACTGTTATTGCATTTTTCTAAAAGCTGAAGTTCAGGGACCATTTATGTATATATTAAAAGATTATTTTGAATTAAAACAATAAAAAGGGGACAACAGGATTTGACCCTGCATGACTGCATCCACCTGGTCCAGCAACACCAACGTACACGCAGACACCACTCCTCCAAGTCTCTATATCTGTCAAGAACCATAACCGTTTTACATATATGTTGATCTTGAAGGAAACCTTTCCTTTCAAAATGACTTTTTTCGCCCAAACTTATAACGAAAATGGTAGGTATCAATCACTAACTTATTCCCATTTCGAGTTTCCTTATAAATCGAAGATCTCCTATTCATGACCAGCCTGGAAACACGTTTTTTGAATCAAGTTCCTAAGAGCATCCCTAATAAGACTGGGGCTTGGGTTGGGGGAAAACGCCCAAGCCACCACCCTGGGTGGGCTTGGGTTGGGGCGTGGCCCTTGGGGCTTGGGTTTGAAGCCGGGCGTGGGGCGGGCTAGCGATCCGATATGGCGTGCTCCTATTCGCTTTGTTGGCCATGTCATAGCGGGGTGTTTGAATTTTTTTTTAATAAACTGCCAAGCTACGCCATAAACATGGACACGTCACTCACCGGTAGAGGGGCTCGAACTCCACGTGTCAACTCATGCCCCCAACCCAAGCCCCACCATACCCCACGGTCTAAGCTGTATTTGAGTGTTTTTAAGAAGAAAGGTGAGGTGGATGAGAGAAGATGTGGTGATGTATGTAGTGAAAAACATGTATTTAAGGAGAGAGAAAGGTGTTGTGAGAGGGAGTGAGGAGAGAGGAGAGAGGAGAGATGAGAGAGAGTGTTATTTTAAGTTGATGAGAATAGGGCAAGAGAGAGAATGTTTATGATTGGTGAGGCAATGCCACCTTGACATCATAAAAACATAAAAAAAAACATCCCTATTGGGGATGCTCTAATCATCGATCCTTTCCACAAAAAAACGATACCGTGAGACCCTACCCTCTCCATAAAATCAGACCTTAGGTCCTTCTCTGTTCGTTTACGTTATCCCTCCGTCTACTCTCTAAAATAATAAACTGCGTCGAAGAAAAAAAACCTGCAACCTGTCGGAGACACGAAGACGCCGCTGGAGCTAGCCGGAATTCATGTTGGAGCTTAACCCACCTCGTTTTGGTATACTCCTTCCCCTTCCACGCTAACCAATTCGTTTTTAAATCGCAAATCAAACCAGGAAATCCTTAAACTTCGTTTACCAGTTGATGTATAAGGGATGGGTTAGGGTAACGAGTTGGGTTCTGTTTGATGCAAGAAAGGAGATGACTAGCAGTTTGCTTATAAAAGAATTCAGGATCCAAATCTTTAACAAAAAAACTTTGGTCTGGTTGTTTGGTTTGCTCGGATAAACATCACCAACTGAGGAGTCGCTGGTTCGATCCCTGTGGCCTCAGTTTTGTCACATGTTTTTGTATTTTAATATTTTATTGTTGGAAGATAACATGTTGAACTGGGTAGGTTCAAAATGATTTGTATAGCTTTTAACTCGTATAATACATGATAGTCCAGTTGTTTGGTCGCTAGTTATTGTAGCAGCAGACACAGGTTCGAGTCTGCCCCCCATCGACCAGATAATTTTATTTTATTTATCTTATATTTTTATAAACAAATTATTTATTCAAAAATATTTATTAAACCAGATTGATATAGCTTATTAACCACTTAATTAATCAGATGTATGTATTAAATCATGCTAATATTTTGTTTAAACTAGATTTATATGAATTATTCATTTAATCAGTCCTTTATTCGGGGTTATATATTAAAACAGATTAGTAGTTCACTTACTCAGATTTTTATATAAAGCATTCATTTAATTGAACTACTCTTCCACTTAATCAGATTTAGGGTACAGGGTATAATATGCGGGGACTTGAGCGGGGACTTATAGTCACCGATCGGTGACTATACCTTGTTGATGAAGATGATCGGTGACTTGGAGAGAGAGAATGGAAATCGGTGAAAGTTCACCGAATTGATTGAGTGTGATTGATGTGATTTTTTGACCGTTTCCCCTTAATTTCTAGAAAATAAAAAATATATAACTCAAACACCATTGGGTGATTAACCATACCCCTGATTGAGTGCAAAATGGGGAGTGAAATGGGGAGTTGACATGGCATAATATTATTGGCTAGGATTTCACTCAATCACCCTAGAGTGATTAACCATACCCTCCACCCTTACTAAATCAAATTAGTTATGTATTAGGTCAAAAATTTATTTAGATATTTATACAGGATTGTTTTACTTTAACTTGGAATTCCTAATTATATGATTGTAAGTCCCAAATCTAACAATGATATCAAACAATAACCAAGGATGAGCGGAATCCAAACTTGGTGATATTCAAGAAAAACAAAAATCACAAGAACACCGAATCACTTTAACACCTTGCACACGATTCTATTCCTTGAATAAGCAAAACCGTTTGGTACAAGATGAACATCCAAAATTGCCTCCCTTAGCTCTCTCTAGCAATTCTATAACAATGGAGGTCTTACCCCTTGAAATGATATAACAGTAGTATATATATTCTAGGTAAGCCCATGCCCCACATGGGCTCCCATTGGGCTTGCCTGACACACATGGCCTTAGGCATGCCCAAATGACCTATTAAAGGTCCAAAACCTAATATAAACTAACCCAATTAATCCCAGTTCGTTACCATAGACCGTTGTGTATATTTGATGCGTCAGTGTCACACTTTTAGGACCTAACAATCTCCCCCTAGACTGATGCATCAAATTGTCTTCATAGCATGAATTCAGCAACATCTTCAACGAAGTCTATGGTTGTTGTTATGCTGTAAGTAGTGTGGAAATTCTTGACTTTTGAACTCTCAGCACTGGGTCCTTTTCTTGTTCTGTTGTGGTTAGCTTCATATCAGGATCACGATAAGCTCTGCTTGAAAATCTTGTTAAAAAGAATGCGAGATGAGGATTCTCAACAGCTCTCTCAACAACTCATTTCTTCTTCAGTCTTTCTCTTTCAAGCAGGTTCATAGGTACTTCTTTAGATGTACTATCATTGTCAGACGATGACTCGTATCCGGTTCTTCTGACTTAGGTACATCTGGTTGTTGTGATGCTTCATGCTTTGTCAGCAGCTGACAACATCTCAATCTTCATCAACCCACCTTTTCTTGATTGAATCAAGTTTTGCACATTCTCAGAAAATCATAAGCAAACATTTCTACGCAACAGAGGAAAGTACCATATGAACACTAGGTACATCCAAGTACTTGTACTCGGATTTCACAATTCAAATTCTTTCAACTTTTGATGACCAGTCAAATCTTCAATAACAATTAATAAATTTTTAGTTTAAAACAAATAAAACACTGTATTTTTGGATTTTTTGTTTTAAGAAAACAAAACCCAATTTTTGGATTTTTTGAATTTTCAATTTTTTTTAGTTTTTTAATTTTTTAATAAAATAGAATATAAACATGAACGGAGAAACTAACTCAAACATTTAATTACAATGGGATCAGAGTCGTTCTCAGGCTGACCAAGGAACATTTTTCAGGGCGAACTTATTCAGACTGGTTTATACGTTGCCAATATGTTTGTCCACTTAAGCCTAACGCTCAACTTTCAATTTTCAACTTCGTGATATGATTAAAATAGGATTATACTATAACACCCGTGTGTCCCATACCATGACATACCCTCGCGATCAAGGTAAGTGTAGAGGAATGGCCCGATTCGGCCATTCTGGGTCGGTCACATCCATAATAAATATAATGTAAATACAACAAATATCTTGGAGATATTCCCATACAGATAAAGTATCTGCCAAATCTCCTAAATATGGGCCTGATCCCTATGCAACTAAAGGGGAAACTCTAATCACCACTAATTATAAATAGGGGACTCCTCCCCAATATTCCACATGTTATTTTCTAACCCTAAAGTCTTTCTACATTGAGTCCAATATTGACTTGAGCGTCGGAGGGTGGTCTAGAGACCTCGGTCTCTGACCCCTTCTAACGTGTTCCGTGATTTTGCAGGTCTAGGATGAGGCAAAGAAGACGAGGTGTGGCCATGTTCGTATTCATCACCGCAGAACTACAGGGCTGTGTAGGTACAAGCTTCTTCATTGGCGCCATCCGTGGGATCGACAACAAACCACACTTCGATCTTCTCTACCAAATTTCTAGTTCTACACTCCTCCAAGTTTCGACACGCGTTCTTGAAAGTAACATGATGCTCTATAAATCTGGTACACAACTTCCTTTACAAAATATTTTTCAAAACTCATCAACGATCCCCAAAGGATATATGATCCTTACTTCGGTAACATCTCACTCTCATTTTCTTTCATTTTATACTTATTATTCGTTATAAGGAGAGGATGTTAGACATTTAACATCCATTTTCATCCAATTTTAAGCTTTTACAGAAGTTTTTAGCATTTTTTCACAAAGATTAAGGGGTTGGCCACCTCTCTCCCACGTTTAAGGTATCTTATACCTTCTAAGGTTTAAAGGTTTTCACCTTTCATACGAATTGGGTTTTGACACCCCGCTAGTAGCGCACGTTTATCCAAGTATGGTTCGAGGCAATGAGACCAGTACACGCTTAGTGGCTGACAATTTCATTGCCGTTAACCATATATAGGATCTCAAGTATAATGGTAGACATACCATACATCCGTTATCCTAAGGTTTCTAACGTTTTCACGTTAGCTAAGGTTTTGGCATTTTCATGTCACTTACGTTGGGCTTGTCCCCAGTTTGGGCCAAACCCCAAGGATTTTGGGCTTGTCCTCAGTTTATTTGGGCTCGTCCCCAGTTTATTTGGGTTGTCCCCAGTTATGATGGGTTTATCCCCAGGATATTTGGCTTAGTCCCAAGTTCTTTTTTACAGGTTCTTGAAGCTCTAAAGGTTTGAGAATAAGGATCCTGAATCCTTAAACCTTAACTGATTTCACCGGTCTATATATACTTGTAAGTCTTAAGGATATAGGATCCTAACTTGGATTCTCTGGAAAATAAAGGCGAGGGGTGTAAGGCTTCATTCTCCACAAACAGAAGGACCCATCCACCTTTTCCACCCCATTGTCTTAAGGATCATGGATTGTTCAAAATACTCACAGACCATAATTGTTCGAATTAAAACATCATAAACCAAAAACCGCAAATCCTAAAAAAGTGGGCTCAGGCCTCGTCTAAATTATCCTTCATTACCTACTTCTGCAGCACGACCTTCAGCTGCACCTCCTTCACCACCATCCTTCGGATCCTTCACCCTGCTTGGACCAGCCTCCAAAGCCATGACCTGTTCCACCTCACCATCACCGCCCAGGTCCAAGAGAGTCTGCTTCCAGCTAGCAATGTCCCAGACAGACCAGTCAAATGCAGGATCCATAACCTCTTGGGCTATCTTGATCCTTGCTTGAAGGATAGCACGAGCGGAACAAACCTTAGCATCCTCTGTAGCGTTCACTTGGGCTTCATGAATCCCGATCTCGGCATACATTAGCTGCTCGTCCAGACCTGTCTTCTCCTTCTTCAGTTGAGCAACCTTCTTGTCCTTAGTATTTATGATGGAACGAAGATCAGCCAGCTTCTCCTCGGCATCTGCAAGGCTCTTGTCTTGAAGGGCTTTGAGGTGGATAAACCTTTGTAGGTTACAAGAAAAGGAAGTCAGGATCACTGATCCTTAGCAACAGTCAAAGAAAAATAATGAGAATCAAGGATCCTTACCTCGGTTACGAAGTCGTGGAACTGGCATTCAATCTGGAAGCTATCCTCTTCAGGATCTGACAGCTTCTTCCTTTTGGATCCAGCTTTAGCACCGGTGGTCATGACCTTAGGCTCCGGTTGGCTTTGGCCAGCTCCCTCTTGATCGAACGGGGGGAGATCATGCTGTCAATATCACCAAGATCAAACTTTGAGGCAGATTTGCTTGTGGACCTAGGGGCACCTATTCATCCAACATAAAGATAAGTATTCGTGATCCTTTAACTTTATTTCAATATATAAACATTTTATTGTACATGAATACTTACTTGACATTGTGAAGGAGGTGGATGTGGTATCTTCTAAATCCTTTGCTTTTAACTTGTATGTTCTGACCGTTGAATCCAATGCCCAGAATGCAACTACTCTTTCTTCAGTCCCAGGCAGTTCAGCAAGAGAAGAGAAATTAGTCACTGCACAACTAAACAAAACAGGATCAGTTATCCACCAAAAAACCCCTTCTCTACAGTCTTAACATTATGATCCATTATCCTACCCTTTAAGATCCACTTTTTTAGGAGACTATGTAAGGGCATGTACTTGTAGGTTTACCTTTGTCTTGGGTTTACTAGTTTTAGGTTGGTTATCTATTAGATTTGGGCTTGGTCGATATGTTTAGAATGCGTATAAGGGTTTGGGCTTGGCCCATTTGTATTAGGTCATCCTATAATCTATAAATAGGATGCACCTAGGTCTTGTTTTGGTTGTTGATTAGTTGTGTGTTAATCTAATCGGCATATTTCCTTCATCTTCTACACCTTTCTTGTTATTTAGCGACTTGTTTAGGTGTTTGTGATATCTGATCGTAGTTTTCTAGACTTACAATTGGTATCAGAGAAGGCTCGGTTTGTCATCGGATATTGCTTGAAGATTGAAGATTGTGGCAGTTTGCTGATTTGAAGATTCGAAGAAATAGAAAAGGTTGAACATTGTTCTTATAATCTGTTTTATATATGTTTGTTCGACGAAATTTTTCTGTTTTTTCCAGTGTGTTAGCAAGTTTTCGTTCTTTTAGAATTGACCAAAGTGTGTTTGAAACCCAGAATTTTCTTGAAAACAGTTCATATGATTTAAAAATTTAAGACTTTTGTAACGAATAGTTTGTAAAATTAAAATTTTCGGAATTTTGTTTAAAGAACATTCTTAAAATTCTTAAGGATTTTATTAACAAAACTGGAACATCATCGATTTTGGAGAAATTGTCAATGTGATTGTAGGTTGTTCGGATTATTCGTGGAAAGCAATCAATAAAGATTTTGATTTTGATCTCCTAAGATCTCGGCAGTTTGTTAAATCAAACAGAATTTGGTTTCCAAATTTGGATTGGAAGTGTACGGGACAAGTAAATTTGTATTGGGATACTTCTGAGTGTACGACATCGAGTGTGCCGGTCAATTAATTAGTGGACATTTTGTTGGTGTACGGGCCCAATAACGTAGTGTGCGGCCCAATTAATACTAGTATGCGGTCCACATAACTGGTGTGTATCGAACAAATTTAATTGGATTGGAAGTGTACGGGACAAGTAAATTTGTATTGGGAGACTTGAGAGTGTACGGCACAGAGTGTATGACATCGAGTGTGCCGGTCAATTAATTAGTGGACTTTTTGTTGGTGTACGAGCCCAATAACGTAGTGTGCGGTCCACACAACGACGCCAAAATTTGACGTGATGTCGTGGTCACAATCAAATTTAATCCAAATACTACTAATAGCTAGTGGTAAGTGGGTATCGAACACAGGGAGTTTGTGGAATATGTGCTATTTAAAAGTTTTTCTAAGTTAACTAAAATTAAACTAATTGCAATGAAAGTAAATTCAAAGAGTTGGATTGGTTGATTGAGTTTTAAAAACTAAGATTACTATACTAATTGCAAAATGAAAGTTTGGTTTGTAAACAATTTAGAGAAAAATGACCATCTTTAGTTTCCGGTTTGCTTTGACATTTATGCTATCATTCACTAGAAAGAACTACATAGACATAGTTCATGTGTGATTACTTCTTGTGATAAAAGGGAACTAAGTACTCAGATTCCTAGAATGTGAGGTTGTTACCCGATGACCAATCAATCATTACCCAATCCTAATTCTACCCATGATATCTCGATTGCCAACGACACCAAGAATGTATGGTTTCAAATTAGATTAACATAATCATCAACAATTTACAAGCAAATAAACACACACCATAATAAACAAAACATAGATTAAGTTTATCATTCTAGAAATATGAAATCAAAGCATAAAGTCTAATACAATCCTTCAACCAAAGATAGTCATCAAGAGTTTAACCACTCATGGCCCGAATAAACATCATCAACAAAGTCTTAATGTTCAAAAGCAAATTTAACATAAAAACCAATGAGTAGAAATTGTCTTCAAGCTCTCAAGAACACTCCAAAATCGTCTCTAAAAAGATGGTAACCGAAAATGCATGATAGAACACTTAAAAACCTCATCAAAAGGACATTTAATGCATGAGTTACACAATGATTCCAGTTGGCGCCGTAAGCTACGCCACCCACCGTAGCTTACGGCGGTCAATGAGGTCTGGCCGGTCAACATGGCACCGTAACCTACGGCGCCAGCCGTAGGCTACGGCGCCTAGAGTTCTCTTACGCCACCTTTAAACTGGGTTACGGTGAAACAATTTTGGCCAACTGATGGCCGTAACCTACGGTAGAGACCGTAAGCTACGGCGCCTGCTGTAGTTTTTTTCTTTGTTTTCTTGTTAGCTTCCTCATGGTCCAACCTTGCTTCCTCCTCTTGCAACTTCCATCCAAGCTTCGTAAAACCCGTTTCTTATGCCCTTTAGTACCTACAAGACCAAACAACTAGTAGTTCACAAATTCCAACAATTAAGTGTATAAAGTGTGAGACGTGCATGAATTTAGATAGTTTAAAGGTTGTCCTACGGACCACCCATCACATCCCTACACTTACCCGTTGCTTGTCCCAAGCAACCCATTCAAAAACCATTTACAATTACAAGCGATCATAATGCAAACCAAGCTAAAAGATATCGTCCTTTTACTAACCTTCTATCACACCACAAGACACACCCCTTGCAATAACTCTAGGCGACAAAGAATCTTAGCACATTATGCTAAAACACTCAATGCAAGTGTGTGATTGTGCGACAATAAGCTTGTATAAAAATCAAGCCTCCTCCTATCAAATACTTAGCATGCTTATGAATCAATAGGACTTACGGGTTGTAACGAGGCTATGAGTAAAGGTGGGAAATAGTGGGAATGTGAAAGTAGCTCATTGATTTGACCCGGTTTTTATTTCTACTCCTAAACAAAACAAACATCAACTATATACACAACGTAATCAACTTTTTCAACTACTATCGCAACAAAATCCTTCTTTTTTTTATTTTCTTATATTTTTCTTTTCTTTTTTTTTTTTGCTTTTGCATAGAACATAGAAACTCAGCTATATATATATATACAAGAACATCAACAATCACAAACTAAACTCCGAAACCGGGTCGTCTCAATAGGTAAAGTTTTGTGAGAAAATGGATTGGGTCACAACCGAATGGCATAAGGCTCAAACATGGATTACTAAAGACCAAACCCCCTCCCCTCACAATACCAAGCTCATATATGTAACATATGAGGTCCAACCCCCCAATCCCACACTCTCACACATCCAGACGAGGTTACCTAAAAGCCCTTATCATTTCCACAAGCATGCTAATTCTAAGCCTCAACAAGTATTCATACACAAGTTCTATTAACACAAATCACACACCGCCACTCAAAACAAAGAAATAATCTCTAATAATCATATGTGGCCCAAGAACTCACCAAGAAATGACTAGAAAGGGGTGTCGGTGTGTCATGCGGAACAATATCAAGTTTTCAAATTTCAACAATTTTTCGCTTGGCTTATCAAATTTTTTAAAATTCTCAAAATTTTCCCCTCATCCCCACACTTGGGATACATTGTCCCAATGTATGGTTTTGAAGGGAAGATCGCTTTCAACAAAAACACCAACTTGTGCTTATACTCTCAAACCATAAATTTCTTTTTGTATTTTTTTTATAAAAATTAAAAACACACCACCAACTAGCACATCCCATAAGACACATCAACACAAAAACACCACCCAACCTCCCAACCATAAACATAAGACATCAAAATATGCACAAGTATACAAGATGGAGCGAAATATGACCTGGTCAATAATACTTTGGCTGCGGAGGCCCAAAGTTAGACGTCATCATCTCCGCAAATCCTCCAAACCCAAATGCTCCGCTACTGCTGCTGCCTTGATCGCCTTGTTGACTCGCTTGTTGGCTACCCATGGTGTGTGGATCCACCCATTGAGAATGGTGCAATGGTTGGGTGGGATACGTCACACTACCATCATATGGAGGCAATGTGGAATAATCCACAATCGGTGGGTCCGCAACAACCGGTTGACCCGCATGCCACTGGTCATGCATCCTTCTTTGACGATCATCTAAGTAACGGTTGTTTACCTCTTCATGGTGGGCATACATGTGAGCTTGGTTCCATTGCTCCTGTCTATCATAGCTCTGTTTAAGAGCCCTTTCCATGCTAGCCCCCATGTAGGTTTGTTGATCAAAAAGCATTTGATTGGGTTCGGACCAATCACCAAAAGTAGGAGGTCGCCTCTGTTCAATCACCTGCCCCATGTTCCCCGTGTGAGCTCAGTACAGATCATAAGGCTGCTGTGCATAATCAAATGCACTACCAACATACCCCGACTGCATCCCTGGTCCACGAACACCACTACTTGGGCCAGCGCCCCCATCTGAACATCAACCGTGAATGTATCCTCACGGTAATCATCATCACCACTAACCACCTCGTCACTCGTCTCAGGCTCATCGGCCTCGCCCGGTCTTAGTGGACAAGCATCCGCCTTCAATGCTCTCCACCTCTTCCCATCAGTTTTCAACTTGTGGTACCTCTTCGACTCTTTGTATTCCCATCCCGATCCCAAATGCTGAATATCAAATGGTTTGAACCTTATGTACGAACCTTTGTCTTCGGCTCCAATCGCCCCATACATCTTCAACAACACCGTAAAAGATCGGCAATGGGGAACAATCTTTCTCTCACCACTATTTCGCCCGAGCCAAATATTATTCAACACTAAAAACCGAAATGGGACCATTGGTGACCCATGCATCAACATGTATAGAACCGGTACCTCCGAGAATCTAACCTCCATTTTATCACCCCGCCGCGGAATAACATTGTGTGTGCACAACACTAACAGCAACTTCGCCTCAATTCTCAATTTCCTTTTTAACAACTTCCCGTGTGTAGTACCCGGGATAAAGAGGTAATCTAGCATGTGTTGCCATTGGGGGTGTTTTTCGGGTTGGTGGTAAAGATCATTTAGGCTTGGATAAATGTATTGATTAGATGGCTTACTATCAAACTTTGCAATGCGGCATAAAGAATCATATGACATTTCAACTTTCACCCCATTAACCGTTCCAATGAGTTTCATCTTATTTGGGGCCTTGAACTGAGGACATTCAAGTGTGGCCATCCATTCTTGAATTTGTTGATCATACATTGTCTTGACCTCGTTGTCATAACATTTAAGAGCCGCTTCCCATCCCAAAGCCGTGAACTTATCCGTTATCCCAAAAGGCCTGAAATCCACTTCCCGAATCTCTTTCTCATAAATGAATGCCTCTTTCCGTTGTTGTAACTTGTTCATTTGATCGTGAAACAAATCGGTACGCCACTCCTCGGGTTGCTCAAGTAAAGACCTGAATGTCCAATCCGGTTTTGGCCCCCTAGGAGGAGCATCTTCTTCCGAATCCGGGTCACCAACCCAAACCAATCTCCTCTTTTTTTGTTGTGCCTCCGCTTGAGGTTGACTCGAGGAACTTGCTCCCGCTTTGTCTTTAGTTCTCACCATGTCCTACACACATCACGAACCAAACACACAAAAAAAAAAACATATAAATTCACCTTCAAAAACTTCCCCACACTTGTTTGACACTACGGATATAGATGTAGGAACTCCAAAAATTTCATCTTTTCAAATAAAATTTGGGCATGATGTCTTTATAATATAGAGTTTTCCCAAAAATTTTCAACTAAACATCATCTACATCTATACCGATATTCTTAACAACTAACCATATTCACATCATCAAATATGTCCAAGCAAGTGTGTATAAGAACAAGAACAATAATTAACCTTCAATCCATAATGCACCAACAAAAATAATGAGAAAATACATACCTCAAGTTAGTGACGCAAAACACACAAGAAACTCTTCACAAACCCACAATTTTCAGACCTTAATGTCCAAAATCGAACACCTAAACAATGGAATCTTCAAAATGAAACAACAAATCTGAGTTCCTTGTGAAATTTTACCCAAGATGGACCCAAGAATCACAAGATTTGGTGAAATTATGAGAAAGTTATGGAACCTTGAAGTTATGGAGGTTAGGGTTTATGTGAAGAAGATGAGAAGTGAAGAAAGAGATGCGTGGATGGGGAGATGCAAGAAAAAACGTATGGATGGGGTTAATTTCGGATTTAATGTTTTTTTATTATTATTAACTACCGACATGTGCGACCCCCAAGATTCCCAAAAATCCCCTGCGAGCCGTAGCCTACGGCTCCTGCCGTAGGTTACGGTGGATCTGATGCTGAAATTCTGCCGTAAGGCAGTTTAACTGTGCCGTAGAGGTTTTTATGCCCCAATGGTCACCGTAGGCTAGTGTGCGGTCAAACTCCAAGTGTGTGGTCAATCCTTCAACAAGATATCGTTTAACTGTAGTCCAATAGAGTGTATGACCCAGTTACATAGTGTGCGGCCCAAAAATAAAGAATTGTACGGTCTAATAAGCTAGTGTGCGGGTTGAAAGTTAGTGTGCTACTGAAATTAAACTTTTGGACTGTGCGGATTGGACTGTGTGGATTGGAATGTGCGGCTTTAAAAGTGAACCTTTTGGAGTGTGCGGTCTCATTATTTGAACCATTGAAGTGTGCGGTCTCATAATTTGAACTATTGAAGTGTGCGGCCTCATAAGTTGAACTATTGGACTGTGTGGCTTCATATTTGATCCCTTGGACTGTGCCACCTCACATTGTGGACTCTTTTGACTGTTTAGACTGCGCTGTTTAATTCATTAAAATTGAACTGTTTAACCTTGAAATACAATCAAAAAATTATTAAGTGTTAAACTAATTTATTTTTCGATTATTACTTACAGTTTGATTTTTCAGAAATGGAACTTACTAACCAGATGTCGTCAAGTGATAAAGCTGCAATTAAGCAGGATCTTGACAACATCATAGGAACCAACAATAGGATCCCCAGGCTGCTGCTAGGGGGATCATTCTCAGAATGGAAGTTCAGGTTCATTCAGTACATGAAGACCAAGGATCCAAAGGCTTGGAGGTCTATATGCAATGGACCTACTGTAAATCACTTATGTGGTGGATGAGGCAAAAGGAACTACTGCTATTAAGCCTACATCTGCATACATCGATGAAGATCGTGAGAAAGTTGAAGTTGATGAAAAGGCTCTAGCAATGCTACACTCTGCATTGGCGCCTGAAATTGATGTTGGGTCAGGGAAGCTGTTTCTGCTCAAGAGCTGTGGAATTCCCTCTTGGCAATGTATGAAGGAAACGAGGAGATGAAAGAAAGCAAGAGAGAGATGTTGATGCAAAGATTCAACTTGTTCAACCGCTTTCCGGGAGAAACCCTTGAAAACCAAATTCAAAGGTTCTTTTCTCTAATCAGTGAGATGAGAACACATGACATACCACTGCAAAACTCTGTCGTCAACAAAAAGTTACTTAATGCTCTTCCTAGAAACTGGGATACAAATGTGACTCTCATCAAGAGAACCAAGGATTTGACTCGTATAAGCCTTGCTGAACTAGTATCTTTGCTCAAGTCTTATGAAATGGACGACAAGCAAAGATTATACAATCACACCTTGAGCTACATTAATCTAGCGGTTTCCACCAATACAACTTTGGTTTCACAGCAGGGGGCCAGATCCTTTCAAATGTTTCCTTCCAGTGTTACCAACTCTCCCAACTACTCAAATACTTCAGCTTCTGTTCTGTTTCCTACAAACACTTCCAGTTACCCTGGTTACTCGGGTTACTTTCCTACCACTCCAGTTCAATAAGTGAATCCAGTTCAGTCTGCACAAACTCATGCTACTACTCCTACTACATCTAGTGCTGCATCAAACTGGTCACTTCCCTTCACAGTTTCTAAACAATTTAAGGAGCATATGGTGTTCATGGCTGGGGTTATTAATTGTTATCATGCTTTTGTTTCTGGGAATCTGACTGCTAATCAAATTGGGGAAAATGAACTACATGAAGTCCATCCTGATGACATCGAAGAGATGGATATAACCTAGCAAATGGCAATAGCCGTGATTTGTGCTAAAAATTTTGTTAAACGAACCGGAAGAAACAACTGGGAAGTGGCTAACAAAGAACTTGGTTGGAACAAATCTAAGCTCAGCTACTTCAACTGCCATGAGCCGGGGCATTTTTCTCGTGAATGCCGACAGCCAAGAAGAGAGAGATCAGACTCAAATGTCACCGTCACTGTCAGCTCAGCATTAAGACCGACACCTAATTCTGTTTCTACCTCAAATGTGACCGTCACTCGCCCTGCTCATCGTTCTACTTCAAATACGTCTGCCAGAAACCAAAACACTGGATCTAGTGCAGTTTCTAACCCAGGAAACGCTTTGGTGGCTTAGGAAGGGGGAGGATTTGACTGGTTGGATCAGATGGCTGACCAGCGAGTCACTGAGGATACAGTGTTTCACGCTCTCATGGCTCAGATGAATGACTTTACTCCTTCTGCTGCTGAGGAACGACTATGGAGGGCTATCATTAGGCTTTGGGTCATTGATAGTGGCTGTTCCAGGCATATGACTGGCGACTTATCCCAACTAAGTGATCTCGAAGAATTCATCAGTGGATTTGTTGCTTTTGTGGGAGGGGAGAAAGGAAAGATCACCCAACAAGGCACTGTAAGGAATGGTGATCTCTGTTTCAAGGAAGTAAACTACGTTCCTGATTTGAAGCATAGCCTGCTAAGTGTTTCTCAAATTTGTGACAACAGTTATTCAACTCATTTCACCGATAAACACTGCCTTATCTTAAAACCGGGAATCGTTATTCCTGAGGACTAGATTTTGTTAAAATCTGATAGAAAAGAAAACGCTTACGTAATTGACATGAACAAACCACCTTCTGAAAGCGTTGCCTATTTGTTTTCAAAAATATCTGAACACAATGCCATGCTGTGGCACCATCGTTTGGGACATTCAAATGTTAAAAACCTAAACCGTCGTGCAAAATTGCGGTTTATAAGGGTCCTACCCGTAAATGACTTCACTACATTTGAAAAATGTGTTTCTTGTGCTAAGGGTAAACAACATCGAAAACCTCATTTTCCTAAGTCTGTGAACACAATTAACAGTGTGATGCAGCTCCTTCACATAGATCTCTTTGGTCCTGTGAACGTGCTCAACATCTTAGGAAAGTCTTACCGTTTAATGATTACTAATGATTAATCATGTTTTACTTGGGTTTTCTTCTTAGCTAACAAGAGTGAGACTGCAGAACTTATTAAACGCTTTATCATCTTTATGGAGAATCAGACTAACAATAAGGTGAAAGGAATTCGAAGTGACAATGGCACCGAGTTCAAAAATGCTGAGTTGAACTTCTTTTGTGCTCAAAGGGGAATAGCTAGACAGTATAGCGCTGCTAGGACTCCACAACAGAATGGGCTAGCAGAAAGAAGGAATAGAACCCTGATTGAAGCGGCTCATACTATGCTGTGTGATTCTAAACTCCCAGTTTTCTTCTGGGATGAGGCGATAAATACATCGTGCTATGTTTAAAACAAAGTGTTAATCAACAAGGTACACATGAAGATGCCTCACGAAATGCTGTTTGGGGAAAAACCTTCTGTCGGGCACTTTAGAGCTTTTGGTTGCCCATGTACCCTGTTGCACTTGGATGCTATTCTGAAGTTTGATGCTAGGGGAGATGAATGTTATTTTATCGGTTATGCTGCCAAAGCTGCACACGAGAACACGATAGCATATAGAGTGTACAATAAGAAGACAAGACAGATTGTCGAGTCGTTCGATGTAGAGTGGCTCAAGGAAAATCAGACAGATGCTGGAAACGGGCCATTCACTCTCTATAATTATGCCCATTATTTAAATCATTTGATATTATTGATGATTCTCCTCTTGTTGTTTCTGCAGAGAAAGCAGGTCCTTCGACTGTTGCTCCACGCCCCTCAATTGTTACGCACAATGCTGAAGAAGTGGGGGATGTTGAAGTTGAGGGGGATAGCACACCTATAATCTCATCTTCAACAACTGCACCTGAGATACAAGTGGTCCCTGATTACACAGATATTCTCAACACAAAAGAGGAAGCTTCAAATTCGTCTGATGATGAAGATTTTATCAAACAATCAGAATGATATGTTTTCCAATGATCCTATTCTAGACGAGTATGTTGTGAACGAATCATTGGAGGAACATGTAATTGAGCCTCTGGAACCGGCAACAACCGAGAACCTGACAAATCTGCAACCAACAGGAACTGTTCCAGAAACTGCTATTCCTACTAGTGTCCAAAGGGGTCATCCTATTGAGAATGTGATTGGACCTGTAGGAGCAGGAGTTTTGACCAGAAGTCAGGCGGGAGTCATCAACACATGTCTGTACTCGTGTTTCATCTCTCAAATCGAGCCTAAGACAATCTCTATGTGAAAGTCTAGGATCCGATGGATTAGACGGAGTTTTGGCCCCGATAGAACCGATTCAGTAGAATATTATTGATAAGAAAGGAGTAGAAGCAAAATAGACATTGGTTGAATGCTTGCTTCATTCGTGCGAATGTGACTCGAATGACTTGATGTACCGTTCGTACGAATGTGCCATTCGTACGAAATGGTACAAACATTATAAACCCAGCCCGTTTTCACACTAATCTATACAATATTCAACACATGCCCTATCTAGCCTATTCGCACAGTGGCGGACATATAAAATATGCACCAACAGATTCCCCCTTGGTCGTCACTGTCGAATCTTGAACTTTGAAAACGAGAGTCGTGTTTTGAATATTCTGTAACTTCAATCAGGTATCTTGAAATCTTCGATCGATTCCCCCTTGATTGACAATCTGGGCTTGCATTATCTTCATTATGCATAAATTCCCCCTGAAATGAATCTTCAGGTCTTTGTTTACACAGTTCCCGACCTCCTCTGATTTACTGTACTGCAATCTTCACGAATAATCATCAACTCGAATTTAATCAATGAAGCTTCTCTGTTTCGGCTTTAACCACCTCCACATTCGGTTTTTGATTTACCATTTCAGCTACATCATGCATTCCGCCTGCTTGATCCTCCAATCTTCAAAAGCCCAACCGGCAATTGATAGAAACTTCAAACACCATACTGGTTAACTTCAAGTCTATGATTACTCACGAAAATCTGAAATCCCATTTTCTATAATCATCTTTAAGCACCTTCTTGAATTATTGATCAATGTAAACGGTAATTTCCACAATCAGCAAATCTTCATCAGATAACAAATCATCTGGTAACACATTCAGACCTCAGAAACATTCATCCACGATCAGATTCACATTCTTCCTCTTCAGTCTCGATAACAGATGTATAGTCTTCTCCGCTAGTTCCGGCAGCAACTTAATCAACAAACATCATTATTCCCCGGCGATTAGTCCGAAAAATAATTCCTCTTCTCGAAGACTAACCATTCTGACACTTTAAACTATCACAAAGTTGTGATATCTTATAATTACTGACAATACTGTTGAATCTCCTGACTTAATCCTGCTGACCGGCTTGACGAAGACCCCGGTGTCAAACCGAAAGACGTCAATCTGACCCTGATCTGTAAAGTCTGAACTTCCTATGATCACGAATTCAAAAATCCAGATCCTTTGCATCCCCGGACAATCTGAAGTCGGAACCCCCTGAATGCTGTTGCATTGGCACGAATTTCAAAAATGCCGGAATTTCAATATATTCTATGAAATTTCTATTCCCCCACATTTTTTCAAATTATGACATCTTATCACAGAATTCCCCCTCAAATTGAGCAATTCAGTCCTCTCTTATCTTTGAAAAACTCGACTATGCCGAAAATGTGTCATTTTGGCCTCCAGAAGTCAGTTTTTCATCAATTCGGATTTTACATTAAGGCCCATTAATAGTCAGATAACCCAGGTGATAATCATTCTGCACCAGTATCATGACTACCCCACTAATTTCCACAATCTGTGATCGCATCATCAAATATGTTCTCTGAAGCTCTGGACGGTGTCCCCGAACAACCCATCTTGGTCGTTAAAAACTCGAAAAAAATTCAATCACCAAATTTTTTATGGTGACTCATCTCGTCATTACGATCATAAAATGCCTTTTCTTTGGCATTTGACCCATTCGTGCGAATGGGCCGATTTTGGAACGAATGACGTTTTTGGACGAATGAGAATCTCCTTTTGTCTGAGAGGCCACTTCGTACGAATGGGAGAGCCGCCACTTCGTACGAATGGGAGAGCTGCCACTTCATATGAATAGGAGAGCACTTTCATACAAAAGTGACTAATCCAATCTCACGAACATTCCCAATCACATTTTTCGATCCAGAATCTTTATTTCTTCGAATTTCATGTTGAAACTTCACAGATATGTGCGAAAATCAATTACGAATCTAATGATGTCTTCAATTTCAAATTCCATCCGTGAATTGACCTTTAATTTGATGTTTTACATCTAAGCCCCCTAAAAATCCAAAATTCATGAGCGAAGGTGATTCAATCAACTGTTAGACCGATTGAATCGGTACCGTAGCTCTGATACCAATTGAAAGTCCAGGATTCGGTGGATTAGACGGAGTTTTGGCCTTGATATAACCGATTTGGTTGAATAATATTGATAAGAAAGGAGTAGAATAGACATTGGTTGAATGCTTGCTTTATTCATACCGAAAGAGTTTACATCTTTTACAAGCTGGCGAAACTTTGGAGAAATATCGCCAGCGTTTCCCCTCTGGGAACCAAAACTTATCAAATGAGGAGTCCAAGTCCTATATTTATAGGCAATGCCCATTCGTCCTAAAGCACGTAGAACGAATGGGCTCCTCTCATGCGAATGTGACTTGGATGACTTAATGTCCCGTTCGTACGAATGTGCCATTCGTACGAATGTGTACAAACATTATAAATCCAGCCCGTTTTCAGACTAATCTATACAATATTCAACACACGCTCTATCTAGCCTATTCGCACAGTGGCAGACATATAAAATATGCACCAACACTATGGCTCTTCAAGAACCTACCTGGGTAGACGCTATGTAGGATGAATTAAATCAGTTCGAAAAATTGCAAGTACGGAAATTGGTCCGATTGCCTGCCGGAAAGAAATCACTCGGAACTCGATGGGTTTATCGAAACAAATGAGATGATAGTGGAGTGATTGTACGGAACAAGGAAAGACTTGTAGTGCAGGGGTTCAGACATATCGAAGGCCTTGACTACGATTAAGTATATGCTCCTGTGGCTAGATTAGAAGCAATTCGAATCTTTCTGGCCTATGCATCGTTTATGGGGTTCAAGGTCTATCAGATGGATGTTAGGAAAACGTTCTTGTATGGCAAATTGAAAGAAGAGATTGACGTATCACAGCCGTCCTGTTTTGTTGATCCACGTTATCCAGCACACGTGTATAAGCTTGACAAAGCAATGTATGGGTTGCACCAGGCTTGTGACAATCCGAGTTTTCAAGGTCTCTACTTGACTTAATACTTGTTCACAAAGTGTTGTTTTTGTATTTTTATATGGGGTATATTATAAGTGTGTATATGACTTATGTTTTGTATTAATAACATGCTTGGAATAATTATATAAAACAAACACCCTCCACCCGAAACATTATGCTTTGTATAATTAATTAAAACTGGGATCTTTGCCAAACACCCCTACCCACCCGAAATACCCCTCCACCCAAAATACCCACCCGAAAACCCCACCTCGACGAAAACCCCATGTTTTCGTCACTTTCACTGATTTCGCCGGGAATGGGCTTTGGCCCAAGGCTGTTCGGCCGGCCCAACCTTGTTTATGATATAACCCCTAGATCGGTTACATTAGATCACTCTTAGAACCCTAGACACTTTCTTCTCTCTTGTGAAGCCCGACGGCGACTCCCATTCTCTGAAGTTATCATTTGAATTGGTTAGTTTATTGCTAATGTTTAATTACATATTAATTGACAATAGGTACATGATGATTGATAAATATGCAACATCTTGAGGATCTGTGTAACGCATGGTTTGTATGCTGATGGTTTATGTGTCTAAATCTGAACTACTATGATCAATGCATGATTTCAAACATCAGAGTCTAGATGATTTAGAACGTACTGATTTTGATTAGAGTTGGTTGGTTGAGACCTCTATGATTGAATTCATGATTCATGACTCATGATTGATATTTACTGTTTAATGTTTAATGGTAAAGTGATATGCTGTGTATGTATATGTGTTACAAGAACGGTTGTGGCAATGAGTTACTATTTAGGATCTGATAAATGTATGATCAGTGGGATTGATGAAACGGGTGATGATGATGATTAGGGTTTTCGTATGATTATGCTTAACTGTTATACTTCCCGATGAAAACCCTTACTCGACGAAATCCCATTCGACGAAATCCAGAGACGACGAAAACCACCTGTTTTCGTCTTGGTGTTTTCATCGTGATTCTGGTCGACGAAATCCAGAGTTCGTCGTTACCTTTTCGTCGCAACCCATTGTCGACGAAATCCCAGGTTTTCGTCGTGAAGCTTGAAGGGAACAGTAGGTAGACATGTTTATGTATGCTGCATGCATGTTAGAAGCTGAGTTTAGTTATTCACTGTTAATGATGATTACATTTAATCGAATAACATGAATTAGTACCTACACTAGTACACCAAATTATTGAACATAGCTATGGAACTTACATGCAAACTATGAATATGAAAAGGGGTATATAACTGCTATGTATTAATCTATGATTGTTACCTTGCATAGTTGATTAACTGTTTATACGTTACTTGATGATAATTGCCCAAATACACCTTGTGATGTTAGATGTCATAGGAATCAATACGAATACAAACTGATTGGGTATACGTGCATGCTATAGGCCTTGACTGAATATTTGTGAACGAGTAATTTAGCAAACCAAGCAAACCGAGGTGAGTTCACACTTTCCACAAGGCATGGGATTCCCAAGGGTTGGGAATGGGTTAAAGAACTAAAACGGAAACTACATATTCTCCTTGGGTAGGATATGTACGGCCATCCTCCATGGGTAGGATGCCAAGATTTAAACCTCGCGTATTCTCCTTGGGTAGGATACGTACGTTCGTCCTCCTTGGGTAGGACAACAAGATTAAACTTACTAGACAAAACTCTATCATGAAGTCCCTCATTTTATATCGACTTAATCGCCAAGGCCAATGGCGAGCGGGTCATTAGTTAATAGCGCTATTAGGTTTAACAAACCTCACACCGTGCCGGTAGGGCGGGAGTGTACTAATGGACTAAGGCCAAGGGTCAATGATGATAGACATTGACTTAGGGAACAACTTATTTTCGTTAGTAGTCGATATGGTACGGTCTAGTAATTCACATGGGAAGCCCCCACTAATTATTGAAATGGTTTGGGAAACAAGGACACTGATTAATACGCGGTACGAAACAAACTACGATTATTGAAACGAACTTTGTAACTAAACAACCAACTGTGAACTCGCTCAACTTTGTTGTTGACTCGTTGTTACATGCCTTGCAGGTCGTTAGGTATTCGTGGAGCTTGCACAGGGAGGCGAGATCGTTGTGGGACATGGGCAGTGCATGCCATGTTAAACATTTACACTATTTTGAATTTACAACCTATGTTTGGGTATTTACGTTTATGCTTCCGCTGAACATTTTTAACTATGCCTTTGTTTTGAACACCTTTCATATTGTGTGGTTAAACTTTAATTATTATTTACATTGTTCAATATGATTGGTGGCTTGATCCTGGTCAGTCACGCCTCCATGTGGTGATACTCCGCTTGTGGATTTTGGGGGTGTGACAGATTGGTATCAGAGCCGTTGGTTATAGTGAACTTGGTTTTAGAAAGGAGAAAAGCTTTTTGATAAAACCAGACTATAACCTGTACAGTGCTCGATGATCCACAACGACGCTTCGCTCCACGTGCAAGGCTCAACATTCTAGGTGACATGGTTTATGTTATATTACCTACTTGTTAGTACATAGAACATTGCTCATGGTATGCTTAGATAAATGTAACAACTATTGTTAGACACTCATTGTGTGCTTACTCTCTTCTGTCACTCCACACTTACGCTTTATCACGACACCAAACTCACCCATGCTCTCTTTATTATGAAGATCATGAGTGGACGAGTCAACCTAACTCAAGCCCAGCTGACGGCTTTGATCAATGAACAAGTTACTGCAGCACTCGCAGCCGCTCAGGCAGGAGGTATAACCTGCCATTGCAACTCACTCTAGGATCTTTAGATCCTACTCTCGTGAACCAACTTTTGTGCTTAACTTTGTCCTTATCTTATTCACACCACAGGTCAACATGTTCCGCCTCCTGTGTATACTTTCAAGACCTTCATGGACTGTCGTCCTAGTACCTTCAGTGGTACTGAAGGAGTCGTAGGACTCCTCCACTGGTTCGAGAAGCTTGAATCAGTCTTTGAAATGTGTGAATGTCCTATAGCTCGTAGGGTGAAGTACGCCACTGGTACTCTTGAAGGTGTGGCGCTCACATGGTGGAATGGTCAAGTCCAAATGCTAGGGTTGGCGGCTGCTAATGCCACCCCATGGAACGATTTCAAGGAGTTGTTCAAACGGGAGTATTGCAATCGTGAAGACATCCACAAGCTAGAGGTGGAGTTCTATAACTTGAAGATGACTGGGTCAGAAATCGAGGCATACACGAAGAGGTTAAATGAGTTGGCAGGGTTATGTCCAACTATGGTGGATCCTCCCATCAAGCGTATCGAACTGTATCTTAAGGGTCTGGTGCCAGAAATTCAAAGTCATGTGACCGCAGCTAACCTCGCTACCATCCAGGAAGTTATTCGTTTGGCTCATCGTCTCACAGACCAGGCAGTGGAACAAAACAAGCTACCGAAACGCATCAGTGATACTACTACCTCTGCTACTCCCAGTGACAACAAGCGAAAATGGGATGGAGCCTACAACAAGGGTTCGACTTCAGTTCAGTCGCAGGCTCAGCAGCGAAATACTGATGAATACCAGAGTCCTGGTCAGCAATCTTCTGGTAGTCAAGGGTAGGGTGGATATCGAGGAAACCACCCTAAGTGCAATAGATGCAACAGACACCACAGTGGTCAGTGCAACAAGGGTCATTGTCAGAGGTGTCTCAAGATGGGTTATGAAGCCAAGGATTGCAGGAGCTCACGACCTGCAAATCAAAATCGCCAACAGCAACCCCCAGCTCTACAGAACCAACAGCAACAGCAGCAGCAGGGTAACAGGGGATGCTTTCAGTGTGGTGCTGAGGGCCACTTCAAGAGAAACTGGCCACAGCTGAACCAAAATCAGAACAACAATAATCAAGGGAACGGGAATAACAACGGGGGTAACAATGACGGCAATGGTGCCAGGGGTCGAGCGTTCGTGATTGGTCAGGGTGACGCAAGGAATGATCCTAACGTGGTGATGGGTAAGTTTCTTCTCGACGATTTCTTTGTTACTGTTTTATTTTATTCGGGTGCCGATACCAGTTTTGTGTCTCTAAAAGTTAGTCAAATGCTTAAACGCACACCAACACTTTTGAACACCAAGCATGTCGTAGAGTTAGCAAACGGTAAAAGTTTAGAGGCCACACACATAGTTAAGGGTTGTAACCTCACCTTAGCTGGTCAGACCTTCTCTATCGATCTCATTCCTATAGTTTTGGGTAGCTTCGACATCGTCATTGGGATGCATTGGTTATCGCAACAGCAACCAGAGATCCTTTGCAAGGAGAAGATCGTTCTTATTCCCCGTTCTGGTAAAGAACGTCTCGTGATTCAAGGCGACAAGAGTGGTGCTGTTGTGGGCATCATCTCCTTCCTTAAGGCCCAGAAGTGTTTGCAAAAGGGCCACACTGCTATTTTAGCCCTCGTTACTGACGCATCAACGAAAGAGAAGAAGATAGAAGATATTCCAATTGTACGTGACTATCCTCAAGTGTTCCCTGAGGAATTACCTGGTCTACCGCCTCATCGCTAGGTCGAATTTCAAATCGAGCTAGCTCCTGGAGCAGCACCAATAGCTCGTGCACCGTACCGCTTAGCTCCATCAGAATTGGAAGAACTATCTACACAACTGCAAGAGCTCTTAGACAAGGGTTTCATACGTCCTAGCTCTTCGCCCTGGGGAGCACCAGTATTATTTGTGAAGAAGAAAGACGGTACCTTCAGGATGTGCATTGACTACCGTGAGCTCAACAAGGTGACCGTAAAGAATCGTTATCCTCTCCCACGTATTGATGACTTATTCGACCAGCTGCAAGGGTCGAGCTACTACTCCAAGATTGATCTGAGATCGGGTTACCATCAACTGAGAGTCCGAGATGAGGATATCTCTAAGACAGCATTCAGAACTCGTTACGGCCATTACGAGTTTCTGGTCATGCCTTTCGGATTGACGAACGCACCGGCAGTCTTCATGGATCTTATGAACAGAGTTTGCAAACCTTACCTGGATAAGTTTGTTATTGTATTCATCGACGACATCCTGATCTATTCTAAGAGTCAGGAGGAACACGAGCAACACCTGTGACTTATCTTGGAACTGCTTCGAACAGAGCAACTTTATGCTAAGTTTTCTAAATGCGACTTCTGGCTTCGAGAAGTCCATTTCTTAGGCCACGTGGTAAACGGGGATGGGATTCACGTTGATCCATCCAAGGTAGACTCAATCAAGAACTGGCTTGCACCGCGGACACCAACAGAAATTCGCCAATTTTTGGGTTTGGCAGGATACTACCGAAGGTTCATCAAAGACTTCTCAAAGATTGCGCAACCGCTCACTTCACTAACACAGAAGGGTGTCACCTATCGTTGGGGTGATGCACAGGAATCTGCATTTCAGCACTTGAAGGAGAGACTTTGTAGCGCACCTATTCTCTCACTACCTGAAGGCACAGATGATTTTGTGGTCTTCTGTGACGCGTCAATCCAAGGACTTGGTTGTGTGTTGATGCAACGTGACAAGGTCATAGCTTATGCATCACGCCAACTTAAAGTTCACGAAAGAAATTACACTACACATGATCTGGAGCTGGGAGCTGTTGTTTTCGCACTTAAGATATGGAGACATTACCTGTACGGTACCAAGTGCACCATCTACACCGATCACAGGAGTCTCGAGCATATCTTCAAGCAAAAGGAATTAAACATGCGGCAGCGTCGATGGGTCGAGCTCTTGAATGTCTACGAATGCGCGATCAAGTACCATCCGGGCAAAGCCAATGTGGTGGCCGACGGCCTCAGTCGAAAGGAGACTACACCTAAGCGTGTGCGAGCGTTACAACTCACCATCCAATCTAGTCTTCCTTCCCAGATACGAGATGCTCAGGTAGAAGCATTGAAACCAGAAAACGTCAGGGCTGAAGCGCTACGCGGTTCAAGGAAACGGTTAGAACAAAAGGAAGACGGCGCCTACTACGTAACAAGACGCATTTGGGTCCCACTTTATGGAAACTTACGCGAGCTGGTGATGGATGAAGCACATAAGGCTCGTTACTCAGTACATCCTGGTTCAGATAAGATGTACCATGACCTAAAGACTACATACTGGTGGCCTAGTATGAAAGCCCACATAGCAACTTACGTCAGCAAATGTTTGACTTGTGCGAGAGTCAAGACTGAATATCAGAAACCATCAGGCCTACTCCAACAACCAGAGATCCCGACATGGAAATGGGAGCAAATTTCCATGGATTTCGTTACTGGCCTGCATAGATCTCAACGCGGAAATGACACTATTTGGGTGATCGTGGATCGACTCACAAAGTCTGCACACTTCTTGGCTATCAAAGAAATGGATAAGTTCTCCACTCTAGCAGACGTTTATCTTAAGGAAGTTGTCTCGAGGCACGGGGTGCCAACCTCTATTATTTCCGATCGTGATGCACGTTTTACTTCAGAACTGTGGCAAGCGATGCACAAGTCTTTTGGCTCTCGATTAGACATGAGCACAGCGTATCACCCGCAAACGGATGGGCAGTCTGAACGCACCATCCAAACCCTTGAAGACATGCTTCGAGCATGTGTAATCGATTTTGGCAACGACTGGGAAAAACATCTCCCTTTAGTGGAGTTTTCGTATAACAACAGTTATCACACCAGCATCCAGGCTGCTCCGTTTGAGGCATTGTATGGGCGTAAGTGCCGATCACCTCTCTGCTGGGCAGAGGTTGGGGACAGTCAAATCACTGGCCCAGAACTGGTAGTAGATACAATGGAAAAGATTGCTCAGATACGACAACGCATGGCGGCAGCTAGCGATCGCCAGAAAAGCTACGCTGATAAGCGTAGGAAATCTCTAGAATTCCAGGTCGGGGACCGGGTTCTACTTAAAGTCTCACCTTGGAAGGGTGTTGTTCGTTTTAGCAAACGAGACAAACTCAATCCGCGTTATGTCGGACCTTTTGAAATCACTGAGCGAATTGGCAAAGTCGCTTACAAGTTGAATCTACCTGAAGAACTCAGTGGAGTTCACAACGTTTTCCACGTGTCAAATCTGAAGAAGTGTTTGTCAGATGAGACTCTCATAGTTTCCTTGAAGGAACTCACAATCGACGATCAGTTGCGATTCGTTGAGGAACCTGTAGAGATCACAGACCGAGATGTTAAAGTTCTCAAGCGCACCAGAATACCTCTTGTTCGAGTTCGTTGGAACTCCCGTCGTGGCCCAGAGTTCACCTGGGAACGAGAAGACCAAATGAAACTCAAGTATCCCCAGTTGTTCGAGAACAGTGCAATCACTACTGAGGCTGAAGCTACTACAGAATTTCTGGATGAAATTCCAAACCAACGGGGGGATGATGTGACACCCCAGGAAAACCAGGAAACAACACAACACAGCTAGCTTCCTCAGTAACCACGTGCTAAATTTCGGGACGAAATTTCTTTCAAGTTGGGGATAATGTGACAACCCGAGTTTTCAAGGTCTCTACTTGACTTAATACTTGTTCATAAAGTGTTGTTTTTGTATTTTTATATGGGGTATATTATAAGTGTGTATATGACTTATGTTTTGTATTAATAACATGCTTGGAATAATTATATAAAACAAACACCTTCCACCCGAAACATTATGCTTTGTATAATTAATTAAAAGTGGGATCTTTGCCAAACACTCCTACCCACCCGAAATACCCCTCCACCCGAAATACCCACCCGAAAACCCCACCTCGACGAAAACCCCATGTTTTCGTCACTTTCACTGATTTCGCCGGGAATGGGCTTTGGCCCAAGGCTGTTCAGCCGGCCCAACCTTGTTTACGATATAACCCCTAGATCGGTTACATTAGAGCACTCTTAGAACCCTAGACACTTTCTTCTCTCTTGTGAAGCCCGACGGCGACTCCCATTCTCTGAAGTTATCATTTGAATTGGTTAGTTTATTGCTAATGTTTAATTACATATGAATTGACAATAGGTACATGATGATTAATAAATATGCAACATCTTGAGGATCTGTGTAACGCATGGTTTGTATGCTGATGGTTTATGTGTCTAAATCTGAACTACTATGATCAATGCATGATTTCAAACATTAGAGTCTAGATGATTTAGAACGTACTGATTTTGATTAGAGTTGGTTGGTTGAGACCTCTATGATTGAATTCATGATTCATGACTCATGATTGATATTTACTGTTTAATGTTTAATGGTAAAGTGATATGCTGTGTATGTATATGTGTTACAAGAACGGTTGTGGCAATGAGTTACTATTTAGGATCTGATAAATGTATGATCGGTGGGATTGATGAAACGGCTGATGATGATGATTAGGGTTTTCGTATGATTATGCTTAACTGTTACACTTCCCGACGAAAACCCTTACTCGACGAAATCCCATTCGACGAAATCCAGAGACGACGAAAACCACCTGTTTTCGTCGTGGTGTTTTCGTCGTGATTCTGGTCGACGAAATCCAGAGTTCGTCGTTACCTTTTCGTCGCAACCCATTGTTGACGAAATCCCAGGTTTTCGTCGTGAAGCTTGAAGGGAACAGTAGGTAGACATGTTTATGTATGCTGCATGCATGTTAGAAGCTGAGTTTAGTTATTCACTGTTAATGATGATTACATTTAATTGAATAACAAGAATTAGTACTTACACTAGTACACCAAATTATTGAACATAGCTATGGAACTTACATGCAAACTGTGAATATGAAAAGGGGTATATAACTGCTATGTATTAATCTATGATTGTTACCTTGCATAGTTGATTAACTGTTTATGTCACACCCTGGCTTTGCGGAAGCGTGGTTATTTTGGTGTGACTTCTTAATACCATAGCTTAACCATAACAAAGCTATATGAAATAAAACCATGCAAGATCATCCATTTAATTAAGTTTTAAAAACCAAATACAACAACATTGCCTCAACGGAAACACATCCTAACGACATTGTTCAACAAACACAAACATCAACATGACATAAACACAGTTTAAGGACTGTGACTTGTCCAGGAAAGAGTCACATTCCCCAAACCCGGATGACCTCGTAATTAGTGCAGCGGGAAAACGTGTCATACCGCGCCAGATCCTTTAATTCCCTGAAATACATGTAAGTTGCAAAATCAACAATAATGTTGAGCGAGTTCATGTGTAAGTGAGTAAATAAACCTTTGTATATATAAAAATCCTGGTATGTAGCAAATAAGGAAAAAGAGATCACCAATGGTTTGCAAGGCCATTGATATGTGTGAAGTGCAAGTAGGAAGACTCAAACCTAGCAGATTTCGCGTTTGGGCACAAAGTCACCCCAAGGTCCGCACTGTTGGACCTGGAGTTGGGCTCGCTACACCCAGATAGATCTACCGCTTACGTCCCTCGGTCCTACAATGAGGATTAATGGCCTCCAGTTCCCGCCTACCCACTCACATGATCTAAGTAGTAACCCTCCTTACGCTAACCATACCATGTATAAAGTACTTGTAATCAAAGTAACATGTATTTCACCCCCGTAGTTTAGAAAACTGAAAACAGTTAAGAGAAAAGGGGGACATGAACTCACAGTGGTGCGTCTCTACCAAGTATGTCTCCTGATCAAGCAGCTGTGTGACGACCTACACGTACTAATTCTATTAGACGGACGGCCGTGCCTTAGCTTTATGGTTTAAGTTTTTGGGAAATAGTTAGACAACTATTTCGTGTTTACATTTAGTAAATACTTGGTAATCATTTTCCTTCCCAATGATGGGGGATTTAATACATGTGTGTTCGAAATATATTATTAAGTCTCACTTAAAATATATTTTATTTCTAACTCCAAAATATAAATATTCTTCTCAAAAATATTATATTTTCTATTACATAAATTTTCCCAAAATAATACCTTGACAAAAATACGCGTTAAGTCATATTTTCTTAAAATGCGTAAGTTACGTTTTAATGATCGAGTGGTAATAATAATTACCGGTGTAACTTATATATTTATCGTAGAGACGTTCGTATTATTTTGGATCCATTAACATTCGATAGTATTATTTTTACCCTAAAAATAATACTAGTATTTTCACAAAATAACCATAAACACATATCAAGTGACTTTATGAAAAATATATACTAAATATATATTTACCAAGTTTTATTTTGTGAAATCCCACCTCCGATGTTTTGTAAATAAAGTCGTGGCGAAATCTATAATTTGAAAACAAGTCGAAAAGTATTTCTAACACTTATAGTGAAAATATTTCTAAGTGTTAGGTTTTTGGAAAAATTTCGCCAGAGTTTCCCCTGTAACTGGAGGTGGCCACGCTTTTAAGCGTATCATTTTCTTTTATAAATCAAACCAACATTCTTTTCATTCAATCAAAACAATGTCGAAAACAACAAACTAGTAAATAAATATGTATATCGCATAAATTACATGAACTTGCGTTTTATCCAAGAATATAAAGTAAATTCCATTACTTTTAGTGGATCTTTATATAAATCAATCCGGTTTCGTAAAAACCCCGTTTTTAAAGAAATTCTATCTCTACAACTTCTTGTTAACATTTATAAAAATAGTTCTTTCGTCAAAACTTTGTGTTACACAAGTGTTTACACACTTGTATGTTTACTAAAATCATTCTTGTTTATGAAAGATCCGTCTTTAAAATATGTTTTCTCTTGACACTCGGTCCTTTGAAAATACCGCTTGTAGATCCGTAGATCTACTAGTTTTAAACACTATTTTGTAAGTAAAATCGTTTTTACACAAGTTCATGATTCGTGTGTGGTAGAGTTCACCCTTTAACCCTTGTTACTTCCAAAACAACCTTATGTCATGATCCATGATCATGACCAACCCGGGTTAAACGATGATCCGAGCTACCACAACATAGATCGGGTCCAAATAACTACACAAATCAAATACTACAAGATTTACACAACATTCAAGCTTTTAACCATTACTTTTAGCATTTTTAGTAAACTTTTATGTATCAACTTGTATGTTTACGAGTTTTAGCCGTTACATAACATTTTAACCACTTTAAAATAGTTCGAGAGGATGATTCAAGCAACTTACTACTAGCTCGAGGCTAGGGAAGAATCTAGGCGCAAAATGAGTGGATAAAAGCAACAAGAAGAGGTCCTTTGAGTTCCGAATGCACCAAGCCTACTTATACGTGATCCTTAACACTTGTAGTTACTTGAAATGAGATGATCAAAATCGAAAATGACGGATGGGTGGTATAGGGGGTTCGGCCGAGAGCTATGTAGAGAGAGAGAGGGAGTTTTTGTTGAGTGAAATGTTAAGTGAATGATATGAGGGGTTTAGTCCATTACTTATAGACATTACATAGGATTATTAACCAATAGATCATATGTCTTCTTGATATAAGGCAAGTGAGATTATTTTATTCATCAAGTACACAAGGAGGTCCCAAAGTGACCGAGTTCGGTTAAGGGGGGGGGGGTCTTGGTTCAAATCTAACCAAAATAGTAAGTGTAAAGTTAGGTTAATCTAGTTAGTTAAGTGATTAACCCGGTTAGTAGTGTGTTGTGCCTTATTGCGGGTGTTAGGGTATTCAGGGACCCTAACTGGCTCAGAAAAAGACAAATAATGTTATTGGCAATATTTTCCTGTTCCGGGTAAAGTCCGGTTGTTCGGTTGGATAGTAATCCGTTAAAACGTTCAACAAAGCTTTAAAGTGTCGTTTATTATTTTTAGTGACACAACTTATTCCTCCAAAGTGTCGGGAATATTTTCCTCATGTTTTGGCACTTTATTAGTTAGCTAAAAGCTGGATTGTTTATTAAAGTGCTGAATTTTGTACTTAGAGTACGTTTTAGGCACATCCAGTCATTGTAACTTATTCCTAGAGACGCAGTTCTACAACCCTTGTATCCCTACACTCACCACTAGTGTAGTAAAATATTTCTGGCTCATACAGGCCTTAGAGGCAGTACCTGCCTGATGCTGGCTTTATCAGCATGTTCAATAGGTTATCCGTTTATAGTGCTACTGTGCTTTTTGTGCATCATGTTTGTCACTCAGGTTTAGCATGTAAATAATGTAGTGACGGTAAGTAAAGTATGATGCAGGTATATGCATGTATCAGTATTCAAGTAGCAGTTTATCCACAAGTTCAAGTAAGCACAGTAATTAAGCAGTAATTAATTATTAATTAAGTCGTACGGATACCTGGTTTAGTGAGGGTTGTCACATTCTCCCCCCGTTAGAAAAATTTCATCCCGAAATTTTAAGTTCTGCTTGTAGATGCAGGGTTCTTAGGAAATAGGTGGGGGTATTTCTCTTTCATCCGGTCCTCACGCTCCCAGGTGTATTCAGGACCATGTCTGGCATTCCAACGAACCTTGACGAGCTTGACACTGCTCCGGCGGGTCTTGTTTACTTTCCAATCCGTAACCTCAACCGGTTCTTCAACGAAATGGAGCGTGTCGTCAACATGAATCTCGTCGATGGGAATGGCAATGGTATCTTGAGTTGGACTTTTCTTTAGGTTGGATACATGAAATGTATCGTGAACTGAATGGAGTTCGGCAGGCAAGTCCAGCTTGTATGCTACTAGTCCTATTCTTTCCAAAATTCTGAAAGGACCAATGTAGCGCGGATTTAACTTTCCACGCTTTCCGAAGCGTGCCACACCCTTCCAGGGTGAAACTTTCAATAAAACCACCTCTCCAACTTGGAATTCCAAGTGTTTCCGGTTTGGATCTGCATAGGCTTTCTGTCTGTGGCGAGCTGCTTCGATGCGTTTTCGAATCTGCGCAATCTTGTCTGTCGTCTCTTGGACGATTTCGGGACCAGCAAGCTGCCTATCACCTGCGTCAGCCCAGCATAGGGGTGATCGGCACTTGCGTCCGTAAAGGGCTTCAAATGGCGCGGCACCAATATTGGTGTGGTAGCTGTTGTTGTATGAAAATTCGACCAGTGGCAAATGCTTATCCCAGCTACCGCCCAAATCCATAACACACGCTCTCAGCATGTCTTCCAAAGTCTGTATCGTTCGCTCGCTTTGACCGTCAGTTTGCGGATGATACGCAGTGCTCAGATTTAATTGTGAGCCAAAAGCTTCTTGGAAGGATTGCCATATCCTTGACACAAATCTTCCGTCTCTATCAGAGATGATTGAGAGGGGCACTCCATGACGTGCGACGATCTCTCTCATGTAAATTTCGGCCAATTTGCCCGTATTATCCTTCTCTCTGATAGGTAAGAAGTGTGCTGACTTCGTTAATCGGTCCACTATTACCCAAATAGTGTCATGGCCTCTTGGCGTTCTTGGCAACTTTGTAATAAAATCCATGGAGATTTGTTCCCATTTCCACTTGGCAATCTCAGGTTGTTGCAGAAGTCCTGAAGGCTTCTGGTATTCGGCTTTAACCTTAGCGCATGTTAAACATTTGCTCACATAAACAGCAACATCGCCTTTCATCCTAGGCCACCAATAATAATCTTTGAGATCCTGGTACATCTTATCCGCTCCAGGGTGGATAGAGTACCGCGACTTGTGAGCTTCATCGAAAATAACCTTCCTTAAACCTCCAAACAAAGGAACCCAAATCCTTTTCTCAAAACATAACGTTCCTTCCTCGTTTGGTACCAGTAGCTTCTCCATCCCACGGAGATATTCTTCTTCAAGGTTTCCTTCCTTGAGAGCTTCTTTCTGCGCGGCACGAATGCGCAAGGAAAGATCGGTTCGGATAATCATTTCTAAAGCCCTAACCCTTATGGGCTTGATCCTCTCCTTTCGGCTTAGGGCATCGGCGACCACATTTGCCTTCCCTGGATGATACTTTATCTCGCAATCGTAATCATTTAACAACTCAACCCATCGTCTTTGCCTCATATTCAACTCCTTCTGGTTGAATATGTGTTGTAGGCTCTTGTGATCTGTAAAAATTGTACACTTTGTACCATAAAGGTAGTGTCTCCAGATCTTTAATGCAAATACCACTGCGCCAAGTTCCAAATCATGTGTGGTATAGTTCTTTTCGTGCACTTTCAATTGACGCGATGCGTAAGCAATAACCTTTTGGCGTTGCATCAACACGCAACCCAATCCTTGACGTGAGGCATCACAGTATACCAAAAAATCATCTGTACCTTCCGGTAGTGCTAAGATTGGCGCATTGCAGAGCTTATCCTTCAACATCTGGAACGCTTCTTCCTATTTGATTCCCCAATCAAACTTTTTATCTTTCTGCGTGAGGAGCGTCAACGGTTGAGCGATTTTTGAAAAATCCTCAATAAATCTTCGATAATAGCCAGCCAAACCCAAGAATTGTCGAATCTCGGTTGGCGTCTTTGGCGTTTCCCAATTCTTAATCGCTTCGATCTTGGTGGGATCCACGTAGATTCCATCTCCATTTACCACATGCCCAAGGAATTGTACTTCTCGTAGCCAAAACTCGCACTTAGAGAACTTGGCATACAACTGTTCCTTCTTCAGCAGCTCCAAAATAGCTCTTAGATGTTGTTCGTGCTCAGCCTTTGTCCTTGAATAAATCAAGATGTCGTCAATGAACACAATCACGAACTTGTCCAAGTACGGCTTGCAAACTCTATTCATCAAGTCCATAAAGACTGCAGGTGCGTTTGTCAAACCAAACGGCATAACAAGGAACTCGTAGTGTCCATAACGAGTTCTGAAGGCTGTCTTCGGGATACTTTCCTCTTGTATCCTTAACTGATGGTATCCAGATCGAAGATCGATCTTTGAATAAAAGCTTGAGCCTTACAGTTGATCAAACAGATCATCAATTCTTGGCAGAGGATATCTATTCTTGATCGTCAGCTTGTTCAGCTCCCGGTAGTCGATGCACATTCGAAAGCTACCGTCCTTCTTCTTGACAAACAGGACTGGAGCTCCCCAAGGCGAGAAGCTTGGTCGGATAAATCCCTTGTCTAACAACTCTTGAAGTTGTGTCGATAATTCTTGCATCTCAGACGGGGCAAGTCTATAAGGTGCCTTAGCCACAGGCGCGACGCCTAGAACTAAGTCAATGCGGAACTCTACTTGTCTCTGAGGTGGCAGTCCAGGTAAGTCCTCTGGGAAGACTTCTGGATATTCCCTCACGACAGGGATGTCTTCTATTCTTGGCTCAGCAGCCTTCTTATCCACAATGTGTGCCAGGAAGGCAACACATCCCTTCTGCAAACACTTTCGCGCTTTCAGGCAGCTGATAATTCTTAACGGCGTATCACGCTTCTCCCCGTGAACCACAATTGTTTCGCCATCTTCGGTTGGGATACGAACGACCTTTTCGTGACAAACTATTTCAGCCTTGTTTCCTGATAACCAATCCATTCCTACCACCACGTCAAAGCTTCCCAACTGGACTGGTAGCAGATCCAACGCAAACTCACGCTCTCCCAATTCGATCACACAACCTCTGATAACTTCATTGGCTTCTACTAACTTCCCATTAGCCAATTCGATTGAGTACGGAATATCTAATTTACTAGCGGCTAAACCAAGCATGTTCTTAAATTCTAACGATACGAAGCTATAATCGGCGCCAGTATCAAATAAAACGGATGCATAGCGTTGGTTTACAGGGAACGTACCAGTAACGACATTGGGATCCTGGCGCGCTTCCCGTGCTTCGATATGGAACACTCTTCCACGTGCTTGGTTTAACTCTGGGCAGTTCTTCTTAAAGTGCCCGATATCACCACAGTTAAAGCATCCAAGTCTTTGCCCATTTCCACCTCCATTTCCAGCTTGGTTGTTGTTTTGGTTCGCATTACTAGCTTGATTCACATTGTTGCCTCGATTCCCGTTTCCTCCATTGTTCCACTGTGGGCGATTCCCAATACCACCACGATTATTATTTCTATTCCCAAATCCTCCTTGGCCTCCCCGGCCAGTACTAGCCCAACAAGAATCCTTCAAGTGACCAGTCTTTCCACAAGCTTCACATACTTTTGGCCCGCATCGGCCAGAATGGTGACGCTGGCAGGTGTTGCACTTGGGCTGGGTGCCCATATATCCTTTTCCTTTCTTCCCACTACCAACTGTAACCTGAGCTGGCGCGTTTGGCTCTCCTTTCTTAACAACCCCACTAGTGCCTTGTTTGAAGTTCGAGAACTTTCGTTTGTTACCTCCGGATGACTCGACGTGAGTCTCTTTCTTCTTTTGCTCAACATCAGAAAACTTGTTTAGGCGGATCGCCTCCTCAGTGAGAGCTACGCTCAAATCGATTGCCTCAGTAATTGTCACAGGCTTGGATGAGGTCACCATGCTTATGATTTGAGGAGCTAATCCCCAAATGAAACGTTCAATCCGCTTGAACTCCGGAGTGACCATGTAGGGTACCACATGCGATAAGTCAAGGAACCTTTGAACGTATTCTGCGATCTTTGGACCTTCCATTTTCAAATGCCAGAACTCAGTTTCCAATCTTTGGATTTCCGCGCGAGAGCAGTACTTTTTGCGCATAAGTTCCTTCAGTTCGGTCCAGGTTAGCGCGTAGGCAGCAACTTCACCAAGTGTCTGTACCTGCAAATTCCACCAAGAGAGGGCTCCATCCAAGAATAGCCCTGAGATATAGGTGACTTGTTGATCTAGTGCGCATTTGCTCATGCGAAGAACAGATTCAGTTTTCTCAGCCCAACGAACAAAGGCGACAGCACCTCCTGTGCCATCAAAGTTGACCGGTTTGCAGTCTAGAAACTGCTTGTAGGTGCACCCTGCACACACATTGTAACATGTGAACGGCATTAGCATCTTTGCTATAGAAATCCAATTAGGTCATGGTATGTCTAAATGACTTAGTATTACCATGAGATGGATTGTTGTTGCCATTGTTGTTTGAGCTGCTTCCGCTGGGTCCTCCTTGCGAGGCGGCGTATTGCGCGATGGCAGCAGCGATGACTTGTTGGAGTTCTGCCTCATTGGTAGGCATCGGCGTTGGACGTTTCGGCGGCATCTTCTAAAAGATGTGTTTACGTCGGTCAGGCCATAGTAAAGATCCCATGTTATAATACATACGCTTTATTATGATAGTAATAGTACATAACATCTCATGTTATAATCATATCAATCACACAACATCCCATGTCACAAACATCAATCACACAACATCCCATGTCATAGAATATAAATAACCAAATCAAGCATCAAATATGATGAGAATACTGCTATTGCCATATATTGAGACCACATAGTAAGCGTACAAGTACATCACAGTGTCATACAACATCATCGACTAAGGGCTACATCACCCTAGTCCAAAAACTATATCAAATCAGTGTCAGTACATCAAATACATGTCAACAAAAGTCAGAATCATAATGTAGTCTCCAAAAATGCTGTGCAGTCAAAAGCAATCGCCGTCTTCTCACCAGCGTCTACCCATACGGTACTGAAGAGCTCTACACGGATGGCGGTGGAGGAGGGGGAAAGTGAGTGTAAAACAAGCGACGCAAATGGAGCCAGTCCTCCTCCATGGCTCTCTGGGTACGCAAGAAAGAAGCAACCTGCTGCTCTAGGGCAAAAAGGCGTGCAGCATCGTCTGGTGGTAAAGGTCGAGAGGGCTGCAAAGGAGAGTGGGTCTGACCCTGGCACTGACACGGCGGCGGCTGGGCTCTCTCAAGCTCCTGAACGCGCTGCGTGTGTGCCTCGTGCTGGGCGACAAAAGACATCAGAACGTCCTCAATAGTATACCCCATATGGAAAGAATGGTAGGGGTCGGTCGGTGGCATAACAGAAGGTGACGTCCAGAGAAATGGCTCACTGGTGGGATCAAAAGGTGCCACATGAAATGGAGAAACAGGGGGAAAAGTAGCAGACGGTGGTATAGCAGGGATAGATACCGGTACATGTCCAAAAGGGTGAGCCGAAGAACCCTCCAGATCCAGTGACGTGACGCTGACCTGGAGAGGGTACTGTGCAAAAGAAAAAGAGAAATCAACGTGACGGGTATCAGTGATCTGAGGGGGAATAGGTGGGACCTCGTCATCAGCAGGAATCCACCCATGCTGGGCGTGCTCATCTCGTGGGTCAATCTGTGCCTCAAAAAGTGCATGATCAAACTGAACTGGCATAGGATCATGGTGAGGTGCAACAAAAGGGTCAACTGGTGCATCAGCAATAAGTGGGGGATCAACATGATCAGCAGCAATGACATGATCGCCCTCCAACAACGGAGCGTCCACTGGGTGATCATCAATAGGTGGGTCAGCAATGACAGGCTCAATAATAGGTGCGTCAGCATGAACTGGGTCGTGCTCAAACGCAGGGTCTAGAGCGGCTACCTGCTCAGGGGCCATCGCAGGCTCGGGGTCATCGAAGGCCATCTCAAAATCAAACTCAGGGTCGATGGGATCAACTGGGTCTACTGGGTCGACTGGATCCTCCATAGGCTGATCCATGGGTATAAACTCTATATCCTGATCTGGGTCGAATCTTGGTGGAAAGACAGGATCGGAATCCTCCACATCCTCGTGGTCGAAAGCAAAACTAGGAATAGGGGCAACAGAGGATGCCTGGTCGGGATCTGATCCATGTGAGAAGTGCTGCGCACTCTGGGTGTGTGAAGGTGCGGAGGCCACAGACTCGAAAGAGTCTGGGACCGGAGAGTGAGCGGGTGACTCCTCGGCGGGAGCATCTGCGATCATCAAGAGATCACCAGCAGCAAGAAGGGCCTTGCCCTGAACATCATCCTCTAAGGGCTCGTCATCAAACAGATCGACGTCGCCATCATCGTCGGCGTCGAGAAGCAAATCGTAAGCAGGATATGAAGCAAGTGGTATGGGAGCAGGGATCTCCACTAACGGTAGGTCCCCGGCCAAAGGGCCATCAGCGAGCTCATCAGCACCATCAGGTAAAGCAAAGGGCTGAAAGTCGTCCTCGTCCGTGCTAGTAACGTCGGAGGTGTGGACCTCGTGCTCTGAAGGCTCTAGGTCATCTGATACTATAGGTCTAGGTCCTGTGGTGTCTGAGTCACCTGTGCCAGAGGTGTCCATGGTGTCTGTAACATAAACACAAACATGCACAAACAGTCAATCATACAATCAAATAATCACATAAGTCACCAAGTAAGCATTCAAATAATTCTCCTAGTCCCACTAGCCTCCCAGCCTCCCAGACTGCTCTTCCTAGTCCCACTAGCCAATTCTCCTAGTCCCACTAGCCAATTCTCCTAGTCCCACTAGCCAACTACCTCGATCTCCCAGACCGAGCCTCGGCCTTCTAGACTGAGCCTATAAATAATAAATAAAATGTGCTCAACATTTGTTTGTAAAAACGTTTTGGATCTGGACTTAAGTGGTATGCAGTAAAAAAAATGTTTTCGTGAGAGCCCTAGTGATCATAGTCTAGACTCGAGAAGGAATCCTAGTTCGCTATGATCAGAGCTCTGATACCAAGCTGTCACACCCTGGCTTTGCGGAAGCGTGGTTATTTTGGTGTGACTTCTTAATACCATAGCTTAACCATAACAAAGCTATATGAAATAAAACCATGCAAGATCATCCATTTAATTAAGTTTTAAAAACCAAATACAACAACATTGCCTCAACGGAAACACATCCTAACGACATTGTTCAACAAACACAAACATCAACATGACATAAACACAGTTTAAGGACTGTGACTTGTCCAGGAAAGAGTCACATTCCCCAAACCCGGATGACCTCGTAACTAGTGCAGCGGGAAAACGTGTCATACCGCGCCAGATCCTTTAATTCCCTGAAATACATGTAAGTTGAAAAATCAACAATAATGTTGAGCGAGTTCATGTGTAAGTGAGTAAATAAACCTTTGTATATATAAAAATCCTGGTATGTAGCAAATAAGGAAAAAGAGATCACCAATGGTTTGCAAGGCCATTGATATGTGTGAAGTGCAAGTAGGAAGACTCAAACCTAGCAGATTTCGTGTTTGGGCACAAAGTCACCCCAAGGTCCGCACTGTTGGACCTGGAGTTGGGCTCGCTACACCCAGATAGATCTACCGCTTACGTCCCTCGGTCCTACAATGAGGATTAATGGCCTCCAGTTCCCGCCTACCCACTCACATGATCTAAGTAGTAACCCTCCTTACGCTAACCATACCATGTATAAAGTACTTGTAATCAAAGTAACATGTATTTCACCCCCGTAGTTTAGAAAACTGAAAACAGTTAAGAGAAAAGGGGGACATGAACTCACACTGGTGCGTCTCTACCAAGTATGTCTCCTGATCAAGCAGCTGTGTGACGACCTACACGTACTAATTCTATTAGACGGACGGCCGTGCCTTAGCTTTATGGTTTAAGTTTTTGGGAAATAGTTAGACAACTATTTCGTGTTTACATTTAGTAAATACTTGGTAATCATTTTCCTTCCCAAGGATGGGGGATTTAATACATGTGTGTTCGAAATATATTATTAAGTCTCACTTAAAATATATTTTATTTCTAACTCCAAAATATAAATATTCTTCTCAAAAATATTATATTTTCTATTACATAAATTTTCCCAAAATAATACCTTGACAAAAATACGCGTTAAGTCATATTTTCTTAAAATGCGTAAGTTACGTTTTAATGATCGAGTGGTAATAATAATTACCGGTGTAACTTATATATTTATCGTAGAGACGTTCGTATTATTTTGGATCCATTAACATTCGATAGTATTATTTTTACCCTAAAAATAATACTAGTATTTTCACAAAATAACCATAAACACATATCAAGTGGCTTTATGAAAAATATATACTAAATATATATTTACCAAGTTTTATTTTCTGAAATCCCACCTCCGATGTTTTGTAAATAAAGTCGTGGCGAAATCTATAATTTGAAAACAAGTCGAAAAGTATTTCTAACACTTATAGTGAAAATATTTCTAAGTGTTAGGTTTTTGGAAAAATTTCGCCAGAGTTTCCCCTGTAACTGGAGGTGGCCACGCTTTTAAGCGTATCATTTTCTTTTATAAATCAAACCAACATTCTTTTCATTCAATCAAAACAATGTCGAAAACAACAAACTAGTAAATAAATATGTATATCGCATAAATTACATGAACTTGCGTTTAATCCAAGAATATAAAGTAAATTCCATTACTTTTAGTGGATCTTTATATAAATCAATCCGGTTTCGTAAAAACCCCGTTTTTAAAGAAATTCTATCTCTACAACTTCTTGTTAACATTTATAAAAATAGTTCTTTCGTCAAAACTTTGTGTTACACAAGTGTTTACACACTTGTGTGTTTACTAAAATCATTCTTGTTTATGAAAGATCCGTCTTTAAAATATGTTTTCTCTTGACACTCGGTCCTTTGAAAATACCGCTTGTAGATCCGTAGATCTACTAGTTTTAAACACTATTTTGTAAGTAAAATCGTTTTTACACTAGTTCATGATTCGTGTGTGGTAGAGTTCATCCTTTAACCCTTGTTACTTCCAAAACAACCTTATGTCATGATCCATGATCATGACCAACCCGGGTTAAACGATGATCCGAGCTACCACAACATAGATCGGGTCCAAATAACTACACAAATCAAATACTACAAGATTTACACAACATTCAAGCTTTTAACCATTACTTTTAGCATTTTTAGTAAACTTTTATGTATCAACTTGTATGTTTACGAGTTTTAGCCGTTACATAACATTTTAACCACTTTAAAATAGTTCGAGAGGGTGATTCAAGCAACTTACTACTAGCTCGAGGCTAGGGAAGAATCTAGGCGCAAAATGAGTGGATAAAAGCAACGAGAAGAGGTCCTTTGAGTTCCGAATGCACCAAGCCTACTTATACGTGATCCTTAACACTTGTAGTTACTTGAAATGAGATGATCAAAATCGAAAATGATGGATGGGTGGTATAGGGGGTTCGGCCGAGAGCTATGTAGAGAGAGAGAGGGAGTTTTTGTTGAGTGAAATGTTAAGTGAATGATATGAGGGGTTTAGTCCATTACTTATAGACATTACATAGGATTATTAACCAATAGATCATATGTCTTCTTGATATAAGGCAAGTGAGATTATTTTATTCATCAAGTACACAAGGAGGTCCCAAAGTGACCGAGTTCGGTTAAGGGGGGGGGGGGGTCTTGGTTCAAATCTAACCAAAATAGTAAGTGTAAAGTTAGGTTAATCTAGTTAGTTAAGTGATTAACCCGGTTAGTAGTGTGTTGTGCCTTATTGCGGGTGTTAGGGTATTCAGGGACCCTAACTGGCTCAGAAAAAGACAAATAATGTTATTGGCAATATTTTCCTGTTCCGGGTAAAGTCCGGTTGTTCGGTTGGATAGTAATCCGTTAAAACGTTCAACAAAGCTTTAAAGTGTCGTTTATTATTTTTAGTGACACAACTTATTCCTCCAAAGTGTCGGGAATATTTTCCTCATGTTTTGACACTTTATTAGTTAGCTAAAAGCTGGATTGTTTATTAAAGTGCTGAATTTTGTACTTAGAGTACGTTTTAGGCACATCCAGTCATTGTAACTTATTCCTAGAGACGCAGTTCTACAACCCTTGTATCCCTACACTCACCACTAGTGTAGTAAAATATTTCTGGCTCATACAGGCCTTAGAGGCAGTACCTGCCTGATGCTGGCTTTATCAGCATGTTCAATAGGTTATCCGTTTATAGTGCTACTGTGCTTTTTGTGCATCATGTTTGTCACTCAGGTTTAGCATGTAAATAATGTAGTGACGGTAAGTAAAGTATGATGCAGGTATATGCATGTATCAGTATTCAAGTAGCAGTTTATCCACAAGTTCAAGTAAGCACAGTAATTAAGCAGTAATTAATTATTAATTAAGTCGTACGGATACCTGGTTTAGTGAGGGATGTCACAGTTTATACGTTACTTGATGATAATTGCCCAAACACACCTTGTGATGTTAGATGTCATACGAATCAATACGAATACAAACTGATTAGGTATACGTGCATGCTATAGGCCTTGACTGAATATTTGTGAATGAGTAATTTAGCAAACCGAGCAAACCAAGGTGAGTTCACACTTTCCACAAGGCATGGGATTCCCAAGGGTTGGGAATGGGTTAAAGAACTAAAACGGAAACTACATATTCTCCTTGGGTAGGATATGTACGGCCATCCTCCATGGGTAGGATGCCAAGATTTAAACCTCGCGTATTCTCCTTGGGTAGGATACGTACGTTCGTCCTCCTTGGGTAGGACAACAAGATTAAACTTACTAGACAAAACTCTATCATGAAGTCCCTCATTTTATATCGACTTAATCGCCGAGGCCAATGGCGAGCGGGTCATTAGTTAATAGCGCTATTAGGTTTAACAAACCTCACACCGTGCCGGTAGGACGGGCGTGTACTAATGGACTAAGGCAAAGGGTCAATGATGATAGACATTGACTTAGGGCACAACTTATTTTCGTTAGTAGTCGATATGGTACGGTCTAGTAATTCACATGGGAAGCCCCCACTAATTATTGAAACGGTTTGGGCAACAAGGATACTGATTAATACGCAGTACGAAACAAACTACGATTATTGAAACGAACTTTGTAACTAAACAACCAACTGTGAACTCGCTCAACTTTGTTGTTGACTCGTTGTTACATGCCTTGCAGGTCGTTAGGTATTCGTGGAGCTTGCACAGGGAGGCGCGATCGTTGTGGGACATGGACAGTGCATGCCATGTTAAACATTTACACTATTTTGAATTTACAACCTATGTTTGGGTATTTACGTTTATGCTTCCGCTGAACATTTTTAACTATGCCTTTGTTTTGAACACCTTTCATATTGTGTGGTTGAACTTTAATTATTATTTACATTGTTCAATATGATTGGTGGCTTGATCCTGGTCAGTCACGCCTCCATGCGGTGATACTCCGCTTGTGGATTTGGGGGTGTGACAAGGTTCCCTGTGCGTGGTACGCTACGTTGATGGAGCATCTGCTCACAAACGGATATGCTTGTGGAATCATCGATCAGACTCTGTTTATTCGCAAAGTGGGAGAAGACTAAGTATTAGTGCAAATCTATGTGGACGACGTCATCTTTTGGTCCACCAGTGATGCACTGTGTAAAGAATTCGAAGAAGTTATGAAGAAGTAGTTCGAAATGAGTGCACTGGGAGAAATGAACTTCTTTCTAGGTTTGCAAGTTCGTCAAGACTCAATGGGTATCCTGATTCATTAGGGAAAGTATGTTGACGAATTCATTGTAAAATTCAAACTTCAGGATGCGAAGCCTGTAAATACTCCTATGGCAGAAAGACCAGTTATGACCGAAGATCTGGAGGGAGAAGCTGTTAACGAAACATTATACCAGTCCATGATTGGCTCGTTGATGTATTTGACGACCAATAGATCGGACATTATGTTTGCTGTGTGTCAGTGTGCACGTTATCAGGCTACTCCTAAACTTTCTCACCTAAATGCTGTCAAGCGAATCTTTCGATATCTTAAGGGCAAGCTTAGGCTTGGACTTTTGTATCAAAGAGATTCCCCATTTGATTTATGTGCTTTCTCTAACAGTAATTTTGTAGGTGCAGGTAGGGATATGAAGTCCACATCAGCTAGATGCTAGTTCCTGGGGGATCGACTCATCTCCTGGCAATGCATGAAGCAGCAGACTGTCTCACTGTCTACTGCAAAAGCTGAATATGTAGCTGCTTCAGCTTGTTGCTCCCAGGTTATATGGATCCAACACCAATTGGTGGACTATGATTTGAATTTCTCTCACACTTCGATATATTGTGATAATGATGCAGCTATCCAAATAGTGAAAATCCTGTGTATTTTTCAAAAACTAAGCACATTGCCATCAAAATTTATTTTATCCGTGACTCATTCAACCAGGGACTCATTTCAATGGAACAAATACACACTGAAGACAATGTCGCAGACCTTTTCACCAAACTGGTTGATCGAGCACGATTTACTGCTCTTCTTGAACTGCTAAAAATGGTAGAATTCGAGGATTGAACTTGGTGACACAAAAATATTTTTCTTTGTTTTGTATAAATTTGTTTCTTAAAACTGTTTTTCATTTATTCGTTTTATTTTCAATTCTAAGAAAAAATTTAGGGGGATGTAGTCTCTCAGAAAAATAAAAAAAACATTAAAAAATTCAGAAAAATACAAAAACATTACAAAATCAGAAAAATACAAAAAACATTAAAAAATTACAAAAATTACAAAAATAGTTTTGCTAAGCCTTTGATATGACGCGGGAAATGGAATGAATTTTCACCATGTGGATTAGGGCTGACTTATGTAAAACTAATATTGAAATGGTCTGACTCTAGAGCGATATGTTGGTAGGCTTTATCCTAATGGCTGAAAACTTTGACTGGTTCTATACAGAACATAAAATTACATTATGACCTCAGGAAAGAACATCATTTAGAATTAGGAAATTTTTATTTGAAGCTTGTGTGACATCCCGATACACACAATTTTGTTCTAATTCTGAAATATTTTTTGACCAACTCGTGTATCTCCTCTGTTTTGCATGAGCAAAGACCTGGAGGTGCTAGGCAACGTTAGCTTCTGCTGCATCGAGATACATGTTGACCTAGCTATACGTTGTCGCGCTATAGATCAAGTACACCCGAAAGAGACCCTTTAGTGCTCAAAAGAAACTCGAAAAACCTATATCAAATTGAAAAATTCATTTGATCTGTATATTATATCAATCTCTGCAAATGATCTATTCTGTTCTCTTCTCAACCAAGTCCCAGTCAAGGTTTCAGAATACTAGAACAGGCTTGTGAAAATATATGGTAGGGAAACTGCATACATGATAGAGTGTTCTGATTAAAATTCCAGGAATTGATTGTGATTTATTTGGGTGTTTATATTAAATAAACCAAAACATGATAAATTAGTTGCAAACCGTTATATGGAAAAGGCCTAAGGATACAAGTTTAAGTGGACAAACATACTGGCAATCGCTCGAATCACCCAAAGTAAATTAGTGTTGATAAGTGTAGTCTTGCCTGAAACACCGTGATTTGATCCCGTAAGAAAAGAGCTTGCAAATAGATTCGTGTGTTTGTTTGATTATCTTTTGTGTGGTTATATTGTGTTTGATTATTTTTTTATTATAGTGTATATATTATTATTATTATTATTATTAAAAAACGTGACCCTGTTCAAGAATTGAGAAAGACCGAGTTATTCTTCAAACACTCGCAAAAAATTGAAGTTGTTTCTTGGTCTTGTGTAACACCTCGCAAAATCATGCCCAATGTAATAAAGACACGTGTCATGGACTTAGACGTGCAATGAATTAATTTTGAGGGACTTAAATTGTCAAACAATGTAAATATGTAAGTAAAAGGATCAAATGTGTCATCATGCCAAGCTCGTGCCTCTGAATGACCTCATAAGATGTTCGTATTCTTTGATGAATAAAATTGTCGGACATAGAAAGCCGTTCGTGCTTAAATTGAGAATTTTACGAAGCATAGGGGTTAGAAGTGTCAACATGTTAAATGTTACCTCTGAGTGACCGTTCGACGACCCTGAAAGCATTGTAATAATTGTATATTTTGCTCTCAAGAATATTGGTTAGTAATTTTGTGGAGTTTCGATGAAAACAAGACGTTTCGGGTGATCTTACAACTAACCGGGAGCTTAACGGAGTTAATATGTGACCCAAGGACCTTAATAGTTAACTATGGGGGTCATAAGTGCAATAAATGGAAGTTAAATAAACTTAAAATGGACCAGGGACTGAAATTGCAAAGTTTGGAAACTTTTTACCGGAATAGGAGGTTCTCGCGGGCCGCGTAGACTCCCTCTAGAGTCTACGCGGGCCGCGACAGCAGTGCCAGCGACAGAAACCTGGACAGTTGCATGTTGCAGCTCTTACACCGCCATTGCATGAACTCTGAGCGATACCAAGGGCTTGTACATGGTTTTTACTGCCCTAGGGACTGTGACAACTGTCAAAAATTCAGGTATCCGTACAATTAATTAACCATGATTAGTGCGTAATGACTGTGCTGAATTGCAATTAACTACTTTCTGATTATTGCCATATGCATACATGTGTATCATACATTGTTTAATGTCATATCACTACTGCATGAAAGCTATATTGCCTCAAATGATGCATTAAGTGTAGTTAGCACAGTTATCTGATAAATCAGGATAATGTGACAGAACTCAGCACATAGACAGACAGTGCATTGAGATGCAGAATGAGCCAGAAACTAGGTATGACTCTAGTATAGTGTGTAGGAAAGTAAGGATCACAAAACTGCCGTCCTAGTGATAGTTTAAGTGCCGGAAAGTGCCTAAAACTTACATAAACTACAGAATTCTACGGAAAATCAGCAAATTCAGCATTTAAACATAATTACATCATGCAGAAACAAGCTTAAATGGTCCTGAATACTTTCCTAAGTGTCGGGTATCAAAAGTGTCGCAAAAAGATACATAAAGCACACTAAACTGTAAAGTTTAGCACTTTAACGAACCAGTAACCAACCGAACAACCGGACACTACCCGAAACATCAAATTTACACTAGAAGCACTGTTTTAACATTACCAAGCTAGTTATGATCCCCGAACATCATAGCACCCCATACAAAATATCTAATAACTAAGACATGTAACTAATACTTGGATTTGAACTAGAATGTAACTAATTAAGTTAAAACCTATGCTAGATCCCCCCCCCCCCCCACCTACTTACGACCCAACATGGCCCCCACTTAGTGGATTTTATTTCATTATTTAAATAGATATGTAGATGCTTTACGAAACATAGTATCCAAGAGTTAAAATGTGAGAATGGGTTATAAGAAGGCACATGAGGTCTTGATTTCATTTTTCACACACACTAAACACACACAAGCTCTCTCCTCTCCCTCTTTTGTTCTCGGCCGTGAGCCACCACCACCATCACCACTATCTTCACTTCAATATCTTCCATTCTCAAGTGATACAAAGGTGCTAGAAGCAAGATTAAGGAGCTTGGTGGCCTTGAAGCTTAAAGAACCTCTCTTGTTTGCTTTTATCCACTTGTTTTCTACACTTGAATCATCCCTAGCCTTGTGCTAGTGGTAAGAGTCTTGATCTTGCTATATTACTTCTATTTTAAGTGGTTAAAGAAGAATCATAATCAAAAACTTGAAGAACACTAAAGATCATAAAAAGTAAACATGAACATAAGCTTGTTTAATGAAGTAATCTTGATGAATATGAGTTGTTATGCTTGTTGATCATTGACTGTTTGTAGAAATGATGTTGACCATCATACGATCTTGCTAGATCATGATTAAAAACATAATCTAGCAAGATGAGAAAGTAGAAATGTTGTAGGATGATGGATCATCCACACATGAATCATGAACTTGAAAGAATACTTTGATTTCTTGAAAAATAATGATCAAAGTAAGTTATTAATCATGTAGATCTAAAGATTTATGAATGGTTCTTTAAAGGAACCAAGTTAAAAATATAAGTTTTATTAAATCTTGGTTCTTACATAAACAAATCTTATTTTGAGTGGTTAAACAAGTGTAGAAACACTTGTGTGACATGAAAAATGCATGAAGAAATATTTTTAGAAAATAAGATTTGAAGTTGTAAACATCTATAATCTTTAAAAATGAAGTTTTTAAAGAACTAATCACATTTTAAAGGGTAACAAGACTTACTAAGAACACTAGTGAGTTCCTAAAATTTTTACAAATATTCACGTTAATGAAGTAGTAGAATATGCATGATTTTGGCAAAATTGGTAAGTAAATGTTGTTTATTGATGATTATGAATAGATTGTGTTGATTTTTACAAAAGAAAATGATATGCTTGAAAGCATGGAAACCTCCATTTTTAGGGGAAACTAGGGCAAAATTTTCTAAAAATATAAACACTTAGAAAAATATTTTTAAACAAATATATACAAGTGTATTTTAAACCACGAGTTTCCTAGAAAAACTTTGCCATAATTTTTGTTACAAAAATATAATTATTGGAGGTTGATTTTCATAAATAAAAGTGACTAAATATGTATTTAGGAAGTATATATTTAGAAGACACCATGTGTGTGATTATTTGTATACTTTGTGTATTAGTTATATTATTTTAGGACTTGAAATAATATAACTCACAAAAATACCAAGAATTACAATCCAAAATATTACTAAAATTCCAACAAATAAATTTACACATTTACACCAAATATTGGTGAAACAGAACTATGGATTAAGACTTACAAAAATATTCCGGAATAATTAATATGAAATTAAGTACAAAGGAATACTTAATAAATACCGTAAAAATACGTATTTTCGTACGTATAAATACACACCGGAATACGAGTACAAATACCCCCATCTTTGGGAAGGATATACATGTATGAATACCCGAAGTGTATCTAGTCAAAAATATTATTATTCCAAAATTTAATAAATATAGTTTAAGTTAAAATATTAATTATTTTAACAAATAATTATATAACCTGGAATAATATCAAAGACACAAAAGCAACGTAACTCAAAGACATTAATACTAAGTCAAGGCACGGCCCGTTCGTCTAATAGACATTAGTACGTTGTAGGTAGTTGTGTTCACCGAAGAAGCTTGAGTTACGATTGTTGAAGACGCAAGACTGTGAGTTTCGTGTCCCCCTTTTTCTTTTATTGTTTTCAGTTTTATAACTTCGGGGGTGAAGTACATGTTTCAACTGTTTACAAACGTTATTATTTGGTATGGTTAGCTAAGGAAGGGTACTTCTAGATCATGTGAGTGGTGGGTATGACGCTTAAGGCCATCAACCCTCTTGTAGGACCGAGGGACATGAGTGATAGATCTATTTGGGTGTAGCGATCCCCGCCCATGTTGGACCAGGGTGACCCATGGGTTGACTATGTCTTACAGCCGGAGGCCCGGTGCAAAGTCTGCTAGGTTTGAGCTTTCCTGCATCACGTCACAAATATTAATGTATTAGCTACACTTTAATTGATCTGTTTCCTTGTTGCTTTCATACCAGGGTTTTTCAAGTACATACAAACATACTTACAAATGTTTCAAAGGTTTATTCACAAACACACACATGAACTCGCTCAACTTTTGTTGATGTTTTCAAAATTACATGTATTTCAGGGAATTAGATGTGGATCTGGCGAGCGTTCGGAAGTTTCCAAGTGTGGTTTAAGAATAAAAGATGTCATCCATGATCTTAGGTTTTGGTCAGTGTGTCTTACTCCTGGACGAGACACGGCTTCCAAATCCTGGTGTTATTTAATGTCTTTTGTCGAGTCTTTGTGAACTCTTAAACAAGTTGCATGGTTTGTACTCGAGTTTGACTTCTATGTTTTAAAACAATGTCGTTATTATGCTTTTAAAACTTATTTAATGGATGAACATCTTCAGTTTTCTCATATAGTTGTTATGATTGAATGCAATGGTATTAAGCAAGTCATACCATAATCACGCTTCCGCAAAGTCAGGGTGTGACAGTTTGGTATCAGAGCTTCGATTGTAGCGAACTAGGATTCCTTCTCGAGTCTAGACTACAATCATTAGGGCTCCCACGAAAATATTTTTCCAACATGTTTTCATTGCATACACGAAACGTCCAGATCCAAGAAACAATTTTTTTTAAAAGAAAATACACGAAACACATTTCAAGGTTTATGTTTGTGGTTTAGTCTGGGAGACTGGGTGTTTCAGTCTGAGAGACTGGGTGTTTCAGTCTGAGAGACTGGGTGGTTTAGTCTGGGAGACTAGGTGTTTCAGTCTGAGAGACTGGGTGGTCTAGTCTCAGAGACTAGGTGTTTCAGCCTGAGAAGACTGGGTGGTTTAGTCTGGGAGACTAGGAAGGATACTTGATTACCTGATTTCATCATCTTTGATTGCCCGACGACCATGATCCCATGGCAGTAGTCTCCGACGACGAGATTATGTCAGAGCCGGAGATCTTCACCTCAGATTCAGAGAGTGACCCGGAGATGACGTCCGACGACGATGACGACTTGTAGCCGTTCGCGTTGCCCGACTTGGGAGATGATTTACCGACTACTGATGGCATTCCAGACGAGGATCCTTTTGTTATTCCCATTCCTGTCCATGATCATCTTATCATTGATCATCCCGATGGTGAGCATGTCGTGGCACCGATCCTCGCTCCCGTTCCTTTAGTGGCCATTTCTCTCGAGGAATTGCCTTTTGACGACTTGGTTGATATTGACGTTGAATTATTTATCGATGGTCCTTGTGATGATGTCCATGGTGATGAAAAGCTAGACGAGGACGTTGTTGCTACTCCACTTTTTGAGATCCCTATTATTGAGATTTCCCCTGACACTAGTTTACGCTCCGTCTCAGATTCCTTTAAGTCTGTGACTTCTTCCGCCTTGCAGGCAGTTGATTTGCGACGTGATGGCGCTGACTCCGATGAAGAGACGGCCATGTCAGCTGCACCGATTCCTCTGCATAACTTTGAGCCTGGACTTGAGTCTGATTTTATTCCTGTCGATCAGTTCGTTGATACACCCACTGATCCCGAGCTGATACCTGCTTCTGAGCCTTTGCCTGACCATGGCCCTATTCCATTCGACCTACCTAACATTGCACCCCTCATACCTGATCTAGTTCCTGCACCCGCTGACCCTCCTATTATCGAACCAGTTAGTCCTCCACTTGCACTTGCACCCGTTGATGATGCTCATTTTCACCGAGAGGCTCCACAAAGGAGGACACCTCAGGAGTCTGATGTACACCGTAACGACCTGCCTCTTGTTTTCTTGAAGGATATACCCGCACCTTGTCCAGGGGAAGGCACTTCAGGCCAGCAGCCTAGTCATGACCTCCATGTTTCAGCAGCTTATCCACACATACCTCAGTCTGCACCTTCTACTCTTTTTACTTCTGCGCCACTTGGTAAGCCATTCCGATGGTCCCCACCGTATTCCATGCTGACCTCAGACCCCTACCATCCCACGCATTTTGTTGGCTATACACAGGATGAGTTACTTTATTCGCTCCAGCTTCGATTTGAAGTTATGAGTCGCAGAGTCTTGGAGCTTGAGTTAATACCGCGTCCTTTACCATGTCCTTGTCAGCATGCTTCCGTTCCCCCTAGTTCATCACCGCCTCCTTTTGCCCGCCCACCTGCTCCTCTTACTCCTTTTCTAGAGTTTCATGCTCGATTCCTCACCATAGAGCAGCAGGTCCGTTATTTGCTTCGTCATGTGCACAAGCTCGAGGAGTAGCTCGCACATGTTCTCAGTTTGATTTTCCTCCCTCCTCCTCCTCCTCCGCCATCAGTGCAGTAGGATTTTGGTTTTATGCAGATGCAATACCTAGGATGAGAGCACCACTATTGAGCTGAGCTTGGGAAGCCTTTTGGAGATCAATTTCGATTATAAGACCTTTGTAGATTGGTAGACTTGTTGGACAAGGGTAGTGTGACCCTGCGATCCCTGTTGAAATGGTACACTTTGCAAAAACATGTAACAATACCTTGTGGTCAATGATTAATGAAAGCCCAATCGTAATGTTCTCGTTAAACATGTTGTTGATATACAGGTTTGTGCTATGATTGTAATGTTATGTGTTTGTCTGCTATACTCTCATTAAACGTATTCCCATTTACTTGTTTATGCTATGAGTATGCTGTTACTTGATTGGTTGATATGATAATTTATTATGTGTATGTACACATGACCTCTAAACAACTATATACACTCCTTGAACAAATGAGACCTGACCAATCCGAATTCTTCTTAGAAGATGTCTCATCAAGAGATCATTCGGCTGACCAAGGCAGAATGGCAAGCGCATGTCTCACAGGCTATAACTCGGCACGAGGTTCTTCGCTACAAACACAGCGAAAGTACCTCAGGGAATAACCCGCCTAACGGTAATGTTTAAGTCACCTAAGACACATTACAATACATTTGGACAATTCCAAGTGTGCTCCGCTAATGCTTTCTGTGATGAAAATTGCTTGGGTACAGGTTATACCTACAAGAAGTTTTTGGACTGCAAGCCTCAGAACTTTGACGACACTGGAGGTGCCGTAGCTTTTGTGAAATGGGTTGAGAATGTGGATTCTCTTTTGCAAATGAGCGGTTGTACGCCAGAGCAACAAGTCCCATACGTTTCTGGATTGTTTCAAGATGAGGCTCTGTTATGGTGGAACATTCGGGTTCGAATAATGGGCGAGACTGCAGCGTATGCTTTGACATGGGATGAGCTGAAAGGAATGATGAGTAGGGAGTATTGTTCTCAGATGGAGACCCAGAAGCTGGAAATTGAATTCCGGAACCTGATGATGGAAGGTCCAAAGGTGGTGGAGTACGTGCAGAGACTTCATGATTTATCGCGAGTTGTTCCATATTTGGTGGAACCAGAGTTGAAAAGGATGGAGCCATTCATCTGGGGACTGACGCCTCAGATCTTGTGCTTGATGACGGCATCAGCTCCGGCAACAACTATTAGTGCGAGTATCTTGAGTTTGGCGCTCGCTAAGGAAGCACTTAGGCTGGAAAAACTTTCGACCCCTGGCGAGAAGAAGGAGACTCAGGTGGAGTCATCTGGAAAGAACAAAAGGAAGCTCATTGATTTCCAAGAAGGTGATCGGGCGAACAACAACAACAAAGACAAAAAGGGAAAATAATACTTGGGTACTCTCCCTAAGTGCGACAATTGTCTACGACATCATATTGGGCGATGAAGGTATAGGAAATGTGAAACTTGTGGGAGAATTGGTCATCTTAAGGAGACGTGTTGGTATGGTGCTGGATATGGAAAAGAAGGCCAAGAGGGTAGCGGAAATCGCAAGGGAAACAACAACAACCATCAAGGCGGAAATGGCGACAATCAAGAACGTGGTCAAGGGTGTTTTAACTATGGTGACGTGGGGCACTTTAGGAAAGATTGCCCAAGGAAGATTAACCAAGACCGTGAAGAGCATTCAACATTGGAGCTCGTGAAGCATGCCAGGGTCCGAACGAAGTCACTGGTACGTTCCCTACTAACCAACACCTTGCATCTGTGCTATCTGATGCTAGTACCAACTATAACTTTGTACATCTAGGGCTTAAGAATATACTTGGGTTAGTAGCAAATAAGATAGATATCCTATACTTGATAAAATTAACTAATGGGAGGCTAGTAGAAGCCTAAGGAGAGATTAGGGACTGAGTTGTAGAGCTTGGGGAATGTGAGTTTCGATAGATCTTCTGCCAGTAAGTTGGGAAGCTTCGACTTCGTAGTTGGGATGGATTGATTGCCAAGTGCCCGTGCAGAGATTGCGTGCTAGGAGAAGACTATCCGCACCCCGATGGCAAATGAAGAGGTGATCGTGGTTCGTGAAGATAAGCAGGATGCGCCCCTACAGATTGCCAATTGTTTGAAGGTACGAAAGTTTTGCATGAAAGGTGTATTGCCTTCTTGGCTCATGTCGTGGACAAGGAAGCCGAAGAACCGAAGCTTGAAGATATCCCTGTGGAAGGGAATATCCTGAGGTCTTCCCCGAAGACTTGCCGGAAATGTCCCCTCAATACCAAGTCGAATTTCGCATTACCTTGGTTCCAGGCGCCACGCCTGTAGCTAAGACACCTTATCGACTTACAATTTCAGAGATGCAAGGATTGTCAGCGCATCTTCAGAAGTTGTTAGAAAAGGAAGTTAACAGACCAAGCTTCTCGTCTTGGGAAACTCTAGTGTTGTTCGTCAAGAAGAAGGACGATAGCTGTCGTATGTGCATCAACTACCAGGAGCATAGGTCGGAACTCGTTAAAGGTTATCGCTTAGGAAACCACGTCTATTAACTCGGGCAAACCCTATCATTTCGTCGTGCAAGCTATTTTAGTTAACCAAACAGGTAAAGTACTCAAATTTCTTTCATTGAAATTTCCACTTTTGCTTCTAGCGAGTAGATTCTTGCGTCTCTACTCCTCTTAATGGTAGTTGCGTCGCGTCAATTCCCTTCATTAAAGTAAACACTCTTTTGTCTCGGCACTTGATCATTTCTTCATTTTAACAAATGCTCATCGTTTCATTTCTTGGAAATTCATATGTTACGCATGCACCATTTGTTATGCATGTGGTTTCGTTTCGAATGAGCGTCTCATCCAAGTTCAAATGTTATTTTGCTAAAAGCTAATTGTTGATTTATGATTCGAATGACCTACATTATTGAAATTGTTGGCTCCTTTGCTTTCAAGTCAACACACTTTCTTGAAACCTCTTTTCTTTCAAGTTATATACATTGCCTATCCTTGCAACCATGCCGAAATTCCCTTGTCAATACATATGTTTGTTGTCAGATTTCGCTAAAACCATGTTCAATTGCTTGAACTTGTCCATTTCGCATATTTAATTCAAGACACCATATGATGTATTGAGAGCATCATATTCGAATTCATTTTTACAAGAGTTTCATTTGTTCCAAGTCGCAGTAGACTTGTTTGGTCTATGGCTCCATTAAGTCGTTTGTTGATTTCGACACCTTATGGTGATGTTTTCACTAGATTGAAGCTTGCGCTAATCTCGTTTACGCATCTCATACACGGATTTAATTGTTTACACATTGATTTGCTCTAAATCCGTTCTGTTTCATCATGATTAAAGCAGTCTTAACACAGTTGTGTGTTAAGACAATGGTACGCAAGATTCATTTTATATTCCAGTGTACCCCCTAACGGTTCTTTCATTATCGATCGAATGCGTTGCAGTATTTATCGCTTTTCCATCTTCGATCGAAAACAGTAGTTCTTTGGTGTTCCATATTCAATTGAAAAACTCTGCGATGCCGTTTGAATCACATTTGCAGGTTCGTTTCATTACACTTTCATTTGATTTCAAACACGGTGAACTTGTTCGGTCACTGCTATTATTGAATTATGTCAATTACGACACCTTGTGGTATCATTAAAAACTTGTAGCTTGTGCTAGTCATGGTCAACCATTTCACACGCAACTACCCATATTCTTGGCTCAACTTGTCTTTTAAACATTCTTAGTGCAACTATGAATTAAGACTATGGCACACCAACTTCGATTGTATTTCATTTCGGTGTATTCTTGCGATTCAATACTGTCAACACACCAATTTTATTCATTCATTTGTTCGAAAGTTGACAGATCGTTTTCATGTTATTGTTACATTTGAGCTAGCTGATTTTGAGTTCGTCTAGCGGATGTTATTGTTTCTAAAATTCGTTTGCATATTGTAAACAATCCGTTGAAATTCTATTGGTCAGAACTCCTCTTTTATTGGACCCCTGTGATGTAAGTGACACCAGATGTTACATCTATACCACTCGTATCCCTTGATGTCAAATTCCGAGAGACATACCTTTTAACCATTGGATTCGTATTATAGAAAGATGTCCTTGGATTCACCTGATTCAATAGGTCTTGATTCGGTATTGTGGTTAGTTACTGTGGTGTTATCCATATCTATACATGCATGACGTAACCCTAAGGAGTTAAGGTATTATAAATTTCGAGGACGAAATTTTCTTAACAGGGGGAGAATGTGACAACTGTCAAAAATTCAGGTATCCGTACAATTAATTAACCATGATTAGTGCGTAATGACTGTGCTGAATTGCAATTAACTACTTTCTGATTATTGCCATATACATACATGTGTATCATACATTGTTTAATGTCATATCACTACTGCATGAAAGCTATATTGACTCAAATGATGCATTAAGTGTAGTTAGCACAGTTATCTGATAAATCAGGATAATGTGACAGAACTCAGCACATAGACAGACAGTGCATTGAGATGCAGAATGAGCCAGAAACTAGGTATGACTCTAGTATAGTGTGTAGGAAAGTAAGGATCACAAAACTGCCTTCCTAGTAATAGTTTAAGTGCTGGAAAGTGCCTAAAACTTACATAAACTGCAGAATTCTGAAGAAAATCAGCAAATTCAGCATTTAAACATAATTACATCATGCAAAAACAAGCTTAAATGGTCCTGAATACTTTCCTAAGTGTCGGGAATCAAAAGTGTCACAAAAAGATACATAAAGCACACTAAACTGCAAAGTTTAGCACTTTAACGAACCAGTAACCAACCGAACAACCGAACACTACCCGAAACATCAAATTTACACTAGAAGGCACTGTTTTAACATTACCAAGCTAGTTATGATCCCCGAACATCATAACACCCCATACAAAATATCTAATAACTAAGACATGTAACTAATACTTGGATTTGAACTAGAATGTAACTAATTAAGTTAAAACCTATGCTAGACCCCCCCCCCCACTACTTACGGCCCAACATGGCCCCCACTTAGTGGATTTTATTTCATTATTTAAATAGATATGTAGATGCTTTACTAAACATAGTATCCAAGAGTTAAAATGTGAGAATGGGTTATAAGAAGGAACATGAGGTCTTGATTTCATTTCTCACACACACTAAACACACAAAAGCTCTCTCCTCTCCCTCTTTTGTTCTCGGCCGTGAGCCACCACCACCATCACCACTATCTTCACTTCAATATCTTCCATTCTCAAGTGATACAAAGGTGCTAGAAGCAAGATTAAGGAGCTTGGTGGCCTTGAAGCTTGAAGAACCTCTCTTGTTTGCTTTTATCCACTTGTTTTCTACACTTGAATCATCCCTAACCTTGTGCTAGTGGTAAGAGTCTTGATCTTGCTATATTAATTCTATTTTAAGTGGTTAAAGAAGAATCATAATAAAAAACTTGAAGAACACTAAAGATCATAAGAAGTAAACATGAACATAAGCTTGTTTAATGAAGTAATCTTGATGAATATGAGTTGTTATGCTTGTTGATCATTGAATGTTTGTAGAAATGATGTTGATCATCATAAGATCTTGCTAGATCATGATTAAAAACATAATCTAGCAAGATGAGAAAGTAGAAATATTGTAGGATGATGGATCATCCACACAAGAATCATGAACTTGAAAGAATACTTTGATTTCTTGAAAAATAATGATCAAAGTAAGTTATTAATCATGTAGATCTAAAGATTTATGAATGGTTCTTTAAAGGAACCAAGTTAAAAATATAAGTTTTATTAAATCTTGGTTCTTACATAAACAAATCTTATTTTGAGTGGTTAAACAAGTGTAGAAACACTTGTGTGACATGAAGAATGCATGAAGAAATATTTTTAGAAAATAAGATTTGAAGTTGTAAACATATATAATCTTTAAAAATGAAGTTTTTAAAGAACTAATCACATTTTAAAGGGTAACAAGACTTACTAAGAACACTAGTGAGTTCCTACAAATTATTACAAATATTCAAGTTCATGACGTAGTAGAATATGCATGATTTTGGCAAAATTGGTAACTAAAGGTTGTTTATTGATGATTATGAATAGATTGTGTTGATTTTTACAAAAGAAAATGATATGCTTGAAAGCATGGAAACCTCCATTTTTAGGGGAAACTATGGCAAAATTTTCTAAAAATATAAACACTTAGAAAAATATTTTTAAACAAATATATACAAATGTATTTTAAACCATGAGTTTCCTACAAAAACTTTGCCATAATTTTTGTTACAAAAATATAATTATTGGAGGTTGATTTTCATAAATAAAAGTGACTAAATATGTATTTAGGAAGTATATATTTAGAAGACACCATGTGTGTGATTATTTGTATACTTTGTGTATTAGTTATATTATTTTAGTACTTAAAATAATATAACTCACAAAAATACCAGGAATTACAATCCAAAATATTACCAAAATTCCAACAAATAAATATACACATTTACACCAAATATTGGTGAAACCGAACTATGGATTAAGACTTACAAAAATATTCCCGAATAATTAATATGAAATTAAGTACAAAGGAATACTTAATAAATACCGTAAAAATACGTATTCTCGTACGTATAAATACACACCGGAATACGAGTACAAATACCCCCATCCTTGGGAAGGATATACATGTATGAATACCCGAAGTGTATCAAGTCAAAAATATTATTATTCCAAAATTTAATAAATATAGTTTAAGTTAAAATATTAATTATTTTAACAAATAATTATATAACTTGGAATAATATCAAAGACACAAAAGAAACGTAACTCAAAGACATTAATACTAAGTCAAGGCACGGCCCGTTCATCTAATAGACATTAGTACGTTGTAGGTAGTCGTGTTCACCGAAGAAGCTTGAGTTACGATTGTTGAAGACGCAAGACTGTGACTTTCGTGTCCCCCTTTCTTTTACTGTTTTCAGTTTTATAACTTCGGGGGTGAAATACATGTTTCAACTGTTTACAAACGTTATTATTTGGTATGCTTAGCTATGGAAGGGTACTTCTAGATCATGTGAGTGGTGGGTATGATGCTTAAGGCCATCAATCCTCTTGTAGGACCGAGGGACATGAGTGATAGATCTATTTGGGTGTAGCTAGCCCCGCCCATGTTGGACCAGGGTGGCCCATGGGTTGACTATGTCTTACAGCCGGAGGCCCGGTGCAAAGTCTGCTAGGTTTGAGCTTTCCTGCATCACGTCACAAATATTAATGTATTAGCAACACATTAATTGATATGTTTCCTTGTTGCTTTCATACCGGGGTTTTTCAAGTACATACAAACATACTTACAAATGTTTCAAAGGTTTATTCACAAACACACACATGAACTCGCTCAACTTTTGTTGATGTTTTCAAAATTACATGTATTTCAGGGAATTAGATGTGGATCTGGCGGGCGTTCGGAAGTTTCCAAGTGTGGTTTAAGAATAAAAGATGTCATCCATTATCTAAGGTTTTGGTCAGTGTGTCTTACTGCTGGACGAGACACGTCTTCCAAATCCTTGTTTTATTTAATGTCTTTTGTCGAGTCTTTATGAACTCTTAAACAAGTTGCATGGTTTGTACTCGAGTTTGACTTCTATGTTTTAAAACAATGTCGTTATTATGCTTTTAAAACTTATTTAATGGATGAACATCTTCAGTTTTCCCATATAGTTGTTGTTATGATTGAATGCAATGGTATTAAGCAAGTCACACCATAATCACGCTTCCGCAAAGTCAGGGTGTGACAGGGACACCTGTGAACATCTGGTAACAACATAGGGACATATGGATTGATCTTGTGAAGTGGAAATTCCTATATAAAGGCCCCTTTGTTTACACTTAGAACTTGCACATTGAGTTTTTACTTCAAAGCTCACTCCCTGAAGCCTCCTGAAGCTCTAGGAAGCTTTCCTGAATTCAACTTTTGTGCTAAGAGTTCTTGTAAGCATTCTTAGCTTCTCTAGTTTAAGTTTTATTAGCTTAATGACTGAAAGTCAAAGTTATCGTAATTAAGCTTTGACTTTGTGACTAATCACAAATGGTCCAGCCATTATTCGAATTGAAAGTGGCTATGATTTGGTAATTATGTAGGTAATAAACCCTTAAAAGGGCACCTACTGATTATCAATTTTACTTGGTCAATTGTCGGGTCAAACTTATTAATAAAAGTCACAGTTTTGGCAAAATAATTCATAACTGATAATGCTGAAGCTATGGAACATGTTTTAACACTTAAATAACTTGGTAAATAATATAAGAACATGTCTAGGCATGTTCAACCCGACAATTCTGAGTTTAGACTCGGTTCGCAACCGAAAGTCACAAAAGTAGACTTTTGCTTTGACTTTCAGTTCTGACCCGATTTAGCTTAGTTTAGATATGCCTTAGGGTTCCTTTAGGACCATATTATATGTTAGTATAATCCTCTGAGGTTATACAACTTGGTTCCATATAAATCCTAGTTCATTGCATGGTTCTGTTAAATGCTTAAAAATTGACCATTATGCCCTTTTGATATTAAAATGAGATTTTTGAAAATGTGAGAGGACAAAAACCTTTATTACTAATTTATAAGCATGTCCTAAATATTTTACATCAGTTCATGGTCTAAAATGAATGTTATGCGCGATATCGTAAATGAAAGCCTTTTTGTTAATTAAATGGTATTTTGGCATAAATCATACTTAAAATCAAATTTTGGCACCAAACTTTCTACCCACTGATATAATATAATATTTAGGGATTTTAGGAAATTTTTGTTAAATTTTATACTGATTATATTATAGAGTTCTAGTATAATTTCGGTATTGACGAAATTGCCCTTTTCTTTGATAAAATTAGTTTTACATAACATTTTGATACCAAACCTTTTCCTACTGATTTCATATGTTAAATAAAATATTTTAAGCTTTAGAGACTGATCAAAATCTCAGATTTCCTTAAACAACCCGAAAATCGTCAAATACCGACTTTTACACTTTTTAAACGCATAGTATGGGTTAAAACTATATTTGACACCTAAGACTTGTTACCTACTAATATTATAAGTAAATTTTTATACTTTAACAGTAGGTATAAGTCTTGAACTCAGATTTCCAAATTTAACCCTTAAAGCATATGTGAAATGACCAAAATGCCCCTACGGTGCATAGTTTGGCCATAAAAGATAAAATTCACATATGTATGATGTGTTACTGATATAACTTGTTAAAATAAATATTTTTACTGATTTTTTTAGACCAGAACCTCAGATTACTATTTAACCTCTTTTATAAACTTTAAAATGGCCAAAATACCCCTACGGGGCTTAAAATGATTTTAAATTTGTTTTGGCCATAATGGAAGGTATCCTACTGATATCATAACATATTTAAAGCATATTAACTTGTGGAACCTGTACATGACTCATTTGGTTACCCGTTATGCATATTCGTGTTCGGTACGGTTTATGTAACTAGTTTGCATAAATTAACCGAAAAGGGTCAAACCTTATCATTTTTACTTCAAAATCCAGAATGTGTTTAGTTCACCCATTTTATACAAGTCTTCATACTTGTCAGGTCTAAATCACATTCCAATCTGGTCATCGCTTAATCTAGCGTTTCGTACCGTAAACCCTTCATTAAAACTAATCGGCCTAAGTTTAAACTTAAGTAAGACCCGTTAGGAATCTAATAGGTTATTAAAACCTTCATTAGGAGCCCAGTAAAAGCTACTTGTGCTTGCTGATTGATATACGGCTGAGAATAAAATTATATTTTAGCTCAGGCAAATACTTTTAACTTATTTTCCGTTATACGGGCTTGGGATACGGTATTATAATAATACCACTTGGTCGGGTATGAAATTATTTAAATCGGATTGTGATTAAGAAATTTACATAACCCATTTTATTCTGTTTTGTTTGATGCAATGCCTTTGGGGGTTAATGACCATGTCCTGGATATCCTCGGCTCATTCATTAGAAATGGCCACGGCTTAAGCACGGGGTGTAGGCATACACCTGACAGTTGCGTATGTATAAACGGTATCTCACTCTCTTGTGGGCCTATACTTGTGGTGTGTCTATTAACCTTTAACCCGGTACTTCTAACCCGGGCTACTGAATGGACGACAAACATATAAATCTGTATACAAGATTATTTTTAAATAATTGTCCCAAGTTATAAAAGATTTTATGCCTTGTGCATCCCAAAATTAATTTTATAAATGTTTTCAAAAGAGTCAGTTAATTGTATTTACCAGTGTAAACTGACGTATTTTTCAAAAAGGTTAAGTGCAGGTACTACTCGTAATGGGCTGGCTACTCCTAGTATCAAATAAAGAGTCTTGCAAGCTTTTGATGCTTAAATCTGTTGAACAATGTTTCTTTTTATTTTGATCCATCTGTGGATCCACTTACAACCCGTTGTGTAATATTTTATGTTACTTTCGAATCGGTTTGTATAAATTACTTTTAGACTTCCGCTGTGCATTAAAATGCGATTAATTGACTATGATGATATCAACTACGTCACGATACTCCCCACCGGGACCACCAGTAATACGTGGAAATGTCGGGGTGTGACAGGTTGGTATCAGAGCCAACATTGAGTGAATTAAGCACTAGCCTTTTGTGTTTAATCTCAATGACACAGTTTGCACATTCCTTGACTTCCGAGTCTAGGCAAATAACTTAGGACTAATCCTAATCGTATTGTTTTATTTTTGTTGGTTTCCTTTGTTTGTTTTGACAGGAACAAAGACAATGCCGCCACGTTTTAAAGGTAGAGGTGGAAGAGGCAAGGCACCAATAACTGCTAGGAATGACCACGAGGCCGGGCCATCACACCGGCGTACTCCTTCAGCAACTTTTAGCTCTAGTCCCCAGGAAGATTGGAGAACTTATCTGGAGCCAGCGAGACGCTCAGTCTCCCTCAGTTCCTCCCCATCTTATCATCACTCTTTTAGACCTCATCAAGACGAGGAGCACAGCGATTCGCACCATTCCTTCATACCGCTGCAGCGGTCGAGTTCACACCGGGCCTTCCAGGACCCGACACCATATTTCCAAAGCAGGTTCAATCCAATGAACCAGGTGCAAGAACCAGAGGGTCCAAACGCTTTGGGACCAGATGATCACTATCCTGAGATGCAGGATATGGAGATGGACGAAGATCCAGATCCTGAGATGCCGCCAAGTGGGATGCCGACGCATCCCATCGAGATTTCAGACGGATCATCCTTTCATGGTTCGCCTTACAGAGGCCCAGACAGTTTTTCTTAAAGATGGGCCACATACAACTAGGAGTACACTCCCCCTTTCAACCCAACTCCGCAACAGCAGCAGGATCCCTCTGAGGATTCACGTTTCCAGGCGGTCACGCCACCGCCAGAACAGCAACTGCCTCCAGAACCACCGAGGCGAAGAAGATCAGGTGCACAGATGTCCGTGCGAGGGGGTTTCCACTTCAGCACCCCCAACACTCAAGCAACAGGCACTACCCGCCGTTGTACGAAGACCCGCAAATGGGTGGGCCTTCAAACCTAGTTTCTGAAGTCGACTCTGCGCCAGTCGCACCACCACCGCACATGGGTTATGATAACCCAATTCCTTTATACGCCGGTGCAGCGGCATATAACCCGTTTGAGCAGCCAGCTTATTCGGGTTATAATTACTACAATGCCCCCGCCGTCGACCTGTACCTCGAGGCGGCAAACTATAATGCTCTCCACCCTGAAGGACCCTTCGCAGCATACCAACTGGGTACCCAACTTATGGGTATCAATACCCACCGCCTCCTCAACCTCCGCAGCAGCAGCAGCCGCAGCCGCCACAGATCCAACCACCTCAGCAGCAGGAAATCCTTCAGGGGTTGAACCAGGTGGAATGAGAGGTACAGGAGGAGCGTAGGAGCCTCCGGGGTCTACTTAAGGGCTTGGCAAACTTAATAAAGGGGAAGAAGAAGAAGAGAGATTATTGAAATTCCTTATTTATTTGTTTTGTAATTTTTACTTTCAAATAAGTCCCTGCGTGGACATTTATTTATGTATTCGGTCCCTGCGAGGACTTGTATTTCCTTTTAGTCCCTATGCGGACAAATTATTTATCTAAAAGTCCCGTTTAGGGCAGCTATGTACTTCTTTCAATTTATGGAATGTTTTATTTAAATTTTATTTGTCATTACATATATGAATATATTATATGAAATAAATCAAAATATCATTCCACTTTAATATTGATCCGCTATTAAACAAAATCTTAAAGGTAAAACCTATCCCATATGTCATTTTAAGACAGGGCCATGATGGTAGTCCTTTTTTTAAGAAATAAATCCCTGTTAACATCTGAAGACATGTTAGCACTCCTGACAACAGTGATACGATAAAATCACACTTGTCATCCTTATATTGGACTTTTCCAATTCCTTATTCTTATTTAATTAAAACATCCATTAGTGATGAAGTGCCTACAGGCCATATTCAATGTCTATTAAGACAAAAGACAGTTGTAGTCTACGACTCCCTGTCAAGAAAAGGTAATGAACTATGTTCAAACCTTAATGTCTTGATCTTAAAAGATCATGGCTATTAAATTTTCAAAACTGTCCTTGTGACTAGGCCTTTTGTGCCACTTTAATATCCTTAATGATTTATAACAGGGGATAAAATTATAATGAAAACCCTAGACAAATATGACTAACAAAATAACCAATATGGTTCGTATTTACCATGGTTAATGAATTGTCAAAATGACAATTCCATAATAAGATTTCTGAATAAATTATTGTCATCATTTTATGTAGCAATCAAGCTACATGGCTGAATCAGATGAGGTTAATAGTCACCCAAGGGAGATAAATGATACCACCGGAATTAATATAGCTGGTGCAGATTTACAAGCGATGATAGATAATGCTGTCACACGAGCCATGGACAGACAATTCAAGGAATCCAGTGGTACTCGCAGCAAGACCCAATCTGTACCCCATACAAAACCACCTTCCAAGACACATGTATTTCATAAGGACGATTCTCATCATTCGTCTAACCAAAGAAGTGTCCTGTCTAAGAAGATTGTAGGTCCCCTATTCGTATGGATCTTCAACAGAATTGTCTTTCCAATCAAGAGTGCGGAATCCTCTTGATCAGAATATCACAGAAACAAGTAGAAAACAGAAACAGCAAGACACTTTCAAACTCGGGTTTCTATTGATTATCCAAACTAACGTTTTACAATCAATCAAACCCTAACCAACTAACAATTTCGTCCAAGCTTTAGGAGCTCTCACGAAATTCTCACAAATATTGTTTTTGGCTGATTAACCTAAACCCTAAAGCCTAACCTTGTTTATATATCACAAGGTTTGCTACTTGGGCCAAGGTTAAACATCATGGACTGCGAATTGGACAGGCCCAATTCGCCCCCACACACCCAATTCGTTGGGTTTGGTTAGCCCAAACATTACAACTCACTAATACAAAGCTAAACCCGCTAACTGTTTATCGTTTAACTAATTACAAGATATCCAAAGACCAAATCTAAGCTGTTGTCACAAATATGCACCAACAAACTCCCCCTTGACAATAGCTTCATAAAATAACTTTGTCTTTAGTCATCTTGCAATCTTCATGTAGTCTTGCACTGTCTTTGGTCTTTGGATAGCTTCAGCTTCAACAGCTTCTGTCAGCAACAGACTCCCCCTAAGCTGATGCATCCAATCACCAAATCTTCAAAAACTTTAGCGTTTGAGTAAACTCCAGTTCAGCATTTGTATAGCAATCTTCAAACTCTTCAACTTTGTCTGCAATGTAGAAAGGAGGTTCTACCATGCATCCAATCAAACTCTCATCTTCATAGCAACTCATCACTTTAACTTCTCAGCAACACACTGCTTCAATCTGTATACTATAAAACAAACATCTCGAGAAACCATAAGAATTTTTCAACAAAGTTAAATAAATTATTATTTTTCAAGAGATAGTTAAACTGTATCACAGATTAAGCATTTTCAACTTATCACCAACACGCAAAACTTTTAATCACACCCTATAACACGCATGATTTAAAATTTTGAACTCACTTTCCAACACCGTCTCCCCCTATCAGTAACAATTCCTCCAAGAATAACAGTTTTCCGTACGTTAAGAATTTTAAACAGAAAAAGACACTATTTTTGTATTTTTATATTTTCTGAAAGCAAGTAAATAACAAAAGCAATAAACACTCTATTTTTGTGAGAATCACTGGTAAGAAGATCATATCAACAAAATCAAACTGTTTCACACTATTAGATAATTCTTTATTTAATTTTTCGTGAAAAGCAGTCCAAGACGATTACCAGTATGTTCGTCCTCTTAAACAAAATGCATGAACATTTCAAGTACCATTATCGTATGATACGTTAAGGTAATATTATTATACTGAAATACTAGCGTGTCCCACTTCAGGATATACCCCCGCGATCAAGGTATGCATAAAGATTCATCGTAGTAGGTGAGTATACTGAATTCATCCTTTAAGATATCCTGACACTGTCTAGGTCTGCATATAATCTGTTTTATCATGTTTTGATTGCTTAACAATGAACACCCAAATAAATACTAATCAAATCCTGGAAATATAAACAGCACACTCTATCATGCAAGTATCTTCCCTACCACATATTTCACAAGTCCAATCCAGATTTCTGAAATCTTAACTGGGAATAGGTTGAGAAGAGAACAGAATAGATCTTTAGGAGAGATGGTATAATATACAGATCAAATGAGTTTTCTCAGTTTGATATAGGTTTATTGGGTTTCTTTTGGGCACTTGAGGGCCTCTTTCGGGTTTATTAGATCTATAGCGCGACAACGTACAGCTAGGTCAGCATGTATCTGGATGCAGCAGAAGCTGTCGTTGCCTAGCACCTCCAGGTCAGCATATATCTGGATGCAGCAAAGGAGGTACACGATTTTTTTCAGAGAAGATTTCAGAATCAGATCAAAATTGTGTGTATCGGGACAACATACAGACATTCAAATAGAAATGTGCAAATTCCAAGTGACTTTCTTTCCTGAGGTCATGTACAATTTTAGTTCTGAACAGAAAAACAGCCAAGATATCCCCAGATGAAATAACAGTATAAAGACCCAAAACTTCAGATTTTGGAAATCTATCAAAGCAAGATTTAAGGTCATTAAAACATACACCACTGATGTGTTCCCCACTCATACACAATTCATTTAAGTTTATATCACATTGTTAAGTTGATTATTTCATGCTTTTTGCCTACTGGTACATCGTATAATGAAGCTGCTATCACACTTAAGCAATTTAATTCATTTCAGTGTGACAGTCTAACTTGCTGATGTACTATCATTTCTCATTTTTCACACAGTGATAACTCATTTTTGATTTTCTATTTTTTTATGTTTTTGATTTTTCAATTTTTTTTTTATTTTTGATTTTTAAGAAAAGCAGTAAACTATTTACAAAAAATTCTTATGAAAAACCAGTTATTCAGGATTCCTCATCCCGTTGAGTTCGACTAAGTGTTCAAAGCGAGCCCTGTCAAAAGCTTTAGTATAAAGATCTGCCAGGTTATCTTCTGTGTCGACTCGATGTAATTCAATTAGTCGTTTTTCAGCACAATCCCGTATAAAATGATGACGTATGTCAATATGTTTTGTGCGACTGTGTTTCACGGGATTATTAGTTATAGAAATTGTGGCATTATTGTCTATCATAATAGGAGTACGAGTGAAATCCAAACCGTAATCGCGCATCTGCTGTTGAATCCAGAGAACCTGAGAGCAGCAGCTACCCGCAGCAATATATTCAGCTTCACACGTAGATGTAGACACACATGATTGCTTCTTGCATTGCCAAGACACGATCCTGCCTCCTAAGAACTGACAACCACCTGTTGTAGACTTTCTGTTAGACTTGCATCCTCCAAAGTCTGTGTCAGTGTAAGCGACAAAATTCAAATCACTATCAGCTGGATACCACAACCCAAGTTTAGGTTTTCCCTTCAAGTAACGAAGAATACGCTTCACTGCTTTCATGTGTGACTCTTTTGGATTTGCCTGATATCTAGCACACAAGCATACGGCAAACATGATGTCTGGTCTTGAAGCAGTCAAGTACATTAGAGAACCAATCATCGCCCTGTATTGAGTTGGATCAACGTTTTCAGTACTTTCGTGATCTGGGCCAAGATTGTGATTTTCACAAATGGGTGTGTTGAAAGTAGAGCAATCATTCATTTTGAACCGACTCAAAATGTCATACACATACTTTGTTTGATGAATAAACATCCCATCCTCCTTCTGTTCAACTTGTAATCCCAGAAAGTAAGATAGCTCACCCATAGCACTCATTTCGAACTTGCTCTTCATCACCTGCTCGAACTCTTTACACATATCTTCATTAGATGACCCAAAGATGATGTCATCCACGTACACCTGTACTAGCAGAAAATCTTCCTTCCACCTCTTGATGAACAGTGTACTGTCAATCTGACCTCTTTCAAAACCATTCTTGATCAGATGTGTAGACAGTGTCTCGTACCACGCCCTGGGAGCTTGATGTAACCCATACAAAGCCTTATCAAGTTTGTACACTCGATCTGGATAATCTGGATCAACGAACCCATCTGGTTGTGAGACATACACCACTTCTTGGACTTTCCCGTAAAGAAACGCACTCTTCACGTCTAGTTGGTAAACTTTGAAGCCCTTGAATGTTGCGAAAGCTAGAAACAAACGAATTGCCTCCAACCTTGCCACTGGTGCAAACACTTCATTGTAATCAATCCCTTCCTGCTGATTGAAACCTTTTACCACCAATCGAGCCTTGTTTCGCGTCACTATCCCTCTGTCATCCTTCTTGCACTTAAACACCCACTTAGTGCCTATCTCTCTTTCACCTTTAGGAAGGTCAACCAACTCCCAAACCTTCAACTTAGCAAACTGGGCCAATTCCTCTTGCATAGCTTCAACCCATGAATTATCTTTAAGAGCCATGTGAATGTTTTTAGGCTCCTCTTGGGAAATAAAGCAACTATACAAGCATTCGTTCACAATCCCAGTCTTCTCAATCGACACAAATAAACCAGAATTCGCTGCTATGCTCCTTCTCGTCTGAACACCTGCATTAGGATCTCCAAGTATCATGTCAACTGGATGATCTCTATTTGCTCGTGTAGTAGCAACGGTATCAACTTCAAGATTATAACCCAGGTTTGATCCAATCTCCCCCTGAATGTTCTGATCTGCAAATGGATTAATGAAATCCTCCCCCTCAATGGGTTCAGAGTCACTATCACTTGAATCAGGATCAGCAGCATCATGGGAAGTTTCCGCAGCATCTGTCATATCAACATTCGATCTAGGCATGAACTCGCCTTCATCATCTCCACCAATCATTGTTTGAATCAACTGAGAATCATCTGCATTTGGAAACTCAGGAATATTAAATGACTTAAAAGTGCTTTCATAATCATATAATATAGCAGGACCACTCGTTGATTGTTGAGGTTTGTATGAAGTAATTTCAACATTAAAGACAACCTCAATTTTACCAGTTTTTAGATTAAAAACCCTTTTATTCGGTGCGCCAGGTACGTAACCTAGAAAGTAGCCTTCGTCAGCCACCTCACCGAATTTTTGTTTATCTTTATTACGCACAATGGTGCAGGGTAATCCAAATGGTTCAAAGCCTTCTAAGTTTGGTTTCTTGTTAAACATTAATTCATGACATGTTTTGTTAAAACGTTTAACAGTCAAAACTTTGTTTAGGACGTAGCAAGCTGTATTCACAGCTTCTCCCCAGAAAAGAACTGGTAGCTTTGAATCTGAAAGCATCGTCCTAGCGGCTTCAATCAACGTCCTGTTTTTCCTCTCAGCAACTCCATTTTGTTGAGGTGTATAAGGAGCAGAATATTGATGTTCAATTCCTTTTCGAAGACAGTAGAGATCCAGAACTCGATTCTTGAACTCTGTGCCATTATCACTCCTTATCCTCTTGATCTTTGCATCATGGACGTTTTCCAATTTCGTAAAAAGATCCTTCAGCATCTCCGCCGTCTCATCTTTTGTACCTAAAAAGAAAACCCATGAATATCGTGAATAATCATCAGTGACAACTAAACAATAGTACTTTCCACCTATGCTCCTCACGTTCACTGGACCGAATAAATCCATGTGAAGTAATTCATAAGGGGCATCTATGGAATTTACTGTTTTAGACTTATGAGGTTTCTTGTGTAGTTTTCCCTTTTGACATGGAAGACATTTATCTTCCACGTGAAACCTCTGCATTGGAACCCCTTTCACTAGCTCATTTTTGACAAGGTAATTCATTTTTCGATAGTGAATATGGGCCATGCGTCTGTGCCACAACATCGATTCAGCTTCAGATGCTTTTGATAGTAAACACGCCACCACAGCAGTTGGATCCTTAACACCCATGTCCATGACATAAGTGTCATTTCTCCTTAGCGCTCGCATCACTATCCAATCGTCCGGAATCTTCAAACCTGGTTTCAACACTAATGCTTCATTCTTGGTAAAATGGACCGAGTGACCCTTGTCGCAGACTTGTGACACGCTCATCAGATTGTGTTTAAGCTGCTCCACATAGTTCACTTTGTCCAGTGTGATCTTCCCATTGGTCACCTTTCCTCGTCCTGTAATTCTACCACCTTTAGCACCCGCAAAATTCACCTTTCCACCATCATAATCTTCAAATTCAGTCAACAATCTCGCATCCCCCGTCATGTGCCTGGAGCAGCCACTATCAACATACCATAAGTTGATAATCCTCCTTAGCAGCTCCTGCACACACCAACCAAGAAATTAGTTAGATTGGGGGACCCAAGCCTTAATGGTCTTGGGTCGTCCAAATTCACCAACTACTGGAACATCCATCCAAAATCCATTACTCCTAACTGGAGTCTTGGATCTTAGACCCGTTGATGGAATTTGATTTTGATTTCCACTAGGTCTTTGGTCCTGAGGGTTCCTATATGTGTTTGGACTATTTGACCTTTGGAAATTTTGATTTGGGTATCTTGAATTTTGGTTCCAAGAAGCATTATTGTTGTAATTTCTAAAGCCATTGTTATAAAAAGTTCGACCACCATCATTTTGGTATCGATTTTGATATTGACCTTGACTTCTGAAATTATTAGCATTATAATTATTCATTCTTGGTGAACTGCTTCTAGGTCTGTCAAATCTGCCTGGTGGAGATCTAGGCTGAAATCTTGGTTGATTTCTTTGAAAACGAGGAACTTGTGGAGTTCCTTTTTCAGCCTTATCTTCACCAACAGCAACATTCTCTGGTTGCTTAGGAGCTGATTTCTTTGGAGAATTTTCAACTTTCTCCTGTTTATCACCACTATTCTCTGGTGACTTCTCTCTCTTCCTCTCACTCACTTGTGCTTCATTATTTTTGTTAGGACAGCAGCTAGCTACATGTCCTTTGGTATGACATTTGAAGCACGATCTCTTTTTCGAAGACTTCTTTTCTGAAGCCTTTGAACTAGATTCGGGTTTTTCTGATGATGCCTTAGAAGGATTTTCTTCAGTTTGCTTAATTTCAGATTTTTCAATGTTCTTATTTTTAGCAAACTCTACATTTGATTCATTTTCAATTACAGCAGTTTCATTTTTCATGTCACTTCCTTGAACAAAAGTAACACTTTTAACAAAAGTTGGATTTTTATTCTTAGGATGTGATGTGTTCTTTTTCAAAACAGGTTTGCTGTGATTATCCTTCTTAGCATCAGCATTCTCAAAAACATTTCCTTGACGTGACGTGGAACTACTTGGCAATGTTGACCCAAAGTCCATGAGCTCATCTTCATTAGGCAAGAACGAATAGTCATGACTAACAGGAGGTGGAACTTCATTGAAACCATGAAATCCCACACTGGTTTTGTCATTACTTTTCTTCAAGCCACCCATCATGTGTTTCATAACAAAAGTAGAGTCCCTGAATTGACCTAATTTCTTTTCAAGTTCAACAATTCTTAGTTGTGCATCTGACAACTCTTTGCATTTATCAGAAATCTCTTTTGTTTTCTCAGCCATCATGTCATGAGCTAAGTTTATGACTTGAAGTTTTTCATTTAGTTTACAGGTTACAGCTTCAATTTTAGTTTCATAACCTTTTATTTTCTTCAAGTATGACGATTCGTTTCTTTTAGCAAAAAAGTTTGCTTCTTTTATGGTAGACATCTCGCCCACCAGACTTTGGTTTTGTGTGGACAACCTATCAACTTCACCCTGTAATTCATGACATTTTAAACACACAGAATTAGTCTTTACCTCTCCTGTTTGTTTGTCAAGGTTGGCCATTAGAGCCGCAAGCTGAGCTTCCATTCTTTTATACTTAGCATCCTTTTCTTCAGCTTCCCGTTCCTGGTCAGACTTTTGCTTTTCCTCTTCAGCAGCTGTTGTCTGATCACTCTTCTCTTCTTCAGCTTTATTCTCTATCTTGACCTCTGCCTCAGCATCCACTTTTGCTTCAGCATCTCCCACAGTAGCTTCACCATCATCAACTGGAGTTATCTCTGCCATGAATGCCTGAGTGGCATTCTCATTATCTTCAAGATGAATACTCCAATCGTAAGAACCTTCTCGTGCTGTAGAGATCAAAGCCTTTGAGCTAGAATTGTTTGAAGCATTCCTGTTGTTTGAACTCTGATTCGAAGTCTCCTGTTTTTGTTTTTGACACTCCCTAGCAAAATGCCCATAACTTTGACAGTTAAAGCACCTCACTTTGGTCTTGTCAAAACCAACACTCCTCCCTACAAACTTCCGTCCTGTTCTGTTCATGAATCTCTTCACTCGTCTAGAAATCATGGCCATCTGCCATTGCAAATCCATCTCTTCTAGATCATCAGGGTCAATCTGATCATAATCTTCATCTAAAGTGGCAGGATCAGATATCTTCCCCTGAATGTAGTTCTCATATGACGCAACAAACGAAGCAAGTAGAGCAAGATGTTCTTCAGCAGACTTAACACTCATAGGCATTGACTTTGCACTACTACTTTGCTTAAAAGCTGATGTTCTTTTAGCTCCTGTTGAACCTCCTGAAGCAGCTACAAAACACACATCACCATCATCATTTACTGTGACCTGCTCATTTTCATGCGAGAGAAAAGCAGTGGCTGAGTCGCTAGAAGCATCATGAGATGAAGAAGATGTAAGCCCATTGTAGATCCCTGGATCTTGAACCTGATCATATCCAGTGTCCTTCTTCTTCATGCTGAGCTCATAAGCTCTTAGTTTTCCAACCACTTCTTCTAGCTCCTTTGTGTCATAATCTGCTTCTCCTTTTATCATGAGAGTGTAGATATCCCATTTAGTAGGTAGAGCATCCAGCAACTTGTCATTTTTCTCTATGTCAGTATAGCAATCTATATCATAATTGTCCAATTCTGACATCAAATGATAGTATCGAGTGATGACGTCCTCAAGAGACTCGTTTTTCATGTACTTAAACACAGCAAACTGCTTCTTCAGTAAATCAACTTTGTTCTTCTTGACATCAGGATTTCCTTCATATCTCTTTTCTAGCGCATCCCACATTGCCTTTGAAGTAGTGTACTTCTTAAAGGTATGCTTGATGCCATCAGGTAAAGACATTTTAATGGCTGCCAAGGCTCTCTTTTCAGCCTCATACATTTTCTTCTGTTCAGCATCCATATCAACATAAGCAGTTACACGTTGTCTTCCCTCAAAGTCATGAGTTGGGTTCGCATACCCATCCTCTATACATATCCACATACGAGTGTCCTGGTACTCAACAAAGGATTGAAACCGATCCTTCCATGTCAAGTAGTTCTCCACCTTCATCATCTTAGGTGGTTTGTTCGTTGTGCCTACCTCATGTTCCATTCTTAAGAGTTCGTTCAATTTAGACATGTTCGACATTTTAACTTAATCAGACTGGTAAAACCGTACAAAATTATTCCGAAAACAGTGGTTACCAAATTACACCGTTAGAATCGTCTCGAAAAGACGAATCCAATGATATCTAATGTCGAAAACCGAAATCGGGATTTTCCAGAGTCTTTTTTTTTTACCCTAAAAATCCAAGGAATTCAACGGTCCAAACGGTTCTGTCTAACGAGCTACGGATCAATTTCTATTTGCGAAACACTGAAATTTTATCGACGCTTGCCAAGAAATTTTCCACCTCTTAATTTCGCTGGTTTTTAACTTTGCTGTGTTAAATTCGCTGGTCAACTGGTTAATTTCGCTGATCTGTTATTTTCGCTGGTGAATCAGTTTATTTCGCTGGTCAAGTTCGCTGCCGATTTCGCTCAGATTAATTTCGCCGGGTAACCAGTTCGCTATTATGACGACTTGTATGGTCGCCGAAAACCGTAATATTTTCGCTGTGGAAAATTTCACGGTTACCAAAGTCGCCTTTGGATTTAATTTCGCCGATAACTATGCTGGTTAAATTCGCAGATCAGTCAAATTCGCCAATACAGTCAATTTCGCCAACCAGTAAATATGGAAATTCAATCTTTTCGAAAATTCTGATGATTCTATCTCTTCTCCAACACAAATCTGCAAAATCAAACAAGCAAATCAGCAACGTTTTGACAAGAATTATGATGAATTTTATGAAGAACACGAAGAACAGTCTTCGAATCTTCAAATTTCTCAGACAAAATTCTTCAAAACAATCAACCAAAAGCTATCCTGAAAACCCTAAAACCTGCAAAACAGCAATCAAACAAAGCAGAAGATCAAAACAGCCAAAAAATTCGAAAATTTTTATCAAAAATTTCGAAAATTTTAAAACCCTAATTTTATCAGATTTCAAAAATTTCGAAATCTCCCTGTTTCTCCAAGAACAATTCTGAACCGAGCCTTCAAGAGCCTAATGCTCTGATACCAATTGTAGGTCCCCTATTCGTATGGATCTTCAACAGAATTGTCTTTCCAATCAAGAGTGCGGAATCCTCTTGATCAGAATATCACAGAAACAAGTAGAAAACAGAAACAGCAAGACACTTTCAAACTCGGGTTTCTATTGATTATCCAAACTAACGTTTTACAATCAATCAAACCCTAACCAACTAACAATTTCGTCCAAGCTTTAGGAGCTCTCACGAAATTCTCACAAATATTGTTTTTGGCTGATTAACCTAAACCCTAAAGCCTAACCTTGTTTATATATCACAAGGTTTGCTACTTGGGCCAAGGTTAAACATCATGGACTGCGAATTGGACAGGCCCAATTCGCCCCCACACACCCAATTCGTTGGGTTTGGTTAGCCCAAACATTACAACTCACTAATACAAAGCTAAACCCGCTAACTGTTTATCGTTTAACTAATTACAAGATATCCAAAGACCAAATCTAAGCTGTTGTCACAAATATGCACCAACAAAGATTGTGCTCAATCAAGAGCCACGTGTTAAGACCTGTTCTTATAAATCTTTCGTCTCCTGCAAGCCCAGGGACTTCACAGGGGAGAAAGGAGCCATTGATTGTATGACATGGCTCGACGAGATGGATACCGTGGTTGATATTAGTGGTTGTGCAGAACAGGACATTGTGAAGTTTGTTTCACAATCTTTTAAAGGTGAAGCTTTAGCTTGGTGGAGGTCCCTAATCCAAGCTACAGGAAAGATCCCATTGTATAATCTGACTTGGGATCAATTTGTTGCATTGATCAATGAAAACTTCTGTCCACAGCACGAGGTGGGGAAAATTGAGACCGACTTCTTGACTCTGGTCATGAAGAACTTGGATTGTCAGGCATATCTTACGAGCTTCAACACCATATCTCGATTGGTTCCTTATTTAGTCACACCGGAATCGAAGCGCATAGCTCGTTTTACTGGGGGTTTAGCTCCAGAAATCAAGGGAAATGTGAAAGCATCCAGACCTACCACATTTAGGTCAGTGGCAGATCTGTCTCTATCTCTCACACTTGATGCTATCAGAAACAAGTCTGTTAAAGCTTCTGAGGAAGGAAAACGGAAACGGGAGGATGAGAGTTCTTATCGCTCCGACAAGAAAAGGAAAGGGAACTCAGATCACAAGAAGAGTTTGGGGTTTAAAAAGGATAACCAGCAGTCGGGTGAGAAACCCAAATGTAAAACCTGCCAGAAACAGCATTTTGGGAAGTGCAAGTTTGAATCGAAATCACAGTCATAGTCAAAGCCTATTGGATGTGGGATCTGGAAGTCCAAAGAGCATAAGACTTTGGAATGCAAGAAGTTGAAGGATGCAACCTATTATTGTAACACCCCGAAAACGGGTTTGGTAATCAAACCACGTTAATACTACAGGACGGGTAAAACACAGTCAGTGGTAAAACTAACCCGGTAAATTATTAGGACTTAAATAAATAAACCTAATATTAATTAAAAAGAAAAATAAATACTTTGAGAAAACAAAGTATATAAAAAGCCCAAATTAACGGGACATAAAAACATAACGGGTTATAACTTCCCGAACCCGTTAAAGTAACTAGGAATAATTAACCTAGTTAGTAGCATGTGATTAAGTGACTAATGGTGAGTAATAGCTTCATTTGATCAAAATAAAACATGAGGGACTGATATTGCCAAGTGGGAAACATGTTTTATTAAAACAAAAGTTAAACACCAAAACACACACTTAAAGTGTGTGTTCTGGTCGAAATATCCACAGGAGCCAAGAACTCTTGAGCTCAAAAACCCTAACAAGCACAAAATCAAGAAATTGGAAGGGCAAATCAAACCCAAATCGAAATTCAAGCACAAATTAGTGATCACCTCAGTGAAAGGATCATAAGGTATGTAAAATTATGATGTTTTGATTCATCTTGAATTCTAGGTTAATTGTGAGAAACTGAAATTGAGCTTAAATATGTCATGCATGGATGAATCTTGAAGTAATATGATGTCTAGGAGTAAACCCTAGTCAATCACATGTTGAAATCATGCTTATTTCTTGTGAATTCACAATCACCATTGAAGGTGATAAGTGGGTGTTGTAGGAACATGTTAAACACTAGAATTTTAATTGTTGTTCTAGTGTAATTTGAGTTCTAGGAAGTAAATTCAGGTTTTGTTAATGTGAAAATTGATGTAAACATGCTTAGTTGATGTTAACCATGGCTAAATGACAAGTATTGAGCTTGATAATAAATTGTGAGAAATTATGCCCACTAGGTGTTTGTTGAAATGCCTAAGTGAATGTTTATATGTTGAAATTACGAATGAAACGCGTAATTGCCTTGTTTGACTAATTACGTGAAATAAGGGTTAAAACGGGTCCTAATCATAATGTTGATTTAACCTAATTGTGCCTATTGTATGATTTAAGATAGTTAACCTTTAAAAGTCAAACTAACCAATGATAAAGTCGAATAGTAGTTTCGACATAGAAAATACGTAAGGTGGAATAGTCGTGAATTGAAATGACTAATCTAACCACCTTGTGAATGATGATAGTTTGTCGCCTAACGAGCTAGGTGGAGGCTTGGGAAAGAAGCGGTCAAACGAATCAAGCACGAGAAGAAAGCGTATTCGGATGCGAGGTAAGTAGAGCTTACGCCCCTTTACATTATTTGCAAAGTTACTTAATTTCAAGTATTGTATATGAATGCTACTAAGTGGTTGGTATACGATGTTCTGACACGATACAATGAGAGTCGGAACAAGGGAAAATGGTAAGAAATCATGAATTATGGTAAAAAGGGTAAAAAGGTAAAGTAGTCATGTAATGACGAACAAATAAAAACGGTTTTAAGTAAAAAAAGTTTAAGGGAAAACCGGGATAGGTTTAAAGGGATGAAATGGTAACTAAATACCATCTCATATGGATAAATGGCCAATTAGACTAAATGGGTCGAATGGTGTTGTTAACACCATTTGACAATCGCTTGTTGAGTTTTGTAATCACAGGAAATAACATAAGTATACGTTGCTTTAACTAGAAAGATTTAAAGCAAAAGTTATGTAAACGGGTCAATACCTTGACCCGAGCCAGGTACGCATAAATAAGCTTTTAGTTAAACATATAATTTATGGTCAAATATTTAACGAAAGTCCTTCGTCGTAAAGTGAGGGACTAAAGTGGGCCAAAACGCCCTTGAAGGGTATATTGGGTAAATGACCCATAGGGGTTGTTTAGGAACTTGCATCAAGATTATGGAATCATTAGATATGAATAAAAGTTACAAGAATACACATTCATGGGTCAAATGCATAAAAATGGTCATTTGCGTAAAATGACCAACCGATGGGTAAATTTTGGGGTAATAAGTTAGTTTTGCTAAATCCACCATAAAAATAGTTGTGGTGGAAGATCATTTGATAAATATTGCGAAAATAAGATGCTAGAAATAAACGAGTATGAATTATGCGGAAAAGTACTTAAATACCCTTAACGGGTCAAAATGAGCATTTAAGTACAAACGGGTTTAAGAATATACATAAACTCGTGAATTGAACCTAATATGATAGACAACATTGAAATTATAAGATTCATGTGAATTTGGGATCAAACAAACATGTTTGTTTTATAAACGCATGAACAGGTCAAAACTTTGTAAAAAGGTATTAAGTCGAAGACTTAAAGGTCTGAAATTTTGTTATGCCGGATTTTGGATTTCAACTTCATAAGATAGAGAATTAAATTACGGACACGTAGGAAAAAGAATCGGGTAAAACGGATTAAAAACGAGAGAGTTATGCTCGTTTCCGTGAAATCGGGTTAAGCTGGGATTATGCAGCAACATAATAAGAACATTCTGCCAAAAAGGGGGCTAGGTGGGGCGTCTAGCCCCTAGGCGTGACGCCTAGCCCCCCTAAACCTGAAAAATGTTTAATTTTGTTTGTTTGACCCATATAACCTGTTTAAACTTGTTATTTAACTATCAAAACTAACTTTTAAGTTGGTTTTGATCATAGGTGTTTGCCAAGAGCGCCCGGATGAAGATCAAGCTCGAAGAAGAACCGAACACGATAAAGTTAAAAGCTTCTGCGCGGCGTTTCGTCGTATCTTTTAAACGACGAATTCAATTACATTAAGTTGTTCTATTTACTTTTAAATTGTAAAAGTTTTAGTAAACTCGTATTGTCATACTACGTGTAATCGTATAATCATGTATTTTTACGAAACTTATATAAAATATTGTATTTAACAAGCAAGGGTGTTACAATTATGGTTGCAACGAAAAGGGGCACATTAAGACTAACTGCCCGAAAAATCCAAGGAAGCCTGAGGAGGCTAAAAAGACCAATGCGCGGGTCTTTCAGATGAATGCTTAGGAGGCCATTCAGAACGATAACGTGATAACAGGTACCTTTCTTATCAATGATATTTATGCTATAGTGTTGTTTGATTCGGGTGTAGACAAGTCTTTTGTAGACAATAAATTCTGTAAATTGTTAAATCTGCCTGTTAAGACTCTAAGCATAAAGTATGAAGTAAAATTGGCCGATGGTACTATAGAGACTGCTTCAACCATTCTAGATGGATGTTTTATATCCATTAGGAATCACTCTTTTCCGCTATCATTACTTCCGTTGAAATTAGCAGGATTTGACATAGTGATAGGCATGGATTGGTTATCTCATAACCAAGCCCAAATTGTATGTGATAAAAAGCAAGTGGTTATCAAGACTCCTTATGGTGAGCCATTAACAATTCAAGGAAATACACAGCATGGATTGCCTAAGCAAGTGTCTATGCTTAAAGCATCAAGGTGCTTGAAGAAGGTTGTGTCATCTACATGGCACAGGTAACTATAGATGAACCAAAGCCAAAGATCGAAGATATTCCTATTATTTCTGAATATCCAGACGTATTCCCTGAAGAGCTACCTGGTTTACCTCCAGATAGACAAGTGGAGTTCAGAATCGATATTATTCCTGGAGCAGCACCAGTTACAAGAGCACCATACCGGTTGGCACCGACTGAGATGAAAGAGTTAAGGACTCAGTTGGATGATTTGTTGGCAAAGGGTTTTATTTGACCTAGCTCATCCCCTTGGGGAGCGCCAATTCTATTGGTGAAGAAAAAGGAAGGATCAATGCGTCTATGCATCAATTATCGCGAGCTAAACAAGGTTACAATAAAGAACAGATATCCAGACGATCTGTTCGATCAATTGCAATGGGCAAGTTATTTCTCCAAGATTGATTTGAGGTCAGGATATCGCCAGTTGAAGGTCAGGAACGAAGACGTGCACAAGACCGCATTCAGAACATGCTATGGTCACTATGAATTCTTAGTGATGCCTTTCGGGCTCACTAATGCACCTGCAGCGTTCATGGACCTCATGAATCGCGTTTGCAAGCCATATTTGGACAAGTTTGTCATTGTCTTTGTTGATGACATACTTATATATTCAATGAATCAAGCCGATCATGAAAAACATCTTTGATGTATTCTTGAACTTCTACAACGAGAAAAGCTTTATGCTAAGTTCTCTAAATGTGAGTTTTGGCTCCGTGAAGTCCAATTCCTTGGACATGTAGTAAGTGAGCGTGGTATCCAGGTGGATCCCACTAAGATTGAAGCAATTATGAATTGGCAAGCGCCCAAAACACCTACTGAAATTCGCAGCTTCTTGGGCCTAGCAGGATACTATAGACATTTCATTGAAAACTTTTCAAGGATTGCCGCACCTCTAACATCATTAACTCGCAAGAATGTCAAGTTTGACTGGGGTCCCAAGCAGCAAGAATCCTTTGATATTCTTAAGCAGAAATTAAGCAATGCTCCTGTATTGACATTGCCAGAAGGAATTGAAGAGTTTGTGGTTTCTTGCGACGCATCACACACCGGAATGGGTTGTGTGCTTATGCAGAAGGGCAAGGTTATTGCATATGCTTCCCGTCAATTAAAGGTGCATGAAAAGAATTACACCACCCACGATTTGGAATTGGGTGCCGTTGTATTTGCACTGAAGCTTTGGAGGCATTATCTTTATGGGACAAAGTGTGTGATTTATTCTGATCACAAGAGCCTTCAAGATCTATTTAACCAGAAGGATCTTAACATGAGGCAGCGTCGATGGATTTGAATGATTATAATTGCGAAATTCGCTACCATCCAGGCAAAGTGAATGTTGTAGTTGATGCTCTAAGCAGGAAGGAAAGGGTTAAGCCCATTAGGATCAATGCTAAAAGCATTGAACTAAAGAACAGCTTGAATGAAAGGCTGTTAGCCGCTCAAAAGGAAGTTGCATTAGAAGCTAACTATCCGAATGAGAAGTTAGGCATAACTGCTGATCAATTGTCATATGGCAGGGATGGAATCCTTAGGATGAATGGTCGAATCTGGGTTCCAATCCATGGAGGGCTTAGAGATATAATTCTCCAAGAAGCTCGTAGTTCGAAATATTCAGTTCATCCTGGCAGTGATAAGATGTACCAGGATTTAAAGACAAATTATTGGTGGATAGGTTTGAAGAAATCTATAGCCACTTATGTGGCTAAATGTTTGACGTGCGCACAGGTTAAAGCAGAGCATCAAAAGCCGTCAGGTTTGCTGCAACAGCCTGAACTTCCCACTTGGAAGTGGGAAATGGTAACTATGGATTTTATCACTAAGTTACCAAAGACAAAGCATGGGAATGATACTATTTGGGTTATAGTCGATAGGCTGACCAAGTCAGCTCACTTCTTACGTATTAAAGAAACACATAGCTCCGATAAGCTAGCTCAGCTGTACGTAGATAAGATAGTATCTCTCCACGGAGTGCAAGTATCTATTATCTCGGATAGAGATACTAGATACACGTCTCATTTTTGGAAAAGCTTTCAGCAATCTTTAGGCACCCGTTTAAACTTCAGCACTGCTTATCATCCTCAGACGGATGGGCAAAGCGAATGTACAATTCAAACGCTTGAGGATATGCTTAGGGCTTGTGTTATTGACTTGGGAAGAAGTTGGGATGACCATCTTCCTTTGATTGAATTTTCGTACAATAATAGCTATCATTCGAGTATTCAAGAAGCGCCTTTTGAGGCTTTGTATGGAAGAAAGTGCAGGACGCCAGTTTGTTGGGCGGAAGTTGGAGATGTCCAACTGTCAGGACCTGATATAATCCTTGAGACAATGGATAAGATTGTTCAAATCCGTGATCGTCTGAAAGCTGCCAGGGATAGGCAGAAAAGCTACGCGGATAAAAGGCGTAAACCTCTAAAATTCGAGGTAGGTGATAAAGTGATACTTAAGGTGTCACCCTGGAAAGGGGTGATGCGTTTTGGCAAAAAGGGCAAGCTAAGCCGAAGATACATAGGACCATTCGAGATCATCGAATGTGTCGGAACAGTAGCCTACAAGCTAAATTTGCCTGAAGAGCTTAGTGGAATACATAATGTATTCCACATCTGCAACTTGAAGAAATGTCTAGCCGATGAGTCGCTAGCAATGTCACATAAGGACGTACAGATAGATGAGAGCTTGAAGTTCGTTGAAAAACCTTTGTCGATCGAGGATCGACAGGTCAAGAAGCTTCGAAGAAAGCATGTGCCGATTGTGAAGGTAAAATGGGATGCCCGAAGAGGCCCAGAATACACGTGGGAGGTTGAATCCACAATAAAACAGAAATACCCTTATTTATTTTAGTATATCTCGAGGTCAAGATTTCTTTTAAGGGGGTAAGGATGTAACACCTCACAAAATCATGCCCAATGTAATAAAGACACGTGTCATGGACTTAGACGTGCAATGAATTAATTCTGAGGGACTTAAATTGTCAAACAATGTAAATATGTAAGTAAAAGGATCAAATGTGTCATCATGCCAAGCTCGTACCTCTGAATGACCTCATAAGATGTTCGTATTCTTTGATGAATAAAATTGTCGGACATAGAAAGCCGTTCGTGCTTAAATTGAGAATTTTACGAAGCATAGGGGTTAGAAGTGTCAACATGTTATGTTGGTGCACTACATCTGTTGACTTCGTCTTGTATCGAGTCATACATAAAAAATATAGATTAGGGCACGTTTTACGAGAAAACAGGAGATTGTATGTATTTTAGATAGATGATTTCGCTCATAAGGTCAAAAGGTGATTTCGCTTATATGGTTATGTAGGGATTTCGCTTATGTGAACATGTGACACAAAAGCGAAATCATCAAGACTATATATAGGTGTCATCATGAGCGAAATCATAGAGAGAGTAGGTGTGACGGTCTTGTTTGTAACGGCGAAACTCTGCCGAATTGTCTCCAATGCTTGTATACTGTTAACAGTTCAATAACAGAGACATTTAATAGTAAAATCAAGCTAAACAAAGACTGAATCAATGAATTCCGCCTCTGATTCAGTCTGAGCACTCTTCTGATCGACTCATAAGGTCATTTCGCGTTCCTACAAGTGGTATCAGAGCTCAGGAGGAAGAGTTCTTACCGTTTAGCTCGTTTTCGCTCAAAAATTCTGATTTCTACACCTTCTTTCATCATCAGATCAAGTTTTTACGGTTAAAATTCGTTCAAAATTTCACAGACTGTGTGTTATTGGACATTAACAAACCCTGGAAAGTTTTGGACCAAAATTCAAACTAGAAATGGTTGAAATTACCTTCGGACTAGGTTTCGCTTTTACGGACATATTGTGATTTCGCTTATCTGACAACCTGATTTCGCTCATTAGGCACATTAGGAAGAGGTTTCGCTCATTTAAACATCTGATTTCGCTTGTGTGAACCTACAAAACCCTAATTTCGCTCTTGTGTCACTTATATCTTGGTATTTCGCTTTTGTGACATCAAATTGAGATTTCGCTCAAGAGTACAGTGTGATTTCGCTCCAAGGAAGCCTTGATTTGATTTCGCTCTTGTGAATCTTTATCCTGATTTCTTTCTTGTGACACAATTGATAGTAATTTCGCTCCTGTGTGCAATTTGGTGAGAGAAATATAAGTAGTCAGAAGGTTGTTTTGAGAGAAATCGTATCGTGTTTGTTTGAGATATGGCAGAAATGTTTGATTAAAAGGAGAATGAGTTTATTGAAAGGTTAAATAGATATGGTTGGTATCAAATGAGCGGATATGAACAAGATGATAAAAAGATTTGGATGCTTAGACTTGAAAGATTTGCATGTCAAAAGGATGAGACCGTGAAAGAGATGGAAATGAGATTTGATTACTTGATGGACAAGTTAAAATTGTTTGGAATAAAATTCACAGATACTGAAAAGATATCAAAGTTTGCAGATGCTTTACCTGCCGAATGGGATGATGTTTTAAAGAAATTAAAACAAGAGCCTAAATTTTCAAAATTACATCCATCTGATTTCATCAATAAACTTCAAAAGCATAGTTATGAAAATTTTGATAAGAAGAAAATATTGATGAATAAATTCAAAAGGAATCTAGATGAATTGAATTTGGGAAATCTAGATAAAATCAATTTGGATGTAATTACTGAAATTGATAAGAGAATATGTATGTGTTTTACTGCAAAACATAACATGAAATATGACTTTAAAAGGGGATGTTATATTGATGCAAATTTAAATCCTCTTGATTTTGTTAAAATTGTTTGTGCAGGAACATACAAGACAGAGACAAAGGAAATATCAAAGAATGAAGAATCTGTGAAGAATGAAACTTCAAATTCTGAATCAGTGTGCTCCAAATGTGACAACTTTAAGACTGACAATGACAAACTCTTGAAGGATGCGGAAAGTTTGATATCGGAAGTCGAGAAGTTGAAAGATGAGAAGCAAACTGATGTAAAACAGATTCTGGATTTACAGAGAAATTGTGAAAAGCTGAAAGCTGAAAATGTTAAACTGTTAAATGACTTGAACAGTTTGACATCAGAAAACAAAATTTTTGAAGAAAAAATTAAAAGTTTTGAAAATGAAAAATCAAAGATTGAGAAAGGTTTTCAAAGTCAAATAAAAATTTTAGAAGATGAGAGAGACTTGTTTGGTAAAAACAATCTTGAAAAACAAATTGCAATCAATTCTCATCTTGAAAATATTATTCGACTTGAAAAAGAGACAGAATGTGCTCAAAAGAAAATCAATGAATGGGAAGAAAAGTTGAAGGTGTTTGTGAATACTACAACTATTTCTTGCCCAAAACCTTTAAATTCTGTTCCAATAAGTGACAATGTCACAAACTTTGACAATGTCAAAGTTGAAGATTGTAATGAGAAATCTGATGATGAAAACGAAAAAATTAAAAACAAATTTGTTTTTGAAATTAAAAGAAAAATTTCAAGAAACTGTTCCGCAATCAACTGAAAAGGGAGAATGCTCTAAGCAAAAACCTTTGAAGAAGAAAGTGGAACAGAAACAAAAAATTAAAAATTTGAAAAACGTTCAAAAAGAAAATAAAAGTTCATCAGATCAATCATCCAATCGCAATCAAAAATTACAAAAAGTAAAAAATGAAAATTCAAAAATTGTTGGTAATGAGTGGTGCAGGTTGGACCACAGTGCTTCAAAGCCAAATCCAGATTACAAGAGGAGAGATGGATATCACCAAGCCAAACAGTGCTTTGATTTGAGCATTTGGGCTGAAAATGGTGATTGGTACGATAACAGAGTGTGCTACAGATGCGGTAATCAAGGACACATTGCTGTTAACTGCCAGAGTTGGAGTTATGAGAGGAGGAGATGCTTTAACTGCAATATCATTGGCCATATTGCTAGAGATTGCTCAATGAGAAGATCGAGAGCTGAATCTCAAAAGCAAGTGAAGAAACCAGTCAATGTCAAGCCCAAAGAACAGAAGGTTCAAAAACCTAAAGTTCAAGAAAAGAAAGTGAAGCTTTCTTAGGGGCAAAAAGACAGACTGAGGAAGAAGAGGAAGAAGACTAGAGAGTATCTAGAAAAGATTTTGTCCTCGGATACAACTGGTAAAACAGATAAAAGTTCTGATAAATCGTTTTGCTCGCCAAAGACTGACAAATCAAGCAAAACGAATTCATCAGATACAAATCTGAGGACAGAGGAGAGAGTAAAGAAAGAGGGAAAGAAGAAGAAGAAAGTTTGTGGTAATGAATCTGTTTCTTCGGAAACAAAGGAGCCACATGTCGGCGATGAATCTGGCTCATCAAAGTCAGACAAGCCACGTTCAGGTTATGAATCTGGTTCGTTAAAACCAGAAGAGCCATGTGTTGAGGTAAAAGGTAATATTTCCGTTAAGGCAATGGATGATGCAAATTTTCCATCGTTGTCAAACGGAAATTCAAAACAAAAGGTTGAAAAGAAAGTGAGTGATGATTGCTCAAAAACACTCAAGGTCAGTCAGGCTTGGGTGAATCTTTTTAAATGAAAAACCTGACTTGCCGGAGTTCCCAGGTTGGTAAGCGTGGAACATGAATCGGCACATTTCTTGAGAAATTCACGAAAGTGATTTCGACTTACAAGTGGTAAATCAGGGACATTAAGTTGTACTTGATTTTCTACAAGTGATGTTTGAGATTTAAAACTGAAATTGTAAAATCTGTCATGTGTATGAAGAAAACAATGTGATGAAGTGACCCCAAATCTACAAATGATTGGTAAACAAACTAATTTTTCTGGAAAAACCATTTTGATTAAAACAAACTTAAGTGTTTTGAAATCATAATGGGAAAATGTTTTGTTGTCAAGGGGAAGTTCTGATTGTTCGAGCCAAGTGAATGGAGAATTGATGTAATTCTCATCATGTTGTCACGTTGTTTGTACAGTTTGTTTCAAATTTTCCTAGAAAATCAAAATTGATACATATTTTGATTTTAGGGGGAGTAAAAATTTTTAAAAAAATTAGAAAATTTGAAAATGTCAAAAACATTGAAAAATGAAAAAATGAGTTTTGTTGTGAAAAAGAGGAAATGATAGTAGATCAGTTGGACTGTCACAGCATGCTAAAGAAATGAAATGTCAAATGTGATAAACGGTCTCACTAAAGATGTGACGATAGGCTCAGCTAGACTAGTAGATTTGCGATAACGATACAAACTTAAATGAAAAAGCCTAGTTCTAGTGGGAAACATGGTTGAAAGCATAGTACTTAGTTTTGTCCTTCTTGATTGTGTGCCTACTCAGTAATCGCTGATTGTCGAAAGACATAAAACTGGTTAAGTTCGTGAACTTTCACTACTTTGCTAAAAAGTTGCTGTGATTGTGCATTTCATTTTACAAAGATTTAAACTTGTTTTATTTCTTTATTTTGTTTAAGCATCGGACATCCTCTGCGTATACGTGAGTATCGATCTGGATGTTGTTGTCTAAATGTTCTGCTTTATTTTCTTTGGTGTTTCGTTTAAGCTTTGGATCACCTCTGCGTATACGGGAGTATCGACCTGGTGGTTAAAGCCTAAACAACTTTAACTTGTTTTTATTTTCTTATTTTGTTTAAACATTGGACTTTCTCTGCGTATACGGAAGTATCGACCTGATTGTTAATGTTTAAACATTCTGCTTTGTTTTCGCACAAATCACAGTTGATAAAAGTTTAAAGGCATTGCTTGAGTTAGTGTATTGCATGATGAGGGGATATGCTGAGATCGTGGGGTCCATAAGAACTTAGTGTTATCTTAATATATCTTAACGTATCGGTAAGCATTTCAAAAGTTTTTAGATTGAGTTTAAGTGGACAACAATGTCGTCAATCCATGTGAATCGTTTAGAACTTAAAACGATTAAAAGCTTAATGGTGCTTGTGATTTGTCTAAAAACTGATCTGATCCTCTTTCGCAAACTCACAAAAATATTGTTTGTAAATATTTTATTACTGCATTTAATGTCTATTATTGCATTTATGTTTTATTTTTAAAAAAAATTCAAAAATATTTTCGACAACTGATGTTGATGAGCTGATTTTCAAAATTCCAAGTGCTAAACAAGATGAACTGGTTTGGGAGTGTGTGTATGGAATTGAGAAATTTATTTTGAGAAAGAAGTTGAGATTAGTTAATCAAGTTCATTAATTTGAACTTGATGTAACTATTTCCAGTAAGTTTTTCTTATTGTTTTTAAGTAAAAACTTATATGGTGATGAGAAAATGTGTGCAGGAGTTAAGCTGAACAGAATTAAAACCAGGATGCAATTTCATGGTGATAACAAATTCCAGACAGCGATCCCAGCTTGATGATAGGGGGAGTCTGATGAGAGTTAGAGCCAGAGAAAGATCCAGGTACATGATTCCAGGAAAAGTTCCTGAAGAAGACCAATTAAGTTTGAAGCCCAGAGACTGATCAAGACTGAAGAAGTAAAGACACAGCATTGTCGTGACTCGATACTCGACTCCGTCAACATCTGAGGGGGAGTCTGTTGGTGCACTACATCTGTTGACTTCGTCTTGTATCGAGTCATACATCAAAAATATAGATTAGGGCACGTTTTACGAGAAAACAGGAGATTGTATGTATTTTAGATAGATGATTTCGCTCATAAGGTCAAAAGGTGATTTCGCTTATATGGTTATGTAGGGATTTCGCTTATGTGAACATGTGACACAAAAGCGAAATCATCAAGACTATATATAGGTGTCATCATGAGCGAAATCATAGAGAGAGTAGGTGTCACGGTCTTGTTTGTAACGGCGAAACTCTGCCGAATTGTCTCCAATGCTTGTATACTGTTAACAGTTCAATAACAGAGATATTTAATAGTAAAATCAAGCTAAACAAAGACTGAATCAATGAATTCCGCCTCTGATTCAGTCTGAGCACTCTTCTGATCGACTCGTAAGGTCATTTCGCGTTCCTACATGTTAAATGTTACCTCTGAGTAACCTTTCGACGACCCCGAAGGTATTGTAATAATTGTATATTTTGCTCTCAAGAATATTGGTTAGTAATTTTGTGGAGTTTCGATGAAAACAAGACATTTCGGGTGATCTTACAACTATTCGGGAGCTTAAGGGAGTTAATATGTGACCCAAGGACCTAAATAGTTAACTATGGGGGTCATAAGTGCAATAAATGGAAGTTAAATAAACTTAAAATGGACCAGGGACTGAAATTGCAAAGTTTGGAAACTTTTTACCGTAATAGGAGGTTCTCGCGGGCCGCGTAGACTCCCTCTAGAGTCTACGCGGGCCGCGACAGCAGTGCCAGCGACAGAAACCTGGACAGCTGCATGTTGCAGCTCTTACATCGCCATTGCATGAACTCTGAGCGATACCAGGGGCTTATACATGGTTTTTACTGCCCTAGGGACACCTGTGAACATCTGGTAACAACATAGGGACATATGGATTGATCTTGTGAAGTGGAAATTCCTATACAAAGGCCCCTTTGTTTGCACTTAGAACTTGCACATTGAGTTTTTACTTCAAAGTTCACTCTCTGAAGCCTCCTAAAGCTCTAGAAAGCTTTCCTCAGTTCAACTTTCATGCTAAGAGTTCTTGTAAGCATTCTTAGCTTCTCTAGTTTAAGTTTTATTAGCTTAATGACCGAAAGTCAAAGTTATCGTAATTAAGCTTTGACTTTGTGACTAATCACAAACGGTCCAGCCATTATTCGAATTGAAAGTGGCTATGAGTTGGTAATTATGTAGGTAATAAACCCTTAAAAGGGCACCTACTGATTATCACTTTTACTTGGTCAATTGTCGGGTCAAACTTATTAATAAAAAGTCAAACGGGTCAGTTTTTGCGAAATAATTCATAACTGCTAATGCTGAAGCTATGGAACATGTTTTAACACTTTAATAACTTGGTAAATAATATAAGAACATGTCTAGGCATGTTCAACCCGACAATTCTGAGTTTAGACTCGGTTCGCAACCGAAAGTCGCAAAAGTAGACTTTTGCTTTGACTTTCAGTTCTGACCCGATTTAGCTTAGTTTAGATATGCCTTAGGGTTCCTTTAGGACCATATTATATGTTAGTATAATCCTCTGATGTTATACAACTGGGTTCCATAGAAATCCTAGTTCATTGCATGGTTCCGTTAAATGCTTAAAAATTGACCATTATGCCCTTTTGATATTAAAACGAGATTTTTGAAAATGTGAGAGGACAAAAACCTTTATTACTAATTTATAAGCATGTCCTAAAAATTTGACATCAGTTCATGGTCTAAAATGAAAGTTATGCGCGATATCGTAAATGAAAGCCTTTTCGTTAATTAAATGGTATTTTGGCATAAATCATACTTAAAATCAAATTTCGGCACCAAACTTTCTACCCACTGATATAATATAATATTTAGGGATTTTTGGAAATTTTTGTTAAATTTTATACTGATTATATTATAGAGTTCTAGTATAAATTCGGTATTGACGAAATTGCCCTTTACTTTGATAAAATGAGTTTTACATAACATTTTGATACCAAACCTTTTCCTACTGATTTCATATGTTAAATAAAATATTTTAAGCTTTAGAGACTGATCAAAATCTCTGATTTCCTTAAATAACCCAAAAATCGTCAAATACCGACTTTTACGCTTTTTAAACGCATAGTATGGGTTAAACCTTATCATTTTTACTTCAAAATCCAGAATGTGTTTAGTTTACCCATTTTATACAAGTCTTCATACTTGTCGGGTCTAAATCACATTCTAATCCGGTCTTCGCTTAATCTTGCGTTTTGAACCGTAAACCCTTCATTAAAACTAACCGGCCTAAGTTTAAACTTAAGTAAGACCCGTTAGGAATCTAATAGGTTATTAAAACCTTCGTTAGGAGCCCAGTAAAAGCTACTTGTGCTTGCTGATTGATATACGGCTGAGAATAAAATTATATTTTAGCTCAGGTAAATACTTTTAACTTATTTTCCGTTATACGGGCTTGGGATACGGTATTATTATAATACCGCTTGGTCTGGTATGAAATATTATGAAATTTACATAACCCGCTTTATTTTGTTTTGTTTGATGCAATGCCTTTGGGGGGTTAATGACCATGTCCTGGATATCCTCGGCTCATTCATTAGAAATGGCCACGACTTAAGCACGGGGTGTAGGCATACACCTGACAGTTGCGTATGTATAAACGGTACCTCACTCTCTTGTGGGCCTATACTTGTGGTGGGTCTATTAACCTTTAACCCGGTACTTCTAACCCGGGCTACTGAATGGACGACAAACATATAAATCTGTATACAAGATTATTTTTAAATAATTATCCCAAGTTATAAAAGATTTTATGCCTTGTGCATCCCAAAATTAATTTTATAAATGTTTTCAAAAGAGTCAGTTAATTGTATTTATTAGTGTAAACTGACGTATTTTTCAATAAGATTAAGTGCAGTTACTACGCGTAATGGGCTGGCTACTCCTAGTATCAAATTAAGAGTCTTGCAAGCTTTTGATGCTTAAATATGTTGAACAATGTTTCTTTTTATTTTGATCCGTCTGTGGATCCACTTACAACCCGTTGTGTAATATTTTATGTTACTTTTGAATCGGTTTGTTTAAATTACTTTTAGACTTCCGTTGTGCATTAAACTGCGATTGATTGACTATGATGATATCAACTACGTCACGATACTCCCCACCGGGCCCACCGGTAATACGTGGAAATGTCGGGGTGTGACATCTTGGGATTCAAGTCGGACCCACCGCACACTTGGTGGGTGCCACAAAATCCAAACAGTTTTGTAATGATTTTTTATTTGGCCCACCGCACACTTGGTGGGCCCATTATATCAAAAGGGGTGTAAATGAAAAAAGGGTTTTGACGGCTGCACATTGTTCCTCATCTTTCAAAACACTCATCACACATCGCACACTCACCTCTCGTTGCTCTTTGTCTTCATCTACTGAAACACTCATCAAGAACTCTAATTCTCTGATTAAATATGTCGTCGTCTACAGGAAAGACTAAAGGTTTGTGTTTCTTTTCATTGAGTTGAATTGTTTGCAGGGTTTGAAAATTGATGAATGATTTGAAAATGGTATTGATTGATGATAAACTGGACTGAGTTGGAAGAGTTTTTGGGGTTTTTAATCGATTATAGAATGATCGGAATTGAAAACTTGGTCAGAAGCTGATGTAGGATGTCAGAGAAGATGACTGATGACGACACATGTGTTATACGCGCCGACAAAGAGAAGTCACATACTACACAATGATTATTTTGTCCCTGGCACACTCGGTGTATTGACCGCTTTACCCTCGCACACCTTGTCAATTGACAGATTTACCCCTAAAGGGTGTGCGGGGTGAAAAGTCTTTTTTATTGTGACCATTTTGTCCCTCGTACACCTGGACAATTGACGTATTTTCCCTTCGCACACTGCTTTATTACTAGTGTGCGGGCCATAGTGTGCCTTTGACTATTTTGACTATACGGTTGACTTGTTGACCAGAGTTAGTGTGCGACCTATTCTAAATTACCATTTTGCCCTTTCTTTTCAACTGGAAACGCCAGCAGTGTGTGGAACGCATACTGGCAGTTCTTTGGGCCTGTTTAACTGTTTGGGCCTGTGTCACTTAATCAATTGAACCCGGATCCATTTCATTATAATTTTGAGATTATTTATTTTAAGAATTGTTGAAAAATAGTTTAACTTATTGAAACTCAAAATTATTTTGAATTATTTGACCAAGGTTGACCAAGTTTACGTTCAAACTTGAGAACCTCAGGTTTCAATGTTGATTACATACGTCTAACGTGATCCGTTTGTTGTAGATAAGGGAAAACAAGCAGCTGAAATACACGTTCTGACATGGGAGAAAAGTATGAACGTGTCATGTTATTTAGCCAAACCTCCAAGGGGCACGAGATATACAGGTCCTTGATGGTGGGATTAAACACATGCAGACTTGCTCATGCTTTTCGAGAGAATCCAATAATTCGTGAAGATTGGATACGTGATTTCTGGAATAATGCTACCGTAAAGAAAGGAGATAAAGTGATTAAATCTATTATTCAAAACAAAGAGATCCTGATCAGTGAATAGATGATTCGAGAAGTGATTTTGTTTGGAGATGCTGTAGACGATCCCGTGGAACACGAAAAGGAGAAAGTTATTAAAGTTTTGGTTAAAATGAGTTACGAAGGGTTGTATCCTCCAACCACTAAGAAGCTATTGCATCCGTATTGGAGAATGTTGGCACACATGTACTTAGTATGCATCAGTGGAAACAAGAGTGGGATAGACACCCTAACTATTAGACAATCTTCTAGATTGGTGTCTTTAGTTGAGGGTTGGAATTTCAATTACTCGAAGTGCGTGTTCGACCATATGATGGCAAATGTGAAGACGTTGAACAAGAAATACTGGTTGAAATTTCCGAGGTACCTACAAATGATTCTTGAAACCAAGTATTCTCAACTGCAACCGACTGTGAGCATCTACGATACAAAGATAATGAATCATATGGTATTTTCAATAATCAATTAGAAGAGAACATATGTTCAAGTGACATATCAAAACAGGAAGCCGTTAGTGAAGTTTGGTGCATTTCCTGAGATTGTCGAGCAAGCACAAGCACCAGTCAATGCTGCTGTGACCAATGAACACGATGTACAAATTGTCGATACTCCTCCTGGATCGAGTGAGCCAATTGAGAATGTAGATCTAGCAGGAGTTGAGAGTGAAGAAGAAAAAATGTTTAATGAGATGTTGATGGATGACACAGAGCTTAATACGAATGTCGGTGATATTGAAACAGAGATTAATACAGAGAGCCTAATAGCAGAAGTGCCTAATGAAGATTAAATGTTAAGTGTGAATCCTCCTTGCACTGAACCAGTTGAGTCTACTTCTGCTGAACCAGAGAATGTGACTAAAGATCCCACGGCTGATCTTCATCCTAGGAAGCGAAGTAGAAGAGATCCTAGGATCAAGCGTGAGATAGATGCTGAAACAAGATCAAACCCAAAATCGACCATGCCTGTAGTTCCTGAACGACCACCTGTTCATGTTTCTAGAGCGCCTATGAGTGAATCGATAATTGAGTTCATATCAAATCCAAGAGCGGCAATGTATATGCCTGATCCTAAGACAGGTGAAGGCTCGAGCAACACTCCGTCTAACGCCGATGTATTGAAAGCTTCTGAGTTGTTGCAACAAGCTGCTGAGCCAAATCAGGGAAGAACTCATGAAGCATCCAGTAGCCCTGACAGTGAAGAATTATTTGAAGATAATGAAGTTGCCGTTCTGATGAAAAGGATCACTGCCTTGGAAGAAGAGAAGATCTTCAAAGATGTCCAGATTGCCAGCTTAATGGAAGAAATCACTCACAAAAATCAGCAGATTCACGAGCTTGAGACAAATCTGGGATCCCTTACAACAGTGGTTATGGATCTCAAGCAGAGGTTGGAAGGAAAGTTTCCGAAGGAGTTTGTTGAACCTCCTAAAGAATATACTGCTGCTGAAAAGGCACAAATGGATAAAGAGCACGAGGAAGCAATTGATCGGTATATTCAGAATCCTCCTCGTACTGCTAATCAGAAAAGGAAGCAGAGGGAGGTTATTATGAGAAATGTGGGTGCTGAAAGGGATTTAAGTTTTCAAGACCAGCCAGATAGATATGTCGTCACTGCTGAAAAGGATAGATTTGATGTGTATGGCCACAAGTCTGGGATTGTTAGCTGGGCATACAACGAGGATAAGGGAATGTTTCTAGTAAAAAAAGAAGAATGGAGCGGTGGAGTACTACAATCATTCTGATGCTTTCGAGTCTTGGACTCCAGTAGATCTTAGGGAGTTGAGTCAAGCTCCTTATCACGATCAGTGCAGAAGTCACAACTGCAAGATTGGATGGAATTCTATAACAACTTGAAGCAACAAGCTAAAGTGAACTTTAAAAATATGAAATTAGCTTAATCATTTGTCTAGGAGCAGGAAGACATTTTGGATCCTTCCACAAACAAGCCGTTTAAGATAGTGATGTGGCCTCATACGAAGCAAACAAAGACTGCTCCATTGCTGAAGAAGCTACCAGATAACAGTTTAAAGGATTTGCAATTCTGGATGTACGATCCCGTTACTGGTCAAGCGGTGATAGCTTGTGCAACTGAAGAGTACAGGGTGGCTGATGTGAAAGATTTGATGCGTTTTGGAGAGAATGACATAAAGCTACTGGGAAGAACACATATCAGGAGTGATCCACAGTATGAAGTCTGTGCTAAGAACTTTACAGCTGCAATTGCACATATTACATTGCTCAAGTTATGGTCTGGACAACGAACAAGAGTAGAAACTCAGTTGTTTGACCCAGAAGCAGCAAAAGAAGAAACGCAAGTGAAGCAAGAGCTGCCAAGACAACATAAACCTAGGGGGATATTGTAAGGGCATGTACTTGTAGGTTTACGTTTGTCTTGGGTTTACTAGTTTTAGGTTGGTTATCTATTAAATTTGGGCTTTGTTTATATATTTAGAATGCGTATAAGGGCGGGCTTGACCCATTTGTATTAGATCATCCTATAATCTATAAATAGTATGCACCTAGGTCTTGTTTTGGTTGTTGATTAGTTGTGCTTGTATTCGAACAGTGTACCAGACAATTCATAGTAATCGTGTGCCCCTTTGTTAATCTAATCGACATATTTTCTTCATCTTCTACACCTTTCTTGTTATTCCACGACTTGTTTAGGTGTTTGTGATATCCGGTTGTAGTTTTCTGGATTTACAGACTATCCTCTAAAGGAATAGTATCCCTTCTCACAAAGAAGAACTGGTTCTTCCATGAGGTGTCATTTTTGGTGGTCTTAAGGAGTGGGATGGTCGGTGAGCCTTGGCTTTGATCTGGAATCGGTGGGATCCATGAGACACAAGGCTGTAAAGGTGTGAAAGTTCAGAAAGGTTTAATTCTAGTCCTTCATCACCAATGATCTGTTCTAGAGTGTACAACACCCTCCACAGCATAGGGATTGCCTGGCTGTAGCACATATCAGTTAGAGTAAAGAATCGTTGGGTGAACTCTGGAAAAGGATAGGTGTAACCTATTTGGAATGGTGCAGCAGGGAAGCAAACCCATACAGGGGATACATTATCACTTTTGATTGAAGAATCAAAAGGACGGAAAAATTGTTCCTGGAGGGAAACAAGTATACTTGATTTGCGCAAAATGCAACATATAAATTACATCAACAAAAGCATAAAATCGACCCTTTTTTGGTACTAATGTTGGAAAAAGCATGTTTCTTTGTTTACTTTTAATTTACAGGATCAAAAGAGCTTAAACGAATAAAATGAACAAGTTAACAGCAGAAACCAACACAAATACAAAGAAGAAGGATTGACACGACCTGCCAAACCCCCATCCACATCCAAAACCACAAAATAATAAAAACAGAACCTCAGGCACATGGCCATGCCCAGTCAAGATTCTCTGCATAAAAAGACAACAACAAAAGACAAACCTACACGGGGTTGTGCCAACCCAACATGGGCCGTGGTCAACTTTAGGATTCGCAGAATCTGTGATAGTACAACAAGTACACTGACCACAGGGCCGTGCTATGACACCACGGGGCATGTTGGTACAAGACCTGACATCTGCAGTTAATGAAGGGAGAGAAAGAGAAGACCACGAGGCCATGCCAAGTGGGCACGGGGCCGTGCTTGTGCTCTGTTTTAAGCTATAAATAGAGGTGCTTGGTTCAATAGAAAGTCATCCATTGGCAAACCACTCCCCTCACACTTGCCATCAGTCCACCACCACCACTACAACACCAGCACCCACCACCATCATCCCTCTTTCATCTTTTAGAGTGTGTAGTAGTCTCGGGTTCCAAGATCGATTGTAAGAGTTCTTATTAAACAAAGGCCATGCTTGGCTAATCTCTTACATCACTTGGTGAAGACAAATCTTTTGTGTATTACGTTTGATTTCCAATCTTTGGCAACTTTTTAACTGGGTATGTATTAACGACTTTAATAACTAGTATTTTATATTGAAAGTGAACTTTGGTTAAACATTTCTTCATGTTTCATTTATTCACTCATTCGTGCCTCTACGGTCTATATAAAGCACGTTAACTGCCTGGAAGGGGGTTAGAAGGGTGTTTGGGTAAAGTTCTTGCCTCGTTCAGTGTATAGACCCTGCGAGGACTTGGTTCAAGCTTATTAGGACTTCCCTTGAGGCAGATAGCATCAAATCGGGGGAAGTAAGATTGGCTTGAACCCCTTATAAATAAACTACTATTAAAACTTTATCCGGCCTTGCGGGACTGTATCCCTGCTGACTCAGACCAATATGGCCGAGGGTAATGTCGCCTTCACAAGAGGGGCCTACCACTTTTTGCATTAATAACATATTTAATTATCTTTCAATAATCTGACCTTGCGGGACCGTATCCCTGGTGACTCAGACCAATATGGTTGAGGTTTGCGTCGCCTTCATGATACGTGGTTGAAAACCGGTGCTCGTATGTGTTTAAATTGATGTTTTTACATGATTTTCTGTTTCATTTAGCCTACTTTTGATTAGAGTTGTATTTTGCAGGTCCAACGAAGTTTAAGGAGCTATTCGGGAGCTTTACGGATGACCGGGACGAAAAACAGACCAACGGGACTCGAAACGGGTCACTGGGAGCAAGGAACGCGAAAAACAGAAAGTGGAGGTTGCAAGGACCGTCGCCGACGCCTCCCCAGGCCATTGGCGACACTGCTCAGGTCTCTCCGTCGTGCAAAAACGTCATAAACAACTGTTTAAGCCATCGGCCGGACTTGCACGTCAGACGAGGCGTCGACGATGGTGGGCCAGGCCGTTGGCGACGGCCTCCCATTTTTCAGTCGTGTATTTTTGGGTCTTTGGTTGTTAGGAACGAATAAAAACACATTTTTGACCCACATTTTGGGAGTTACACAACATCCTTGAGTTTTGAATCATATTTGGAGCCAAGAAACACCACCAATCAATTCTCAAATCATCCAATCATCAAATCAAAGTTATGCAAGATATCGTAAAATTATGCAAGATATCATAAAATTGAACTTTTTATTAATTGAACTTTTTATTAATTAAATTACGCTTTTGTGCATAAATTATGTTTAAACCCAAATTTTGGCACCAAACTCATTACCTACTGTTATGATATTATTTTTAGGGATTTTTGGAATGTTGGGTCAGATTATAAATTGACCATATCATTGAGTTCTTGTATAAATTCGATAAATGATGATAATGCCCTTTTTGTTAATAAAATGAGATTTACATATGATTAACATGTCAAACCTTTTCCTACTGATTTTATATATGAAAAATAAAATATTTTAAACATTCAAGGCTGATTAAAATCTCAGAATTTCATAAACATCGCAAATATCGTCAACTGTCGACTTTTACGCTAATTAGGTGCATAGTATGATTTAAAACCATATTTAACACCTAAGACTTGTTACCTACTGAATTTATAAATAAATTTTAATACTTTTATAGTAGGTATAAGTCATGAACTCAGACTTCCAATTTTATCCTTAAAAACATATGTGAAATGACCAAAAGGCCCCTACGGTGCATAGTTTGGCCATAAATGGTAAACCACACATATGTATCATATCCTACTATTATAACATTATGAAATAAATATTTTTACAGAATATTATAGGTCAGAACATCATTTTGCTTTAAAACCTCTTTTATAAATCTTAAAATGACCAAAATACCCCTACAGGGCTTAAATTGGTTTTAAATTCTTTTGGGGCATAATTGTTGATATCCTACTGATATCATAACATATTTAAAGCATAATAACTTATGGAACTTGTATATGACTCATCCGGTTACCCGTTATGCATATACGCGTTCGGTACGGTTTATGTAACTAGTTTGCACAAATTAGCCGAAACGGGTCAAACCTTATCATTTTAACTTCAAAATCCAGAATGTATTTAGTTTACCCATTTTATACAAGTCTTCATACTTGTTGGGTCTAAATCACATTCCAATCCGGTCATCGCTTAATCTAGCGTTTCGTACCGTAAACCTTTCTTTAAACTAACCGGTTTAAGTTTACAACTTAAATAAAACTCGTTAGTAATCTAATAGGTTAATATAACCTTCGTTCCAGATTAGGAGCCCCAGTAAAAGCTACTTGTACTTGTTTGAGTAGATTATAGGGCTGAGTATACAAAAACTTGCATTTTAAGGTCAGGTAAATACTTTTAACTTATTTTCCCTCATACGGGCTTGGGATACGGTAAAATATTACCGCTTGGTCGGGTGTAGAAACATTTTAATCGGATATGGTTAAATTGCATAATCCCGTTTTAATCAGTATTGATTGATAATAAATAACATTGGGGGTTAACGACCGTGTCCTGGATATCCTCGGCTCATTTAAAAATCGTAAATGGCCACGACTTAAGCACGAGGTGTAGGCATACACCTGTCAGTTGTGTATGTAAAAGATATACTCATTTGCTGGGGTGACCCATCGTGAGTTTATATTTGTGGTGTGTTGTTTAATCTTGTTCGGTTTTTATAGCGGCCCTAATTGTTGGACAAACATGTAAATCTGATACAAGATTATTTTTGATATAATTGTCCCAAGTTATAAAATAATATTTGTGCCTTGTGCATTTAAATCAATTTTCATAAATGCTTTCACAAGAGTTGGTTAATTGTATTTACCAGTGTAAACTGACGTATTTTTCAAAAAGACTAAGTGACAGGTACTATACGAAATTGGCTGGGAGCTCTGGGCGTTAAGTAGAGGATCTTGCAAGTCCGTAATGCCTTATGTCTGTTGAACATGTTGTGTATTTGATTTAGATCCGCCTGTGGATTTAATATTACAAGCTCGTATGTAATTATCATTTCAGTATTTTCTGACAATTGGGTTTGTAATAATATTTTATATTCCAAGACTTCCGCTGTGCTATTCTGTGTATGTTTTACAATGACGATATCAATCTTACGTCACGATACTCCCCACCGGGCTGAGCTGTAATTATCGGGGTGTGACAGGTTGGTATCAGAGCGAACGTTTGAGTGAATTAAACACTTGCCTTTAGTGTTTAATCTCAAATGACACAGTAGCATATTCCTTAGACCTTCCGAGTGTAGACTTAACGTAGGAATGCTCTCATCCTTATTAAGTAAACATTGTTTTCGATTTTATGTGTTTTGAATATGTCGTCAGGGAAAGAAGCCGTTGATGGAAATTCTCCACATCCGAAGCCTAGAAATGCCAAGCTTCGTACCACGGCTAGGATAAGCGTGCAACCAGTTGGAGGAAAGACCTTTATGGACCTATTCCCAAAATCAAACCTATTTAAACTCTTAACCAGACTTCGGAGTCCATACCAGAAGGTCCCTGAGGCTCCCATATTGAAGATGATACATGTGGATGCTATTAATCCCTATTTCCTATCTCCGAGTTTTGGAATCCCAGACTTGGACTATACCAGTCAAAACCCAATCCGTGATCCATGTCGTTTCTTTAACCATTGAATCCTTGGATTCTACTTCGGCAACAGATCCTGAATTGAATTGTTTACTTTATTTACTAAGATCTTCAGTGTCGCTACCGCGTACGATATATAAAGAAGAGAAACAATCAGAATAAAGCAAGGAAGACATTAAAAAAACTCTTCTTCCATTATGTTTCATTTTTCCCTTTAAGTCCCTGTATAGGCATTTGATTATTAAAGTCCTTTGTGGACGTATTATTTCATCATAGTCCTTGTGGACCTACCTCTCCTGATAAGATTCTGTATATACGTATATCTATCTTAGTCCCTTCGAGGACATTATATTTCAATAAAAGTCCCTTCGTGGGCATCATACTTCAAAATAGTCCTTTCATGGACTTTATACTCCATTATAGTCCCTACATGGACATATTATTTCATTAAAATCTTTTGTAGATATATTATTTCATTAAGTCCCCTGGAGAAAGTAATAATTCATCATAATCTTTCTGAGGACATATTGTTTCGCTATAGTCCCAGTTGACATATCTTATAGTCCCTATATGGACTTATATTTTCCTTTCAGTCCCCGCGTGGACTAGTATCGCTTCAAAGTCCCTATAAGGACCTATTTTTCCTGTATAGTCCCTGTGTGGACGTTTGTTTCTTATATTTTCCTATTGAGCATATTCTTTCGATTTGAGTCCCTGTGAGGACCTCTGTTCAGTAAAGCCCCTTTTGTGCGCATGCTGTACCAATATAGTCTTTTATAGACGTGTTATTTCATTAAAACCCCTTGGGGGATATGCTATTACGAAACAGTCCTTTTATGGACACGAGATTTCATTATAATCCCTTAGTGGACATGTTACTTCATTATAAAACCCTTCGTAGGTATGACATTTTATTAGTCCCTTTGTGGGCAAATTGTTTCAATATAATCCCTATATAAACTTATAATATCTGATAGTCCTTATACGGACTTATAATTTCCTTTTAAGTCCTCTGTGGAAAAATAAGATGCTAAAAGTCCTGATTAAGACACTATTGTAAATTTCCTAATAATTTATGGGAAGCTTTGAGAATTTCATGTAGGTATTCATTTCGTCCTTTATCAAACAATAGTATCAATTTTATTCGAACTTTATCGATCTGCTAAATAATTTTAAAAGATCTTCTTAATGGTATAACCTAGCCAATATGTCAATACAGACATGCTATGATGGTAAAACCCTCTTAAGACAATTAATCCTTGTTAACATCTAAGAACATGTTAACACTCCTGGCAGTGTGACTTGAGAAACCACACCAGCCGTCAAGGTATTTGGACTATGTCCAAACCTTAAAGCCTATATGATCGAATTAGATCATGGCAAGTATCATCAAAATGATGATCAAAATATAAACATCCGTTAGTGATGAAGTGCCTACGGGCAAAACTTGTTGTCTAATAAGACAACGACAGTTGCGGTCTACGACCCCCTGTCTAAAAAAAAATGTTGGACTATGTCCAAGACTCATAGTTTAAAAGATCAATATGATCATGACTAATATCATCTAATAGGATGATCACACTATTAACATCCGTTTGTGATGAAGTGCCTACGGGCTAAACTTGTTGTCTAATAAGACAACGACAGTTGTGGTCTATGACCCTCTGTTTAAAAATGCTGGACTATGTCTAAGCCTTATAGTCTATAAGATCGATAAGATCATGACTAATATCCTCAATTACGATAATTATATATATATATATATATGCATAAACATCCATTAGTGATGTCCATTGATTGGCCTATGTGGCAAAATAAATTGTCTTTCAAAGCAATGACAGAAGTAGTCTATGACTCTCTACCCAAAGGTGAAGAACTATATTCAAACCTTATAGTCTCTGATCAAATAAGATTGTGACTTATATTAAAATGTCCTCCATTGACAGGCCTTTTTTGCCATACTTATATGTCCTTTGCGACAAGGCCTTCGTGCCATATGATTATTAATGTCCTTTGTGACAAATCTATGTACTACATATATATGTCCTTCATGACAAACACATGTTTCATATTTTAGAAGTCCTTGTGGGAAGCCTTCGAGCTATCTAAAATCGTCAATATGACAAAGACAGTTGTGATAATTTTGATCCCCTATCAAAAAGTTAATGGACTCGGTCCAAACCTAAAATGACCGTTGATGGTCCTTTTGTGACCTAGGCTAAATGTAATTAATATACATTCAAATAACATTCATTAAGAATGTTCATAACCTATTAGTCTACATGGTTTATTGATGCCATGGCTAATGTATGTTAGGTCGTCAGGATGATGACATGCTATTGTAATGCAACTAAGCAATTGTTTAAATTGATGTTTAGTACCAAGCTTCGAGTATGGCAAACTCGGATCAGACAAACAACAGTCGCGATACTAATGATGCGACAAATGCTAATGATGCAACAAATGTGAACCTCAATGTTAATGGAGTTAACCTCCAAGCTGTTGTTGACGCAGCTGTTGGAAAAGCTATGAGAAAGGTCATGAAAAAGTTCAAAAAGCCGAATGCTACTTGCTCTAACTCACATTCCTCTGCTCATGAGAAGAGCTTTGTTCATACTTCGAATGCAAAGTATAAACCAAATAAGATGCTATATAAGTAAGGAGCCCCATTCCCCAAAAGGATGTACTTAAAAGTACTTTGTCTCTTGCAAGCTAAGAGACTTCAATGGCGAAAAAAGGAGCCATTGATTGCATAAAATAGATGGATGAAATGGAAACCATTGTGTATATCAACATTTGTGCTGAGAAAGACATTGTGAGGTAAGTATCACAGTCATTCAAGGGCGATGCCCTTAGTTGGTGGAAGACATTAATAAAATCACGGGAAAGATACTCTTATACTATGGGATGATCCAAGTTTATGGACCTTATCAGAAAAACCTATTGTCCGCGACACGAAATTGAAAAGGCGGAATCATAATTTTCTGACTTTCACCATAAAAGTTCTAGACTGTTGACATTGTGTTACATACTTTAATTCATCGTCTGGGAAAGTGCCCTATTCGGTTAACCCAGAATCTAAGCGTAATGCACTATATATTGGTGGTTTAGCATCGGAAATAAAAAGGGCATATAAAGGCTTCAAAGCCTGCTTCTTATAAATCCACTATGGATCTATCTCAGCCACTCACATTAGATGAGTTAGGAAGTGAATCAGTCAAAGCTGAGACTGCAGGAAAAAGGAAAAAGGGAGAAGGAAAACTCCCAGAAATCTAAGAAGAAGGACAAGTGAGGATTAAATAGAACCAACAAAAGTCCAATAAGAAGCATGTATGCAAGACTTGCAACAAAAGGCACTGGGACAGTGTTTAACAGACTGAAGTTCAAAGCTGTGTGACATCTGTAGTTCCCTGAATGTAGAAACATAAGAATGCAGTCTGTTTCGGCTGTGGCGTTAAGGGCCACATCAGAACTAACTGCCCTAAAATTATCAAAGATGGTATAGCTAAGTATAGAGAGACTAAGAATGGAGGCGCCTAAACCCTCCTGATGAATGCCAAAGGCAGTTAGTAATAATGACGCCAGGTACATCCCTTATCGTGAATCAATGATATTAGTGCTAAGAATTCTGTTTTGATTCAGGTACTACTAAGTCTTTCATAGATCATAAGCATAGCAAACTTTTAGAATTTTCCCATAAGAACTCCAGATATTAAGTGTAAGGTAAAACTTACCGACGAAAATCATAGGAACCATTCCTTCTATTCTTGTCGGAAAATCTTCATTCATAAAATCTAAAATATTCTTTCTTCAGATAGAGTGCGACAATATATGTTATTTTATTTTATTATCTCATTGATTTCTATCAACTGCGAATGCCAGACTGTATGTTAAAAGCACCATATGAGGATTGGTGTATCTTAGTGTGTTCCGTAGATTGCTTCCATGCCTGATCAGTATGGAGGTTTAATGCATGGAACCCCTGATATATTTCAATGGTCATATTGTACTAAAGTCAGCTAATGGTATTCAAAGAAGATATCCAGAATAGAAATGTCTAAGTAAGTGTCACTAATTAAGACATCCTTGCATTTGTAAAGTAAATGTGTCGTTTATATGACACAGGTAACGATAGATGAACTTAAGCCTGAGATTTAGAATATCTCTGTAATCTCTGTGTATCTTGATTATCTTCTCCAAAGAACTACCTTGTTTACCTCCTGAGAGGCAAGTAGAGTTAAGATTAACATCCCACCTAGGGCTGCATCTATTGTAAAAGCTCCATATCGGTTAGTACCGACAGAAATGGAAGAACTAAGAGCCAATCAAATAAGCTTTGAGAGAAGGTTTCATAAAGCCTAGCTCATCATTCTTAGAGCTCCAGTATTATTATTTAAGAAAGACGGTTCAATGCGCTTATGCATTGATTACCGCAACCCTAACAAGGTAACGATTGAGAATTGATATCAGCTGCCCAGGATCGTCTATTTGTTTGACGAAATTCCTTAAGATTGATTAAATTAATAGTGATAAGAATGACTATCTCACCCTAAATAGGTTATCCTATAACTAATAGTTAGTATATAAGCATCAAGGATGCTCCTTTCGAGACCTTGTATAGATGGAATGTCAAACGTCCGCTTGATGGATAGAAGTTTAGTAAGTCCAATTATCAGGATCTGAAGTTTACCCTGGAGACAAAGGATGGAATCATACGAATCTGTGATCGTCTGAAAGCTGCCAGTAATCGGCAGAAAATCAATGAGAGTCGCAAACCTCTTGAGTTCTCCATAAGGAACGAAGTTCAACGGAAAGTATCACCCTAGAAAGGTGTGCTGTATTTTAAAGTAGCGGGCAAGTTAAGCTCTAGATATATTGGACCAATTGAGAAAATCGAATATATCAAGATCGGTAGCCTATAAGCTAAAACTTACCTAAGGAACTTGATGGTATTCACAATGTGTTCCACACTTGTGATTTGAGGATATGTCTAGCTGATAAGTCGATAGCATTATCACATTGATGTGTAGATTAATGAAAAACTTATGGTTTGATGAGAAACCAGTACTGATTAAGAATCGACAAACTAAGAAGCTCCAAAAAGGAAGCATGTATCTATTGTATAGATCAATTTGGATGCCCGTAGAGGCCCCTAATATGCTGTGGAGGTTAAGTCCATTATACAACAGAAAGTACTTCCATCTTTTTGAGCAAATCTCGAGGTCGAGATTTCTTTTAAGGGGGTGAGGATGTAACACCTCGTAAAACAGTGTCCAATAATATGTTGACACGTGTAATAAACCCTAATAAAGTCAAACGTTGACTATTAGGGACTAATTTTGCGGAAAATCAAAAACTTTGAATGTAGAAAGACTAAAAGTGTTAACATGCTTAAACTAAGTCTCTGAATAACAATACACGGTATTCATAATTATAAATGAGACACTCGTAGGTCGAGAGGAGCCGTTTGTATAATTATTTGAAAGTTTGTGCGTCGAAGGGTTAAAAGCGTCAACATGTTAATTCTTACCTCTGTGTGACCTTTTAATGAACTGAGAGCTTCATAATGTTTGAACATACTCTAGGGAATGCCTAATATTGGCCATCTAAGACTTTTATGCCAATAAGTGATGTTACGCGCAACTTTGCAAGTTAAAGGGGTTAAAAGTGTCAACATGTTTAATTACACCTCTGACTGACCTCTTAACGAACCCGAAGCATCATTACGTGCAATCATACTCTCGAGAATGCCTAACATGGGCTTCATAGGGCCTTGATGCTATTAAACGATAATACGCACAAGTTTGCGTGTTAAAGGGACCAAAAGCGTCAACTTCTAAAACTACACCTTTGAGTGACCATTTAAGCGAACCGGAAACTCCGTAATGCTCGGACATACTTCCGTATGTGCTCAATATCGGCCATTTAAGGCTTTGATGCCATTATATGATAATACGCGCACCTTTGTGCGACAAAGGGACTAAAAGCAACGACAAGTGAAACTACACCTTTGAGAGGTCTTTTAATCAAACCAGGAACTCCGCAACGAATGGCCGTATCCCTGAGTATGCTTAAGAGTTTCCGTTAGAGGTTTTTAAACTTTATATTAATATTATACTTAAATATATAAAGTTATGCGCCAAAAATGTCATTTTCGAAAGTTAAGAAATGCTTAAAACATGACAGGGAATATATCTGCCAAACCACAGTTTTTGTTGTCTGCGCTGACCCTTGTCACGAGCCACAACTCAAGGTTTGGGCCTCCTCTCGAGGGCTGCCAGGCTGCAATCAAACAACAAAAACAAGTATTAGTGAATTTAATTTATGCAAATCTTATATCACAAACATTTAAAAGCTGAAAATGAGACTACATGGACCAAACGCAGCAAACTGCCAATGTTGTTCCCGGATTGGGCTAGCTCGCGGGCCGCGTAGAATTGGGCTGAGGCGTTTGCGGACCGTCAGGGCCCGTATCTGCAGTTTAATTATTTTTTTTTATTTTCTAACTTGTTCCCCACTTATATCAAACCCAAAACCATTTTTATAAAACTAGGGACCGGTATACTGCTTTTAACAGCTGTAGAGACACTTGTAATGATCTTAGGATGATCTTAAACACTTGTCAAGATCATGTTTCATCCCAAAAACTATAAATAGGTGGGTTTTTCACCACTTCCATTTGCATCATTTCCATTCTTCCTTCTATTTTCTCAACATGGAAGTTCCTGAATTATTAAGGAGCATCCTTTGAGTTTATTTCAGTCCCTTGGACCAATTGTAAGTGTCCTTTCGTGGCTAGTAATTTTATTTGGCTCTAAAAGCCGAAAAGTCAAGCGTTTACGATAAACGCTTTGACTTTTTGTTAGACCGTAATCGGTCAAGCCATTGTTCGCAACGAACATGGCTACGTGATTAGCTGAAAATAAGACTACAGGGACCAAACGGAGCAAACTGCCAAAGTTGTTCCCGGATTGGACTCGTTCGCGGGCCGCGTAGAATTGCGCTGAGGCGTTCGCGGACCGCCAGGGCCCGTATCTGCAGTTTAATTATTTTTTTTATTTTCTTACTTGTTCCCCACTTATATCAAACCCAAAACCATTTTTATAAAACTAGGGACTGGTATACTGATTTTAACAGCTGTAGAGACACTTGTAATGATCTTAGGATGATCTTAAACACTTGTCAATATCATGTTTCATCCCAAAAACTATCAATAGGTGGGTTTTTCACCACTTCCATTTGCATCATTTCCATTCTTCCTTCTATTCTCTCAACATGGAAGTTCTTGAATTATTAAGGAGCATCCTTTGAGTTTATTTCAGTCCCTTGGACCAATTGTAAGTGTCCTTTCATGGCTAGTAATTTTATTTGGCTCTAAAAGCCGAAAAGTCAAGCGTTTACGATAAACGCTTTGACTTTTTGTTAGACCATAATCGGTCAAGCCATTGTTCGCAATGACCATGGGTACGTGATCAGCTGAAAATAAGACTACAGGGACCAAACGCAGCAAACTGCCAAAGTTGTTCCCGGATTGGGCTCGCTCGCGGGCCGCGTAGAATTGGGCTGAGGCGTTCGCGGACCGCCAGGGCCCGTATCTGCAGTTTAATTATTATTTTTTATTTTCTTACTTGTTCCCCACTTATATCAAACCCAAAACCATTTTTATAAAACTAGGGACTGGTATACTGATTTTAACAGCTGTAGAGACACTTGTAATGATCTTAGGATGATCTTAAACACTTGTCAATATCATGTTTCATCCCAAAAACTATCAATAGGTGGGTTTTTCACCACTTCCATTTGCATCATTTCCATTCTTCCTTCTATTCTCTCAACATGGAAGTTCCTGAATTATTAAGGAGCATCCTTTGAGTTTATTTCAGTCCCTTGGACCAATTGTAAGTGTCCTTTTGTGGCTAGTAATTTTATTTGTCTCTAAAAGCCGAAAAGTCAAGCGTTTACGATAAACGCTTTGACTTTTTGTTAGACCGTAATCGGTCAAGCCATTGTTCGCAACGAACATGGCTACGTGATCAGCTGAAAATAAGACTACAGGGACCAAACGCATCAAACTGCCAAAGTTGTTCCCGGATTGGGCTCGCTCGCGGGCCGCGTAGAATTGGGCTGAGGCGTTCACGGACCGCCAGGGCCCGTATCTGCAGTTTAATTATTTTTTTTTTATTTTCTTACTTGTTCCCCACTTATATCAAACCCAAAACCATTTTTATAAAACTAGGGACTGGTATACTGATTTTAACAGCTGCAGAGACACTTGTAATGATCTTAGGATGATCTTAAACACTTGTCAAGATCATGTTTCATCCCAAAAACTATAAATAGGTGGGTTTTTCACCACTTCCATTTGCATCATTTCCATTCTTCCTTCTATTCTCTCAACATGGAAGTTCCTGAATTATTAAGGAGCATCCTTTGAGTTTATTTCAGTCCCTTGGACCAATTGTAAGTGTCCTTTCGTGGCTAGTAATTTTATTCGGCTCTAAAAGCCGAAAAGTCAAGCGTTTACGATAAACGCTTTGACTTTTTGTTAGACCGTAATCGGTCAAGTCATTGTTCGCAACGAACATGGCTACGTGATTGTAATTAGATAGGTGTTAAACCCTCAAAAGGGCACCTCCTAAGAATCACGTTTGCTTGGTCAATTGACGAGTCAACGTAATATTGTTTTAAAAATCAACGGGTCAGTTTTTAAAATAATTACGATGTGAGTTTAGAAATATTCTAAAATACGTTTTATCACTTAAACAACTTGGTAATAATTATTAGAACATGTGTAAACATGTTCGGCTCGTCAATTCCAGTTTTAGGGTCGGTTCGCAACCGAAAGTCGGGAAGTTTGACTTTTGCGTTAACTTTCGATTATGAACCGAATTAGATTAGTTTGCTACTGATTTTAGGTTCCCTTACGATCGTAATATAATGTAACATAACCCTATAAGGTTATATTACACGATCATACTAGAAATCCGAGTTTTTACGCATGTTCCGTTATTATGCTTAACTTTGACCATATTTCCCTTATGGCATAAAAACGAGATTTTTGAATATGTAATCATGCAAATAGCTTTTTTTACTGATATATAAACATGTCAAAATTATTTTGACGATTTTTTCTGGTCTCAAATCAAAGTTATGCAAGATATCGTAAAATTGAACTTTTTATTAATTAAATTACGCTTTTGTGCATAAATCATGTTTAAACCCAAATTTTGGCACCAAACTCATTACCTACTGTTATGATATTATTTTTAGGGATTTTTGAAATGTTGGGTCAGATTATAAACTGAACATATCATTGAGTTCTTGTATAAATTCGATAAATGACGATAATGCCCTTTTTGTTAATAAAATGAGATTTACATATGATTAACATGCCAAACCTTTTCCTACTGATTTTATATATGTAAAATAAAATATTTTAAACATTCAAGGCTGATCAAAATCGCAGAATTTCATAAACATCGCAAATATCGTTAATTATCGACTTTTACGCTAATTAGGTGTATAGTATGGTTTAAAACCATATTTAATACCTAAGACTTGTTACCTACTGAATTTATAAATAATTTTTAATACTTTTACAGTAGGTATAAGTCATGAACTCAGACTTCCAATTTTATCCTTAAAAACATATGTGAAATGACCAAAATGCCCATACGGTGCATAGTTTGGCCCTAAATGGTAAACCACACTTATGTATGATATCCTACTGTTATAAAATTATGAAATAAATATTTTTACAGAATATTACAGACCAAAACATCAGTTTGCTTTAAAACCTCTTTTATAAATCTTAAAATGAGCAAAATACCCTTACATGGGTTAAATTGGTTTTAAATTCTTTTGGGGCATAATCGTTGATATCCTACTGATATCATAACATATTTAAAGCATAATAACTTATGGAACTTGTACATGACTTATCCGGTTACCCGTTATGCATATACGCGTTCGGTACGGTTTTTGTAACTAGTTTGCATAAATTAGCCGAAACGGGTCAAAACTTATCATTTTAACTTCAAAATCCAGAATGTATTTAGTTTACCTATTTTATACAAGTCTTCGTACTTGTTGGGTCTAAATCACATTCCAATCCGGTCATCGCTTAATCTAGCGTTTCGTGCCGTAAACCTTTCTTTAAACTAACCGGTTTAAGTTTTCAACTTAAATAAAACTCGTTAGTAATCTAATAGGTTAATATAAACTTCGTTCCAGATTAGGAGCCGCAGTAAAAGATACTTGTACTTGTTTGAGTAGATTATACGGCTGAGTATACAAAGACTTGCATTTTAAGCTCAGGTAAATACTTTTAACTTATTTTCCCTTATACGGTCTTGGGATACGGTAAAATATTACCGCTTGGTCGAGTGTAAAAACATTTTAATCGGATATGGTTAAGTTGCATAATCCCGTTTTAATCATTATTGCTTGATAACAAATAACATTGGGGGTTAACGACCGTGTCCTGGATATCCTCGACTCATTTAAAAATCGTAAATGGCCACTACTTAAGCACAGGGTGTAGGCATACACCTGTCAGTTGCGTATGTAAAAGATATACTCATTTGCTGGGGTGACCCGCCATGAGTTTATATTTGTGGTGTGTTGTTTAATCTTGTTCGGTTTTTATAGCGGCCCTAAATGTTGGACAAACATGTAAATCTGATACAAGATTATTTTTGATATAATTGTCCCAAGTTATAAAAGAATATTTGTGCCTTGTGCATTTAAATCAATTTTCATAAATGCTTTCAAAAGAGTCGGTTAATTGTATTTACCAGTGAAAACTGACGTATTTTTTCAAAAAGACTAAGTGACAGGTACTATACGAAATTGGCTGTGAGCTCTGGGCATTAAATAGAGGATCTTGCAAGTCCGTAATGCCTTATGTCTGTTGAACATGTTGTGTATTTGATTTAGATCCACCTGTGGATTTAATATTACAAGCTCGTATGTAATTATCATTTCAGTATTTTCTGACAATTGGGTTTGTGATAATATTTTATAGTCCAAGACTTCCGTTGTGCTATTCTGTGTATGTTTGACTATGACGATATCAATCTTACGTCACGATACTCCCCACCGAGCTGAGCTGTAATTATCGGGGTGTGACAGATTCCCTGATTCGTGGGACGTGGTAATCAAGGTGGAGATAAAGTTGGTGATAGAAGAGGAAACCGAAGACCGTTGGATCAAGAGGTTGACGGTCCACGTCGTTACCCGCAACAAGTTCCTAAGGGTGTAAATGACCGTTTTAGACCGGTGGTCACCGAAAATGACTCACCGATTGTTCCTCCACCCCGGGGAATTAGATCTTTTAAGTGCAAGCCAAATTACATCAACATCCTACCTCATTTCAATCGTAGGACAAATGACGAGCCATACACGCACTTGGAGGAATTTTCCGCTATTTGTAGTAGGGGGCATGACTTCCAGATTGAAGAAGTGAAGTTGAGACTATTTCAATTTTCACTAAAAGATAAGGCGAAACAATGGTTTCTCACGCTTCCGGCTAATAGCATTCGTACATGGGCCAAGATGCAATAGGTATTTCTTGACGAGTATTATTCAATGGCAAAGACCGACGATGCAAGGGATGAAATTCAGTCTTTTCGCCAACTCTCGGGAGAATTACTACATGAAGCTCTCACATGGTTCAAGGAATTGGTTCGAACCTGTCCTCACCATCAAATACCAAGGTGGGAATTGTTGGAGAAGTTTTGTGAGAGGGTTGGATGCCGATGAGCATAAATACTTGCTATCTGCAAGTAATGGCACCTTATTGAACAACCACGAAGAGGACGATTAGGAGTTCTTGGAGAAAATGAGCAAAAGTTCGAAGGCCGTTGCTTTAGCGGATCGAGCCAAAAAGCACCCAGTTTCCTGACCGCTTCCTGATCTTGATTCAAGTGCCAAGGATCGTACTGCTACTTTGGAATGGGAGTTGGCCCGTATTGTCGCAACCCCTGATCCTTATTTCCTCGGGAACGGGCGGCCGCGAGCCAGTTTCGGTGGTATCGCATGTTTAGTCAATATTGGCAGCGGAAATTACATCAGGACCGTAGTTAGAAAATATTTTATCAGAGTAAAATACCACGTTTTTAATATAAATGGGAAAAATCCCAAGTTTAAGTACACACATTTTCATAGGGATAAAACCCTATTTTATTTAATAAAACATCTATTTATTTTTAGGTAACTTTATTGCCACTTTTCCAAGCCTTCAGTGCTGTCCAGCTGGCTTCTAATTGGCTTTCACATTTTGTTACCTGAAACGCGTTTTAAAAACATTTTGTCAGTGGGAAATACTGGTGAGTGAATCCCAATTCAATCAAGTTTAAAGAAATTAAACCATTGTACAGTATTGAGGGCGATCTCACAATTATATTTGTTTCCAAGTCATACAAATTAACATCCGCGGTACTGTCAAACCCGACTTGTGGAAAAGTTACTCCTCGCAAGGCAATAACTAATTTTGTATACAAAACCCCAACATACCAACGATAATTGTATCCTTACAAATACTCAATCACTGTTTAAGATATAATTAATTGTGTGAGGTTTTGTAAAAACAATTAACAAAAAGGAGATTACTCACATTGCTGTCTTAGATTATCCTTTAGGGTTTCCTGGTGACAATCTATAATTTACACAAATGCACACGTGTTAGTATAATAACCCATTTTAACATTAGTAATACCCTCCCCGAGACGGCATTCCAACGACTACGTCGGGCAGAACCACGACAGCCGTTACGGAACCCTAGATCAATCGGGCAGCGTATCTAATACGTATCCAGGGGTTATAATACTTACAACGGAGCAGAATCTCGTTATTTAGGGGGGTGTATAATGCCCGGTTATAATTCTTACTTCTTTAGAATTGAGAGAGAATCGAAAAGAATTGAACGAGTTGGACTGAAGGCCGATGCCTTCTACTTATAGGGCTTGAAAATGAGTTCTACACGGCCCGCGTAAAGTGTAGCCAAGGGATACACGGCCCGCCAGGGACTACGTGTCCTGGTATAGGGTTGCCGAGTCAGCCCTAGACCCCACACGCGTCGGACACTTGGCGTGCTCTGGTGTGTCCTCGTATCCCGGTCTGTCGCGCCCCGCGTAACCCGAAGGCTAAATCTTCGCGGCCCGCGAGTGCCTACTAAAACTTGTTTTATTTTATTTTTATTAATATAAAAGGTATACGGGCTCGTTTATCGCATACGGGTATATTTTAGGAAGTGTAGGGGTGTTAGGGGTGTTTTAGGAGGGTTGTTATATTTTGGGTATAATCCCTGAATTTAATAAAATATATATAGTGTACTCGCATTAAGTATAGTAACCAAATTCAACTTTATCCCTACGTCACGAGACAGAACCCCAACAAATTTAGTCAGGCAGAGCCTTGTCATTTGTTACGGGGCCCTCGATCAATCAGACAGGGTATCAGTGATCAGAGGTTACCACACTTAAAACGTGGTAGGGCTTTGTAGGATTTAGGGGTGAATAACTAAAGAAAATGGGGGCAATTATAATAGTAGAGAGGGAACGAGAGAAGGAAAGAAAGGAATATGGCAGCTTGAGTGGTGAAGTGCTGATATCTATTTATACTGCATTTGGAGATTTAGTGTACACTCCAAGGAAGGCCACATACACTTATACATTTATGTCAATTGCTCAAATCTTTACACGTATACATTCATTGACTTTACAAATTTGATTTTCATGCATCTAATTTACAAATTGATTTTTTTCATGCATTTACTTTACAAATGCATTTACTTTACGTAGATACATTTAGTTTATAAAGTCATAGATTTATTTTATTATTATATTATTTAATATATATATTATAACTAAGTTTTAATGCTGCGTGCCGCGTTGCGGCGCGACAAAACTAAGGGTGAGAGGGGCACTCCTCTCTTAGAGGAGTCCCCTCTCTTACGCACGGCCAATCAGCACGCGCCACGTCAACTCCCCTCTTAACTCCCCTCACACCCTCAATTTGATGGCGGCACTCCTCTCTTGGGGGACTTGTTTTTTTATTTTTTAATTAAGCCTTGTGTACAAGTATGTAAGCCCAAGGTACATGTTGCCCAATGAAATCTTGTGCGGTGAATACAACGAGGATAAGGGAATGTTTCTAGTAAAAAAAGAAGAATGGAGCGGTGGAGTACTACAATCATTCTGATGCTTTCAAGTCTTGGACTCCAGTAGATCTTAGGGAGTTGAGTCAAGCTCCTTATCACGATCAGTGCAGAAGTCACAACTGCAAGATTGGATGGAATTCTATAACAACTTGAAGCAACAAGCTAAAGTGAACTTTAAAGATATGAAATTAGCTCAATCGTTTGTCTAGGAGCAGGAAGACATTTTGGATCCTTCCACAAACAAGCCGTTTAAGATAGTGATGTGGCCTCATACGAAGCAAACAAAGACTGTTCCATTCCTGAAGAAGCTACCAGATAATAGTTTAAAGGATTTGCAATTCTGGATGTACGATCCCGTTACTGGTCAAGCGGTGATAGCTTGTTCAACTGAAGAGTACAGAGTGGTTGATGTGAAAGATTTGATGCATTTTGGAGAGAATGACATAAAGCTACTGGGAAGAACACATATCAGGAGTGATCCACAGTATGAAGTCTGTGCTAAGATCTTTACAGCTGCAATTGCACATATTACATTGCTCAAGTTATGGTCTGGACAACGAACAAGAGTAGAAACTCAGTTGTTTAACCCAGAAGCAGCAAAAGAAGAAACGCAAGTGAAGCAAGAGCTGCCAAGACAACATAAACCTAGGGGGATATTGTAAGGGCATGTACTTGTAGGTTTACGTTTGTCTTGGGTTTACTAGTTTTAGGTTGGTTATCTATTAAATTTGGGCTTCGTTTATATGTTTAGAATGCGTATAAGGGTTCAGGCTTGGCCCATTTGTATTAGATCATCCTATAATCTATAAATAGTATGCACCTAGGTCTTGTTTTGGTTGTTTATTAGTTGTGCTTGTATTCGAACAGTGTACCAGACGATTCATAGTAATCGTGTGCACCTTTGTTAATCTAATCGACATATTTTCTTCATCTTCTACACCTTTCTTGTTATTCCACGACTTGTTTAGGTGTTTGTGATATCCGGTTGTAGTTTTCTGGATTTACAGACTATCCTCTAAAGGAATAGTATCCCTTCTCACAAAGAAGAACTGGTTCTTCCATGAGGTGTCATTTTTGGTGGTCTTAAGGAGTGGGATGGTCGGTGAGCCTTGGCTTTGATCAGGAATCGGTGGGATCCAAGAGACACAAGGCTGTAAAGGTGTGAAAGTTCAGAAAGGTTTAATTCTAGTCCTTCATCACCAATGATCTGTTCTAGAGTGTACAACACCCTCCACAGCATAGGGATTGTCTGGCTGTAGCACATATCAGTTAGAGTAAAGAATCGTTGGGTGAACTCTGGAAAAGGATAGGTGTAGCCTATTTGGAATGGTGCAGCAGGGAAGCAAACCCATACAGGGGATACATAATCACTTTTGATTGAAGAATCAAAAGGACGGAAAAATTGTTCCTGGAGGGAAACAAGTATACTTAATTTGCGCAAAATGCAACATATAAATTACATCAACAAAAGCATAAAATCGACCCTTTTTTGGTACTAATGTTGGAAAAAGCATGTTTCTTTGTTTACTTTTAATTTACAGGATCAAAAGAGCTTAAACAAATAAAATGAACAAGTTAACAGCAGAAACCAACACAAATACAAAGAAGAAGGATTGACACGACCTGCCAAACCACAAAATAATAAAAAACAGAACCTCAGGCACGTGGCCATGCCCAGTCAAGATTCTCTGCATAAAAAGACAGCAACAAAAGACAAACCTACACAGGGTTGTGCCAACCCAACATGGGCCATGGTCAACTCTAGGATTCGCAAAATCTGTGATAGTACAACAAGTACACTGACCACAGGGCCGTGCTATGACACCACGGGGCATGTTGGTACAAGACCTGACATCTGCAGTTAATGAAGGGAGAGAAAGAAAAGACCACGAGGCCGTGCCAAGTGGGCACGGGGCCGTGCTTGTGCTCTATTTTAAGCTATAAATAGAGGTGCTTGGTTCAATAGAAAGTCATCCATTAGCAAACCACTCCCCTCACACTTGCCATCAGTCCACCACCACCACTACAACACCAACACCCACCACCATCATCCCTCTTTCATCTTTTAGAGTGTGTAGTAGTCTCCGGTTCCAAGATCGATTGTAAGAGTTCTTATTAAACAAAGGCCATGCTTGGCTAATCTCTTACATCACTTGGTGAAGACAAATCTTTTATGTATTACGTTTGATTTCCAATCTTTGGCAACTTTTTAATTGGGTATGTATTAATGACTTTAATAACTAGTATTTTATATTGAAAGTGAACTTTGGTTAAACATTTCTTCATGTTTCGTTGATTCACTCATTCGTGCCTCTACGGTCTATATAAAGCACGTTAACTGTCTGGAAGGGGGTTAGAAGGGTGTTTGGGTAAAGTTCTTGCCTCGTTCAGTGTATAGACCCTTCGAGGACTTGGTTCAAGCTTATTAGGACTTCCCTTGAGGCAGATAGCATCAAATCGGGGGAAGTAAGATTGGCTTGAACCTCCTATAAATAAACTACTATTAAAACTTTATCCGGCCTTGCGGGACTATATCCCTGGTGACTCAGACCAATATGGCCGAGGGTAATGTCGCCTTCACAAGAGGGGCCTACCACTTTTTGCATTAATAACATATTTAATTATCATTCAATAATCTGACCTTGCGGGACTGTATCCCTGGTGACTCAGACCAATATGGTTGAGGGTTGCGTCGCCTTCATGATACGTGGTTGAAAACCGGTGCTCGTATATGTTTAAATTGATGTTTTTACATGATTTTCTGTTTCATTTAGCCTACTTTTGATTAGAGTTGTATTTTGCAGGTCCAACGAAGTTTAAGGAGCTATTCGGGAGCTTTACGGATGACCGGGACGAAAAACGGACCAACGGGACTCGAAACGGGTCACCGGGAGCAAGGAACGCGAAAAACAGAAAGTGGAGGTTGCAAGGACCGTCGCCGACGCCTCCCCAGGCCATTGGCGACATTGCTCAGGTCTCTCCGTCGCGCAAAAACGTCATAAACAACTGTTTAAGCCGTCAGCCGGACTTGCACGTCAGACGAGGCGTCGACGATGGTGGGCCAGGCTGTTGGCGACGGCCTCCCATTTTTCAGTCGTGTATTTTTGGGTCTTTGGTTGTTAGGAACGAATAAAAACACATTTTTGACCCACATTTCGGGAGTTACACAACATCCTTGAGTTTTGAATCATCTTTGGAGCCAAGAAACACCACCAATCAATTCTCAAATCATCCAATCATCAAATCAAAGTTATGCAAGATATCATAAAATTATGCAAGATATCGTAAAATTGAACTTTTTATTAATTGAACTTTTTATTAATTAAATTACGCTTTTGTGCATAAATTATGTTTAAACCCAAATTTTGGCACCAAACTCATTACCTACTGTTATGATATTATTTTTAGGGATTTTTGGAATGTTGGGTCAGATTATAAATTGATCATATCATTGAGTTCTTGTATAAATTCGATAAATGATGATAATGCCCTTTTTGTTAATAAAATGAGATTTACATATGATTAACATGTCAAACCTTTTCCTACTGATTTTATATATGAAAAATAAAATATTTTAAACATTCAAGGCTGATTAAAATCTCAGAATTTCATAAACATCGCAAATATCATCAATTGTCGACTTTTACGCTAATTAGGTGCATAGTATGATTTAAAACCATATTTAACACCTAAGACTTGTTACCTACTGAATTTATAAATAAATTTTAATACTTTTATAGTAGGTATAAGTCATGAACTCAGACTTCCAATTTTATCCTTAAAAACATATGTGAAATGACCAAAAGGCCCCTACGGTGCATAATTTGGCCATAAATGGTAAACCACACATATGCATGATATCCTACTATTGTAACATTATGAAATAAATATTTTTACAGAATATTATAGGTCAGAACATCATTTTGCTTTAAAACCTCTTTTATAAATCTTAAAATGACCAAAATACCCTTATAGGGCTTAAATTGGTTTTAAATTCTTTTGGGGCATAATTGTTGATATCCTACTGATATCATAACATATTTAATGCATAATAACTTATGGAACTTGTATATGACTCATCCGGTTACCCGTTATGCATATACGCGTTCGATACGGTTTATGTAACTAGTTTGCACAAATTAGCCGAAACGGGTCAAACCTTATCATTTTAACTTCAAAATCCAGAATGTATTTAGTTTACCCATTTTATACAAGTCTTCATACTTGTTGGGTCTAAATCACATTCCAATTTGGTCATCGCTTAATCTAGCGTTTCGTACCGTAAACCTTTCTTTAAACTAACCGGTTTAAGTTTACAACTTAAATAAAACCCGTTAGAAATCTAATAGGTTAATATAACCTTCGTTCCAGATTAGGAGCCCCAGTAAAAGCTACTTGTACTTGTTTGAGTAGATTATAGGGCTGAGTATACAAAAACTTGCATTTTAAGGTCAGGTAAATACTTTTAACTTATTTTCCCTCATACGGGCGTGGGATACGGTAAAAGATTACCGCTTGGTCGGGTGTAGAAACATTTTAATCGGATATGGTTAAATTGCATAATCCCGTTTTAATCAGTATTGCTTGATAATAAATAACATTGGGGGTTAACGACCGTGTCCTGGATATCCTCGGCTCATTTAAAAATCGTAAAGGGCCACGACTTAAGCACGGGGTGTAGGCATACACCTGTCAGTTGCGTATGTAAAAGATATACTCATTTGCTGGGGTGACCCGCCGTGAGTTTATATTTGTGGTGTGTTGTTTAATCTTGTTCGGTTTTTATAGCGGCCCTAAATGTTGGACAAACTTGTAAATCTGATACAAGATTATTTTTGATATAATTGTCCCAAGTTATAAAAGAATATTTGTGCCTTGTGCATTTAAATCAATTTTCATAAATGCTTTCACAAGAGTCGGTTAATTGTATTTACCAGTGTAAACTGGCGTATTTTTCAAAAAGACTAAGTGACAGGTACTATACGAAATTGGCTGGGAGCTCTGGGCGTTAAGTAGAGGATCTTGCAAGTCCGTAATGCCTTATGTCTGTTGAACATGTTGTGTATTTGATTTAGATCCGCCTGTGGATTTAATATTACAAGCTCGTATGTAATTATCATTTCAGTATTTTCTGACAATTGGGTTTGTAATAATATTTTATATTCCAAGACTTCCGCTGTGCTATTCTGTGTATGTTTTACAATGACGATATCAATCTTACGTCACGATACTCCCCACCGGGCTGAGCTGTAATTATCGGGGTGTGACAGGTTGGTATCAGAGCGAACGTTTGAGTGAATTAAACACTTGCCTTTAGTGTTTAATCTCAAATGACACAGTAGCATATTCCTTAGACCTTCCGAGTCTAGACTTAACGTAGAAATGCTCTCATCCTTATTAAGTAAACATTATTTTCGATTTTATGTGTTTTGAATATGTCGTCAGGGAAAGAAGCCGTTGATGGAAATTCTCCACATCCGAAGCCTAGAAATGTCAAGCTTCGTACCACGGCTAGGATAAGCGTGCAACCAGTTGGAGGAAAGACCTTTATGGACCTATTCCCAAAATCAAACCTATTTAAACTCTTAACCAGACTTCGGAGTCCATACCAGAAGGTCCCTGAGGCTCCCATATTGAAGATGATACATGTGGATGCTATTAATCCCTATTTCCTATCTCCGAGTTTTGGAATCCCAGACTTGGACTATACCAGTCAAAACCCAATCCGTGATCCATGTCGTTTCTTTAACCATTGAATCCTTGGATTCTACTTCGGCAACAGATCCTGAATTGAATTGTTTACTTTATTTACTAAGATCTTCAGTGTCGCTACCGCATACGATATATAAAGAAGAGAAAAAATCAGAATAAAGCAAGGAAGACATTAAAAAAACTCTTCTTCCATTATGTTTCATTTTTCCCTTTAAGTCCATGTAAGGGCATTTGATTATTAAAGTCCTTTGTGGACGTATTATTCCATCATAGTCCTTGTGGACCTACCTCTCCTGATAAGATTCTGTATATACGTTTATCTATATTAGTCCCTTCGAGGACATTATATTTCAATAAAAGTCCCTTCGTGGGCATCATACTTCAAAATAGTCCTTTCATGGACTTTATACTCCATTATAGTCCCTACATGGACATATTATTTCATTAAAATCTTTTGTAGATATATTATTTCATTAAGTCCCCTGGCGAAAGTAATAATTCATCATAATCTTTCTGAGGACATATTGTTTCGCTATAGTCCCAGTATTGACATATCTTATAGTCCCTATATGGACTTATATTTTCCTTTCAGTCCCCGCGTGGACTAGTATCGCTTCAAAGTCCCTATAAGGACCTATTTTTCCTGTATAGTCCCTGTGTGGACGTTTGTTTCTTATATTTTCCTATTGAGCATATTCTTTCGATTTGAGTCCCTGTGAGGACCTCTGTTCAGTAAAGCCCCTTTTGTGCGCATGCTGTACCAATATAGTCTTTTATGGACGTGTTATTTCATTAAAACCCCTTGGGGGATATGCTATTACGAAACAGTCCTTTTATGGACACGAGATTTCATTATAATCCCTTAGTGGACATGTTACTTCATTATAAAACCCTTCGTAGGTATGACATTTTATTAGTCCCTTTGTGGGCAAATTGTTTCAATATAATCCCTATATAAACTTATAATATCTGATAGTCCTTATACGGACTTATAATTTCCTTTTAAGTCCTATGTGGAAAAATAAGATGCTAAAAGTCCTGATTAAGACACTATTGTAAATTTCCTAATAATTTATGGGAATCTTTGAAAATTTCAAGTAGGTATTCATTTCGTCCTTTATCAAACAATAGTATCAATTTTATTCGAACTTTATCGATCTGCTAAATAATTTCAAAAGATCTTCTTAATGGTATAACCTAGCCAATATGTCAATACAGACATGCTATGATGGTAAAACCCTCTTAAGACAATTAATCCTTGTTAACATCTAAGAACATGTTAACACTCCTCGCAGTGTGACTTGAGAAACCACACCAGCCGTCAAGGTATTTGGACTATGTCCAAACCTTAAAGCCTATATGATCGAATTAGATCATGGCAAGTATCATCAAAATGATGATCAAAATATAAACATCCGTTAGTGATGAAGTGCCTATAGGCAAAACTTGTTGTCTAATAAGACAACGACAATTGCGGTCTACGACCCCCTGTCTAAAAAAAATGTTGGACTATGTCCAAGCCTCATAGTTTAAAAGATCAATATGATCATGACTAATATCATCTAATAGGATGATCACACTATTAACATCCGTTTGTGATGAAGTGCCTACGGGCTAAACTTGTTGTCCAATAAGACAACGACAGTTGTGGTCTATGACCCTCTGTCTAAAAATGCTGGACTATGTCTAAGCCTTATAGTCTATAAGATCGATAAGATCATGACTAATATCCTCAATTACGATAATTATATATATATATATATATGCATAAACATCCATTAGTGATGTCCATTGATTGGCCTATGTGGCAAAATAAATTGTCTTTCAAAGCAATGACAGAAGTAGTCTATGACTCTCTACCCAAAGGTGAAGAACTATATTCAAACCTTATAGTCTCTGATCAAATAATATTGGGACTTATATTAAAATGTCCTCCATTGACAGGCCTTTTTTGCCATACTTATATGTCCTTTGCGACAAGGCCTTCGTGCCATATGATTATTAATGTCCTTTGTGACAAATCTATGTACTACATATATATGTCCTTCATGACAAACACATGTTTCATATTTTAGAAGTCCTTGTGGCAAGCCTTCGAGCTATCTAAAATCGTCAATATGACAAAGACAGTTGTGATAATTTTGATCCCCTATCAAAAAGGTAATGGACTCGGTCCAAACCTTAAATGACCGTTGATGGTCCTTTTGTGACCTAGGCTAAATGTAATTAATATACATTCAAATAACATTCATTAAGAATGTTCATAACCTATTAGTCTACATGGTTTAATGATACCATGGTTAATGTATGTTAGGTCGTCAGGATGATGACAGGCTATTGTAATGCAACTAAGCAATTGTTTAAATTAATGTTTAGTACCAAGCTTCGAGTATGGCAAACTCGGATCAGACAAACAACAGTCGCGATACTAATGATGTGACAAATGCTAATGATGCAACAAATGTGAACCTCAATGTTAATGGAGTTAACCTCCAAGCTGTTGTTGACGCAGCTGTTGGAAAAGCTATGAGAAAGGTCATGAAAAAGTTCAAAAAGCCGAATGCTACTTGCTCTAACTCACATTCCTCTGCTCATTAGAAGAGCTTTGTTCATACTTCGAATGCGAAGTATAAACCAAATAAGATGCTATATAAGTAAGGAGCCCCGTTCCCCTAAAGGATGTACTTAAAAGTACTTTGTCTCTTGCAAGCTAAGAGACTTCAATGGCGAAAAAAGGAGCCATTGATTGCATAAAATAGATGGATGAAATGGAAACCATTGTGTATATCAGCATTTGTGCTGAGAAAGACATTGTGAGGTAAGTATCACAGTCATTCAAGGGCGATGCCCTTAGTTGGTGGAAGACATTAATAAAATCACGGGAAAGATACTCTTATACTATGGGATGATCCAAGTTTATGGACCTTATCAGAAAAACCTATTGTCCGCGACACGAAATTGAAAAGGCGGAATCATAATTTTCTGACTTTCACCATAAAAGTTCTAGACTGTCGACAGTGTGTTACATACTTTAATTCATCGTCTGGGAAAGTGCCCTATTCGGTTAACCCAGAATCTAAGCGTAATGCACTATATATTGGTGGTTTAGCATCGGAAATAAAAAGGGCATATAAAGGCTTCAAAGCCTGCTTCTTATAAATCCACTATGGATCTATCTCAGCCACTCACATTAGATGAGTTAGGAAGTGAATCAGTCAAACTGAGACTGCAGGAAAAAGGAAAAAGGGAGAAGGAAAACTCCCAGAAATCTAAGAAGAATGACAAGTCAGGATTAAATAGAACCAACAAAAGTCCAATAAGAAGCCTGTATGCAAGACTTGCAACAAAAGGCACTGGGACAGTGTTTAACAGACTAAAGGTCAAAGCTGTGTGACATTTGTAGTTCCCTGAATGTAGAAAAATAAGAATGCAGTCTGTTTCGGCTGTGGCGTTAAGGGCCACATCAGAACTAACTGCCCTAAAATTATCAAAGATGGTATAGCTAAGTATAGAGAGACTAAGAATGGAGGCGCCTAAACCCTCCTGATGAATGCCAAAGGCAGTTAGTATCAATAATGACGCCAGGTACATCCCTTATCGTGAATCAATGATATTAGTGCTAAGAATTCTGTTTTAATTCAGGTACTACTAAGTCTTTCATAGATCATAAGCATAGCAAACTTTTAGAATTTTCCCATAAGAACTCCAGATATTAAGTGTAAGGTAAAACTTACCGACGAAAATCATAGGAACCATTCCTTCTATTCTTGTCGGAAAATCTTCATTCATAAAATCTAAAATATTCTTTCTTCAGATAGAGTGCGACAATATATGTTATTTTATTTTATTATCTCATTGATTTCTATCAACTGTGAATGCCAGACTGTATGATAAAAGCACCATATGAGGATTGGTGTATCTTAGTGTGTTCCATAGATTGCTTTCATGCTTGATCAGTATGGAGGTTTAATGCATGGAGACCTTGTATAGATGAAATATCAAAACGTCCGTTTGATGGATGAGACTTTGGGAAGTCCAATTACCAGGATCTGAAAGTTGCCTTGGAAACAACGAGTGAATAGATTCATGATCATCTGTAAGTTGCCAGTATTCGGCAGAAAAATCAAGGATTAATGAAAGTAGCAACCCTCCTAAGTTCTTATGAAGGAATAAGGTTCAACAAAGATATCACCCTGGAAGGGTGTGCCAATTTATTAATTATCAGGCTACCTGAGCTCTGAATATATTGAATCATTCGAAGGAATCAAATGTATCAGGATCAAATAGCTTATAAGCTAAAACCTATTTAAGAAGTTTGGCGGAGCTCGCAATGCATTATACACTAATGATTTAAGGATGTGATTCACCAATAAGTCAAGAAGCATTATCACATAATAATATACAGATTTAAGATATGATGAGCAACCTACGTCGATTAAGGATCGACAGGCAAAGAAGCTCCAAAAGGATACATGTACCCATTATAAAGGTCAATTTGGGAGCTTGAAAAAGCTCCAGATATGCTATTGAGGTTAAGTCCATTAGGCAACGAAAAGTACTTCCATAATTTTAGTAAATCTCGAGGTCGAGATTTATTTTAAGGGGGTGAGGATGTAACACCTTGAAAATTTACGTCCAATAATGTATTGACACGTGTCATAAGCTTAAAACGTGTAAAGGATTTAGTTTGAAGGACTAAAGTTGACAAATAAAGAAAATATGTGAATAAAAGGGTTCAAAATGTCAACAATGGATAAATATACTTTACAATAGCCCTACAAGATGTCTATACCTTCAAATGAATAAATCATAGATCATACAAAACTAAATACGAAAGAAAGTGAGAGATTTCAAACTACAGGGGTTAAATGTGTCAACATGTTTAAAGTATACCTCTGAATGACCTTTTAGCAAACCCGAAGCTTTGTAACGGTAAATTATGCTCACTAGAATGTGTGATAAAAATTTCATAAAGTTTCGTTATCGTATGAGAAAGTTATGACCAAATTCATATACGAGGGGTTAAAAGCGTCAACGTAGGAAATTATGGCTTTTCGGGTGATTACAAAGTTAACCAAGGACTTAACAAAGTTTGTATAAGTCTTGGAACCCTCAAAAGTAAATTTAGAAGGCTTATAATGCAAGAAATAATGTGAATACGACGTTTGGAAGGTCCAGGGGCCAAACTGTAAACATTTGAAAGTTGTGTTGTGCTGGCATGTTCCTTGCGCACCTCAACACTGTGGACGTTGTGGTGCGCAAGCAGGTCCCAGATGCAAAATTCATGACAGCTGCCTGTCCAAACGGTTACACCGCCTTATATGGGTGATTTTCGAATTCAGGGGCTCTTATATCTGGTTTTTAGCATCCTAGGCCACCTGGGATGATCTTATAACATCACTAGAGTTAGTTGGCATCATCCTAGAAGATCAAAGTTAGTATATAAGGGACTTGAAGTGTAGCAATTTTGCTCTTCCATTTGCAACTCTTTTTCTGGAGCTCTCTGGTCAACAAGCCATCTTCCTAGTGATCACTAATCATAATTAGGACTCTTGTAAGTATATTTAACCTTTCTAAATTCGTTTTAGCTTAGTTAATTAGCTAAAAGTCAAACCATCGTAATTAAGGTTTGACTTCGTGATTAATTAAAATGTGCTCAGTCTAATTACGAATTAAAAATACCTATAAGTAGGTAATTATGTGGGTGATAAACCCTTAAAAGGATACTTTCAGATTCCCACTCTTACTAAGTTAATTGTCGAGTCAAAGCTTACTTTAAAAAGTCAACAGAATGTTTATTTTCAAATGAAAGCATAATTAGCAATATAGGATACTTGCAACCTGTTTGATCATTAATATAACTTGGTAATTAATGTAAGAACATGTCCCAACATGTTCAACTCGACAATTTTCAGTTTAGGTTCGGTTTGGAACCGAAAGTCACACAGTTTGACTTTTTCTTTGACTTCCAGTTCTGACCCGTTTAAGCATTGTTTAGAAATGCCTTAGAGCCTTAATTGAACCAGGTTTCATATTAATGTAACCCCCTGAGGTCACATAACTTGGTTCATTAGTTATCCGATTCATATGCATGTTTCCGATTAATGCTTAAATGTTGACTTTTATGCCCTTTTGACTATAAAACGTGATTTTTGAAAAACTAAAAGAGTAGAAACCTTAGTTACTGATTTATAAACTTGCACCTAAAATTTGACATCAGTTTGAGGTCTAGATTAAGAGTTATGCTCATTAGCGTAAATTGAAAGCCTTATGCTATTTAAACGGCGTAATTAGCGTATAGCCTATCTAAACCCACTTTTTGATATCAAACTTTTTACCCACTGATGTAATATAATATTTTGAGATTTTTGGAGATTTTTATTTAATTTTTTGCTGAGCATAACATAGGTCTCTAAGTTTGATTCGGGTTATGACGATTCTGCCCTTTTAAGCCATAAAATGAGTTTTACAAATCCTTTTGACCCCAAACCTTTTTCTACTGATTTCATTTGATAAATAAAATATTTTGAGCCTCCTGGAAGTATAAAATTATCAGCTTTCCCTTAAAAACCCGGAAATGGCTCCAAATCGCCTTTTTAAGCGTTTTTAACGCATAGTATGCGCTAAAACCATACTAGACACATAAGGTTTATACCTACTGATATTTTTAGTATATTTTTATATATTAATAGTAAGTAAAAGTTTTTAAACTCAGGTTTCCAGTTTTGACCTTTTAAGCCTAAGTGAAATTACCAAAATACCCCTAAGGTGCATAGTTTGGTTTTAAGTGATAAATTTCACATTTGGGTCATAACCTACTGTTATAACTTGTTAAATTAAGTGTGTTTACTGAATAAATCAGACCTGTAACTCAGATTACTAAATAAACTCTTCTATAGTCTTTTAAATGACCAAAATGCCCTTATAAGGCATAAATTGAGTTTAAATTCGTTTGGGGCATAATAGAAGATACATTACTGATGTCACAACATATTTAAAGCATTTTAACTTAGGAAACTTGCATATGACTCATTTGGTTACTTGTTACGCACTTTTCGCGTTCGGATCGGCGTATGTAACTAGTTTGCATATATTAGCCGAAACGGGTCAAACCATATCGTTTTTGTCTCAAAATCTAGAATGTGTTTAGTTTACCCTTGTTACACAAGTATACAAGCTTGTCGGGTCTAAACCACATTCTAATCCGGTTCTCGCTTAATCATGCGTTTTGAACCGTATTCTCCTTTAAAACTAACTGATCTAAGCTTAGGCTTAATTAAAGACCCGTTAGGAATCTAATAGGTTATAAAACCTTCATTCCAGATTTAGGAGCCCAGTAAAAGCTATCTGTACTTGCTTGATGGTATACGGCTGGGATTGAATTTATATTTAGCTCAGGTAAATACTTTTAACTTATTTTCCCTTATACGGGCTTGGGGTACGGTATATAAAATACCGCTTGGTCCGGCATTGAATCTTTAATCGAATAGAGGTGAAATCATTGAGATGCTACGTTTTGAAATGTTTTGTTTGCTTAAAGCCTTTGGGGGGTTAATGACCATGTCCCGGATATCCTTGGCATCATCTTACGAGATGGCCACGACCTGAGCACGGGGTGTAGGCGTACACCTTTCAGTGCATAACTCAATAATGTGGTGTGTCTATTGATCTTTAACCCGGTCTGCGGATCGGGCTACTGAATGCATAAGGAACATGTAATTCGTTTACAAGTATTATATTCAAATAATTATCCCAAGTTATAAAGAGTTTTGTGCCACGTGCATCCAAATCAATTTTATTAAACTTTTCAAAATGAGTCAGTTAAATTGTATTTACCAGTGTAAACTGACGTATTTTCCAAAAAGGTTAAGTGCAGGTACTAATCGGAATAGGATGGCTACTCCTAGCATCAATAAAGAGTCTCACAAGCTTAGATGCCTAAAGTCTGTTGAAGAAATGTTTCATTTTATTTTTGATCCGCCTGTGGATCCTTTACATTCCGTTTGTAATACTTGATATTACTTTATATCGGTTTGTAATATATTTATCTTTTGCTTCCGCTGTGCATTTAAATATTGTGTTGTTTGACTATGATGATATCAACTACGTCACTATACTCCCCACCGGGCCCACCGGTGACACGTGGAAAATAGGGGTGTGACAGGTTGATATCAGAGCCAACATTGAGTGAATTAAACACTAGCTTTTTGTGTTTAATCTCAGTGACACAGTAGCACATTCCTTAACCTTCTGAGTCTAGACTTAACATAGGAATACTCTCGTCCCTATTCGGAGGATTATTACCTTCAATTATATTTTAATATGTCGCCAAGCAAGAAGCTGTAATGGAAATTCTCCCCATTTGAAGCCTAGGAAAGGCCGAGCTTTGTATTGCGACTAGGATTAATGTACAACCAAGGAGAAGACATTCAGAACTAAAATGAAGAAGAAACTCCTTTTGCTGAAGTTCGTTTCCTTAGTAAGTCCTTATAAGGGCATACTTATCCTTCAGTCCCTTCATGGACAACATCATTTCATTCAAGTCCCGCTTAGGGCAATTCTATACCTCTTTTAAAACCATTGGGATGTTTTATCTAAATTTCATTTATATCATCATATATGAATATAATATATGAAATAAATTAAAATAACATTTATGTTATAAGATCTACCATTATAATAAAATGGCAAAATCTAAAAAGGACAAGACCTAGCCTCGTGTCATTATTGAGACCCGGTCAAGATGGCAGTTCCTCAATTTAGGTTCAGATCCTTATTAACATCCTGAGTTAGGATTATTCTGCGTTAATTATTAAAAAGGAATCTTAAAGGTAAACCTAGCCTATATGACGAGGCCAAGATGGTAGGACCTATTCAAGAGATTCACATCCTTGTTAACATCTGTAACATATTAACTTTTCTGGCAGACGTGGTTCGATAAAGTCACATAAATCATCCTTATACTGGATTCTCCCGAAATCCTTTCTTATTTTGTGAATTAAACATCCATTAGGGATATAATGCCTACGGGCTATAATTAACGTCCTCTGAGACTAAAGACAGTCGTAGCCTACAACTCCCTGTCAAGAAAAGGCGTGAACACGTTCAAGCCTAAATACTTTGATTCTACAAAATCATGGTTTATAATTTAAAGTTGCCCTTGTGACTTGACTTTTTGTGCTATAGTTATATTTTAATTAAATCCGGGATAATTATGATAAAAATCCTGAATAAAAATAAATATCATTCCTTTCCTGCCAGTATAAATATTAAAAGAGAATCTTAAAAGGTTTGACCTAGCTTGAAATTGAAGATCTAGCTAAGATGGTAAAACCTGTTTAAAAGAGATTCAGATCCTTATTAACACTTGAAAACGTGTTAACACTCCCGACAACAGTGATGCGATAAAATCACGCTTGTCATCTTTATATTAGGAACTTCCAAACCCCTTATTTAGCCTAAATAATCAATAGGAATCATGGCTAATAAACGTCGAACATGATGTACACATCTAAACATCCACCTGGGATGTATACCTACGGGCAAAGATGTATACATGAAAAAGATAGTTTTATTTCATAACTTCTTGTCAAGACAATGAACTATGAAATTTTCCGATCCAGAGGAATCATCGATTATGTTTTAAAGTTTCCCTAGTGACAAGGCATATGTGCCATCAAAAAGTCCTTTGGAACAAGCCCTTGTGCTATATAAAATGTCGATACGACATTGACAGTCGTGACTTGTGTCCCCTGTCTAATAAATATGAAGGATTATATTCCGTTTAAGCGCCAAGATGGATTACTTAAAAACCTAGGCAAAACATAATCAAATAAATTAAATACTATCTATTGGCCCATATGGTTTATTCGCACCATGGCTACTTAATTATCAAGTTCGACAATTCGCTATATAATTAAACCAATTTATTACTACTTGGTTTGTAGCCTTCAAAGCTTCACCATGGCTGACCCCTCTGAAGCTCACAATCGTCTAGTTGATCAGAATGATGATGCAAGACTGAACTTAACAAGCACCGAGTTACAGGCTATGATAGATACAGCCGTAAACAACGCTGTGGACCGTGTGTTGAAGGATCATAAGCGAAAGTGCGATGATACCCCGAATAAATGTTGTAAAAAGGGTAAGACTGGTTCAAGCTATAACCAGCCCAAGCCAAAGGTTGGCAAAACCCGAATGTAAAACCTGCGGGAAGAAGCACTTCGGAAAATGTTTCTATGATCAAACCAGGGGATGTGTCATCTGTAAAAAGATGGATCATAAGACCCATGAATGCAAGGACTTGAAGGTCAACCAGCAGTCAGGTGAAAAGACCAGATGCAAAACCTGTAGGAAATACCACCTCGGGAAATGTAGATATGAATCTCAGCCTCTACCCTGTGGAATCTGCAAGTCCAAGGAGCATAAGACCTTGGATTGCAAGAGATTGGGGGACGCAACCTGCTATGGTTGCAATGAAAAAGGGCACATTAAGACCAACTGCCCTAAATACGCTAAAAAGCTTGAGGAAGTTGAGAAGACTAAAGCTGGAAGCTCTCAGATGAATGCTCAAAAGGCTATTCAGGATGACAATGTCACAACAGGTACTTTCTTTATTAATAACGCTCATGCTAGAGTATTATTTTATTCAGGTTCAGATAAGTCTTTCATAGACAATAGATTTTGTAAATCATTAAATCTGCCTGTTAAAACTCTAAGCGTTAAGTAGAATTGACCAATAGTACCTCAGAGACTGCTCCAGCAATATTAGATGGATGTTTATATCCATTAGGAATCATTCTTTTCTGACGTCCTTGTTTCCATTAAAATAATAAGGGACTCGACATAGTGATAGGAATGAATTGGTCGTCCAAGAAGTCAAGCCTATATTGAGAATGATAAGAAGCAAGTAGTTATCAAGACTCCTTATGGGGAGCCTTTGACAATTCAAGAAAACACTAGGTATGGGTTACCTAAGCACTTGTTGAAATTGGTATTTAACAACAAAACTTCGAGTATGGAAAACTCAGAAGAAACAAACAACAGTCGTGATGCTAGAAACGCGACAAATATTAATGGTGCATCAAGTGTGAACCTCAATATTAATGGAATTAATCTCCAAAACTGAAGTTAACGCAGTTGTTAGAAAGGTTATGAGAAAAGACATGAGAAGATTCAAGAAGCCAAATGTTGTTTGCTCTAAAACACATGTCGCTACTCATGATAAGAGCTTTATTCATACTCCACATGCGAAGAATAACCCAAATAAAATCATATGTGGCAAGGAGCCCATTCTTTTTAGGTTTTACTTAAAAGTACTTCGTCTCTTGGAAGTCAAGAGACTTCAATAGTAAAAAGGGACCCTCGATTGCAGGAAATTGTTAAATGAAGTAGAAACCATTAGGTATGTCAGCAGTTATGCTGGAAAGGACACGGTGAGGTATGCGTCACAGTCATTTGATGGCAATACCATTGATTAGTAAGGACATTAATGGAGTCCACAAGAAAGATCCTCTTATACATTATGGGATGGTCCAAGTTTTGAGGACCTTATTAGAAAACCTATTAGCCGCTTCACGAAATGGAAAAAGATGGAATAAGAATTCTCCGACTCCTCCCATAAGAGTTATAAACTATCGGCAGTGTGTTGCAAACCTTGGCTCATTGATTGAAATAGTGCCTTATTCGGTTAACCTAGAATTTAAGCATAATGCACTATATAAATGCTATGATTTAGCATCGGCAATAAGAGGGCACATTAAGGTTTCAAAGCCTGCTCATTATAAAACCATTATGGATCTACCTCAGCTACTCACGTTATATAGATTAAGAAATAACCAGTCAAAGCTGAGACTACCCTAAAATTTTGTCAAAGATTTTGCAGCTAAGTTTAAAAGGATTAAGAATGGAGGCGTTTAACCCTCCTGATGAAGGATTAGAGGCAGCTCACATTAATGACACCAGATAAATCCCTAATTGTGATTTTATTGCTAAGAGTTACGTTTGGGTTCAGGTGCTGCTAAGTCTCTCATAAGAGCATAAGCTTAGCAAACTTTTACAAATTTTTCTGAAAGAACCCAGATATTAAGTGTAAGGTGAAACTTACAGGCGAAATCATAAGAACCATTTCTTCTGTTCCTATCAGAAGCCTTCAATCATAGAGTTTTATAAGTATCCTCTCTCTAGAGGAAGTGCGTCAGCATATATGGTTGATATCTCCTTAATCTCTATCGATTACGAATACCAGATGGTATGATAAAAGCGCCATATGAGGATAGGTGTATCTTAATATGTTCCATAGATTGCTTCCATGCCTGATCAGTATGGAGGTTTAATGCATGGGACCACAAAGATATTCCGATGGTCATATGGTACTAAAGTCAACCAATGGTATTCAAAGAAGATATCCAGAATAGAATTGTCCAAGTAAATGTCTTCGATTAAGGAATTCATGGACTCGTAACATAAATGTGTCACTTATCTGACACAGAATATGATTGATGAACTGAAGCCCGAGATTTGGAAAATCTCTGTAACCTCCTTGTGTTTTGATCACCTTCTCCTAAGATTACCCTGTTTACCGCCTGAGAGGCAAATAGAGTTAAGATTTATAACCTATTTAGGGCTATATTATTAAGAAATCTCCAAGACGGCTAGTATCATCATTGGAGGAATCAAAACCCTGATTAACTAAGTTTTGAAATAGAGGTTCATATAGCCTAACTAAATATTCTGAGAATTCGGTTTTGTTAATTAAGAAAGACGGTTCATTCTGCTTATGCATTGATTACCGCAACCCTAATTAGGCAACAATTAAGAATTGCCATCAGCTGCCCAGGATCGTCGATTTGTTCGACTAACGGCAAGGATTAGCTATTCCTTAAGATTAGTTTTAATCAATGGTTGGAATAACCATCTCACCTTAAATTAAGCTTTTCTATTATAGTTGTCATGTAAGCATCAAGGCTACTTCTTTGGAGACCTTGTATAGATGAAATATCAAAACGTCCGTTTGATGGATGAGACTTTGGGAAGTCCAATTACCAGGATCTGAAAGTTGCCTTGGAAACAACGAGTGAATAGATTCATGATCATCTGTAAGTTGCCAGTATTCGGCAGAAAAATCAAGGATTAATGAAAGTAGCAACCCTCCTAAGTTCTTATGAAGGAATAAGGTTCAACAAAGATATCACCCTGGAAGGGTGTGCCAATTTATTAATTATCAGGCTAGCTGAGCTCTGAATATATTGAATCATTCGAAGGAATCGAATGTATCAGGATCAAATAGCTTATAAGCTAAAACCTATTTAAGAAGTTTGGCGGAGCTCGCAATGCATTATACACTAATGATTTAAGGATGTGATTCACCAATAAGTCGAGAAGCATTATCACATAATAATATACAGATTTAAGATATGATGAGCAACCTACGTCGATTAAGGATCGACAGGCAAAGAAGCTCCAAAAGGATACATGTACCCATTATAAAGGTCAATTTGGGAGCTTGAAAAAGCTCCAGATATGCTATTGAGGTTAAGTCCATTAGGCAACGAAAAGTACTTCCATAATTTTAGCAAATCTCGAGGTCGAGATTTATTTTAAGGGGGTGAGGATGTAACACCTCGAAAATTTACGTCCAATAATGTATTGACACGTGTCATAAGCTTAAAACGTGTAAAGGATTTAGTTTGAAGGACTAAAGTTGACAAATAAAGAAAACTATGTGAATAAAAGGATTCAAAATGTCAACAATGGATAAATATACTTTACAATAGCCCTACAAGATGTCTATACCTTCAAATGAATAAATCATGGATCATACAAAACTAAATATGAAAGAAAGTGAGAGATTTCAAACTACAAGGGTTAAATGTGTCAACATGTTTAAAGTATACCTCTGAATGACCTTTTAGCAAACCCGAAGCTTTGTAACGGTAAATTATGCTCACTAGAATGTGTGATAAAAATTTCATAAAGGTTCGTTATCGTATGAGAAAGTTATGACCAAATTCATATACGAGGGGTTAAAAGCGTCAACGTAGGAAATTATGGCTTTTCGGGTGATTACAAAGTTAACCAAGGACTTAACAAAGTTTGTATAAGTCTTGGAACCCTCAAAAGTAAATTTAGAAGGCTTATAATGCAAAAAATAATGTGAAAACGACGTTTGGAAGGTCCAGGGGCCAAACTGTAAACATTTGAAAGTTGTGTTGTGCTGGCATGTTCCTTGCACACCTCAACACTGTGGACGTTGCGGTGCGCAAGCAGGTCCCAGATGCAAAATTCATGACAGCTGCCTGTCCAAACGGTTACACCGCCTTATATGGGTGGTTTTCGAATTCAGGGGCTCCTATATCTGGTTTTTAGCATCCTAGGCCACCTGGGATGATCTTATAACATCACTAGAGTTAGTTGGCATCATCCTAGAAGATCAAAATTAGTATATAAGGGACTTGAAGTGTAGCAATTTTGCTCTTCCATTTGCAACTCTTTTTCTGGAGCTCTCTGGTCAACAAGCCATCTTCCTAGTGATCACTAATCATAATTAGGACTCTTGTAAGTATATTTAACCTTTCTAAATTCGTTTTAGCTTAGTTAATTAGCTAAAAGTCAAACCATCGTAATTAAGGTTTGACTTCGTGATTAATTAAAATGTGCTCAGTCTAATTACGAATTAAAAATACCTATAAGTAGGTAATTATGTGGGTGATAAACCCTTAAAAGGATACTTTTAGATTCCCACTCTAACTATGTTAATTGTCGAGTCAAAGCTTACTTTTAAAAAGTCAACAGAATGTTTATTTTCAAATTAAAGCATAATTTGCAATGTAGGATACTTGCAACCTGTTTGATCATTAATATAACTTGGTAATTAATGTAAGAACATGTCCCAACATGTTCAACTCGACAATTTTCAGTTTAGGTTCGGTTTGGAACCGAAAGTCACATAGTTTGACTTTTGCTTTGACTTTCAGTTCTGACCCATTTAAGCATTGTTTAGAAATGCCTTAGAGCCTTAATTGAACCAGGTTTCATATTAATGTAACCCCCTGAGGTCACATAACTTGGTTCATTAGTTATCCGATTCATATGCATGTTTCCGATTAATGCTTAAATGTTGACTATTATGCCCTTTTGACTATAAAACGTGATTTTTGAAAAAGTAAAAGAGTGGAAACCTTAGTTACTGATTTATAAACTTGCACCTAAAATTTGACATCAGTTTGAGGTCTAGATTAAGAGTTATGCTCATTAGCGTAAATTGAAAGCCTTATGCTATTTAAACGGCGTAATTAGCGTATAGCCTATCTAAACCCACTTTTTGATATCAAACTTTTTACCCACTGATGTAATATAATATTTTGGGATTTTTGAAGATTTTTATTTAATTTTTGGCTGAGCATAACATAGGTCTCTAAGTTTGATTCGGGTTATGACGATTCTGCCCTTTTAAGCCATAAAATGAGTTTTACAAATCCTTTTGACCCCAAACCTTTTTCTACTGATTTCATTTGATAAATAAAATATTTTGAGCCTTCTGGAAGTATAAAATTATCAGCTTTCCCTTGAAAACCCGGAAATGGCTCCAAATCGCCTTTTTAAGCGTTTTTAACGCATAGTATGCGCTAAAACCATACTAGACACATAAGGTTTATACCTACTGATATTTTTAGTATATTTTTATATATTAACAGTAAGTAAAAGTTTTTAAACTCAGGTTTCCAGTTTTGATCTTTTAAGCCTAAGTGAAATTACCAAAATACCCCTAAGGTGCATAGTTTGGTTTTAAGTGATAAATTTCACATTTGGGTCATAACCTACTGTTATAACTTGTTAAATTAAGTGTTTTTACTGAATAAATCAGACCTGTAACTCAGATTACTAAATAAACTCTTCTATAGTCTTTTAAATGACCAAAATGCCCTTATAAGGCATAAATTGAGTTTAAATTCGTTTGGGGCATAATAGAAGATACATTACTGATGTCACAACATATTTAAAGCATTTTAACATAGGAAACTTGCATATGACTCATTTGGTTACTCGTTACGCACTTTTCGCGTTCGGATCGGCGTATGTAACTAGTTTGCATATATTAGCCGAAACGGGTCAAACCATATCGTTTTTGTCTCAAAATCCAGAATGTGTTTAGTTTGCCCTTGTTACACAAGTATACAAGCTTGTCGGGTCTAAAACACATTCTAATCCGGTTCTCACTTAATCATGCGTTTTGAACCGTATTCTCCTTTAAAACTAACCGGTCTAAGCTTAGGCTTAATTAAAGACCCGTTAGGAATCTAATAGGTTATAAAACCTTCGTTCCAGATTTAGGAGCCCAGTAAAAGCTATCTGTACTTGCTTGATGGTATACGGCTGCGATTGAATTTATATTTAGCTCAGGTAAATACTTTTAACTTATTTTCCCTTATACGGGCTTGGGGTACGGTATATAAAATACCGCTTGGTCCGGCATTGAATCTTTAATCAAATAGTGGTTAAATCATTGAGATGCTACGTTTTGAAATGTTTTGTTTGCTTAAAGCCTTTGGGGGGTTAATGACCATGTCCCGGATATCCTTGGCATCATCTTACGAGATGGCCACGACCTGAGCACGGGGTGTAGGCGTACACCTTTCAGTGCATAACTCAATAATGTGGTGTGTCTATTGATCTTTAACCCGGTCTACGGATCGGGCTACTGAACGCATAAGGAACATGTAATTCGTTTACAAGTATTATATTCAAATAATTATCCCAAGTTATAAAGAGTTTTGTGCCACGTGCATCCAAATCAATTTTATTAAACTTTTCAAAATGAGTCAGTTAAATTGTATTTACCAGTGTAAACTGACGTATTTTCCAAAAAGGTTAAGTGCAGGTACTAATCGGAATAGGCTGGCTACTCCTAGCATCAATAAAGAGTCTCGCAAGCTTAGATGCCTAAAGTCTGTTGAACAAATGTTTCATTTTATTTTCGATCCGCCTGTGGATCCTTTACATTCCATTTGTAATACTTGATATTACTTTATATCGGTTTGTAATATATTTATCTTTTGCTTCCGCTGTGCATTTAAATATTGTGTTGTTTGACTATGATGATATCAACTACGTCACTATACTCCCCACCGGGCCCACCGGTGACACGTGGAAAATGCGCTTATGCATTGATTACCGCAACCCTAACAAGGTAACGATTGAGAATTGATATCAGCTGCCCAGGATCGTCTATTTGTTTGACGAAATTCCTTAAGATTGATTAAATTAATAGTGATAAGAATGACTATCTCACCCTAAATAGGTTATCCTATAACTAATAGTTAGTATATAAGCATCAAGGATGCTCCTTTCGAGACCTTGTATAGATGGAATGTCAAACGTCCGCTTGATGGATAGAAGTTTAGTAAGTCCAATTATCAGGATCTGAAGTTTACCCTGGAGACAAAGGATGGAATCATACGAATCTGTGATCGTCTGAAAGCTGCCAGTAATCGGCAGAAAATCAATGAGAGTCGCAAACCTCTTGAGTTCTCCATAAGGAACGAAGTTCAACGGAAAGTATCACCCTAGAAAGGTGTGCTGTATTTTAAAGTAGCGGGCAAGTTAAGCTCTAGATATATTGGACCAATTGAGAAAATCGAATATATCAAGATCGGTAGCCTATAAGCTAAAACTTACCTAAGGAACTTGATGGTATTCACAATGTGTTCCACACTTGTGATTTGAGGATATGTCTAGCTGATAAGTCGATAGCATTATCACATTGATGTGTAGATTAATGAAAAACTTATGGTTTGATGAGAAACCAGTACTGATTAAGAATCGACAAACTAAGAAGCTCCAAAAAGGAAGCATGTATCTATTGTATAGATCAATTTGGATGCCCGTAGAGGCCCCTAATATGCTGTGGAGGTTAAGTCCATTATACAACAGAAAGTACTTCCATCTTTTTGAGCAAATCTCGAGGTCGAGATTTCTTTTAAGGGGGTGAGGATGTAACACCTCGTAAAACAGTGTCCAATAATATGTTGACACGTGTAATAAACCCTAATAAAGTCAAACGTTGACTATTAGGGACTAATTTTGTGGAAAATCAAAAACTTTGAATGTAGAAAGACTAAAAGTGTTAACATGCTTAAACTAAGTCTCTGAATAACAATACACGGTATTCATAATTATAAATGAGACACTCGTAGGTCGAGAGGAGCCGTTTGTATAATTATTTGAAAGTTTGCCCGTCGAAGGGTTAAAAGCGTCAACATGTTAATTATTACCTCTGTGTGACCTTTTAATGAACTGAGAGCTTCATAATGTTTGAACATACTCTCGAGAATGCCTAATATTGGCCATCTAAGACTTTTATGCCAATAAGTGATGTTACGCGCAACTTTGCAAGTTAAAGGGGTTAAAAGCGTCAACATGTTTAATTACACCTCTGACTTACCTCTTAACGAACCCGAAGCATCATTACGTGCAATCATACTCTCGAGAATGCCTAATATGGGCTTCATAGGGCCTTGATGCTATTAAACGATAATACGCACAAGTTTGCGTGTTAAAGGGACCAAAAGCGTCAACTTCTAAAACTACACCTTTGAGTGGCCATTTAAGCGAACCGGAAACTCCGTAATGCTCGGACATACTTCCGGATGTGCTCAATATTGACCATTTAAGGCTTTGATGCCATTATATGATAATACGCGCACCTTTGTGCGATAAAGGGACTAAAAGCAACGACAAGTGAAACTACGCCTTTGAGAGGTCTTTTAATCAAACCAGGAACTCCGCAACGAATGGCCGTATCCCTGAGTATGCTTCCGTTAGAGGTTTTTAAACTTTATATTAATATTATACTTAAATATATAAAGTTATGCGCCAAAAATGTCATTTTCGAAAGTTAAGAAATGCTTAAAACACGACAGGGAATATATCTGCCAAACCACAGTTTTTGTTGTCTGCGCTGACCCTTGTCACGAGCCACAACTCAAGGATTGGGCCTCCTCTCGAGGGCTGCCAGGCTGCAATCAAACAACAAAAACAAGTATTAGTGAATTTAATTTATGCAAATCTTATATGACAAACATTTAAAAGTTGAAAATAAGACTACATGGACCAAACGCAGCAAACTGCCAATGTTGTTCCCGGATTGGGCTAGCTCGCGGGCCGCGTAGAATTGGGCTGAGGCGTTCCCAGACCGTCAGGGGCCCGTATCTGTAGTTTAATTATTTTTTTTATTTTCTTACTTGTTCCCCACTTATATCAAACCCAAAACCATTTTTATAAAACTAGGGACTGGTATACTGCTTTTAACAGCTGTAGAGACACTTGTAATGATCTTAGGATGATCTTAAACACTTGTCAAGATCATGTTTCATCCCAAAAACTATAAATAGGTGGGTTTTTCACCACTTCCATTTGCATCATTTCCATTCTTCCTTCTATTCTCTCAACATGGAAGTTCCTGAATTATTAAGGAGCATCCTTTGAGTTTATTTCAGTCCCTTGGACTAATTGTAAGTGTCCTTTCGTGGCTAGTAATTTTATTTGGCTCTAAAATCCGAAAAGTCAAGCGTTTACGATAAACGCTTTGACTTTTTGTTAGACCGTAATCAGTCAAGCCATTGTTCGCAACGAGCATGGCTACGTGATCAGCTGAAAATAAGACTACAGGGACCAAACGGAGCAAACTGCCAAAGTTGTTCCCGGATTGGACTCGCTCGCGGGCAGCGTAGAATTAGGCTGAGGTGTTCGCGGACTGCCAGGGCCCGTATCTGCAGTTTAATTATTTTTTTTATTTTCTTACTTGTTCCCCACTTATATCAAACCCAAAACCATTTTTATAAAACTAGGGACTGGTATACTGATTTTAACAGCTGTAGAGACACTTGTAATGATCTTAGGATGATCTTAAACGCTTGTCAATATCATGTTTCATCCCAAAAACTATCAATAGGTGGGTTTTTCACCACTTCCATTTGCATCATTTCCATTCTTCCTTCTATTCTCTCAACATGGAAGTTCCTGAATTATTAAGGAGAATCCTTTGAGTTTATTTCAGTCCCTTGGACCAATGTAAGTGTCCTTTCGTGGCTAGTAATTTTATTTGGCTCTAAAAGCCGAAAAGTCAAGCGTTTACGATAAACGCTTTGACTTTTTGTTAGACCGTAATCGGTCAAGCCATTGTTCGCAACGAACATCGCTACGTGATCAGCTGAAAATAAGACTACAGGGACCAAACGCAGCAAACTGCCAAAGTTGTTCCCGGATTGGGCTCGCTCGCGGGCCGCGTAGAATTGGGCTGAGGCGTTCGCGGACCGCCAGGGCCCGTATCTGCAGTTTAATTATTATTTTTTTATTTTCTTACTTATTCCCCACTTATATCAAACCCAAAACCATTTTTATAAAACTAAGGAGTGGTATACTGATTTTAACAGCTGTAGAGACACTTGTAATGATCTTAGGATGATCTTAAACATTTGTCAAGATCATGTTTCATCCCAAAAACTATAAATAGGTGGGTTTTTCACCAATTCCATTTGCATCATTTCCATTCTTCCTTCTATTCTCTCAACATGGAAGTTCCTGAATTATTAAGGAGCATCCTTTGAGTTTATTTCATTCCTTGGACCAATTGTAAGTGTCCTTTCGTGGCTAGTAATTTTATTCGGCTCTAAAAGCCGAAAAGTCAAGCGTTTACGATAAACGCTTTGACTTTTTGTTAGACCGTAATCGGTCAAGTCATTGTTCGCAACGAACATGGCTACGTGATCGTAATTAGATAGGTGTTAAACCCTTAAAAGGGCACCTCCTAAGAATCACGTTTGCTTGGTCAATTGACGAGTCAACGTAATATTGTTTTAAAATGTCAACGGGTCAGTTTTTGAAATAATTACGATATGAGTTTAGAAATATTCTAAAATACGTTTTATCACTTAAACAAGTTGGTAATAATTATTAGAACATGTGTAAACATGTTCGGCTCGTCAATTCCAGTTTTAGGGTCGGTTCGCAACCGAAAGTCGCGAAGTTTGACTTTTGCGTTAACTTTCGATTTTGAACCGAATTAGATTAGTTTGCTACTGATTTTAGGTTCCTTTACGATCGTAATATAATGTAACATAACCCTATAAGGTTATATTACACGATCATACTAGAAATCCGAGTTTTTACGCATGTTCCGTTATTATGCTTAACTTTGACCATATTTCCCTTATGGTCTAAAAACGAGATTTTTGAATATGTAATCATGCAAATAGCTTTTTTACTGATATATAAACATGTCAAAATTATTTTGACGATTTTTTCTGGTCTCAAATCAAAGTTATGCAAGATATCGTAAAATTGAACTTTTTATTAATTAAATTACGCTTTTGTGCATAAATCATGTTTAAACCTAAATTTTGGCACCAAAATCATTACCTACTGTTATGATATTATTTTTAGGGATTTTTGAAATGTTGGGTCAGATTATAAACTGAACATATCATTGAGTTCTTGTATAAATTCGATAAATGACGATAATGCCCTTTTTGTTAATAAAATGAGATTTACATATGATTAACATGCCAAACCTTTTCCTACTGATTTTATATATGAAAAATAAAACATTTTAAACATTCAAGGTTGATCAAAATCGCAGAATTTCATAAACATCGCAAATATCGTTAATTATCAACTTTTACGCTAATTAGGTGTATAGTATGGTTTAAAACCATATTTAACACCTAAGACTTGTTACCTACTGAATTTATAAATAAATTTTAATAATTTTACAGTAGGTATAAGTCATGAACTCAGACTTCCAATTTTATCCTTAAAAACATATGTGAAATGACCAAAATGCCCATACGGTGCATAGTTTGGCCCTAAATGGTAAACCACACTTATGTATGATATCCTACTGTTATAACATTATGAAATAAATATTTTTATAGAATATTATAGACCAAAACATCAGTTTGCTATAAAACCTCTTTTATAAATCTTAAAATGACCAAAATACCCTTACAGGGGTTAAATTGGTTTTAAATTCTTTTGGGGCATAATCGTTGATATCCTACTGATATCATAACATATTTAAAACATAATAACTTATGGAACTTGTACATGACTCATCCGGTTACCCGTTATGCATATACGCGTTCGGTACGGTTTATGTAACTAGTTTGCATAAATTAGCCGAAACGGGTCAAAACTTATCATTTTAACTTCAAAATCCAGAATGTATTTAGTTTACCTATTTTATACAAGTCTTCGTACTTGTTGGGTCTAAATCACATTCCAATCCGATCATCGCTTAATCTAGCGTTTCGTACCGTAAACCTTTCTTTAAACTAACCGGTTTAAGTTTTCAACTTAAATAAAACTCGTTAGTAATCTAATAGGTTAATATAAACTTCGTTCCAGATTAGGAGCCCCAGTAAAAGATACTTGTACTTGTTTGAGTAGATTATACGGCTGAGTATACAAAGACTTGCATTTTAAGCTCAGGTAAATACTTTTAACTTATTTTCCCTTATACGGTCTTGGGATACGGTAAAATATTACCGCTTGGTCGAGTGTAAAAACATTTTAATCGGATATGGTTAAGTTGCATAATCCCGTTTTAATCATTATTGCTTGATAACAAATAACAATGGGGGTTAACGACCGTGTCCTGGATATCCTTGGCTCATTTAAAAATCGTAAATGGCCACGACTTAAGCATGGGGTGTAGGCATACACCTGTCAGTTGCGTATGTAAAAGATACTCATTTGCTGGGGTGACCCGCCATGAGTTTATATTTGTGGTGTGTTGTTTAATCTTGTTCGGTTTTTATAGCAGCCCTAAATGTTGGACAAACATGTAAATCTGATACAAGATTATTTTTGATATAATTGTCCCAAGTTATAAAAGAATATTTGTGCCTTGTGCATTTAAATCAATTTTCATAAATGCTTTCAAAAGAGTCGGTTAATTGTATTTACCAGTGTAAACTGACATATTTTTTCAAAAAGACTAAGTGACAGGTACTATACAAAATTGGCTGTGAGCTCTGGGCATTAAATAGAGGATCTTGCAAGTCCGTAATGCCTTATGTCTGTTGAACATGTTGTGTATTTGATTTAGATCCGCCTGTGGATTTAATATTACAAGCTCGTATGTAATTATCATTTCAGTATTTTCTGACAATTGGGTTTGTGATAATATTTTATAGTCCAAGACTTCCGCTGTGCTATTCTGTGTATGTTTGACTATGACGATATCAATCTTACGTCACGATACTCCCCACCGGGCTGAGCTGTAATTATCGGGGTGTGACAGATTCCCTGATTCGTGGGAGGTGGTAATCAAGGTGGAGATAAAGTTGGTGATAGAAGAGGAAACCGAAGACCGTTGGATCAAGAGGTTGACGGTCCACGTCGTTACCCACAACAAGTTCCTAAGGGTGTAAATGACCGTTTTAGACCGGTGGTCACCGAAAATGACTCACCGATTGTTCTTCCACCCCGAGGAATTAGATCTTTTAAGTGCAAGCCAAATTACATCAACATCCTACCTCATTTCAATCGTAGGATAAATGACGAGCCATACACGCACTTGGAGGAATTTTCCGCTATTTGTAGTAGGGGGCGTGACTTCGAGATTGAAGAAGTGAAGTTGAGACTATTTCAATTTTCACTAAAAGATAAGGCGAAACAATGGTTTCTCACGCTTCCGGCTAATAGCATTCGTACATGGGCCAAGATGCAACAGGTATTTCTTGACGAGTATTATTCAATGGCAAAGACCGACGATGCAAGGGATGAAATTCAGTCTTTTCGCCAACTCTCGGGAGAATTACTACATGAAGCTCTCACATGGTTCAAGGAATTGGTTCGAAACTGTCCTCACCATCAAATACCAAGGTGGGAATTGTTGGAGAAGTTTTGTGAGAGGGTTGGATGCCGATGAGCATAAATACTTACTATCTGTAAGTAATGGCACCTTATTGAACAACCACGAAGAGGACGATTAGGAGTTCTTGGAGAAAATGAGCAAAAGTTCGAAGGCCGTTGCTTTAGCGGATCGAGCCAAAAAGCACCCGGTTTCCCGACCGCTTCCTGATCTTGATTCATGTGCCAAGGATCGTACTGCTACTTTGGAACGGGAGTTGGCCCGTATTTTCGCAACCCCTGATCCTTAATTCCTCGGGAACGGGCGGCCACGAGCCAGTTTCGGTGGTATCGCATGTTTAGTCAATATTGGCTGCGGAAATTACATTAGGACCGTAGTTAGAAAATATTTTATCAGAGTAAAATACCACGCTTTTAATATAAATGGGAAAATCCCATGTTTAAGTACACACATTTTCATAGGGATAAAACCCTATTTTATTTAATAAAACATCTATTTATTTTTAGGTAACTTTATTGCCACTTTTCCAAGCCTTCAGTGCTGTCCAGCTGGCTTCTAATTGGCTTTCACATTTTGTTACCTGAAACGAGTTTTAAAAACATTTTGTCAGTGGGAAATACTGGTGAGTGAATCCCAATTCAATCAATTTTAAAGAAATTAAACCATTGTACAGTATTGAGGACGATCTCACAATTATATTTGTTTCCAATTCATACAAATTAACATCCGCGGTACTGTCAAACCCGATTTGTGGAAAAGTTACTCCTCGCAAGGCAATAACTAATTTTTTATACAAAACCCCAACATACCAACGATAATTGTATCCTTACAAATACTCAATCAATGTTTAAGATATAATTAATTGTGTGAGGTTTTGTAAAAACAGTTAACAAAAAGGAGATTACTCACATTGCTGTCTTAGATTATCCTTTAGGGTTTCCTGGTGACAATCTATAATTTACATAAATGCACACGTGTTAGTATAATAACCCATTTTAACATTAGTAATACCCTCCCCGAGACGGCATTCCAACGACTACGTCGGACAGAACCACGACAGCCCTTACGGAACCCTAGATCAATCGGGCAGCGTATCTAATACGTATCCAGGGGTTATAATACTTACAACGGAGCAGAATCTCGTTATTTAGGGGGTATAATGCCCGGTTATAATTCTTACTTCTTTAGAATTGAGAGAGAATCGAAAAGAATTGAACGAGTTAGACTGAAGGCCGATTCCTTCTACTTATAGGGCCTGAAAATGAGTTCTACGCGGCCCGCGTAAAGTGTACCCAAGGGCTACGCGGCCCGCCAGGGACTACGTGTCCTGGTATAGGGTTGCCGAGTCAGCCCTAGACCCCACACGCGTCGGACACGTGGCGTGCTCTGGTGTGTCCTCGTATCCCGGTCTGTCGCGCCCCGCGTAACCCGAAGACTAAGTCTTCGCGGCCCGCGAGCGCCTACTAAAACTTGTTTTATTTTATTTTTATTAATATAAAAGGTATACGGGCTCGTTTATCGCATACGGGTATATTTTAGGAAGTGTAGGGGTGTCGGGGGTGTTTTAGGAGGGCTGTTATATTTTGGGTATAATCCCTGAATTTAATAAAATATACATAGTGTACTCGCATTAAGTATAGTAACCAAATTCAACTTTATCCCTACGTCACGAGACAGAACCCCAACAAATTTAGTCAGGCAGAGCCTTGTCATTTGTTACGGGGCCCTAGATCAATCAGACAGGGTATCAGTGATCAGAGGTTACCACACTTAAAACGTGGTAGGGCTTTGTAGGATTTAGGGGTGAATAACTAAAGAAAATGGGGGCAATTATAATAGTAGAGAGGGAACGAGAGAAGGAAAGAAAGGAATATGGCAGCTTGAATGGTGAAGTGCTGATATCTATTTATACTGCATTTGGAGATTTAGTGTACACTCCAAGGAAGGCCACGTACACTTATACATTTATGTCAATTGCTCAAATCTTTACACGTATACATTCATTGACTTTACAAATTTTATTTTCATGCATCTAATTTACAAATTGATTTTTTCATGCATTTACTTTACAAATGCATTTACTTTACATAGATACATTTAGTTTATAAAGTCATAGATTTATTTTATTATTATATTATTTAATATATATATTATAACTAGGTTTTAATGCTGGGCGCCGCGTTGCGGCGCGACAAAACTAAGGGTGAGAGGGGCACTCCTCTCTTAGGGGAGTCCCCTCTCTTACGCACGACCAATCAGCACGCGCCACGTCAACTCCCCTCATAACTCCCCTCACACCCTCAATTTGATGGCGGCACTCCTTTCTTGGGGGACTTGTTTTTTTTATTTTTTAATTAAGCCTTGTGTACAAGTATGTAAGCCCAAGGTACATGTTGCCCAATGAAATCTTGTGCGGTGCATACCCCCTGCTCCCACTCCCCGATTACCTTCCCCGAATTGATGGCGGCGGTGTTCCCGCTCGGGGACTTGGCTCACCGCTAGCCTCCCCGCTAAGTGCCCCGGACACCCTAAGTCATTGTAAAACTATTTATTGCGACTAAATACTTGGTTGTTATTAAAGCTGTGCTATTTAGTGTCTTATTTTTAAGCTGACAAGTGGAGTTTTCATACAACAGAGCCGTTGGTAGCAAGCGAGTTAGTAACTCCTGGTGATGGCGACTATTGCGATGTCTAAGCATCCACTAACCCAACAAATAAGGAATAAGAATTGTATAAATACAATCAGAAAAACGTGTGAAAGAGGAGAAAAAGGAAGATGACGTGAAGTTATGTAAGCATAAAATGGAAAAAAAAAAAAAAAACCCATGATTTAAACTTGAGTCTCTTTAAAACACATACAACCACAAAACCACTCCACCATGATGTATAATCTAACTAACTTTGAAGAAAATGGATATATATACACACTTAAAAAGGGTATAGGGGAAAGAAGTCAACAAAGACAACCAATAAGGAAAGTTTACTATGCATTATGATGTGACAACTACTATTCATTAGCTTTGTTTTTTAATATATGTATAATTAATTTAACTGCTTCACTTATTTGGTGCTTATAACTTCTAAAATATGACGTTTTATAAAATGCTGAATATGCCATTAGAACGAGAATAATTTTATCTACATTTTGAACCAAGTTTCATTAAAAACAGAGTAGGTTCAAATATAATGTATTTTTATAATTTAATTATTAAATGGTTCATACGCTTGCCCAAAATACCTCATATTTCCATTAGTCAACTTACCCATGATGCATCCTTTTAATAACATAAGTTTTTATATATTTTATATAAATAAAAATTTTGGGAATGTTACACGTATGAAGAGGAAGGATGTAGGAGCGGTCCAATTTGCGGTTTGTGAGGATTGCGGTGATATTGGGCATAGAGCCGAGGAATGCTAAATGAATATGGCACAAGCCGTCGGAGAAGTAAATTAAGTGTATGGAGATAGAAAACATTATGATATGAACTCCAAAACGTACCATCCGGGTTTGAGGAACCACCCAAACTTCCGATATGGTAATGCTTCAAATCAGATGAACCCGAACTTTCAATCAGGAAATCAAGGCGGTGGGCAAGGTGGTTATTCGTATAAAAATCGGCAAGGTGGTAACCAAGGGGGTTACCAAAGGAATTACAACCAAGGAAGTGGCCAAGGGTATCAAAGCCGTGAAGGTAATTATTGACGAGGCTACAACCAAGGCGCTAATAGGGGTGGTGCTTCAAGCAATCAAAGTGGTGGAGATGATTTGAATGCGAAGATGGATGCAATGTTAAACATGATGAAGGAAACGCGAAAGGAGAATTACGTGCGAGACACGTCGCACGAGGCGTTGGCAAAGCAAGTGGGCCAACTAGCGAAGGAGATGGCTCAACTACGAGGAAGCGGAGGAAAACTTCCTAGTGACACCACGGTGAACCCTAAGCATCAAGGGTCGATCTCGAAAAACACACGTGAGGTACCAATAAATAACATTTCTTTACGTAGTTGTCGAGTCATAGATAGTGGAGTCAAGCCACCACCACCAGAGTTTGTTGAAAGGGTGGTGGAAGATGCTAGTGATGAGGAGGTTGATGACGGTCAAACGGGTCAAAATACAAATGATTCAAAAATTAATAAAAAGACCCCCGTTGTGACCGTCCCCATGCCAAAGGGTAAGGAAACGGGTGTGGAGGCTAATACCGCCCCGTATCCTGAAGCTTTATTGGGACCGTCTAAGAAAGTGGTAACAAAACCTGGGCCACAACAAGAAGACATTTGGGAAATTTTAAACAAGTTAAAATCAATTTACCACTCTTAGATGCAATTAAACAAGTACCCTCCTATGCTAAGTACTTGAAAGATTTATGCACCCAAAAGCGGACTCACAAGTTTCCTAAGAAACTTGATTTAACTGAAAATGTGAGTTCGATTCTTTCGGGTGCACTTCCACCAAAACTCCAAGATCTGGGGGCGCCCATTATTTCAATACAAGTTGGTGAATTTAAAATGACCCTGGCACTTCTAGATCTTGGGACGAGTGTGAGTATCTTGCCGGGTAGTTTATATGACCAATATGATTTTGGTCCACTTCAAGCGTCGAACACCACCGTGGTGTTAGCCGACTTGACCCCTAAACTACCCCGTGGGATAGTCACGGATGTAATAGTCAAGGTCGAGGACTTTTACTATCCGGTGGATTTTCTTGTATTAGATTACGTTTCTTTGGACCGAACCAAGCACCCAACGGTTATTCTCGGTCGACCATTTTTGGCAACATCGAATGTCCAAATCAATTGCAAATCGGGCACGGTCGACATGACTTTTGGTAACCGTCGGTTGCAATTAAATGTCGTTTCAGGATTGACGGATCCTCTAGTCGGCAACGAATGCTATATGGCGGACATTGTTGACGAGTGTATACCTCTATGCGACATTAGTGTCGAAGTGGAAAACACAATAGAGGAGTGTTTCATGTTTGACAAGTTGCAATTGGAAATGAATCGGAGCATGGATGAGGAAGTGAAGAAGATGGAGGTGATGGCGGAAAGGGAAGGAAGGCCCTTGGGAAGCCTTCCGGAAAACATAGACACCAAATTGAAGCCGTCATTACAAGAACCTCCAGTTGTCGAGTTGAAAGTGTTACCCAAACATTTGAAGTATGCGTATGTGGGTGAGGGTAACACACTCCCGGTTATTATTACATCGAACTTGATCAAGGAGAAAGGAGAAAAGTTGATGAAGGTTTTGGTCACCCATAGATCCGCTATCTGGTTGATAATTACGGACCTGAAGGGAATTAGTCCCTCGGTGGTGATACACAAGATCATCACGGAAGATGGCATCACTCCTTCTTGTGACGCACAACGTAGACTAAATCCGAATATACGGGAGGTGGTCAAGAAGAAAGTATTGAAGTGGCTAGATTCGGGTATCATTTACCCCATTTCTGATAGCCAATGGGTGAGCCCGACACAGACGGTTCCTAAAAAAGCGGGAACTCAAGTCGTCACAAATGACGCATGTGAATAGGTTGCCACTCGGCCGGTAACCGGGTGGCGTATTTGTGTTGATTATAGGAAATTAAATGCTGCTACTTCCAAAGATCCTTTCCTTTTACATTTCATTGATCAAATTGTCGAGAAATTAGCCGGAAAATTTTTTTATTGTTTTCTGGATGGTTATTCAGGTTACAATAAAATTGCCATTCATCCGGATGACCAAGCAAAGACTACATTTACAGTAACATTCTACCTCAACCAGTAGAGCCTCTGCATCCGATATCCTCTTCTTGGCCATTCATGAGATGGGGAATGGACATAGTTGGAAAGCTTCCCAAGGGATAAGGAGGGAAAGTATTCATGTTAGCTATGACTGATTATTTCTCTAAGTGGATAGAAGCAGAAGCCTTTGCCCAAGTCAGAGAAAAAAAAGTGATATCCTTTATCAAAAGAAATATCATTACTAGATTTGGAATACCTTCCGAAATTGTTTGTAATAATGGATCCCAATTCATTGGGAGTCGAACTACTAACTTTTGTGACAGCTGGGGGATTAGGATGATAACTTCAACACCAGTCCATCCACAAGCTAATGGCCAGGAAGAATCATCCAACAAGATCATCATCAACAACTTGAAGAAGAAGCTTGGATCCAAGAAAGAAAATGGCCAGAAGAGTTACCATATGTCTTATGGGCTGACATAACAACTCCTAAGAATGCTATGGGTTAAACTCCATTCTCTTTAGTCTTTGGAGCTGAATCAGTGATCCCTACAAAAATGGTAGTCCCTACAGCAAGAACAAGCATCTGTGATCCTGAAGGAAATGCTGAAAGCTTAACTCAAGACCTGGATACCATAGAAGAACTCAGGGTTCGACAAGGATAAGGTTGGCTAGCTATCAACAAAGTGTAGCTGGAGCATACAACAAAAATGTCAGGGTCAGAAGGTTTCAAGTTGGTGACTTAGTATTAAGGAAAGCATTCCAAAATACCACGAATCCTGCTGATGGCAAGTTAGCACCAAAGTGGGAAGGCCCCTATCTAATTAAAGCTGAAGCTGGAAAGGGGGCATATCGTTTGTTAACAATGGATGGTGATCTCCTACTAAGAGCTTGGAATGCTGTTCACTTAAAGAAGTACTTTATATAGAAAGGATCAGGGATCCTTAGAGATCTTGATATTCTCCTCAGGCCGAAGGATCCTCGAAAGATGTATGATCCTTATTTTGGTAACACTTTACTAATTATTTGATAATACATTTCCTTTATTAATTCTATGGTCTATTAGTACAACTGTAAGTTCTAAGGATATAGAATCCTAACTTGGATTCACTGGTATAATTTATTATTTATCCTTACTTTATTTTTGACATATCGATATTACCCTCAACCTTTGACTTGAGGATATATGATCCTTGATCATATGATGTTCAGCCTTTTGAGAAATTTGTTATGTTAAACACTTAATATTCTTTTTAACAACTAAAATTTTCCAAGTTAAATGGAACAAGGGTAACCAACAAGAATCAACATAACAATACTTGAGATAAAGGATAAGTGAACAACACCAAAGATAGTCAAAAGATTAACTTTTATTTATTTATAAAAACCCTTTGAAAGGTTGTCAAAATTGCTAGCCCAAGTTTCTACCAGCAAAACGTGGCCCGTCCACCGTGTTAGCAAAGGGTGTCCATACTTCCGGTTCATAAAGTGCAGTAAACTAAAGGCGAGGGGCATCAAAGGTTTCATCCTCCACAAACAAAAGAACCCATCCACCTTTGCTACCCCTTATTGTTCGAAGGATCAGTGATCCTTAACCCTAGAAACTATTGTTTAAGTACAGACCATAATTGTTCAAATAAAAACACCACAAACCAAAAACCACCAAATCATAATAAATGGGCTCCAACCACGTCTAAATTTTCCATCATCGCCCATTGTTGCAGCCTAAACATTCGCTGCATCATCCACCTTCGCTTCGCCGCCTTCACCACTGCCACTAGCCGTTGCCACCTCCAGAGGATCCTTTGTGCCACTTGTACCGGCTTCCAGTGTCAGCACCTCTCAGGATCCTCATCATCACCAAGTTCTTGGAGTCTTTGCTTCCAACCGGTAGTGTCCTAATCAGCCCCATCAAAGGAAGGATCAGCAGCCTCTCTAGCCATCTTGAGTTTAGCTTTGAGGATCACAATGGTAGCAAAGTACTTGGCATCCTCGGTGATCTCCAGCCGCTCCTTGTTGGCCTTCATCTTAGCAACCAGAACTTGCTTCTCCAGAGCCTTGTTTTCCTTCTCCAGGTGGGAGATCCTCTTATCCTTAGTAGCAGACATGGTTTGGAGGTCCATAAGACCATCTTCGGCTTCAGCTAGGCGTTTGCTTTAGATGGCTTGGATCTCAGCAAGTTTCTGCAAACATAAGGGATAATAATCGGAATCAGTGATCCTTAAATATTTTCAGAATTGAGGATCTGTGATACTTACCTCGGAGATGAAGTCATGAATTTGTTGTTCAATGTGGGGAGCATCACCAGATGGTTCACTGGGTTTCTTCCTCTTGGCTCCGGATTTGGCTCTGGTGGTCGTACCTTTGGTCTCCACCTGGCTTTGGCCTGCGGCCAGCTCTCTTTTGATGGACGGGGGAGAGATGATACCTTCAACATCTCCCATACCGAACCTGGTAGCATACTTTGATGATGATTTAGCAGCACCTACAAGCACAAAACACAGATAAGTATTCATATTTCATTTTATTATTATTTACATACATATACATGGATACTTACTTAACATGGTGTAGGAGGCTGATGTGGCTTCTTCTTGATCCTTAACTTTGGGATGAAATGTTCTAACAGTTGAGTCCAAAGCTTAGAAAGCAACAAGTCTTTCAGGTGTGGCAGGAGTGTCCGTGAAAGTAGCTAAACTGGCAGCTGCACAAACAACAAAATATAAGGATCAGTTATCCTTGTTAAAAAGAAAGGAACTTTCTACGGTCCTGTCCTAAGGATCCTAAATCCTACCCTTCAAGTTCCACTTTTTGGGAAGATGATTCCCATTAGGAATGGAATCTCTCCTGACAAAAAAGAGCTGGTTTCTCCAGTTCGTGTCATTCTTAGTGGTCTTGAGGAGTGGATGGGGATGCTGAAGCTTGGCTTTGAAAAGGAATCAGTGGGATCCATGGCTGACAAGGTTATACAGATGGTTGAGCTCAGTGAGACCAAGGCTGATACCCTCTTTGGCTATGATCTGTTCAAGGCTATACAGAACCCTCCACAGCATAGGCATGCCCTGGCTGTAGCACAAGCCAGTGAAGGTGAACAAGCTCTGAGTGATGGCTAGAAAGGGGTATGAAAAACCAATCCGAAAAGGGGCAGCAGGAAAACAGACCCATGTAGTGGAGATGCAATCACTTTTCAGTGAAGGATCGAAGGGCCTGAATATAGTACCCTCCAGGAAATAGGGGTGCATTTGATCGATCTCTGGATCGGTGAAACGGAAGAGCTCTTGGGAAGGTTCTTTTAAAAGATTTTGGCTTTTTGGTGGAGTGTTTCGCTCTTGATCCTTACTTGGTGAAGATCAGATCATTGTTTTGGTTATGGTGAATAATGAGAAGAAGAGGATCGAGGATGAAATTTGGAAGAGAAGGGGAGAGATGTTACCTGATGAGTCTTCGAATAAGGATTTAAATGACAGAAATCTTCAACTTAAATGGAGGATCTTATCTCTATCTCTAACCTATTTATAATGATGATTGTTGCAGGTGATCACATCGCTGACGTCAGACGCTATAACGGCTATATCCACTTGCAATGCGTAGTCCGACTTTAATGAAATATGACTTATCTGATTCGCATCCAACCAGTCATATTTGTGAGCAATTGTTAGGGATATAATTTTATCAATTGTGGATCATGTATCCTAAGTTTGGCCTGGATCACGGATCCTCAGGAAATGGTGCAGGAAAACTAAGGACCACGGATCCTCACTGTTATTCTAACTAACTAACAATTGTTTCCCATGTCATTTGGCCTTGTTTTGCAGGTACTTTTCGAAGTGGACTTATTCTAATCGGAATCATGGGGAATATGCTCTCATTTCAAGCACGTGAATGGGCTAATGACCATTAATGGTGAACGTGGATGCTTGGCTGAATTTTTGGATAGTTAGTTCCTTAGGATTAGATAGATATTATAATGGTGTATTGAGCTTGATAGAAAAACAGTTTTGCAAACACACACTCGTATACATTCTCTCTCAAACTCAGCTCTCAAACACACTATCGGTACTTTCCATCACCCGAGGTTTTTTATGCCAGAGATCAATCATTGATCAAGGGCTTTTTCCTCGTATAAATCCTTGTGTTCATCGTCATTTACATTTGACACTTGTTCAACATTTGATCAACGCAACAAGCACTCTACCTCACATTCAAAGTTTGGTTACATTATCCTTAATCAGATTTTTGACCAAAACAGTACATTATTTTTTGCTGTTTAGTTTTATATTTCTAGTAGTTTAATTTGTCGTTAAATGAACTTTGTGGGTGTGTTCCCTATATAATGTTGGTGCATACGTCTGTCGACTTCGTCTTGTATCGAGTCTTGTATTAGATTAGATAGATCAGGGCATGATATTCGAGAAAACATGTTAGAAGTTGATTTCGCACGAAATAGGATAAGGTATTTCGCACGAAATGACTTTGTCATTTCGTACGAAATAGCCGGGCTATTTCGCTTGAGCCTTTCCGTGCGAAATCACCTTGCCTATAAATAGTTGCCTTGTCTTTGTCATTTGTAAGTTTCCGGTTTCAGAGTCGAACTGCTGCCGAAGTGTCTACTCGTTGTAAAACGTTGTCAAATCAATCAAAAGACAATTTAAAGTGATATTCTAGCTGAATCAACTTAATACGTCTGTTTCCGCCTTTAGTATCGAGCAAAAACTCTTTTAACGACTCGTCAGGTCGCGAAAACGATCCTACAAGTGGGAATCTGAACCATCAGATAAATTGCCAGAAAATATTGATGTCACTTTCACTTCGTCTGATACTGATCATGAGTCCGAGTTAATAAAGAAAATGGTCGATCAGGTGTTGGATAAAGATGAAACCGAGGAGTCAAAGTCGGAGTCAAAATCAGAATCAAAGTCTGAAACGTCAAATCCAGCTGTCAAAAAGGACAAACGGGTTTATAATAAAGAATTTTTGTTATCAAAATCTAATTTGAATGATGAAATATTCAAAGTTGCATATACTTTGAATGATTCTGACAAATTATATTCTGATGATGAAATTCCAATAAGAGGTGTTAAAACTAATGTAACACCTCGAAAAATTTACGTCCAATAATGTCTTGACACGTGTCATAACCTTTGAACGTGTGAAAGAATGTTCTTGATGGACTAAAGTTGACAAACAATGAAACTGTGTATATATAAGGGTTCAAAGTGTCAACAATGAATAAATATACTTTACAATAACTCTACATAATGTTTTTAGCCTTAAACGAATGGATCATGGATCATACGAAGCGAATTGTGAAAGAAAGTGAGAGATTACAAACTACAGGGGTTAAATGTGTCAACATGTTAAAGATATACCTCTGAGTGACCTTTTAGCAAACCCGAAGCCTTGTAACGATTAAATATGCTCACTAGAATGTACCATAAAAATTTCACAAAGTTTCGTTACCGTATGAGAAAGTTATGATAAAATCCGTGTGTGAGGGTTAGAATCGTCAACATTGAAAATTAAGGCTTTTCGGGTGATCACAAAGTTACCCGAGGACTTGACAGAGTGGGTATAAGTATTAAAGCCCCCATATGTCAATATTATAGGATAAGAATTATGGAAAACAAGTGAAAACGACCTTTCGGGGGACCAAGGACCAAAATGCAATAAAGAGAAACATGTTTACCTGATGACAAGGCTCAGGCGGCCCGCATTAGGATTAACAAAACCTCAGGCGGGCCGCGTCAAACATGCAGATGCGAAAAATAACAGACAGCTGCCTGTTGTGTTTGTAACCGACTCAAATCTCATTTCATCGATTCTATGGGCTGTCTAAAGTGGTTTTCAGGCTTAGGGACACATGTTTGACATCTGATAACATCCCTAGACTCATGTGGCAACAATCTTTGATGATCAAAGTTCTTATAAAAAGTCTTATGTTTCAACATTCAACACATTTCAACTTCTGGACATTTTGAGGAGCTCAAGAGCTGATACAAGCCTTCCAAATCATCTATTAGACTTACGTAAGTATCCTTGACCCTTCTAAATTGAGTCTTGATTCGTTTATAGCCTAGAAGTCAAACCGTCGTAACTACGGTTTGACTTAGCGATAAATTATAAACGGTCCAGAGTTTTGTCGAAACGAAAGATGTTACAAGTTGGTAATTATATGGGCAATTAACCCTTAAAAGGGCACCCACTGATTCCAATCCTAACTAGGTCGATTGTCGAGTCAATGGTAACTAGAAAAGTCAACAGAATTGTTATTTTCGATTTAACGCATGATTAACGATGTAAAAGGCGTATCACCTATTTTATCATTCTTATAACCTGATAATAAGTATAAAAACTTGTCTACGCTTGTTTGATTCGACAACTTTCTGCTTTGAACCGATTCGGAACCGAAAGACGCAAAAGTTTGACTTTTGCTTTGACCTCAGTTCTGACCCGGTTTAGATAGGTTTAGACATGCCTTAAAGTTCCATTAGAACCTAGTTACATGTGTGTATAACCCTCTGCGTTTATACCACATAAATCCTTAATTGTCCGACGTTTCCGTTAATCGCCTAAATATTGACCGTAATGCCCTTATGACCATAAAACAAGAATTTTGGAAATATGAAAGTAAAATAATCTTAGTTACTGATTATTAAACATGTATGTAAATTTTTACATCAGTTGGACATATAGATTAGGAGTTATGCTCAATGACGTAATTAGAACGATCCTTAGTGATTAAATGGCGTCATTAGCATAAAGCCTATCTAAACCCAATTTTTGACACCAAACCTTTTACCCACTGATGTAATATAATATTTTGGGATTTTTGAAGATTTTTAATTATTTTTAAACTGATCATAAACTAGGATTAGTGCCTTGATTCGGTAAATACCGAATATACCCTTTTCGGCCATAAAATGAGTTTTACAAATCCTTTTGATGCCAATCCAATTGCTACTGATTTTAAATATTAAATGGAGTGTTTTGAACCTGTTTAACTGATCAGGAAACTCAGAATCCTATTTTAACCCGTACGTCGCTTAAAACGGCTTTATACGCGTATTATACGCATAGTTAGAGTTTAAAACTATTTTGGCATATAAGACTTATAACCAAATATTATAACCTGTTAAAATAAACCATTTTACTGATTTAATCAGACCCGGATCACAGAAAATAAATTAATTCCTTTTATAATCTTTAAAATGACCAAAATACCCTACGGGGCTTAAAATGAGATTAAACTCGTTATGGGCATAATGGAAGATATCCTACTGATATCACAACATATTTAAGGCATGTTAACTTAGGAAACCTGTTTAGGACTCTTTTGGTTACCTGTTACGCTTCATACGCGTTCGGTTCGGTTTATGTAACTAGTTTACATAAATTAGCCGAAACGGGTCAAACCTTATCGGTTTTATCTCAAAATCCAGAATGTGTATAATATACCCATATTAAGCAAGTCTTCAAACTTGTCGGGTCTAAATCACATTCTATCCGGTCTTCGCTTAATCGTGCATACGAACCGTATCTTTAAAACTAACCGGTCTAAGCTTAAGCTTAACTAAAGACCCGTTAGGATTCTAATAGGTTATTATAAACCTTCGTTCCAGATTAGGAGAACCGGTAAAAGATACTTGCACTCGCTGATTTTGATTTATACTTGCTCAGGTAAATACTTTTAACTTATTTTCCCTATACGGGCTTGGGGTACGGTATATAAAATACCGCTTGGTCGGGCATTGAATCTTTAATTGTTTTATGGTTAAAGTATTGAGATGTCTCGTTTAATTTGTTTTGTTTGCTTAAAGCCTTTGGGGGGGGGGTTAATGACCATGTCCCGGATATCCCTGGCATCATTTTACGAAATGGCCACGACCTTAGCACACAGGTGTAGGCGTACACCTGTCAGTGTCTCATTTAAATAATGTGGTGTGTCTATTGATCTTTAACCCGGCTCGATCCGGGCTACTGAACGCATAAGTAACATGTAAATCCTTTACAAGCATTATATTCAAATAATTATCCAAAGTTATAAAATATTATTTGTGCCTTGTGCCTTAAATGCATTTTCTTAAACTCTTTTCAAAATGAGTCGGTTGATTGTATTTACCAGTGTAAACTGACGTATTTTCTCAAAAAGGTTAAGTGCAGGTACTACGCGTAATAGGCTGGCTTTTCTCCTAGCATCCACAATAAGTCTTGCAAGCTTGGATGTCATAGACTGTTGAACATTGTTTCCTATTGTTTGATCTACCTGTGGATTTATATTCGACTCTTTGTAATACTTAATATTACAATATTATATGGTTGAAATGAATCTATACTTTGCTTCCGCTGTGCATTTAAATATTGTGTTGTTTGACTATTATGTTACCAACCACGTCACGATAATCCCCCACCGGGCCCACCGGTGACATGTGGAAATCGGGGTGTGACAGGTTGGTATCAGAGCCAACACTGAGTGAATTAAACACTAGCCTTTTGTGTTTAATCTCAGTTACACAATTGCACATTCCTAAATCTTCGAGTCTAGACAAAGAACTTAGGAATAATCCAAAATGTTTTATTTTAATTTTAACTTTGTCCTTTATTTTTCCTTGTTGTTACCTTTGTTTATATGGACAGGTTTAACAATGCCGCCAAGATTCAGGCGAGGAAGTCGAGGAAAGGAGCCAATGAGCGCCCCTAACGACCACGAGGCCGGGCCTTCGGGCCGGCGAACTCCTTCTGCTACAAGGAGTATAGATCCGCGAGAACCTTGGAGGATCTATGAGGAGCCTGCCAGACAATCCACGTCACATAGCTCCACGCCTCCATATTATCACTCTTTTGGGCCTCAGTCCGAGAATGAGCCCAACAACCCGCAACCTTCATACATACCGTTACAGCGATCCGCATCGCAAGATTCCTTCCGCGACCCTACTCCTGTCTTTCAGGGCCAGTTTAACCCAGCAGAGTACCTACCAGAACAAGTAGGCTTTAACCCACTAGGGCCGGAGGATCACTTTTCTGGTGATCAAGATATGGACGAGGACACAGATCCCGTCGAGGCTTCAACCGGATCCCTGAACCATCCTTTTGTGATCTCAGACGGTTCATCTTTTCACGGAACACCATACCAAGGTCCGGATAGTCACATGGCACGGTTCGAACGATGTGAGTGGTACTATACACCATCTGAACACTCATCGCCTCACCAGCAGCCGCCACAGCAGCAAGATCCCTCTGGGGATCCACGTTTCGAGCAGCAGCAAGATCCCTCTGGGGATCCACCTTTCGTGGCAGTCACGCCACCACCACCACCGCCGCCAGTTCATCTAGAGCCTCCAGAACCACCAAGACGTAGGAGGACTGGCGCAAGGATGTCAGCACGAGGAGGGGAGTTTCATTTCAGTACCCCTCAACACTCTAGCGGCAGCCACTACCCGCCAATATATGAAGACCCACAAGTGGGTGGACCTTCAGTTCCAGTTTCAGAGGTGAATTCGGCACCTATTGCACCGCCATCACCGGGTTTTGGCCACCCTATCCCTGCTTATACTGCTCCGGCAGCTTACAACCCTTACGGACCACCAGCATACCATAACTATAACTATGCCGAGGCCGACCCATACCTAGTGGCAGCAAACTACAATGCCCTTCACCCAGAAGGACCTTATGGAACACCCTGGGGAATAGGATACCCAACTCGTGGGTATCAAGCACCTGTTCAACCACCACTTCAGCCTCAGCCACCACGGTTTTCCCCACCAGAGCAGGAGGATCTCCGTCATAGGCTGGACAAGGTTGAGCGAGACCTCCAGAGAGAGCGTAAGAAGAATGAGGGATTCATGAGTGGTTTGGCAAGTTTGCTGAAAGGAAAGAAGAAACGAGATCGTTAAATCCCAATATGTATTATTGTATTTCCTTGTTTAAATCAAATCCCTACGTGGACATTTATTTATGTGTGTATGTAGTCCCTGCGTGGACATCTACCTTTGTACTTAGTCCCTACGTGGACTTGTCTCTATTAGTCCCTGCGTGGACATTTACTTTTGTAAACCGTCCCTGTGAGGACATGTATTATCTGTATAGCTCCTGCGTGGGCATGTGTTTATGTGAAAAGTCCCGTTTAGGGCAAAGTGTACTACTTTTAAGTTTTAATGGAATGTAAGTTTATAATTTTCATCTTTGCTATGTTATGCATAATTAAATTAGATATGAAATAAATAAATCGGAATCATTCCTTTTAAAAATCTATCTGCCTATGTTATATTTTTATTTAGGATCTTAAAGGTATAACCTAGCCTGCATGTCATTTTAAGACCTGGCCAAGATGGTAAAACCCGTTAAAAAGATTCAAATCTCTGTTAACATCTGAAAACATGTTAACACTCCTGGCAGACATGATTCTTTAAAAACACACTTGTTATTATTATATATGGATCTTTTCAAAGATCCCAAACCCACCTAAATGATCTCTGAATCATGGGTTAAATCATTAATATATATGATCAGTTCTTTTTACCATCCATTGGTAATAGAATGCCTACGGGCCCTTCTCATTTCAAATGAGACAAAAGACAGTAATAGTCTGTGACCCTGTCTGATAAAGGTAATGAACTTTGTTCAAACCTTCATGCCTTGATTCTCTGAAATCATAGCTTATGATTTAAATTGTCCCTGTGACTAGGCCTTATGTGCTAATAAAACTGTTATTGTTTTATAATTAGGATAAACTATATTTGAAATCCTAATGTGAGTAATAAATTAACCATATATGGTCTATGTTTACCACGGTTAATAAAATTGCCATAAAAGACAATTCTATAATAAACTCACCAATAAATTGATGTCGATATGTAACAGTTCAAGCTTCATGGCAGACTCAAATGAGGTCAACAGTCACCCAGGGAGAGAGCATGACAATGCCCGAGTAAATGTAGCGGGTGCAGAATTACAGGCAATGATAGATAATGCCGTAAATCTAGCTATGGATAGACAGCTCCATGAATCTAGTGGTACCCGTGCAAGGACCCAATCTGCACCACACTCTAGAACACCCTCCAGGACTCACATTGCCCACAACAGTAATTCTCACCACTCATCAAACCAGAGGAGTGCTCCATCCCAAAGAGCCATACGGAATCAAGAACCCCGTAATAAGGGTTGCTCCTATAAGTACTTCGTTTCGTGCAAACCCAGGGATTTCACTGGGGAAAAAGGAGCGGTAGATTGCATGACTTGGATGGACGAAATGGATACGGTTGTGGATATTAGTGGTTGTGATAATAGGGATATTGTGAAATTCGTGTCACAGTCTTTCAAGGGAGAAGCATTAGCTTGGTGGAGATCTTTGATCCAAGCTACAGGGAAAGTCCCGTTATACAATATGACCTGGGAACAGTTCATGACATTAATCAAGGAAAATTTCTGCCCTCAACACGAGGTTGAGAGAATTGAATCTGACTTCTTGTCGCTGGTCATGAGAAACCTAGACTGTCAGGCCTACCTTACCAGTTTCAACACTTTGTCAAGGTGGGTTCCATATTTGGTAACTCCGGAACCTAAACGTATAGCTCGATTCATTGGGGGTTTGGCCCCGGAGATCAAAGCAAGCGTGAAGGCTTCCAGACCAACTACTTTTTGGTCTGTAGCGGACATATCATTGTCTCTTACCTTGGATGCGGTCAGGCTGAGATCGCAGAGGAACACTGATACCGAAAAGAGGAAGCGTGAGGATGACAACTCACGACGTTCAGACAAGAAGCAGAAGGGAAACAATGAACATAAGAAGGGGTCAGGATTTAGGAAGGATGGCAGTCGGGTGAAAAACCCAAATGCAAAATCTGCAAGAGACAGCACTTCGGAAAGTGCAGGTATGAATCAAACTCGAATTCACAATCGAAATCTTTTGCATGTGGCTTGTGCAAGTCCAAGGAACACAAAACCTTGGATTGCAAAAAGATAAAGGATGCCTCCTGCTACGGTTGCAATGAAAAGGGGCACATCAAGAGCAATTGCCCGAAATACGCCAAGAAGCCCGAAGAGACTAAGAAGACCAATGCTAGGGTCTTCAGGATGGATGCTAAGGAAGCCGTCAAGGACGACAATGTGATAACAGGTACCTTTCTCGTAAATGATGTTTATGCGAGAGTGTTATTTGATTCAGGCGCTGATAAGTCGTTCGTAGATAATAAGTTTTGTGAATTATTGAAATTACCTGTTAAGACTTTAAGTGTGAAGTATGAGGTGGAACTAGCAGATGGCACTTTAGAAACCGCCTCAACCTTATTAGATGGAAGTTTCATATCCATTAAGAACCACTCATTTCCTTTGTCTCTACTTCCCTTTAAGTTAGCCGGTTTTGACATAGTATTGGGTATGGACTGGTTGTCTCATAACCAGGCCCAAATTGTCTGTAATAAGAAGCAAGTGATGATCAAGACTCCGTCTGGTGAATCACTTACTATCCAGGGAGATACCCAGTATGGGCTACCCGAGAAAATGTCTATACTCAAGGACTCTAAGTGTTTGAAGAAGGGTTGTGTCATCTACATGGCACAAGTGATTATTGATGAGCCGAAGCCCAAGATTGGGGATATCCCCGTCGTTTCTGAATACCCTGGTGTTTTTCCTGAAGAACTACCTGGTTTGCCACCAGATAGACAAGTAGAATTCAGAATTGACATTATTCCTGGATCAGCACCGGTAGCAAGGGCGCCTTATAGATTGGCACCAACAGAGATGAAGGAATTGAGAACGCAGCTAGATGATTTGCTAGCCAAAGGTTTCATAAAACCTAGTTCGTTTCCTTGGGGAGCACCAGTTCTATTTGTCAAGAAGAAGGATGGATCGATGCGTCTGTGCATCGACTACCGCGAGCTTAATAAGGTCACTATCAAGAATAGGTATCCTTTGCCCAGAATCGACGATCTGTTCGATCAACTTCAAGGGGCAAGTTTCTTCTCAAAGATTGACTTGAGGTCAGGCTACAATCAATTGAAGGTTAGAGATGAAGATGTGCACAAAACAGCATTTAGGACTCGTTATGGTCATTACGAGTTCCTAGTGATGCCTTTTGGGCTCACTAATGCACCGGCCGCGTTCATGGATCTCATGAATCGCGTTTGCAAGCCGCACTTAGATAAATTTGTCATCGTTTTCATCGATGATATCCTCATATACTCAAAGAACCAAGCTGACCATGAGAAGCATCATCACTGCATTTTGGAACTACTTCATAAAGAAAAGCTCTATGCCAAGTTCTCGAAGTGTGAATTCTGGCTTCGAGCAGTCCAATTTCTTGGGCATGTTGTTAGTGAGCATGGTATCCAAGTAGATCCTGCTAAAGTGGAAGCTGTCATGAATTGGCATGAGCCAAAGACGCCTACTGAAATTCGTAGCTTCCTAGGTTTGGCAGGATACTATAGGCGATTCATTGAAAACTTCTCAAGGATTGCTGCACCCCTGACTTCGCTGACACGTAAGAAGATTAGGTTTGACTGGGGTCCTAAGCAGCAGGAATCCTTTGATATTTTGAAACAAAAGTTGAGCAATGCTCCAGTACTGACATTGCCTGATGGAATAGAGGAGTTTGTAGTTTATTGTGATGCATCACACACCGGGATGGGTTGTGTGCTTATGCAGAAAGGCAAAGTCATTGCTTATGCTTCACGCCAGTTAAAGGTGTACGAAAAGAATTACACCACCCATGACTTGGAATTGGGTGTCGTTGTATTCGCACTAAAACTGTGGAGGCACTACTTATATGGAATCAAATGTGTGATCTATTCTGATCACAAGAGCCTTCAACATCTGTTCAATCAGAAGGACTTGAACATGAGGCAACGCCGTTGGATGGAAACTCTGAATGATTACGATTGTGAAATAAGATACCATCCTGGCAAGGCGAATGTAGTCGCCGATGCCTTGAGTCGAAAGGAGAAAGTGAAACCCATCCGAATCAATGCCAAGCGCATGGAAATAAAGAACAATTTGATTGAAAGGTTGTTAGCTGCACAGAAGGAAGCTGTGTTGGAAGCTAACTATCCTAATGAAAAGCTAGGGGTAACTGAGGAGCAGTTAACACTTAGCAAGGACGGAATATTAAGATTGAATGGGCGAATATGGGTTCCAATTTATGGAGGACTTCGAGATGTTATCCTCCAGGAAGCCCATAGTTCCAAATACTCCGTTCATCCTGGAGCAGATAAGATGTACCAGGATCTAAAGGCAAATTATTGGTGGATAGGCTTGAAGAAGTCTGTAGCCACTCATGTAGCTAAATGCTTGACATGTGCGCAAGTCAAAGTCGAGCATCAGAAACCGTCAGGTTTGCTACAACAGCCTGAACTTCCTACGTGGAAGTGGGAAATGGTGACGATGGATTTTATTACCAAGTTACCTAAGACCAGGAAAGGAAATGATACGATATGGGTTATAGTTGACAGACTGACTAAGTCAGCTCATTTCCTACCCATCAAGGAGACTTATAGCTCCGACATGTTAGCCCAGTTATACGTGGATAAGATTGTAGCCTTACATGGCATACCTGTGGCTATTATCTCTGATAGAGATACTAGGTACACGTCGCATTTTTGGAAGAGTTTCCAACAATCTTTGGGCACACGTTTGAATTTTAGTACGGCTTATCATCCTCAGACAGACGGTCAGAGTGAGCGTACTATTCAAACGTTGGAAGACATGCTTCGCGCATGTGCAATTGACTTGGGTGGTAGCTGGGATAAGCACCTACCATTAATCGAATTCTCCTACAACAATAGCTACCATACCAGCATTAAGGCTGCGCCTTTTGAGGCATTATACGGTAGAAAGTGTAGATCGCCTATTTGCTGGGCGGAAGTTGGAGATGTCCAGTTATCAGGACCAGAGATCGTGTTCGAAACGACGGACAAGATTGTCCAGATTCGTGACCATCTCAAAGCTGCCCGGGATAGGCAGAAGAGTTACGCTGATCCCAAGCGTAAGGATTTTCACTTCGAAGTAGGTGACAAAGTCCTACTTAAAGTATCACCCTGGAAAGGAGTGATGCGATTTGGTAAGAAAGGCAAGCTAAGCCCGAGATACATAGGACCTTTCGAGGTTATCGAACGTGTTGGGTTAGTTGCCTATAAGTTAAACTTACCTGAAGAGCTCAGTAGTATACACAATGTGTTCCACATCTGCAATCTGAAGAAGTGTTTCGCTGACGAATCACTGGTCATACCCCATACAGATGTGCATATAGATGAGAGCTTGAAATTTGTGGAAAAACCATTGTCGATCGAGGATCGACAGGTTAAAAAGCTTCGAAGGAAGCATGTACCGATTGTAAAGGTCAAATGGGATGCCCGTAGAGGTCCCGAGTATACGTGGGAGGTTGAGTCCACGATGAAAGAAAAGTACCCTTATCTGTTTCAGTAAATTTCGAGGTCGAGATTTCTTTTAAGGGGGTGAGGATGTAACACCTCGAAAAATTTACGTCCAATAATGTCTTGACACGTGTCATAACCTTTGAACGTGTGAAAGAATGTTCTTGATGGACTAAAGTTGACAAACAATGAAACTGTGTATATATAAGGGTTCAAAGTGTTAACAATGAATAAATATACTTTACAATAACTCTACATAATGTTTTTAGCCTTAAACGAATGGATCATGGATCATACGAAGCGAATTGTGAAAGAAAGTGAGAGATTACAAACTACAGGGGTTAAATGTGTCAACATGTTAAAGATATACCTCTGAGTGACCTTTTAGCAAACCCGAAGCCTTGTAACGATTAAATATGCTCACTAGAATGTACCATAAAAATTTCACCAAGTTTCGTTACCGTATGAGAAAGTTATGATAAAATCCGTGTGTGAGGGTTAGAATTGTCAACATTGAAAATTAAGGCTTTTCGGGTGATCACAAAGTTACCCGAGGACTTGACAAAGTGGGTATAAGTATTAAAGCCCCCATATGTCAATATTATAGGATAAGAATTCTCGAAAACAAGTGAAAACGACCTTTCGGGGGACCAAGGACCAAAATGCAATAAAGAGAAACATGTTTACCTGATGACAAGGCTCAGGCGGCCCGCATTAGGATTAACAAAACCTCAGGCGGGCCGCGTCAGACATGCAGATGCGAAAAATAACAGACAGCTGCCTGTTGTGTTTGTAACCGACTCAAATCTCATTTCATCGATTCTATGGGCTGTCTAAAGTGGTTTTCAGGCTTAGGGACACATGTTTGACATCTGATAACATCCCTAGACTCATGTGGCAACAATCTTTGATGATCAAAGTTCTTATAAAAAGTCTTATGTTTCAACATTCAACACATTTCAACTTCTGGACATTTTGAGGAGCTCAAGAGCTGATACAAGCCTTCCAAATCATCTATTAGACTTACGTAAGTATCCTTGACCCTTCTAAATTGAGTCTTGATTCGTTTATAGCCTAGAAGTCAAACCGTCGTAACTACGGTTTGACTTAGCGATAAATTATAAACGGTCCAGAGTTTTGTCGAAACGAAAGATGTTACAAGTTGGTAATTATATGGGCAATTAACCCTTAAAAGGGCACCCACTGATTCCAATCCTAACTAGGTCGATTGTCGAGTCAATGGTAACTAGAAAAAGTCAACAGAATTGTTATTTTCGATTTAACGCATGATTAACGATGTAAAAGGCGTATCACCTATTTTATCATTCTTATAACCTGATAATAAGTATAAAAACTTGTCTACGCTTGTTTGATTCGACAACTTTCTGCTTTGAACCGATTCGGAACCGAAAGACGCAAAAGTTTGACTTTTGCTTTGACCTCAGTTCTGACCCGGTTTAGATAGGTTTAGACATGCCTTAAATTTCCATTAGAACCTAGTTACATGTGTGTATAACCCTCTGCGTTTATACCACATAAATCCTTAATTGTCCGACGTTTCCGTTAATCGCCTAAATATTGACCGTAATGCCCTTATGACCATAAAACAAGAATTTTGGAAATATGAAAGTAAAATAATCTTAGTTACTGATTATTAAACATGTATGTAAATTTTTACATCAGTTGGACATATAGATTAGGAGTTATGCTCAATGACGTAATTAGAACGATCCTTAGTGATTAAATGGCGTCAATAGCATAAAGCCTATCTAAACCCAATTTTTGACACCAAACCTTTTACCCACTGATGTAATATAATATTTTGGGATTTTTGAAGATTTTTAATTATTTTTAAACTGATCATAAACTAGGATTAGTGCCTTGATTCGGTAAATACCGAATATACCCTTTTCGGCCATAAAATGAGTTTTACAAATCCTTTTGATGCCAATCCAATTGCTACTGATTTTAAATATTAAATGGAGTGTTTTGAACCTGTTTAACTGATTAGGAAACTCAGAATCCTATTTTAACCCGTACGTCGCTTAAAACGGCTTTATACGCGTATTATACGCATAGTTAGAGTTAAAACTATTTTGGCATATAAGACTTATAACCAAATATTATAACCTGTTAAAATAAACCATTTTACTGATTTAATCAGACCTGGATCACAGAAGATAAATTAATTCCTTTTATAATCTTTAAAATGACCAAAATACCCTACGGGGCTTAAAATGAGATTAAACTCGTTATGGGCATAATGGAAGATATCCTACTGATATCACAACATATTTAAGGCATGTTAACTTAGGAAACCTGTTTAGGACTCTTATGGTTACCCGTTACGCTTCATACGCGTTCGGTTCGGTTTATGTAACTAGTTTACATAAATTAGCCGAAACGGGTCAAACCTTATCGGTTTTATCTCAAAATCCAGAATGTGTATAATATACCCATATTAAGCAAGTCTTCAAACTTGTCGGGTCTAAATCACATTCTATCCGGTCTTCGCTTAATCGTGCGTACGAACCGTATCTTTAAAACTAACCGGTCTAAGCTTATGCTTAACTAAAGACCCGTTAGGATTCTAATAGGTTATTATAAACCTTCGTTCCAGATTAGGAGAACCGGTAAAAGATACTTGCACTCGCTGATTTTGATTTATACTTGCTCAGGTAAATACTTTTAACTTATTTTCCCTATACGGGCTTGGGGTACGGTATATAAAATACCGCTTGGTCGGGCATTGAATATTTAATTGTTTTATGGTTAAAGTATTGAGATGTCTCGTTTAATTTGTTTTGTTTGCTTAAAGCCTTTGGGGGGGTTAATGACCATGTCCCGGATATCCCTGGCATCATTTTACGAAATGGCCACGACCTTAGCACACAGGTGTAGGCGTACACCTGTCAGTGTCTCATTTAAATAATGTGGTGTGTCTATTGATCTTTAACCCGGCTCGATCCGGGCTACTGAACGCATAAGTAACATGTAAATCCTTTACAAGCATTATATTCAAATAATTATCCCAAGTTATAAAATATTATTTGTGCCTTGTGCCTTAAATGCATTTTCTTAAACTCTTTTCAAAATGAGTCGGTTGATTGTATTTACCAGTGTAAACTGACGTATTTTCTCAAAAAGGTTAAGTGCAGGTACTACGCGTAATAGGCTGGCTTTTCTCCTAGCATCCACAATAAGTCTCGCAAGCTTGGATGTCATAGACTGTTGAACATTGTTTCCTTTTGTTTGATCTACCTGTGGATTTATATTCGACTCTTTGTAATACTTAATATTACAATATTATATGGTTGAAATGAATCTATACTTTGCTTCCGCTGTGCATTTAAATATTGTGTTGTTTGACTATTATGTTACCAACCACGTCACGATAATCCCCCACCGGGCCCACCGGTGACACGTGGAAATCGGGGTGTGACAACTAAAATGATAAAAAAAGTTTTCAAATTAACAGAAATTAATATTTCTAAAATAAAAGATGTAAATCTTTCTGAAAAACCTAAACCTTACATCTCAAGGGCTCAACAACGTTTAAACAAGAAAAAAAGTTACAGTTCTAGTTCAGGTTATCGAAAGAAACCAAACCATAACGGTAATTTCAAAAAGAAAGGTCTTGGTTTTATTCCACCAGAAAATTATAAAAATGAGAAAACTTATAAACCAAAAACTGTATTTGTTTCAGGGTTAAGCTCGGAAGAAGAAGAAGAAAAGAATCCGTTCTGGAAACAATCAAACAAAGAATTCCTTGCGAAAAAGCAAGAAGAAATGAAGAAGGAAGTTGCTCAGAAGATGGAAACAAGAACCTGTTTTCAATGCAAAACAATTGGTCATATTGCCAGGAATTGTCCTAAAGCAATTCAACCAAAACAGGGAGTTTCTCTTAAAATGAAAGAAAAGATGGTTGAAAATGAACCACCAACCAAACCTTTTATAGTTTTTAAAAACTCAAAATTTGAGGTTGGTGAGTGTTCAAAAAGATTTTACAAAAGAAAAGCAAATCTTGACAACCAAAAGTGGGTCATTAAAATATCTGATGATAGTTCTAGCAATGATTCTGATTCGTCAAAATCAGAGGAGCTATTTTCTGGCGATGAATCTGATTCCACAAAGTCAGAGGAGCCACAAGTTGAACTAAAATTAGAAACATCAGTACCGCCAATGGATGATGCAAACTTTCCACCACTGCGGGCTGAGAATTTTAAACAAAAAATTGGTAAAGTTGAGATTTCGAATCAATTCTTTTCTGAAAAGAAAGGATTTGATGTTGAACAAGCGTTTAACCCCAAGGTGAAACATATTTTTAGTAAAATGGTTGATGGGAAGGTAAAAGGGGTAAAGGAATTTTATGAGAAGAAAATGAAAGGAAAGAAACCGAGTGTTGATGACTCGGAATCTCCCAAGGATTGTCAGGCTTGGGAGAACCTCTTTAACTAAAAAAACCTGACTTGCCGGAGCTTCCAAGTTGGTAATCGTGGAGCAGGTATCGGCATCTTTCTTGAGAAATTCACAACTGTGAAATTTAGACCTACAAGTGGTATCATTCTTGAAAATTGTTATATTTTTTTTTACAAGTGGTATGGTTGATGAGAACCTACAAGTGCTTAATCAAGGTCATTAAGTTGAACTTGATTTAACTTTCATACAACTGGTTAAAAACAAGGTGATGAATTGATCCCCTAACCTACAAGTGGTTTATGAAATCAGCAAAACTTATTTTCCGGAAAAACCATTTTGATTAAAACAAACTTAAGTGTTTTGAAATCACAATGGAAAAATAGTTTGTTGTCAGGGGGAGTTCTGATTGTTTAAGCCAAGAGGATGGCGAATTGAAGCAATTCACAACAGTTGTTACTTTACTTTGTACAGTTTATTTTCAAATGTTCTTTAAATGATTTTGAATTTTAGGGGGAGTTAGAATTTCTTAAAATCCAAAAACATTAGAAAATTTGAAAAAGTCAAAAACATGATAAATTCAAATGAGTTTTGTTGTGAAAAAGAGGAAATGATAGTACATCAGTTGACGATCACAGCATGCTAAAGAATTGAAAAGTTAAATGTGATAAACGGTCTCACTGATGATGTGCCAGTAGGTTTTTGCACATTTAGTAAATTGTATTCGAGATATAAACCTAATTTCAAACTTACTTATCTCGTGGGGAATATCTCTCGGATATATGGGTAACCCCCGAAATCTTGTTTGAAAGGTCCCTCTTTCTGAGATACTAGGTCTTTATGCTTAGTGATATCTGGGGTATTATCCCGGGACTTCTGATTTTGCGGAAGCAATGGCCTAGTCCCCGTATAATACTTTTCGCTTGCTTGAAATATAGCACCACTATCAGCATAAAAAATGATGAAACATTGTAAAATGCTAATCATGTGTTGTTGAAGAAAAGATTCTCTAAAGGGAACACACCTAAAGTCGAAGCCATCATCTCTCTGATTTTGCGGAAGCAATAGCCTGAGCTCTCATGGCCCTCGCATTTAACCCTTTACAAATATCATCTAGGTATATTCACCTGTAAGACTGAATATTGGGATCTGGATACGGGAGTATATTCTGAGGTGGGACACTCGAATAAGTTTAAGTGCTTAAAACACTAATCTAGAATCTTGAAACAGTTGAACTTTGTGTGAAAATTTTAAGTGGATCAGTATACTGACAATCTAAGTGAATCGTTTAGAACTTAAAGTGTTTAAAGCTCAACGGTGCTAGTGATTGGTCTCAAAAACTGATATGATTCTCTTACGCATACTCACAAAAATATTGTCTGTATATATTACTTTACTGCATTTATTTTCCTTTCCTACAAGTGGTTTAGCTTAATTTTTTTTAAAATCCAAAAAGATTTTAATTTCATCTTATTTTCGACAACTGATGTTGAAAAGCTGATTTTCAAAATTCCGAGTGCTAAACATGACGACAAAAGGTTTGGGAGAATTTGGTTAAGATGAAAAATTGTTTGAAAAAAAAGTAAAATGTTTTCTTTACAAGTGGTTCATCAGAGATTAACATTGTAAAATCAGTTATTGATTGATTAATACCTGCAAGTGGTATATAAATTTGTCAAATTTTAAATTTGTGAAATTTATTGTGAGGTAGAGTTGTGCAGGAATGAAGCTTGGAAAGAGCAAGGTTCCGATTTCTGAGGATCATGTGGTTTCAAGAGACCCAGGTTTCAATCCTGAGCAGAATGTAAGCCAGGTCACAATTCTGATTCTGTAAGAGCCAAGTTCTGATCCTGGACCTGATGTTCATACAAGCTGATGATGCTGATGATCGTAAGGAATCAAGAGATCTGATCAAGAGAATTAGAGAGAGATTAAAGCCAGGTCAAGATCCTGGAGATGAAAAGAGAGAGAATTGAGGATGCTTTACATTGTTAGATACTTTGGAAAAGTTCGAGAAGACTGATAAAGACTGAAGATTGAAGACTCGACACTGAAGACTTCGTCAACATCCGAGGGGGAGTCTGTTGGTGCATACGTCTGTCGACTTCGTCTTGTATCGAGTCTTGTATTAGATTATATAGATCAGGGCACGATATTCGAGAAAACATGTTAGAAGTTGATTTCGCACGAAATAGGATAGGGTATTTCGCACGAAATGACTTTGTCATTTCGTACGAAATAGCTGGGCTATTTCGCTTGAGCCTTTTCGTGCGAAATCACCTTGCCTATAAATAGTTGCCTTGTCTTTGTCATTTGTAAGTTTTCGGTTTCAGAGTCGAACTGCTGCCGAAGTGTCTACTCGCTGTAAAACATTCTCAAATCAATCAAAAGACACTTTAAAGTGATATTCTAGCTGAATCAACTTGATACGTCTGTTTCCGCCTTTCGTATCGAGCAAAAACTCTTCTGAACGACTCGTCAGGTCGCGAAAACGATCCTACATATAACCCTCACGAGACCTCTCATCCTCCCGCGCTATCCGGAGGTATAAAAGGCCTTGTTTCATAAGCTAAATGCAACCGTGATTCCTACGAAAGTGAGTTAGGTTTTTGTTATTGTTGTAAACTTTCTTTTCCACAAAAACTCAAATTAAAGTAACGAATCGTATGGTAAATCTTTTGTAAAAATGGTAGAACAAGTAACTAACAAATGTTGATGGTTGTGAGAAGCATGCTTCTACACAAGGATTTACATTTGTAGGTACAAATGTTAAGGAGACAACCATTTTCATCGAAGAATGAAGACCACGCGAGGAACAAGAACAATCAGGTGCATTTGTTTCCTTTTATTTGATTATTATTTAGCTAATAAGTGGATTTTAATTGTATAATTTTGACCGGGGTGGAATTTTTGGGAATTTGGTCGTGTCACATCCCTTGTGCGTTTTAAAGGCTCCACTCTTACACATTGAGGACAATGTTTACCTCAAGTGTGGGGGTGGGGAGAAAAAGTTTTTGTTTTTGACCCCTTTCATTTAAACACTACACATTGAGGACAATGTTGACCTCAAGTGTGGGGATGGGGGAAAATTTCAAAAAATTTTCAAACATGTCTTAGTTTGAAGCAATCTAAAAAGCACAAGTAACTAAGTCAATGAGGGATGACACACCCATTTGGTCTTTTGTCATAGTCAAGTTCAAGCAATTAACATGAAGGGTATTTAGCAGGTGGTTATTTGGGAGTAGTCCGCCTAAGAAACTAGCACATCATGCATGTCACATATCATGCCCTTTATACGTGAGGTTTTGAGCCACTTTTACATCATAGATTTACATATATACATGTTTCTTTGTTTGAGTGGACCATTAGTCGCGTATTGTAGAACTTGCAACTTTTGATATGTTTGAGACCATAGACGAAATACATGCACGAGAATGATTAAGGCATTAGGTGAACCTTTTCCTTTAAAAGCATTTATCTATCCTTACCCAAACAAATCCCCTAGTCACCCACGTTGAGCCTAAACCTTTCGTTTGACAACCCATTTAGCCCACAACCATAAACCTTTTCTTTTTAAACTCGTGTGATGAAAATTCGATTGTAGGATTATGTGTTTGTTTAGTTGTGATTTATATATAAAAAAACGAAAATGCAAAAAATGTCGCGAAACAGAATAGAAAATCATTGAGAAAAATGCTAAAATATGAGTTATTAGTTGGTTGAATAAAAGGCGAAACTTATTGCCTCTTAGATTGATGTTTATAGTTAGTTATGTTAGAGTAGTTGCTTTGTAATAAAAAAATCGAGTTTTCATCACCTTAGCCACTTCAAAATATCCTATTTCCTACCCTTCGCCTAGTCCCACTAGAACCCTTCAAAGACCTTTTGACTTGTGCTTAGTATTCGTGTTCGGTGGTGGAGAATGATTGAGTTGCAAGCATATGCGGGTACGTGTTCTAATCGGTTTTGAGTGATTACTTAAAAGTGCTAATTCATTATCTAATTAGCCAAATTTTAAACCGATTGTATTTTGCATGATTTTCAGTTTCGTTTAGCCTACTTTTGATTAGAGTTGTATTTTGCACGTCTAACGAAGTTTAAGGAGCTATTCGGGAGCTTTACGGACCATCGGGATGAAAAACGGACCACCGCCACGCGAAACGGGTCAACCGGGAGCATGGAACGCAAAAAACAGAAAGTGGAGGTTGCAAGGACCGCCGCCGACACCTCCCCAGGCCGTCGGCGATGCTGCTTAGGTCTCTCCGTCTCGCAAAAACGTCGTAAACAGCTGTTTAAGCCATCGGCCGGACTTGCACGTCAGACGAGGCATCGCCGACGGTGGGCCAGGCCGTCGGCGACGGCCTCTCATTTTTTTATCACATATTTTTGGGTTATTGGTTGTTGGGAACGAATAAAAACATATTTTTGACCCACATTTCGGGAGTTACACAACATCCTTGAGTTTTGAATCATCTTTGGAGCCAAGAAACACCACCAATCGATTCTCGAATCATCCAATCATCAAATCCATCATCCGATTTCACCATCTACATCCGTTCTAAAAACTCTAATCATCCATTATTCCATCATTCCTTCAACCCTTCATCGTCACCAACCATAACCACCATTTCCATCGTTTCCAAAGTTTCAAGATGTTTAAGCTCAAGTTCTCATCCTTTATTGATCGTGTTTAGTTCACCATGAGCGGCTAATTCTCGGAGGTTTCACCCCGGTGTAGGTGTTTGTAAGTCTAGGGTTTGAACAATGTTCTTAGTTTGATTTTGTGACAAATTGAATTGTATTTGAATTGTTTGATAATTGTCTTGCATTGGAACTATATTTGTGAATTGTCGAATGAGATATGAAATTTGACTTTGTGAAATAAGTTTGTGTATTTATGCTTTATCAATCAAAAGGTTTTACTTGTCCGAAGTAACCAAGTGCATTGTGGTCCGTTATACGCGTTGATAACAATTGGCACCTAAGCTTTGTGATAGAAATCTGTTAATAACAACTTCAATTGAATCAAATTTAAAACGTGTTGGAACCCTAGGATTGCAATCACCGAACCGGTTGTGAACCTTGTTTACTTATTTGTTTTTAATCCATCAATTACATTTTCGTGTTCTTGTTTAAGCTTTTGTTAGTTAATAATCAAAAACCAAATTGTCGGTTTGTTCCGACCCATTTTCCAACAAACAAAATTCATACAAAATTTAGCAAGCTTCATAAAGTGTGAAAAACGTTTAAAATCAATCGAATTCACACACAAACCACAAACTCTTCGTGGTTCGACCCCTTACTACCGCTAACTATTTATTTTAGGTAATTTAGGTATTATAAATATTATCTTTGACCGGAGCGCGACACATCCGATCACTTCACAAGAGGGGCATGCCACTATAACTAAGATAATCTCTTAAAAGACCAAAGTTCGTAAATCATCAAAGGATACATAAAAGAGGAGTTGGAACCAATTGATTCCTTCTTGTCTATTTGTTTTTCCATTATTTACATTTTTATTTCTAGTTTATCTTTAAAAACTTTCAAAACTTTTATCAAAATTTGGTTAAATTAGACGTTAACGATAAACCGGTATTAAAAGCTCTTGTATCCTTGGACAACCTCGGTATCTTACCATCACTATACTACTCAACGATGGGTGCACTTGCCCTAACGTGTGTAGAGTGGTAGTATTGTATCGTGTTTTATAAATTTAAAGCTTGATCCACGAGTAAAAAGTGCTTAAAATATAATCAAAATTTTATACCCACGCTCGACCACGTCAATACAGCCGATCAATTTCTGGATCGGTGAATCTACACAACTCAGTAGATGGATTCTTCAGGAGCTTTTGGCTTTGTGGTGTATCATCGGTATCCAGATCCTTATTTAGAGAGGACCGAGTAACCATTTTTGCCATGGATTTACTAAAGAAGATGATGAATACATAGGAAAAGATGGAAGGAAGAGGAGAGAATACCTGATAAAACTCTGGAATGGGTTTTAAACTGGCAATCCGTAATCTTAAATGGGTTTTCAAACTCTACCTATTTCCCTATTTATCGCAATGATGGTTGCAGCTTATCCCATCAGTGACATCAGCGTCTGTAAGGGCTAGTTTGATTTGTAACAGCTAGTTCGATATTAACTGAAATATGGCAGATAAGTTTAATCTAATATCAGCCATATTTAGGGACAATTGTTAGGGATTAATTTTTAATACTATGGATCACATATCCTTAGATTTAGCCTGGATCACTGATCCTTAACAGATGGTTCAGGAAGTCTGAGGATCACGGATCCTTATTATTATTATTTACATTTACTAACAATTGTATCCTTTGTTTAAAACTTGTATTCGCGGGAATATAACGAATTGGACTTGGTCAATGCTGATACTTCGGGGAATATGCTCTCTATTCGCACGTGTTTGGAAGAGTGTAGCCATTATGGAGAACATGGGAATGCTTGCACCAGTTTAGCTTTGTTTGTTATATTATAGTTTCTAATTTTAAAGGGGATATTGAGCTCATTTTAGGCATATTATTAGCTAACATACAAACACACAACACTCTCATACTCTCTCGCAAGTTACACACCAGTTAACATTGTATTGAGCTCGTTGTCTTCCGAAGTTTTACAAGGATCATTACTCATTTTTATTATACATTTGGTGATCGGTAGTTTCCATCACTCGAAGTTTTTTTGTGTCGGAGATCTTTCAAGGATCAATGGCTTTTTCCTCGTATAAATATCGGTGTTCATTGTCATTTTTGCTTTATACTTTGATCACTCAATTGTTCATACACATTAGCACTCTACCTCACAATCAAACATTATCCTTAAACTACTTTTTGACCAAAACACACACACACACACATATATCTATATATATATATATATATATATACATATATCAAGACTTCTAAAAATATCCTTACTTTCTATGTTCATCTTCTTGTTTTACAGCCTTATATAAACTTGTTTAGGTTGTAATCTCAAGATTATTAGTTTAAAAATCATGTTCTTAGCTTTTTGATAAGTTTATATTTTTCAAAAATCAATTTCAAGACCAGTGTTAAAGTTCATGAACTTCAAAGATGGTGATCTTGCAAGATCTAAGCATCTTTATGTTTAGATTACATTTTCAAGTATAATCATGAAAGATCATCAAATCTAAACAAACTACATTACACTAAACATCAAGATCAACACATAAAGCACATAATTATGTAAGATTACTATGTTAAATTTTAGGGTTTTAAGTATTTGTTTAGTGAGCTTCAAGATGATCATTGTCTACATCCATAATCTTCTAAGTATAAGAAGCATAAATAAGGGTTTCAAGGATCTTACAACTAGCTCTAAGGCTAGGGAAGAACAATGTGAATATGATAAAGAAAATATGAAGGTCTTGATGCTCCAAGAAGATGTATGATGCTCCCTTGAATGCCTTGTCTTTTGAACCACTTTAGATCTTATTAAAATGGGATGTGAATACTTTAATTTTAGCTAGATGATGAAAGAAATGGATGGGTCGTGGTGGGTGGTTATTGCCGTGAGCAAAGGAGAGGGGAAGAGGGGTTTTGTGGTTGTTTCTGAGATAAGGAAATGCATAAGTGAAGTATGGAAGAAATCTTATAATCTCCTCAATCATTCACAAGTCAACACAAATCCACTAGTCTCCTAGCTTCATCATATCTCTAGTAACTTAGGAGTGGTGTGTGTGTGGGGACCCACATGAGCCGTAGGTAGGGGGTAGGTTATGGGTTTCAAATTATATTAAGGCAAATAGACATGTGGTGAATTGTTAAACTTAGATATTTAGGTAATTAGAGATGTTCTTGCATCATTAGTGTGCTAATGATGTTTAGGATGCTAATATAAGTCTAACTAGTTCATTAGACTAGTTAATTCCATGTTAGGATATTAAATAAACCACCAGTTTCGATACCGGGTCATTACCGGTTAGTATACAGAAGGTGTACGACGATACCGGTGATAATACCTTGAATAAATATTCGATATCATCGAGATCGTTTAAGATAATTAGCATTATCTAATAGCACTGTCAGTACTGCGGAATGCTGAAAAATGCCGAGAAGTGTCGGATTTATTAGTTTATTATTCAGATAAGACAATTTACGTGTTTAGGCATTTTTCCGGAAAGTTCTTATATTGTTGTAAATGTTTCCCATAATTAGGGTTTTTGTATAAGTCTTTATGATGATATGCTTTCATATTATCCGTTAGTCGTTTCAGGGAGTTTCTGAACTCTCCTGTCATGAATAGTATGTTCGCATGAATAGTATGTTTGCATTGATTACCAACGTATTAGGACATAGTTGTTCGTTTTCGCGACACGACGAAAGTAGCAATATAAATTGTAATGTATTTAATATGTTCTATCACTGCTAGACTTTGTACGACAATCATTCATAATCAAGTCAAATGAATGCAATTAAATTCTATAAATAGTGATTAAGTTGTATGGTGTTACCATGTAATTTTGCCGGTTGTCATAGCGGGAGCCGTGAGCAGATAGAATAGTGGTACCAATATTTATTAAATTCACAATGGAAAAGTTTATCAGGATCGTAGTTAGGAAAATGTATGAGTTGTAAAACACCAAACCTTTAAATATTAAACAGCTGGGATAAAACCCATATTACAACAAAAGGTTTTATAGGGATAAACTACAAAACACATTTTCTTTTCTTTATTCCGGTAGCATAGCCACTTTATTTAAGTCTTCAGTGATTCATAGCATATTTCTTTACTTTCACAATAAATCATCTCAAACGCGTTTAAAAACATTTTATCGGCGAAAAATACTGGTGAGATCATTCATTTGTTTAAAAAGACACAATATTGTAACTACAACATTAAGAGTTTTTACATTTGTTTATATCTTTTAATTACCCAACAGTATTTGTCACTCACCCATTTCGGTGACTGTGGTCATATCACTATTGGCTAACCCTTTGTCCAATAGTAAAGCTTATCAAGTAATGTATACAAAACACCACATACCGGAAGTAATTTAAGAATACAAAAACTTAATCACTGTAAATACAACTGGAAAACATTTAGGGGTTTGAAAACATTTAAGTATCAAATAATGTGAAGAAAAGAGAATGTTTCACGTTGCAGAATTAGGGTTTTGATTTTACAGCCTCCTGGTATTAAGCATGGATTCCTAATTAAACAAACAATGCAACACGTATTAGTGTACGAAACCCAATTGAAACTTTAACGATAATCACGAGATCAAAACATCAACATAGTTAACAAAGTAAAGCGTTATTCAGGCATTACTTTGGCATACTTTGATTGATTTCGGATCAATCGAAAAGGGTATCGTACCGGTGATTAGGGTTTAGTACACTTCCTACGGAGAGGAGTTCCGTGGTTTAAGGGTTCGGGTATTAGAACGACAGATGGGCTTCCCAGGCACGTCGCGGGAGGAGCAGGGGTCTCCCCCGCATGGTGCGGGTGCTGCCGGCTAGGGCTAGGTCAGCTCCGTCACTGGTATAGCTCTGCCACTTGTCGCGCACTAGTGCCACGAGTCTTGGTACACCCCTGCGCGTCGCGAGAGAATCAGGGGCATCTCCAGCGACACTCCTGAGTGTCCCGTTTTCGATTTCTTCGTTTAACGCGCTGGGTCTTGTCACGCATGTACGGGGTTTCGATTATGGTTCTTCGTAGGGCCTTTTAGGAGTTGTTACAATTCATCATTAGGGTGAGTTTCGGCTGCAAAGTCTAAATCTTCTAAAAAGTGTACAAAGTCATAAAACACACCCAAACCCATAATTAACAGAGTGAATATTACTAAAACACTATATTCAAATCCCAAAAGTCTATAAGAAAACTCCAAACACACCATCGTAGAATTATGAATATAAAACAAAACATGATAATCAACATAAAACAGATAATGTTAGTCATTGGATAATCAGAGCCTTATTATCCAAAACATAAATCAAAACAACAGATATGGTGTTTTAGTAATCTTTATTATGTTATTTGTGGATTTTTGGTATGTTTTATGGTCGACGTTATGGTGTTTTATGAATGTTTACACTTTTTTTTAGATATTTTAGACTTTGTAGCCAACTCCTACCCTTCACCATTAACTCAAAACTTATCATAACCATAAGAATCATCTAATAGTTATCAACGATGGGATATCACTAGGGGATGGACCTAACACGAAATTCGTGGGTTTAGGCTTAGTTTAATCGGGGTTACTAACGAGGTTACTAATGACCTTGATCACACGGCTTGTGCCGGTGTGATCACGCCACCACGGTCATCAAAGGGGTCACCACGGTGATGCCCAGACCCCCCTTAGGGAGTTTACACCACTAACAATCCGTAAACAGCCCTTTACATTTGTAAACTGCAGTTTACTTTGTCAAAGGTGTATCTACAGTTTACTATGTTGACTAGTCAAACTAGTGTATCGTGTCCTAAACGTGTCGACCGATTTAAGACACAAAACCTATTAAAAACGTGTCATTTCATCTCATGTTAAAAGTTTTGTGTCTGAAATTGTTAGCCCTGTGTTAAAGATAAAATCTTGACCTTAATTTTCACCACATTTACAATACTCGGTAGTACGTCCTGTAATATTGGGAAATTTTTTAATAACACAAAACATGAAAGTTGAAGATATGATATGTTTCGCCTTTGAATAAAGTATGACTAGGACTACTATTATTAATTGCTGATGAATAAAGTATGACTAGGACAACTTCCATTATTAATGTAAGACCCTCCAATTATACATATAGTGTAATGCTTTAACGAGAAAATTTTAAACAAAAAAATTACATTTGCGATAGTATTAAAAACATTAACTACTCAGGTTAGAATTAATCCTTATCCAAAACACAAGCCCACTGGTATTTCTATTAAGAGACTAAAACAACGGAAGGTAATGAACTTTTGGGAAGTGTTTGATTCTTGACATGGCTTGATCATCATCCGAGGTCCAAAGTGCATCGTTACCTATCATACAATTTCATTCAAACGATTAGAAATCAAAGCACTTAAAGAAAAGAATTAAACACAAGAAAGTATATATTTTTTTCAGCCCCTTCCCCTGGTCGGGTCAGGTTTCCACCCGACCGGGTCAGCTAAACATGTTTTTTTTCGCATAAACTTTCCTCGGCTGGGTTAGTTGTCCACCCGGATGGTTCAGCTCTGCACGTTTACTTTTCACCAAATATACATTCAAATCTATCCAAACGCATTTCAATCGCTTGGGGTTTATTTCTTAACATATCTAAACTGTAATCCATTACCCGGATCCATAATTCATATAGCTTACGCTTTCGTTAACCGTTCTGATGTTTAAGCACCTAAGTTCAAATCATCCATAACTTTTTAGTTGGATTATTTTCCACGATTATATCCATTACCCGAGCTTAATAACTTCACGTTCCATGCTCCCAATACCCGGTTTACGAGAACACAAACTACGCCAAAATAGGTATACAACCACATAAAAAAGTGTGACTGTATGTCTTTCGCCTCACATATTTTTTTCAGGTCGAGTGTGACCAAAGCTCGAGTCATCATAGGTATCATACGGCCACACATACGTTTTAGTTGCCGTAGAACTTAAAAGTGTGGTCAAAGGGTACCAACATTTGTAGTTAAAATCTAATATTTCCTCTATTAAGTGTGGCTAAAGAATAGAAATGGCCACATGTATTTACTTTAAGCGTGACTATTACTGCTATATAGTCACATAAATTACCAAAAAAAAATTGTTTTAGCCACATCAGTTAAAAAAGTGTGGCAAAAAGGGTTGTTGTAATCAAGAATTTTACTCATTAAATGTGGCTAAAAGGTAGCAAAGGCCACATAAATTATTGTAAGTGTGGTCGTTTCTATTATGTAGTCACATGAACTTACTATAAGTGTGGTTGTTTCTATTATACAAACACACAAATAAAAAACAAGGTTATTGTGTTGTGGCTAATGGTTATTTATAGCCTCACAAAATCTTGTAATTTTAAGTGTGGCTATTGTCTAACCTTTGGTCACACATATATTTTTTTTTCTTAGCGATTTCTGTCATTCTGTCACACAAACAAGAGACAAAGTGACTATGGTGTGGCTATTGTCTAACCTTTGGTCACACATATTCGTTTTTCCCGAGACATTTGCTATAATTTTGTCACACAAACAAAAAAACAATTTAACGAATTGTGGTCAGTTCTATTATATAGTCACATTAATTTATTGAAAGTGTGGCTAAAAACGTTTACTAGACATACAACATTATTGTAATGTTAAGTGTGACTATTGTCTAACCTTTGGTCACATATATTTGTTTTCTCCATGACTTTTGCTATAATCTCGTCACACAAACAAAAAACAATGTCAAGAAAGTGTGGCTAATGGTTATGTATAGCCACATGAAATTTTGTAATTTAAGTGTGCCTATTATCTAACATTTGGTAATATATAATTTGTTTTTCCATGACGTTTGTTATAGTTTTGCCACATAGAAAAAACAAACTGATGAAAGTTTGGCTAATAATTATGTGTAGCCACATGAAATTTTATAATTTAAGTGTGGCTATTGTCTAACATTTGGACACACATATTTATTATGGTTTTATGTGACCATTTTCATATAATTGGCCATTTTATTTTCAATTCTTTATAAAATTAAAACAACAATAATCACGAGGAAACCTAAAAACCAAATGATATTAACAATATTAAACTAAAATCCATACATAAGTTTTCAATTTAAATACTAATTAAAGACATAAACTTCTAATCAAAACATATATACAAAAGTTGCAAAGGGAATGCATCTACACATAAACTAAGAACTAATTCTAGGTTGTTGTCTTCAAATCCATATACTCTCTACTTTTTGACTTGAAAGCGCTGCAAATTTCTATCCAGTCGTTTTTCCTTTGTGGAGTGCTTCAAGATTTGATTACAAAATCAATGACAAGCAAGCTACCAGATTCAAGTTGTAAACAATCAATCAATGACCAGCCACCGGGCATCAATGAGATCCATGCTTTCTGAACTGCTCAATCCCAATAAAAGCATGTCAGAATACATGCTCACCAATGCAAATATCAGATGGAAAACGTGCGTGTGAATTACTCACATGTTTTGCTTCCACTTTGGAATTGTAAGCATGTCAGACCCAGCACGGAGAGCTGAATATAAAACTAATAAAGCAATTGTAAGCATGCCAAGAATCAGTGTACCTATGGTGATGACTTTCGAATTGTTTAAACCATTGCAGGTGTAACATCACTCCAAGGGCATCGTTGCGGAAGCCAAGTGATTATCAGTTTGTTCCGACCCATTTTCCAACAAACAAAATTCATACAAAATTTAGCAAGCTTCATAAAGTGTGAAAAACGTTTAAAATCAATCGAATTCACACACAAACCACAAACTCTTCGTGGTTCGACCCCTTACTACCGCTAACTATTTGTTTGAGGTAATTTAGGTATTATAAATATTATCTTTGACCGGAGCGCGACACATCCGGTCACTTCACAAGAGGGGCATGCGACTATAACTAAGATAATCTCTTAAAAGCTCAAAGTGCGTAAATAATCAAAGGATACATAAAATAGGAGTTGGAACCAAGTTATTTCTTCTTGTCTATTTGTTTTTCCTTTCATTTGCATTTTTATTTCTAGTTTATCTTTTAAAACTTTCAAATCTTTTATCAAAATTTGGTTAGATTAGACGTTAACGATAAACTGATATTAAAAGCTATTGTATCCTTGGACAACCTCGATATCTTACCATCACTATACTACGTCTACGATGGGTGCACTTGCCTTAACGTGCGTAGAGTGGCAGTATTGTATCGTTTTTTTTTTATAAATTTAAAGCATGATCCACGAGTAAAAAGTGCTTAAAATATAATCAAAAATTTATATCCGCGCTCGACCTCGTCAATACAGCCGATCAATTTCTGGATTGGTGAATCTACACAACTCAGTAGATGGATTCTTCAGGAGCTTTTGGCTTTGTGGTGTATCATCGGTATCCTGATCCTTATATGGAGAGGATCGAGTGACCATTTTTGCCATGGATTTACTGAAGATGATGATGAATACAGAGGAAAAGATGGAAGGAAGAGGAGAGAATACCTGATAAAACTCTGGAATGGGTTTTAAACTGGCAATCCGTAATCGTAAATGGGTTTTATTTATCGCAATGATGGTTGCAGCTTATCCCATCAGTGACATCAGCGTCTGTAAGGGCTAGTTTGATTTGTAACGGCTAGTTCGATATTAACTGAAATATGGAAGATAAGTTTAATCTAATATCAGCCATATTTGGGGGCAATTGTTAGGGATTAATTTTTAATACTTTGGATCACATATCCTTAGATTTAGCATGGATCACTGATCCTTAACAGATGGTTCAGGAAGTATGAGGATCACAGGTCCTTACTATTATTATTTACATTTACTAACAATTGTATCCTTTGTTTAAAACTTGTATTCGCGGGATATAACGAATTGGACTTGGTCAATGCTGATACTTCGGGGAATATGCTCTCTATTCGCACGTGTTTGGAAGAGTGTAGCCATTATGGAGAACATGGGAATGCTTGCACCATTTTAGCTTTGTTTGTTATGTTATAGTTTCTATTTTTAAAGGGGATATCGAGCTCATTTTAGGCAGATTATTAGCTAAAATACAAACACACAACACTCTCATACTTTCTCGCAAGTTACACACCAGTTAACATTGTATTGAGCTCGTTGTCTTCCGAAGTTTTACAAGGATCATTACTTATTTTTGTTATACATTTGGTGATCGGTAGTTTCCATCACCAGAGGTTTTTTTGTGCCGGATATCTATCAAGGATCAATGGCTTTTTCCTCATATAAATATCAGTGTTCATTGTCATTTTTGCTTTATACTTTGATCACTCAATTGTTCATACACATTAGCACTCTACCTCACAATCAAACATTATCCTTAAACTGATTTTTGACGAAAACACACACACACACACACACATATATATATATATATATATATATATATATATATATATATATATATATATATATATATATAGGGTAGGGATCCTAAGAGAAGTCCACCCTATTTGAGAAACTTGAGAAGCAATCTGGACCACACATTTCCCATAAGCAAAAAATGCAAAAAAAATATGAAAAAAATGCAAATTTTTTTTTTTTTTTGGAAAAATCGCAGCTTTTTCTTTAAGGATTAATTTTTTTATTTTTATTTTTAATTTTTTTTTATTTATACATATGTGTATATTGTTAATCTTTTAACTATACATATATGTATATTGTCTATTATACATATATGTATATACGTGTTTAAAATTGAAAAAATATGTGTTATAAATCCTAAACCTTAAACCATAAACACTAACGCTAAACCTTAATGCTAAACCCTAAACCCTAATGCTAAACCCTAAATACTATTGCTAAACCCTAATGCTAAACCCTAAAGCTAAACCTTAAACCATAAAGCTAAACCCTAATGCTAAACCCTAAACCCTAAAGCAAAACCCTAATTCTAAACCCTAATGCTAAACCCTAAAGCTAAAACTAAACCCTAAAGCTAAACCCTTAATGCTAAACCCTAAAGTTAAAGCTAAACCCAAAAGTTAAAGCCAAAAGCTAAACCCTAATGCTAAATCCTAAATACTATTGCTAAACCCTAATTCTAAACCTCTTATGCTAAACCCAAAAGCAAAACCCTAATGCTAAATCCTAAATACTATTGATAAACCCTAATGCTAAAACCTAAAGCTAAACCCTAAACCCTAATGCTAAACCCTAAACACTAATGCTAAACCCTAATTCTAAACCCTAATGCTAAACCGTAATGCTAAACCCTAAAGCTAAACCCTAATGCAAACCCTAAAGATAAAGCTAAACCCAAAAGTTAAAGCTAAACCCTAATGCTAAACCTAAAAGCTAATCCCTAATGCTAAACCCTAATGCTAAACCCTAAACCATAAAGCTAAACCCTAATGCTAAACCCTAAATACTAATGCTAAACCCTAAATAACACTTATTTTTCAATTTTAAACATGTATATGCATATATGTATAGTTAAAAAGATTAACAATATACACATATGTATAAATCCAAAAAAAAAATTAATCCTTAAAGAAAAAGCTGCGATTTTTCCAAAAAAAAATAATAATAAATAAATTTGCATTTTTTTCATATTTTTTTGCATTTTTTGCTTAGGGAAAATGTGTAGTCCAGAATGCTTCTCAAGTTTCTCATTTAGCCTACTACTTCTCACATGATCCTTATCCTATATATATATATATATATATATATATATATATAGGGTAGGGATCCTAAGAGAAGGCTACCCTATTTGAGAAACTTGAGAAGCATTCTGGACCACATATTTTCCCTAAGCTTTTCGTAATATACACATATGTATAGTATAAAACCGACTATATACATATACGTATATTATCAAATCTTGAATTATACACATATGTATATAGCCAATTTTAAACTATACATATGTATATATTATGAAAATCTTAGGGAAAATGTGTGGTCCAGAATACTTCTCAAGTTTCTCAATTAGCATAGTGCTTCTCACGTGATCCTAACCTTATATATATATATATATATATATATATATATCAAGACTTCTAAAAATATCCTTACTTTCTATGTTCATCTTCTAGTTTTACAACCTTATATAAACTTATTTAGGTTATAATCTCAAGATTGTTAGTTTAAAAATCATGTTCTTAGCTTTTTGATAAGTTTATATTTTTCAAAAATCAATTTCAAGTCCAGTGTTAAAGTTCATGAACTTCAAAGATGGTGATCTTGCTAGAGCTAAGCATCTTTATGTTTAGATTACATTTTCAAGTATAATCATGAAAGATCATCAAATCTAAACAAACTACATTACACTAAACATCAAGATCAACACATAAAGCACATAATTATGTAAGATTATTATGTTAAATTTTAGGGTTTTAAGTATTTGTTTAGTGATCTTCAAGATGATCATTGTCTACATCCATAATCTACTAAATATAAGAAGCATAAATAAGGGTTTCAAGGATCTTACAACTAGCTCTAAGGCTAGGGAAGAACAATGTGAATATGATGAAGAAAATATGAAGGTCTTGATGCTCCAAGAAGATGTATGATGCTCCCTTGAATGCCTTGTCTTTTGAACCACTTTAGATCTTATTAAAATGGGACGTGAACACTTGAATTTTAGCTAGATGATGAAAGAAATGGATGGGTCGTGGTGGGTGGTTATTGCCATGAGCAAAGGAGAGGGGAAGAGGGGTTTTGTGGTTGTTTCTGAGATAAGGAAATGCATAAGTGAAGTATGGAAGAAATCTTATAATCTCCTCAATCATTCACAAGTCAACACAAATCCACTAGTCTCCTAGCTTCATCATATCTCTAGTAACTTAGGAGTGGTGTGTGTGTGTGGGGACCCACATGAGCCGTATGTAGGGGGTAGGTTATGGGTTTCAAATTATATTAAGGCAAATAGACATGTGGTGAATTGTTAAACTTAGATATTTTGGTAATTAGAGATGTTCTTGCATCATTAGTGTGCTAATGATGTTTAGGATGCTAATATAAGTCTAACTAGTTCATTAGACTAGTTAATTCCATGTTAGGATGTTAAATACACCACCAGTTTCGATACCGGGTCATTACCGGTTAGTATAACGAAGGTGTACGACGATACCGGTAATAATACCTTGAATAAATATTCAATATCCTCGAGATCATTTAAGATAATTAGCATTATCTAATAGCATTGTCAGTGCTGCAGAATGCTGAAAAATGCCGAGAACTGTTGGATTTTTTAGTTTATTATTCGGATTAGACAATTTACGTGTTTAGGCATTTTTCCGGAAAGTTTTTATATTGTAGCAAATGTTTCCCATAATTAGGGTTTTTGTATAAGTCTTTATGATGATATGCTTTCATATCATCCGTTAGTCGTTTCAGGGAGTTTCTGAACTCTCATGTCATGAATAGTATGTTCGCATGAATAGTATGTTCGCATTGATTACCAACGTATTAGGACATAGTTGTTCGTTTTCGCGACACGACGAAAGTAGCAATATAAATTGTAATGTATTTAATATGTTCTATCACTGCTAGACTTTGTACGACAATCATTCACAATCAAGTCAAATGAATGCAACTAAATTGTATAAATAGTGATTAAGTTGTACGGAATTCCATGTAATTTTGCCGGTTGTCGTAGCGGGAGCCGTGAGCAGATAGAACAGTGGTACCGATGTTTATTAAATTCACAACGGAAAAGTTTATCAGGATCGTAGTTAAGAAAATGTATGAGTTGTAAAACACCAAACCTTTAAATATTAAACAGCTGAGATAAAACCCATATTACAACAAAAGGTTTTTATAGGGATAAACGCTATTTTTTTTTACAAAACACATTTTCTTTTCTTTATTCCGGTAGCATAGCCACTTTATTTAAGCCTTCAGTGCTTCGTAGCATATTTCTTTACTTTCATAATAAATCACCTGAAACGCGTTTAAAAACATTTTATCAGTGAAAAATACTGGTGAGATCATTCATTTGTTTAAAAAGACACAATATTGTAACTACAACATTAAAATTTTTTTACATTTGTGTATATCTTTTAATTACCTAACATTATTTGTCACTCGCCCATTTCGGTGACTGTGGTCATATCACTATTGGCTAACCCTTTGTCCAATAGTAAAGCTTATCAAGTAATGTATACAAAACCCCACATACCAGCAGTAATTTAAGAATACAAAAACCTAATCACTGTAAATACAACTGGACAACATATAGGGGTTTGAAAACATTTAAGTAACAAATAATGTGAGAAAAGAGAATGTCTCACGTTGCAGAATTAGGGTTTTGATTTTACAGCCTCCTGGTATTAAGCATGGATTCCTAATTAAACAAACAATGCAACACGTATTATTGTGCAAAACCCAATTGAAACTTTAACGATAATCACGAGATCAAAACATCAACGTAGTTAACAAAGTATAGCCTTATTCAGGCAGTACTTTGGCATACTTTGATTGGTTTCAGATCAATCGGAAAGGGTATCGTACCAGTGATTAGGGTTTAGTACACTTCCTACGGAGAGGAGTTTCGAGGTTTAAGGGTTCGGGTATTAGAACCACAGATGGGCTTCCCAGGCGCATCGCGGGAGGAGCATGGGTCTCCCCCATGTGGCGTGGGTGCTGCCGGCTAGGGCTATGTCAGCTCCGTCACTGGTATAGCTCTACCACTTGTCGCGCACTAGTGCCACGTGTCTTGGTACCCCCCTGTGTATCGCAACCCCCGACCCCTGCCTCGGGAAGCAGGCGGCCGCGAGTCTCGCAGAGCCGGTGGTATCGGTGTTTATTAATTTGGCAGCGGAAATTACATCAGAACCGTAGTTAGGAAATAGTTTATCAGAGTAAAACACCACATTTTTATAATAATAAATACATGGGAAAAACCCAAGTTTCTATTACAAACATAATTTTAGGGATAAACCCTAATTTATTGAAATAAAACTTCTTCTTTATTCAGGTAACTTGTATAGCGACTTTTCCAAGCCTTCAGTGCTCTCCAGCTGGCTTCTAATTGGCTTTCACATTTTGTTACCTGAAACGCGTTTAAAAACATTTTATCAGCAAGAAATACTGGCGAGTAAATCCCAGTTAAATCAAAACAGGTTTTATTATTTTACAGCATTGAGGGCAATCCAGCAATTACATTTGTTTACATCTACTTTAATTACCACCCACGGTACTGTCATTCCTGACTGATGGTAATGTTATTACTCACAGTGTAGTAACAAATTTTGTATACAAAACCCCAACATACCGATGATAATTGTAGAATTACAAATACTCAATCACTGTTAATTATAATGTAAAAACAATTGAGGTTTTGTAAAAACAATTTATGAAAAGAGGAATTACTCACATTGCTAATTTAGGTACTTCCTTGTGACTTCCTAGTTATAATCTATTAATTTAAACAATGCACGGGCGTTAGTATAATAACCCAAATTTACATTAGCTATACCCTCCCCGAGACAGAACTCCAACGACTTAGTCAGGCAGAGCCTTGACATGCGTTACGGAGCACTAGATCAATCGGGCAGCGTAACTAATTCGTAACCGGGGGTTATGATACTTACATCGAGGTAGAGCTTCGCTAATTTTAGTGGGTATTATGCCCGAAAATTATAATTTCTATCAGAGATTGAGAGAGAAAGTTGTTTTATGAACGAATTGAAACTGAATGCCAATTGCCCCTATTTATAGTTCTGATCGACCAGCGGGTCGCGGCCCGCGACCAACATAGCCAAGTCCTTCGCGGCCCGCGAGGACTGTAGGCTAGGTTCTAGCCTTGGCTAGTCACGGCTATAGGCCCAACACGTATACGACACGTGGCGTACAAGGGTGTCGCCTGGTGCCACTTGATCGCAGCCCGCGACAGGCCCACCTTTCCTGGTTCGCGCCCCGCGAGCGACCTGTAGTTTTGTTTTATTTGATTTTTGTTAAATTTAAGGTATTTCGGGGTCGTTTTTCGTATACGGGGTGTATTTTAGGACATATAAGGATATTATAGGGATTTTAGGAGAGTTGTTATACTGCGCGTCGTGAGAGAATCAGGGGCATCTCCAGCGACACTCCTGAGTGTCCTGTTTTCGATTTCTTCGTTTAACGCGCTGGGTCTTGTCGTGCATGTCCAGGGTTTCGATTATGGTTCTTCGTAGGGCCTTTTAGGAGTTGTTACAATTCATCATTAGGGTGAGTTTCGGCTGCAAAGTCTAAATTTTCTAAAAAGTGTACAAATTCAAAAAACACACCCGAACCCATAATTAACAGAGTGAAGATTACTAAAACACTATATTCAAATCCTAAAAATCTATAAAAAAAACTCCAAACACACCATTGTAGAATTATTAATATAAAACAAAACATGATAATCAACATAAAACACATAATGTTAGTGATTGGATAATCAGAGCCTTATTATCCAAAACATAAATCAAAACAACAGATATGGTGTTTTAGTAATCTTTATTATGTTATTTGTGGATTTTTGGTATGTTTTATGGTTGTCGTTATGGTGTTTTATGAATGTTTACACTTTTTTTTAGATATTTTTAGACTTCGTAGCCAACTCCTACCCTTCACCATTAACTCAAAACTTATCATAACCATAAGAATCATCGACAAGTTATCAATGATGGGATATCACTAGGGGATGGACCTAACAGGAAATTCGCGGGTTTAGGCTTAGTTTAATCGGGGTTACTAACGATGTTACTAATGACCTTGATCACACGGCTTGTTCCGGTGTGATCACGCCACCACGGTCATCAAAGGGGTCACCACGGTGATGCCCAGAGCCCCTTAGGGAGTTTACACCACTGACAATCCGTAAACAGCCCTTTACATTTGTAAATTGCAGTTTACTTTGTCAAAGGTGTATCTACAGTTTACTATGTTGACTAGTCAAACTAGTGTATCGTGTCCAGCTTAGACATGGATTTTATCGTGTCCTAAACGTGTAAACCTATTTAAGACACAAAACCTATTAAAAACATGTCATTTTGTCTCATGTTAAAAGTTTTGTGTCTGAAATTGTTAGCCCTGTGTTAAAGATAAAATCTTGACCTTAATTTTCACCACATTTACAATACTCGGTAGTACGTCCTGTATTATTGGAAAACTTTTGAATAACACAAAACATGAATGTTGAAGATATGATATGTTTCGCCTTTGAATAAAGTATGACTAGGACAACTATTATTAATTGCTGATGGATAAAGTTTGACTAAGACAACTTCCATTATTAATGTAAGATCCTCCAATTATACATATAGTGTAACGCTTTAACTAGAAAATTTTAAACAAAAAAATTACATTTGCGATAGTATTAAAAACATTAACTACTCAAGTTAGAATTAATCCTTATCCAAAACACAAGCACACTGGTATTTTTATTAAGAGACTAAAACAACAGAAGGTAATGAACTTTTGGGAAGTGTTCGTTTCTTGACATGGCTTGATCATCATTCGAGGTCCAAAGTGCATCGTTACCTGTCATACAATTTCATTCAAATGATTAGAAATCAAAGCATTTAAACAAAAGAATTAAACACAAGAAAGAATATATTTTTTCAGCCCCTTCCCCTGGCCGGGTCAGGTTTCCACCCGACCGGGTCAGCTAAACATGTTTTCTTCGCATAACCTTTCCTCGGTCAGGTTAGTTGTCCACCTGGCTGGGTCAGCTCTTGTCACACCTCAAAAACGTCGCAGCGGAATATAAAACGTAGTGGTGACGGAAGTTGGTGCCCATTTATACCTTGTTGGACGATGCACTCTTTTGTTGGACATTTTGACATATTTTAAAACATAAATATTAAATATTACATTTTTAAAAGTCACGACACAACCACATAAGTTAAGTTGTTTTGATCCTCGCGGATCTTATTACAAACATCCCAGATAGTTTAAAAGTTGTCCAACATAATTAAACATAACAACATGCATCATCATTCACAAGATACGCCATGATTTCCCGAAGCCGAACTCAGGTACCTGTAGAACACGTTAAAAATCAAGTGTCAACACAAAGGAAGGTGAGATCACTTATTTGTTTACTAACAAATTTTATTCCAAGAAAAACTTTCTGTTTAGGTGTTTACTTAAAAACATCCATTTTACTTTCATAATAAAATCCATGGGCCTTCCGCCGGTTCATCGATCCGACAACTGTAATATATATTGCCCAGGTTTTGTATATTAAATTATAGCGTCAACTTTCAGACTCGTATGTTAGCTAGACGATACGAACTATATATTAACCATGCAGGGATAATCAATACTAGACAATGAACAGAATATTAATTCGTCGTTTGACATTGACACGGGGCGACCGGTCACGACGGGGTTGTCAACCCGATAGATCTACCAACAATTCCTCGCGTACAATACTTATCTGATTAAACGACATCATGGGCGCAGGGTTCTTTCTCGAAGAACAATATGATGTCTGCCTCACGTACAATATATATATCCTACTAATATGACAATTTAATACACGTGGTTGCACGAATCCAATGAATCTCCATCACTCGAAACTCAGGCCGGCACCCGTCCCAACTTTACGGTCTGTTTCGCCTCGGAAACACCGTACCATCGCAATGTCCCACATTTATTCATCAAAAACTTTTTACTTCGAAATGTATAACTTATCAAACCTCATATATTTTCAGCGAAAATATATATTTTATATTAAAAGGTATGTTTTATTTCGAAAACATTATTAAATCCTTTTAACGACGTGTTCTACCCCAAAAATATATACAAAGCAGTAAAAAGAGGGGTTTAGTGACACTCACCTTTTGGTGCGTATTTTAATACCGCAATCCCAGAGATTGATTTTTATATATGTCCTAATATAGGAACAATTCTAAATCAATATATATTTAACACAGAAGTCCTAAGTTTCTCCGTTTCTTAAAATTATCACATAACTTTGAGATTTTCTCGAAAAGTTGTCATTTTTAATTATGTTGGCACGTTAAAATATATATATATGAGTCCATATACATATATATATTTATTATGATTTTTGCGACTTGAACGATTTTATTGATGACCATTATTGTGTAAATCCATTAACTCTCCCGTTTATGCGCCATATATCTATGATTTGCGTGTCGTAATATATATATACACAATGTTCATAGAATTTAACACCGAACACACAAAAAATATTACTAACTTATCTCTTTTGTCATTTTTAAAGCGATTATACGTAAATCATCTCATATGTACCAATTTCATGCTCGACAAACAAGTTACATGTTTAACGCAATCTTCACTGTTTCTACCGCACAAAACGTACAAGTATACATTCATTGTCTAAGTTTCCCACCATCAAGTTAACACTTAACATTTTATCACATTTACATGTTTAAATCACCTAACACATTTTATCACATAAGGTTCACTCAAAATTTACCCATACTAGTGTTCATTGAAAAATGCGTATTTTAGCGATTCGGTAACGTTTTAGGGCGTCGGAAGTCACGTAAGACCAACCAAATACCAAGTGAACTTAAAACTAGTTAAAATACTTGTTTTTAAACTAAAAAATTCAGTTTATTTACTGATCTAAATCATTTTTACAAAAATCACTCCAAAAGCCGATTTTTGACCGTTTTAACGCATAGTTTTGCGTTAAACGTTACCATAACCATCCCAACTCGAAACGACTAGATATTTTAACATAACACATGTTATTTACTGATTAAAATAATAGTTATAATCAGATTAGTGCAGTTTTTGTCTAAGTCACATAAATCATGCGATTTCACGTATTTTACAACTTTTAATGCACCAAGTACCACATGCAAAGCTAGCAAACATTATGACAAAATTATATATCATTAAACAATTCAAAATAACTTTATTTTAAGGTTTATAATCTGTTCAAAATTAATTTTTATCAAATCATGCTCAAATGATCATTTCATGCTTTCATATTAACATGCATGCCCACATATGTGCATTTAATGCACTCATACAACATCATCTACATTATTTATGATCTAATTATGCTCAAATCTTCACTAACATAATATTCTTACAAATATTACACATAACATAATAATCCTTCAAATCATTTATGTTCATTCATGCTTAGATCTTTCACTTTTATGATTGTATAACAATTTTCAATACATGCATACATATATATATACACATATACACGAAGTTTATACACACATATACTTCCAAAATTTCACTTTTCAACACATCACTTTAAAATTTTTAATCACTTTAGAACCTTCTTGCATAACATCTAAAAATCCATTTAATCATCATATATTTCAAGAAAGCAAATAATAAAGAACTCTTCATAAAAATCAAAATACAACTTATACATATGTATATATACCAAATCAGCCATATACACATACATGCACACACTCATTTTCATTTTATTCAAAACTCATTTGTGTGTTGGTTTCAAGTTAATGTTTAGATTCAAGAATCAAGAGAAACTTTTTTTTACTAACTTCCTTATCAATACGAATCAAGAACAATGTTTAGTGAAATATGTTATACCTTTAAGGATTTGGATGGGTTTTTACTAAAGGATAATGTTATGAGGCTTGATTTTGCTTGATACTTCCTTGAAATCACTTCCAAACCTTCTCACAAGCTTCAAATCATCATGTAAAGCCCTTGATTCTTCATGATTTGGATTGAGAAATGAAATGTTGGTGTGTTATGGGGGTGTTCGGCCGTGAGAATCAAGAGGAAGAGAGAGAGAGTGAATTTTGAAATGTGATCTTGGAATTTGGAAGTTTATGGTGCATGAATCAAGGTTAATCATCACCACCTCTCACCATATGTGGACAAGTGTTTAAAATGAAAGAATCAAGGGAATGTGGCTGCCCTATATGCCGCCCACATGTCCCCCCTCTCACAATTATATATATACATACACATGTTATATGCAATTAGACTCAAAAACAGGTATTTTACTGAATACCGGGTATTTTATCTAGCGTTTTAGCCCCGTTCTAGTGCGTTTTAAATTATTTTTATCATTCTATAAAAATAATCATTCAAAATTATTACTGAAATAATTACCAGTTGCCTTGACTGGCTGCGTTGACAGTATTTTGTTTAATTCGCGCAGTATCGCGCGGTATGCGCTCAAACTCGAAAAATAGAGTTTCTTAGTGTTTTAAATTATTTTTCCAACTGGATATGATTAAAATTATTATTCTAATCCTAACAGACTATTTTTAAGATTTTAACACTGATCGGGTGGTCACCGACGTTCGTTTCGCATTTTAAACGTTACGCGATAAGCGTTAGTTTTATCATTGCCAACATAATTTTTATACATATCTAAATTTACCAACACATCAAATATCATATATTAACATCACATTCAGTCAAAAATAGTCATGTTACATGTCTATTACACCGATTACTATTGTCCGGTACGGCCTGAGAGGCCGGGTGTCACAGTCTCCCCCTGTTTAGGGAATTTCGTCCCCGAAATTCTACTTCACAGGTTTCGTTTTCGCACTCGGTGGGAAGAGGTGAGGATATTTCTGTTGCATTTGGTCTTGTCGCTCCCAGGTGAACTCGGGTCCATGCTTAGAATTCCAACGGACCTTGACCAACTCAATCTTACTCCTCCTGAGTTTCTGGGTTTTCCGATCCAGAACCTCCATTGGTTCTTCGATAAATCTCAGTTTATCATCCACTCGAACCTCTCCAGGGGGTATAATTAGTGTCTCATCAGACAGACACTTTTTCAGGTTGGAGACATCAAATACATCATGGACTCCAATCAACTCCTGCGGCAACTTGAGCCTATACGCAACTGGTCCAACTCGAGAGACGACTTCGAAGGGACCTATATAGCGCGGGCTCAACTTTCCCCCTTTTCCAAACCTCACTACGCCCTTCCATGGTGATACTTTTAGCATAACTCTATCACCAACTTGAAACTCCAGCGGTTTCCTTCGGTTGTCTGCATAACTCTTCTATCGATCTGCGGCAGCCTTTAACCTATACTTGATTTGGACAACCTTGTCCGTGGTCTCCTGAATAATCTTGAGTCCGGTCAAATGCTTCTCGCCGACTTCAGCCCAACAGAGCGGTGATCGACACTTCCTTCCATACAGGGCTTCAAACGGAGCGGCTTTTATGCTGGCGTGGTAACTATTGTTGTAAGAAAACTCTGCCAAGGGCAAATGAGTATCCCAACTTCCACCGAAATCAATTGCGCACGCTCTCAGCATATCCTCTAATGTCTGAATGGTCCTTTCGCTTTGACCATCCGTTTGAGGATGATATGCAGTACTCATATCCAAACGAGAACCAGCGATTTCTGGAGAGATCGCCAAAATCTGGAGTCAAATCGTCCGTCTCTATCCGAAATGATTGACACAGGTACTCCATGACAGGCTACAATCTCGTTAAGGTATAGCTGCGATACCTTTTCCGTGTTGTCTGTTTCCTTAAGTGCCAGAAAATGAGCAGACTTTGTCAATCGATCCACAAATACCCAGATCATATTATGTCCACGCGACGTACGGGGTAACTTGGTGATAAAGTCCATCGTAAGATGTTCCCATTTCCACTTTGGAATCTCTGGTTGCTGCAGAAGCCCAGACGGCTTCTGGTGCTCAGCCTTGACCCTAGAGCATTTCAGACATTTACTCATGTAGGCCGCAATGTCTCTCTTCATCTTTGGACACCAGTAAAACTCCTTAATGTCCTGATACATCTTGGTAGAACCTGGGTGAATAGAGTACTTGGATTTATGAGCTTCGTCCATAACCAATTCACGGAGGTTACCTTTAAGCGGAACCCAGACTCGGTTCATGAAGTACATTACTTCATCTGCTTTCTGTATCAGTTTACATTCTAAGCCCTTCAAACCTTCACTTCTCAAATCATCATCCTTCAAAGCTTCATGCTGTGCATCACGAATTTGATCGGTCAAACTCGTTTGTATGGTCAAACCCAAAGCACGTACACGTAGAGGCTTTTCCCGTTCCTTCCTACTGAGCGCATCTGCAACAACGTTTGCTTTCCTCGGGTGATAACGGATATCACATTCATAATCATTGAGTAACTCCACCCAACGTCGTTGTCGCATATTGAGCTCCTTCTGATCGAAGATGTGCTGGAGGCTCTTATGGTCCGTGTAAATCGTACACTTCGTGCCATACAAGTAGTGTCTCCAGATCTTCAAAGCGAACACAACAGCTCCAAGCTCCAAATCATGTGTTGTGTAATTCTTCTCGTGCGCTTTCAATTGTCTGGACGCATAGGCTATCACTTTGTCTCTTTGCATTAGAACGCATCCAAGACCCAAACGTGAAGCATCACAGTAAACAATGAAATCATTACTTCCCTTAGGGAGGGAAAGATTAGGTGCACTGCAGAGCTTTTCCTTCAATGACTGGAAAGGTTTCTCCTGCTTCTCCGTCCACTCAAACTTCCTCTCCTTCTGGGTTAATAGCGTCAATGGCTGCGCTATCCTGGAGAAGTTCTCGATGAATCTCCGGTAATACCCAGTAAGCCCTAAGAATTGTCGCACCTCTGACGGAGTCTTTGGCGCTTCCTAATTCTTTATTGCTTCGATCTTGGATGGATCTACATGTATACCCTTCTCATTTATGACATGCCCGAGAAAATGAACTTCTCGAATCCAAAACTCACATTTAGAGAACTTGCCATACAGCTTCTCTTCCTTTAACAATTCCAAAATCAACCTCAAATGATGCTCATGGTCTTCTTTGGTTCGTGAATAAACAAGTATATCGTCGATGAATACTATCACGAATTTGTCCAAGTAAGGTTTGCATACCCTGTTCATGAGATCCATGAACATAGCTAGCGCATTAGTTTAACCAAAGGGCATAACTAGAAACTCATAATGGCCGTATCGTGTTCGAAAGGCTATCTTCGGAATGTCTTCATCAGCAACATTCAACTGATGATAGCCTGAACGCAGATCTATCTTTGAGTAATCGCTGGATCCCTGAAGCTGGTCAAACAGATCATCAATCCCCGGCAATGGATACCAATTCTTGATAGTTAACTTGTTCAGCTCCCTGTAATCTATACACATCCTGAAGGATCCATCCTTTTTCTTCACGAATAGAACAGGCGCACCCAAGGCGAATAACTCGGTCGAATGAAACCTTTGTCTAGTAGCTCTTGAAGCTGGTTTGACATCTCTTTCATTTCCGATGGTGCCAATCTATAGGGAGATTTTGCAATTGGTGCAGCACCAGGTACCAAATCGATTCGGAACTCGATCTGTCTCGCAGAGGGTAATCCAGGTAAGTCTTCAGGAAAAACTTCTGGATAATCACGAACAATAGGAATCTCCTTGATCTTCCTACATTCGGTCTTTGTATCCATCACGTTAACTAAGAACGCAGGATAACCCTTCCGCAACATCTTGAGCATCTTCATATTGCTGACAATACTACTCAATCGATCTCCATGGATAATTATCGCTTTACCGCCACCAGGATGAGGTATCCGCACTTGCTTCCTCGAGCAAACAGTCTCCGCTTTATTCTTGGACAGCCAATCCATTCCTACAACTATATCGAAACTTCCCAACTCCACTGGTAGTAAATCGATACTAAATTTATGATCGCCTAACAGAATACTACAGTCGCGTACAACTTCGCTAGTCTCTATCAGTTTACCATTTGCTAGTTCTATCGAGTACTTCTTATTTAGCTTACTTGTAGGTGAACACAGGAATGGTTCAAAGTTTTTCGAAACAAAACTCAAGTCAGCTCCAGCATCAAAAAGTACGAACGCGGAATGGTTATTGATCATAAACATACCAGTGACAACAGCAGGATCTTCAAGTGCCTTCCCAGCATTTAGCTCGAACGCTCTACCTCTGGCATTCTGACCTCCCGCCTTAGGACAATCTTTCTTAAAATGTCCTTGTTCTCCACACTAGAAACATCCGTCGAGCCTCGATCCTTCCACCGTACACTTAGCATAGCATTCCCGGGTAATATGCCCAGTTCGTCCGCCTCGGTTGCATTTCTTCTGTCCATCCTCACGAGCCTTTCTCTTGGATCCGCTTCGGCTATCTCTGGCGCCATCCTTTCTGGTACCACTAGTACTTGCTGCATATGCCTTCTTCGAACTGCGCTTCCTGTCGCGCTTCTCTTCAGTCTCCTTCCTCGAGCTCTCGGACTTGCGCTTCTTCGTAACTTTTGTGTTAGACTCAGAACGCCCCGACCGTTCAGATTTCACATCTGCCTTGGCCTTGCCCGACGACTTCCCGGTTTCCTCCTTTTTATCAAGACTACTTTTGCGAGCGGCGTTATCGGCTAATGATTTTGCCAATGTAGTAGCATCTAGATAGGTGGTAGGTTTCGCGGATGTAACCATACTGCGAATTCGTGGCGACAATCCCCAAATATACCTTTCTACCTTTACATATTCAGGAGTAACCATTCGTGGAACTAACCTTGCCAAGTTGTTAAAACGAGAAGTGTAAGCTCTGACATCCAGACCTTCCATGGTTAGATTTTAGAAGTCTGTCTCGATTTTCTGAATTTCACTGCGCGGGCAGTACTCTTTCAGGAGCATCTCTTTAAGTTCGTTCCAGGTCAGACCGTAGGCAGCATCTTCACCTAAAATTTGAACTTGCGAGTTCCACCAAGACAGCGCTTCATCAAGAAAGGAGCAAGAAGCATATCTCATCCGTTGATCAGCAGCACATCCACTGATTGCCATGACAGATTCCATCTTCTCACTCCATCGGGTGATATCTAAGGGTCCTTCAGCACCGGTAAATGATCGTGGGTTACAACCCTAGAATGTTTTATATGTACATCCGTGCACTGCTCAATAATGTTAATAGCAATCAGGAATTCATTCCAATGATAGCCTAACACATGAACTACTAAAACTTTCCAATCGCATTTTACCTGGAGGATTTCCATTATGTGCCCCACCAAAGCCTTCCCCACAAGCACCACGACCACGTCCCTGACCATCGTTAGCGTTGAGCTGTTCCATGGCAGTATTAACGTGTTGGGCTATGAGTTGAGCCAATTCTTCCGGTGTGGTAGGTAATCCGGTACCCTGTCTTGCTTTTTGCGGCATTTCGTCGTTTCTATTATCATAACAATAATATCCACATAAGACGATAACCATAAATAATTCAAGCATTAAATGTTAGTGGACCAAACATGGCGCATGTAAAATATCCACATTTTAATGAGAATGATTTTAAACCAAAAGTACATCATTGGTAATTATTATAGAAATTATTTAAACTTGTTTACAGTACAAAGACTATTCTCAGCATGCCTACATCGACATCCATAAACAATTTCATATAAAGTTCCCAATTAATATCCAAAGATGAAACTGGCACGCAGGCCACACACACGAAGAACATAAAAAGAAATGTCTAAAAGTACAACCCATCAAACAATGAAGCAAACAGACAACTAACATCAACGCCTCAAACCTAGAGACTCTAACATCTCCTGGACAAGCTTCTCCAAATCCACAACCCTCCAATGCATCTCATCTCTCGCGGTGTGATCTATAACCCTCAACTCCTCGTGGTCGTCCATCTGTTCCTCGAGGTACTTCGCCTTTCCTTTAGCTATGTCTAGGTCCTTGCGCAATGCGGCAAGCTGTCGATCACAACGGCAATATCGATCTAACCTATCTCCAGTGGGCCTAATCCTCTTCCTACGACGATAGTAAACTAACAGCGGCGACGAAGAAGTGCATGACTCTATAACAGGCAAAGAAGACTCAGACAAAACAAGCGGAGGGATCTCAGTAGCAGGCTCGATCACAGCAGCAGGTGGGACGACTGATGGCTCTAAGGGTTGAGCTGTAACGATAGTGGCGTCCACCACTGGTGCGATACTAGAAGATCCTCTGACGGTAGGGACACTTCTGATCACGTCATCGATAACTGGTACAGTGCCAGATGATCGTCCCGTCTCATGGATTGAGAGAGGTACATCATCGTCATCTATCCACCCGTTGCTAGTGAAAGCGCATCGGGGGTCTCCCTTGCTGGCAAAAGCAGCCGGGTTGACGTGGAAAGATAAGGTAAGCTCGGTAGTACCAACCATCTGTGGAGCCGTGATAGGTGTCTCTGGCAGCGTAGGTCTAGGTGAAGTCTCAAAATCTGGCTCATAATCTGAGTCGTGGATCTCGATGACCTCGTGTTCGTGCGACATCTGTGACACATATATAACCATACAAGTAAGTGCGTAATCACCATAAACAGTAACAAATAAGGTCAAATGAACCGAAAATCACGTATCCACATAAAACACAGAATGGTTTTCATAAAATATTTTCTATGTTTATTTTTAAGATCTTGGCTTCGAGAATTTTGGACTTTATATTTCAAAATTCTCTGGTTGAAGTTTAGTGTTTTCCGCGAAAACATCTAGTTCGCTAACAACCAATGGCTCTGATACTAGCTGTCACACCCTGGCTTTTGCGGAAGCGTGGGTTTATTTGGTGTGACTTCTTAATACCATAGCTTAATCAAAACAAAGCTATATGAAAATAAAACCATGCAGATCATCCATTGATTTAAGTTTTAAAATAAAAGTAACACAACATTGTCTTGAAGCGTTGACACATGCAACGGAAATTACAACCTAATAACATAAAACATTGTTTGAAAGACACAACCACAAACTTAAAATAAACACCGTTTAAGTCTTGCGACTCGTCCAGGTAAAAGTCGCAATCCCTAAACGTGGATGATCCCATAACTCTAACGCAGCGTAGCATACCGTGCCAGATCTTTAGTTCCCTGAAATACATGTAAGTTGGAAAAATCAACAATAATGTTGAGCGAGTTCATGTGTAAGTGAGTATGTAAAACCTTTGTAAGTATAAAAATCCTAGTATGTAGCAAATAAGGAAATAAAGAGATCACCAATGGTTTGCAAGGCCATTGATATGTGTGAAGTGCAGTAGGAAGACTCAAACCTAGCGGATTTATGCGTCGGGTACATAGTCACTCCAAGGTCCGTACCGTGGGCCTGGAGCTGGGCTCGCTACACCCAAATAGATCTACCGCATTGTGCCCCTCGGTCCTACAATGAGGATTAATGGCCTCCAGTTCCCGCCTACCCACTCACATGATCTAAGTAGTAACCCTCCTTATGCTAACCATACCATGTAAAAAGTATTCGTAATCATAGTAACATGTATTTCACCCCCGCAGTATAAAAACTGAAAACCGTTAAGAGAAAAGGGGGACATGAACTCACCGAAGGATGGGAAATAGTTTAAGGTTTAATGTCTTTGGGAAATAGTTAGGCAACTATTTCGTGATTACACTTCGTAATTATTTTGTAAATATATCCCTTCCCAAGGATGGGGGTTTTAATACATGTGCGTTCGTATAATTTTGAAATATATCATTAAGTCTCACTTAAAATATATTTAAATTCTATCTCTAAAATATAAATATTTTTCCCAAAAATATTATATTTTACTCCATATGATTTTACCCAAAATAATACTTCTAACGAAATACACACTTATGAGTATTTTCTGAAAATACGTAAGTTACGGATAAAGATCGGGTGGTCATAATAATACCGTTGTAACTTAAATATTTATTGTGAAGGCATTCGTATTATTTTGGAGCCGTGAATATTTAGTAATATTATTTTTACCCTAAAAATAATATTTACGTAGTTCACAAAAAAAAATCACAAAAATTTACATAAGTGTTGTTATGAAAATATATATTCTAAATATATATTTTAACAAGTTTTATTTTGTGAAAATCCCACCTCCGACACTTGGAAGTTTCGTAATAAAAATCGTGGCGAAAGTTGTTTGGGAAAACAAGTAAAAAAAAAAGTATATCCATAACACTTGGGATAAAAAATATTTACAAGTGTTAGATTTTTGGAAAAATTTCGCCAGAGTTTCCTCTGTAACTGGAGGTGGCCACGCTTTCAAGCGTATCATTTTCTTTTATAATTCAAATCAACAATGTTCCCAACATTAACAAACGATATTTCAACATCAACTAGTCCAAAATAGATATAAATCGCATAACACATGAACTTGTGGTTTGTGTAAAACATGTAGTAACTTTCCCCATATTTTTAGTAGATCTTTTATAAATAAACTTGGTTTCTTTGAGAACCTTGTTTTTAGAGAAGATACATTTCTACAACTTCTTGTCCAAAATTTATAAAAATAATTCTTTGTTAAAACTTTTTGTTACACAAGTGTCTACACCCTTGTGTGTTCACAAAAATCACTTTTGTTTAGGAAGGACCCGGCTTTAAAAGTATGATTTCATTTTACACTTGGTCCTTTGAAAATACCACTTGTAGATCTCTAGATCTACAAGTTTAGAACTCCATTTTATAAGAAAAGTTGTTTTTACACAAGTTCATGGTTATAAGTAATTGTGTTCTTCATCTAACCACTTGTCACACTTTAACATACTCTAGGTCATGTTCCATGAACATGACTTAGTCGGGTTAGATGACGATCCGAACTAACACTAGCTTAAAACAACACAAAATAATCATAATAAATCTAGTTTTATAAGTTTTACACTATTATTTATTTATTAACAACCAAGTTTATATTATTTAGTAGACTTTTAGATTAGACTTTTAGTGTTAATGATTTTTAACCGACAAACTTCATATTAACCACTTTAGATAAGATCAAAAAGGCATTTAGAGTCACTTACTACTAGCTCGAGGCTAGGGAAGAAACTAGTCGAAAAACGGGTGATTAAAAGCGCCGTAGAGAGGTCCTTGGCAATCCGCAAGCACCGGGCTTCCTCGTATGTGATCCTTATCCTTTGTGTATGATTGGATATGCAAGACTAAAATTTGAAAGTGGGTGGGTGAATGTGAAGCTCTCGGCCGTGAGTAGCAAGGGGAAAGAAAAATGAAATTGTTGAGTTGGTGTATCATGTGCATTGGATGGACCTTGTGCTAATTTAAAGACCATACTATAACAATATCCAAGGGATATTGTGTTAGTAAGATATTGTGCAACCTTGAATAAAATATTAAAAGAAATAGGTGGGGTGTGTCCTTGGGGACCGATCGGTTCTAAAGGGGAGAGGTTTGGTTTGTTTTCAACTAAAAAGTTAGGGGTATTAGTTAGTTAAATTAGGAGGTTAATTTAGTTACTAGTGTGTAGTAAACTATAACGGGGGTTCGGGTATTCGGGGACCCTAACTGGCTCAGAAAAAGAAAGACAATGTCAATGACAATATTTTTATGTCCCGGGTTAAGTCCGGTTGTACGGTTGGATATTACTCCGTTAAAGCGCTAAATAAGCATATAAAGTGTCGTTATTATTTCTTTTAGTGACACAATTTATTCCCGACACTTTGGAAAGTGTCTAATAATATTTTCTCATGTTTTGGCACTTTACTAGTTTAGGTAAATGCTGAATTTTTATTTAAAGTGCAGAATTTTGTGCTCAAAGTACGTTTTAGGCACATCCGGTCACTATAATTTTCACCTAGTGACGCAGTTCTACAATCCTCACCTCCCTACACTCTCTACTAGTGTAGTAAATTATTCCCGGCTCATACAGGCCTTAGAGACAGTAACTGTCTGATGCTGGCTATGTCAGCATGTTTACTGGGTATCCCGTATAGTGTGCTCACTGTGCTTCTGTGCATCAAGGTTGTCACTGAAGTTTTGTGTAAAAATATTAGAGTGACAGTATAAAATGGGATGCATGTATGTATGTATCAGAAATCAGTAAGCAGTTTAATCACAGTTGTAAGCAAGCACAGTAATTACGCGGTAATTAAATAGTAATTAATTTGTACGGATACCTGGTTTGGTGAGGGTTGTCACATTCTCCCCCCGTTAGAGAAATTTCGTCCCGAAATTTAAGTTCTGCTTCTATTTGCAGGGGTGTTAGGAAATAAATGGGGGTATTTCTCTTTCATTCGATCCTCACGCTCCCACGTGAATTCCGGTCCATGTCTTGCATTCCAACGAACTTTGACGAGTTTGACACTACTCCTGCGAGTTTTGTTAATTTTCCAATCCGTGACCTCAACAGGTTCTTCAGTGAAGTGAAGCGTGTCGTCGATATGAACTTCGTCAGCAGGAATGATCACTGTATCTTGTGTTGGACTTTTTCTCAAATTGGATACATGGAATGTATCGTGAACACCATTGAGTTCAGCAGGTAGGTCCAACTTGTAGGCTACAAGCCCAATCCTTTGCAGGATTCTGAAAGGGCCAATGTAACGCGGATTCAACTTCCCACGCTTTCCGAAGCGTGCCACACCCTTCCAGGGTGAAACTTTCAATAAAACCATATCTCCAACTTGGAATTCCAAATGTTTCCGGTTTGGATCTGCATAGGCTTTCTGTCTTTCGCGAGCCGCTTCGATGCGTTTTCGAATTTGCGCAATCTTTTCCGTTGTTTCTTGGACTATTTCGGGACCAACAAGTTGTCTATCACCTGCATCAGCCCAGCATAGTGGTGATCGACATTTGCGTTCGTAAAGAGCTTCAAATGGCGCGGCTCCAATACTGGTGTGGTAGCTGTTGTTGTATGAGAATTCGGCCAATGGTAAATGCTTATCCCAGCTACCACCAAGATCCATTACACATGCTCTCAGCATATCCTCCAATGTCTGAATAGTTCTTTCACTTTGGCCATCAGTTTGCGGATGAAATGCGGTACTTAGGTTCAATTGCGAGCCAAAAGCTTCTTGGAAGGATTGCCAAATCCTTGATACAAATCTCCCATCTCTATCAGAGATAATCGAGAGGGGCACTCCAGGACGTGCGACAATCTCTCGCATGTATATTTCCGCAAGTTTACTCGTATTGTCCTTCTCTTTGATTGGCAAGAAGTGCGCGGACTTGGTTAGGCGGTCAACTATCACCCAAATAGTATCATGACCCCTGGGCGTCTTGGGTAGTTTTGTTATGAAGTCCATTGAAATCTGTTCCCATTTCCACTTGGGAATCTCAGGTTGTTGCAGAAGTCCTGAAGGCTTCTGGTATTCAGCTTTCACCTTAGCACACGTTAAACATTTGCTCACGTAAACAGCAACGTCGCCCTTCATCCTGGGCCACCAATAATAATCCTTAAGATCCTGGTACATCTTATCCGCACCGGGATGAATAGAGTACGGTGATTTGTGTGCCTCATCAAAAATAACTTTTCTCAAACCACTAAACAGTGGAACCCAAATCCTTTTCATGAAACATAACGTTCCTTCCTCGTTTGGCGCTAATTGTTTCTCCATCCCACGGAGATATTCTTCTTCAAGGTTTCTTTCCTTAAGAGCTTCTTTTTGCGCGGCACGAATGCGTAGAGAAAGATCTGTTTGGATAATCATTTCTAAAGCCCTAACCCTTATGGGCTTGATCCGTTCTTTTCGACTCAGGGCATCAGCGACCACGTTCGCTTTCCCTGGGTGGTACTTGATCTCGCAGTCATAATCATTCAAAAGCTCTACCCAGCGTCTTTGTCTCATATTCAGCTCTTTCTGGTTGAATATGTGCTGTAAACTCTTGTGATCCGTAAAGATTGTACATTTCGTACCATATAGGTAGTGTCTCCAGATCTTTAATGCAAATATCACTGCGCCTAGTTCCAAATCATGCGTGGTATAGTTCTTTTCATGTACATTCAACTGACGTGACGCGTAAGCTATGACCTTCTGGCGTTGCATCAACACGCAACCCAATCCTTGACGTGAGGCGTCACAGTATACCACGAAATCATCTGTACCCTTTGGTAGTGCTAAGATCGGCGCATCACAAAGTTTGTTCTTCAATAACTGAAACGCTTCTTCCTGTTTGATTCCCCAATCAAACTTCTTATCCTTCTGTGTGAGCGTGGTAAGGGGTTGAGCGATTTTAGAAAAATCCTCAATGAATCTTCGATAATAGCCAGCCAAACCTAAGAACTGGCGAATCTCAGTCGGCGTCTTTGGAGTCTCCCAGCTCTTTATCGCCTCGATCTTTGTGGGATCAACATGGATTCCATTTCCGTTAACCACGTGTCCAAGAAACTGGACTTCACGTAGCCAAAACTCGCACTTGGAGAATTTGGCGTACAACTGTTCCTTTTTCAGCAACTCCAGAATAGCTCTTAAGTGCTGTTTGTGTTCAGCCTTTGTCTTTGAATAAATCAAAATATCATCGATGAATACAATCACGAACTTATCGAGATACGGCTTGCAGACTCGGTTCATTAGGTCCATAAAAACGGCAGGCGCGTTTGTTAACCCAAACGGCATAACTAGGAACTCGTAGTGCCCATAACGAGTTCTGAAGGTTGTCTTCGGGATACTCTCCTCTTGTATCCTTAGCTGATGGTATCCAGATCGAAGATCGATCTTTGAATAAAAGCTTGAACCTTGGAGTTGATCGAATAAATCATCAATTCTTGGCAGAGGGTATCTATTCTTGATCGTCAGCTTATTCAACTCCCGGTAGTCAATACACATACGAAAACTACCGTCTTTCTTTTTGACAAATAAAACTGGAGCTCCCCAAGGTGAGAAGCTTGGTCGGACGAATCCTTTGTCAAGTAACTCCTGGAGTTGTGTCGACAACTCCTGCATCTCTGACGGTGTAAGTCTATAAGGTGCCCCTAGCTACAGGCGCGGCGCCTGGAACTAAGTCTATGTGAAATTCCACTTGCCTTTGGGGTGGCAATCCTGGCAAGTCCTCTGGAAAGACTTCAGGATATTCCCTCACGATAGGGATGTCTTCGATTTTCGGCTCAGCAGCTTTCTTATCCACGATGTGTGCCAGGAAGGCAGCACATCCCTTTTGTGAACACTTACGAGCTTTCAGGCAACTGATAATTCTTAAAGGCGTATCCCGCTTCTCCCCATGAACCACAATTGTTTCTCCATCTTCGGTTGGGATACGAACGACCTTTTCGTGACAAATAATCTCAGCCTTGTTGCTTGATAACCAATCCATTCCTACTACCACGTCGAAGCTTCCCAACTTGACTGGTAGTAGATCCAAAGCAAACTCACGTTCTCCCAATTTGATTACACAACCTCTGACCACTTCATTGGCTTCTACTACCTTTCCATTAGCCAATTCAATTGAGTAAGGAATATCTAATTTACTAGTGGCTAAACCAAGCATATTCTTAAATTCTAATGATACGAAGCTATAATCGGCACCAGTGTCAAATAAAACGGATGCAAAGCGTTGGTTTATAGGGAACATACCAGTAACAACATTGGGATCCTGGCGCGCTTCCTCGCTTCGATATTGAAAACCCTTCCCCGTGCTTGGTTCAATTCTGGGCAGTTTCTCTTATAGTGCCCAATGTCACCACAGTTAAAACAACCTGGTCTTTGCCCGTTTCCTCCACCATTTCCAGCTTGATTGTTGTTGTTTAGGTTCGCATTACCAGCTTGATTCACATTGTTGCCTCGATTCCCATTCCCTCCATTATTTCCTTGTGCACGATTTCCATTTCCACCACGATTATTGTTTCTATTACCAAAACCTCCCTGGCCACCCCGGCCAGTATTAACCCAGCAAGTATCCTTCAAATGACCATTTCTCCCACAAGTTTCGCATGTTCTTAGTCCGCACTGGCCGGTATGATGGCGCTGGCATGTGTTACACTTGGGCAGAGTGCCCATATAGCCTTTTCCTTTCTTCCCAGCACCAGTTGCAGCTTGGATCGGTGTGCTCGATTCTCCTTTCTTGCCAACACCGCTAGTTCCCTGTTTGAAGTTCGAGAATTTTCTTTTATTACCCCCGGACGACTCTACGTGAGTCTCCTTCTTCTTTTGCTCAACATCAGAAAACTTGTTTAGGCGAATAGCCTCCTCAGTAAGAGCCACGCTCAGATCAATTGCCTCAGTGATTGTTGCCGGCTTTGAAGAGGTCACCATACTTATGATTTGAGGAGCTAAACCCCAAATGAAGCGCTCAATCCGCTTGAATTCTGGTGTGACCATATAAGGTACCACATGTGACAGGTCGTGGAATCTCTGAACATTTTCCGCAATCTTGGGACCATCCATCCTTAAATTCCAGAATTCAGTCTCTAACTTTTGAATTTCAGCACGCGAGCAGTACTTCTTCCTCATCAATTCTTTTAACTACGCCCAAGTTAACGCATAAGCAGCAGCTTCTCCTAAGGTCTGCACTTGTAAATTCCACCAGGATAGGGGTCCGTCCAAGAATAGCCTTGAGATGTAAGTCACTTGCTGGTCTGGAGCGCATTTGCTCATGTGGAGAACTGATTCTGTCTTTTCGGCCCAACGAACAAAAGCAACAGCACCTCCGGTGCCGTCAAAGTTTACAGGTTTGCAGTCTAGAAACTGCTTGTAGGTGCACCCTGCACATACGTTACAATATATGAATGGCATTAGTAAACTTGCTAGAGATATCCAATTGTATCATGGTATGCCTTAAAGACTTAGTATTACCATGAGGCAGATTGTTATTGCCATTGTTGTTGTTGGAGTTACTTGTGTCATTCTGGGAAGCTGCGTACTGCGCTATGGCTGCAGCTATGATTCTTTGGAGCTCTGCCTCGTTGGCAGGCATGCGCGTCTGGCGTCTTGGAGGCATCTTCTAAAAGATGGTTCACGTTGGTCAGGTCATAGTAAGTAATGCGTACGTATGCATCGATAGTATTAACACATAACATCTCATGTTAAAATAAACCAAACACACAACATCTCATGTTATAGAACATAGACAATCAATCACACAACATCCCATGTTATAAAATATAAATAATAAATCAAACATCACATATGATGAGAATACCACGATTGCATTGCCATAAATCGAGACCACAAGGTAAAGTGTACAAGTACATAACTGTAACATACAACATCAACGACTAAGGGCTACATCACCCCCGTCCAAAATATCAAATCAGTGTCAACATATCCAATATACATATCAACAAAAGTCAGGATCAATATGCAGTCTCCAAAACGCTGTGCAATCCGTGCAATCGCCGTCTTCTCAACAAAAGTACACCCGTGTCGTACAAAATAGCCCTACGCTGATGGCGGTGGAGGAGGGGGAAAACGAGAATAGAACGAACGGCGCAAGTGGAGCCAATCCTCCTCCATGGCTCGGTGGGAACGTAACAAATAAGCAATCTGCTGCTCCGGTGTCCAAAAACATGCAGCAGAGTCTGGAGATAACGGTCGAGGAGGATGCGATATCGCAGGATGAGGAGGGCACTGGCATGGTGGTCTCTGAGCTCTCTCGAGCTCCTGCGCGCATCGAGTAAGTGCCTCCTGCTAGACCATGAACGAAACAAGGACATCCTCTACAGAATAACCCATGTGAAAGTGATGATAGGGATCAGACGGTGGCATGATGGGTGGTGATGTCCAAAGAAAAGGCTCACTAGCTGGAGTGAAAGGTGGCACAGTAAATGGTGGAACAGGGGGAACAGCAGTATAGTGAGGGAACTGTGGTGCAAACTGATCTCCTCCAGTCAGAAAAGGTGCATGGCCAAAAGGCTGATGAGATGGGCCCTCTCCAGGACGCGGCGGAGGGATCTCCTGGAGAAAAGTAATAGGCAGGTTTGTGCGGTGCGCATCAGTAGTGTGGGTGGGGAACAAGGGTACATCAAAAGGAGCTGAAGCTGGTGCTGAAACTGGTGTAACTGGTACTACAAAAGGCGGAAAATCATCATCGTCCTCTATCCACCCATTGTGGGTGTCAGCATCTCGTGGATCAACATGGGCCTCAAAAAGTGCACGATCGAACTGCACAGGCACAGGGTTAGGAAGAGGGGCAACAACAGGGTCAGCGGGTATATCAGCAACGTGAGGGGCAACAACCTGAGCATCAACAGCATGCTCATCCCCCAATAGTGGAGCAACAATAGGATGATCATCGAGAGGTACATCAGCAATCAAAGGGTCAACAACGGGTACATCAGCATGAATAAGATCATGCTCGAATGCGGGGTCTGGAGCATCAACTGGCTCCGGGGCCACAGCAGGCTCTGGGCCAACGTCGTGAGGTGCAACAGACATCGCCATGTCTGAGTCGGAATCAGAGAAATGGAGTTGTACGCCCTGGGCGTGTAGTGAAGCGGACGCTACTGACTCGAAGGAGTGAGCACCAAACAGATCAAAAGGAGCCTCCTCAATGGGAGCCTCGACAGGAATGACAGGATCAGCAATGGGCATATCAGCAGGAACTCCAGCCAAAGGAGCAACGGGATCGACAACAGGATCATCAGCCAGAGGAACATCGGCGTCCATGAGGGCCACACCATCCTGGTCTCCCTCCGGGGGACCCTCTAGGAACAAGTCGATGTCATCGTCAGGAAGCTCATCATGAGGCAGATCCTCGAGAGGTACTGCGGCAAACGGTAGAGGAGCAGGGACCTGAGGAAAAAGTAGGTCCCCACCGATAGGGCCATCAGCAATAGGGACGTCATCTCCAAAGTCGGGAAGAGCAAACGGCTGAAAATCGTCCTCATCCGTGCTGGTGGTGTCTGACGTGTACACCTCACTCTCTGACATAATCTCATCGTCCGACACGATCGCTAAAGGATCCAAAGTGTCCGATACTTCAGTATCTGAAGAGGAAGCCATGTCGTCTGTAACACAATCACACACATGCACAAATAATCAATCACATAGTCAGATAAACACATTAGTCACCAATAAGCAATCAAATAGTTCTCCTAGTCCCACTAGCCTCCCAGCCTCCCAGACTGAATCTCCTAGTCTCTCAAACTACCTTCCCAGCCTCTCGGACTGTTCTTCCTAGTCCCACTAGCCTACTACCTCGGCCTCCCAGACCGAGCCTCAGCCTCCCAGACTGAGCCTATAACTAACAAATAAAATGTGCTCAACATTTGTTTGTAAAAACGTTTTGGATCTGGACTTAAGTGGAATGCAGTGTAAAAATGTTTTCGTGAGAGCCCTAGTGATCATAGTCTAGACTCGAGAAGGAATCCTAGTTCGCTATGATCAGAGCTCTGATACCAAGCTGTCACACCCTGGCTTTTGCGGAAGCGTGGGTTTATTTGGTGTGACTTCTTAATACCATAGCTTAATCATAACAAAGCTATATGAAAATAAAACCATGCAGATCATCCATTGATTTAAGTTTTAAAATAAAAGTAACACACCATTGTCTTGAAGCGTTGACACATGCAACGGAAATTACAACCTAATAACATAAAACATTGTTTGAAAGACACAACCACAAACTTAAAATAAACACCGTTTAAGTCTTGCGACTCGTCCAGGTAAAAGTCGCAATCCCTAAACGTGGATGATCCCATAACTCTAACGCAGCGTAGCATACCGTGCCAGATCTTTAGTTCCCTGAAATACATGTAAGTTGGAAAAATCAACAATAATGTTGAGCGAGTTCATGTGTAAGTGAGTATGTAAAACCTTTGTAAGTATAAAAATCCTGGTATGTAGCAAATAAGGAAATAAAGAGATCACCAATGGTTTGCAAGGCCATTGATATGTGTGAAGTGCAGTAGGAAGACTCAAACCTAGCGGATTTGTGCGTCGGGTACATAGTCACTCCAAGGTCCGTACCGTGGGCCTGGAGCTGGGCTCGCTACACCCAAATAGATCTACCGCATTGTGCCCCTCGGTCCTACAATGAGGATTAATGGCCTCCAGTTCCCGCCTACCCACTCACATGATCTAAGTAGTAACCCTCCTTACGCTAACCATACCATATAAAAAGTATTCGTAATCATAGTAACATGTATTTCACCCCCGCAGTATAAAAACTGAAAACAGTTAAGAGAAAAGGGGGACATGAACTCACCGAAGTGCGTCTCTAAAAAGTATCTCCCAGAAAATCTGCTGTGCGACGACCTACACGTACTAACTTCTATTAGACGGACGGTCGTGCCTTAGCTTAAGGTTTAATGTCTTTGGGAAATAGTTAGGCAACTATTTCGTGATTACACTTGGTAATTATTTTGTAAATATATTCCTTCCCAAGGATGGGGGTTTTAATACATGTGCGTTCGTATAATTTCGAAATATATCATTAAGTCTCACTTAAAATATATTTAAATTCTATCTCTAAAATATAAATATTTTTCCCAAAAATATTATATTTTACTCCATATGATTTTACCCAAAATAATACTTCTAACGAAATACACACTTATGAGTATTTTCTGAAAATACGTAAGTTACGGATAAAGATCGGGTGGTCATAATAATACCGTTGTAACTTAAATATTTATTGTGAAGGCGTTCGTATAATTTTGGAGCCGTGAATATTTAGTAATATTATTTTTACCCTAAAAATAATATTTACGTAGTTCACAAAAAAAATCACAAAAATTTACATAAGTGTTGTTATGAAAATATATATTCTAAATATATATTTTAACAAGTTTTATTTTGTGAAAATCCCACCTCCGACACTTGGAAGTTTCGTAATAAAAATCGTGGCGAAAGTTGTTTGGGAAAACAAGTAAAAAAAAAAGTATATCCATAACACTTGGGATAAAAAATATTTACAAGTGTTAGATTTTTGGAAAAATTTCGCCAGAGTTTCCTCTGTAACTGGAGGTGGCCACGCTTTCAAGCGTATAATTTTCTTTTATAATTCAAATCAACAATGTTCCCAACATTAACAAACGATATTTCAACATCAACTAGTCCAAAATAGATATAAATCGCATAACACATGAACTTGTGGTTTGTGTAAAACATGTAGTAACTTTCCCCATATTTTTAGTAGATCTTTTATAAATAAACTTGGTTTCTTTGAGAACCTTGTTTTTAGAGAAGATACATTTCTACAACTTCTTGTCCAAAATTTATAAAAATAATTCTTTGTTAAAACTTTTTGTTACACAAGTGTCTACACCCTTGTGTGTTCACAAAAATCACTTTTGTTTAGGAAGGACCCGGCTTTAAAATTATGATTTCATTTTACACTTGGCCCTTTGAAAATACCACTTGTAGATCTCTAGATCTACAAGTTTAGAACTCCATTTTATAAGAAAAGTTGTTTTTACACAAGTTCATGGTTATAAGTAATTGTGTTCTTCATCTAACCACTTGTCACACTTTAACATACTCTAGGTCATGTTCCATGAACATAACTTAGTCGGGTTAGATGACGATCCGAACTAACACTAGCATAAAACAACACAAAATAATCATAATAAATCTAGTTTTATAAGTTTTACACTATTATTTATTTATTAACCACCAAGTTTATATTATTTAGTAGACTTTTAGATTAGACTTTTAGTGTTAATGATTTTTAACCGACAAACTTCATATTAACCACTTTAGATAAGATCAAAAAGGTATTTAGAGTCACTTACTACTAGCTCGAGGCTAGGGAAGAAACTAGTCGAAAAACGGGTGGTTAAAAGCGCCGTAGAGAGGTCCTTGGCAATCCGCAAGCACCGGGCTTCCTCGTATGTGATCCTTATCCTTTGTGTATGATTGCATATGCAAGACTAAAATTTGAAAGTGGGTGGGTGAATGTGAAGCTCTCGGCCGTGAGTAGGAAGGGGAAAGAAAAATGAAATTGTTGAGTTGGTGTATCATGTGCATTGGATGGACCTTATGCTAATTTAAAGACCATACTATAACAATATCCAAGGGATATTGTGTTAGTAAGATATTGTGCAACCTTGAATAAAATATTAAAAGAAATAGGTGGGGTGTGTCCTTGGGGACCGATCGGTTCTAAAGGGGAGAGGTTTGGTTTGTTTTCAACTAAAAAGTTAGGGGTATTAGTTAGTTAAATTAGGAGGTTAATTTAGTTACTAGTGTGTAGTAAACTGTAACGGGGGTTAGGGTATTCGGGGACCCTAACTGGCTCAGAAAAAGAAAGACAATGTCAATGACAATATTTTTATGTCCCGGGTTAAGTCCGGTTGTACGGTTGGATATTACTCCGTTAAAGCGCTAAATAAGCATATAAAGTGTCGTTATTATTTCTTTTAGTGACACAATTTATTCCCGACACTTTGGAAAGTGTCTAATAATATTTTCTCATGTTTTGGCACTTTACTAGTTTAGGTAAATGCTGAATTTTTATTTAAAGTGCAGAATTTTGTGCTCAAAGTACGTTTTAGGCACATCCGGTCACTATAATTTTCACCTAGTGACGCAGTTCTACAATCCTCACCTCCCTACACTCTCTACTAGTGTAGTAAACTATTCCCGGCTCATACTGGCCTTAGAGACAGTAATTGTCTGATGCTGGCTATGTCAGCATGTTTACTGGGTATCCCGTATAGTGTGCTCACTGTGCTTCTGTGCATCAAGGTTGTCACTGAAGTTTTGTGTAAAAATATTAGAGTGACGGTATAAAATGGGATGCATGTATGTATGTATCAGAAATCAGTAAGCAGTTTAATCACAGTTGTAAGCAAGCACAGTAATTACGCGGTAATTAAATAGTAATTAATTTGTATGGATACCTGGTTTGGTGAGGGTTGTCACACTAACTTCTGTCACACCCCAAAAACGTCGTAGCGGAATATAAAACGTAATGGTGACGGAAGTTGGTGCCCATTTATACCTTATCGGACGATGCACTCTTTTCTTGGACATTTTGACATATTTTAAAACATAAATATTAAATATTATATTTTTATAAGTCACGACACAACCACATAAGTTAAGTTGTTTTGATCCTCGCGGATCTTATTACAAACGTCCCAGATAGTTTAAAAGTTGTCCAACTTAATTAAACATAACAACATGCATCATCATTCACAAGATACGCCATGATTTCCCGAAGCCGAACTCAGGTACCTGTAGAACACGTTAAAAATCAAGTGTCAACACAAAGGAAAGTGAGTTCACTTATTTGTTTACTAATAGATTTTATTCCAAGAAAAACTTTCTGTTTAGGTGTTTACTTAAAAACATCCATTTTACTTTCATAATAAAATCCATGGGCCTTCCGCCGGTTCATCGATCCGACAACTGTAATATATATTGCCCAGGTTTTGTATATTAAATTATAGCGTCAACTTTCAGAATCATATGTTAGCTAGACGATACGAACTATATATTAACCATGCAGGGATAATCAATACTAGACAATGAACAGAATATTAATTCGTCGTTTGACATTGACACGGGGCGGCCGGTCACGACGGGGTTGTCAACCCATAGATCTACAAACAATTCCTCGCGTATAATACTTATCTGATTAAACGACATCATGGGCGCAGGGTTCTTTCTCGAAGAACAATATGATGTCTGCCTCACGTATAATATATATATATATATCCTACTAATATGACAATTAGTACACGTAGTTGCACGAATCCCCTGAATCTCCATCACTCGAAACTCAGGCCGGCATCCGTCCCAACTTTACGGTCTGTTTCGCCTCGGAAACACCGTACCATCCCAATGTCCCACATTTATTCATCAAAAACGTTTTACTTCGAAACGTATAACTTATCAAACCTCATATATTTTCAGTGAAAGTATATATTTTATATTACAATGTATGTTTTATTTCAAAAACATTATTAAATCCTTTTAACGACGTGTTCTACCCCCAAAATATATACAAAGCAGTAAAAAGAGGGGTTTAATGACACTCACCTTTGGGTGCGTATTTTAATACCGCAATCCCATAGATTGATTTTTATAAATGTCCTAATATAGGAACAATTCTAAATCAATATATATTTAACACAGAAGTCCTAAGTTTCTCCGTTTCTTAAAATTATCAAATAACTTTGAGATTTTCTCGAAAAGTTGTCATTTTTTGATTATGTTGGCACGTTAATATATATATATATATATATATATATATATGAGTCCATATACATATATATATATTTATTATGATTTTTACGACTTGAACGATTTTATTGATGACCATTATTGTGCAAATCCATTAACTCTCCCGTTTATGCGCCATATATCTATGATTTGCGTGTCGTAATATATATATACACAATGTTCATAGAATTTAACACCGAACACACAAAAAATATTACTAACTTATCTATTTTGTCATTTTTAAAGCGATTATAGATAAATCATCTCATATGTACCGATTTCATGCTCGACAAACAAGTTACATGTTTAACGCAATCTTCACTGTTTCTACCGCACAAAACGTACAAGTATACATGCATTGTGTAAGTTTCCCACCATCAATTTAACACTTAACATTTTATCACATTTACATGTTTAAATCACCTAACACATTTTATCACATAAGGTTCACTCAAAATTTACCCATACTAGTGTTCATTGAAAAATGCGTATTTTAGCGATTCGGTAACGTTTTAGGGCGTCGGAAGTCACGTAAGACCAACCAAACACCAAGTGAACTTAAAATTAGTTAAAATACTTGTTTTTAAACTAAAAAATTCAGTTTATTTACTGATCTAAATCAGTTTTACAAAAAGCACTCGAAAAGCCGATTTTTGACCGTTTTAACGCATAGTTTTGCGTTAAACGTTACCATAACCATCCCAACTCGAAACGAATTGATATTTTTAACATAATACATGTTATTTACTGATTAAAATAATAGTTATAATCAGATTAGTGCGGTTTTTGTCTAAGTCACATAAATCATGCGATTTCATGTATTTTACAACTTTTAATGCACCAAGTACCACATGCAAAGCTAGCAAACATAATGACAAAATTATATATCATTAAACACTTCAAAATAACTTTATTTTAAGGTTTATAATCTGATCAAAATTAATTTTTATCAAATCATGCTCAAATGATCATTTCATGCTTTCATATTAACATGCATGCCCACATATTTGCATCTAATGCACTCATACAACATCATCTACATTATTTATGTCCTAATTATGCTCAAATCTTCACTAACATAATATTCTTACAAATATTACACATAACATAATAATCCTTCAAATCATTTATGTTCATTCATGCTTAGATCTTTCACTTTTATAATTGTATAACACTTTTCAATACATGCATACATATATATATACACATATACACGAAGTTTATACACACATATACTTCCAAAATTTCACTTTTCAACACATCACTTTAAAATTTTTAATCAGTTTAGAACCTTCTTGCATGACATCTAAAAATCCCTTTAATCATCATATATTTCAAGAAAGCAAATAATCAAGAACTCTTCATAAAAATCAAAATACAACTTATACATATGTATATATACAAAATCGGCCATATACACATACATGCACACACTCATTTTCATTTTATTCAAAACTCATTTGTGTGTTAGTTTCAAGTTAATGTTTGAGTTAATTGCCAAAATCGTCCATGAGATTTGGGCACGTTTGCCATTTTCATCCAAAATGACACTTTTGTAGCAAATTGCCCCCAACGTTTGTAACTTTTTGTCATTTTCATCCAAACCACTAACTTAGTTTATTTTTTCTGTTATGATGAGAATATTTGGATTAAACTGATAAATATAAATCCACAGGGACGATTTTGGCAACTTACTCAAACCCTTTTCAATTTCTTTTATTTAATTATTTTTGTTACATATATAATAAAAAAGAATATACATGGAGTTTTTAGAAAAAAAAAATTAATAGTTTTGTCACATAATTTTTATAAATTTTCATCCAAATCACTAACTCAGTTTATTTTTTCTGTTAAGGTGAAGGATGTTTTAAATTTTATAAATTAAGATAGAAATTAATTCACAGCTTCTTTATATAAATCAGTTTTATAAAGAGAAAACGTCATTGGTGTGTAACACATAACAATCGATTACAACTTTTAGTATTTATCAGTTGTAGAGATAGAAAAAAATTGTAAAAAGTTACATATTTTTTAAATGTGTTGAGCACCTAGGACACATGTTGGTAGAACTAAAATATTTATTTAATTAAGATTATGAGGGTAACTAACTAATATTTATTCTGAATGGCTTGAGTAAAGAAACTTTTGGTTCATAGCATTATAATTACAATTTGGTGGGTGATTTTAAAGTTTGGTAACGATACGTTGTTTGATAGAGAGGAGGGGGGGACTGGCTTCTGTTTTTCATTAGGAGCGAATTTAAAAGAGTAGAAGATGAATTCAAAACTTGGTACATATGATAAGATTTTTTTATTTGACATTTTTCAATAAGGTCACCAGCATTTTAGTTTTATAAAATTTAGAGATTTAAGTAGATTTTATTTTTATAAAACTGATCTATATAAAAAAATAGAAATTAATTTCTGTCTTAGTTTATAAACATCATTCGCTTTAATAGAAAAATTAACTTAGTTAGTGGTTGGATGAAAATTTATAAAAATTATGTGACAAAGCTATTATTTTTTTCATATAAAAATTGCATGTATATTCTTTTTTATTATATATGTAAAAAAATTAATTAAATAAAAGAAATTTAAAAGCGTTTGAGTAAATTGCCAAAATCGTCCCTGTGGTTTTATATTTGTCAGTTTCATCCAAATATCCTCAACTTAACAGAAAAAATAAACTAAGTTAGTGGTTTGGATGAAAATGACAAAAAGTTACAAACGTTGGGGGCAATTTGTTACAAAAGTGTCATTTTGAACGAAAATGGCAAACGTGCCCAAACCTCAGAGACGATTTTGGCAATTAACTCTTAATGTTTAGATTCAAGAATCAAGAGAAACTTTTTTTTACTAACTTCTTTATCAATACGAATCAAGAACAATGTTTAGTGAAATATGTTATACCTTCAAGGATTTGGATGGGTTTTTACTAAAGGATAATGTTATGAGGCTTGATTTTGCTTGATACTTGCTTGAAATCACTTCCAAACCTTCTCACAAGCTTCAAATCATCATGTAAAGCCCTTGATTCTTCATGATTTGGATTGAGAAATGAAATGTTGGTGTGTTATGGGGGTGTTCGGCCGTGAGAATCAAGAGGAAGAAAGAGAGTGAATTTTGAAATGTGATATTGGAATTTGGAAGCTTATGGTGCATGAATCAAGGTTAATCATCACCACCTCTCACCATATGTGGACAAGTGTTTAAAATGAAAGAATCAAGGGAATGTGGCTGCCCTAAATGCCGCCCACATGTCCCCCCTCTCACAATTATATATATATATACACATGTTATATGCAATTAGACACAAAAACAGGTATTTTACTGAATACCGAGTATTTTATCTAGCGTTTTAGCCCCGTTCTAGTGTGTTTTAAATTATTTTTATCATTCTATAAAAATAATCATTCAAAATTATTACTGAAATAATTACCAGTTGCCTTGACTGGCTGCGTTGACAGTATTTTGTTTAATTCGCCCAGTATCGCGCGGTATGCGCTCAAACTCGAAAAATAGAGTTTCTTAGTGTTTTAAATTATTTTCCCACACGGATATGATTAAAATTATTATTCTAATCCTAACAGACTATTTTTAAGATTTTAACACTGATCGGGTGGTCACCGACGTTCGTTTCGCATTTTAAACGTTACGCGATAAGCGTTAGTTTTATCATTGCCAACATAATTTTTGTACATATCTAAATTTACCAACACATCAAATATCATATATTAACATCACATTCAGTCACAAATAGTCATGTTACATGTCTATTACACAGATTACTATTGTCCGGTACGGCCTGAGAGGCCGGGTGTCACAGCTCTACACGTTTACTTTTCACCAAATTTACATTCAAATCAATCCAAACTCATTTCAATCGCTTGGGGTTTATTTCTTAACATATCTAAACTATAATCCATTAACCGGATCCATAATTCATATAGTTTACGCTTCCGTTCACCGTTTTGATGTTTAAGCACCTAAGTTCAAATCATCCATAATTTTTTAGTTGGATTATTTTCCACGATTATATCCATTACCCGAGCTTAATAACTTCACGTTCCATGCTCCCAATACCCGGGTTACGAGAACACACACTACGCCAAAATAGGTATACAACCACACAAAAAAGTGTGACTGTATGTCTTTCGCCTCACATATTTTTTTCAGGTCAAGTGTGACCAAAGCTCGAGTCATCATAGGTATCATACGGCCACACACTCGTTTTAGTCGCCATGGAACTTAAAAGTGTGGTCAAAGGGTACCAACATTTTTAGTTAAAATCTAATATTTCCTCATTTAAGTGTGGCTAAAGAATAGAAATGGCCACATGTATTTACTTTAAGCGTGACTATTACTGCTATATAGGCACATAAATTACCAAAAAAAAAAAAATTGTTTTAGTCACATCAATTAAAAAAATGTGGCAAAAAGGGTTGTTGTAATCAAGAATTTTACTCATTAAATATGGCTAAAAGGTAGCAACGGCCAGATAAATTATTGTAAGTTTGGTCGTTTCTATTATGTAGTCACATGAACTTACTGTAAGTGTGGTTGTTTCTATTATACAAACACGCAAACAAAAAACAAGGTTATTGTGTTGTGGTTAGTGGTTATTTATAGCCTCATGAAATCTTGTAATTTTAAGTGTGGCTATTGTCTAACCTTTGTCACACATATATTTTTTTTCTTGTAGCGATTTCTATCATTCTGTCACACAAACAAGAAACAGAGTGACTATGGTGTGGCTATTGTCTAACCTTTGGTCACACATATTTGTTTTTTCCATGACATTTTCTATAATTTTGTCACACAAATAAAATATAATGTAACGAATTGTGGTCGGCTCTATTATATAGTCACATTAATTTATTATAAGTGTGGCTAAAAACGTTTACTAGACATACAACATTTTTGTAATGTTAAGTGTGACTATTGTCTAACCTTTGGTCACATATATTTGTTTTTTCCATGACTTTTGCTATAATTTCGTCACACAAACGAAAAACAATGTCAAGAAAGTGTGGCTAATGGTTATGTATAGCCACATGAAATTTGTAATTTAAGTGTGCCTATTATCTAATGTTTGGTAACATGTAATTTGTTTTTCCGTGATGTTTGTTATAGTTTTGCCAAATAGAAAAAACAAACTGACGAAAGTGTGGCTAATAACTATGTATAGCCACATGAAATTTTATAATTTAAGTGCGGCTATTGTCTAACATTTAGACACACATATTTATTATGATTTTATGTGACCATTTTCATATAATTAGCCATTTTATTTTCAATTTTTTATAAGTTAAAACAACAATAATCACGAGGAAACCTAAAAACCAAATGATATTAACAATATTAAACTAAAATCCATACATAAGTTTTCATTTTAAATACTAATTAAAGACATAAACTTCTAATCAAAACATATATACAAAAGTTCAAAGGGAATGCATCTACACATAAACAAAGAACTCATTCTAGGTTGTTGTCTTCAAATCCATATACTCACTGCTTTTTGACTTGAAAGGTGCTGGTGTGGAATATGGAATTGGTAACGTCATGTGGTTACTCACCCCTCCAAGTGCAAATGGCGATAGCATGGGAACAAGGGAATCTAAGCATTTGCCATTTCCCGCATGAGCACCGCCTGCGTCTGTATTCAACGGTGTACTCGTTTCCACCGTCATCATTGGTTTCTTCCTTTGAGACTACTGCGTAGCGACCTTCTCTGACATCGTAGACGGACACTTCATGTTGCATGGCTACGGAATGCAACTTGTTAAACCTGGACCAAATTCGAGGGGGTAGAGGGGTATTGCAGGTTTGGGCCATCTGCGCGTGCCGAGCATACTCTGATACGTCCTTGGTGAACGTATAATGAATCAAGGCTTTTACTGGCAGGAGTCTTGCTTCACGTAAGACATTATTCATAGACTCGGATATGTTCGTCGTAAGGTTACCCCAACGACGGTTTCCGCGGTCATGAACAATAGTCCACTTGCTTTTGTCGATGTCGTTCAGGTAGTTCCAAGCACCCTGATTTAACATCTGCATTTCCCTCACAGCCCAAACATACTTTCTGCGTTGACTTGTGCTCCCGAGCATCCAACACAGCTTCCTAAGAGATTTGGTCTTGAACCTACCACTAAAATTGCTTCTTACATGCCGAAGACAATAACGGTGTTAGGCGTTTGGTTCCCTCCAATCCACAAGGTTCTCCATCGCATTAATTATCCCGGCATGACGGTCTGATAGAACACAAATTCTACTGTTACAGTCTCTGGTGACGTATTCCATCAAATTTTGGAAAAACCAACACCAGCTATGAACCGTCTCTTCGTCAACTAGAGCGTACGCCACTGGCATTATGTAGTTGTTGGCGTTTTTGGTTACCGCAACCAACAACTTACCACGGTACCCTCCTTTCAAGTGTGTGCCGTCCACAGAGATGACGGGCTGGCAAAGATGAAACGCGCGAATAGAAGGACCAAATGCCCAAAAAACATATTTGAATGTTGGATGTCCTGGAGCCGAGTGCGGGTGATGAAACCATGAAACCACCGTACCAGGGTTTCGAGACTGAAGCCGTAACACGTACTTTGGCAGCTCATTAAAGTTGCTTTCCCAGGTTCCATATATCCTCTCAATTGCCTTTCTTCGTCCACGCCACGCCACGCCTTCGTATACGTAACATCGACAGACACCGCTTGCTTTATATGCGTCCTGATGTGTTTCACCTTCAACGCAAAGTCTGTACGAATTTGTGGCAGGATGTGTGCAGCGATATCCTTATATCTAAGGCACCTGTTGTTGTTGCGTACCACCGTGGAATAACAACTGTGGGCAGGCGCCCAGTTGGTAATTTGCCACAGGTGTTGGTGTTTCTGTTTTGATGCCGTTGCACGCCATTCACACAAAGGAGCATGAGGGAAAGGGTTTTTAAAATTTTTGTTTCTGGTGTACCATTTAACTTTGTATAAAGTTGGTTTGCTATCCATCACTAAAATTTCCCTTCCACGGCGAATGTTCCATTCTCGGACATCAAGGTCCACCTCCTGTTTAGATTTGAAATACATGCCGAGACGTATCTGTTTTACTTTTGGATTCCATACGTCCATTGGATTATCTTCATAATCCGGACACATGTAATCCCTAAGTTCCTCGTCCTCGTCTTGGTCGGCATGTGTCCCTGGAATGATAGGCCTCGACTGAGCCAGGGTCAACTCAGTGTGTTGGTTGACTGCAGCCTCGTCGTCAGAAGTGCCATCATCGGATGCTGGTGCCTCTTCACTTTCAGAACTTTCTTCAGTGCTGCAACTTTGGGAATCATCAAAACCGTCATTATTGTTGTCACCGACCAGAAACTGGGAAGACGGACCTACTATGTTATCAACAGGAGGCATGAAGTGGTCTTCTTGTGTTGTTTGCCCGTATCCCTCGTCATCTTCATCGGAATCTTGGGTGTCAACAACATTACGTTGTGTAATGTCATGCAGAAGGTTTGTGAAAATCATGTGTTGGACAGGATTGACTGCCTCCCACTGAACATAGAACTCGGCAATGAAGTTGCCATCCGATACTTATGCTAAATAGTTCATCGTTTCAACACCATCATCGTTGAAAATTTTTGTTGTCTGAGATATCCCCTGAAACGCGTACCCTAGTAACAATGAAAGGCGCACCGCTTCTTTCTGTAGTTGAACATGATTACAGATTGAATCCACCAATTGGTCATACGACGATTTATGTCGCATAAGGAAAGAGGTTGTTAGCATGGATTTGTCAAACTGAACAGCCCCGTTAACAAAGGAAAACACACCGCCCCAATATAGTCTTACGAGGTATGGCCGAAAAGAATCCATGATCTAAGAAAGTGAAATGTTAAGAAATGTTAAGGATGAGTGGGTTGTGTAAGCTGGATTTCAGAACCTAATACAATTGGTATTTATAGTGTTGGAGATACAAGATAGTTGGTGGAGCCCACCATCTTGTGGGTTAATATACATATAATAATTCTTTTTTAATATTCTAAAAAGTAAAAATGTAAGTTCTCTTAAAACAACTTTAAATACATATACGGCACCATTCGTTTCAACATTGCAACATTACAATAGGATCTATCAAACTAGCAAATTACATAAATGCAGTACTATTTTAATTACATACAGGCATAAATACAATGTTACTTCACTTCGTACTATTTTAACAAATCATTTCTAATTGCAAGACTGTTTGTCGGGCTTCCAATTAGAACAGAAATACAGTGAATTTAAACCCGTCCCATTTCTTCGTATATCGAGCTTCCTGATGCAACTTTTTTTGCGAAAGGAAATGAGAGGTCTAAGGTTAAGGATGCTGAGAATTCTGCAACCTCGGTGATGTTCGGCGAACAACATTACAATAGGATCTAAATCTCCTAAAGAAAACGGGGGTGATGCCCCCACCAGAAGTTGCAGAATAATTTACGGGAGGACGTGGTAGATGAGAAGAACCTCAGCGTCTGCTAAATCTTTCAGAAGACTCAATAGTAGTCGTAGAAGCATCCACAGCAGCAGTTTTTATAATCCTCGTACACCTTATGGGAGGAGATGGTAGATGAGAATGATCGTTCTCCTCCACACAACATCTTCCCACTTGGTATACGAAAATTAAAACTGAGAAAAACATCATGATGAATGAGGTCCCGAATGATCCAAGAGCATGATGATACATTGACCAAATTTTCGTATCGCCACAAATATCAACCAACGAACATCTTTTATAAAGAACATCATACAGACACAATTGAAAATTCAACATTATATTTTTATAACAAACACATTATGTTGTTAAATACGAATTGTTGTGCATCTGTTTATTTGGGTTATAATATGCATACTGAACAATTCAGAACAATAAATTGCAACCTTCATTAACATTGTTTTATGAATCATCAACCTTATAACATGGCTATATGAATTGGCAACCTTCATTAACATTGATTTATGAATCAGCAACCTTCATTAACATTGTTTTATGAATCAGCAACCTTTTATAACATTGTCCTTCCAATCAGCGACTTATTATAAGTTTGACATATGGATTGGCGACTTTCATAAAGATTGTAATATCAATCAACGACTTTCAGCAAGAAAGTAATATGATTCAGCGACTTTCAGAAGGATTGTTACATCATTCAGCGACTTTCAGAAGAAAGTATGACCAAACAGCGACTTTAAACAAGATTGTATGATCATTCAGCGACTTTAAAGGAGGTTGTTTATTCATTCAGCGACTTTCAGCAACTTCTGAACCTTTTGCAGAACCTACATCTTTTTGCAGAAAATGAGTTATAAGGTCGCTGAATGATAAAGCTACTTACCTAAAGATGTAAACAAATTTGGTGGCCACCTAATGGCACTCTTTTGGGGTTCAAACCCCCTACTTTTGCAAAAAATTCATAAATGCATGGGTAACAATTATACTCGAAAACCCAATTCTGTACAGATTTTATTATACTTAGATGGCCTTAAATCATATATTATTTTACATGTGGGCTTCTTTTGTTGCTTATATTATCATACTTTCTTTAGCACATGGCATCCTTATTCTTTTTCATGTCTATTTAAATCCAATTTAAAGATGCAGGGTCGTAACCCCTTATTTCTATATTCTAATGACAAAACTCTGCAACTAAAAAGCCAAGAGCAACATGATGCTTGAAGTTTTGAAACATACCTACATGTATCACACAACATCCTGGACACAACCACCAAACTATCCTCATTCAACATCATCATATTTCAATAACAGAATGCTTCTAAAGCTCTACTCGTATAAAAATCTACATTGTGTCAATAAACTAATACGAACAAAACAATAGAAAGAAGTTGCCTAAGCTTACAGATCATTTAGGTAACCAACTATAACTTAATCTCATCAATAACATCTACATCAGCAGTCGAAGTCAATGTTTTCCTCGTTGCCTTTTTAACATCATAAACGGTGAACACAGATACAAGGCAAACTTTGTCTTCTTTGTAGTTCATTACAATGCGACATAATTAGTCTATAAATAAATAAAAAGTTAATTAGTTAACACATCAAAATAATTAAAAGAAGGCGGCGATAATAAAATAACTTACAAATTACAACATCAACTTGGGGATCCCAAGCAAGTTCATATGTGTCTCTTGGTACGGCATGTAACAACCCTCAAAAAGTTTAAATATGTGTCAGTGTCGAGTGTCGACCTAAAAAATATTTATAGGATTAGAGAATATTATGACTTATTTAATACATTTAAGAGAAAAATGCTCGGATAGTCCCTGTGGTTTGCCCATTTTTCACCTTTAGTCCCTAACTTTCTAAAATTACCCCTATAGTCCTTAAGTTTTTGAATTTTGTTCCCGGATAGTCCCTGGCATGGATGGAGGTTAGTTTTTGGTGTTATGTACGTGTGAAATGACAAAAATACCCTTACTGAAATCAATAACTAAAAAGTTAAAACAAATATAATTAATATTTTATAATTTATGTGGGACCCACCATACCCACTTTATCTTCCCCACTTCTCACTACCACCACCACCATCTCCACCATCAACCACCACCACCCCCCCCCCCATTTCTCTCCACGCTCTTAATTAATATGTGAGATTTCTTTCACACACCAGTAGGGGCATTTTAATAGTTGATCACTGCTTCATATCAATAACAACAATGGCTGCATCCCCTTTCATGGCTGTGTTGAAAAGAAATACTGGTGGCTCACCAACAAAAAGGTACATTTCTATTATTTCTTATTATTATTCAGTTTGTTGATAAGGATGTGAAGGACGCTAGAGCCCTAATTTCATCATCGGAACAAAGCGGATTGCATCAGCCCTGAATCGGCTTGATGCAGCGCTTGCATTATCACCGAGATATGAACAGGCTCTCAAGCTCAAAGCTAGATCTCTTCTATATCTCCGACGATACAAAGAAGTCGTTAATATGCTTCAGGATTATATACCTAGCCTGAAAATGTCGTCTGATGCTTCAACCACTTCGTCTTCCTCCTCCTCTGTTTCATCCGATGGAAACTCTCAACCTCTGTCCAAAGAATGAGTCAATCTTCTCTCCTCTAGCGATAATGCTGAACCGTCGTTCAAGTGTTTCTCTGTCTCCGATTTAAAGAAGAAGGTCAGAGCAGGCCTCGGTAAAAATTGCGACAAAGAAGGTCAATGGAGGTAAAGTCGACGTCATTATTCATTTGATTTTCATTCACTTTTTCTATCACTGGTATCGATAAACCATCCGACAATAGCTTCTCCTTCTCCGCCGATATCATCACAGACGGCAACCAGCCACAAACGCTGCCACGAACAGAGTCCGAAAGCATCTGTCACCTCCTCGGCCACATCAAGCTTCTCGTCAACCGCTGCAACGGTGAAGTTGGGGGGGGGGGGTTGATGGTGGTGGTGGTGTTGGTGTGGAGTTGGGAAGATGAAGTGGGTAGGGTGGATGGTGGGTCCCACATAAATTATAAAATATTAATTATATTTCTTTTAACTTTTTAGTTATTAATTTCAGTAAGGGTCTTTTTGTCATTTCATATGCACCTAACACCAAAAACTAACCCCCATCCACGCCAGGGACTGTCCGGGAACGAAATTCAAAAACTTGGGGACTATAGGGGTAATTTTAGAAAGTTAGGGACTAAAGGTGAAAAATGAGCAAAACACAGGGACTATCTGAGCATTTTTCTCTACATTTAAATTATCCTTTTGGAATAGACTACGTAATATTTTGGGTTGACATACAACGCTTACATTCTCATCATCTTTATCTTAGCCATTATATTGTTACCATATTATTGTATAGTATATTAGGAAGCTTATATTTTTTCCATATAGATAGGAGGTTAGTTAGGGCCTCGATCTCTATATATTGTATCATTGATATTGTAATGATCAAGGAATACAAACCATAATATGGTATCAGAGCTACATTAGTTCTGTATCCCTTCCCTTCGTTCATTTTTTTCCGATCGTTCCCATGGATGAGCAACCTAAAACCACCGATACCACCTCTAAAACAACCACAGATTCCACCTCTAAAACCCTTCACCCCGTTTATTCCGTAACAAACATTCAAAACAAAGTTCGCATCCTTGATGGCGAAAAGGTTACCTACTCCGCATGGGTGAAACTCTTCAGACTACATGCCCACGGGTATGATGTGTTAGACCATATCGATGGCACCGAGCCCCCAGCCAAAACCGATTCGTCTTACGAGGCGTGGTCCAAAATTGACTCCATTGTGCTTCAATGGATATATGGAACTCTTTCAGATTCCTATCTGGCTCGTGTCCTTGAAACAGATTCAACGGCTCAACAAGCGTGGGATCGGATCCAAACCATCTTTCTCAATAACAAAAACTCTCGAGCCGCAACCCTGGAACATGCTTTTACAACCACTACTATGGCCTCATGCTCATCTATGAATGAGTATTTTCAACGAATGAAAGATCTCGCGGAGCAACTTAATGATGTCGGTCACCCGGTTAGTGAGTCTCGGTTGGTTCTTCAAATGGTTACGGGTCTTCCTCAAGAATATGACACCGTCGTCTCTTTTATCACTCAGGCCGATAAGTCATGGGATGATGCTAGAGAGATGATTGATCGTGAGCAACGACGGCAGGCTGCTCGTCAACAAGCCCATTCGGCCCTTACTGATTCCCATGGCACCCCTCAAAACACTACCAATAATAACCCAAACCTTACTCCTTCCAACCCACCACCCCCTCAACCGTATCACTCGGCCCAAACCTTTGACAATTACCAGCCACGTAACCAAACTAGGGGCAGGGGCCGTGGCCGCAACTCATACCGAGGACGTGGCCGGGGTCGCTACTCCTACTACCAAAACCTGAACCAACCCAGTAGCTAATCCAACACCCAACCTCCAACCTACAACCCTGCCTACAACTCATATCCCTGGTGGCCCGCTCCACCTCCTTGCCCTCACCCAGCCCAATCACCATGGACCTCCAACTGGACCCGACCCAACAATTCCACTCCAACCCCACAGCAGCCTAATCCAACCACCCCACCCCCTGGCTACGGCCTGGCAGCCCCACAACCATCGTATCCATACCCACCACAACCCAGTTACCCGATGACAACCCCTATAGATCCACTACAACCCACTGAACTCGGCACTGCCTTATCAACCCTCACTCTCAACCAACATATGCCACAGTGGAACATGGACACCGGGGCTTCTTCGCACATCACTTCGGACCAAGGTAAAATAAATTTCCCATCTTCTAAATCAGTTAATGCAAATATTTTAGTCGGTAATGGTCAATCTTTGCCAATTTTGGGATCGGGTAAGGGCTACCATAAAACACCTAACACCACTTACCACCTAAACAACATACTTTATGCACCCACGGTTGTCAAAGACCTAATCTCTGTCTGAAAATTTACTCGTGATAACCTTGTTTCCGTTGAATTTGACCCATATGGTTTTACATTGAAGGATCTCAAGACTGGACAACCTCTTTCGCGCCATGATAGCACCGGTGATCTTTACCCTTTCACCCCACCTCGTCAAGTTTTTTTCGCAGCTGCAAGCAATAAGTGGCATGATCGTCTTGGACATCCTGGCACACAAGTTTTAAAGTTTCTTTCAAGTCGTTTTAATATTCCATGTAATGAACAATCATTTGCTTTTTGTGACTCTTGCCATTTATCTAACAGTAAACGGCTTTCGTTTGTTAGTTCTAATTCTTTTAATTATGCTCCTTTTAATATTGTTCACTGCGATTTGTGGACCTCACCTGTTCTTAGTAATGCTTCGTACAAATACTATATGGTCTTGGTTGACAATTTTTCAAATTATGTTTGGGTTTATCCCCTAAAATTCAAATCAGAAACCTTTCCTACTTTTGTCAAGTTTCATAAATATATTCAAACTCAATTTCACAAAAATATCAAATCCTTTCAATGTGATTTAGGGGGAGAATTCGATAACAATGCATTTCACAATTTTGCATCCACCAACGGTCTTGCATTTTGTTTCTCGTGTCCGCAAACATCACCCCAAAACGGGCGGTCCGAACGTATGATACGTCGTCTTAACGACATCATCCGTGCACTTCTAACCCACGCCCATATCCCCCCGACCTTTTGGGTTGAAGCCCTTCATACAGCTGCTTACCTTCACAACATTCTTCCCACTACTCGCCTAAACTATAACACACCTACCTTTGCTCTATACCTTTGTCATCCCACATATGATCACCTACGGGTGTTCGGATCCGCATGCTACCCAAACTTCTCTGCCACTGAAACAAATAAACAAAACCCTCGTTCAATCCGGTGCATATTTCTCGGCTATCCACCTAATTTTCGAGGTTATCGTTGTCTTGATCCCACTACCGGTAAAGTCCACATTTCTCGGCACGTGACCTTCGATGAAGAAACCTTCCCTTTCTCCACATCTAACCCACCCGCACCTTACACATTTCTGGATGACGCACCAATTTCCCACCACTCATATCAATTTCCTACTGCCATAACCATCTCTCAACCCACCACTCCAAACCATACTACATCACCTCAACACCCTACCTCACCTTTCGGCCCACACCTACAACCCGGCCCAACCACACCGTCCGGCCCAAACTCACAAACCAGCCCACTCCCACAAACCGGTACACCACCACCTCACGGCCCCACCCCATCACCGCCCACATCACCCCCTGCCCCACCATCACCGCCCCACATTCCACAACCATCATCTCCACCTGTTCCTAACAATTCCCATCCAATGACTACTAGGGGCAAAGCTGGTATACTCAAACCAAATCCCAAATACAACCTCTCCATACCTTCATCTGAAACCATATCCCCTATACCCACCTCACCCCACAAAGCACTTACTGACCCAAATTGGCAAAGGGCTATGCACACTGAATATAAAGCATTAATTGATAATGATACTTGGGAATTGGTTCCGCGTCCAACCGAGCATCCTATTATTCGATGCATGTGGCTATTTCGCCACAAATTTAAACAGGATGGGAGTCTGGATCGGTATAAAGCGAGATTAGTTGTGAATGGTAAATCTCAAACGGTCGGCATCGATTGTCAAGACACATTCAGCCCGGTCGTAAAACCTGCCACTATCCGCACTGTGTTATCTATTGCTCTTAATAACAAATGGCCGATCAATCAACTTGATGTTAAGAATGCCTTTTTGCACGGGAATCTTCAGGAGACAGTTTATATGCACCAAACACCGGGGTTCAGTGATACCTCCAAACCCAATTATGCGTGTCGCTTAAGCAAGTCCTTATACGGACTTAAACAAGCCCCACGGGCCTGGTTCCAACGATTTTCCAGCTTCATTATTTCCCACGGGTTTAGAGGTAGTAAATGTGACAGCTCCTTATTCGTTCTTCGACAGGGTCCTCATATGGCTTATTTGTTATTATACGTGGATGATATCATTTTGACGGCTTCTTCGGATGCCTTGCTGACTAACATTATTCAGTTACTCTCTCTCGAGAGTTCGCCATGACAGATTTGGGCAACTTACATCATTTTCTAGGCATCTCGGTAAAGCGTGATGCTCAAGGGTTATTTTTATCTCAGTCACAGTATGCCCGTGACATTTTGCATCGTGCCAATATGACGGATTGTAAGCCGTGTACCACACCTGTCGATATAGCTTCTAAACTCAGCGCTGATGATGGAAACTTATTATCTGTTGGTTCTCAATATCGAAGTTTAGCAGGGGCACTTCAGTATCTCACATTCACCCGGCCCGACATCTCCTATGCCGTCCAACAGGTCTGTTTATTCATGCACACTCCACGCGAACCACATTTTGCTTTCTTGAAACGGATTCTAAGGTACATCAAGGGCACTCTAGATTACGGATCGCGGCTCACAGCTTCTTCAACGTCCTCCCTCATTGCATATTCAGACGCTGACTGGGCTGGCTGCCCTGACTCCAGACGATCTACATCCGGCTATTGTGTGTTCCTCGGCAACAATTTAATTTCATGGTGGTCTAAATGACAACCTACTGTTTCTCGATCTAGTGCCGAGGCTGAGTATCGCGGAGTGGCCAACGCTGTAGCTGAAACTAGCTGGCTACGTAATTTATTATTGGAATTGCAGGTTCCTGTTTCTCGTGCCACTATTGTTTATTGTGACAATATCTCAGCTGTCTATTTGTCTGATAATCCCGTTCAACATCAGCGAACAAAACATGTGGAACTTGATATCCACTTCGTTCGAGAGAAGGTCCGTCTGGGTCACGTCCGAGTTCTCCATGTACCCTCCTCCTATCAGTATGCCGATATTTTTACGAAGGGTCTCACGCGACAACTGTTTGAAAGCTCGAGGTGTTGTCTTCCGGTGAGCCACGAAGTGCTGCCGAAGTGTCGACTCGATTGTATATGTCATTCAGATCAATAATATCGACATATTAAAGTGAATTCTCGCTGAATTGTACTCGGTTTGTCTGTTTACGCCGTTCAAACTGAGATAAACTCTTCTAAGCGACTCGTTTAGGTCCGAATCCGATCCTACAATTGGTATCAGAGCAGGTTAAGAAGAGTTCTACACAATTCAGCCGATAATTCTGTTTCTACACTATTCTTTTACGAAAATTAAAACTTTTTACGGTCAGAATCGGTTCAAACTTTCACAGTGTGCTCGTAATTAGAAATTAACAAATCTTTGAAAGTTTCATAACTAAAATCGACCTAAAACCTTGGATTTTTGAGGTTTCGCTCATACGGACTCGTGATATTGATGATGTCATCAGCTAGTTTCGCTCTTTTGAACAATTTGATTCCGCTCTTGTGAACAGTTTGATTCCGCTCATTTGAACATAAGATTTCGCTCTTGTGTCAGTTTGCACGAGGTGATCAGAATCAGTTGTCATTGCATGTGATATTGGTTGAGGGTCAAGTATCATCACGTGATTTCATATGGTTGTGTTAAACAATTAATCAGTTGTCGGCTCATGCATTGTTGTCGTCCATTGAGATTTGAGAGGTGATCAGTATCATTTATGGTTTGCATGTGTTGTTGCCAGCTTTAGTGAATCATTATTCGAGGTGTCAGTTTATTGGGAAAATAGATCACATGTTTTGTTGTTGGGAAGTGATTCTTATCACATGAATTGATTCTGTCGCATTATCGAGTTTGTATTAAAAGTTTGTTGACCAGACTAATCTTCAGAGTTTGCATGTGAATTGATAAGGATCACGTGATAAAAGGTTGTGTTGCAGTTAGTTCATTGTTATCAGCCCAAGTGTACACATCGTTTCATCATTACAATTGTCGGTGATATTAGTCAAAGCATAAGTCACCAGCCCACTTGTACAAATTGATCAAATCAGTGTGTGATAAGAATTGCATGTGATATACTGTACTTTAATTCTTCTCGGTCCAATCAGCAAATGATATGTATCAAGGTTGTCGGCTATTGATTAAAGCCCATGTGATTTTGGTTTGTCATTGGCCCAAGTTTCAACATCAACCGTGAGGCCCAATCAAAGTGAAAGGTTACTTAAAATTGTTGGTTAGTGGATTTGTAGGCCCATGTGTTAGTGTTAAAGGTGATCAATTGATTTTTGTCGTATAGTGCTTATAATCAAGAAGTTCAGGTGTTTAACTTGGTGAACCAGTTCGTTTGAAAAGTCTATTTTGTGAACATTTGACATCGAAACATGGATTTTGAAGAATTATTGGCGTATATGAATTATGAATCTCAGCAGTATAATCCGATAAAGCAAGAAGGAGAAATAGTCTCAGCAAAAGAAGTAGTTGAAAAAGTTCCTGTTTTTGATCACTCGTCTGATGAAGAGAGTGACAATTATGAAGAGGAAATTCGAGAACTTGAATATCTTAAACAACAACTTCCATCTGATCAACGTAGTGGAAAGTTATTTTATGCCGATAAAATTGAAAAGTTGAAAGAAAAACAAGATGCAAAAAGAAAAAAACAAAAGACAGTTATTGCTAAAGAAGAGATCAGAGCTGAGCAGATTGAACAAGTTCCATCGGTCAAAATTGAAAAAGGAGAATCTGAAAAACCTGTATCTGTGAATCCTGAACCAGAGTTAAAGAAAGAGGTTGCAGAAGACGCACCTATCTTTGATCATTCATCAGAAGAAGAGAGTAAGGATGAAAGTGTTCATGAGGAAAAGAAACAGGTTGAAAATATTTCAGCTTTAAAGGTTGAGACAAAAGCTGATGATAAACATATTCTTGTTTTGCTGAAAAATTGTGAGATGTTGATATTTGTTAATGACAAACTCTTGAAGGATGTTGAGAGTTTGTCATTAGAAAACAAAAATCTAAAAAAATCAGAAAATGTTTTGAAAAATCAGATACACAATTTGGAAAATGAAAAGGTAAAGATTGAAAAAGATTTTCAAAGTCAAATAAAAATTTTAGAAGATGAGAGAGATTTGTTTGGTAAAAACAATCTTGAAAAACAAATTGCAATTAATTCTCATCTTGAAAAAATTATTCGACTTGAAAAGGAAGCAGAGTGTGCTTAAAAGAAAATCAAGGAATGGGAAGAAAAGTTGAAGGTTTTTGTGAATACTTCAGCTATTCCCTGCCCAAAACCAGTTAATTCAGTTCTAATAAGTGACAATGTCACAAACTTTGACAAAGTCAAAGTTGAAGATTGTGATGAGAAATCTGATGATGAAAATGAAAAAATGAAGAAAAAGAATTTATTTTTGAAGCTAAAAGAAAAGTTTCAAGAAACTGTTCCACAATCAACTGAAAAGGAAGAATGCTCTAAGCAAAAACCTTTGAAGAAGAAAGTGGAACAAAAACAAAAAGAGAAAATTTTGAAAAATGTTCAAAAAGATAATAAAAGCTCATCAGATCGATCATCCAATCGCAATGAAAAATTACAAAAATCGAAAAATGAAAACTCTAAAATTGTTGGTAATAAGTGGTGCAGGTCGGACCACAGTACTCAAAAGTCAAATCTAGCAAACAAGAGAAGAGGAGATTATCACCAAGCCAAACAGTGCTATGATCTGAATGTTTGGACTGAGAATGGTGATTGGTACGATAACAGAGTGTGTTACAGATGCGGTTATCAAGGACACATTGCTGTTAACTGCCAGAGTTGGAGATTTGAGTCAAGGAGATGCTTTAACTGCAACATCATTGGCCATATTGCTAGAGATTGTTCAATGAGATCAATGAGAAGATCGAGGGTTGAATCTCAGAGGCAGGTGAAGAAACCAGTCAATGTCAAGCCCAAAGAACAGAAGGTTCAAGAACCTAAAGTTCAAGAAAAGAAAGTGAAGCTTTCTCAGGGGCAAAAAGACAGACTGAGGAAGAAGAGGAAGAAGGCCAGAGAGTATCTGGAGAAGATTTTGTCCTCGGATACAACTAGTAAAACAGATAAAAGTTCTGATAAATCGTCTTGCTCATCAAAGAACAACAAATCAAGCAAAATGCATTCATCAGATACAAATCTGAGGACGAAAGGGATTTTGAAGAAAGAGAAAGTGGTTAATCAAGAGATTAACAAAACAAAGAAAGTAAAATTTTCACTTTCTGGCGATGAATCTGTTTCTGTGGAAACAAAGGAGCCACATGTTGGCGATGAATCTGTCTCATCAAAGTCAGACAAGCCACATTCAGGCAATGATTCTGGTTCGTTAAAACCAGAGGAGCCATGTGTTGAGGTAAAAGTTGAGAATTCTGGTCTAACAATGGATGATGCAAATTTTCCACCATTGTTGAACAAGAATTCAAAATCACCCAAGGACCGTCAGGCTTGGGTGAATCTGTTTAAATAGAAAAACCTGACTTACCGGAACTCCCAGGTTGGTAATTGGGGAGTAGGAATCGGCATCTTTCTTGAGAAATTCACGTTTGTGATATTTCGTCTTACAAGTGGTAAATCAGGGACATTAAGTTGTACTTGATTTTCTACAAGTGATGTTTGTGGATTGATCTTAAAAATGTTAGTTTTTACAAGTGGTTGAAGAAAACAAAGTGATGAAAGATCCCCGAATTTGTGAAATGACATGCAAAACTTATTTTCCGGAAAAACCATTTTGATTAAAACAAACTTAAGTGTTTTGAAATCACTATGGGAAAATAGTTTGTTGTCAGGGGGAGTTCTGATTGTTCATGCCTAGTGGATAGAGAATTGAAGCAATTCTCATCATGTTGTCACATTTCTTGTACAGTTGTTTTTCAAATTTTCCCAGAAAATCAAAATTGAAACATATTTTGATTTTAGGGGGAGTAAAAATTTTAAAAAAATTAGAAAATTTGAAAATGTCAAAAACATTGAAAATGAAAAAATGAGTTTTGTTGTCAAAAAGAGGAAATGATAGTAAATCAGTGGACTATCACAGCATGCTAGAGAAATGTAAAGTTAAAATGTGATAAACGGTCTCACTAAAGATGTGACGGTAGGCTCAGCTAGACTAGTAGATTTGCGATAACGATACAAACCTAAATGAAAAAGCCTAGTTCTAGTGGGAAACATGATTGAAAGCATAGTACTTAGTTTTGTCTTTCTTGACTGTGTGCCTACTCAGTAATCGCTGATTGTCGAAAGACATAAAACTGGTTAAGTTTGTGAACTTTCACAACTTTGCTGAAAAGTCGCTGTGATTGTGCATTTTATTTTGCAAAGATTTAAACTTGTTTTATTTCTTTATTTTGTTTAAGCATCGGACATCCTCTGCGTATACGTGAGTATCGACCTGGATGTTGTTGCCTAAACGTTCTGCTTTATTTTCTTTGGTGTTTCGTTTAAGCTTTGGATCACCTCTGCGTATACGGGAGTATCGACCTGGTGGTTAAAGCCTAAACAACTTCAACTTATTTTTATTTTCTTATTTTGTTTAAACATTGGACTTTCTCTGCGTATACGGAAGTATCGACCTGATTGTTAATGTTTAAACATTCTGCTTTGTTTTCGCACAAATCACAGTTGATAAAAGTTTAAAGGCATTGCTTGAGTCAGTGTATTGCATGATGAGGGGATATGCTGAGATCGTGGGGTCCATAAGAATTTAGTGCTATCTAAATATATCTTAATGTATCGATAAGCATTTCGAAAGTTTTTAGATTGAGTTTAAGTGGACAACAATATCGTCAATCAATGTGAATCGTTTAAGAGCATAAAATGAAATCAAGCTTAACGGTGTTAGTGATTTGTCTCATAAACTGATATGATCCTCTTGCACAAGCTCACAAAAATAGTGTCTGTAAATATTATTTCACTGCATTTCTTTTCAGTCAAAAATCCAAAAAGATTTTTAGTGTGTTTTAGCATAAATTTTGAAAAATACAAAAAGATTTTCAACAACAGATGTTGAAAAGATGATTTTCAAAATTCCGAGTGCTGAACATGATGAACTGGTTTGGGAGTGTGTGTATTGAATTGAGAAATTTATTTTGAGAAAGAAGTTGAGATTAGTTAATCAGGGTCATTAATTTGAACTTGATGTAACTATTTTCAATAAGTTTTTCTTATTGTTTTAAGTAAAAACTTATGAGTTTGTGAGAAGATTGTGCAGGAGATGAGCTGATCAGAGATAAAGCCAGGGATTGATCTCTAGGTGATAGCTAATTCCAGACAGCGATCCCATCATGATGAGAGGGGGAGTATGACGAGGTTAGAGCCAAAGAGAAGATCCTGGTATATGCCAAGAAAGAAAAGAGACTGATAAAGACTGAAGATGCAAAGACTCGACACTGAAGACTCCGTCAACATCCGAGGGGGAGTTTGTTGGTGCATCCGTCTGTCGTCTACGTCTTGTATCGAGTCTTGTTTAGAGATAGATAGAATAGAGCACGGAATCCAAGAATCAGAATATTTAGGAGTGATTCCACTCGAAAGTTAATTTTCTGATTCCACTCGAAAGTTAACTTTCTGATTCCACTCGAAAGTTAACTTTCTGATTCCACTCCTAATGTAATTTTCTGATTCCACTCCAAATGTTATTTTCTGATTCCACCCGAAATGTTAAATTCTGATTCCACCCGAAAGTAACATGCTGATTCCATTCCAAATGACACCATGTCATTAGGAGTGGAATCAGAAACACTATATATAGGTCATTTGGGGTGGAATCAGAAGAGAGTTCGAGGTGTTGTCTTCCGGTGAGCCACGAAGTGCTGCCGAAGTGTCGACTCGATTGTATATGTCATTCAGATCAATAATATCGACATATTAAAGTGAATTCTCGCTGAATTGTACTCGGTTTGTCTGTTTCCGCCGTTCAAACTGAGATAAACTCTTCTAAGCGACTCGTTTAGGTCCGAATCCGATCCTACAATTAGCCATTATATCGTTACCATATTATTGTATAGTATATTAGGAAGCTTATATTTTCTCCATATAGATAGGAGGTTAGTTAGGGCCTCGATCTCTATATATTGCATCATTGATATTGTAATGATCAAGGAATACAAACCATAATACTTTATCCACTTCTTATGTTTTAACTCCACTGGCCATGAATAATGTTTCATATCCTCGTCTTGAAAAACTTACGTGCTCCTCACATTCTTCTCTACTAGTGTACAACCAACCACACTTGATAGTCCACTCCTTGAAAAACAACAACGAACATTTCGATAAAGATGAAAAGTGTACAGTTTTCCCCACTGAACAACTCCACCTGAAATATTCAATTAAACATAAATTAGTTAAACATAAATCAACTTATCCTCTCTATGAGCAAACAAAAAAATTTATTTAAACATAAATCAACTTATGCTCTTACAGTTGCTAAGTTGTTATTGTTCCCAAACATTTAATATTGGTTGATATATTGTGAATGGAAAATTATCAAAATAATCAAGTTGACCCACCCTTTTTAGCACAAAAAATTTCATATTTGGCAGGAAAAAAGTGTAGGGCTAAATCTTAGTCGTCTTTCAAAAAATAAGCGAAATATTAGTCGTCTACAAAAATAAATATGTTAAATCTTAGCCGCTTGCAAAAAAAGGGAAAAGATCAAATAGGAAGTTTATTTTGGCTAGGAAGGATAGGAAGCAATAGGATGATGACATGTGGAAAAATTTAAAATAAAGAAGAAGGGTATTTTAGTCAATCGTATCCTTTCTTCTTCCTTCTTCTCCCCAGTAACTTCAAAACCTACCATTTTCAAAACCCACCATCTTCAACCATTTCTTCACTTTCTATCTCAATAATCACTACATTATAGTGCGATTTTCGTCACCAATCAATGAATCAAACACCCGATCAACGTGTTCTTCATCTTTTTTTCAGAAAACCCAGTTTAATTTCATACAAAATCTCATTTTTTCCTGTGATTTTGAAGATAATCACTCGATTCGATCGCTGATTAGTGTTTCTATCATTCAAATTCCATCAATCGTTGAAGAAACCAGCTTCGATCCATGTAAGAAATTCTTTAATTTCATGTTTACGATCTGGGTTTTTGATTTAGTCATTGCGTTTTACGATCTTGGCGGGGGTCCGGGTGCAGCGCCCCTGGTAGCGGGGTCCTAGGGGCGGCAGCCCCTGACAGGGTCCAAGGGGCAGAGCCCCTGGCTGGGTTTTTGATCTCCTGCTTCCTGGTTCAGACAATTCACAAACAAAACTGTTGTCCTGGTTCAATGCGTTTTAGAGAGAACACTTTCTTTGGTGTTTTTAGGCCATTGCGTTTTAGAACTAAGACATTTTTATGTGTTTTCTGGCCATTGCGTTTTAGAAAAACACATTTTTGAAGTGTTTTTAGTCATTGCGTTTTAGGTCAAACACATTTTTAGGTGTTTTCAGTCCATTGCGTTTTAGAGAGAACACTTTCTTTTGTTTTTTTAGGCCATTGCGTTTTAGAAAGGAGACATTTTTAAGTGTTTTCTGGCCATTGCGTTTTATAAATAAGACATTTCTTTATGTTTTTGGTCCATTGCGTTTTAGGTAAAACACATTTTTATGTGTTTTTAGGCTATTGCGTTTTAGAAATAAGACATATCTTTGTGTTTTCTGACCATTGCGTTTTACAAATAAGACATTTTTTTTGTGTTTTTTGTGCATTGCGTTTTAGAAAAATGTAATTTTTTTAGTGAAAAAGTTCAACAAGACATGTTTCGAGCTCATGAATCTTCGCAAACCTAACCTGAAGTATTTGGAACCGTTCGGGTCTCCCTGTACAGTTCTAGAACCTTTTGGTAAATTTGGTCCAAAGTGCATTAAAGGTATATTTGTGGGATATGCAAGCCCATTGAAAAGAGTCTTTGTTCGAAGCATGAAGCGGATCATCGAAGCACAAAATGTTGAGTGTCAAGGTTATACGATGCCACCTCAGAATCCCGGCGACTTATGGCGTTTCAATTATGATACTCTGTGGGATTCATTCGACATGGAGGAAGAACCAGATTTCTATGACGAGTTGGATATACTGAGAGATTATGAAGAATCACAAGAAAGATTCCCAGCAGAACCTTAGATTCGTCAACGACAAGCTTCAAACAATGATGAAGCAGGTCCAAGCAATGCCGGAGAACATGATGATGTTTTGCAAACTCCGATATCTTCAGAAAGTGAACAAGCTCCTAACAATCAGACGGTAATCAATGATAATTCAGATTCTGATGAAAGGCCAACATTCGATCGTGGTGATTCAGAGTCTGAGGGGGAGCAAATCTAGTCTCAAGATCAAACTATCCCAGTCAGTGAACAAATCGCAAACCAGAACATTACAAATTTGGAAAGCGAGGTAGATGTTCCAGGCGAGGTGATGCCAAGAACTCTTTCATACCATCCAGAAGAACTAATCATTGGAGAGTTGCAATCAGGCGTCCGCACCAGACGACAAATTGACCAAGGCCTTACTTGTTTTTACTCTACAGTTGCTCCCTTACAAACAGAGTTTTCACTTAGTTGTTTTACTTCGCAGATTGAACCGCGAACATACAAGGAAGCACTAACTGAAGATTCCTTGGTCAACGCCATGCAGGAGGAGCTAAGTCAGTTTGAGAAGTTGGGAGTCTGGAAATTGGTGGATTTGCCTGATGGTCATAGGAAGATCAACACCAAGTGGGTGTTTAAGTGTAAGAAGGATGATCGAGGGGTTATAATTCGCAACAAAGCTCGACTCGTTGTCCAAGGCTTCAGTCAACAGGAGGGGATAGATTTCACTGAAGTGTACGCTCCGGTTGCTAGACTTGAAGCGATCAGAATCTTCCTAGCATTTGCATCTTGGAAAGGATTTAAAGTTTTTCAGCTAGATGTGAAGTCGGCGTTTCTCTATGGCAAGGTGAAAGAGGAGGTGTATGTCGGACAGCCACCGGGCTTCACCGACCTAATCCATAAAGATAAAGTTTATCTCTTGGATAAGGCGTTATACGGCTTACATCAGGCCCCGAGAGCCTGGTACGAGACCCTGTCTCAACATTTGTTAGCCAACAACTTCATCCGAGGAAAGGTAGACGCCACTCTATTCACAAAAGAAGTCGACGGCCATCTTCTGATAGTCCAGATTTACATGGATGGCATAATTTTCTGGTCAAAAAATGAACAACTCTGCAAAGATTTTGAAAACGTTATGAAGCAGAAGTTTGAAATGTCATCAATGGATGAGATGAAGTTCTTCTTGGGTCTTCAGGTTGATCAACTACCCGAGGGAACATTCATACATCAGAAAAAGTACGTTCATGATGTTCTGGAGAAATTCGGGATGTAAGGAATGTCTCCAATGTCCACCCCGTTAGCGACAAACCATGGGATAAATCCTGATCTCACCGGAGAGAAGGTAGATGAAACGCTGTATCGCTCCATGATCGGATCGCTAATGTATTTGACAGCATCAAGACCGGATATTATGTATCCAACCTGCCTCGTAGCACGGTTTCAGTCAAGCCCCAGAGCTTCGCATATGATAATTGTGAAAAGGATATTACGCTACCTGAAAGGAACTCCATCACTGGGGTTGTGGTATCCAAAAGAAGGCGATTTCATGCTTGAGGGACATTCTGATTCTGATTTCGGATGCTGCAAAGTCAACGCTAAATCAACAACGGCGGGGTGCCAGTTTTTCGGACCACGATTGGTCACCTGGCAATGCAAGAAGCAGACCTCTGTCGCTTTATCCACATGTGAAGCCGGATATGTATCTGCTAGTAGCTGCTGCTCTCGGATCTTGTGAATCCAGCAACAGATGCGAGACTATGGTTTGCAATTTCTTAACTCCCCTATCTTTGTTGATAACGAGGCAGCTATAAACATAACAAAAAATCATGTTCATCACGCTAAAACGAAACACATTGAAATTCGTCATCACTTCATCCGAGACTGTTTCGAGAAGAAGTTGATACGAATAGAAAAAATCCACACTGACGAACAAAAAGCTGATTTACATACCAAAGCTTTTGATAAAACCCGTTTTCAATATCTATTAAAACTGAATGGTATGAAGCTTTTATCGGTGTTGGAGGGGATCATTGGTGTTGATGAAGGTACCACTGTAGATGATGTTGAAAAGCAATCTGCAATGGTTTGTCGAATTTTTAGATATTTTGGTATTTAGGGGGAGATAGGTGTTATATTTTCAGAAAATACAAAAACAATAAAAAATTCAAAAACCCAAAAACATGAGATATTTCAAAAATCCAAAAACAAGAGAAAACCGAAAAAGAGCTTGTGTAAAAAGGGAAAATGATAGTACATCAGCTAGACATTTGCAGTATGCTAAAGAAATGTAATGTTTAAAAGTGTTAAGCAGTCTCGCTGATGATATGCCGATAGGTTTTTACACATTTAGTAAGTTTGTTCGGGATATAAACCTAAATCACAACTTGCTTTTACGTGGGGAACATCTCTCGGATATATGGGTAACCCCCAAAATCTTGCTTGAAAGACCCCTCTTTCTGAGATACTAGGTCTTTATGCTTAGTGATATCTGGGGTATTATCCCGGGACTTCTGATTTTGCGGAAGCAATGTCTTAGTCCCCGTATAATACTTTCTGCTTGATTGAAATAAAAGCACCCCCCTCAGCATAAAAATTATGAAACATTGAAAAATGCTAATCATGTGCTGTTGTAAAAAAGATTCTCTAAAGGGAACCCACCAAAAGTCGAAACCATCATCTCTCTGATTTTGCGGAAGCAATAGCCTGAGCTCTCATGGTTTCGCATTTAACCCCTTACAGATATCATCTAGGTATACTCACCTCTAAGACTGAATATTGGGATCTGGATACGGGAGTATATTCTGAGGTGGTACACTCGTAAAAGTTAAGATCTTAAAACACTAAATTCGTATCCTGAACAGATTGAAATTTGTGTGAGAATTTAAGTGGATCAGTATATCGACAATCTAAGCGAATTGTTTAATTCTGAAAATGAAATCAAAGCTTAACGGTACTTGTAGCTTGTCGGCAGCTGATATGATTCCCTATCATGCTCACCAAAAATATGTTTGTAAATAGTTTACATTTACTGCATTTCATTTCTGTTTAACATTCAAAACTCAAAAAGATTTCATTGCTTTCTAGTATAGAAACTTACTTAAAATTCAAAAAGATTTTACATTTCTGCTTTATTTTTTCGACTATCCAAAGCGGAAAGCTGATCTTCAGACTCACAGTTTGAGGCAGATGCAGGAAGTTTCTGAGCTGGACAGCTGAGTTGGGAGCTTATCATGTTAAATCTATGAAAAAGCAAAGTTAATTCAAGTTCATTAAATTGAAACTTGTAATTTTCAGAAAATTGTTTGAAAAAGCTGAACAAAACATCAGTGTGCTTTGTTTCGGGTCAACCAAGGTCATTAATTTGGACTTGGTCGGCAAATTAAGTACCTAGGGTCATTAACTTGGACCTAGATACTTAAGTGGATTTCTAAAATCTGATAAAATCTGAGAAAATGTCAAAAGGTCAAAGTCTTGAAAGTCAAATGTGTGCCTCGCTCGGATAGTAATCCGGTCGGATGACAATCCGGTCGGATAGCCATCCGACTCGTGTTCACACTATATATAGAGGGTCAATGTTTCAGTCAAAGGGTTACCCGCTCGGACAGCCATTCTCTCTCACACACTTTTGATTTTCTGATCTTGTTTTCTTCATATTTCTTTGCACACATCGTTGGATAGCACAACTTTTACAATGGAAAAGGTATGTTTTTCTTGCTCAAATCTGATAAAATTTGATGTTTGTTGATTGTTCTTGACCGATGACGTCACTGTCAGAGCTTCTAGGATAGATCTAGGAAGTTTTAGTCAGTTTTGATGAGATTCAAGCATAGGGTTTTGTTCGCAATGTTAAGATCTATAGATTTACCGGATCAATTTGTGCCATAACATGTTTAACTTGTATAGATCTGATGTTTGAACGATACAGCTTTCGGTAGGGTTTTTCACAAATTAAACCCTGATTAGGATGAGTTAGACAACATTGAACATAGGGTTTTGATCGCGCTTAGATTCTCTATGTAGATCTATGTTCAATTTAATGTTTTGCCTTAGAAATTTTTTTGATGTTCTTGACTGTTCTTTATCTGTTATTCATGAGAATGGCAATCCGGTCGGATAGCAATCCGACCGAGTGACCATCCGTTCCATAACTTGATTCTTGAAATCTGTACCTTATGCTATGACTCGGATGACAATCCGGTCGGATAGCAATCCGACCGGGTGGCAATCCGTTTCATACTTTTCATAAGAATATTGCCTGGGGATTTGTGCAATCCGGTCGGATAGCAATCCGACCGAGTGGAAACTCATTTCAAAATACACTCCTTCATTTGTTCATCTCTTGTCATGACTCGGATGACAATCCGGTCGGATAGCAATCCGAACGGACATCCAATTCATTCTCATGGCTCGGATGACAATCCGGTCGGATAGCAATCCGAGCGGACAACCAATTCATCCTCATGACTCGGATGACAATCCGGTCGGATAGCAATCCGAACGGATAACAAATTCTTTTACATGACTCGGATGACAATCTGGTCGGATGGCAATCCGACCGGACAACAAAGTCTAATCAATTCAACAGGCAATCCGGTCGGATGACTATCCGGTCGGATAGCCAATCAGACTGATGACTCATGAAGTCTTAATTTTCAATAGGCAATCCGGTCGGATAACCATCCGGTCGGATAGCCATCCGAGTCTCTGCACTATGTAGAGAGAGATCTTCAGAGTTAGAAAAATTTTGAAAAATTTCAAGATTTTCATTATCGGTCAAATTTTTTCTACAGGACTGGGAGAAAACACATAACATCTACTGTCTGTTAGAAAAAGAATATACAGAAAAGACTGTAATTGAAGATATTGCAAAATTCTTGAGGGAAAGCAGGATTGCTAAGTCACTAACTGACAAAACCATAGTCTACGAATCACATGTCAGACGATTCTGGAACTCTGCAAGATACGAAGAGAAAGATAAGACGATCTACTCTACAGTAACAAAGAGAGATGAGAATGGAAAGAATGTGGATTTGGAGATTAAGATAAAAGTTGGTGATGTGAGACGTGTGTTAGATTTAGGTGATTCTGATAGTGATCCAACCATTATCTCTGAACGTCTAGCAAAAGGATTATGGTGCAGAATGGGATTCACAGGGCACATTAATGGAAAGATCTAAAAAACAAGTTTTAGTCATGCTTACAAGTTTCTAGTACATTATGTTGTTCATGCATTATCGCACAGGAAGGGTGCATATGATGAAACATCAGACTACATCATGAACATTATCACTTGCCTCGTTTTGAACAGGCCATATAATGTTTCTCAAGTGATATTTTACTACATGGATGAGAATGCAAAGGCTGGAAACAAGAAGTACATCATGTATACTCGCTTTGTACAAATGTTGATTGATGATCAATTCAAGGATCTTGAGAAGAGTGATGATGATATTCTAGGTCTGTCGCACATGTCAGCAGATACCATAAGCAAACTTATTAAGGGTCCTAATACAGGAGCGAAAAGGATGATATGCAGAATTAGTAGACCAGCATATGTTGCTCCAGAGAACGATGCTTGGAGACATCAAAACAGTGATTCTGACAACGAAGATGAGAAGATGAGTTTGTTTGTTGAAAAGAATACTAGATGGTGGTGTGTAAAAGATGGGAAAAGGAAGAGAACTCCCAAGACATCCCCTACAGTTCCTATTCCAAAGGAACCAGTTCCTAAGATTGTGATTAAGGGTACAGTGAAAGGGGGAGTGATAAGAGAAATTAGAATGTTAAATTGTTATAATTATTCTAATGATAACTTCAATGTTTGTTTTGCAGGGACAGAACCACAACAGAAGTTAATTGATGAAACAGTATTGGAACCATCGGCAGTTATTCAAGAAGGAACTGATTTGCTAAAGCATTCACTTGAAAGCTATCTGAAAAGAATGAGGAAGCTGCTGCTCAGAAAAATAAAAGTTCAAGTACTCAACCTGATAGTGGTAAAGGCAAAGAGCCCGAAGGTGTTGTTCAAGATGATTCAAGTGAAGATGATTCCGAGGCTACTGAGTCAGAGACAGAGCTCGACCCAGCAACACTTGGCAGAGGTAAAGCTCAACTGAAGAAAAAGCCTACAAAGAAATAGAAAGCTTCGGACGAAGAAGACTCTTCTTATGAACCTGATGAGCCAAAGAAACGAATAAAGAAGCGTAAAGCTGTTCAAACCGGAGTCATTCCGAGAAATGTGCGTGTGAAGAAAGCTGGAGCTAAATCACAAAAAGATCTAGGAGGCAAAGGCGAAAATTATGTTACAACCTCAAAGATTCATGAAGCAGAAAAGGCTCATAGTGTTGAAATTCCAAAAGCTCCAGAAGTTCAAGCACAAGATGTGGTTAATGTTGAAGTTCAAAAGAAAGTTGGCCACGCTGATTATGTTGAAGTGACTGAAGGTGGAGATTTTATTTCTAAATTTCCACCAATACCAGAAAATATTGAGATTCCAGAGTCTTCACGCCCCAAAACTACAGATGATTTGTTTGGAAATCTTCCACCTGCCTCAGGCGATCCTTTAGAAGATTTAAACTTTGGAGATGACTTTGATGTGTTCAACAATGAAGCCGTAAAAATATTGGTAAAGAAAGTTGCTGAGCTTGAAAAAGAAAAGATGAAAGCTGAAGCAGAACGTGATGTTTTAAAGAAGCAGATTGAACAACTGATGAAAGCTCATGATCAAATCAGAATGGTGTTGATAGATCATGAGGAGACAATAAAGAAAATGAAGGATGATAGCAATGATAATTCTAAAGTGTTTGAACTATTAACAGCAGAGATTGCTTCATTGAATGTGAAGATAAAGAATCTTCAAGATGTGAATCAGACACTTAATCAGCTTCTCAGTGAAATGAGTAAAGCTTCATCAAACAAGATGAAGGCAATGAAGTTAGAAATGGAAGCAATGAAAGCAGATAAAGTGATGAAAGACAATCAACTCAGCATGTTATATGCGGTAATGGAAAGTCATCTGAAGATTGATGTTCATGCTGCTTTTGATAATCTTGAAGATAAAAGAGCTGAAGAAAGAAGAATCGAAAGAGAGAAGAGACTAGCTGAAGAAGCCACACAAAAGAACAAAAATGTTATTGAGGAAACTCAAGAAGCTGGCGGGTCTTCAAGTTAAGTTGACATTGAAATGATTGATGTTGAAAATGCTTAAGAACAAGTTGTTGAGGATGTTCAAGAACAAGATGCTGAAGATGTTAACAATGAACAAGATAAAGACTTCATGCTGGTTGGTGAGTCTTCTCTATCCATTGATAGTGATGAAGTTATTCGTCGAGTTGTTGCTATCCAAAAGAAAAGAAAGGCAAAGGAAATGTTGCTGTTGGAATGGAAGACACAACAGTTTGTTCTTGTTGGTAAAGCTACCACAGTACCTTACAGCATACCAGAGATTGTACGCCAAGTAAAATTTGAAGAAAGGCGAAAAGAGGCAAAAAGGGCTCGTGGAGAAATTGTGGATAGTGATTCTGATTTGGAAATTCTTGGTGGTGATGATGAAGAAGATGAAGTTGAAAATAATGATGACGACAAGTTTGATCAGAAAGATGATAAGAAAGATGATAATGATGACAAGAAGAATGATGACGATGATCAGGGTGCTTCTGGGTTATTGATTGGGAATCCTAATGTTCAAGAAAGGATTGAAGAGTTGATGAATGATGAAATCAATGAACTGGAGGATGATTCACAACATGAAGCCTCATCATCTGGGAAACAACATGCAGATCATGTATTCCTTACAAACCCTACTGTTATCTATTTGAATGCTCAACATGAGGGGGAGATTGAGATTCAGAGAACAAGAGCAGAAATGTTGGAAGAATTGGGTTTAGAGGATGGGAAATTTAAGTTTGATATTAAAGATGAAATACCTTAGTCATCTGAAGATGTTTTTGAGCTGAGGTATGCTCATGAAGCTGATCACTATAATGATGTTGTTGTTGAAGACGCATCAGATTCATCAGATGAAGAAACTGATTTTCATTATTCCGAAATTGATGAGACATTTCCATCGTTGGCAGAAATGTTCAAGGATCGAAATGTAGATGAGATCAGGAGAAAGATTGTTGAAAAAGTGTCTACTGAAGGTGTTCCAGAAACCATACCCAAAGAAAATCTTACTGAAGAGAGGAAGAAATGGTTCAAAGTTATGCCAAAGGAGAGAAAGAAACTTAGAGCACTTCAGTTCTTCACTCACAACAAAGACCTTTCTTGGGGTGACATCCTTTCTTGGGGTTATCTGGAAGATTTACAAGTTTATGCCATCAGACGGGAACAGGGGGTACAGTACTTCGAGTTTTTTTCAAACATTAAAACCCTTCCGTGGTGGGATATAGATGAGTTGGTGAACACGAAGAATATTAAAGAATTTTATCATGGTTTGGATGTAAAGCAGCACGATCAACGTTTATGGAAGTATGTGAAGCTGCAAGTAAAAGCAAGGTATCCTGATTGGAAACCTCACTTTCCATAGCAAATTATTACATACTTGGAAAATGGTGAGAAAGACATCACTCTGGATATCAAGCCTCCTCGTTGCTTAAAAAATATGCCTTTATGGGCAATGGAGCAAGATTTCTATGAAGAGTTTGAAGGGTGGTTGTATAATCAGACTACGGTCGAGGCAATTATCTCGTTACATAACAAGTCCACTGGAGAAGCAAGAAGGATCTGTGTGTTAGATCCTATGTGGCTTGTAAATTGTTAAAAGAAAGACATAGATTGCCTATTCTACAACAAGATAGTCTACAAAAGGCCTGAAAAAGAACAAGCATTGCAATATCAAAAGATTGTGGATGTATGTTATGCCCAAGACATCAATTCAGGAAGATACTGGAAGTCAAAATGGAGAGATCTTGAGATTGATGAATTTCTGAAAAAGTATAAACGTGAACAAAGATCAAAGGCTATTGCTAAAAGAGCAGCTGAGCTGGGAAAGCGCAAGATGGGTATAGTGCCACCAACAGATCAAACACCGATCGAGAAAGAAGAGAACAAGATACCTAAATGGGATCGGAAGCGTGATGGTGACCCAGTTTACAGAAAATGGTGGATCGAGGAAGGAAGGCATATCAGGAAAAGAATGTTAGATGAAAAGGCAGAAAAGAGAAGACAGAGAGCGCGAGAACGAAGGCGCAACAGGAAGAATTGAAGACTATGCTGGAAGGAACTGCAGCTACATCCGAGGGGGAGTGTGTTAGTGTATACGTCTGTAGCTTCCGTCAGCATCTAGTCATGTTTTGTTTGTTTGTGTCTATTGTGAACAATTATGTAATGTATGTATGTTAGAAAGTTCGACAGCTCAGGAAACAGCTTGGTTTTATAAAAGATGATGTCCGACGGTTGGCTTGTGTCATCCGGTCGGATGGACATCCGACCGGATAGCCATCCGAGCGGATAACCACTCGGTCGAACAACATCTATCACTTTCCTGAGTTGTCTATAAATACCCTGTCTGGGTATCTCATTTGAGACTTTTGACTCTAGAGAGAACTTTGTCAGTGTCTGTCTTCTACTGGAGCTTATGTACTTTCAGAACATTTGAATAGAAAGATCAGACTGCGTTTAACCGTTGAATTCTGTGTTGTACATCTGTGATTTGTCATAATGGATTCCGCACATTAGACAGAGTCGATTCATCTAATTCCTGACGAATAGATCCTATATGAGGGACCAACACCTATGGTAGGAGTAAGCTCCAAATCGGGCACGAGCGTTTCACTTAATACATCATCGGCCGAGTGTTGAGTGACCACTTGTGAGGTGTGTAAATTTGTATATAACTAAATAGAATTTTATTAAGCCATGTTTTGCCCAAAGTAAATAATTTTTCTTAAATTATGTTTTAAATAAATCATGAAGAATATGATTGTAAATAAAATAAAAACAAATAAAATTAGAACTTGGATTCCCGACACTCTAAAGATGAGACAACAACCTTATCTTCTACCTATTCCGTTTGGGTGTGTAAGCCACGTAATAGAGTTTTGCTTGAGGACAAGCAAATATTCAAGTGTGGGCGTATTTGATTTGCTTAAAATACAACATATAAATTATATCAAATACGGCATAAAATCAACCCTTTTTTAGTACTAATGTTGGAAAAATCTTGGTTTTCTATTCCTTTTTAACAGTCAGGGTTAAAAGAGCTTAATTGTGCAAAAGGAGCAAAAAGACAGCAAAAACCAACATAAATGTAAAAGAAGGAGGAATTGAGCAACTCGCCAAGCCCCGATTCACATCCAAACCACAAAATAGTAAGAACAGAAGACTTGACACGGGGCTGTGTCCACCAGACACGGGCCGTGTCCGAAGATGGATGCTGTGCAGAAGAAAAGACAAGTGCAAAAGACAAAACTGACAGCCAACACGGGGCCGTGCTAAGCCAACACGGGACGTGGTCAAGTCAAAGATATTCAGAATCTACGATAGCACAACAAGTACTTTGGCCACGGACCGTGCCGTTGACACACAGGGCCGTGTTAGTACAAGAACTGACAAGCAGTTAATCAGGAAGAGAGAGAGAGAGAAAGAGAGAGATGGCCACGGGGCCTTGCCAGACGGGCATGAGCCGTGGGTGAGCTTCTGATTTCAGCTATAAATAGAAGTGCTTGGTTCCACTTCAATCCATCCCTTGGCAAACCACTTCTATTTTACTTACCACCACTGCAACACCATCATCCACCACCATCACGCATTTCCATCTTTTAGAGTGTGTGTAGTCTCGGGATCCAAGATTGATAGTAAGAATTTTGTCAAAAAAGGGCCATGCTTGGCTAAATTCTTACATCACTTGGTGAAGACATATCTTGTCACACCCCGACCGCGTAAAACAACAAATCACGACGGAATTGTCGGGGAGTGTTGTAACAGAATTATTGTTTTCACAACCATGGATTCAAAAATTTCGTTTTATTTAAAGATTAACTATTTACATTGTCTTGAAATTTAAACACACAAGTTAAACATAGTCTATCATTGTTATTAAGTCACTAAGGCCTCGTCCAGTCCTAAGTGAGCATGCATCCTAGCAATCAATATCGTTCAACAACACCTGAAACATATGTAAAAACAAAGTCAGCAAAGAAATGCTGGCGAGCACATAGGTTTTATGAGAGTGTCGGATTCATGGCTAGTTTACATGTTGCAATGCCTCATTAGACTACAAGAGTAAAAAGTTAAAAACCTTATTTTGAAAAGTGTATAGTATTGCAACATAATTAACCAACTCAAATCAAGTTGGTTATACTTTATAAAATCTCGTAGCCATGATTCTTAACCGAAAACATTTATTTAAGAAAACCAAATTGTAAATCATCTTGTTAATAAAACTCGTATGGTTTATATCATTTAGAAAACATCGTTATGTGACATTGTTTCAAAATCGTTTACCCAAGTGAACTAAATAACACCACGGTATGTAACATGATGAAAACACTTATATATAAGAAGTACCAGTGGCGTATCTACCATGTTTTCATCACATTACACCTGTCCCGTTATCTAAACACTAACCAAAAACCAATCATTTTGTTCAATTCGTTTAACTCGATTAACTCGTTCCAAAATTGTTTAATTGTTCCAAAATCGCTCTCGTTTTAATTTTGAATACTACTTTTGGTCGCCTCGCTAATAACATCCAAACCTTCGCAACTTGCCTATTGCCAATCTCGCATTAACAAACCACCAAAGGGTAAGTTAACAATCACAGATTCAGTCGTTAGCCACATAACCCCCACACATAACCATGGGTGCAGTCTGATAACGGGATTTGTCAGATCCTATGGTACCATAACCTAATACTGGTCGGTTCAGCCAAAACTAATGAATGTTATTTGTTATGTAATTACAACCAACAAGTTTGTTCACATTATCGAAATCGTTATTAATTTAACATAAACCATTTTAATCATTTTTGAAACCATCGTTGAAAACATCGAAATCATTTAACATATATGAATCACCCCAAAACAATCGAAAACAGTAAAATAGGGGAACTATGTACTCACTTGAGAATGCTTAGAAGTTTTTGAATAACAACCAAGCAAAGCTAGAGGGATCACGGAAATCAATCGGCACCTAATATAAGTAACTACTTTAATAAACCAGACCTAAATCGGAAGATCAGATAGAATGAGGTCTCGTAAACCAAATGAGTATTGGAACTCATATAATATGGTTTAACAAAGCCTACATACTAAATCGAAACCTATCCTAAGTGCTTACGACCCATTATGACTCGTTAAGATAGCTTACGATACTTTAACGCGTCGTTCGCGTAAAACGCATTCGGACCGCCTAACTAGTTCTATGACAAGTATTATATGACTTAACATGTCTAATAATGTTACCTAATCAGTTTAATTGTCAAAATTTAGGTTACATATGCTTCAAATGAATTTATGCGTAAAGAGGGCATTTTGGTCATTTTCCTAAGGCATATAAATTACCTATCATACAACTAACTAAACGAAGTGACCATAAGGTATAACCTCGGAAGGTTATTCCCTATACAACTATGTTCACAAAATATGTTTGGTCGGATCCTAATGATTGACCAAACGGGCCAAGTTTGAAAGTTTAAGCGGTTGTCAAGACCGCTTGACTTACGACTCTATACAAGCACTAGACTAAAAGTGACGAGTTAAACATGTCAAAACATGTTTAACTGAGTTAGAAAACAGGTTTTGATATCAAAACAAAGGGTTTTGATACTCAAGAATAGTTTGGTTGAAAAATACGCATAAACGCGTATTTTGACTGAAACTATGACTCGTCATTATACCTAATCAACGTGGTAATCAGTAGGTATAGTCACAAGGGACTATGACCATCGTGATTACGCTCACGTTCCGAAGTTCAAACGAACTTCGTGTTGACCAATTTGTGGTCAAACAGAAAGTCAAACACTGTTTGACTTTTACACTTGAAAAGCAATAAAAGCACGAAAGAAACTTACAAAGGGTACAAGCTAGGAAGTTTTGATCTAAAGATTACTCAGGTATGAAGTATACACTTCAACTTAGAGCAAAAATCAGATCAAAGTGTGAGAAACCAAAGAAACCAAGTGGGTATTTATAGGATTTCAAGAACCGTTTGGATCGTTTCTCGTAATCCGTGCTTGAATCTGAACCTTACACTTGGGCACAAGGATTTTAAAACAATGGGGACATCAAATACCATCAAATGATATTGCAAATCTATGAACAAAACCATCAAAAAACAGGCTGGAAAGCCAGATTCAATGTTTTTGTATTGGGCAGCTGTCACGGGCCGCGTAAGAAATGGACAAGGCTTACGCCCCACTCCTAGCAAACTTTGGCAGATTGTCAGTTTTAGTCCCTGGAGGCCTAAAACTTGGGTTTTGATTCATTTTTGACACGTTTAAGCCTTGTTAACCCCATTTCACGGCTCTAAAATGAAGTTAAAGTATAGGGAACTTAAAATATGCTCAAAAACATCTCGGATGTCGGTTCGTTTGGTCATACGATTGCGTTATTCGGTTAATTACGACGGAAGTCGTAACGGACGCAAAAACGATCCAAATTGCGCGACGAATGGTATTTTTGCATTCCAATCACTAAAATAAAATATTTTAATGATTACAAAAATTTTTGGATGTCCGGATATATTCAGAACGTAAGATATGCGCGAAGATGCAAACTTGTGCACTTTTTGACGCTTTTAGTCCCTATTGATCAAATAAGTTTATTTTAGCATACCGAACCCCTCAAAGCCTATTTATAAGCTATGTAAAGGATATTTAGGGTATGTTTAACTTATGTTCATATTCCGGAAGGTTCGATACCATACGAATCGGCAGACTTTTGCAGTTTGAGGCGAAGAGTCTCTGCGATAGAATAAACTTGATTTCGACACACCAAACCCTCCAAAACTTATTTCTGTTAGTGCATATGTCTGTTGACTTTGTCTTGTATCGAGTCATGTAATAGAATAGATAGACCAGAAAGCATGAAATGCCAGAAAGCATGAAATGTTTCGTAGTGTCTGGCATTCCTATAAATATGTGAGTCTAGGTCTTCATTTGTAACATTCTGATTCCGGTAGCGAAGCTCTGCCGAAGTGTCGCCAGTTCGTGTATCTCTGTCAACTCAATACATTAGACATTTAAAGTGATTCTAAGTGCAAATCAAGCTGCTACAACATCAATACGTCTGATTCCGCCTTTTGTATTGATCGAGAACTCTTCTAAACGTCTCATTTGATCGATTCACCGATCCTACAAGTGGTATCAGTGCTCAGGAGGAAGAGTTCTTCCATTTCAGCTTGATTTCTTCAAAAACATCTCATTTCTACTCATTTTCTACACTTTTTCTTCAAAATTTCAACGAATCCACGGTTAAAATGATCTGATTTTGACATATAACACGTAAAACACTGTTTTAATCAATCCGTGAACAAATCAGAAGTTCAAATGAACTTCGTGTTGACCAATTCGTGGTCAAAGCAGAAAGTCAAACACTGTTTAAGTTTTACGCTTGAAAAGCAATAAAAGCACGAAAGAAACTTACAAAGGGTACAAGCTAGGAAGTTTTGATCTAAAGATTACTCAGGTATGAAGTATACACTTCAACTTAGAGCAAAAATCAGATCAAAGTGTGAGAAACCAAAGAAACCAAGTGGGTATTTATAGGATTTCATATGACCATCGTGATTACGCTCACGTTCCGAAGTTCAAATGAACTTCGTGTTGACCAATTCGTGGTCAAAGCAGAAAGTCAAACACTGTTTAAGTTTTACGCTTGAAAAGCAATAAAAGCACGAAAGAAACTTACAAAGGGTACAAGCTAGGAAGTTTTGATCTAAAGATTACTCAGGTATGAAGTATACACTTCAACTTAGAGCAAAAATCAGATCAAAGTGTGAGAAACCAAAGAAACCAAGTGGGTATTTATAGGATTTCAAGAACCGCAGGGATCGTGTCTCATAATCCGTGCTTGAATCTGAACCTTACACTTGGGCACAAGGATTTTAAAACAATGGGGACATCAAATACCATCAAATGATATTGCAAATCTATGAACAAAACCATCAAAAACAGGCTGGAAAGCCAGATTCAATGTTTCTGTACTGGGCAGCTGTCGCGGGCCGCGTAAGAAATGGACAAGGCTTACGCCCCCACTCCTAGAAAACTTTGGCAGATTGTCAGTTTTAGTCCCTGCAGGCCTAAAACTTGGGTTTTGATTCATTTTTTACACGTTTAAGCCCTGTTAACCCCATTTCAAGGCTCTAAAATGAAGTTAAAGTATAGGGAAGTTAAAATATGCTCAAAAACATCTCGGATGTCGGTTCGTTTGGTCGTACGATTGCGTTATTCGGTTAATTACGACGGAAGTCGTAACGGACGCAAAAACGATCCAAATTGCGCGACGAATGGTATTTTTGCATTCCAATCACTAAAATAAAATATTTTAATGATTACAAAAATTTTTGGATGTCTGGATATATTCAGAACGTAAGATATGCGCGAAGATGCAAACTTGTGCACTTTTTGACGCTTTTAGTCCCTATTGATCAAATAAGTTTATTTTAGCATACCGAACCCCTCAAGGCCTATTTATAAGCTATGTAAAGGATATTTAGGGTATGTTTAACTTATGCTCATATTCCGAAAGGTTCGATACCATATGAATCGGCAGACTTTTACAGTTTGACGCAAATAGTCCCTGCGATCGAATAAACTTGATTTCGACACAGCAAACCCTAGAAAACGTATTTCTGTTAGTGCATATGTCTGTTGACTTCATCTTCTATCGAGTCATGTAATAGAATAGATAGACCAGAAAGCATGAAATGCCAGAAAGCATGAAATGTTTCGTAGGGTCTGGCATTCCTATAAATAGGTGAGTCTAGGTCTTCATTTGCAACATTCTGATTCCGGTAGTGAAGCTCTGCCGAAGTGTCGCCAGTTCGTGTATCTCTTTCAAATCAATACATTAGACATTTAAAGTGATTCTAAGTGCAAATCAAGCTGCTACAACATCAATACGTCTGATTCCGCCTTTCGTATTGATCGAGAACTCTTCTGAATGTCTCGTTTGATAGATTCACCGATCCTACAAGTGGTATAAGAGCTCAAGAGGAAGAGTTCTTACCATTTCAGCTTGATTTCTTAAAAAAAACATCTCATTTCTACTTATTTTCTACACTTTTTCTTCAAAATTTCAACGAATCCACGGTTAAAATGATCTGATTTTGACATATAACACGTAAAACACTGTTTTAATCAATCCGTGAACAAATCAGAACCAAATTCAACCTAAAACTTGATCAAAATTCACAAAATCATGAACTTTTGGACTTAGAATCCTCAAACGAGGTGGATATTCATTCAAATCGTTTGAATTTTGAACCAAATCGCGTGAAAATGGTTCAGATCGTTTGATTTTTGTCCAAGTCATGTGAGAATTTCTTCAGGTCGCACGAAAATAGTTCCAGTTCACACGATCTGGTCCAAGTCATTTGAAATTGGATTCCAGGTCGCACGACCTGAATTCTTGTTGTGAGAAGAAGTTCAGATCGTTTGAGTCAGGTCGTACGATGTGGTCAGGTTGCATCGGTTTGATCGGGCCACTTAGTCAACCTTATCAGCTTTAGTTAGTCAACTTTATCAGCAGTATTAAGTGAATCATTAATTGCAATCGGTGTGTTTTTAAAACAATATCCATATATTGCATGTGTCACACCCCGACCACGTAGAACATACAAAACGTGGCGGAAACATCGGGGAGTGTTGTAACAGAATTAATGTTTCACAACCATGGAAATTAAAGTTTCGTTTTATTCAATATAAGTGTTACAATGTCTTAACAAACAAGGAAATACAACATAATTAACTAGTCTGCATCTTTTATTGTCACTAAGGCCTATGTCCGCCTAAGTGTATCTTGATTATCTTATGCAACAGCTCCTGAAAAACACATGTGAAAATATGGTACGTCAGCATAAAAATGCCGGTGAGATACATAGGTTTTGTGAAAATAGGTTTCATGACTTATGTTTGAGAAAATGTTTAGTCATGAACCTTGTAATTTGCTTTGTCTTGTAAATCATTTGAAAAACGATAAGATCAAATGATACGTATAAATAAGAGAACAATGTATGGTTAAATGAATAACCATATAAAATGAGTTTGTATAAGATAAGTTGTTTGTAAATCAATGTCTTGTGAAAAAATATGTTATTTGTATAAAATGTTCTATGTCTCAACCTGAAATGATTCAAATAACGCTACGATATGTAATACCATACAAACACTTATATATAGGAAGTACCTGCGGCGTATCCACCATGTTTGTATCATATTACACACGCATCGTTACTTAATCACTTAATCAAACCAAACCACCAAAATAATGTTCATGTCTAATGTAAATCATGTAATGGATACAAACGGTTCAACAGTTACAAACGGTTCACATGGTTCAACGGTTACAAACGGTTCACATGGTTCAACGGTTACAAACGGTTCACAGATATCAACGGATCACATAGTCAAAGGATTACAACGGTTCAAAATATAGTATAATGTGTTCATACGCTGGATAAGCATATGCAACAGAAAGGCAATGTAAAACAATGTACTAAGTAATGCACACCATGGGCACACCTAGCATGAAATGTAATGTAAAACGATGTACTAAGTAATGCACACAATGGGCACACCTAGCATGAAATGTAATGTAAACGATGTACTAAGTAATGCACACAATGGGCACACCTAGCATGAAATGTAATGTAAACGATGTACTAAGTAATGCACACAATGGGCACACCTAGCATGAAATGTAATGTAAACGATGTACTAAGTAATGCACACAATGGGCACACCTAGCATGAAATGTAATGTAAACGATGTACTAAGTAATGCACACAATGGGCACACCTAGCATGAAATGTAATGTAAACGATGTACTAAGTAATGCACACAATGGGCACACCTAGCATGAAATGTAATGTAAACGATGTACTAAGTAATGCACACAATGGGCACACCTAGCATGAAATGTAATGTAAACGATGTACTAAGTAATGCACACAATGGGCACACCTAGCATGAAATGTAATGTAAAACAATGTACTATAATGTATTATCAAACATAGCCGGTATATGATGTGAAAACAGGAAAGCATGAAAGTAACAAGTAGGCACATGTGTTCCACCCCAAAACAGTTTGGAAAACAGTAAAAGAGGGGTCTATGTACTCACTTGAGATTGCTCAGTAGTCCTTGAATAACAACCAAACAATGCTAGAGATCGCGGATATCAAACGACACCTAATTTAGGTAACTATGTTAATAAACCGGACCTACATCGGAAGACTGGGTAGCATTAGGGTTTGTAAACCAAATGAGTGTAGGAACTCATGTGATATGGTTTAACAAGGCCTACATGCTAAATGAAACTTAACCTAAGTCTTATCGACCCATTACGACCCGTTTAGGAAGCTTATGCTACTTTAACGCGTCGTGCGTGTGAAACGCGTTCGGACCGCCTAACTAGCCCTATGACAAGTGTTATATGCCTAAACATGTCTAATATTGTTGTCAAATCAGTTTAGATGTCAAAAGTTATGTTACATATGCTAAATTACCAATTATGCATAAAAAGGGTATTCTGGTAATTTACCTAAGGCATATAAACAACCTATCATACAACTACTCAAACGATGTGACCATAGGGTATAACCTCGGAAGGTTATTCCCTACCTACTATGGTCACCTAATGTATTTGTTCCGATCCTAATGATCGACCAAATGGGTCGAGTTCGAAGGTATAGGCGACTTATTAGATCGCCTACCCTACGACTCTAGACAACGTGGTAATCAGTGGGCATAGTCCCAAGGGACTATGACCAACGTGATTACACTCACGTTGCGAAGTTCAAACGAACTTCGCATTGACCATTACTGGTCAACGCTGAAAGTCAAACAAAGTTTGACTTTCTGACTCGAAAAGCAGTAAAAATAAGGAAAAGAACGAAAGAATACTTACGAAGGGTTCCCGAATGCTAAACTCGATTCGAAAATCTCAGGTATGAAACTAGTGTTTCAACTTAGAGTTTCTCAAATCAAATTTCTAGTGATTATGAATGAAACATATGGTGGGTATTTATAGTTTTTCCATATAGAATATTCCTAGAATATTCCTAGAATATTCCAAGCATATTCCTAGAATATTCCAAGCATATTCCTAGTATATACCTTAGCATATTCCAAGCATATACCTTAGCATATTCCAAGCATATACCTTAGCATATTCCAAGCATATTCCTAGAATATGGCTAAGACGGGTATTTAACTGGGTACCGGGTATTTTATCTAGCGTTTAAATCCCGGTTTATGGCGTTCTAAATTATTTTTATTACTCTATAAAAATAAACTCGCCAAGATATTACTGAAATAAATTTCAGTTGCCATGACTGGCTGCGTTGTCTGCGTTTTGCAGTAGAAGCACTGTGTTGCGCAGAAACACACGGTACGCGCTTAAACTTTGAAAAATAACGTTTTTAGGCGTTTTAATTTATTTTTCAACACGGACCTGATTAAAATAAGATTTTAATCATAACAGAATATTTGTGGGATTTAAATATTATCCGGTCGGTCACCAACGTTCGTTTGGTCGTACGATCGCGATGTTCGGTTAATTACGACGGAATGCGCATAAGCGCGAAAAACGATCCAAATTGCGCGACGAATGGATTTTTCTTATGCCAAACACTAAAATAAAATATTTTAGTGCTTACATAAATTTTTGGATGTCCGGATGTATTCAGAACGTATGTTATGCGCGAAAATGCAAACTTGTGCACTTTTTGACACTTTTAGTCCCTGAATGACCCAAAAGTTTATTTTAGCACACCGAACCCCTCAAAGCCTATTTCTAAGCTATGTAAAGGATATTTATGGTATGTTTAACTTATGGTCATGTTCCGGAATGTCTGTTACAGTTCAAATTGGCATACTTTCGCAGTTTGTCGAATTTAGTCCCTGTAAGCTATTTAACTTGATTTTTGCAATACCAAAGCCTTCAAAACTTATTTCTAAGTTATGTAAAGGTTATTTAAGGTATGTTGAGTATATGTCACTATTCCAGAGTGTTCGTTGCATTAAACTGGTTATATTTACGCATCAGTGCGCGTATAACCTTCCAGAAAGCGATATAGAGTTTGAAATCGAACAAGAATTGATATGTGTAAATGATACACATATTTTTACAAATCCCAAGTATGAAATACAATATTTCATTGGTTTGGCATTTGTTTGATGGTTGAAATGACACAGGTGTTACAGTCTCCCCTACTTTAGGAAATTTCGTCCCGAAATTAATTCGTAGGAGTCTATCTATGACTTTGTGTCAAATAGTCATCAAAGATATGTAAAGCATAATCTGATTATTTTCCTCAACGGATATTTTTCAGAAGCGAAAATGAACGAACAGAGTCATTTTCTTTAACGGGTTCTTCGGAAATGGAAAATAAAGGAATTAACTAAACGGATATACATTTCCCTCAACGGATATTCTTCAGAAGTGAGAATGAATGGATGATTCATTCTTTCTCAACGGATTCTTCGTCAGAAATGGGAATGAAGGAATAATCCACGGATATTCATTTCTCTCAACGGATATTCTTCAGAACGAAAATGAATAAACGGGGTCATTTTCCTCAACGGTTTGTTCTTCAGAATTTGAAATGAAAGAAAAATCAACGGATATTCATTTCCTCAACGGATAATCTTCAGAAACGAAAATGAAATAACGGAGTCATTTTCAACGGTTGTTTCCTCAGGTACGGAAATGAAGGACAGACAAACGGATATTCATCTCCTCAACGGATAAATCTTCAGAAACGAAAATGAACTAACGGAGTCATTTTCAACGGTTATTTCCTCAGAGTTGGAAATGAAGGACTACACAACGGATATTCATCTCCTCAACGGATAAATCTTCAGAAACGAAAATGAACTAACGGAGTCATTTTCAACGGTTATTTCCTCAGAGTTGGAAATGAAGGATTACACAACGGATATTCATCTCCACAACGGATAAATCTTCAGAAACGAAAATGAACTAACGGAGTCATTTTCAACGGTTATTTCCTCAGAGTTGGAAATGAAAAGATAAACAACGGGTATTCATTTCCTCAACGGATATTCTTCAGAATGAAAATGAATGGATAATTCATTTTTCTCAACGGTTATTCTTCAGAATGGAAATGAAAAGATAAACAACGGATATTCATTTCCTCAACGGATATTCTTCAGAATGAAAATGAATGGATAATTCATTTTTCTAAACGGTTATTCTTCAGAATGGAAATGAAAAGATAAACAACGGATATTCATTTCCTCAACGGATATTCTTCAGAAGTGAAAAATGAATAGCTAGTTCATTTTTCCTCAACGGATGCTTCATCAGAATTGGAAATGAATAGGGTTAACTCTAGATACATGATAGAACTTGCTGTGATTTCCGTGCACTAAATTCCATAATTATATATGCATCCATAATTACGTAATTCCTTGCACAGTCCGCACAGTTTGTTTTATAATGTTGTGGGGAAGGATGTCGAACTTGTGATGACGGTGACTAGACTACCATAGGATCCTTTTAATTAGATCCACTGAGGATCTTCTTAATTAGGCCTCCCAGGAGTCCTTTCAGCTATATCATCACATGATATCCCTAACCAGATTTTTGGATCAATCTGTTAAACTAGACCACTAAAGGGGGTCTAATTATGAAGTAGTACTTTATAATCCAAGGGACTTATCTACAACGTAGAAGTCCATTAAGGATTTTAGGTAGTACCTTTGGGTATCGTACTATGAATCTCTGGTACAAAGATATGTAAGATTCTACGAGGATTGGGATAACATAATTTGGATCACACGACACATAAAAGGGAACACATAAGCACATAACCACATATTTGTTTAATTGTCATTATCTTGTTATTAATTGCTATAAACTTGGCACCTCGTACTTTGTTTCTCTTGGAAGAAACGGGTACTTAGGATCTTCGTGGAAAACGCAAGAGATCATACAATGGAAGAAATTTGGGGGTAGTCTGTTCTTCAAGGAATGCGGTTCCTTGATTGTCGGTATTGTAGAGGATATGTTGTTTATACATACAATCACATAAATACATTGCGATGTAAATAAAAGATTTATTTATAAACAATGATAACAACAACCGTTTCATGGATCGTGACAACAAAAGAAAATAATACATAAGACGTGATTATTTCTAAACGATGTTGTCTTCTGGTTGGTCATATGCTCATCCCTATGCTGGATTTGCATTAGCAAGTCTTGGGCAATTCCTACTAAAATGGCCCATCTCGCCACAGTTGTAGCAAGATCCCGGTGGAAAACGAGCTTGAGCAGGATTGTTGTTAATTTGATTTGATGCTGCTGCTATTGGGCAAACCCTCGCTGTATGACCTATAAGTCCGCAAACTTGGCATGTGCGGCACTTCACACCAGCATGATGATGTAGGCCACATTGGTTGCACAAGGGTGCAGTTCCGTTGTAAGGTTTCCTGGCAAGGGGTTGAGCTGGTTGGTTGGGGATGGCTTGATCATTGTGAGCGACCACGGCGAAGTTCTGAGAAGCCTTTCGCTTCTTTGACTTCTTAGAGGATCCAGTCTGTTCATCCATGGTCTTTGATTCCTCGATTGGTTTCGATTCCTCGACCGGTTTCTTGTCACCCTTTCGGAAAAGCTTACGTTTCCTGATCTGGGATTCGGTCAAGGTTGCAGATAGCTCAATGGCCTGCCTAACAGTAGTAGGGTTGCTACCAGTCAAAATGTCTTGTATTGAGTCGGGAAGGCCATCAATATACTTTTCGATTGCCTTATCCAAAGGCGTGACCATGTTTGGGCATAACAGGCTTAACTCCTCATAACGGTCCGTGTAGGCTCGATGCTCACCGCTATCTTGCTTAAGATCATCAAATTCCCTTTCCAAAGCCCTGATCTCGTGACGAGGACAAAACTCCTTCATCATGAGAGCCCTAAGTTCGGCCCATGTCTGTGCTAGAGCAACTTCTGCACCACGATCCCTCATAACCCCGTTCCACCACGTAAGGGCTCTCTTCTGGAACACACTCGAAGCAAACTCGACCTTGCGATTGTCAGGACACTGTACGTGGCGGAAAGTATTCTCAATGCTCTCAAACCATTGAAGAAGACCAGTCGCTCCCTCAGAACCATTAAACTTGAGTGGTTTCGCCGAGTTAAAACTCTTGAAATTGCATGGACCATTGTTGTTGTTGTTGGCTTGATTCCATAGAGCAAAGAGGTTTGGGAATTGAGCAGCCATTTGCTGCGCAATGATTTCTGCCAGCTCGGCAGTCGCTATCTGGTTCTCGCGTCGAGGAGGCATTCTAAAAGAGGAAACATGAAAGGAAACGAGTGAGAGAATTAGACGAAAAGAATGAGATGAAACAAATCTGATGAAAGCAAGGATAGTGGTCATTTGTTTGTTACCACAAGGTAAACAAACGACACACAAAGGCTGATCAAAGTAGATGAGTCAAAAATAATGTATCATGAAGACATGCTCGCCTATAAGTGAACACTCATCCCAAGAATTCCCAGGTAAGCACAACTGGTCTCGCGTCTGATGAGATGTATACGAAGTGCTTGCCTAGACAGAAAACCCAGAATACAGGCATTCACCCTTCCAGTTTGCACGTGTTCACATTATTTAAAACCCAAAACCTTGACGAGATTTTGAAAACTCAAAGGGTTCAAAACCTTATAATAGAGAGTTCAAAACCTTACAATAGAGGGTTCAAAACCTAGTAATCAATCATCCTAGAACAGATGATTAGTTTTCAAAGCAGTTTTGAAATTTATGTTCTTGTTGTGATAGTCGCCTAAGGATAGGTGACGGTATTGTTTTATGACTAAACGCAAGTAAACTTGCGTTAGGGTCCTAGAAAGGTTATAGACTAGGTCAAAGCATTACTAATAACCTAATTCCCTATAACCATAAGCTCTGATACCATCTTTTCTGTCACACCCCGACCACGTAGAACATACAAAACGTGGCGGAAACATCGGGGAGTGTTGTAACAGAATTAATGTTTCACAACCATGGAAATTAAAGTTTCGTTTTATTCAATATAAGTGTTACAATGTCTTAACAAACAAGGAAATACAACATAATTAACTAGTCTGCATCTTTTATTGTCACTAAGGCCTATGTCCGCCTAAGTGTATCTTGATTATCTTATGCAACAGCTCCTGAAAAACACATGTGAAAATATGGTACGTCAGCATAAAAATGCCGGTGAGATACATAGGTTTTGTGAAAATAGGTTTCATGACTTATGTTTGAGAAAATGTTTAGTCATGAACCTTGTAATTTGCTTTGTCTTGTAAATCATTTGAAAAATGATAAGATCAAATGATACGTATAAATAAGAGAACAATGTATGGTTAAATGAATAACCATATAAAATGAGTTTGTATAAGATAAGTTGTTTGTAAATCAATGTCTTGTGAAAAAATATGTTATTTGTATAAAATGTTCTATGTCTCAACCTGAAATGATTCAAATAACGCTACGATATGTAATACCATACAAACACTTATATATAGGAAGTACCTGCGGCGTATCCACCATGTTTGTATCATATTACACACGCATCGTTACTTAATCACTTAATCAAACCAAACCACCAAAATAATGTTCATGTCTAATTTAAATCATGTAATGGATACAAACGGTTCAACAGTTACAAACGGTTCACATGGTTCAACGGTTACAAACGGTTCACATGGTTCAACGGTTACAAACGGTTCACAGATATCAACGGATCACATAGTCAAAGGATTACAACGGTTCAAAATATAGTATAATGTGTTCATACGCTGGATAAGCATATGCAACAGAAAGGCAATGTAAAACAATGTACTAAGTAATGCACACCATGGGCACACCTAGCATGAAATGTAATGTAAAACGATGTACTAAGTAATGCACACAATGGGCACACCTAGCATAAAATGTAATGTAAACGATGTACTAAGTGATGCACACAATGGGCACACCTAGCATGAAATGTAATGTAAACGATGTACTAAGTAATGCACACAATGGGCACACCTAGCATGAAATGTAATGTAAACGATGTACTAAGTAATGCACACAATGGGCACACCTAGCATGAAATGTAATGTAAACGATGTACTAAGTAATGCACACAATGGGCACACCTAGCATGAAATGTAATGTAAACGATGTACTAAGTAATGCACACAATGGGCACACCTAGCATGAAATGTAATGTAAACGATGTACTAAGTAATGCACACAATGGGCACACCTAGCATGAAATGTAATGTAAAACAATGTACTATAATGTATTATCAAACATAGCCGGTATATGATGTGAAAACAGGAAAGCGTGAAAGTAACAAGTAGGCACATGTGTTCCACCCCAAAACAGTTTGGAAAACAGTAAAAGAGGGGTCTATGTACTCACTTGAGATTGCTCAGTAGTCCTTGAATAACAACCAAACAATGCTAGAGATCGCGGATATCAAACGGCACCTAATTTAGGTAACTATGTTAATAAACCGGACCTACATCGGAAGACTGGGTAGCATTAGGGTTTGTAAACCAAATGAGTGTAGGAACTCATGTGATATGGTTTAACAAGGCCTACATGCTAAATGAAACTTAACCTAAGTCTTATCGACCCATTACGACCCGTTTAGGAAGCTTATGCTACTTTAACGCGTCGTGCGTGTGAAACGCGTTCGGACCGCCTAACTAGCCCTATGACAAGTGTTATATGCCTAAACATGTCTAATATTGTTGTCAAATCAGTTTAGATGTCAAAAGTTATGTTACATATGCTAAATTACCAATTATGCATAAAAAGGGTATTCTGGTAATTTACCTAAGGCATATAAACAACCTATCATACAACTACTCAAACGATGTGACCATAGGGTATAACCTCGGAAGGTTATTCCCTACCTACTATGGTCACCTAATGTATTTGGTCCGATCCTAATGATCGACCAAATGGGTCGAGTTCGAAGGTATAGGCGACTTATTAGATCGCCTACCCTACGACTCTAGACAACGTGGTAATCAGTGGGCATAGTCCCAAGGGACTATGACCAACGTGATTACACTCACGTTGCGAAGTTCAAACGAACTTCGCATTGACCATTACTGGTCAACGCTGAAAGTCAAACAAAGTTTGACTTTCTGACTCGAAAAGCAGTAAAAATAAGGAAAAGAACGAAAGAATACTTACGAAGGGTCCCCGAATGCTAAACTCGATTCGAAAATCTCAGGTATGAAACTAGTGTTTCAACTTAGAGTTTCTCAAATCAAATTTCTAGTGATTATGAATGAAACATATGGTGGGTATTTATAGTTTTTCCTCATAGAATATTCCTAGAATATTCCTAGAATATTCCAAGCATATTCCTAGAATATTCCAAGCATATTCCTAGTATATACCTTAGCATATTCCAAGCATATACCTTAGCATATTCCAAGCATATACCTTAGCATATTCCAAGCATATTCCTAGAATATGGCTAAGACGGGTATTTAACTGGGTACCGGGTATTTTATCTAGCGTTTAAATCCCGGTTTATGGCGTTCTAAATTATTTTTATTACTCTATAAAAATAAACTCGCCAAGATATTACTGAAATAAATTTCAGTTGCCATGACTGGCTGCGTTGTCTGCGTTTTGCAGTAGAAGCACTGTGTTGCGCAGAAACACACGGTACGCGCTTAAACTTTGAAAAATAACGTTTTTAGGCGTTTTAATTTATTTTTCAACACGGACCTGATTAAAATAAGATTTTAATCATAACAGAATATTTGTGGGATTTAAATATTATCCGGTCGGTCACCAACGTTCGTTTGGTCGTACGATCGCGATGTTCGGTTAATTACGACGGAATGCGCATAAGCGCGAAAAACGATCCAAATTGCGCGACGAATGGATTTTTCTTATGCCAAACACTAAAATAAAATATTTTAGTGCTTACATAAATTTTTGGATGTCCGGATGTATTCAGAACGTATGTTATGCGCGAAAATGCAAACTTGTGCACTTTTTGACACTTTTAGTCCCTGAATGACCCAAAAGTTTATTTTAGCACACCGAACCCCTCAAAGCCTATTTCTAAGCTATGTAAAGGATATTTATGGTATGTTTAACTTATGGTCATGTTCCGGAATGTCTGTTACAGTTCAAATTGGCATACTTTCGCAATTTGTCGAATTTAGTCCCTGTAAGCTATTTAACTTGATTTTTGCAATACCAAAGCCTTCAAAACTTATTTCTAAGTTATGTAAAGGTTATTTAAGGTATGTTGAGTATATGTCACTATTCCGGAGTGTTCGTTGCATTAAACTGGTTATATTTACGCATCAGTGCGCGTATAACCTTCCAGAAAGCGATATAGAGTTTGAAATCGAACAAGAATTGATATGTGTAAATGATACACATATTTTTACAAATCCCAAGTATGAAATACAATATTTCATTGGTTTGGCATTTGTTTGATGGTTGAAATGACACAGGTGTTACAGCATGTGAATTCATAGTGCAGCCAAATGAAATTGAGTTTTTGAATTAAAGTTGTCGGTCAAATGTTTTTGATAATAGTAGTTTGCATGTGATAAAGTAAGTTGATTGTGAGCATTTATCAATTGTCATATTCACGTGATTATCTGCCATATTCACGTGACGAATCCATGTGATTATCTCAAATTGGCGGTTCATTTTTAGTCAAAGCAACTGATGTCATCGGCCCAATCACATTCTGTTGCAATAATTCTTGTTGGTACATGATAACAGCTAACATGTGATAATTGTTGATAAATTTTTCAAAACTGTTGCAGCCCATGTGATTTAAGTAATCTCGGCCCAATCAAGTTCAAGTATTGTCTGCAGTTCATTAATATTTTTAAATCAGTGCATGTGAAGCTATTGATTGTTGTCGGACATTGATTACATTGTATGTGATAATAAACAAAGATGTCAGTTTGCTTGTGAGAATATTTTGAAAATCAAAGTTCATCGTTGAGGTCAAAAAGTCAATTCGCTATCCGATCGGACAACTTAGAATTTTTGTCGTGTAGTGCCATCAATCGAGTGGCAGCTCGTTCGGAGTACCACCCGATTCATTACATTACATTTTAGAGTTTGACTTTTATTAACCTACCCAATCGGAGTGTACCCGATCGGGCGGCAATTCGATTCAAGTGTATTGGCCCATCCGAACAAGTGGTTTTGGCCCATCCGATTGAGTGTCATTACACATCAAACCAAGAGACATTATACATACTATTAAGTGACATTATCTGATCTGACTCAGTATTATCTGATATTTCATTTTTATCTGATCGTTTGTGTGATTCGTTTGCAGGTGATTTACAAGGTGCAAATACCAAGAAGTTGAAATTTTGTGGACTTTGAGCTAAAAACAATTTTTGAACCAAGTCATTTAACAAAGAAATTGTGTTTAAAATGTTTGACGAAAAGGAAAACGATAAACTTGAAAGAATTCCAGAAGGTTTTAATTGGGATCATTATGATCCTAACAGAACTTCAGATTCTAAAGCATTTGTTGCTCAAATTTTTGAAGATTCAACTGCTGAAGATGAATTAGTGTATGCTTATTACGAATCTCAGCAATTCAGTCCTAAAAAGAAAGAAGAAGAACTAGTTTCAACAGAAGAGGCTTCAGAAAAAGCACCAATCTTTGATCTCTCATCAGATGAAGAGAGTGATGATGACAACGAAGAAATTCGAAAACTTGAATATTATAAAAGAGAACTTTCCCATGTTAGGTATAATTTGTATTTTGCAGGTAAAATGGAAGAGATCAAAGAAAGACAAGCTACGAAAAAGAAGAATCATAAGGCAGCAACTGTTGAAGAAAATGTCAAACCTGAGGAAAATGTTCGAGTAGTAAAGAAGCAGGTTAAAGAAATTCCAGCTATCAAGGTTGAGAAGGAAGCAGACACTGAAAAGATACCTGAGAAGTGTGAAAATTGTGATACTGTGAAAAGGCACAACAACAAATTGATTCATAACATGAACAGACTGAAAGAATCTTATGATGTGTTAAACAAAGCTATGAATCAATATAGCAAGTCAAGCAATAAACAAGAAATAGCTATGAAGACACTCAATGGAGCGTTCATGACGAAGCAGAAAATCATCAATCAGCACATTGAGAAATGTGCTGAACTTGAACAAAAATTGAAACTCAGAGAATAGAAACTGAGAGGGTAAACAGGTTATTGAAAAGTTATTCATGTGCTTCTTACGTAATTGACAGGATTTACCCTACAGTAGAAGGCATGGAAGCGTTTGAAGAGAAGAAATCTGAAATAAAGAATACTAGTAAGAAACATAGTACCAATTATACAAAGTGTCCACCTCCACTTGAAGAAGGATATTCTCCATGAAATCCTAATTCAGAAAGAGTAAAAAAGGTAACCAATTTAAAGTGGGAATCTGAACCTTCAGATGGATTGCCAGATATTATTGACATCACATTCACTGCATCTGACACTGATCAACAATCTGAGTTGATTAAGAAAGTGGTGGATCATGTGTTAGATAAAGATGAAACCGAGGAGTCAACGTCAAAGTCTGACACTTCAAGTCCAACAGTTGAAAAGGGCAAAAGGGTTTACAATAATGATTTTCTAATATCAAAAAATAATTTGAATGACGAAACATTCAAAGTAGCATATACTTTGAATGACTCCGACAAATTATATTCTGATGAAGAATTTCCAATAAGAAGTGTACAAACTGAACAAATTAAAAAGGTTTTCAAACTAACAGAAATTAATATTTCTGAAATAAAAGATAAAAATCTTTCTGAAAAACCTAAACAATACACTTCAAGAGTTCAACAAAGGTTAAACAAGAAAAAAGGTTTTCGTCCAAATCACCATAAGAAACCAAATCACAAAAATAATTTCAAAAAGAAAGGATTAGGTTTTATTTAAAAAGAAAATGAAAAATATGTTAAAGATTTTAAATCAAAAGTTGTTTTTGTATCAGGAACATCTTCTGAAGAAGAAAAAGAGAATTTGTTCAGAATGCAGACGAACAAAGAATTCCTTGCTAAGAAGCAAGAGGGAATGAAGAATGATGTTGCTCAGAAAAAGGAGACAAGAACCTGTTACCGATGCAATGAAGTTGGTCACATCGCCTGTAACTGTCCAAAGGCAACCAACACACAACAGTGAGTGTCTTCTAAACTCAAAGAAAAAGTTGTTGATAAAACGGAACCACCAACTGAAAAATTTAAAATGTTTAAAAATTCAACATATGAAGTTGGTGAGTGTTCTAAAAGGTTTTACAAAAGAAGAGTGAGTCTTAATAACCAAACGTGGGTTGTTAAGAAATCAGAGGCACTTTCTGGTGATGAATCTGATTCGTCAAAGTCAGAGGAGCCACAAGTTGAACTAAAAAGAGAAAAGTAGAGATTTCGAATCAATTCTATTATAAAAAGAAAGAATTTGATGTTGAAAAAGCGTTTAATGGCAAAGTGAAACATATCTTTGGTAAGATGGTTGATGGAAGGGCAAAAGGGGTAAAAAAATTTTATGAATCAAAGATGAGAACTTACACACCGAGTGAAAATAACTCGAATGCACCCAAGGCTGGTCAGGCTTGGGTGTCAGCATTCTTTGATTGAAATCCTGACTTGCCGGAACTCCCAGGTTGGTAATTGGGGAGTAGGAATCGGCATCTTTCTTGAGAAATTCACAACTGTGATATTTCGACTTAAAAGTAGTTTTGTTGATAAGAACCTACAAGTGGTTAGTCAAGGTCATTAAGTTGAACTTGATTTAACTTTCATACAAGTGATTAAAGAAAAGGGACAGTTTTTACAAGTGGTTGAAAAAACAAAGTGATGAATGAATCCCCATGATGTGTAAAATCAACAAAACTAATTTTCTGAAAAAACCATTTTGATTAAAACAAACATAAGTGTTTTGAAATCATAATGGGAAAATAGTTTGTTGTCAGGGGGAGTTCTGATTGTTTAAGCCAAGTGGATGGCGAATTGAAGCAATTCACATCAGTTTGTCATTTTATTTGTACAATTTATTGAAAGTAAAAGCAATTCTTTCAAATTTTCCCAGAAAATCAAAAATTGAAACATATTTTTAATTTTAGGGGGAGTAAAAAATTTAGAAATTTTGAAAATTTGAAAAATCCAAAAAACATCGAAAAATCAAAATGAATTTTGTTGTGAAAAAGAGGAAATGATAGTACATCAGTAGAAAATCATAGTACGCTAAAGAAATGAAAAGTCAAATGTGATAAACGGTCTCATTGATGATATGACAGTAGGTTTTTACACGCTTAGTAGATTGTTTTCAAGATATAAACCTAAATATCAAATACTTACTTATCTTGTGGGGAACATCTCTCGGATATATGGGTAACCCCCGAAATCTTGTTTGAAGGGCTTTCTATTTCTGACATACTAGGTCTTTGTGCGTGATGATATCTGGGGTATTATACTGGGACTTCTGATTTTGCGGGAGCAATAGCCTAGTCCTCGTATAATACTCTGCACTGCTTTAATCATAAAGCCCACCCTCAGCATAAAAAATGATGAAACATTGAAAACTGCTAATCATGTGCTGTTGAAGAAAAGATCCCCAAACGGGACACACCTAAAAGTCGAGCCATCATCTCTTTGTCTGAACGGAAGTTCTAACCTGAGCTCTCATGGTTTCGCATTACCCATTTACAGATATCATTAGTGTACATTCACCTGTAAGACCGATTATAGGAGTCTGGATACGGGAGTATATTCTGAGGTGGGACACGCAAATAAGTTAAGTCCATTAAAACACTAATCTCGTATCTCGAATCAATTGAACTTTGTGTGAAAATATAAGTGGATCAGTATACTGACAATCTAAGTGAATTGTTTAGATCTTAAAGTGTTTAAAGCTCAACGGTACTAGTGATTTGTCATAAACTGATATGATCCTCTTACACAAACTCACAAAAAGATGTCTGTATATAGTTTATTTCCCAAAATCTTAGGAAAAAAGATCCAAAAAGAGTGTGTTTTAGCATAAAATTTTGAAAATTCAAAAAGATTTTATTTCATTTTGTTTTCGATAATTGATGTTGGAAAACTGATTTTCAAAATTCCAAGTGCTAAACATGATGAACAACGGGGTTGGGAGAGTTTGTTTGAAATAAGAAATGTTTTTGAAATGATTAAATGGTTTATTAATTTGAAACCAAATTTGAGTGTTACGAATACAAGTGGTTTAGCAGGTAAAAAAGTTTTGATAGAGCTAAGTTTCGACTCCTGAAGATTTTCCAGATAAGCGTATGCAGATTAGAGCCAGGTTTCCGATTCAAATCTTGCAGATAGTGAATTCCAGACTGCGATCCCAGCTTATCGAAAGGGGGAGTCTGAAGACGTTAAAGCCAGATTCAGATCTTGGAATAGCGTTCAAGATAGAAGCTGCTAATGCTGAAGAGCTTAATGAATCAAGAGATCTGATCAAGAGAATTTGAAGAGTCAGGTTGAGATTCTGGAAGAGTAAGAGAAAGATTGATAAGGATGTTTACAGAGAAAGATACTTTGGAAAAAGCGAGAAGACCGATCAAGACAAAAGACTCAATACACTGAAGACTCGTCATCATCCAAGGGGGAGTTTGTTAGTGCATATGTATGTTGACTTCGTCTTATATCGAGTCATGTAATAGAATAGATAGACCAAAAAGCATGAAATGCCAGAAAACATGAAATGCCAGAAAGCATGAAATGCCAGAAAGCATGAAATGCCAGAAAGCATGAAATGTTTCGTAGGGTCTGGCATTCCTATCAATAGGTGAGTCTAGGTCTTCATTTGTAACATTCTGATTCCGGTAGCGAAGCTCTGCCGAAGTGTCGCCAGTTCGTATATCTCCGTCAAATCAATACATTAGACATTTAAAATGATTCTAAGTGCAAATCAAGCTGCTACAACATCAATACGTCTGATTCCGCCTTTCGTATTGATCGAGAACTCTTCTGAACGTCTCGTTTGATCGATTCACCGATCCTACAATTTCTAAGTTATGTAAAGGTTATTTAAGGTATGTTAAGCCCATGTCACTGTTCTGGTGTGTTTGTCGCGTTAAACTTATTAAGTTTACGCATCAGTTCGCGTATAACTTTCCAGAAAGCGATTTAGAGCTCGAAATCGAACAAGAATTGATATGTGCAAATTATACATATACTTATATAAATCCCAAGTATGAAACACAATATTTCATTAATTTGGTATTTGTTATGATGGCCATGGAAGCACATATGTCACAGTCTCCCCTACTTTAGGAAATTTCGTCTCGAAATTTATTTAGAGGAAAACTTGTGAGAGCTCGAAACTTGATGTCAAAAAGATAAAACAACACTGGTTAGGGTTCTGAACTTCTAGTAACTTTAAATAATCATCATGCTTGCAATGTAAGAGGGACACTTACATACAAGTGTATGAAGCGCCATTGGTGCGTCCACCGTACCTCCATTACATTGTTCACGTTTCATTATTGTTGCCACTATCGGTTCTTACATGATAAATCTTACTGTGGTTTTCATGCACTGAATTTCATAATTATGTATGCATCCATAATTGCGTAATTCCTTGCATAGTCCGCACAGTGCATTTTATAATGTGTAGAGGAAGAAAATCAAACCTGTGATGAGTGTGACTAGACCACCATAGGGTCCTTTTAATTAAATCAACAAATGATCTCTTTAAATAGACCACCAAGGAGTCTTTCCAGCAATATCATCACATGACATTCCTAACCCGATTTGAATCAATCTTTTTAACTAGACCACCCAAAGGGTCTCTTTCGAATTATGGAATAGTACTATATAATCCAAGGGTCTTAACTATTACGTATAAGCCCATTAAGGATTTAAGGTAGTACCTTTGGATATCCTACTATGAATCCCTCATATGAAGATATGGAAGATTCTACGAGGATTTGGATAACGAATATCCAGATTACTCAAAAACATAATACATAAGAGAAAACACATAAACACATAATCACATAATTGTTTATCTTGGTTTTCAATTTGTTATCATTTTGTTAATTTGTTTGTTAACTTGAACAAGAGTATTTAAAGCACACCAGGAATCCAATCCGTGGATTTCATTTGGCACTTTAAACATTTTCAAGAATCTAACTATGAAGATAGGAAGATCTTAATAGGAATTCAACTTTGTCCTTATTGAATCGTAATGTACATATTAAGGCATACAAAGAATTCAATTAAAGACTCCGATTTGAGCAATAATCATCCACAAGGATCTAATTGTGAAGATAAGAAGATCCTATATGGATTTTGGAATTTGAAAAACGGTAGATGCTTCGAAACCTTGCACTAAACGTGCTTAAATCGAAACATGAGGTAGAATGCTCATGAAGTTGAGGTGCTAGATATGCCAAGGCGACATATGAAGCAGAATTTGAAGGTTGGGTAATACGAGCAGAATGCTTTTTGAAAACTATGCATGGGGTTCTTTAGAAATGTGTTTAATGTTTTTGAACCTTACGTAATACTTTTGAAATCGTACGATAGATTGTTGGATTCTGTATGCTCAAGACACATATTAAATTGATGTGGCTAGTACGTTATGATCCAAGTCGAGTCATACCCAAATACAAGCTAGATAAACACTTATAATATTTATTTGTGATATGATCAAACAAATAAATATTAACACTTATAATATTTAGAAATCGGTTTTCTAAATAATTGCACTTGACAAACTAATAAATTATATGGATAATTTATTTTGAGAGAATATTTTATTTTTTTATTTAATGGGTTAAATAACATAATAAAAGTAGTATAAGTCTTATAACATGTGATGTTATAATTTTATAAAAGTTATAAAATTATATAACACTTAAATTATTATAAAAGAAATTAGATATTTTTTTATAAAAATGCCCAAGTGGGCCGCCCCCTTTATCTCCTCCCAAGACACTTGTTTTTGGTCCAATAGTCTTACATGCAATATGCATGGCTAGATGGTTGTTGATTGGGCAAAAGGGTGGCCATGTCTCTCAAAGTTTTAAATTGGATTTTGTATGACAAAATGATATAGGAAGACTTGGTAAAAATGCTCAAAAAAATTGGCCAACATGGTGTGCCATCTTAGAGATTTTTTCAAGTGATTTTCAAGTGCAAAAACTCAAGAAAGCTCTCTCTAAATTTCGCCCATGTGTCGTTGATCAAGAGGGAATTTTTCAAGTGAGTTGCAAGTGTAAAATCCTAGCTAAAAATCAAAGTGTTTGTTGGAAGACTTGGGGTATACAAGCTTGAGGTCTTCTACACTTGAAGGCAACCGTTCAAGAAGCATTATCTTCTTCATGTCCTTTACTCCATGGAAGGTAATATTCTAAACACACTATGGTTGTGTTTTAATTTTTGATAGCATGCATGTTCGTATATGGATCCGGGGATTGGGTTTTGCATATAAAATGGGTTTTATACCTTGATAGTAAACATGTTTTAAATAATATTCCGCTGCGTTTTAATTTTATTTGTTCAAAATTACTTTGATAAACATGTGAAAAACCCAACAATGGCATCTAGAGCCGCTTATATGGGTGCATGCTTCATAGGATATGAAATTTTCGGGTTTGGTTAAAACCCTTTGGCCGAAATTTTATATATGGTTATCCTTTTGTTTTTCAAGATTTTTTTTCTTACATGCATAAAAGTATCTTGAAAAATTATGTCATATGGATGATTTGTTTGTTTGGACAAAAACCCATTTTTTCGGTTTTTTTCATTCTTGGCCGAAAAGTAGGTTGTAAAAAGGAAACCATTTTTTTGCTTCTTGAATTTTATATATATGTGGATATATATTTTGGTGTTCATAACCTAGCCATGACCTTGTGGTTGAATGCTTGTGTTTGTGATTTATATTTAATTAACTCAATGAGTTGTAATAATTATTTATTTTTATTCTTCCATTTGTAAAAATATGTAATTTATTTATTTTCATTTGGTATGTAAGTAAATAGATTAGGTGCATTTTATTTTACTAGAAAAATGTATTAGGATATATTTTTTTGTAAAAGAAGATGCACATAAAATGCGGTTTTGGTTTTGGCCAATTTCGGGCCTAAAGAACTTCATGGTTCTTAACGAGATTTTAGCCCGATAACCAAAACACATTTTCGGAGCCCAAAGGAGTTTGGAGCTGAATATAAAAGACATTTGGAAGCTCAAAGAAAGTGAAGAAATCACAACACAAGAAGAATACTTGAAGCATTTGGAAGCGGGATCAAGTGGGAGTTCAACGACACATTACTTGTGTCAATATTCACCCCTTAGGAAGGACCTTTTGGCACACTTGTTTCGGCTAACAAGTGTTGTCAAAAATAGTTGGCTATGGTTATGCACCTATTGTTATGTATGTTGTGCTTGTGTGGTTGTTTTATTTATGATTGTTTAGATGATACTTGGATATGCATGCTTAACAACTAATAATCAACAACAAGCATAAAATTGGTTCTTTAAAAATCATTAAAAAGATTAATAAAAGGTTTTATTAAAAATTAATGATTTTATAATAAAATGGGTTTTATTAAAAAGAAACTTGAAAATTGGTTTTCACTAAAGTACCAAGGATTTGAATGCATGCAAATGTATGGTACATAATATTTTCTAAACTAGAATTTTGAAATATTGAAAAACCCTTTTTATAAAACAAGTCAAACACCATCCTTTTATACAACACTCGAATCACTTGAGAACTCTTATTGTGGGATAAAGGTCACCTAACCACATTTAAGGGAACTTGTATATTCGAGGTGGGTTTACTATGTTTGTGGGATAAAGGTCACCTAACCACTTATAAACTCACACATGTGTGTAAGTTGGACGACTTGATTTGGAAACCATGAACTTAGGGTCACCGAAGCATGGAGAACAAAGGTGTTGATGGGATTAAACATGCCAACTAAACATAAAGATGTTTAACCGATCCCATATGGCTAGAAGTTGCAAAGGGTTGCAATTGTCAAACGTTGACTACCTTGTTAATTTAAATAGAGGGATAAAGGTCACCTAACCAATATTTAAATGTAACGTTGGATTCTAGTTTTTAATTATTAATTGTCTATGAGACATAAAATGGTATTAATGATTAAAATATAATAATATCGAAAATACTAAAATTGAACCTTGTTAAATTTTGTAGATGGTCGCTAACAATATTAGCCAAACCGTCCGTAACCTATCACTAAAAACGATCCTAATCCCGATGAACATCTTATGGAAGATAAGGATGCCTATAACGATTGGATTAAGTATACCGAAGATAGTATGCAAGCCTCTTGCCTCATGTTAGGAACTATGATTCCCGAGATTCAAAAGAATTTTGAACATCATGAGCAAACGACATGATTACCCAATTGAAGGAAATGTTCCTACAATATGCAAGGGCAGAACGCTTTGAGCGCTTCATGCATGTTGAATGGAGGAAACCCAATCGGTCTCATCTTATATCTTTAAGATGAAAAACCACATTGGTCACCTAGAAAGGCTCAATATGGATAAAAGGGGTTTATCCATTCTAACGATCAATGAGGGTGGCAACAAGAAAGGGCATCACCCCGATTCCAAAGCAAATGTTGCCAAAGGAAAGGGGCACATCAAAGGGAAAGAAAAAGAAAGACTAAAGCGGAACCACCGAAACCAATAGAAAAGAAGGTAAAGGTTGCCACGAACGATCCGTGCTTTGAGTATGGTGAGATAGGGCATTTGAAAAGGAATTGTCCAACCTATCTTAAAGAGTTGGAAAATAAGAGGGATGCGGGGCAAACCTCAGGTACAATCTTTATGATACATATTGACTTTAATGTTATTTCTTCAAACACATGGGTATTAGATACCGGATGTGAAACTCATGTTTGCAACTTGTTGCAAAAGGTTCAAAAGAAATAAGCATTACTAATAGAATCATAGTTATATTACGTCTCGTGTGTTAGGTCACGTTCGTGTATGGATTCCGCACGTCACACGTTCGTTTCGCAATCGTTTCGGAGTCAAAACCGGTCCTAACAAGTGGTATCAGAGCAGGAGCTCGATTGCACTGATCTATCACACGATTTCGCACAGGATTTCATCAATTTCATATCCAAATTGCATCAGATTTGATCTATTTCTTCATCTTTTTCATATTTTTCATATTTTTCACGTTTTTAACTGAAAATCGTTAAATTGAACAGGTTTTTACCGTCTAAAATTGCTGATTTTTGGATACGATGTGCGAAAACACCTGATCTACAACCCTACAAAGTTTCAGATCTTAATTCAAATCCGTTTGGGAGAAATCTGAGTTTTTCGGTCCGAAATCGCGTGACATCAGCTCCATTTCGCACCAAAGAACACTCATTTCGCACGAAATGCAACCTGGTCACATCATTTCGCACGTATGGACACCCATTTCGCTTGAAAGTATCATCCATTTCGCTTGAAAGTCCCAAAAGTTCTGCCATTTCGCACGTATTGGTAGTCTGAAGGTTCATTTCGTACGTAATGGTCATTTGAAGATCCATTTCGTTTGAAAACTCATCATTTCACACGAAATGAGTCCAATTCGCATGAAAGTGCCATCAGTTTGTCGGCCATTGTGATTAATATCAGTTCAATCAAGACATTAAAGCCAATTAGAATTAAAGGGGTGTCGGCCATTATAAAACATAGGTCCATTTATTACATCTTAACTAATTGGTCCAATAGAATTTGAAATTGATTGTTTTTTGTCGGTTCATAAAATTCAAAGACATAAGTCCACTAATTCAGAAGATCAAATGAGCATTTAGATGTAATGAAAGTTTGTCAGCCCATGTGAACGAATAGATTCTATTGTCTGTTCACTTTATATCTCGGCCCAATCAATTTGATGAATTGCCTGTAGTTCATCAGTGCATGTGAGGATTAATCGTTTCAAGAGTATCGGCCCAATCACATTTGGTTGTCAATAAAGTCAAGTGAAGCCCACTTAATTCTAGGTCCAATCAGCAAGTGTTTTATATCAAATTTGTCGGCCACTTATTACATATATCCATATATTGTGACTCAAATCGATATCATTGTTCAAGATTATTAAAAAAATGGCGGCCCTTTCAATGCATTGTCAATAAGATTTGTTAACTTTCTGATATATTGCATGTGAATGATTTAATGAGGTCCAATGAAATTGAAGTTTGAATTAAGGATTGTCGGCCACTTTTAATTGATAGTATCAAATTGTCACGTGAATAAAGGGTCAGTTAATCAATTGAACAATTAAGTCTTGTGTCAGTCTGCATGTGATGTTTGAATAAGAATCAATTGTCGTATTGTGTCATTTACTTTATGTGACATATCAGTTTGCATGTGTTTTTGTATTGTTAGTCAAAGTTTAATGATTGAGGATAAATAAAGGATTTTGTTTGTTCAAATTTAAAGTGCAACAAATCAAGTGGTAATCCGAACGGATTACCACCCGACCCTAATCATTTCATTTGTTGTTGTGATTCAGGTCAAAGCATCGGATACTCGCCCGAACGGATTCTCACCCGTTTCGCTGTCATTCTATCTTTGTTATATTGTTGATTTTTGTTGACTCACTCGATCTGATACTCATCTGTTCAAGTTGTTTGATAGTGTTTGAACTGATCTTGTTGTTTATATTCAGGTGATTCGAGGAGATAGCATCATGACTGAAATAAAAATGAGAACTCGAGAAGAAATTCTGAAAGAGAAAACCGAAAGAGAGAGATTCTTTGCTAGTTGCAGAAGAGTATGAAAATGTTGTAAGCAATAAAAGATACGACAAGAATAAAGATTGCTATGTCAACAAAAATGGTGATCCTGTTGTTCATCGAAAGGAAGTTGTTTTTGATGATGTTGTTGCAGTAATTCCTCTGTCCGGCGAATACTATTTGAATATTGCGAAAGATAAAACAGGTTATCTGAAAAAGCTGGATAAGATAATTCGTGACGTGATGACCGCGAGTTTGAAAAAGAGGGATGAAGAAAGAATGAAAAAGAATGTTGAAGAGTTAGTCGATGATTTGAAGAAAGTTGTTAAGGAAGTCAAAGTCGAAGCTGTTAAAGAAGAAGATGTGAAGATTGCTGAGGAAGAGAAGGTAGAAGAAAAAGTTGTTGAAAAAGAAGCTGTTACTGAAGAACAGCAGGTTGAAGAAGTTGAGAAGAAGATTGAAAGTTTGGTTGAAGTGAATAGTGATGCTGGTGCTGGTGATGAGAAAAGGAAAGATGCTGATCACGATCAGAAGCAGACAGAAGAGAAAGCCGAGGTGCCAATCACTGAGGTAAATTCTGATTCTGAAGTCTTAAACAAAAATGTTGAACAGTGCAAGAAATGCATGGAAACGTGCAGTGCTTGTACTGAAAAAGACGAAAAATTCAGAACAAGAGATCTTGAATTTACTAAAATCGAAGAAGTTTTCAAAAATAAATGCAGAGAAATGTTAGAAAACGAAAAAGTTTTGGAAGACAATGATGAAAAACTTTCAGAAAAATGTAAAAAATTAGAAAAAGAAAATGAGATTTTGAAAGAAAATGTTTTGAAAAAGACAGAAGAATGTGATCTAAAAGAGAATGTTTTTCAAGAAATGAAAAAAGAATATGATTCAATAAAATTGGCTTATCACATTACAAAAGAGTCATATGAAAACGTGAAAAGTCAAATGAAACTTGTTCAATCCATATTGAAATACTGTTCTGAAACAACGGATACACTTAAGCGACAGTATTCAATAAAGCAACAAGTTGTCAATTCTTACATTGAGGATGTTGCTAAGCTAAAGCGTCAAATAGCTGATTTAGAACAGGATAACAACAAGTTACATAGTTATCATGCCTCATCATATGTGCTTGAAAGAATTTTCAACATAAAACCGGGTGATGATGATTCTGAGAAAAACAAAAAGGGCATTGGCTCAAAGTGTCATCAAGTTCCTCCACCGGAAAAGTTTGCATTTTATGATGATGAAAAGGTCGAAAAAGCTTTCAACATGGTAGATCAATTGCCAGATAACAATGACGTAACCTATTCCAAATCTGATGATTCTAGTGATTCAGATGTGGTAGGTAAGGTCGTTGAAAGTGTGTTGAAAGAAGAGTCGGTTGATACAGGTAAATCTGAATCACAGGATGAAAATGAAGGTATTTTTCATGAAGAATATCTGAAAAACTCAAAACCTGAGAAAAATTTGAATGATGATTCAAAAGGATTGGTTTATACCATGATTGGATCGGACAAATTATTCTTAGATATTGTATTCCCGATTCAGAATGTGATTTCAGAAAAGATTGACAAAGTTTTCAAAATGGTTGAGATTGAAAAATCTGAAATTCCAAAGTTTGCTGGAAAAGGTCACAAAACTTTTTATAACAAACCTGGTTTCAAGAAGAAAAACATGAAGGCTGGGTTGGGTTATAAAAAGAAACAAAATTGGAAACAAAATGAAAAGCCGAATTATCAGACAAAGATGAATTTTGTTCACGAAACAAGTTCTGAAGAAGAGAAAGAACTCAAATTTAGACGACAGTCTAATGAAAAGTTCTATGCTCAGAAAAAGCAACAACAACAGGTCAAAGATGTGTCCAAGAGAACATGTTTCAAATGTGATCAAACAGGACATCTTGCACGCAAGTGTCCAAATCTGAAACCTGTTGGTGTTGAGACCAAAAAGAAGTCTGATGATGTTCAAAAACAGAAATCTGAGGATGTGAATCAAAGGTCAACCAGATTTGATTCAAAACAAACTTGGAGGTACAATACAAACAAGTTTGCTTCGAATCAAACTTGGAAATCAAACCCGAATAGGTTCGATTCTAGAGAGACCTGAAATTCTCACACACCCAGATTAAGAACAACACAAAGTTGGAAAACAACTGTCGATGCAACAAAACCAAACGAGTTTTGGAAACCAACTGTTGTTCAAAATCAAAATGTTCAAAAAGAGTCACATTTTTACAAACGAGGTACTCCTAAAGGTCAAACATGGACAGTTAAGAAACAAATGACTTCGGTAAATGATGAAAAAGTTGAAGTCAAAGTTGAAAAAGTCTTTGTTCAGAATGACAAAGATTTTCCGAAGTTGAATGAAGCATATTGTGTTGAAATGCCTAAGGTCAAACAGACCTGGGCTAAATTGTTCAAGTGATTAAATAGTTGAATGTGCAGGTGCTCAAGAAAATTGAAGATTGTGAAAATGGAAATCGGAACAGCCTGGCACAAGGAGGAGAGGAGGCTGCTGATCCCTGCGATGGTTAAACAGGGAGTTTGTTTGTTTTCTGTATATAAATAAACCATATTTCATAAAACCCTAAAAAAATTGAAAAATTTAAAAACTAAAAAAATATGTTTTTATTTTGTCAAAATGTTGAAAAATAAAAAATATGTTTGTTTTTAAATTTTGTCAAAAATCAAAAATTCAAAAATATGTTGAGTGAATATGCCGAAACCCTCACGGCGGAACAAACATGATTAATTTCACAAGATTGAAAAATGGTTTTCAAACTGTAAAATATTAATGTGTTATAAATCATGGGGGTAATTGCTGCTTTACATGTTATATTTTCTGCAAAACAGAGCATGAGATGCAGAAAATGGATGGCGAGACAAAGCTATCTACATCGGTTATCAAATTTTCTTTTAAAGGTTTTGGATTTTAGGGGGAGAAAAATTTTGAAAATACAAAAACATTAGAAAATATTGAAAAACGACAAAAACATGATAAAGTTGAAAAAGAGTTTTTGTGTAAAAAGAGGAAATGATAGTACATCAGTAGACAATCACAGTACGCTAAAGAAATGGAAAGTTAAATGTGATAAACGGTCTCACTGATGATATGCCAGTAGGTTTTTACACGCTTAGTAAATTGTTTTCGAGATATAAACCTAAATATCAAATACTTACTTATCTCGTGGGGAACATCTCTCGGATATATGGGTAACCCCCGAAATCTTGTTTGAAGGGCTTTCAATTTCTGACATACTAGGTCTTTGTACGTGATGATATCTGGGTATTATACCAGGACTTCTGATTTTGCGGGAGCAATGCCTAGTCCTCGTATAATACTTTGCATTGCTTTAATCATAAAGGTCACCCTCAGCATAAAAAATGATGAAACATTGAAAAATGCTAATTATGTGCTGTTGAAAAGAAGATCCCCAAGGGGGACACACCTAAAGTCGAGCCATCATCTCTCTGATTTTGCGGAAGCAATAGCCTGAGCTCTCATGGCCTCGCATTCACCCCTTACAGATATCATTAGTGTACATTCACCTGTAAGACTGAATATAGGAATCTGGATACAGGAGTATATTCTGAGGTGGAACACGCGAATAAGTTAAGTCCTTAAAACACTAAATCGTATCTCGAATCAATTGAAGTTTGTGTGAAAATTTAAGTGGATCAGTATACTGACAATTTAAGTGAATCGTTTAGAACTTAAAGTGTTTAAAGCTCAACGGTAATAGTGATTTGTCATAAACTGATATGATCCTCTGACGCGAACTCAAACAAAAATATTGTCTGTAAATATGTTTGTAAATATTTCTTTACTGCTTTATGTTTCAGAAAAATACAAAAAGATTTTGATTTCATCTTTTTTTGACAACCGATGTCTAAATGATGAGTTTCAAAATCTAAGTATGCTGATCGTGTTTCTGAAAATAAAACAAGTTCATTAATTTGAAACTTGAAAGTTTTTTAATCAAAAATAAAAAACAGTTTGTGAAGTCTCCAAGGTCATTAATTTGGACTTGGATGATTAACTGTGAGGGATTTGGATGCTAAGATTGTTAAAATCTATTGTAATAGAGCCAGTGTTCGATGCTGTTCGCTAAAACTGCCAAATCTATAAAGATTGTTGATAAGGGGAGAGAATCAAGTATTCCTGGATATATTCATATTATTATATCTTTGAGCCAGGATCTTGATTTAGAAAGTTTAATAGTGCCAGGTTACGATTCCTGGACAACTGAAAATGCCTTATCTGTTGAAATATTTTAGCATATGCTGAGAGAGCCAGGGTTTTCAATCCTGGATATTCAAAATGTTGTTAATTATAAATGTTTGAGTCTTTGCAGATGAAAGTACAAGACTACGATCCCGATATCCGAGTCTAAGGGGGAGTCTGAAGACGAGCTCAACACAAGGGGAAGCGTGCATTCAGGGTGCCAGGTAACTACCCTGAAAAGAGCTTGTAACCGGAAAGCTAGGTGTCGATCCCAAAAGCACGGAAGCTTGACGAAAGGGGGAGCCTGAAGAGTCTATCGAAAGAGGAAGCTGAAGCTGAAGACAGATCCACGGGGATTCTGTTCAAACAAGAGGGAGTCTACGTTGATGAAAACATGTTAAAGCTTCAAGAAGACTCAAAGAGAGAGAGAGAGAGTAAGAAAAGACGCTACGAGATTGACTGCGCCAATATCCAAGGGGGAGTCTGTTAGTGCATTTATGTCTATCGCCTTCGTCAATCCGAGTCGTAGCAAGAAACTGTTTAATTCTAGCTTTATATTGTAATATCTAGTTAGAAAGGCAAGGTGGCATTATTGTAAATAAGGAGAACCTCCTTATATCCTTGGCCTATAAATAGAGGAGTTAGAGCTAGAGTTAAAAACTTTTGCTCATTTGAAGTTTTGGAGAGCTAGAGATCTAGAGAGAGATTCTAGAGAGAGAAAGTGATTCAAGGTGCTGTACGATTTCAGATTTCTAATAGAATCACAGTTATATTACGTCTCGTGTGTTAGGTCACGTTCGTGTATGGATTCCGCACGTCACACGTTCATTTCGCAATCATTTCGGAGTTAAAACCGGTCCTAACATAAGGATATACTTCTAATATATAGATCTAGTGAAGAAGAATTCGTTGTAAAGGGTTACATGGATACGAGTTTCCAAACTGATCAAGTTGGTTCTCGATCACAATCAGGGTAGCATTGTCCACTACAGAATCAGAATACATCGCCGCTTCATTAATCGAAATGATTCATGTGGATCTACCACTTGAATTATTGCCGATCTAGGGGTAGTCCCTACCATTCAGGACCCCTAGAGATCTTTGTGATAACGATGGTATGATTGTTCAAATCAAGGAACCTCATGCACATCAAAAGACTAGGCACATTGAGCGGATTTTCAACTACATAAGGGATGAAGTTGAAAAAGGGAAATATATGTATTCGCAAAGGTCACACTGATCAAAATATTGCGGATCCACTCACGAAGCTCCTCAAATAGGCAAAGCATGAAGGGTCATACTTGTGCCTTAGGACTTCGATATTCTAGGGATTGGATTTGATCTATTTTGTATTTGGATATTGGAATAACTGTTATTATAACTCTTTATGGTAGTTTGAGTTATGTTCCATTTTAGCATGTTTAAATCCGTGAATAAGTTGCTTATTCTAAATGTCCGTAGTCGATCATACTTGTGGGAACAAATATGAATGTAAGACTATTATGAACTTGGATTGGTGGATGTTCATTAGGTATGAATATAGAGCAAAGTGTTGCTGCCAAGGTTCATAGATATTTGTGGGATACAAATATTGGACTGACTCGCTCTCGAATATTACTGCATGGAATCATTTGTGATTGATCATAAGTAAATTTGAGTAAAGGAGAATATCATAGTATCCTCAGACCTGAGATACATATCGGGTCTTGATATTCACCAAATATTGTACCTTGACTTATTTCTTCGCTGTCAGTAATATGACAGTACATAAGGCTAAGCTTAGGTGTGATACAACGTGATTGTGAGAGACGTATGTAATCAAGAAGGGATTTGTTCCTCTTATTCGTTGAGAGTAAGATGTCTAAGGACTGCTAAAGTTAAATCAACAGAGAGTGATCATTCTATGTCTCTGGATTTGACATGACATCTGCAACAAAAGGATAAATGATAGATTGACCTAAATCATTTTCAAGTAAGGGACTTGAAGGGGATGATGTTATTGAATGGGACATATAGTCATACGTATTAGGGCTAGTAAACCGTAGTTAGGCGTTATTTATTACTTGCATCAATCTTCTATGTATCTTGTGCAAGTGGGAGATTGTTGGATTCTGTATGCCCAAGACACATATTAAATTGATGTGGCTAGTACGTTATGATCCAAGTCGAGTCATACCCAAATACAAGCTAGACAAACACTTATAATATTTATTTGTGATATGATCAAACAAATAAATATTAACACTTATAATATTTAGAAACCGGTTTTCTAAATAATTGCACTTGACAAACTAATAAATTATATGGATAATTTATTTTGAGAGAATATCTTATTTTGTTATTTAATGGGTTAAATAACATAATAAAAGTAGTATAAGTCTTATAACATGTGATGTTATAATTTTATAAAAGTTATAAAATTATATAAGACTTAAATTATTATAAAAGAAATTAGATTTTTTTTTTATAAAAATGCCCAAGTGGGCCGCCCCCTTTATCTCCTCCCAAGACACTTGTTTTTGTTCCAATAGTCTTACATGCAATATGCATGGCTAGATGGTTGTTGATTGGGCAAAAGGGTGGCCATGTCTCTCAAAGTTTTAAAATGGATTTTGTATGACAAAATGATATGGGAAGACTTGGTAAAAATGCTCAAAAAAATCGGCCAACATGGTGTGCCATCTTAGAGATTTTTCAAGTGATTTTCAAGTGCAAAAACTCAAGAAAGCTCTCTCTAAATTTCGGCCATGTGTGGTTGATCAAGAGGGAATTTTTCAAGTGAGTTGCAAGTGTAAAATCCTAGCTAAAAATCAAAGTGTTTGTTGGAAGACTTGGGGTATACAAGCTTGAGGTCTTCTACACTTGAAGGAAACCGTTCAAGAAGCATCATCTTCTTCATGTCCTTTACTCCATGGAAGGTAATATTCTAAACACCCTATGGTTGTGTTTTAATTTTTGATAGCATGCATGTTCGTATATGGATTCGGGGATTGGGTTTTGCATATAAAATGGGTTTTATACCTTGATAGTAAACATGTTTTAAATAATATTCAACTGCGTTTTAATTTTATTTGTTTAAAATTACTTTGATAAACATGTGAAAAACTCAACATAGATGTATTAGGTAAATATGTTTATAAAAATCATGTGGGATGAATTTTGTAATCATGTATAAGGTTTTTGAAAACATGAATAATGCTTTTTGAAATCATGCACTTGATATATTAAGTAAATATACGGTGTAAAAATTGTTTTCAAACTTTATGAAATATTTTGTAATCATGAAGGTTGTTTTTCATAAACATATATTATGTATGTTGTTAAGAAAACTAGAATGTAATGATATGGGTATGAGATCGAAAAATACCCTTAGTTATCTAACCAAGGATTTAAAGGCACAGATGTGCAAAAAGCACGATTACACATAATGTCACTTTATTCTGTACTTCGTTTCTTAGAATGAAACGAGTGCTTAGAATGAGTGATCACATGAATGGGAGAGCTACAAGAGTAGTTTGTAAAGAACATAGTTCAATGGTGTAGGTATGTGACACCCTGACCGGAGGCGGAAAAGTCAAGGGCACCACGAAACATGGCAGAATGCATTTGAGCACATGATTGTTAAATTAAGTTGAAATATAGTTTAGGTTCAATTAAAGAGATTGCATTCACATCTGAGTAGATAAAAGTACATAAACAAAATAACAAATTGTTTCACAAATACAATAGATCCGGATTTAATCTAAGGCATAAGTCTTGATCAATCCTATATGAAATATTCTTGCAAATCATAGCATCAAACATTGTCACCTGAAACATATGTTAGAAAAATATTGGGTCAACAAACGGTTGAGTGAATTCATAGGTTTTGTTATGCAAAAACAACAATGTGATATGAAAATGGTTTAACACTGTGGCATGTGATATGTCTTTAAGCAAAAGAGTAATACAAGTAGTCACTTGGTGGTACATTCAAACCTTCGTTATGGCGTAACACGGGTCTATCACCACACTTCCAAAATGTTTCACATGAGTACCAACAACAACAATTGCAACAAAATGTTTGGGAAGTGAGATGGGGCGTCACACCTATAGCGCTATAATATAACCGCTGGGCTTTTGCAAGTTAATGAATGTAAACGCGTTAAAGCAACAACAACAAGTATTAAGCAAATGCAAGGAAAATCGGGATATCCACAAATAGCAAATAAGTTTATATCACATTGTATCATATGTTTCATCCCAAAAATAGCGTAAAAAGGGACTATGAACTCACCTTGATTTCGGGTAAGTCCAAACACGTATGCAAATGTGAGAGTTCTTGGAAATAAGATTCCACGTCACTCTAATTGATTGAACATGCAACAATATGGAATATGTATCAACAATAATGTTTAATCGAATAAGCGGAAATCCTAAATCTCTAGGATTCGATAGGGTTTTGTCTAAATGGTAACTATGTAGTTTGGATAACCTAACAAGAGGACTTGGAAAATGAATATGATATAAAGGAATTATTTATGAAAAATATTTATTTAACATAAATAATATAATTGCAAAAAAATATATAATTGATTTAATATACCATTTGTAATAATAAATCAAATATAATTAACCAGTATAATTAAATAACATAGTTAAATAATTGATTATAACCACAATATTTTACAAGTGGTATTATTAATTTATAAAAATTATAAATTAATTTAGATGGTTTAAAATATATATTATTTGATAAATGATAAATCTTTTGTTTAAAAGAATTAATGTGATAATTATACAACTAATTATCAAAATAATTATATTAAATCTGAATAATTAAAAATAACATTTTTAATTATTGAACTTTGAATATCAATGATTTAAAATAATTATTATGGCCTTGGAATCATTTTAAATAAATAAAATGAATTAAAATGAATAAAACAACCATAAATAAGTTTATATAAGTTTAATTATCTAAATAATTAAATGTAATAAAAATTCAGATTCTAAATTTATATAAACTTAGTAACATGTATATTTTGTCATAAAAATAATTTCAGATAAAAATTATATAGTTATATAATTTAAATATATTAAATTAAACTATATTTTTAAGTATAAATACAGATTTATTTATATAAATATCAAAATTATATAAAATATCAGTAACAATATTACTTTTGTAAAGTTTATCACTTAAAATAATTAATATAAAAAGTTCAGCATTTATTTCTTAAAAATCGATTTACTATGAATTATTTAATAATAAACTATTTTAATAACATAAAAATTAGTTTTATAAATAAATTGACTAATTTTTTATTTTTAATAAAAGCAACAGTGTTTAATAATGTTATAAAAATTATTAAAATGTTAAAAATAAAAGAAATAAAAAAAAGAATGGTTGTCCCCGGAATCGAACTCGGGTCAACAGTTTAGAAACAAACACACACAACCACTGGGCTAGCCTGGTGGTTTGTGTTTAATTTTAGTTTAAATAAAATATATACAGAGATGAAATTGGTCATCTTCCCCAATCAGAGTCAAACAGAAAGTCAAAGCTTTCGATTTCTACGGGAAACTTATGTTTTATCCAAATTAACTTTAAGGAAACTTTGTACAAGTATAAATGAACTAATTGAACATATAAAAACTGACCGGTATCGATTAAAACAGTGAATCGGCTAGATTCCGGCGACTGGTTATTCCGGCGATAGTTGCAGGTTCGAACAGACGACTTGTTTCGATGTTTTAGAGAAGTGTGAAGGGTGTAAGAGGTTCGTGGGAGTCTGAGGGACTTATATAGCCGATCAATTCGATACAAAAACAACAAAAATCAGTGGAATCGATCCACTTTTGATTTTTTATAAAAACTTTCGGTTCACAGTGGAAAGGAACCGAATTGGGTCAAATTATGGTGTTTTGTTGGGTTGTAAAAGGTCGAAGACCGATGTGGGATGCTTTCGGAAAGATTTAACAATGATATGGTGGGTTTGGATCCAATGCCGGTAATGCCAGTTGTTCTTATTCAAAATATAATATATAATCTTAACTAGTGTATAAGTATAATATATATATGAGTTTATCAGCTCCCACTTGGGAGGATAAACTGGTTAATGCTTTGGTGTTGTACAGCGGGTGCTCGAGTTCGATCCTTGTTCGCGGCCGGTTCGATTGGGTTTAAACCCTTTTTGTTTTGAATTATAATAAATTAAATATTATTAAATCTAGTTAGTGTATAAAAGGAATTAAATTTCAATATATACCAGCTCCTAGTAGGAGGATAAACTGGTTAAGGCGTTGCGGTTCTAAACGAAAGGTCACGAGTTCGAATCCTACAAGGGCCCGTCCGATACAGAAGGACCCCCTTTTTAATCCGATTTTTTGAATATTTACACTTTAGTCCCTGTAGTTTACATTTTTTCAAAAACAGTCCCTGAGGTTTCCAAAAATTCCACAAATGGTTCCTGTATTGTTCAGTTAGTTTTACTAACTGGGTTAGTGTTTTAAAGAGGATTTCTTTTATAAAAGTTAACCAAGTTAGTGAAAATCAGTTAAGTTAAGTTTTAAAATGACATTTTTGGTCCCTAGACTTTAAGTTTGAGAAAATGACGATTTAAACCCTAGACTTTTAAATCAAAAATATATATATTAATTTTCTTTATAAATAAGTTTCAAAAATGACTCAAAGAACCCTAAACTTGTAGTTTGAAATAATTGCACTTTAACCCTTGTATTTATATAGTTTCAAAAATGACAATTTATTCCCTGGACTTGTACTTTCAATTAATTACGGTTTTAGTCCTTGAACTTAAAAAAAGTAATAGGTTTCAAGCAGGTTTCAAAGAATGACAAATAGGTCCCTCAAATTGTAGTTTCACAAAATGTCACAATAGGCCCTTATAGTTTATGTAACCTTATTTAATATCATAAAACTCAACAAATTTGCAATTGTTTCACGTGTTTGTGTTGGTATAAGCACAAAGAAAGTAGGATCAAATAAGTTTCATTCCAAATACGGTAATTGTTACAATGCAAGTCAAAACAAATACAAGTGCGAAAACCAAGATGGTTACAGTCTCCCCTACTTTTGAGAATTTCGTCCCGAAATTGGTGTAGGAGATTCTTTTGGAAAGAGATGTGGATACTTGGTCTTCATATCCTTCTCACGTTCCCAAGTGAATTCTGGGCCACGTTTGGATTCCCAACGTACCTTAATGATAGGTATGCGTTTTCGTCTTAGTTTCTTCACTTCGCGGTCCATGATTTCTACTGGTCTTTCAACAAAGTGCACGTAGTCGTTGATGCGAATGTCGTCGAGTGGTACATGATGGTTTTCATCAACAAGACACATTTTGAGATTGGAGACATGAAAGGTAGGATGAACGTTGCTGAGTTCAGGAGGTAAGTCAAGTTTGTAGGCTACTTTACCCACCCTTTCGATGATCTTAAAAGGACCAACATATCGTGGAGCTAGTTTACCTTTCTTTCCAAAGCGTACAATACCTTTCCAAGGAGAAACCTTGAGAAGTACCATTTCACCGACTTGGAATTCAAGGGGTTTGTATCGTTTATCAGCATAACTCTTTTGACGACTTCTAGCCACTGTAAGGTTGTCACGAATTTTAAAGATCTTGTCAGTCGTTTCTTGGATTAGTTCAGGACCAGTGATTTGTGCCTCAGTAGTCTCGTTCCAACAAACAGGAGAACGATACTTGCGTCCATAGAGAGCTTCAAAAGGTGCCATACCAAGACTGGAGTGGTAACTATTGTTGTAAGAGAATTCAATCAAAGGTAGATGTGAATCCCAATTACCACCAAAGTCTATAACGCAAGCTCATAACATATCCTCAAGGGTTTGAATGGTTCGTTAGACTGACCATCAGTTTGAGCGTGATAAGCTGTGCTGAGATTTAGTTGAGTTCCCAAGGCAGATTGCATAGTTTCCCAAAAGCGAGAGGTAAAACGGCTATCACGATCAGAAATAATGTTCAAGGGCACACCATGACGAGTAACAATCTCATCAAGGTAGAGTTTAGCAAGTTTAGCAACAGAGTAATCTTCTCGGATTGGCAAAAAGTGAGCTGATTTGGTTAGGCGGTCAATGATCACCTAAATGCTGTCATGACCTCGAGATGTACGTGGTAACTTGGTTATGAAATCCATAGCAATTTCCTCCCATTTCCACATAGGAATCTCGGGTTGTTCAAGTAATCCAGAAGGTCATTGGTGTTCAGCTTTAACCTTCAAACATGTGAGGCATTTGGACACGTAGAGAGCAACATCCGTTTTCATTCCGGGCCACCAGTAAAGGTTTCGAAGATCCATGTACATCTTGTCCGCACCGGGATGAATAGAATATCAGGATTTGTGGGCTTCGTCCATCAAGAATGTACGAAGGTTGTCACGATTAAGAACCCACAGACGGTTTTTGAAATGTCGTAAGCCATCTTCTTTGGTCTCGAGAAGGAGATCAAGTTTATGAGGTAATTCAGTAAGCAAATCACCGCTGGCCACAACATCTTGCTGAGCTTGGAGAATACGGGTTTGGATGTCAGAATGGATTTGTATGCTATGAAGTTGAATACATTCTTTACGACTTAAAGCATCGGCAACAACGTTTGCTTTTCCGGGGTGATAGCGAATCTCGCAATCGTAGTCGTTTAGAAGTTCAATCAATCTACGTTGGCGCATGTTTAAATCCTTCTGATCAAAGATGTGTTGGAGACTTTTGTGATCAGTGAAAATCACACATTTTGTACCATAAAGATAGTGTCTCCAGATTTTGAGAGCGAAGATTACGGCACCGAATTCAAGATCATGGGTAGTGTATCTCTTTTCATGGTCCTTCAGTTGTCGAGATGCATAGGCTATGACTTTGCCTCGTTGCATGAGGATGCAGCCAAGCCAAGTTTGGAAGCATCACAATACACCACGAAATCGTCGTTACCATCGGAGAGAGTTAGAATAGGAGCATCACAAAGTTTCTGCTTAAGAATTTGGAAAGCTTCATCTTGTTTTGGTCCCCACTCAAAAGGTTTACCCTTATGAGTTAAAGACGTAAGTGGAATAGCAAGTTTAGAAAAATTGGCAATGAAACGCCGATAATACCCACCTAAACCAAGGAAAGAACGAATTTTAGTTGGAGTGGTAGGAACACTCCAATTCTTTATGGCTTCAATCTTCGCAGGATCAACATGAATTCCTTTAACATGAGAACTTTCAATTCTTCCCATGTCAAAGCCATAGCAACTTCGGCTGTGCGATCCTTCATGATTCCATTCCACCAAGTTAACGCCCTCTTTTGGAAGACGCTAGAAGCAAATTCGACCTTGCGTTCATTTGTACACTGACTGTGGCGGAATGTGTTCTCCATACTTTCGGTCCTTTGAAGGAGTCCAGTGGCACCTTCATTCCCCTTAAACTTAGTCGGCTGGCAAGAGTTGAATTGTTTGAAGTTGCATGGAGTGTCATGATGGTTTCCGTTGGTTCCGCTGCTACTTTTCCCGTTGGTGGCTTGAGAAAGTTGTGTTACAAGGTCGGGAAGTACTACAGCTATCTGTTGAACAAGAAGAGCTGTCAATTCTGCGTTCGGGACATTGACTTGTGGTGCACGTCGAGGAGGCATCTACACGAGATAGGTAAAACATAAGATCATGGTGGTTTCATAATGAGATAAAGTAGTTTCATAAAATCAATGAGGATAAGAGAAAACACGCAATAAGATGGATATCATTTATTCCACGAATAAACGACATCAATGACAAGTCAAAGTAGTTGAGTTCTTATAACTTAGTGAAGTCAAGCTTTAGCCTATAAGTGGACACTCATCCCAAGAATTCCCAGGTAAGCACAACTGGTTCCTCGAGTTGGAATTTATACGAAGTGCTTGCCAAGACAGAAAACCCAGAATACAGGCATCCACCCTTCCAGATTGCACGAGTTCGTTATTAGAGCCCAAGACTTTGATGAGAATTTAAAAATCAGAAGAGGTTTTGAAAATAATCACCTAAGGATAGGTGATGAGCATTTGTAAAATCTAAAGATGAGATCCGCGGTGACGAGGCATTGGTTACAAAAGATAAGGATAGGGATGAAGACAAAGGCAAAGATAACGGGAGATTTTGCTAATGGAAAGTGTCCTAGGTAGTTATAGTCTAGGTCAAAGTATTACTAATAACCTAAATCCCTATAACCATGGCTCTGATACCAATCTGTGACACCCTGACCGGAGGCGGAAAAGTCAAGGGCACCACGAAACATGGCAGAATGCATTTGAGCACATGATTGTTAAATTAAGTTGAAATATAGTTTAGGTTCAATTAAAGAGATTGCATTCACATCTGAGTAGATAAAAGTACATAAACAAAATAACAAATTGTTTCACAAATACAATAGATCCGGATTTAATCTAAGGCATAAGTCTTGATCAATCATTTATGAAATATTCTTGCAAATCATAGCATCAAACATTGTCACCTGAAACATATGTTAGAAAAATATTGGGTCAACAAACGGTTGAGTGAATTCATAGGTTTTGTTATGCAAAAACAACAATGTGATATGAAAATGGTTTAACACTGTGGCATGTGATATGTCTTTAAGCAAAAGAGTAATACAAGTAGTCACTTGGTGGTACATTCAAACCTTCGTTATGGCGTAACACGGGTCTATCACCACACTTCCAAAATGTTTCACATGAGTACCAACAACAACAATTGCAACAAAATGTTTGGGAAGTGAGATGGGGCGTCACACCTATAGCGCTATAATATAACCGCTGGGCTTTTGCAAGTTAATGAATGTAAACGCGTTAAAGCAACAACAACAAGTATTAAGCAAATGCAAGGACAATCGGGATATCCACAAATAGCAAATAAGTTTGTATCACATTGTATCAGATGTTTCATCCCAAAAATAGCGTAAAAAGGGACTATGAACTCACCTTGATTTCGGGTAAGTCCAAACACGTATGCAAATGTGAGAGTTCTTGGAAATAAGATTCCACGTCACTCTAATTGATTGAACATGCAACAATATGGAATATGTATCAACAATAATGTTTAATCGAATAAGCGGAAATCCTAAATCTCTAGGATTCGATAGGGTTTTGTCTAAATGGTAACTATGTGGTTTGGATAACCTAACAAGAGGACTTGGAAAATGAATATGATATAAAGGAATTATTTATTAAAAATATTTATTTAACATAAATAATATAATTGCAAAAAAATATATAATTGATTTAATATACCATTTGTAATAATAAAACAAATATAATTAACCAGTATCATTAAATAACATAGTTAAATAATTGATTATAACCAAAATATTTTACAAGCGGTATTATTAATTTATAAAAATTATAAATTAATTTAGATGGTTTGAAATATATATTATTTGATAAATGATAAATATTTTATTTAAAAGAATTAATGTGATAATTATATAACTAATTATCAAAATAATTATATTAAATCTGAATAATTAAAAATAATATTTTTAATTATTGAACTTTGAATATCACTGATTTAAAATAATTATTATGGCCTTGGAATCATTTTAAATAAATAAAATGAATTAAAATGAATAAAATAACCATAAATAAGTTTATATAAGTTTAATTATCTAAATAATTAAATATAATAAAAATTCAGATTCTAAATTTATATAAACTCAGTAACATGTATATTTTGTCATAAAAATATTTTCGGATAAAAATTATATAGTTATATAATTTAAATATATTAAATTAAACTATATTTTTAAGTATAAATACTGATTTATTTATATAAATATCAAAATTATATAAAATATCAGTAACAATATTATTTTTGTAAAGTTTATCACTTAAAATAATTAATATAAAAATTTCAGTATTTATTTCTTAAAAATCGATTTACTATGAATTATTTAATAATAAACTGTTTTAATAACATAAAAATTAGTTTTATAAATAAATTGACTAATTTTATATTTTTAATAAAAGCAACAGTGTTTAATAATGTTATAAAAATTATTAAAATGTTAAAAATGTTAAAAATAAAAGAAATAAAAAAAAGAATGGTTGTCCCTGGAATCGAACCCGGGTCAACAGTTTAGAAACAAACACACACAACCACTGGGCTAGCCTGGTGGTTTGTGTTTAATTTTAGTTTAAATAAAATATATACAGAGATGAAATTGGTCATCTTCCCCAATCAGAGTCAAACAGAAAGTCAAAGCTTTCGATTTCTACGGGAAACTTATGTTTTATCCAAATTAACTTTAAGGAAACTTTGTACAAGTATAAATGAACTAATTGAACATATAAAAACTAACCAGTATCGATTAAAACGGTGAATCGGCTAGATTCCGGCGACTAGTTATTCCGGCGATAGTAGCAGGTTCGAACAGACGACTTGTTTCGATGTTTTAGAGAAGTGTGAAGGGTGTAAGAGGTTCGTGGGAGTCTGAGGGACTTATATAGCCGATCAATTCGACACAAAAACAACAAAAATCAGTGGAATCGATCCACTTTTGATTTTTTTATAAAAACTTTTGGTTCACAGTGGAAAGGCACCGAATTGGGTCAAATTATGGTGTTTTGTTGGGTTGTAAAAGGTCGAAGACCGATGTGGGATGCTTTCGGCAAGATTTAACAATGATATGGTGGGTTTGGATCCAATGCCGGTAATGCCAGTTGTTCTTATTCGAAATATAATATATAATCTTAACTAGTGTATAAGTATAATATATATATGAGTTTATCAGCTCTCACTTGGGAGGATAAACTGGTTAATGCTTTGGTGTTGTACAGCGGGTGCACGAGTTCGATCCTTGTTCGCGGCCGGTTCGATTGGGTTTAAACCCTTTTTGTTTTGAATTATAATAAATTAAATATTATTAAATCTAGTTAGTGTATAAAAGGAATTAAATTTCAATATATACCAGCTCCTAGTAGGAGGATAAACTGGTTAAGGCGTTGCGGTTCTAAACGAAAGGTCACGAGTTCGAATCCTACAAGGGCCCGTCCGATACAGAAGGACCCCCTTTTTAATCTGATTTTTTGAATATTTACACTTTAGTCCCTGTAGTTTACATTTTTTCAAAAACAGTCCCTGAGGTTTCAAAAAATTCCACAAATGGTCCCTGTATTGTTCAGTTAGTTTTACTAACTGGGTTAGTGTTTTAAAGAGGATTTCTTTTATAAAAGTTAACCCAGTTAGTGAAAATCAGTTAAGTTAAGTTTTAAAATGACAGTTTTGGTCCCTAGACTTTAAGTTTGAGAAAATGACGATTTAAACCCTAGACTTTTAAATCAAAAATATATATATTAATTTTCTTTATAAATAAGTTTCAAAAATGACCCAAAGAACCTTAAACTTGTAGTTTGAAATAATCGCACTTTAACCCTTGTATTTATATAGTTTCAAAAATGACAATTTAGTCCCTGGACTTGTACTTTCAATTAATTACGGTTTTAGTCCTTGAACTTAAAAAAGTAATAGGTTTCAAGCAGGTTTCAAAGAATGACAAATAAGTCCCTCAAATTGTAGTTTCACAAAATGTCACAATAGGCCCTTATAGTTTATGTAACCTTATTTAATAGCATAAAACTCAACAAATTTGCAATTGTTTCATGTGTTTGTGTTGGTATAAGCACAAAGCAAGTAGGATCAATAAGTTTCATTCCAAATACGGTAATTGTTACAATGCAAGTCAAAACAAATACAAGTGTGAAAACCAAGATGGTTACAAGGTATCGAAGGGGTATGCCATACACACATGTAACTATACTTGTACATCAGAATTGTGAACAACCATTTATTTATAAATCAACCAAATTGTTCCGGTGTTCAAGGAAAACAAAAGAAACAAATGTATAAGATACAAATTATTCAAAGCAGCAGCGTTTTCTAATCAGCCAAATGCTTATCCGTGGGTCAGATTTGCATTGACAAACTTTGGGCATTGGTTCCTGAAATAACCCGTCTCGCCGTAGTTGTACCAAGTACCAGACGGTAAACGAGCTTGAAGAGGGTTTACTTGGGGTTGGTTTGGACCACCTTGGATTGGGTTGAATTGACAAGCATTTCCCAGGTGACCGAGTCGTCCACATGATGCACACAGACACCACTACCAGTAAGCTTGGTGAGGTGCATTACATTTGTTGCACATCGGTGCAGTACCGGCATAAGGTTTCCTTGCAGGAGGTTGAACAACAGCATGATTGTTGTCAGCTTGATTTGGGGCAGCTGCAGCTCGGCAAACCCTAGCTGTATGACCTATAAGTCCACAAATTAGGCATTTGTGGCATTTCACACTAGCATGATGATGAAGGTTACATTGGTTGCACAAGGGTGCAGTTCCGTTGTATGGCTTCCTGGCTGGTGGTGTTGCCACTTGGCTAGGTTCTGCTTAATTTGGTGCAACGACTGGAGGATTCTTGGAAGCTTTATGCTTCTTTGATTTTCATGAAGGCTTGGCTTCTGCTTCCTTTGGTGTCTCTTGGGCGGCTTCATCCTTGAGGCGAGTCATGGTGGTAGCTAAATCAACGGTCCTCTGGAGTACGACGCCTAATTGTTGGGCAATTGTAGCACCTAGTCCGGACATTTGAGTGTTGTTGCGATGAAGAGGCATCCTAAACATAATGGAAGGCATGGGAGGAAGCAAGCGAGATGTTATCGGATAATCAAAATAGGATGACAACGCATAAAAATTGTGATAATTTGTTTGTTACCTAAGGCAAACAAATGAGACGGTGATTAATCAAAGTAAATGAGTCATATTAATGTATCGCGAAGACATGCTTTAGCCTATAAGTGGACACTCACCCCAAGAGTTCCCAGGTAAGAGTGACTGGTCCGATTATGTGGATTTGTACGAACACTCTAGCCTTAGACAGAAAACTCAGAGTACAGGCATCCACCCTTCCAGATTGCACATGTTCACATTATAAGACCCATTCTTTGATGAGATTTTGAAAACTTAGAGGGTTCAAAACCTTATAATAAATCATCCTAGAACAGATGATTGGTTTTCAAAGCGTATTTGAAATTTGTGTTCTTGTTGTGGTTGTCGCCTAAGGATAGGTGACGGTATTGTTTTAAAATCTAAACACAAGAATCTTGTGTTAGGGTCCTAGGAAGGTTATAGACTAGGTCAAAGTATTACTAATAACCTAATTCCCTATAACCATGAGCTCTGATACCAACTCTTCCGTCACACCCCGACCGCGTAAAACAACAAATCACGGCAGAATCGTCGGGGAGTGTTGTAACAGAATTATTGTTTTCACAACCATGGATTCAAAAATTTCGTTTTATTTAAAGATTAACCATTTACATTGTCTTGAAATTAAAAAAAAACAAGTTAAACATAGTCTACCATTGTTATTAAGTCACTAAGGCCTCGTCTAGTCCTAAGTGAGCATGCATCCTAGCAATCAACATCATTCAACAAGACCTAAAACATATGTAAAAACAAAGTCAGCAAAGAAATGATGGCGAGCACATAGGTTTTATGAGAGTGTCGAATTCATGGCTAGTTTACATGTTGCAATGCCTCATTAGACTACAAGAGTCAAAAGTTAAAAACCTTGTTTTGAAAAGTGTATAGTATTGCAACATAATTAACCAACTTAAATCAAGTTGGTTATACTTTATAAAATCTCGTAGCCATGATTCTTAACCCAAAACATTTATTTAAGAAAACCAAATTGTAAATCATCTTATTAATAAAACTCGTATGGTTTATATCATTTAGAAAACATCGTTATGTGACATTGTTTCAAAATCGTTTACCCAAGTGAACTAAATAACGCCACGGTATGTAACATGATGAAAACACTTATATATAAGAAGTACCAGCGGCGTATCTACCATGTTTTCATCACATTACACCCGTCCTATTATCTAAACACTAACCAAAAACCAATCATTTTGTTCAATTCGTTTAACTCGATTAACTCGTTCCAAAATCGTTTAATTGTTCCAAAATCTCTCTCGTTTTAATTGTGAATACTACTTTTGGTCACCTCGCTAATAACATCCAAACCTTCGCAACTCGCCTATCGCCAATCTCGCATATAACCCCCACACATAACCATGGGTGCAGTCTGATAACGGGATTTGTCAGATCCTATGGTACCATAACCTAATACTGGTCGGTTTGGCCAAAACTAATGAATGTTATTTGTTATGTAATTACAACCTACAAGTTTGTTCACATTATCGAAATCGTTATTAATTTAATATAAACCATTTTAATCATTTTTGAAACCATCGTTAAAAACATCGAAATCATTTAACACATATGAATCACCCCAAAACAATCGAAAACAGTAAAATAGGGGAACTATGTACTCACTTGAGAATGCTTAGAAGTCTTTGAATAACAACCAAGCAAAGCTAGAGGGATCACGGAAATCAATCGCCACCTAATATAAGTAACTACTTTAATAAACCGGACCTAAATCGGAAGATCGGATAGAATAAGGTCTCGTAAACCAAATGAGTATTGGAATTCATATGATATGGTTTAACAAAGCCTACATACTAAATCGAAACCTATCCTAAGTGCTTACGACCCATTACGACTCGTTAAGATAGCTTACACTACTTTAACGCGTCGTTCGTGTAAAACGCGTTCGGACCGCCTAACTAGTTCTATGACAAGTATTATATGTCTTAACATGTCTAATAATGTTACCTAATCAGTTTAATTATCAAAATTTAGGTTACATATGCTTCAAATGAATTTATGCGTAAAGAGGGCATTTTGGTCATTTTCCTAGGGCATATAAATTACCTATCATACAACTAACTAAACGAAGTGACCATAAGGTATAACCTCGGAAGGTTATTCCCTATACAACTATGGTCACAAAATATGTTTGGTTAGATCCTAATGATCGACCAAACAGGTCGAGTTCGAAAGTCTAAGCGGTTGTCAAGACCGCTTGACTTACGACTCTATACAAACACTAGACTAAATGTGACGAGTTAAACATGTCAAAACATGTTTAACTAAGTTAGAAAACAGGTTTTGATATCAAAACAGTGGGTTTTGGTACCCAAGAATAGTTTGGTTGCAAAATACGCATAAACGCGTATTTTGACCGAAACTATGACTCGTCACTATACCTAATCAACGTGGTAATCAGTAGGTATAGTCGCAAGGGACTATGACCATCGTGATTACGCTCACGTTGCGAAGTTCAAACGAACTTCATGTTGACCAATTCGTGGTCAAAGCAGAAAGTCAAACATTGTTTGACTTTCACGCTTGAAAAGCAATAAAGCACGAAAGAAACTTACAAAGGGTCTAAGCTAGGAAGTTTTGATCTAAAGATTACTCAGGTATGAAGTATACACTTCAACTTAGAGCAAAAATCAGATCAAAGTGTGAGAAACCAAAGAAACCAAGTGGGTATTTATAGGATTTCAAGAACCGTTAGGATCGTTTCTCGTAATCCGTGCTTGAATCTGAACCTTACACTTGGGCACAAGGCTTTTAAAACAATGGGGACATCAAATACCATCAAATGGTATTGCAAATCTATGAACAAAACCATCAAAAATAGGCTCGAAAGCCAGATTTAATGTTTCTGTACTGGGCCGCTGTCGCGGGCCACGTAAGAAATGGACAATGCTTACGCCCCACTCCTAGCAAACTTTGGCAGATTGTCAGTTTTAGTCTCTGCAGGCCTAAAACTTGGTTTTTGATGCATTTTTGACACATTTAAGCCCCTTTAACCCCATTTCAAGGCTCTAAAATAGAGTTAAAGTATAGGGAACTTAAAATATGCTTAAAAACATCTCGGATGTCGGTTCGTTTGGTCGTACGATTGCGTTATTCGGTTAATTACGACGGAAGTCGTAACGGACGCAAAAACGATCCAAATTGCGCGACGAATGGCATTTTTGCATTCCAATCACTAAAATAAAATAGTTTAATGATTACAAAAATTTTTGGATGTCCGGATATATTCAGAACGTAAGATATGCGCAGAGATGCAAACTTGTGCACTTTTTGACGCTTTTAGTCCCTATTGATCAAATAAGTTTATTTTAGCATACCGGACCCCTCAAAGCCTATTTCTAAGATATGTAAAGGATATTTAGGGTATGTTTAACTTATGATCATATTCCGGAAGGTTCAATACCATACGAATAGGTAGACTTTTGCAGTTTGACGCAAATAGTCCCTACGATCGAATAAACTTGATTTCGACACACCAAACCCTCCAAAACTTATTTCTAAGTTATGTAAAGGTTATTTAAGGTATGTTAAGCCCATGTCACTGTTCTGGTGTGTTTTTCGTGTTAAACTGATTAAGTTTACGCATCAGTTCGTGTATAACTTTCCAGAAAGCGATTTAGAGCTCGAAATCGAACTAGAATTGATATGTGCAAATGATACATATATTTATACAAATCCCAAGTATGAAACACAATATTTCATTAATTTGGTATTTGTTATGATGGCCGTGGAGGCACAGATGTCACATATCTTTTATGTGTTTCTTTTATGATTTCCAATCTTTGGTAACTTTTTAATTGGGTTTGTATTAATGACTTTAGTAATAAGTTTTTTATATTGAAGGAGAAACTACTTAACCATTCTTCATATGTCGTTTATTCACATACTCATGTCTTTACGGTCTATATAAAGCACGTTAACTACTTGGAAGGTGGTTAGAAGGGTGGTTGGGTAATTCTATGTCTCGTTCAGTGTATAGATCCTACGAGAACCTGGTTCAAGTTTAGTACTACTCCATGGATTGGCCGGGAATGACTGGCCCAACTGAGAGTAAGAAACCACTTGAACCCCTCATTCATAAACTACTATTAAAACTTTAAACCAACCCCGCGAGGACTGTATCCCTGTTGACTCAGACCAACAGGTTGAGGGTGACCGCTGCCTAGAAGGGGGCCCACCACATTTTGCATTAACAACTTACTTAATTATCTTTCAATAGTCCGACCTAGTGGGATTGTATCCCTGCTGACTCAAACCACTAGGTTGAGGGTAACGTCGCCTTCACAAGAGGGGCCTACTACTATAACTAAGATAATCTCTTAAAATGCCCAAAGTGTGGAAATCATCAAAAGGGTACATGAAAGATAAGTCGGATCCAAGTGATTCTTTCTTGCCTCTCTGTTTTTAATTTTTATTTTATTTTCTGTTTTTTATCTTTTTATTATTTTAAAAATATTTTCTCAAAGTTTGGTTCGATTAGACGTTGACAATAAGCCGGTACTAAAAGCTATTGTGTCCTTAGACGACCTCGGTATCTTGCCATCACTATACTATGTCCGTGATGGGTATACTTGCCCTAGCATGTGTGTAGAGTGATAGTCGAATATCGTGTTTTATAAATTTAAAACTTGAAATCGGTGAGTAAAAAGAGCTAAAAATATAACTAAAAATATAGACACCCGCACGCACGTCAGTTCACGCCCTATGTTGTTGACTCCGTGACAACGCGTGGGTTTCCCACTATATATAGTTATTGATGATGTGTAAATATGAATGTGATTAATAGGTGGGTGCACAAATGTCATTAAATCCCCATGACCGGTTTTGAAGTACCTTAACCAAAAATTTAGATTTTAGTTATGAACCATGTTAGGATCTGAGTTTGTCCTGATTGTGTTATTTTAACAAAATGATTAAAGAAGGAAGATAAATCAGAGAACAATTGCAGCGGAAATGAAAGTAAAACTTTATAACACAATCAAATAGAGATAGTTTTCATCACACATGTTTTCATTAGTTGAAAGATTGAATCAAATTACAAAATTTCAACTATTTCCTGCATGAATACTAAACTCCCCCTCAGCCTGAGCTCACTAGTTATTCGTACAAGATGAGTGTGTGCAAAGAGCTAATAGAACAGTACATGTACTGTTCTATTTATAGTACAAATCTAACCACTAAGCATCTTAGCTAACGTCACCTAGACAGTGACCTCTAACAGACTAACAACCTCTAAACACTGATACTAAACAAACACTGTTACATTGAAATGCTAATAAACAAAACACTGATGTGACACCCGGCTTTTCAGGCCGTACCTTACAATTGTAACACATGTGGTGAATAGGTAACAGGGCTGTATTTGACTGGTTATGATGTTTATATGTGAAATTTAATGAGTTGGTAAAATTAAACTTTGATAAAAATTATGTTGGCAACGGTAAGATAAACGCTTATCGCGTAACGAATAAAATGCGAAACGAATGTCGGTGACCACCCGATCGGTGTTAAAATCCTAAAAATAGTCTGTTATGATTAGAATAATAATTTTAATCCTATTCATGAGGTAAAATAAATTAAAACGCTAAGAAACTCTATTTTTCGAGTTTGAGCACGTACCGCGCGAAGCAGCGCGTATACCGACAAAATACCGTCAACACAGCCAGTCAAAGCAACTGGTAATTATTTCACTGATATTTTGGTGTTATTATTTTAATAGGATGATAAAAATAAATAAAAACGCTTAAATTCCTATTTTTTGCGATTATAAGCGCGTACCGTGCAGCACAGCGCGCATACTGCCAAATACAGGCAATGTCGTCAGTCCAGGCAAACAAAATATTGTTCAGTAATATTTTGGTGAGTTTATTTTTATAGAATGTTAAAATTAATTTAAAACGCACTAAAACGTGATTAAAACGCTAGATAAAATACCCGGTATCCAATAAAATACCTGTATTTAACTATATATGATATATATACATATGTGAGATCTTGTGTAAGATTTGTGTGAGATATGTGTTGACTTAGGGGGAAAGAATCTTGCCACCTTTCTTCATTTGCATGACAAGTGTTATTCATAAAAGGTTGGTCCAATCACAACTCACCCATCACATGCAAATATGACACAAAATCAAGAATCAAATCTTTCAAATTCATTTCTTCTTCTTCCTTGATTTCTTACGGCCGAAAACCCTCATAACCATATCCATTTTCATTTTTCAAATCATTTCCTTCAAGTTCATGGCCATTTCAAGCTAGTCTTGATTCGGTTTGAAGATAAAAGGTGATTCCAAGATGAATTCAAAGAAGAACAAGTTCCATATCATCAAAAATCTCATCAAAACCCACTAAATTTCTTAAAGGTATAAATTTAATTTAAAAGTTATATTTTTGAATTTTGATGATGATGATGATGGAAAGTTTCTCCAATACTTGAATTTCTTCACAAACTTGAATATATTAAACAAGAAAATGGTTTTTAATCAAATAAAAAGTGGTGATATACATGGATATATGTATATGGCCGAAAGTTTATGTGTGTGTATAGTGTTTGTATTTTAATTTTTGTTTGCAATAATACTTGTAAGATGTTTGCTTGAATAAACAAGACTATATGCAAATGTGTTAGAGATATAAAGGAATGATTGAATCATGATTTTTGATTTGAAGTAATTTTAATACATGTTTAAGCATATGGCCGAAAATTGTTAGGTGTGTTTGTAAGTTTTTAAGTTGTTGCATGTTCTTGAATGATAATTAAAATGCAAGGGTTTGATGATTTGTGTATGATATGATGAATGTTCATTCAAATCAGTAAGTAAACAAGAAAAATAAAGCTATATGATATGTTTTGAAGTCACAAAAATTGTGTCATAACTTGGTAGCTTTGCATGTTGTACTATAGGCTTGAAAAGTAGTAAATCGGGTGATGTTTGCGTGATTTTTGTGTTATTCATGAGACCTGCATATACATGAGTAAAATTATTGTTTTAATCAGTAAATAAAATGTATTGTGTTAAAATATCAAGTCATTCCGAGTTGGGATGTTTATAGTAACGTTTAACGCAAAACTATACGGTCAAACGGTAAAAAATCGGCTTTTCGAGTGATTTTTATAAAACTGATTTAGATCAGTCATTAAACCGATATTTTTAGTCTAAAAATAATTATTTTAACTAATTTTAAGTTTACTTGGTGTTTGGTTGGTCATACGTGACTTCCGACGCCCGAAAACGTTACCGAATCGCTAAAATACGCATTTTTCAATATACACTAGTATAGGTAAAATTTTGGGTGAACCATATGTGTTTAAAATGTGTTATGTGATTTAAACATGAGAATGTGAAAATATGTTAAGTTTTTAACTTGATATTAGAAATCTAGCTTATGCAGGTATATTTGTGCGTTTTGTGCGGTAGAAACGGTAAAAATCGCGTTAAATGTGTAACTTGTTTTGTCGAGCATGAAATTTGATACCTATGAGATGTTTTATGTATATTTGATTTAAAAATGACAAAATAAATAAGTTAGCAATATTTCGCATGTTTCGGTGTTAAATTATGTGAACGTTTATGTATATATATTACGACGCGCAAATCGTAGATATATTGCGTATATGTCACACCCCGACCGTGTTAAAACAGCACACCGCGGCGGAAACGTCAGGGAGTGTCGTAACAGAATCATTGTTTCACAACACATGGATAAAAGTTCTGTTTTATTGAATTTAAATGTATTACATTACATTGAAACTAGAAACAAAACAAGAACAAATAGACTTTCATTGTTATTAAGTCACTAAGGCCTCATCCATCCCTATGTGAGCATGCACCAATATCATCATCAAACATCATCAACTATGGTACCTAAAACATATGTGAAAATACGTCAGCATAAAAATGTAGGCGAGTACATAGGTTTTATGTGAGTGTCAGATTCATGGCTCGTTTACATGTTACGATACTTTATTTAAAATACATTGTTTTGAAAAGTGTATAGTATTGCAACACAAATAACCAACTCAAATCAAGATGATTATAACTTTATAAAATCTCGTAGCCAAGATTCTTAACCGAAAATAATTTATTTAAGAAAACCAAATTGTAAAACATCTCGTTAATAAAACTCGTATGGTTTACATCTTTTAGAAAAACCTCGTAATATAACCTCGTTTTGATAACCTTTACCCAAGTGATCTAGATAACGCAACGATTTATAATGTGTTAAAAGCACTTATATATAGGAAGTACCAGCGGCGTATCCACCATGCTTTTAACACATTACACCCGCCCCGTTACCTAATCACTTCCCTAACCCAACGGTTCAAACAGTACCAATCGGTTCACATAATCAAACAGTTACAAACGGTTCACATAAATCAAACAGTTACAAACGGTTCGCATAAATTAAACAGTTACGAACGGTTCACATAATCAAACAGTTACAAATGGTTAACATGGATCAAATAGTAATATAAACCATAGAATTTGTTTAAAAGACTCGAAAACATTTGGCACATATGAATCACCCCAAAATGGTTTAAAACGGTAAAAGAGGGGGGGGGGGGGGGAACAATGTACTCACTTGAGAGTGCTTAGAAGTCTTGTATAACAACCAAGCAAAGCTAGAGAGGTCACGGAAATCAAACGACACCTGATATAGGTAACTACATTAATAAACCGGACCTAAATCGGAAGATCGGATAGGATGAGGTTTCGTAAACCAAATGAGTGTTGGAACTCATATGATATGGTTTAACAAAGCCTACATACTAAAACGAAACCTAACCTAAGTGCTTATGACCCATTACGACCCGTTTAGGTAGCTTACGCTACTTTAACGCGTCGTCCGCGCAAAGTGCGTTCGGAATGCCTAACTAGTCCTATGACAAGTATTATATGCCTAAACATGTTTAAATATGTTGCATAATTAGCTAAGCGACAAAATTTTGAGTTACATATGCTTAAAATCCAATTATGCATAAAAAGGGCATTTTGGTCATTTTACCTAAGGCATATAAACTACCTATCATACAACTAACTAAACGAAGTGACCCTAAGGTATAACCTCAGAAGGTTATTCTCTATATAACTATGGTCACAATATATGCTTGGTCGGATCCTAATGATCGACCAAACGGGTCGGGTTCGAAAGTCTAAGCGGTGGTTTAGACCGCTTGACTTTACGACCCTATATAAGCATTAGACTAAAAGTGACGAGTTAAACATGTTAAAACATGTTTAACGAAGTTAGAAAACAAGTTTGATATGAAAACAAACGGTTTTGATACCCCAGAATAGTTTGGTTACAAAATACGCGTAGGCACGTATTTTGGCCAAAACTATGACTCGTCACTACACCTAATCAACGTGGTAATCAGTAGGTATAGTCACTAGGGACTATAACTATTGTGATTACGCTCACGTTGCGAAGTTCAAACGAACTTCGTGTTGACCAAAGGCTGGTCAAAGCAGAAAGTCAAACACTATTTGACTTTTACGCTTAAAAACACATAAAAGCACGAAAGAAACTTACAACGGGTCCAAGCTAGGAAGAACTTGATCTAAATACTTAGGTATGAAGCATAAAGCTTCAACTTAGAGCATAAAATTAGATCAAGGTGTGAGGAAAATGGAATGAGAGCTTGGGTATTTATAGATTTCGGAGAACCGTTTGGATCGTTTCTCGCATTTCGTGCCTTGATCTTGGCCCTCCACTTGAGCACATGGTTTTCAAAACCATGGGAATACTTACGACCATCAAATTCCAGCCCATAGAGTGCAAAACCTTGGGTTAAAACCATCAAAACCTCAAAAATGGACCAAGTTCAATGTATCTGCCAGAAATTTCAAAAATGGTCCCTGCACTTGTATAACTTGATTTTTTTGATACTTTTAAGCCCCGTTAACCCCATTTCAAGGCTCTAAAATGAAGTTAAAGCATAGGGAACTTGAAATGTGCTCAAAAATATCTTGGATGTCAATTCGTTTGGTCATACGGTTGCGTTGTTCGGTTAATTACGACGGAAATCGTAACGAACGCAAAAACGATCCAAATTACGCGATGAATGGAATTTTATTATGCCAATAACTAAAATAAAATATTTAATGATTACATAAATTTTTGGATGTCTGGATATATTCAGAATGTAAAATATGCGCGAAAATGCAAACTTATGCACTTTTTGACGCTTTTAGTCCCTATTGATTAATAAAGTTTATTTTTAGCATACTGAACCCTTCAAAGCCTATTTCTAAGCTACGTAAAGGATATTTAGAGTATTTTTAGCTTATGATCAAGTTCTGGAATGTTCGTTACTATACAAATCGGAAGAGTTTCGTAGTTTGACACAAATAGTCCCTGCGATCGAACAAACTTGATTTCGACACACCAAACCATCCAAAACTTATTTATAAATTATGTAAAGGTTATTTAAGGTATGTTAAGCCTATATCACGGTTCCAGAGTGTCTGTTGCATTAAACTGGTTATATTTACTCATCAGATCGCGTATAACCTTTCAGAAAGCGATTTAAAGCTCGAAATCGAACATGAATTGATATGTGCACATGATACACATATTTATACAAATGACAAGTATAAAAACACAATATTTCTTTGATTTGGTATTTGTTTGATGGTTGCGGAGGCACAGGTGTCACAGTCTCCCCTACTTTAGGAAATTTCGTCCCGAAATTTATTCGTAGGAGCCTGTCTATGACTTTGTGTTAAATAACCATCAAAGATAAGGCATAATCCTATCATTTCCTTCAACGGACATTCTTCAGAAGCGAAAATGAATAGACGGAGTCATTTTCTTCAACGGGCATTCTTCAGAAATGGAAATGAAGGAATAACCAAAAGGATATTCATTTCCCTCAACGGACATTCTTCAGAAATGAAAATGAAAATGAACGGATAATCATTTTCTTCGACGGGTATTCTTCAGAAATGGAAATGAAGAAATAATCAAACGGATATTCATTTCCTCAACAGACATTCTTCAGAAACGAATATGAAAATGAACGGATAATCATTTTCTTCAACGGGTATTCTTCAGAAATGGAAATGAAAGAATAATCAAACGGATATTCATTTCCTCAACGGACATTCTTCAGAAACAAAAATGAAAATGAACGGATAATCATTTTCTTCGACGGGTATTCTTCAGAAATGGAAATGAAAGAATAAACAAAAGGACATTCATTTCCTTCAACGGACATTCTTCAGAAATGAAAATGAACGGACGGAGTCATTTTTAACGGGTGCTTCATCAGAAACGGAAATGAATAGAATTAACTCAAAAGGATATTCATTTCCCTCAACGGACATTCTTCAGAAACGAAAATGAACGGACGAAGTCATTTTCAATAGGTGCTTCGTCAGAAATGGAAATGAATAGAATTAACTCTAGACACATGACAAAACTTGTTGTGGTTTCTGTGCACTAAATTCCATAATTATGTATGCATCCATAATTACATAATTTCTTGCACAGTTCGCACAGTTTGTTTTATAATGTGAAAGGGATAGAATTTGAACAAGCTTGAGACAACTTTGATTGGGTCAACACATAAACACATAAGCACATAATTGTTTTCTTGGTTATTAATTTGACATTGATTTGAACATGGGTATTCAAGGTATACCAGGAACCCAGTCGATGGATTTCAATGTCCTCAAGAATTTATCTTGAAAAGATAGGATGATCTTCCAAAAATTCGATTTTTGATTACAAGGAATCATAACATTCGAATTAAGATACACAACAATTAAGGACTTACGGAAATACCCTTAGGTACCCTATTAAGGATTTATAGAGGAACTTTGGGTATTTGTCCAGAGTTGTAACTTGCGCCTTATACTTCGTTTCCTTGGAAGAAACGGGTACTTAGGATTTTCGTGGAAAATGCCAGAGATCATAAAATGGAAGAATTTGGGAATAGTCTGCTCTTCAAGGAATACAATTCCTTGATTGTTAGTGTTGTAGGGGATATGTTGTTTATACATGCAACCACATAAATACATTGCAATGTAAATAAAAGATTTATTTATAAACAACATCAACAACTGTTTCATAGACCTTGATAACAAAAGAAAATAATACATAAAGCTTGATTATTTCTAAATAGCCTTGTCTTCCAATCGGTCAGATGCTCATCCCTGCGCTGGATTTGCATTAGCAAGCTTTGGGCAATTCCTTCGAAAATGCCCCATCTCGCCACAGTTGAAGCAAGAACCTGGTGGAAAATGAGCTTGAGCAGGATTGTTGCCAGCTTGATTTGGTGCAGCTGCAGCTGGGCAGACTCTTGCTGTATGGCCTATAAGTCCACAAGTTTGGCATTTGCGGCACTTTACATTGGCATGATGGTGAAGGCTACATTGGTTTCACATAGGTGCAGTTCCGTTGTATGGCTTCCTAGCAGGGGGTTGAGCCGGTTGGTTGGGGACAGCTTGATCATTGTGGGCAACCACGGCGAAGTTTTGAGAGGCCTTTCGCTTCTTTGATTTCTTAGGGGATCCGGTCTGTTCATCCTTTGGTTTCGATTCCTCAATCGGTTTCTTGTCACCCTTTCGGAAAAGTTTACCTTTCCTGATCTGAGATTCAGTCAAGGTAGCGGATAGCTCAATGGCCTGTCTAACTGTAGTGGGGTTACTCCCAGTAACAATGTCTTGCACTGAGTCAGGGAGGCCATCAATGTACTTGTCACACCCCGACCGCGTTAAAACAACAAAACTGCGGCGGAAACGTCGGGGAGTGTCGTGGCAGAATTATTGTTTCACAACCATGGATACAAAAAGTGTTTCGTTTTATTGATAACATTAAACATTAACATTGTCTTAACACATAACAAACAAGTTTTATATCGACTAATATTGTTATTATGTCACTAAGGCCTCGTCCAGATCCTATGTGACGCATGCATCCTAGAAATCATCATCAAGCATCAACACCTGAAACATATGTAAAAACAAAGTCAGCAAAGAAATGCTGGCGAGTACATAGGTTTTATAGGAGTGTCGAATTCATGGCTAGTTTAAATGTTGCAATACTTTATTAAAACCTTGTTTTGAAAAGAGTATAATATTGCAACTTAATTAACCAACTCAAATCAAGCGGGTTATAGTTTATAAAACTTCATAGCCATGATTCTTAACCCAAAAACATTTGTTTTAGTAAAGCAATTTGTAAAACATCTCGTAATAACTCGTTAACAAATCTCGTTAATAAAACTCGTATGGTTTATATCATTTCGAAAACCTCGTTTGTGTGACATCGTTTCAAAATCGTTAACCCAAGTGAACTAAATAACGCGACGGTATGTAATATGTTGAAAACACTTATATATAAGAAGTACCAGCGGCGTATCTACCATGTTTCCACCATATTACCCCCGTCCCGTTATCTAAACACTTAACCAAAAACCAATCGTTTATCAAACTCGTTTAATCTCGTATGAATCGTTCCCAAATCGTTAATTCGTTTAAATCATCCTCGTTTTAAGTGTGAAAACTATTTATGGTCGCCTCGCTAATAACATTCAAACCTTCGTGACTCGACCACTTCGCTTCTCGAATTAATAAACCACCAAAGGGTAAATTAACATTCAGATTCAGTCATTACCCACCTAACCCACACAAAACCATGGGTGCAGTACGATAATGAGATTTGTCAGATCTTATGGTACCATAACCTAATACTGGTCGGCTTGATCAATGCTAATGAATGCCATTCGTTATGTAATTACAACCAACTAGTTTATTCACTTTATTGAAATCGTTATTAGTTTAATATAAACCATCTTAATCGTTTTTGAAATCATCGTTATAATATCAAAAATCATTTTGAAAACCATCGTTAAAACCTTGAAGACATTTAGCACATATGAATCACCCCAAAACAATTGAAAACAGTAAAATAGGGGAACTATGTACTCACTTGGAGTGCAAAGTATCCTCAATCAATAGAACTTCAACAAACTCGAGCAAACCAGAGAAATCAAACAGCACCTAGTAATCGAATCACTAGTCAAACAATAGACGCCTAAATCGGAAGATCGGATAGGATGAGGTCTTGTAAACCAAATGAGTGTTGGAACTCATGTGATATGGTTTAACAAAGCCTACATTCTAAATCGGAACCTAACCTAAGTGCTTTCGACCCGTTACGACCCATTAAGGTAGCTTACGCTACTTTAACGTGTCGTGCGCGCAAAAGCGCATTCGAGACGTCTAACTAATCCTATGACAGGTGTCATATGCCTAAACATGTTTAAATATGTTGCATAATCAGTTATGTGACAAAAGTTTATGTTACATATGCTTAATTACCAATTATGCATGAAAAGGGCATTTTGGTCATTTACCTAAGGCATATAAACTACTTATCATACAACTAATTAAACCTAAGTGACCATAAGGTATAACCTCGGAAGGTTATTCCCTATGCAACTATGGTCACTAAACATGTTTGGTCGGATCCTAATGATCGACCAAATGGGTCGAGTTCGAAAGTCTAAGCGGGTGTTTAGTCCGCTTGACTTACGACTCCACACAAGCACTAATCTAAAAGTGACGAGCTAAACATGCCAACACATGTTTAGTTAAGTTAGAAAACAGGTTTTGATATCAAAACAAACGGTTTTGATACCCTAGAGTAGTTTGGTTACAAAATACGCATAAACACGCATTTTGGCCGAAACTACGACTCGTCACTACGCCTAGTCAACGTGGTAATCAGTAGGTATAGTCACAAGGGACTATAACCATCGTGATTACGCGCACGTTGCAAAGTTCAACGGAACTTTGTGTTGACCATTGACTGGTCAAAGCTGAAAGTCAAACTTGTTTGACTTTCATGCTTGAAATATAAGAACAAGCAAGAAGAGGACTTACAAAGGGTCCAAGAAAGATGTTTGATCTAAAATAGCTCAGGTATGAAGTGTAAACACCCCAACTTAGAGCTGATTTCAGATCAAGTGTGAGAATGAAGTGAAGTGGAGCTAGCTATTTATAGTAAGTTAGGAGTTCTAGGATCATTCCAAGTGTTGTGAAGCTCAAATCTTGGCCATACACTTGTTAATCTAAGGTTGGGCAACTAGCAAAACAGGCAAACAAGTCCATAGATTGCAAAAACCATGTCTAAAACCAGTTGCAACAGCTGGAATGGAAGTTTCTGAATTCTGTGGTGCTGGCACAAGCTTACAGACCGTAAGCTTATGGTCCATACGGTCCGTAAGGGACCTGCAGACCAGCCACTTTCACTTTTTTACAGTTTAGCCCCTGCACCTTGTTTCGTTACGTATCGGCACTTCTAACACCCGTCAAACCCATTTTTAAGCTCCACAATGATGTTAAAACATAGGGAATATGAAATATGCTTGAAAACATCTTGGGTGTCGGTTCGTTTGGCCGTACGGTTGCGTTGTTCGGTTAATTACGACGGAAGTTGTAACGAACGCGTGTACGATCCAAATTAAGTGACGAATGTAATTTTATCATGCCAATCACTAAAATAAAATATTTTAATGATTACATAAATTTTTGGATGTCCGGATATATTCAGAACGTAAGATATGCGCGAAAATGCAAACTTGTGCACTTTTTGACGCTTTTAGTCCCTATTGATCAATAAAGTTTATTTTAGCATACCGAACCCCTCAAAGCCTATTTCTAAGCTATGTAAAGGATATTTAGGGTATGTTTAACTTATGATCAAGTTCCGGAGTGTTCGTTACTACACAAATCGGTATAGTTTCACAGTTTGACACAAATAGTCCCTGCGATCGAACAAAGTTGATTTCAACACACCAAACCATCCAAAACTTATTTCTAAGTTATGTGAAGTTTATTTAAGGTATGTTAAGCCTATGTTACTATTCCGGAGTGTTTTTCGCATTAAACTGACTGCGTTTACGCACCAGTTTGCGTATACCTTCTAGAAAGCGATTTAAAGCTTGAAATCGGAATCGAATCGAATTGTAAAATCACCAAACACAATTACACACATAATAACACCAAAACACATATAATAACACCAAAACACATTGTTTTATTAATAATCATCATTTTTTTACATCGTACATCGATTACAGAGTACAGTTGTCACAGTCTCCCCTACTTCAGGAAATTTCATCCCGAAATTTTATTTAGAGGAAGTTTGTAAAAACAAATGCGGATATTTCACCTTTAGTTGGTCCTTATGTTCCCAAGTAAACTCTGGGCCACGTTTGGACTCCCAATGAACTTTAACCAAATGAATCCGTTTGTTCTTTAACTGTTTGAAAGTATGGTCCACTATCTCCACAGGTTTCTCGACAAAGTGCATCGTTTCATCGATTCGGATCTCGTCGAGAGGAATGTGAAGATCAGCGTCAGCTAAACACTTTCGCAGATTGGACACATGAAAAGTTGGATGAATATTTCCAAGCTCTGGAGGGAGCTCTAGTCGATAGGCAACCTTCCCAATCCTTTCCACAATCTTAAATGGTCCCACATATCGAGGTGCAAGTTTTCCTTTCCTTCCAAATCTCACCACTCCCTTCCAAGGTGAAACCTTGAGTAGGACATGATCTCCGACTTGAAATTCTAAGGGCTTGCGTCGTATATCCGCATAACTTTTTTGACGGTTTCGAGCTGTCACAAGATTATCGCGGATTTTCTTGATTTTGTCTGTTGTTTCCAGAACGAGTTCAGGTCCAGTAAGCTGAGCTTCACCGATCTCGTTCTAACAGATAGGTGAACGACATCTTCGACCGTAGAGAGCTTCGAATGGTGCCATATTAATGCTAGCATGATAACTATTGTTGTAAGAGAACTCGATCAATGGAAGATGAGAATCCCAATTACCACCAAAGTCTATCACGCATGCTCTGAGCATATCCTCCAAAGTTTGAATCATTCTCTCAGATTGACCATCTGTTTGGGGATGATAAGCAGTGCTTAGATTCAGTTGGGTTCCCAAAGCAGATTGCATGGTCTTCCAGAAATGAGATGAAAACCGAGCATCACGATCGGAAATGATATCCAAAGGAACACCATGTCGTGATACATTCTCATCAACATAAATCTTTGCAAGTTTATCAGCAGATAGGTCCTCGCGAATCGGAATAAAATGAGCTGATTTCGTTAATCGATCGATAACAACCCAAATAGCATCATGACCTTTAGATGTACGCGGTAACTTAGTGATGAGATCCATATCAATGTTCTCCCACTTCCAAACCGGTATCTCTGGTTGTACAAGCAAACCAGAAGGTCGTTGATGTTCAGCCTTGACTTTGAGACAAGTTAGGCATTTTGATACATACAAGGCAACATCATACCATGCCACCAGTACTGAGTACGAAGATCCTTGTACATTTTATCAGCACTAGGATGGATAGAATATCGAGACTTGTGAGATTCGTCCATCACTAGGGTGCGGAGATCGTCTTGTTTCGGAATCCACAAACGATCCTTGAAATAGAGCAAACCATCGTCTTTCCTTTCGAGCTTAAGCTCAAGTTGAAGCGGTAGCTCATCTTTCAATAAGCCTTCGATCACACAAGATCGTTGAGTTTGAAGGACACGAGATTGAAGATCAGATAGCATTTGAACAGAATGAAGCTTGACTCGCTCTTTTCGACTAAGCGCATCGGCTACAACATTCGCCTTACCAGGATGGTAGCGAATCTCGCAATCGTAATCGTTCAAGAGTTCAACCCAACGTCGTTGCCTCATGTTCAACTCCTTCTGACTAAGAATATGCTGAAGACTTTTGTGGTCTGTGAAAACCACACACTTCGTTCCATAGAGGTAGTGTCTCCAGATTTTAAGCACGAAAACCACAGCTCCTAACTCAAGATCATGAGTCGTATAGTTCTTCTCGTGAACTTTCAATTGTCTAGACGCATAAGCTATGACTTTACCTCGTTGCATAAGAACGCAACCAAGCCCTAGATTCGACGCGCCGCAATAGACAACGAAATCATCGTTTCCCTCAGGCAGAGATAAAACAGGAGCATCACAAAGTTTCCGTTTCAGCGTTTGGAACGCTTCTTCTTGCTTGGGTCCCCACTCAAAAGGCTTATTCTTCTGAGTCAAAGCAATGAGTGGAACCACAATCTTCGAGAAATTAGAAATGAATCGACGATAATAACCAGCAAGACCAAGAAAAGATCGAATCTCTGTAGGTGTCGTCGGTGTATTCCAATCCTTAATAGCAACAATCTTGGATGGATCTACATGAATACCCTGCTCGTTGACTATATGACCCAAGAACTGAACTTCTTTAAGCCAAAATTCATACTTGGAGAATTTAGCAAAAAGTTGTTCCTTCTTAAGGAGTTCCAATGTTAAGCGAAGGTGTTGCTCGTGCTCGGCTCGAGACTTCGAATAAATGAGAATATCGTCGATGAACACAATAATGAACTTATCCAAATAAGGTTTGCAGACCCTATTCATTAAGTCCATAAAGATAGCTGGAGCATTAGTCAAACCAAAAGGCATGACAGTGAACTCGTAATGCCCATATCTTGTGCGGAAAGCAGTTTTGGGAATATCTTCTTCGAGAACACGAAGTTGATGATACCTAGAATGCAGATCGATCTTGGAGAAGCATGAAGCACCTTGCAGCTGGTCGAAGAGATCATCAATTCGAGGTAGGGGATATCGATTCTTAATGGTGAGCTTATTAAGCTCATGATAATCAATACACATTCGAAAAGATCCATCTTTGTTTTTCACAAAGAGAACAGGAGCTCCCCAAGGGAAAAATCTCGGACGGATGAATCCTTTATCAGACAATTCTTGAAGCTATTTCGATAACTCTTGCATCTCAGACGGTGCAAGACGATAAGGTGCTTTAGCAATCGGGTTGGCATTGGGTACAAGGTCATTATGAAACTCGACTTGACGAGCTGGAGGCAAACCAGGCAGTTCATCAGGAAACACCTCTGGATAATCCCGAACAATCGGAATATCCTGAATACTCTTGTTCTTGCCTTTCTCCTCGGTGACATGCGCCAGGAAAGCAATATATCCTTTTCGCAAATAACTTTGGGCCTTTGTACACGACATAAGCTTCAATCCACCTAAAGGTTTCTCGCCACGAACTTCCAGAACATCGCCAGAAGACAAAGGAATACGAACAATCTTATCAAAACAAACCACCTCAGCATGGTGTTTGGTCAACCAATCCATCCCAACGATAATATCGAAACTCCCAAGTTGCATTGGTGTGAGGTCAATAGGAAAAAGATGGTTATCGAGGTTCAACTGACAATCGCGAATAACAGAATCGAGAACAAGAGGTTTACCAGTAGCAACTTTGACAGATAAGGGTTTCCTCAATTTAGTTCTAGGTATCGCAAGCAAAGGTTCAAAAGACAAAGAAACAAAACTTCTATCTGCACCGGAATCAAAGAGAATAGATGCAGGTCGATTGTTAACAAGAAACGTACCATTCCCCACTTCGTTGTCAGCCCTCGCTTCGTTTGCATTCAAATTGTATGCTCACCCTCGAGCAGGATTCACATTGGCGTTGACGTTCGCATTCGGGTTCGCATTAGCATTCGCGTTCGCATTCGCCAGCCTCGGACAGTTGTTGCGGAAGTGACCAAACTCTCCACAATTGAAACATGAACCTGGTGGGAATCTAGCAGCATTCCCCTGAACAGGAGCTTGAACCTGTGCAGCTTGATTCTGACCCAAACGACAGACGTTGGCCAGATGCCCAAGTTTACCACACGTTGTGCATTTCTTACAAGCTTGCTGTGCAACATGATGACCGTTGCAGCGAGCACAATGAGGTGCGGTACCTACATATGCCTTCTTCGCAGGAGGCTGAGCTGGTGGGTTCTGATCAGTCTGTGCCGTAACAGCAAAGTTCTGGGCACCCTTTCGCTTCCTCGATATCTTCGATGACTCACCTTCTTTACCCTTATCCTTTTTCTTGTCCTTCCCAGAATCAGTCGCCTTCTTTTTATCACTCTTGCGGGTGAGTTTACCCTTCCTGACTTGAGTCTCAGTCAGGGTAGCAGACAACTCGATTGCTTGACGAAGGGTAGTAGGATTAACACTGGTCACAATATCCAACATAGAATTGGGTAAACCATCGATATATCTCTCGATTGCTTTCTCCAGAGGGGTAACCATGGTGGGACACAATAAACTGAGTTCCTCAAAACGATCCATGTATGCATGGTGTTCAGCCCTATCTTGCTTTAAATCATCAAACTCTCGTTCCAAAGCTCGAATTTCGTGACGGGGACAAAACTCCTTCACCATGAGAGCCCGAAGCTCTTCCCATGTTTGTGCCAACGCCACTTCGGCACCCCTATCGCGTATAATACCATTCCACCAGGTAAGCGCTCGCTTCTCAAACACGCTTGAAGCAAATTCAACCTTACGCGCATTCGGACACTGCACATGTCAGAATGTGCTCTCGATACTCTCAAACCACTGCAGGAGCGCAGTTGCTCCTTGTGACCCAGAAAACTTTAGCGGCTTAGCAGAATTGAAATCCTTGAAATTACACTGTGCATTATTGTTGTTGTTATTGTTGTTGTTGTTGTTGTTGTTGTTGTATATCTCGTGGACTTGGGTCACAACACCGGGAAGCACAGCAACCACTTGCTGAGAGACCAGGGCTGCGATTTCTTCAATAGTAAAAGATTGTGCTTCACGTCGAGGAGGCATTGTGTAACAAGGAAATATGAGAGACGAGTGAGGTTGCTAATTAGGAAAAGCAAAAGAGGCATCGACAAAACACAAGGAAGGCGATCATTTGTTCGTTACCTCGAACAAACAAATGACACGCAGTGACTAATCAAAGTAAATGAATCAAAATAATGTATCGCGAAGACATGCTCACCTATAAGTGAAGACTCACCCCAAGAGTTCCCAGGTAAGAGTGACTGGTCCGATTATGTGGATTTGTACGAACACTCTAGCCTTAGACAGAAAACTCAGGGTACAGGCATTCACTCTTCCAGTTTGCACGTGTTCACATTATTTAGACCCAAACTTTGACGAGATTTTGAAAACTCAAAAGGCATAAAGCCAAAAATGAGTCAAACTGGAAGGGTTCAAAACCTAGTAATCAATCATCCTAGAACGGATGATTAATCTTCGAAGCGGATTCGAATTTGTATTCTCATTGTGGTTATCACCTAAGGATAGGTGACAGTATTGTTTTAAAAATCTAAACACAAGTAAACTTGCGTTGGGGTCCTAGAAGTTATAGTCTAGGTCAAAGAATTACTAATAACCTAATTCCCTATAACCATTGGCTCTGATACCAACTCTTCTATCACACCCCGACCGCGTTAAAACAACAAAACCACGGCGGAAACGTCAGGGAGTGTCGTGGCAGAATTATTGTTTCACAACCATGGATACAAAAAGTGTTTCGTTTTATTGATAACATTAAACATTAACATTGTCTTAACACATAACAAACAAGTTTTATATCGACTAATATTGTTATTATGTCACTAAGGCCTCGTCCAGATCCTATGTGACGCATGCATCCTAGAAATCATCATCAAGCATCAACACCTGAAACATATGTAAAAACAAAGTCAGCAAAGAAATGCTGGCGAGTACATAGGTTTTATAGGAGTGTCGAATTCATGGCTAGTTTAAATGTTGCAATACTTTATTAAAAACCTTGTTTTGAAAAGAGTATAATATTGCAACTTAATTAACCAACTCAAATCAAGCGGGTTATAGTTTATAAAACTTCGTAGCCATGATTCTTAACCCAAAAACATTTGTTTTAGTAAAGCAATTTGTAAAACATCTCGTAATAACTTGTTAATAAAACTCGTTAACAAATCTCGTTAATAAAAATCGTATGGTTTATATCATTTCGAAAACCTCATTTGTGTGACATCGTTTCAAAATCGTTTACCCAAGTGAACTAAATAACGCCACGGTATGTAATTTGTTGAAAACACTTATATATAAGAAGTACCAGCGGCGTATCTACCATGTTTTCACCATATTACCCCCGTCCCGTTATCTAAACACTTAACCAAAAACCAATCATTTATCCAACTCGTTTAATCTCGTATGAATCGTTCCCAAATCGTTAATTCGTTTAAATCGTTTAAATCATCCTCGTTTTAAGTGTGAAAACTATTTATGGTCGCCTCGCTAATAACATTCAAACCTTCGTGACTCGACCATCTCGCTTCTCGCATTAATAAACCACCAAAGGGTAAATTAACATTCAGATTCAGTCATTACCCACCTAACCCACACATAACCATGGGTGCAGTACGATAATGGGATTTGTCAGATCCTATGGTACCATAACCTAATACTGGTCGGCTTGATCAATGCTAATGAATGCCATTCGTTATGTAATTACAACCAACTAGTTTATTCACTTTATTGAAATCGTTATTAGTTTAATATAAACCATCTTAATCGTTTTTGAAATCATCGTTATAATATCGAAAATCAGTTTGAAAACCATCGTTAAAACCTTGAAGACATTTAGCACATATGAATCACCCCAAAACAATTGAAAACAGTAAAATAGGGGAACTATGTACTCACTTTGAGTGCAAAGTATCCTCAATCAATAGAACTTCAACAAACTCGAGCAAACCAGAGAAATCAAACAGCACCTAGTAATCGAATCACTAGTCAAACAATAGACGCCTAAATCGGAAGATCAGATAGGATGAGGTCTTGTAAACCAAATGAGTGTTGGAACTCATGTGATATGGTTTAACAAAGCCTACATTCTAAATCGGAACCTAACCTAAGTGCTTTCGACCCGTTGCGACCCATTAAGGTAGCTTACGCTACTTTAACGCGTCGTGCGCGCAAAAGCGCATTCGAGACGTCTAACTAGTCCTATGACAAGTGTTATATGCCTAAACATGTTTAAATATGTTGCATAATCAGTTATGTGACAAAATTTTATGTTACATATGCTTAATTACCAATTATGCATGAAAAGGGCGTTTTGGTCATTTACCTAAGGCATATAAACTACTTATCATACAACTAATTAACCCTAAGTGACCATAAGGTATAACCTTGGAAGGTTATTCCCTATGCAACTATGGTCACTAAACATGTTTGGTCGGATCCTAATGATCGACCAAGTGGGTCGAGTTCGAAAGTCTAAGCGGGTGTTTACGACTCTACACAAGCACTAATCTAAAAGTGACGAGCTAAACATGCCAACACATGTTTAGTTAAGTTAGAAAACAGGTTTTGATATCAAAACAAACGGTTTTGATACCCTAGAGTAGTTTGGTTACAAAATACGCATAAACACGCATTTTGGCCGAAACTACGACTCGTCACTACGCCTAGTCAACGTGGTAATCAGTAGGTATAGTCACAAGGGACTATAACCATCGTGATTACGCTCACGTTGCAAAGTTCAACGGAACTTTGTGTTGACCATTGACTGGTCAAAGCTGAAAGTCAAACTTGTTTGACTTTCATGCTTGAAATATAAGAACAAGCAAGAAGAGGACTTACAAAGGGTCCAAGAAAGATGTTTGATCTAAAATAGCTCAGGTATGAAGTGTAAACACCCCAACTTAGAGCTGATTTCAGATCAAGTGTGAGAATGAAGTGAAGTGGAGCTAGCTATTTATAGTAAGTTAGGAGTTCTAGGATCATTCCAAGTGTTGTGAAGCTCAAATCTTGGCCATACACTTGTTAATCTAAGGTTGGGCGACTAGCAAAACAGGCAAACAAGTCCATAGATTGCAAAAACCATGTCTAAAACCAGTTGCAATAGCTGGAATGGAAGTTTTTGAATTCCGTGGTGCTGGAACAAGCTTACGGACCGTAAGTTTATGGTCCATACGGTCCGTAAGGGACCTGCAGACCAGCCACTTTCACTTATTTACAGTTTAGCCCATGCACCTTGTTTCGTTGCGTATCGGCACTTCTAACACCCGTCAAACCCATTTTCAAGCTCCACAATGATGTTAAAACATAAGGAACATGAAATATGCTTGAAAACATCTTGGGTGCCGGTTCGTTTGGCCGTACGGTTGCGTTGTTCGGTTAATTACGACGGAAGTCGTAACGAACGCGTGTACGATCCAAATTAAGTGACGAATGGAATTTTATCATGCCAATCACTAAAATAAAATATTTTAATGATTACATAAATTTTTGGATGTCCGGATATATTCAGAACGTAAGATATGCGCGAAAATGCAAACTTGTGCACTTTTTGACGCTTTTAGTCCCTATTGATCAATAAAGTTTATTTTAGCATACCGAACCCCTCAAAGCCTATTTCTAAGCTATGTAAAGGATATTTAGGGTATGTTTAACTTATGATCAAGTTCCGGAGTGTTCGTTACTACACAAATCGGTATAGTTTCGCAGTTTGACATAAATAGTCCCTGCGATCGAACAAAGTTGATTTCAACACACCAAACCATCCAAAAATTATTTCTAAGTTATGTGAAGTTTATTTAAGGTATGTTAAGCCTATGTTACTATTCCGGAGTGTTTGTCGCGTTAAACTGACTACGTTTACGCACCAGTTTGTGTATACCTTCCAGAAAGCGATTTAAAGCTTGAAATCGGAATCGAATCGAATTGTAAAATCACCAAACACAATTACACACATAATAACACCAAAACACATATAATAACACCAAAACACATTGTTTTATTAATAATCATCATTATTTTACATCGTACATCGATTACAGAGTACAGTTGTCACAGTACTTTTCGATTGCCTTATCCAAGGGTGTAACCATGTTCGGGCATAACATACTTAACTCCTCATAACGGTCCGTGTAGGCTCGATGCTCACTGCTATCTTGCTTAAGATCATCAAATTCCCTTTCCAAAGCCCTAATCTCATGACGAGGACAAAATTCCCTCATCATTAGAGCTCGAAGCTCTTCCCATGTTTGAGCCAGTGCCACATCGGCACCCCTATCTCTCATCACACCTTTCCACCATGTCAAAGCTCGTTTCTCAAAGACACTAGATGCGAATTCCACCTTTTGCTCGTTTGGACACTGAACATGTCTGAAGGTGCTCTCTAGACTCTCGAACCATTGCAGAAGTGCAGTCGCTCCTTGAGACCCAGAAAATTTTGATGGCTTGGCAGAATTGAACATCTTGAAGTTACAGGGAGCATTATTGTTGTTATTGAGGGCTTGGTTACACTGAACAATGATGTTTGGGATTGCAACAGCCATTTGCTGCGTAATGATAGCTGCCAGTTCTTCATTAGGTACCTGATTGTCTCGTCGTGGAGGCATTCTAAAAGGGGAAACAAGAGAGAAAACAAATGAAATGGCATTGGGTAAGGATGTTACAATTTTCGACCAAAAGGCATGGGTGATGGTCATTCGTTCGAACCACGAAGCAAACAAACGACACACAAAAGCTGAATTAAAGTAAATAGGTCTTCATAATGTACCGCGAAGACATGCTCGCCTATAAGTGGACACTCACCCCAAGAGTTCCCAGGTAAGAGTGACTGGTCCGATACTGCGGATTTGTACGAACACTCTAGCCTTAGACAGAAGACTCAGGGTACAGGCACCCACCCTTCCAGATTGCACGTGTTCACATTAATAAGACCCAAACTTTGACGGGATTTTGAAAACTTTGAAGGTTCAAAACCTTATAATAAATCATCCTAGAACAGATGATTAGTTTTCAAAGCATATTTGAAATTTGTGTTCTTGTTGTGGTTGTCATCTAAGGATAAGTGACGGTATTGTTTTAAGATCTAAACGCAAGTAAACTCGCGTTAGGGTCCTAGGAAGGTTATAGACTAGGTCAAAGCATTACTAATAACCTAATTCCCTATAACCATGAGCTCTGATACCAACTTTTCTGTCACACACCGACCGCGTTAAAACAGCACACCACGGCGGAAATGTCGGGGAGTGTCGTAACAGAATCATTGTTTCACAACACATGGATAAAAGTTCTGTTTTATTGAATTTAAATGTATTACATTACATTGAAACTAGAAACAAAACAAGAACAAATAGACTTTCATTGTTATTAAGTCACTAAGGCATCATCCATCCCTATGTGAGCATGCACCAATATCATCATCAAACATCATCAACTATGGTACCTGAAACATATGTGAAAATACGTCAGCATAAAAATGCCGGCGAGTACATAGGTTTTATGTGAGTGTCGGATTCATGGCTTGTTTACATGTTGCGATACTTTATTTAAAATACCTTGTTTTGAAAAGTGTATAGTATTGCAACACAAATAACCAACTCAAATCAAGATGATTATAACTTTATAAAATCTCGTAGCCATGATTCTTAACCCAAAATAATTTATTTAAGAAAACCAAATTGTAAAACATCTCGTTAATAAAACTCGTAAGATTTACATCTTTTAGAAAAACCTCGTAATATAACCTCGTTTTGATAACCTTTACCCAAGTGATCTAGATAACGTAATGATTTATAATGTGTTAAAAGCACTTATATATAGGAAGTACCAGCGGCGTATCCACCATGCTTTTAACACATTACACCCGCCCCGTTACCTAATCACTTCCCTAACCCAACGGTTCAAACAGTACCAATCGGTTCACATAATCAAACAGTTATAAACAGTTCACATAAATCAAACAGTTACAAACGGTTTGCATGAATGAAACAGTTATGAACGGTTCACATAATCAAACAGTTACAAACGGTTCACATGGATCAAATAGTAATATAAACCATAGCATTTGTTTAAAAGACTCGAAAACATTTGGCACATATGAATCACCCCAAAACGGTTTAAAATGGTAAAAGAGGGGGGGGGGACTATGTACTCACTTGAGAATGCTTAGAAGTATTGAATAACAACCAAGCAAAGCTAGAGAGGTCACAGAAATCAAACGGCACCTGATATAGGTAACTACATTAATAAACCGGACCTAAATTGGAAGATCGGATAGGATGAGGTTTCGTAAACCAGATGAGTGTTGGAACTTATATGATATGGTTTAACAAAGCCTACATACTAAAACGAAACCTAACCTAAGTGCTTATGACCCATTACGACCTGTTTCGGTAGCTTACGCTACTTTAAAGCGTCGTTCGCGCAAAGTGCGTTCGGAACACCTAACTAGTCCTATGACAAGTATTATATGCCTAAACATGGTTAAATATGTTGCATAATTAGTTAAGCGACAAAATTTTGAGTTACATATGCTTAAAATCCAATTATGCATAAAAAGGGCATTTTGGTCATTTTACCTAAGGCATATAAACTACCTATCATACAACTAACTAAACGAAGTGACCATAAGGTATAACCTCAGAAGGTTATTCTATATACAACTATGGTCACAATATATGCTTGGTCGGATCCTAATGATCGACCAAACGGGTCGGGTTCGAAAGTCTAAGCGGTGGTTTAGACCGCTTGACTTTACGACCCTATATAAGCATTAGACTAAAAGTGACGAGTTAAACATGTTAAAACATGTTTAACGAAGTTAGAAAACAAGTTTGATATCAAAACAAACGGTTTTGATACCCAAGAATAGTTTGGTTACAAAATACGCATAGGCACATATTTTGGCCGAAACTATGACTCGTCACTACACCAAATCAACGTGGTAATCAGTAGGTATAGTCACTAGGGACTATAACCATCGTGATTACGCTCACGTTGCGATGTTCAAACGAAATTCGTGTTGACCAAAGGCTGGTCAAAGCAGAAAGTCAAACATTGTTTGACTTTTACGCTTAAAAACGCATAAAAGCACGAAAGAAACTTACAACGGGTCCAAGCTAGGAAGAACTTGATCTAAATACTCAGGTATGAAGCATAAAGATTCAACTTAGAGCATAAAATTAGATCAAGGTGTGAGGAAAATGGAATGGGAGCTTGGGTATTTATAGATTTCGAAGAACCGTTAGGATCGTTTCTCGCATTTCGTGCCTCGATCTTGGCCCCCCACTTGGGCACATTGTCACACCCCCAAAATACCACCTAGGGAGTGTCCCTGCTAGGCGTGTGACAAACCAATAACGAGCCACCAATCATATTAAACTCATAATAAGTTTGTAAATAAAATACCAATCATTAAAGAATTGTACCAATAATAAGTTTAGTAAATCCCAACAAGTTCAGCAGAAGCAAAATAGATAACTAAAGTTAAACAGTATCAAAACCAAGTTACAATATCAAGAACCATCTCATGAATCTCTTCTGTCGACCCATGACAACTCCAGCTACTTCAGACAGCAAGTTCCCAAATCCAAGATATCTAACGACCTGCGAGCATGCAACAAGTGTATCAGACAACGCTGGTGAGTTCATAGTTTTACGAAAACGTTGGTTACCAAGTGCTTTGTTAATCCATTGAAATTAAACCCGAAAGTAATGTTGATAATATCTCGATACTGAACAAGACGGCTCCTGATGTATGTTTTGCCCTTTCCCCAGTGCTCCTATCAAAGCACTGGGCCCGACTGGGTAATTAGTTCACAACCGTCCTCCCCGGTACGGCGTGAGGGTGCCAAACCTAAGTAGCGCTACCAACTAATACCCCGTTACCTCCCCGGTAACAAAAGATGGGACTTAAGAATGATAGGATGAGAATATTATCAAATATATACCAGTTTTTACCCAAAAGACTTATCCCTCCCCGGGATACCCACTGACTGTCCCAACCACCGGGACGCATTCTCAAAGTAGTGAACTCACCTTCGGTTTGCTTGGTTAGACTAAGTGCTTGTTTAACAGTTAACCAATCAAATCCTACCGTGGTTAACAGAGATAGTCAGTTTCATGAATTCACAATTTACGCATTTATTCACATGTATTGCTCAAACAGTAATCAACGAAACATATAGTGTCACGTATGTCATACAAGCAACTTAGTCATAGTATATTTACAATACCGGTTGACATAATCCAGCATCTGTATTCGGACCAATATGGTTTCATATTACAATATCACTGACTCAACCACACGATGCACTATTAAGACCTGACTCATTCCGTGGCTCCTAAACCGACCAGCCCAATCCAAGTAAGTGTGTATAAGGTCCAAAAGGTCTCAGATATATGAAATCAGTCAAACCTCCGGCCCAGATCCTAGTGTGAAGTCCATTAAGGCTTTATGTTACTAATATCCATTAATCGGCCCAAGGCTTACACCCGCTACATGTGCAGCCCACTGCACTGTTCCTGACCCAATGGACTTGTATATTACAGTTACTAGCAATTATCATTTAGAATAATTAACATAATCATTCTTATAATTATCGGCCCACACTTCCAAACGAGGTGGCCCAACTGTTCACATTTGTTTATTAGTCGAAATCCTATTCCTGATTCATTGACTGGTTGTTCCAATAATTGACACTTTCCACATACCATTTGCAACCACTATGTCATCACATATCATCTCATTAGTGACAAAAGAGGAATCGACCAGTTGGTGTTATCATTCTGTTAACATATCGCAGCATACCAATGGGTAACCAATCAGCAACTAATTTGTTTATACAAGCAGCCTTTTTATGAAGCATCTAGCCTAAACTTAATTGGCCTAATTATGTGTGTGTGTCTAACAGATATGTGCGGCCCAACCCTCACAACCATCAACAATTCAGTAGAACACAAATCTTCAATATTATACAACCTTATCCCTCGATTGACTAAAGCACTAGCAGATTATATCCAATTAAATATACATACAAGACATTAATGAGTTGCACACATATTAAGCAAACATGAAAACATGAATCACTGACACTTCTCATGCAAACATATTAAGCACACATATCAATCACATGTAAACTGACACTTCTCATGCAAACATGAAATCTAATGGCCGACAATGTGAAGTGGTCATTATCAAAGAAATAATCAAACTTATTTATCAACATATTATAACCAATTCATTCATAATTCAAAATAATTAATCAATCATCATCACCTTAAGACTAGCACTTAATCAGACATTCGTCACTCCACAACACAATCATTGGTTAAACATTACAACCACCACTATATCATCATCACTGATAGGAACAAACAGATCAATCAAAACAACAATTGCTCATCATGCTATCCTTCTTATTATAATAATTAAATCATTAATGTTAATCATCTGAATAAAAGAATATCAAATCAATAGCTACTGTTATGACCCGGCCATAGTATAACCGAAGCCGTGACCAATCCTGATTCATTTATAGTTCATAATCCTAGCATGAAAACCCTAAACATCACTTATTATGCACGAACACACTGTCATGTTTATCACGTTTATAAAACATATAAACAACTTTGTCGATCAAGGTTATACACAAATACAATCATCACTTAGCAATTAACAGTTAACGTACATATGAAATTACTAACCAAAACTTGACCGAACAAGATGATGTCTCGAGGAGAGGGTAGGGTATCTACTGTCGTCGCACTTCGAGAGAGGAGAGAGGCTTCGATGATGATGTTCAGTTACTGCCGTCGATGGTTTTTGGGTAAAATAGGGTTTGCAACAAGTATATAGAATCCCATACATATATTACGTATACTTAAATTTCAAGTTGGGGGATTGGGCTTAATTGGTTCGACTTATGCTTACAAGTGTGGGCCAATTATCAAAAGGAGATGGATCAAACCATATGGGCCGATCCCATATTTATATTAGTTACCCCTTTGGGGTTTCAATGAAACTGATTACACAAAAGATGAGTTGGGTGGCCCAAAACATGAACATTTCCTAAACTCGCTAAACATCTAAGTTGACCCAAGTACGCTACCTTTGACAAGTTTATCGTATAATGTACGGCAACACATTTAATGTAACAAGAATGTGAACGAGAAATAACGAGACATCAGAAGTATGAAGTTAAGCAAAGTTAAGCAATACTAACCTAAAAGTCCGGGTTGTCACATCATCCCCAACTTGAAAGAAATTTCGTCCCGAAATTTGACAAGTAGGCACAAAGGAGTGAAGTGATAAATCAAGATTGTTGCCGGTTTTCCTCGGGTGCCACATCATCCCCAACTTGAAAAGGAATTTCGTCCTGAAATTCACCAGTAGTACCCGAATTAGATTGGTCATTAGGAAAAAGTTGAGGATACTTGAGCTTCATCTGATCCTCATGCTCCCACGTGAACTCCGGTCCATGTCTTGAGTTCCAACGAACTCTCACAATCGTAACACGACTATGTTTACGCACCTTGACCTCCCGGTCCATGATCCACTAATAAGGGTATCACAAGGGTTTCATCGGACGAACACTGCCTTAGTTTTGAGGCATAAATATCATCACGAACGTTATCCAATCCGTCAGTTAACTCGAGTTTGTGGGCCATGTCACCGATTCGTTCTAGAAATCCGAATGTCTCAACGCATCGTGAACTAAGCTTGCCACGTTTTCCATAGCGTACCGCACCCTCTCAGGGTTAGACTTTCGACTATGACACGTTCGCCTACAGCGAACTCCTAGTGTTTCCTAAGCTTATCAACTTTCCTGACGGCCACACGTTGCCGCCAAACGATTTCCAATCTAAATAATCTTCCCAAGGGTTTCGAGTGCAAGTCCTGGACCCGTGATTAGGTTGTCATCCACCTCAGTACACGAGGAGATTGGCATTATCATCCATGCAATGCCTCAAACAGAGCTATATGCATACTAATACGGTAACGGCTGCAGTAGAGCTCACCCAAAGATAGGTGCCCCTCCTAGCTGTTTACTAGAGTCAATCACGCACATGCTCGCAGCATGTCTTCGTGTGTCAGGATGGTTCGTTTACTCTAACCGTTTGTCCTATGGTGATGAGTAATGCTCCTGTCTATACGCGAGCCAAGAGGGTTGTGTATCGCCTGTCATACATCAGGTATAGCTCAAAATCAGAGGTAATAGGAGTTGGCACCACGTGCCTAAAAGTCGCCTCTCTCAGAGGAATATTCACAGCTGAGAAGACTCGTCAGTTCCATTGATTGCAAGGAGGTGTGCTGGCTACATGAGGCGATCAACGATCATCCATGTGATACTATTTCCGTTTCGAGTTGTAAGTAGGCTAGTGACAAAATCCATGGCAGTCTGTTCTCATTTCCATATGGGTTTTTCTGGTTGCTGACACTCCCCCTGACTTTCCCACAAGTCAAACATCGTTCACATACTTCGCTAGGTGGGCCTTCATGTCCGATCACCAGTGCGAGATTTATAGATCCTAATATCTCTCATCAAAACCCAGACGACTAAAATATCGAGGCCGATGTGCTTTGCCCAACACGAGTTCCCTCCAGTTGCCGTATAATGAGGCCCGCATTCGTCCCATGAGGTAGCGAATATCGTTCGAATTGCCAACCGTTGTTTCTCCATGCCCCGCATGGGTTTAACTTGAACACTCTCTTCCTATAGTTCTCCAGTTTGAACCGAGCAAGTTTGATCAGGTAAGTCAGAGACGACAGTGAGCTGCAAAGCTCGAGCACGTTTGGGTTTCACAGTCGTTATCATTCAAAAGTTCCATCCAGCGATGCTGTTACATGATTAGCTCTTCCGAGCAAAAGTACACGGGAGGCCCTTGTGATCGGTCTAAATAACGCACCTGGTACCGTCCAAGTAATGCCTCCATCTAAACTCCCAAGACCACGATTTTCACCGCCAGTTGTGTGTCGTGCAGTTCCTCTTTGTAACTCCATTACGCAAGTCATCACTCTCTCGTGCTGCATCGTCGTGTAACTGGGACTCTGATTCGGAGCATCATGGTATACCGCTAGATCATCCGTACCCTTAGGTAAAGACGATGTTCAGTGCATTGTAGAGTTGGGATTTGAAAGCTGAAATGACGTCCCCCCCGTTTTGTCTTCCACGAACACAACACCCTGCTGTGTTAAAGAGATTTAAGCTGCATGATCTTCAAAAATCTCCTGATGAATCTGCTATAGTATCCAGTGAGGCCAAGAATTGCTGCATCCTCGAAGGGATCTTTGGTGTCGATCAGTTTCTAACAAAATGAATCTTAGCGAGATCCACGTGTATTCCCACTTCATTGTTATATGCCCAAAAATGTACCTCTCGAATCCAGAAGTTACCTTTAACAGGACTTCGTGCGTAGTGGCTCCGTCCTCAGGAGCTCTAAATAGGATACATATGCCGCCCATGTTGTTCCTTTTGCCTGGTAATGATTTCAAATGTCCGCAATAAGCACGGTCGGTTCATCTAATCCATAAAGCTGCTGGTGTTTGATTAACCCCAAGGTCATGGAATACAAAGTCGTATGGCCGAATTGCGTTTGATAAGCCGCTTTAAGAATATTCTCCCCGCGAATTTCCATCTGGTAATAGTCCGTTCGTAATTCAATCCTCGAATGAAAGCTTGTCCCTCGCAACTAGTCGACAGGTTGTCACTACATGGTCGAGGCAAACGGTTCTCGACTGTCACCTTGTTAAGTTCTTGATAACCAGTACACGTACGGAAAAGCTTGTCTTCATGGGTGTAACTGGGGCTCCCCAAAGCGAAAAACTAGTTCCGCCTAAAACTCCTGGCGTGAGATCAAACTGAGTTTCTTCCTAACAGTTCTGGAAGTAATCCTGGAAGTTCTTCAAGTAGTTCATCGGAAGAAATTATAAACAACTGGTGGATCCTCGATCCTCTCTTCCTTAGCCTTATCATTAGTAGCCATTGTTAGCAATGGCGAGGTAATCCCTCCGTAGACACTTCTGGGCTTTCATTGCAGAATTGATGCTAACCTTTACACAACTCTGATATTCTGGAACTAATGACGATTCTCCACTAGAGGGGGGGGGGGGGTACGCAAAGTTTTCTTCTCACCGGGTATATCTGCGCGATGTATGGATAACCAATCCATACCGACTACTGCATCTAACTATCAAGGGTAATAGAAGGAAGGTCGACATCGAACACTTGTCCCACAAGGTCGAGTTTGCATCCCAACAATCATATGAGGTTTCAGTTGACTTGCCCTCAGCCGAGTCCACAACAGGTTCATTTTCCAGAAGCATCAGGGTTAAGCAGAACAGTGACAAAGTGAATAGCTACCCATCCAAGCTGTCGTGTTGCTATTACGCCTGGTATAGCCTATGCCAATACTAAATGTCCTTCCATGAGCTTCATTTCCAGTGTTGTTTTCGTCCAGAGAATTTCCAGTTCTGCCGTCGTTCCCTTGGTTATCATCACCTTGACTTAACACAGTCAATCCTTGTCGAGGTCACCTTGGTTCCATATTGTAAGCTACGATCACGAGTACCTTGATGTTGCCGTGACTGTTGCCTCTAATATTGTTGCCTGTAACGGTGTCCTGCGTCCTTTCACCAACAAGGTCCATCTTTTCACATTCCGTGCCACGTCCTAAGGCACTACTCATGGTGCGGGCGGTTACACAGTCCGCTCTACAGTCAATCGTCATCGATTTTGTACCGATTGGTTCATAAGAGTCGACTACCCCTGAGTCGCTGGCTGGGGTTAAGGATTCGATTGGAGTCAAATCTTTGTTGTTCGGTGCCGGTAACTAGGGTCGTTCAAATGCTGAAGTCGGTAAGGTACTACGTTTACCCTCTTGTCCATCGTTCTTGCAAGTTGACTGAGTAATACACGGTATGTCGTGAGAGTGTTGCAGAAGTGATCGTACTTCGGGATCTAAGGCGTCAACACGCTAAGTTCTAGCAAACAAAGATAAGTGAAGAAGGTATAGTCCAATCATTTGACGCTGAGCCATCCAACTCAGGGACGTTCGTACTAGCACCAAACATTCTACACAGTTCGCTAGGCGTTCAGATGTGTGGTCAGGTGATACTCGATAGCATCGAGATTCGTAAGGATTCAGAAAGGGGTGAAAAGATCATGTTCGAGTAGGAGACAATCACTGCTATGACTCCTATAGACTGCTGAGTTCTAACATAACATCAATTAACAGAGCGAAACCCCTCTCACACTCGTTAAGCCTCACTGGGACTCACATGCACCCCACATTATTATTATGTGTGCACGCATAATAATAAGGCAATTTTCATGCTTATCTCAGTGCCTCTTAACTTGCGCTAAAAGGTTCCCCGAATTCGAGCAATAAGACAGATGACGCCACAACATAGATCATGAAAGTTCAAGAAGAGTCGCACTCTTAAAACACGTAACATGAGTTGGTAACATAGAAGTTCATACTGCAGTGCTAAGTGTGCATTCACGTGTGATGTTATTCATAAGCAAACACTGGATATACTATGCAATAGTAAACGAGAAACGAACCTTGCAGTCTGGAGCTGAGTGTCATGGTCGATTTCGGATCTGTTCGGTTATAGTCTGGTTTTATGAAAACGTTTTAAAACCAAGTTCACTATAACCAGTGGCTCTGATACCAAACTGTCACACCCCCAAAATACCACCTAGGGAGTGTCCCTGCTAGGCGTGTGACAAACCAATAACGAGCCACCAATCATATTAAACTCATAATAAGTTTGTAAATAAAATACCAATCATTAAAGAATTGTACCAATAATAAGTTTAGTAAATCCCAACAAGTTCAGCGGAAGCAAAATAGATAACTAAAGTTAAACAGTATCAAAACCAAGTTACAATACCAAGAATCATCTCATGAATCTCTTCTGTCGACCCATGACCACTCCAGCTACTTCAGACAGCAAGTTCCCAAATCCAAGATATCTAACGACATGCGAGCATGCAACAAGTGTATCAGACAACGCTGGTGAGTTCATAGTTTTACGAAAACGTTGGTTACCAAGTGTTTTGTTAATCCATTGAAATTAAACCCGAAAGTAATGTTGATAATATCTCAATACTGAACAAGACGGCTCCTGATGTATGTTTTGCCCTTTCCCTAGTGCTCCTATCAAAGCACTGGGCCCGACTGGGTAATTAGTTAAGAACCGTCCTCCCCGGTACGGCGTGAGGGTGCCAAACCTAGGTAGCGCTACCAACTAATACCCCGTTACCTCCCCGGTAACAAAAGATGGGACTTAAGAATGATAGGATGAGAATATTATCAAATATATACCAGGTTTTACCCAAAAGACTTATCCCTCCCCGGGATACCCACTGACTGTCCCAACCACCGGGACGCATGCTCAAAGTAGTGAACTCACCTTCGGTTTGCTCGGTTAGACTAAGTGCTTGTTTAACAGTTAACCAATCAAATCCTACATTGGTTAACAGAGATAGTCAGTTTCATGAATTCACAATTTACGCATTTATTCACATGTATTGCTCAAACAGTAATCAACAAAACTTATAGTGTCACGTATGTCATACAAGCAACTTAGTAATAGTATATTTACAATACCGGTTGACATAATCCAGCATCTGTATTCGGACCAATATGGTTTCATATTACAATATCACTGACTCAACCACACGATGCACTATTAAGACCTGACTCATTTCGTGGCTCCTAAACCGACTGGCCCAATCCAAGTAAGTGTGTATAAGGTCCAAAAGGTCTCAGATATATGAAATCAGTCAAACCTCCGGCCCAGATCCTAGTGTGAAGTCCATTAAGGCTTTATGTTACTAATATCCATTAATTGGCCCAAGGCTTACACCCGCTACATGTGCAGCCCACTGCACAGTTCCTGACCCAATGGACTTGTATATTACAGTTACTAGCAATTATCATTTAGAATAATTAACATAATCATTCTTTTAATTATCGGCCCACAATTCCAAACGAGGTGGCCCAACTGTTCACATTTGTTTATTAGTCCAAATCCTATTCCTGATTCATTGACTGGTTGTTCCAATAATTGACACTTTCCACATACCATTTGCAACCACTATGTCATCACATATAATCTCATTAGTGACAAAAGAGGAATCGACCAGTTGGTGTTATCATTCTGTTAACATGTCGCAGCATACCAATGGGTAACCAATCAGCAACTAATTTGTTTATACAAGCAGCCTTTTTATGAAGCATCTAGCCTAAACTTAATTGGCCTAATTATGTGTGTGTGTCTAACAGATATGTGCGGCCCAGCCCTCACAACCATCAACAATTCAGTGGAACACAAATCTTCAATATTATACAACCTTATCCCTCGATTGACTAAAGCACTAGCAGATTATATCCAATTAAATATACATACAAGACATTAATGAGTTGCACACATATTAAGCAAACATGAAAACATGAATCACCGACACTTCTCATGCAAACATATTAAGCACACATATCAATCACATGTAAACTGACACTTCTCATGCAAACATGAAATCTAATGGCCGACAATGTGAAGTGGTCGTTATCAAAGAAATAATCAACTTATTTATCAACATATTATAACCAATTCATTCATAATTCAAAATAATTAATCAATCATCATCACCATAAGACTAGCACTTAATCAGACATTCGTCACTCCACAACACAATCATTGGTTAAACATTACAACCACCTCTATATCATCATCACTGATAGGAACAAACAGATCAATCAAAACAACAATTGCTCATCATGCTATCCTTCTTATTATAATAATTAAATCAATAATGTTAATCATCTGAATAAAAGAATATCAAATCAATAGCTACTGTTATGACCCGACCATAGTACAACCGAAGCCGTGACCAATCCTGATTCATTTATAGTTCATAATCCTAGCATGAAAACCCTAAACATCACTTATTATGCACGAACACACTGTCATGTTTATCACGTTTATAAAACATATAAACAACTTTGTCGATCAAGGTTATACACAAATACAATCATCACTTAGCAATTAACAGTTAACGTACATATGAAATTACTAGCCAAAACTTGACCGAACAAGATGATATCTCGAGGAGAGGGTAGGGTATCTACTGTCGTCGCACTTCGAGAGAGGAGAGAGGCTTCGATGATGATGTTCAGTTACTGCCGTCGATGGTTTTTGGGTAAAATAGGGTTTGCAACAAGTATATAGAATCCCATACATATATTACGTATACTTAAATTTCAAGTTGGGGGATTGGGCTTAATTGGTTCGACTTATGCTTACAAGTGTGGGCCAATTATCAAAAGGAGATGGATCAAACCATATGGGCCGATCCCATATTTATATTAGTTACCCCTTTGGGGTTTCAATGAAACTGATTACACAAAAGATGAGTTGGGCGGCCCAAAACATGAACGTTTCCTAAACTCGCTAAAAATCTAAGTTGACCCAAGTACGCTACCTTTGACAAGTTTATCGTATAATGTACGGCAACACATTTAATGTAACAAGAATGTGAACGAGAAATAACGAGACATCAGAAGTACGAAGTTAAGCAAAGTTAAGCAATACTAACCTAAAAGTCCGGGTTGTCACACACATGGTTTTCAAAACCATGGGAATACTTAAAATCATCAAATTCCAGCCCATAGAGTGCAAAACCTTGGGTTAAAACCATCAAAACCTCAAAAATGGACCAAGTTCAATGTATCTGCCATAAATTTCAAAAATGGTCCCTACACTTGTAAAACTTGATTTTTTTGGCACTTTTAAGCCCCGTTAACCCCATTTAAAGGCTCTAAAATGAAGTTAAAGCATAGGGAATTTGAAATGTGCTCAAAAATATCTCAGATGTCGGTTCGTTTGGTCGTACGGTTGCGTTGTTCGGTTAATTACGACGGAAATCGTAACGAACGTAAAAACGATCCAAATTACGCGACGAATGGAATTTTATCATGCCAATCACTAAAATAAAATATTTTAATGCTTACATAAATTTTTGGATGTCCGGATATATTCAGAACGCAAGATATGCGCGAAAATGCAAACTTATGCACTTTTTGACGCTTTTAGTCCCTATTGATCAATAAAGTTTATTTTTAGCATACTGAACCCTTCAAAGCCAATTTCTAAGCTATGTAAAGGATATTTAGAGTATGTTTAACTTATGATCATGTTCCGGAATGTTCGTTACTATACAAATCGGTATAGTTTCACAGTTTGACACAAATAGTCTCTACGATCGAACAAACTTGATTTTGACACACCAAACCATCCAAAACTTATTTATAAGTTATCTAAAGGTTATTTAAGGTATGTTAAGCCTATATCACAGTTCTTGAGTGTTTGTTGCATTAAACTGGTTATATTTACGCATCAGATCGCGTATAACCTTCCAGAAAGCGATTTAAAGCTCAAAATCGAACATGAATTGATATGTGCACATGATACACATATTTATACAAATCCCAAGTATGAAAACACAATATTTGATTGATTTGGTATTTGTTTGATGGTTGCGGAGGCACAGGTGTCATAGTATAAACGGGAAAGTTAACGGATTTACACAATAATGGTCACCAATAAAATCGTTCAAGTCGCAAAATCATAAAAATATATATATATATATATATGGACTCATATATATATATATATATATATTAACGGGCCAACATAATAAAAAATGATAACTTTTCGAGAAAATCTCAAAGTTATGTGATAATTCTAAGAAACGGAGAAACTTTGCATTTATGTGTTATATGTACTTATTTAAAATCGTTCCTATATATATATATATATATATATATATATATATATATATATATATATAATAGGACGTGTAGAAATCAATCTCTGGGATTGCGCTATTTAAAATACGCACCCAAAGGTGAGTGTCACTAAACCCCACTTTTTACTGCGTTGTATATATTTTGGGGGTAGAACACGTCATTAAAAGGGTTTAATAATGTTTTAGAAATAAAACATACCTTTTAATATAAAATATATATTTTCGTTGAAAATATATGAAATTTGATAGGTCATACGTTTCGAAGTAAAACGTTTTTGATGAATGAATATTGAAAGTACGGTATTTTCCTAAGCGAAACACGACCATACGGATTGGGATGAATTCCGGACTGGGTCTCAACATTTGAGTGACAGGGGAATTCGTATAACATCGTGTATTAAATTGTCATATTAGTAGGATATATATATTGTACGTGAGGCAGACATCATATTGTTCTTCGAGTAAGAACCCTGCGCCCATGATGTCGTTTAATTATTTAAGTAATGTACGCGAGGAATTGTTGGTAGATCTATAGGGTTGACAACCCCGTCATGACCGGTCGCCCCGTGTCAAGTCAAACGACGAATTTTGATTATGTTTATTGTCTAGCATTGATTATCCGTGCATGGTTAATATATAGTTCGTATCGTCTAGCTAACATACGGGTCTGAAAGTTGACGCAATAATTTAACATACAAAACATGGGCAGTAACAATATTGTCGGGTTCATGAAACTGCGACGGAAGGCCCATGGATTTTATTAAGGAAGTAAAACGGACATTCAAAATTATATGGATTGTGACAACTCTAGTTTCCAAGGTTTCTCCTCTATACGTTACTTGCTTCATACTGTGTCATATGGTTCATTGCATTGAAACTGTGCACTATGATTTATTTGTAATTGATATGTGTTTTGTTTATTAGTTGTTTATAAGTTGCTTTGATATACTCCCTATGAGACGAACACACTACCCCACGAAAACACCCCCTTAGCGAAAACACTCCTTGGTGAAAACACTTTAGTGTTTTCGTCAACTAGCAAGTCGCCGAAAACCCTTGGATTTCGTCGGTGGGGGGGGGGGAGATTTCGCCGCCAAGGAGTTGGGCCCAAAGTCAGGCGCGGCCCAATGGCCTGTTTTGTTGTTTAAAACATGTTTAAGGTTTACGAAACAGTTTATTTTCAAACCCTAGCGTACAAACGGCAATTCTTTTCTTTTTAACCTCCTCCTCTTTTGCAAGTCCTTTCCCTACAATCAAACCTCTCGATCTTGTGGTTAGTGCACTACCTTTACTATTAATTGTTGCTGAGTATTGTTTGATGATTAATTGATTGAAAACACTTTTGACTATTTATTTGGCCTTATGAAGTAACTGTTATTATGTAATGCCTATGATCATATGATTGGATGATGATTGATGAATAAGTAATTAGATCTTTGTGATTGAATCAGGTTGTGGATGGTTCTGGTTGTTGTAATATGTGATGTTGCATGTTGTTCTTATAGTGTACGACTGTTATGGAATCAATCTTTTGGTTATGAATTCATACATGATCTGATGTGAATGATGAATTGATTGTTATGTTATGATTGTAGTCGTGACATGTTTTAGAGATAGGATGAAACTGTTGCTTGAATGGATTCCAATGATGCTGACCGTGTGATAGTAATGATGATATAATTGTGTAACTGTTAGACGAATCATTAGGGTTTCTGGTTGCGTAACTGTTGATGATGATTATGTCTGAGCCGATGAAAACCCAGGGGCCGACGAAAACTAAATCACGACAAAAACCCTTTGGGATTTCGTCGCCTGGGGGTTTTCGCCAAAAAGGGATTTCGCCGAATGGGTTTTCACCGAAGGGAGTTCGCGACGAACACTAATGTTCGTCGAGATTCGGAAACAATCACAGTAACTCAGTTAGGTTAAGTCTGTTAAATGGATAACTGTGTTAGAATAAACTGAGAAATCAATTATGTGAAGCATGAATTGTATGAATTTGATTAACTGTTTACGTGATACATGATGGTAACTTCCAAGCACACTTTGTGGTATAGATTACATGTGAGTCATTACGAACATAAACTGATTTTGTATACGTGCATACTATAGGCTTTGACTGAATTGTTTGTGCAAGTAAATAAGCATACCGAGCAAACCGAGGTGAGTTCACGCACTTTCTAAGGCATCGGATTCCCGGGGGTTGGGAATGAGTTAAAGAATTAAAACGGAACCTACATATTCTCCTTGGGTAGGATATGTACCGCCATCCTCCATGGGTAGGATGCCAATATTAATCCTGCGTATTCTCCTTGGGTAGAATACGTACGTTCGTCCTCCTTGGGTAGGACAACAACCTTAACTTACTAGACAAAACTCTATCATGAAGTCCCTCATTTTTATATCGACTTAATCACCGGGCCAATGGCGAGCGGGTCATTAGTTAATAGCGCTATTAGGGTTGACAAGCCTCACACCGTGCCAGTAGGACGGGCGTGTACTAATGGATCTGGGCACTTAGTCAATGATGATAGACATTTACCTTGGGCACAACTTACTTTCGTCAGTTGTCGATATGGTAACGGTCTAGTGGTTCACATGGGGAAGCCCCCACTGATTATGGATATGGATTGGGAAACAAAGATACTGGTTAACTCGTGGTTTATGAAACAACTTATGGTTTTCAAAACAAACTTGCAAAACTAAACAACCAACTGTGAACTCGCTCAACTTTGTTGTTGACTTGTTGTTACATGCCTTGCAGGACGTTAGGTATTTATGGAGCTTGCACGAGGCGGCGTGATCGTTGTGGAACATGGATAGTCGTATGCCATGTTAAACTTTTGATACATTTGAACTTATACTTTGGTTTTAAACATTAAGCTTCCGCCTACAACTTAAACTATGTTTTGTTTGGACACCAATTATATTGTGTTGGGTTTTATATTTATTTACATGCTATGTTCAATATAATTGGTGGTTTGATCCTGGTCAGTCACGCCTCCAAGCGGTGATAATCCGCTTGTGGATTTTGGGGGTGTGACAGATTGGTATCAGAGCCATTGGTTATAGTGAACTTGATTTTAAAAAGGGGAAAAGCTTTTTGACAAAACCTGACTATAACCTGTACAGTGCTCAACGATCCACAATGACGCTTCGCTCCACGTGCAAGACTCAACATTCTAGGTGATATGGTTTATGTTATATTGCCTACTTGTTAGTTACATAGTACATTGTTCATGGTATGCTTAGATAAATGTAGCAACTTTTGTTTGAAACACATGTGTGCTTACATTCTTCTGTTATCGCACTTTCGCGACACCTTTCTCACTCATGTTTCCTTTGATATGAAGATCATGAGTGGACGTATCAACCTAACTCAAGCCCAGCTGATGGCTTTAATCAATGAACAAGTTGCTGCAGCAATCGCAACCGCTCAGGCAGGAGGTCAACATGCTCAGCCTCCTGTGTGTACTTTCAAAACTTTTATGGACTGCCGACCTACTACTTTCAATGGCACTGAAGGAGCTGTAGGCCTCCTCCACTGGTTCGAGAAACTCAAATCTGTTTTCGAGATGTGTGAATGCCCTGAGGCTCGTAGGGTGAAGTATGCTACTGGTACTCTTGAAGGTGTAGCGCTCACATGGTGGAACGCTCAGGTCCAAATGCTGGGGTTGGTTGCTGCTAATGCCGCCCAATGGAACGATTTTAAGGAATTGATCAGGGAAGAGTACTGTAATCGTGATGACATCCACAAGCTGGAAGTAGAGTTCTTCAACTTAAAGATGACGGGGTCGGAAATTGAAGCGTACACGAAAAGATCGAACGAGCTAGCTATCTTGTGTCCTACTATGGTAGATCCTCCTATCAAGCGTATCGAGCTGTACCTCAAAGGTTTAGTGCCAGAGATCCAGAGTCATGTGACTGCAGCGAACCTTGCCACGATTCAGCAAGTTATTCGTTTGGCTCATCGTCTAACTGATCAGGCAGTCGAGCAGAACAGGCTGCCCAAGCGTATTGGTGCTACTACTACTACTTCTGATGCCCCCAGTGACAACAAGCGCGAATGGGATGGAGTCTCAGGAAAGGGTTCAACATCAGCTTAGTCTCAGTCTCAGTCTCAGCAGCGAAAGACTGATGACTACAAGAGCCCTAGTCAGCAATCTTCAGCTAGTCAGGGGCAGGGTGGATATTGAGGAAACCACCCCAAGTGCAACCGATGCAGCATGCATCATAGTGGGCCGTGCAACAAGGGTCGTTGTCTGAGGTGTAACAAGCTTGGTCATGAAGCAAAGGATTGCAGGAGCGCACGACCGGCTAATCAAAATCGTCAACAACAGCCACCAGCTCCACAGAATCAGCAGCAGCAACAACAGGGTAACAGAGGATGCTATCAGTGTGGTGCTGAAGGTCACTTCAAGAGGAACTGCCCCCAGCTGAACCAGAATCAGAACAACAATAATAATCAGGGGAACAGGAACAATAACGGGGGTAACAATGATGGCAATGGTGCCAGGGGATGTGCTTTCGTGCTGGGTCAGGGTGACGTGAGGAACGGTCCCAACGTAGTGATGGGTAAGTTTCTTCTGGATGACTTCTTTGTTACTGTTTTATTTGTTTCGGGTGCCGATACTAGTTATGTGTCCTTAAAAGTTAGCCAAATGCTTAAGCGCACTCGAACACTTTTGAATACTAAACACATGGTAGAGCTAGCAAACGGTAAAAGTATTGAAGCCACACACATAGTTAAGGGTTGTAATCTCGTCTTAGCTGGTCAGACCTTCTCTATCGACCTTATCCATATCGTTCTTGGTAGTTTCGACGTCGTTATAGGGATGGATTGGCTATATCAATATCAAGCGGAGATTATTTGCAAGGAGAAAATCGTCCGTATTCCTCGTTCTGGTGAAGAACCTCTCATGATTCATGGCGACAAGAGTGGTGTTGTTGTGGGAATCATCTCTTTCCTTAAGGCCTAGAAGTGTTTGTGAAAGGGCCACACTGCTATTATAGACCTCGTTACTGACACCTCAAAGAAAGAGAAGAAGATAGAAGATATTCCGATCATACGTGACTTTCCTGAGGTATTTCCTGAGGAATTACCTGGTTTTCCGCCTCATCGACAAGTCGAGTTTCAAATCGAGCTAGCTCCTGGAGCAGCACCAATAGCTCATGCACCTTATCGTCTAGCTCCATCTGAACTTGAAGAACTTTCCACGCAACTACAAGATCTCTTGGATAAGGGTTTTATTCGTCCTAGCTCTTCGCCTTGGGGAGCTCCAGCATTATTTGTGAAGAAGAAAGACGGTACCTTCAGAATGTGTATTGACTACCGCGAACTCAACAAGGTGACCGTGAAGAATCGTTACCCTCTCCTACGCATTGATGACTTATTCGACCAGTTGTAAGGGTCGAGTTTCTACTCAAAGATTGACCTGAGGTCAGGCTACCATCAACTGAGAGTCCGAGACGAGGATATCTCTAAGACATCATTCAGGACTCGGTATGGGCATTACGAGTTCCTGGTTATGCCTTTTGGATTAACGAATGCACCTGCGGTCTTCATGGATCTTATAAACAGAGTGTGCAAGCCTTACCTGGATAAGTTCGTTATTGTATTCATCGACGACATCCTGATCTACTCTAAGAGTCAGGAGGAACACGAACATCACCTGCGGCTTATTCTGGAACTCCTTCGAACAGAGCAGCTATATGCCAAGTTATCGAAATATGACTTTTGGCTATGTGAAGTCCACTTCCTAGGCCACATGGTAAACAAGGATGGGATTCATGTTGATCCATCCAAGGTTGATTCGATCAAGAATGGCCTGCACCCCGTACACCAACGAAAATCCGCCAATTCTTGGGTTTGGCGGGCTACTACAGAAGGTTCATCAAGGATTTCTCCAAGATTGCACAACCTCTCACCTCGCTAACTCAAATGGGTGTCACCTATCGTTGGGGTGATGCACAGGAATCTGCATTTCAGCACTTAAAGGATAGACTTTGTAGCGCACCAATTCTCTCATTGCCTGAAGGCACAAACGATTTCGTGGTTTATTGCGACGCGTCCATCCAAGGACTTGGTTGCGTGTTGATGCAACGTGACATGGTCATTGCTTATGCATCGCAACAACTTAGGGTTCACGAAAAGAACTACACAACACACGATCTGGAGTTGGGAGCAGTTGTTTTCGCACTTAAGATATGGAGACATTACCTGTACGGTACCAAGTGCACCATTTACACCGATCACAGGAGTCTCGAGCATATCTTCAAGCAAAAGGAGTTAAACATGCGACAACGTCGATGGGTCGAGCTCTTGAATGATTACGAATGCGCGATCAACTACCATCCGGGCAAGGCCAATGTTGTGGCCGACGCCCTCAGTCGAAAGGATACCACGCCTAAGCGAGTGCGTGCATTACAACTTACCATCCAATCTAGTCTTCCTACTCAGATACGAGATGCTCAGGTTGAAGCATTGAAAGCAGAGAACATCAGGGCGGAGTCCTTATGAGGATCAAGGAAACGGTTAGAACAAAAGGAAGACGGCGCCTACTATGTAACAGGGCGCATCTGGGTTCCACTTTATGGAAACTTACGCGATCCTGTGATGGATGAAGCACATAAGTCTTGTTACTCGGTACATCCTAGTTCGGATAAGATGTACCACGACTTAAAGACTACATACTGGTGGCCGAGTATGAAAGCCAACATAGCAACTTACGTCGGTAAATGTTTGACTTGTGCGAGAGTCAAGATTGAATATCAGAAACCATCATGCCTACTCCAACAACCAGAGATCCCGACATGGAAATGGGAACAAATTTCCATGGATTTCGTTACTTGCCTGCCTAGATCTCAATGCGGAAACGATACTATATGGGTGATACTGGATCGATTGACTAAGTCTGCACACTTCTTGGCTATCAAAGAAACATATAAGTTCTCTACCCTAGCAGACGTGTATCTAAAGGAAGTGGTTTCGAGGCACGGAGTGCCAACCTCTATCATATCTGATCGCGATGCGCGTTTTACCTCTGAATTGTGGCAAGCGATGCACAAGTCTTTTGGCTCTCAATTAGACATGAGCACAGCATATCACCCGCAAACGGATGGGCAGTCTGAATGCACCATCCAAACCCTTGAAGACATGCTTAGGGCATGTGTGATTGATTTTGGTAACGGCTGGGAACGACATCTACCTTTAGTGGAATTTTCGTATAATAACAGCTACCACACCAGTATCCAGGCCGCTCCGTTTGAGGCATTGTACGGACGTAAATGCCGATCACCTCTTTGCTGGGCGGAAGTTGGTGACAGCCAAATCACTGGCCCAGAACTTGTGGTAGACACAACCGAGAAGATTGCTCAGATACGACAACGAATGGCGGCAGCTCGTGACCGTCAGAAAAGCTACGCTGATAAGCGTTGGAAACCACTCGAGTTCCAGGTTGGGGATCAAGTGCTACTCAAAGTCTCACCTTGGAAGGGTGTAGTTCATTTCGGCAAACGAGGCAAACTCAATCCGCGTTATGTTGGACCTTTTGAAATCACTGAGCGAATTGGCGAAGTCGCTTACAAGTTGAATCTACCTGAAGAACTCAGTGGAGTTCACAACGTATTCCACATGTCAAATCTTAAGAAGTGTCTGTCAGATGAGACCCTCATAGTTCCTTTAAAGGAGCTCACAATCGATGATCAGTTGCGATTCGTCGAGGAACCAGTAGAAATCACAGACCGAGACGTTAAGATTCTCAAGCGCACCAGAATACCTCTTGTTCGAGTTCGTTGGAACTCCCGTCGTGGCCCAGAGTTCACCTGGGAATGAGAAGACCAAATGAAACTCAAATATCCCCAGTTGTTCGAGAAAAGTACAACAACTGCTGAGGCTGAAGCTACTGCAGAATTTCGGGACGAAATTCCAAACCAACGGGGGGATGATGTGACACCCCAGGAAAACCAGGAAACCACGCAACCTATCTAGCTTCCTCAGTAACTACGTGCTAAATTTCGGGACGAAATTTCTTTCAAGTTGGGGATAATGTGACAACTCGAGTTTCCAAAGTTTCTCCTCTATACGTTACTTGCTTCATACTGTGTCCTGTGGTTCATTGCATTGAAACTGTGCACTATGATTTGTTTGTAATTGATATGTGTTTTGTTTATTAGTTGTTTATATGTTGCTTTGATATACTCCCTATGCGACGAACACACTACCCCACGAAAACACCCCCCCTTTGCGAAAACACTCCTTGGTGAAAACACTTTAGTGTTTTCATCAACTAGCAAGCCGACGAAAACCCTTGGATTTTGTCGGTGGGGGGGGGGAGATTTCTCAGCCAAGAAGTTGGGCCCAAAGTCAGGCGCGGCCCAATGGCCTGTTTTGTTGTTTAAAAGACGTTTAAGGTTTACGAAACAGTTTATTATCAAACCCTAGCGTACAAATGGCAGTTCTTTTCTTTGTAACCTCCTCCTCTTTTGCAAGTCCTTTACCTACAATCAAACCTCTCGATCTTGTGGTTAGTGCACTACCTTTACTATTAATTGTTGCTGAGTATTGTTTGATGATTAATTGATTGAAAACACTTTTGACTATTTGTTTGGCCTTATGAAGTAACTGTTATTATGTAATGCCTATGATCATATGATTGGATGATGATTGATGAATAAGTAATTAGATCTTTGTGCTTGAATCAGGTTGTGGATGGTTCTGGTTGTTGTAATATGTGATGTTGCATGCTGTTCTTATAGTGTACGACTGTTATGGAATCAATCTTTTGGTTATGAATTCATACATGATCTGATGTGAATGATGAATTGATTGTTATGTTATGATTGTAGTTGTGACATGTTTTAGAGATACGATGAAACTGTTGCTTGAATGGATTCCAATGATGCTGACCGTGTGATAGTAATGATGATATAATTGTGTAACTGTTAGACGAATCATTAGGGTTTCTGGTTGCGTAACTGTTGATGATGATTATGTCTGAGCCGATGAAAACCCAGGGGCCGACGAAAACTAAATCACGACGAAAACCCTTTGGGATTTCGTCGCCTGGGGGTTTTCGCCAAAAAGGGATTTCGCCGAATGGGTTTTAGCCGAAGGGAGTTCGCGACGAACACTAATGTTCATCGAGATTTGGAAACAATCACAGTAACTCAGTTAGGTTAAGTCTGTTAAATGGATAACTGTGTTAGAATAAACTGAGAAATCAATTATGTGAAGCATGAATTGTATGAATTTGATTAATTGTTTACGTGATACAGGATGTTAAATGCCAAGCACACTTTGTGGTATAGATTGCATGTGAGTCATTACGAACATAAACTGATTTTGTATACGTGCATACGATAGGCTTTGACTGAATTGTTTATGCAAGTAAATAAGCATACCGAGCAAACCGAGGTGAGTTCACACACTTTCTAAGGCATGGGATTCCCGGTGGTTGGGAATGGGTTAAAGAATTAAAACGGAACCTACATATTCTCCTTGGGTAGGATATGTATCGCCATCCTCCATGGGTAGGATGCCAATATTAATCATGCGTATTCTCCTTGGGTAGAATACGTACGTTCGTCCTCCTTGGGTAGGACAACAACCTTAACTTACTAGACAAAACTCTATCATGAAGTCCCTCATTTTTATATCGACTTAATCGCCGGGCCAATGGCGAGCGGGTCATTAGTTAATAGCGCTATTAGGGTTGACAAGCCTCAGACCGTGCCGGTAGGACGGGCGTGTACTAATGGATCTGGGCACTTAGTCAATGATGATAGACATTGACGTAGGGCACAACTTACTTTCGTCAGTTGTCGATATGGTAACGGTCTAGTGGTTCACATGGGGAAGCCCCCACTGATTATGGATATGGATTGGGAAACAAAGATACTGGTTAACTCGTGGTTTATGAAACAACTTATGGTTTTCAAAACAAACTTGCAAAACTAAACAAGCAACTGTGAACTCGCTCAACTTTGTTGTTGACTCGTTATTACATGCCTTGCAGGACGTTAGGTATTTATGGAGCTTGCACGAGGAGGCGTGACCGTTGTGGAACATGGATAGTCGTATGGCATGTTAAACTTTTGATACATTTGAACTTATACTTTGGTTTTAAACATTATGCTTCCGCCTACAACTTAAACTATGTTTTGTTTGCACACCAATTATATTGTGTTGGGTTTTATATTTATTTACATGTTGTGTTCAATATGATTGGTGGTTTGATCCTGGTCAGTCACGCCTCCAAGCGGTGATACTCCGCTTGTGGATTTTGGGGGTGTGACATGGTTGTTTTCAAATAAACACCTAAACAGAAAGGTTTCCTTAGAATAAAAATTGTTTGTAAGTGAATATGTGAACTCACCTTCCTTTGTTCTAACACTTGATTTTAATGTGTTCTACAGGTACTTGAGTTCGGCTTCGGGAAATCATGGCGTATCTTGTGGTTGTTGATGCATGTTTTGTGACTTAATATGTTGTACTAACTTTTAAAACTTCTGGGACGAATGTAATAAGATCCGTAAGGATCAAAACAATTTAACTGTGTCGTGGTTGTGAAACGTTTTAAAACCTTAAGTTTAAAACATATGTTTTAATTAAGATATTAAGTCCAACAATTTAATGCATCGATCATCAAGATATAAATGGGCACCAGCTTCTGTCACCACTACGTTTTATATTCCGCTGCGACGTTTTTGGGGTGTGACAGAAGTTGGTATTAGAGCCATTGGTTGTTAGCGAACTAGATGTTTTCGGAGGAAAACACTAGACTTCAACCGGAGAATTTTGAAATATAAAGTCCAAAATTCTCGAAGCCAAAATTTTTAAATAAACAAAGAAAAATTTTATCATGTATGAAATCCTTTATGTGTTTATGTGCATACGTGATTTTTCGTTTATTTAGGCCTTATGTGTTACTATTCACGTTGATCCCACACTTACTTTGTACGGTTACGATATGTCACATCTCGGCCTATAGAGCCATTAGTAGTCCTGCTCACTGATACTGTCGAGCCTACACTTGAGATTCTTTCGCCCGTCGTTACAGATCGTTTTTTCTGATATTCGAGTCATGTGTTTTGCTACACCTCTTTTAAGTCTACACTCGCCGTAGGAAGAGGACTCGACCCATTAGAGAGATCGCATCGATTTCGAGAGCTGAGACAGTGTCCGCTTTGAAGAGGCAGAAAGGGGTTTGGGTTAATCGCTCTCACTGTGATCGTCAGTTCGCCATGTTACGTGAAGGCATGGAGACGATGAAGGACTCAGAAAGACAGATGGACTGTTATGATGAGCTAGAAGAGCTTGTTAGGAAGAGGTTGGACTTCCAGGGTTTGAAGCGTTAGTGTTGGTTATTTTTGTTGTTTGGTTTGTATGTCTCATTTAATGAACCCTATTTATGGCTTGCATGCTAAATTTTCAGATATTTAGGAGGAAATTTCATATTGACTTGTTACGGGTGTTGATGTAGACACGCCGAATTTTGATTAGTCTTAATACTAAAAACAGGGTTTGTAAATTTCTGGTATAAATATCGAATGGGTTCCTTTTGGTTTAAAAATTGTTCTCATTAATACGTGGATATTATACATGCGCAATGTTTGGTCCACTATTATTTAATGATTGAATTATTTTTGGGATATCGTCTTATCTTGATATTATGTTGTAATAATAGAAACGATGAAATACTGCCAAAAGCAAGACAGGGTTCTGAACTACCTACTACCCAGAAAGAGTTGGCACAACTCATAGCCCAACACGTTAATACTGCCATGGAACAGCGCGATGCTAACCAAAATAATGGCTAGGAACGTGGATGTGATACTCATGGGCATGGTTTTGGTGGGACACAGATCGGAAACCCTTCAGGTGATATAATGATCGGAAGGTTTTAGTAGTTCCTGTGTTATGATATAATCGGAGTGTAAATCTGATTTTTCATTAACTTTGTGAACAGTACATAGATGTACACATAAAACTATCCAGGGTTGTAACCCAATATCATTTACTGGTACCCTATGCAATGACGTGGCAACGGTATGCGTTATGTCAGGCCGTCACAGCGGGTCGACCATTCAAATAATTCCGCATTCTGAGCCTAGATCTGAGGATTCGCGAAAGCGAAAGTCTGAGAGAGTTCGAGGAAGGCAAATGTAGCCAGTTCTAGCCGTTCTAGAAAGGATAATGCCAGGGATGGCAGGAGTAGTTTGGAGAAGAAGACTCACGAGGATGAGCAGAGAAAGTGCGCCAGATGTGGTCGGACTAGACATATGACTCGCGAGCGCTATACTAAGAGTACGTTGGATGGAGTTACGCTCGAAGGATGCTACGAGTGTGGTGAGCAAGGACATTTCAAGGGAGAGTGTTTGAGAATGAAGGATCAGAATGCCAAGGGTAAAGCTTTCAAGATGAATGCTGGGAAAGCACATGACGATTCTGCTGTCATTACTGATAAGGTCATTCGCGATTGTAGTATTTAGTTGGGTGATCGTAGTTCTAGTGTTGGTTTATTTCCAGTGGAGCTGGGAAGCTTTGACGTAGATGCGAGGATGGATTGATTATCCAAGAATGAAGCAGGGATTATCGCTTGAAGAAGTTAGCTAGGATACCTCGTTCGGATGATGGAAAGGTGGTAATTATTCACGAAGACCGACCGAGTCGAGTGTTGATTGTCGAGTGTTGTTGGTTGAGAGTCGTCAGTATTGTGAGGATGCTCAATTTGTTGCGAAAAGGCTGTCCTGCGTTCTTTGTTAACGTGATGGATACGAAAGCCGAATGTAGGAATACCGGAGAGATTCCTATTGTTCGTAATTATCCAGAAGTTTCTCTAAAAAGACTTACCTGGATTTCCCCCTGCGAGACAGATCGAATTTCGGATCAATCTAGCACCCAGTGCTGCACCCGTTCACAAAATCTCCTTATAGATTAAGCACAGTTAGAAATGAAGGAAATGTCAAATCAGCTTCAAGAGCTATTGGACAAGGGTTTCATTCGATCAAGCTTTTCGCCTTTAGATGCATCTGCTTTGTTGGGAGAAAGAAGGATGGATCCTTCAGGATATGTGATGATTTCAGAGAACTAAACAAGTTGACTATCAAGAATCGGTACCCTTTACCAAGAATTGACGACATGTTCAATCAAACTACAAGGATCCAGCTGCTTCACGAAGATCGATCTACGATAGGGATACTATCAGTTGAAGGTTGCTGACGAAGATATGCTGAGGACTGCTTTTTGAACACGATATGGCCATTATGAGTTTCTAGTCATGCCTTTGTGACTTAACTAATGCGCCGGCTATACTCAAGGATCTCACGAACAGGGTATGCAAACCCTAATTGGATTCGTGATAGCATTCATCGACGGTATGCTTTCCTATTCGCGAACCAAAGAGAATCGTGAGTAACGTTTGAAGTTAACTATGGAATTAGTGAATGATGAGGAAGGTATGTATGTAGATCAGTCTAAGATTGGAGCAATTAAATGATGAGGAGCACCAAAGACCCCGTGAGGATTTTGATGATCCATATAACTAGTTGGGTACTACCGGAGATTTATTAAGAATTTCCCTAAATTAGTGCATCCTTCGACACTAATAACCCCAAAAGGAAAAGGGAAATTGATTGGACAGCAAGATAGTAGGAAGCTTTCTGGACCCTTGAAAGAAAAGCTGGGAGCGTGTACAATGGATTTCGAAGAAAGTTAGAATACTCACATGCTCGTGGCAGAGTTATCATACAATAGTTATCACGCTAGTATTTAGGTTGCTCCGTTTGAAGCCTTGCATGGATGGGAGTGTTGATCACCATTTTGTTGAGCTAACATGACAAAGGACAATTAACCAGACCTTAGTTATCTAGGAAACCAGCGGCAAGATTTTCCTGGATCGAGGGAAGGTTAAAAGTCGCCAATTAATCAACAGAAGAATTACATGGACAATTGAAGGAGACTATTGCGAATCTAGATTGAAGATTTAGTTCTGTTAAAGGAGTTATATTGAGAGAGATGCTATTAGTTTTAGCAGAGTAAAGAAAAGCTGAGCCACATTGACTTGGTCCTTTCGAGAGCCCATCTTGAGTTGGATCAGTCACATATGGGCTCAAGCTACCATCAGAATGGAGTGGTGTACATGATGTACTATTTGGATGCAGTTGAAGAAGTGTATAATGAATAATACACCGATTTTGCTCTTTGTAGAGATTTATTTAGGAGATAAACGAAGGTTTATCGAAGCATCGTAGAAGCAGTGCGTATAGCTAGAGGAGTTATGTTACTAACCGGAGAGGCGGTTTTAGCATTTTAGTAATATCTGTGATGTATAGGTTGTGTTACCGGTGGATACTTGAGCTGGTGAAACTTTGACTTAATCTTGTTGATTAAGTGCTTGTAAATGTTGAACCTTGGAAAGGGTGGAGAGCGTTGAGATGTGAGATTAGGAATTGAGAGTGTATGTAATATAGGTCTACGAAGATTCCTTGTAAGAACCAAAGTTTCTCACAGAAAGTATAATGCTATATTCATTAAACCTGTTTTTACTGTTTCCACCCAGTGTAAATACAAAACCTGTAGAGTAAAAATTTCGGGGACGAAATTTCCTAAACAGGGGGAGACTATGACACCTGGCTTTTCAGGCCATACCGTACAATTGTAACACGTGTGGTGAATAGGTAACAGGGCTGTATTTGACTGGTTATGATGTTTATATGTGAAATTTAATGAGTTGGTAAAATTAAACTTTGATAAAAATTATGTTGGCAACGGTAAGATAAACGCTTATCGCGTAACGGATAAAATGCGAAACGAACGTCGGTGACCACCCGATCGGTGTTAAAATCCTAAAAATAGTCTGTTATGATTAGAATAATAATTTTAATCCTATTCGTGAGGTAAAATAAATTAAAACGCTAAGAAACTCTATTTTTCGAGTTTGAGCGCGTACCGCGCGAAGCAACGCGTATACCGACAAAATACCATCAACACAGCCAGTCAAAGCAACTGGTAATTATTTCAGTGATATTTTGGTGTTATTATTTTTATAGGATGATAAAAATAAATAAAAACGCTTAAATTCCTATTTTTGCGATTATAAGCGCGTACCGCGCAGCACAGCGCGCGTACTGCCAAATACAGGCAATGTCGTCAGTCTAGGCAGACAAAATATTGTTCAGTAATATTTTGGTGAGTTTATTTTTATATAATGTTAAAAATAATTTAAAACGCACAAAAACAGGATTAAAACGCTAGATAAAATACCCGGTATCCAGTAAAATACCTGTATTTAACTATATATGATATATATACATATGTGAGATATTGTGTAAGATTTGTGTGAGATATGTGTCGACTTAGGGGGAAAGAATCTTGCCACCTTTCTTCATTTGCATGACAAGTGTTATTCATAAAAGGATGGTCCAATCACAACTCACCTATCACATGCAAATATGACACAAAATCAAGAATCAAATCTTTCAAATTCATTTCTTCTTCTTCCTTGATTTCTTACGGCTGAAAACCCTCATAACCATATCCATTTTCATTTTCCAAATCATTTCCTTCAAGTTCATGGCCATTTCAAGCTAGTCTTGATTCGGCTTGAAGATCAAAAGGTGATTCCAAGATGAATTCAAAGAAGAACAAGTTCCATATCATCAAATATCTCATCAAAACCCACTAAATTTCTTAAAGGTATAAATTTAATTAAGAAGTTATATTTTTGAATTTTGATGATGATGATGATGATGATGGAAAGTTTCTCCAATACTTGAATTTCTTCACAAACTTGAATATATTAAACAAGAAAATGATTTTTAATCAAATAAAAAGTGGTGATATGTATGGATATATGTATATAACCGAAAGTTTATGTGTGTGTATAGTGTTTGTATTTTAATTTTTGTTTGCAATAATACTTGTAAGATGTTTGCTTGAATGAACAAGACTATGTGCAAATGTGTTAGAGATATAAAGGAATGATTGAATCATGATTTTTGATTTGAAGTAATGTTAATACATGTTTAAGCATATGGCCGAAAATTGTTAGGTGTGTTTGTAAGTTTTTAAGTTGTTGCATGTTCTTGAATGATAATTAAAATGCAAGTGTTTGATGATTTGTGTATGATATGATAAATGTTCATTCAAATCAGTAAGTAAACATGAAAAATAAAGCTATATGATATGTTTTGAAGTCACAAAAATTGTGTCATAACTTGGTAGCTTTGCATGTTGTACTATAGGCTTGAAAAGTAGTAAATCGGGTGATGTTTGCGTGATTTTTGTGTTAATCATGAGACCTGCATATACATGAGTAAAATTATTGTTTTAATCAGTAAATAACATGTATTGTGTTAAAATATCAAGTCATTCCGAGTTGGGATGGTTATAGTAACGTTTAACGCAAAACTATACGGTAAAACGGTCAAAAATCGGCTTTTCGAGTGATTTTTATAAAACTGATTTAGATCAGTAAGTAAACCGATATTTTTAGTCTAAAAATAAGTATTTTAACTAATTTTAAGTTTACTTGGTGTTTGGTTTGTCATACGTGACTTTCGACGCCCGAAAATGTTACCGAATCGCTAAAATACGCATTTTTCAATATACACTAGTATAGGTAAAATTTTGGGTGAACCATATGTGTTAAAATGTGTTATGTGATTTAAACATGAGAATGTGAAAATATGTTAAGTTTTTAACATGATATTAGAAATCTAGCTTATGCAGGTATATTTGTGCGTTTTGTGTGGTAGAAACGGTAAAAATCGCGTTAAATGTGTAACTTGTTTATCGAGCATGACATTTGATACCTATGAGATGTTTTATGTATATTTGCTTTAAAAATGACAAAATAAATAAGTTAGCAAGATTTTGCGTGTTTCGGTGTTAAATTATGTGAACGTTTATGTATATATATTACGAGGCGCAAATAGTAGATATATTGCGTATAAACGGGAAAGTTAACGGATTTACACAATAATGGTCACCAATAAAATCGTTCAAGTCGCAAAATCATAACAAATATATATATATACGGGCTCATATATATATATATATATATATTAACGGGCCAACATAATCAAAAATGATAACTTTTTGAGAAAATCTCAAAGTTATGTGATAATTCTAAGAAACGGAGAAACTTAGCATTTTTGTGTTATATGTACTGATTTAAAATCGTTCCTATATATATATATATATATATATATAATAGGACGTGTAGAAATCAATCTCTGGGATTGCGCTATTTAAAATACGCCCCCAAAGGTGAGTGTCACTAAACCCCTCTTTTTACTGCTTTGTATATATTTTGGGGGTAGAACACGTCATTAAAAGGGTTTAATAATGTTTTCGAAATAAAACATATCTTTTAATGTAAAATATATATTTTCGTTTAAAATATATGAAATTTGATAAGTCATACGTTTCGAAGTAAAACGTTTTTGATGAATAAATATTGAAAGTACGGTATTTTCCTAAGCGAAACACGACCGTACGGATTGGGGATGAATTCCGGACTGGGTCTCAACATTTGAGTGACAGGGGAATTCATATAACATCGTGTATTAAATTGTCATATTAGTAGGATATATATATTGTACGTGAGGCAGACATCATATTATTCTTAGAGAAAGAACCCTGCGCCCATAATGTCGTTTAATCATTTAAGTAATGTACGCGAGGAATTGTTGGTAGATCTATCGGGTTGACAACCCCGTCGTGACCGGTCACCTCGTGTCAAGTCAAACGATGAATTTTGATTCTGTTTATTGTCTAGCATTGATTATCCCTGCATGGTTAATATATAGTTCGTATCGTCTAGCTAACATACGGGTCTGAAAGTTGACGCAATAATTTAATATACAAAACATGGGCAGCAACAATATTATCGGGTTCATGAAACTGCGATGGAAGGCCCATGGATTTTATTAAGGAAGTAAAACGGACCTTCAAAATTATATGGATGTTTTCAAATAAACACCTAAACAGAAAGTTTTCCTTGGAAAAAAATTTGTAAGTGAATATGTGAACTCACCTTCCTTTGTGTTGACACTTGATTTTAACGTGTTCTACAGGTACTTGAGTTCGGCTTCGGGAAATCATGGCGTATCTTGTGGTTGTTGATGCATGTTTTGTAACTTAATATGTTGGACTAACTTTTAAAACTTCTGGGACGAATGTAATAAGATCCATAAGGATCAAAACAATTTAACTGTGTCGTGGTTGTGTAACGTTTTAAAACCTTAAGTTTAAAACTTGTGTTTTAATTAAAATATTAAGTCCAACAATTTAATGCATCGATCATCAAGATATAAATGGGCACCAGCTTCCGTCACCACTATGTTTTATATTCCGCTGCGACGTTTTTGGGGTGTGACAACTGATGCTTCTATCCGCTGTTGGTGCTTAAGCACTGATGTTGCTGAGCAGTGCTTTCCGCTTAGGTTGATTAGGCCTTTGATTCAGCAGTGCTTTATCTTGAACAGGACTTTGACAATCAGCAGTAGATAGGTCTTGACAGTCTTTGTAATTAGCAGTCTTTAATAGAACACTTGTTGAGCAGAACAGTGTTTAGGATCATCATCTATTAGAAACACTGCCATTAGAGGGAATTTAGATCAGGCACTGATTATTGTGGATCAACTGTTGAGAACCAGTTTTGGCTTTCTTCTCATCTGTTCTTTAAGGAATAATTACATGGGCCAACAATCTCCCCTTAGAACAGATGATGCCAAAACACTTCCTTATTTTGATCTTTATTCTCTCATCAGTTTTTCCAGAACTTGCCCTTTGAATTGGAGCTCAAAATTCAAGGAATCAACATCATCTTCATCCCTGTCAACTTATAGGTTCAACAGATCTTGGAGGTCATTTACATCCAGACCTAATGCATCCTCCCTTGATAGCTTTACAAATCCTCCATCAGTCTTTAGCAAAGTCAATACGTGGGTATGTTTGTCAGATTTCCACTTTAGTATTTTTGGGTCTGATGGGTTTCTTGGGAGAATTTTTATTTGTGATGAGTTTGGGGATTGAGGTCAGCTTGACAACCTTTTGATGGTTTCAGTAAATTGAGCTTGAAGTTTTAAAGATGCAACATCCAATCCATACAACAATTGATTTTTGACAGCCTCCTTTCTGATATCAGCTTCTCTCTTTTCATCTTCCTCATCAATCTACTGCTGTCTTTTTCTTTGGTTTAAGAAATGGATGGATACATCAGATGATGTGAACAACTTTTTAAGAGAGAGGGTCTGCTGCTGAGGCTTATCAATCGTTTGATCTTTGTACACTGGCTTCTTAGGAGCAATAGGATATGTTTCCCTAAGTTTTTCCCACTTATAATAGATTTGATCAACATACTGCCTAGACCATCTTCCAATGGCCCTTGCAGTTCCATACATAGCTGCTACAAGCTCTGCTCTCTTCCTCTTGTACTCCAAGGCAAGATCTGCACTGGATTTCTTAAATTTGTTCTAGTTGGGAGAAGTCTTCCTCATTTGAGGATCATTTTTCATTCTTTCACATCTGTTTGCTTCTTCTTTTAGAGCTGTAAGAGGCTAGTCTTTGAATTGATGCTCGTAGGCTTGTTAGGGTTTGTCTCTCATGATAAGTTCTATGAAGTCTTTCCTCAATTCCTTTTAAAGATCAGCAGTTGGTGGCAGATTTGACATCTTCTTACTTAAGTCACTTGAAGTCTTCCAGTTTCCTGACTTTACTTAGCCCATGTTGCATTCGACTTGATAAATTGGTGTCACCTAACCCTTTACTATCTTCTTTTGCTATGTATTCAACTTGTTTGGCTTTCAATTTTAGACACTCATCAATATTTATTGGAGTTCTAAAGCAATGAAGAGATGGGAAGGTTCTTTTGGATGGATCATCCTCTGTATAAAATTTTTAACATTTCACTTTGAACTACGGGCAGTTCTAGAGAATATTGTACCGCCAACGGTATGTCTCGTGGGGTGTGATCAGTGGGTGGTTGAGTTAGTGGATTGGTTGTTGGTGATGAAGGTGGAATGAATGGTTTGGGTGAAGTTTGAATAAATGGTGAAGATGATAGAGGAGTAGGTGCAGGTATATCTTCTTCATGCACCGTGAACTTCCTTTTTCTTGTGTAAACTGATTTTGGCGAGGGAGGCGTTTTTGAAGGAGAATGGGCTATAAGTGTAAGGGTTGATTGTGATGGAAATTGCAATGTTGTGGGATCAATGGATTGACTAACAACTGTTGAGGCAACTGGTGTCTCAGCCGCTGTTGTCTTAACATCTGTTGAAGCTTTTGTAACATCAACATCTGTTGAAGTGGAGGTTGGTAGTCGTGATGAGGGTTTTGTTTTCTGCTTTTTAAGAGGTGGTTTTGTGGTGAGGGTTTTGGTTTGGTACCATCAGTGGTTTTGAGACCAGCAGTGGTTGGCTTTTTAGGTTTAACGGTGGTTTGTTTTTGTGGTGGTGAAGGTGGTTTAGGGAATATGGCAAGAGGTGGTTTGTTATGTTTGTGTGATTTTCTTCTGGTTGAGGTGCCAAGGTTTTTTGTTTTTATTTCCCATTCTTTTATCTCCTTTTGCTCCTTTTTCCAAACCCTTTCCTTTGTTGCATTTTGATTTTGTATAGTCTTCTTTCTTGTAATTTCATCATCTGCCAGAATGTTAAGGATTTCATCAACTCCCTTTACCCTTTCAGTTACAGGTGTTTCAACAGATGTTACTGAAGACTTCTTTGCATTCTCTGGCTTTTGTTTTGGCTGATTCCTTGGTGTAGGCTTGCCAAAATTTTTCATTGAATCATCTTTCTCCCCCTTTTTGGTATCATCGTCTTCTTTTTCAAAGACAGGTGCAGGGGTAGTGCCAGTCATCTTTGTAAGGGCTTCTTTGATGCCCCTGATGTCAGCCTGAGTATCCTTGTATCTTGCTTCAACCATAACCCTTATAAGTTCCATTTGTGTGTTATGTTGAGAAGTGGCCAGTTCCCTTTGAGCAACAAGAATGAGTTGAACAGAATTCCAGAGCTCTTGGGATAATTGTTGTGAAATTGGTTTACTTTTGGAAGCTTCAACCAGTGTATGAATTGATGCATTCATTGCATGAACAGTCGTCGTTTCAATTGTGGAAATCCTCGCCGTCAAATCCTGATATTTTAAACCATCACCCAACTTAATTGGATCATCTAATTTCCCACCAGTGGTGGTTGTATCTACTGTTGAAACAGAAGGAGTCTCCAAGTTGTCATCAGTAGATGCCCCTTTTTCTTGGTACTGGGACTTCCCTCTTTAGTGGATACCTTAGAAATCTCACCAGTGGTTAACTTGAACACACAAGTGGTTACCTTAGCAGTGGTTGCCTTCAAGGGAGTCTTACTTATGAAACTACTGTCCAGATGTAGATCAGTGGATCCAACATATGTAGTAGCTGCTCCACTTGAACTATCAACAAGAATTTCATGAAATTCAAGTGGTGTAGCCTCCTCAGTTGTTTGTGGGTAGGACAATTGAATTTGTTCAGACACAGCCAATGTAGAAGTTGTACTTTCAGTAATGTGTTGGTGAGAGGGGCTGCTTTGAGTCTGAATGTTAATGGCATAAAACAAAGGTATAATGGATGGTGGAATTTAAGATGAGGGAAGTGGTGTTGAAAGAGAATTTGCCCAGGGAGAAGGGCTGTTAAGCATACTCTCAAGTGAGGGCAATACTTCATATTGTGGTGTCCTTGTGCTTACAACATGTTCCTTTTATGAGGAATCATGAGGAGTTGAGGTTTTAGGTGGAGATCTTTCCAACTGTTGTGAGGAAGTAGTAACAGTGGTTTCTAGTGACTTTTGTGTTATCACATGGTTACCTTCTGGGATCTCATCTTCTAGAAGAACCTTATTTGTGGGTTTGGTGGGCTTGGTGGTTTTCTTTTTGGTCTTTTTTGGGTTTTGTTGGTGAGGGTTGCACAACAGTGGTTGTGCTGCTATGTTCACCATGAGTAGTGGGCTCATCAACATAAGTTTGAGGAGCAGATGTGGACTCATCTAAAATTTGCTTAGACTACTTTGCTTGTGTTTTAGAAACTTTTGACTCTTTTTCCATAAGGCGAGTAAATGTTTTAGAAGTTAAATTGTTTATTTGGAAAGATGTTCCTTGTTCAAAAGCCTGTTTTGTAATTTCCTTTTGTAAATAATAGCTTAGGAACCTTGGGAACAACAAGAAGGCTGTGGGCTTCTTTTCTTTAACATTTTTCACATTATTAACCAAATCAGTAAACAATGCTTTGGAGTAGTTGAAATCTATTTTTGACATAATAGCATACCCCAAGTATTGAATTTTTAAAGGAATTTCATTGAAAGCAGTTGTTTTGTTTGAAACACATGTGAGCAGGGTATGAAACAAAAATTTCATAGGAGGTGGAAATTCTCCTTTTTGAATAGTTGCTATTGTTAACAGTCCTTCATACCCTCTTTCGATCAAATCAAGTTGATACTCACTTTTAGGGAAAGAAGTTTTGCCTGCTAGATCATTCATCTGAAAAACTCTGAGATGGTTTGTGGGGTTATAGGAACTAAAACACCTCCCACTTATGATGAGATTGCCCAAGGCTTTTTATCTTGTACTTGAACTTCAGCATTAGCCCAGAAATCTTGTAGGGTGTCTTGATAGATGGGTGCATCACAGGTGAGCAAAGTTTTATACTTTGATGAAGATAGTGTATCAATGATGGAATGAAACTCTGTATTTTTACCCGTCTTTTCAAAGGTGTGACACCCCAGGAAAACAACGCAACTTAACTAGCTTCCTCAGTAACAAGGTGCTAAATTTCGGGACGAAATTCTCTTAACAGGGGGAGAATGTGACAACCCTCAAATTACATGTATTCCGTACAATTTATTAAATGATAATTTAAAGTACTTGACGACGGTGTGGAATTATTTAACTGCTCTCTGATGACTGTGTTATACTTACATGTGCGTAGTAGCATACTAGTATGCAGAAAACCTGACTAAATGGTCCTGAATATTTTCTTATATGTTAGGAAATTATTTCGTTACAAAAATATATAAATAAGACACTTTACGGTACAATTAAACACTTTAACGGAACAGTATCCGACCGAACAACCGGACATTACCCGGGACACCAAATATTTGTCAAACATGTTATATGTGTGTTACGTGCAATATCGTATGTCTGTTTATGAGTGGGGAATGGATGGGAAGTTTATACGGGCATAAATCGTTAAAGTGTGTACCTGTTATGTGGACGAAGTAATGTGCAAATAAACCATACGTAGGATTACGTGTTATGCATGAAACTGATTGTTATCCGTACCTTATTAGGACGTGATTGACCGACCTTGACTGTTAGCTACTTTTGAGAGTCAAACCGAGCAACCGAGGTGAGTTCACACTTCTAAGGCATGGGATTCCCGGTGGGTTGGGAATGGGTTTGAATGACTAATTATGCTACCAACACTACTAGATTACTTACTCCTGTCCTCGGTAGAAGGGCACGTGCGTAAAACCTACGCACCCTTTCTAGCTCCTGTCCTCGGGTTGAAGGGCACGTGCGTAAAACCTACGCACCCTAGCTACATTACTGCCCATAGATTGAGAAGGGCACGTACGTAAAACCTACGTACACTCATACTTACTCCTGTCCTCAGGTCGAAGGGCACGTACGTAAAACCTACGTACAGTTATACTCGCTGCGGTCCTTGGATCAAGAAGGGCACGTACAAATACGACTAGTCTAGTAGCATATAACATGGGAAACCCCCACTAAATATTACGAAAAGGATTATGAAACGAACTTATGTTTTCCTGAAACAAACGTATTAACTAAACAACCAACTGTGAATTCACTCAACTTTGTTGTTGACTCGTTGTTACATGCCTTGCAGGTCGTTAGATGCTATGGAGCTTGCACATGGAGGTGGTCGTTGTGGGATGCAGACTGTTATGTCTCGTATTTAAATAACAAACTTTATGATCTTATGAAAATTATGTTTTGGGTTTTCAGAACTTATGAACTACGAACTTATGTTTTGATTTAAGGTCTTGTGCTTCCGCTGTTTAAAATGAACTTGGTAAATTTTCTTTAGGTCACCAATTGTATTGTGGTGGTTTGATTTACTTAACTATGATGTTCAATATGATTGGTGGCTCGATCCTGGTCATGTCACGTCTCCAAGCGGTGATACCCCGCATGGTGGATTTTGGGGGTGTGACAGATTGGTATCAGAGCCATTGGTTATAGTGAACTTGGTTTTAAAGAGGGAAAATCTTTTTGATAAAACCAGACTATAACCTGTACAGTGCTCAACGATCCACAACGACGCTTCGCTCCACATGCAAGACTCAACATCCTAGGTAGTATGGTTTATGTTTGCATTACCTACTTGTTAGTTACATGGTACATTGCTCATGATACGCATTAGTTAATGAAATAATTGCTATTTGAACCTTGTGTGCTTACTCTCTTCTGTCACTCCACACTTACGCACTTTGCGACACCTTTCTTACGTGAGTTCCTTTGATGTGAAGATCATGAGTGGACGTCTCAACATGACCCAGGGTCAGCTGACGACCTTGATTAACGAACGGATTGCCGAAGCCTTAGCAACCCAATCAGGGAGTCAACCCATGCACTCTCAAACACGCATGGGCACCTTCAGGGCGTTCTTGGAATGCAAACCTCCCACTTTCGATGGCACTGGAGGGGCAATTGGCCTTCTACGCTGGATCCAAAGAATCGAATACATTCGAAGAAAGTGAAAGCCCTGCCGGCAAACAAGTAGAGTACGCTACTGTCATGTTGCAGGGGAAAGCGTATTCTTGGTGGAACGCACAAGTTCAGATGCTCGGGTTGGCAGACGCAAATGCCACCCTCTGGAGCGACTTCAAGGAATTGATTAAGGAAAAATTCTGCCACCTGGACGACATTCTGGAACTTGAGACAGAGTATTATGGTTTGAAGATGGAAGGATCAGAAATTGAGGCGTACACAAAGAGGTCCAACGACTTGGCTGACTTATGTCCTAACTTGTCACGACCCATATCTAGACGGATCAAACTATACCTCAAAGGCTTAGTCCCGGAGATCCAAGGGTCTGTAATTGAGGCCAACCATTCCACAATCCAGCAAGTCATTCGTTTGGCGCACCAACTCACCGATCAGGCGGTGGAAGAGGGCAAGCTGCCAAAGCGTGTTAGCACTACTGCTACTGGTGCTCCCAGCAATGACAAGCGCAAGTGGGATGGAAATTCGGGCAGGGGTTCCACTCCAGTTCAGTCCCAGTCCCAGCGGCGGAAGACAGATGAACACAGGAGCCCCAGTCAGCAGTTTTCTGGAAATCAAGGTCAGGGTGGATATAGGGGAAATCACCCTAAGTGCAATCGATGTAATTTGCACCACAGCGGGCCGTGCAACAAGAATCGTTGTCAGAGATGTAACAAGCCTGGACATAAAGCCAGAGATTGCAGGAGCTCACGTCCTGTGAATCAGAATCGACAACAGCAGCCACAAGCACCACAGAACCAACAACATCACCAGCAGGGTAATAAGGGATGCTTCCATTGCGGTGCTGGGGGTCACTTCAAGAGACACTGTCCACAGCTGAATCAGAATCAGAATATGAGTAGCAACCAGGGCAACGGGGACAATAACGGAGACAATAAGCACAACCGCAGGACTAGTGAGCATGAGTTCCTGAATGGACAAGAGGAAGAAAGAAACAACCCCAACGTTGTGGCGAGTAAGTTCCTACCAGACAATTTCTTTGTTTCTATTTTTAATTGATTTGGGTGCCGATACTAGTTATATGCCCTTAAAAGCTAGCCAAATGCTTAAGCACACTCCAACACTTTTGAACACCAAACACATGGTAGAACTAGCAAACAGTAAGAGTTTTGAAGCCACACACGTAGTTAAAGGTTGTAACCTCGTTTTAGCTGGTCAGACTTTCTCTATCGATCTTATTCATATCACACTTGGTAGTTTCGACATCGTTATTGGGATGGATTGGCTATCTCATCATCAAGCGGAGATTATTTGCAAGGAGAAAATCGTTCTCATTTCTCGTTCTGGTAAAGAACCCCTCGTGGTTCGTGGCGACAAGAGTGGTGCTGTTGTAGGCATCATCTCTTTCCTTAAGGCCCAGAAGTGTTTGCATAAGGGCCACACTGCCATTCTAGCGCTCGTTACTGACACATCAACGGAAGAGAAGAAATTTTAAGACATCCCTATTGTGCGCGATTTTCCCGAGGTATTTCCTGAGGAATTACCTGGTCTTCCTCCTCATCGCCAAGTTGAGTTTCAAATCGAGCTAGCTCCTGGAGCAGTGCCCATAGCTCGAGCACCTTATCGTCTAGCTCCATCAAGAACTCGAAGAACTGTCCACACAACTACAAGAACTCTTGGAAAAGGGTTTTATACGTCCTAGCTCTTCGCCCTGGGGAGCTCCAGTCTTATTCGTGAAGAAGAAAGATGGTACTTTCAGAATGTGTATTGACTACCGCGAACTCAACAAGGTGACTGTGAAGAATCGTTATCCTCTTCCACGTATTGACGACTTGTTCGACCAGTTGCAAGGGTCGAGCTATTACTCCGAGATTGACTTGAGATCGGGATACCATCAGCTGAGGGTCCGAGATGAGGACGTCTCCAAAACAACATTCAGAACTCGTTACGGCCATTACGAGTTTCTGGTTATGCCATTCGGGCTGACAAATGCACCAGCGGTCTTCATGGATCTCATGAACCGAGTATGCAAACCTTACCTGGATAAGTTCGTTATTGTGTTCATCGACGATATCCTGATCTATTCTAAGAGTCAGGAGGAACACGAGCAGCATCTGCGACTTATGCTTGAACTTCTTCGAAAGGAGCAGTTATATGCCAAGTTTTCGAAATGTGACTTCTGGCTTCGCGAAGTCCACTTTCTAGGCCATGTGGTAAACAAGGATGGAATTCATGTGGATCCATCCAAGGTTGACTCAATCAAGAACTGGCCTGCACCCCGCACACCAACAGAAATCCGCCAATTCTTGGGTTAGGTTTGGCAGGATATTACAGAAGGTTTATCAAAGATTTCTCCAAGATTGCGCAACCTCTCACTTCACTGACTCAGAAGGGTGTCATCTATCGTTGGGGTGATGCACAAGAGTCCGCATTTCAACATCTAAAGGATAGACTTTGTAGCGCGCCTATCCTCTCATTGCCCGAAGGCACCGATGATTTCGTGGTTTATTGCGACGCTTCCATCCAAGGACTTGGTTGCGTATTGATGCAACGTGACAAGGTCAATGCCTACGCATCGCGCCAACTTAAAGTTCACGAAAGAAACTACACTACTCACGATCTGGAGCTGGGAGCAGTTGTATTCGCGCTTAAGATATGGAGACATTACCTGTATGGTACCAAGTGCACCATTTACACCGATCACAGGAGTCTCGAGCATATCTTCAAGCAAAAGGAGTTGAACATGCGTCAACGCCGATGGGTTGAGCTCTTGAACGTTTATGAATGCGCAATCAAGTATCATCCGGGTAAAGCCAATGTTGTGGCCGACGCCCTCAGTCGAAAGGATACCATACCTAGGCGTGTACGTGCTCTACAGCTTACCATCCAATCTAATCTTCCCGCTCAGATTCGCGATGCTCAGGTTGAAGCATTGAAAGCAGAGAACATCAGGGCTGAGTCCCTACGAGGATCGAGGCAGCGGCTAGAACAAAAGGAAGACGGCGCTTACTATGTAATAGGGCGCATCTGGGTCCCACTGTATGGAAACCTACGCGAGCTTGTGATGGATGAAGCACATAAGTCTCGTTATTCAGTACATCCTGGTTCGGATAAGATGTACCACGACTTAAAGACCACATACTGGTGGCCTGGCATGAAAGTCCACATAGCAACCTACGTCAGCAAGTGCTTGACTTGTGCGAGAGTCAAGTCTGAATATCAGAAACCATCAGGCCTACTTCAACAATCGGAGATCCCGAAATGGAAATGGGAGCAAATTTCCATGGATTTCGTGACCGGCCTGCCCAGATCTCAACACGGAAACGATACCATTTGGGTGATCGTAGATCGACTGACCAAGTCTGCCCATTTTCTGGCTATCAAAGAAACGGATAAGTTTTCTACTCTTGCAGACATTTATCTAAAGGAAGTGGTATCAAGGCACGGAGTTCCAACCTCTATTATATCTGATCGTGATGCACGTTTTACTTCTGAACTGTGGCAAGCAATGCACAAGTCCTTTGGCTCACGTTTAGATATGAGCACCGCTTATCACCCGCAGACGGATGGGCAATCCGAATGCACCATCCAAACCCTTGAAGACATGCTTAGGGCATGTGTAATCGATTTTGGTAATGGCTGGGAAAGACACCTCCCGCTGGTGGAGTTTTCGTACAACAACAGCTACCACACCGGCATCCAAGCCGCTCCGTTTGAGGCATTGTACGGACGCAAATGCCGATCACCTCTGTCACACCCCGACCACGTGGAACATACAAAACGTGGCGGAAATGTCGGGGAGTGTTGTAACAGAATTAATTGTTTCAAATCCATGGCAATTGAAGTTTCGTTTTATTGATTAAAAGTGTTACAATGTCTTAACAAACAAAGAAATACAACATAATTAACTAGTCTTGCATCTTTTATTGTCACTAAAGCCCAAGTCTGCCTATGTGTATCTTGATCATCTTATGCAACAGTTCCTGAAAAACACATGTGAAAATAGGTACGTCAGCATAAAAATGCCTGTGAGATACATAGGTTTTGTGAAAATAGGTTTCATGACTTATGTTTGAGAAAATGTTTAGTCATGAACCTTGTTATTTGCTTTGTTTTGTAAATCATTTGAAAATCGATAAGATCAGATGATATGTATAAATAATGTATAATGTATGGTTAAATGAATAACCATGTAAAATGAGTTTGTATTAGATAAGTTGTTTGTAAATCAATGTCTTGTGAAAAATATGTTATTTGTATAAAATGTTCTATGTCTCAACCTGAAATGATTCAAATAATGCTACAATATGTAATACAATACAAACACTTATATATAGGAAGTACCAGCGGCGTATCCACCATGCTTGTATCATATTACACACGCCTCGTTACTTAATCACTTACTCAAACCAAACCAACAATGTACAATGTCTATGTTTAAACCATTTGCCAAAATGTAAGCATGTAATGAATAATAAGTGTACTAAGTATGCAACAACATACATACATAGCATGTAAACTGAAATATCTGTACTAAGTATGCAACAACAGACATACATAGCATGTGAACTGAAATAATGTGTCCATATGCTGAGTAAACATATGCAACAGAAATGTAATGTAAAACGATGTACTAAGTATGCTAAGTTAACATACAAAGCAGAAAAGTCATGTAAATCAATGTACTAATAGTGTACTAATGAACATAACCAGTATATGATGTGAAAACGGAAAGCATGAAAGTAACAAGTAGGCACATGTGTTCCACCCCAAAACAGTTTGGAAAACAGTAAAAGAGGGGTCTATGTACTCACTTGAGATTGCTCAGTAGTCCTTGAGTAACAACCAAACAATGCTAGAGATCGCGGATATCAAACGGCACCTAATATAGGTAACTATGTTAATTAACCGGACCTAGATCGGAAGATTGGGTAGCATTAGGGTTTGTAAACCAAACGAGTGTAGAGACTCGTGTCATTTGGTTTAACAAAGCCTACATACTAAATGAAACCTAACTTAAAAGCTTTCGACCCATTACGACCCGTTTAGATAGCTTATGCTACTTTAACGCGTCGTTCGCGTGAAACGCGTTCGGACCGCCTAACTAGCCCTATGACAAGTGTTATATGCCTAATCATGTTACATAATCAGTTATGTGACAAAGGTTTAGGTTACATATGCTTAATTACCAATTATACATGAAAAGGGTATTCTGGTAATTTACCTAAGGCATATAAACTACCTATCATACAACTACTTAAACGATGTGACCATAGGGTGTAACCTCGGAAGGTTATTCCCTACCTACTATGGTCACCTAATGTGTTTGGTCGGATCCTAATGATCGACCAAATGGGTCGAGTTCGAAGGTATAGGCGATTTATTAGATCGCCTACCCTACGACTCTAGACAACGTGGTAATCAGTGGGCATAGTCCCAAGGGACTACGACCAACGTGATTACACTCACGTTGCGAAGTTCAAACGAACTTCGCATTGACCATTACTGGTCAACGCTGAAAGTCAAACAAAGTTTGACTTTCTGACTCGAAAAGCAGTAAAATAAGGAAAAGAACGAAAGAATACTTACCCAGGGTCCCCGAATGCTAATCCCGACTCAAGAACTCAGGTATGAAACAATGGTTTCAACTTAGAGCTCTCAAAATCAGAATTCTTGTAAGTTTAGCAATGGGGGGTATGGGGTATTTATAGTTTTCGGGTAACCGCTAGGATCGTTTCATGGAAAACGTGCCATGATCCAACCCGTACACTTGTCGGAACCTTATGGTGACTAGAATGCCATCCTTATCTGATGACTAAGCAATTGGGAATGTGTGGGTGTGGTTTAAACATGTGCAACCTGCTGTTAAAAACATTGCATCTGGTCAGAAGACCCCCTGCGCATCGTAGCCAAAAAGTGGCTACGCATCGTAGGGGTGAAGTTTGGCAGAAAGTCAGTTTTGGTCCCTGAACTGTATTTAGGCCATTTTTGACACGTTTAAGGCCCGTTAACCCCATTTCAAAGCTCTAAAATGAAGTTAAAGTATAGGGAACTTAAAACATGCTCAAAAATATCTCGGATGTCGGTTCGTTTAGCCGTACGAACGCGATGTTCGCTTAATTACGACGGAATGCGCATAAGCGCGAAAAACGATCCAAATGACGCGACGAATGGATTTTTCTTAAGGCGAACACTAAAATATAATATAGTCATGATCACATAAATTTTTGGATGTCCAGATGTATTCAGAACGTAAGTTACGCGTAAAAATGCAAACTTGTGCACTTTTTGACGCTTTTAGTCCCTGAATGACACAAAAGTTTATTTTAGCATACCGAACACCTCAAAGCCTATTTCTAAGCTATGTGAAGGATATTTATGGTATGTTTAACTTATGGTCATGCTCCGGAAGGTCTGTTACAGTTCAAATTGGCATACTTTCGCAGTTTGTCAACTTTAGTCCCTGTAAGCGATTTAACTTGATTTCACCATACCAAACCTTTCAAAACTTATATCTAAGTTATGTAAAGGTTATTTAAGGTATGTTAAGCCTATTTCACTATTCCGGAGTGTTCGTTGGATTAAACTGGTTATATCTACACATCAGAGCGCGTATAACCCTCCAGAAAGCGATTTAAAGCTTGAAATCGAACAAGAATTGATATGTGTAAACGATACACATATTTTTACAAATCCCAAGTATGAAAAACTATATTTCATTGGTTTGGCATTTTTCTGATGGTTGGAGTGACACGGGTGTTACAGTCTCCCCTACTTTAGGAAATTTCGTCCCGAAATTAATTCGTAGGAGTCTAACTGTGGCTTTGTGTCAAATAACCACCAGAGATATGAAAGGCACAATCCTGTTATTTCTCTTTAACGGACATTCTTCAGAATTGAAAAATGAACGGAGTTATTTTCAACAGGCATTCTTTAGAAACAAAAATGAACCGAATGAGTCATTTTACATCTTCAGAAACAAAAATGAACCTAATGAGTCATTTTACATCTTCAGAAACAAAAATGAACGGAATAGTCATTTTACATCTTCAGAAACAAAAATGAACCGAATGAGTCATTTTACATCTTCAGAAACAAAAATGAACGGAATAGTCATTTTACATCTTCAGAAACAAAAATGAACCGAATGAGTCATTTTACATCTTCAGAAACAAAAATGAACCGAATGAGTCATTTTACATCTTCAGAAACAAAAATGAACCGAATGAGTCATTTTACATCTTCAGAAACAAAAATGAACGGAATAGTCATTTTACATCGTCAGAAACAAAAATGAACCGAATGAGTCATTTTACATCTTCAGAAACAAAAATGAACGGAATAGTCATTTTACATCGTCAGAAACAAAAATGAACCGAATGAGTCATTTTACATCTTCAGAAACAAAAATGAACCGAATGAGTCATTTTACATCTTTAGAAACAAAAATGAACCGAATGAGTCATTTTACATCTTCAGAAACAAAAATGAACCGAATGAGTCATTTTACATCTTCAGAAACAAAAATGAACCGAATGAGTCATTTTACATCCTCAGAAACAAAAATGAACCGAATGAGTCATTTTACATCTTCAGAAACAAAAATGAACGGAATACATGACAAAATTCGCTGTGGTCTCTGTGCACTGAATTTCCATAATTATGTACGCGTCCATAATTACGTAATTCCTTGCACAGTCCGCACAGTGCATTTCATGATGTGTAGGGGAAGAAAATATCAAACTTGTGATGAGTGTGACTAGACTACCATAGGGTCCTTTTAATCAGATCAACACATGATCTTTTTAATTAGACCTCCAAGGAGTCCTTTCAGCTATATCATCACTTGATATACTTAACCAGATTTTTGGATCAATCTGTTTAACTAGACCACTCAAGGGGTCTAATTATAGAATAGTACAATAAAATCCAAGGGACTTAACTACAACGTAGAAGCCCATTGAGGATTTAATATAGTACCTTTGGATATCCTACTATGAATCCCTTATACGAAGATATGGAAGATTCTATGAGGATTTGGATGAAAAAAACTTGGATCACACAAAAACATAAAAGGAAACACATAAGCACATAATCACATAGTTGTTTAACTTGGTTATTAATTTGTTATCTTTGGACGCGGATACTTAAAGCACACCAGGAATCCAATTCGTGGATTTCATTTGGCACTTTAATCATTTCAAGAATCTATCTATGAAGATAGGAAAATCTTAATAGGAATTCGGCTTTGTCCTTATTGAATTGTGATGTACGTATTGAATCATACAAGGAATTCAATTAAGGATTCCGATGAATGATACCCATCCACAAGGATCTAATTATGAGGATAGAAAGATCCTACATGGATTTTGGAATTTGTGTAACGAGAGTGTTCCGACACCTTGCACTAGGCGTGCTTTCGTCGATACACAAGATGGAAAGTTCATGAGATTGAGGCACCAGATATGCCAAGCGACATATGAAGCAGAGTTTGAAGGTTGAGCAACAGCAGGATTTGTAACAGCTTTGCTTTGGATTGCAAAGCGGCACATGTTAACCAAATGTCTCCATCGTCCACCGTGGGTACATTTGAAACAAGATATTTGATTTGAATAATGACGATGGCATTGATTGCACCAAGGAGCAGTTCCCTTATACAGCTTCATCCCTGAGGCGAGTCATGGTGATAGCTAAGTCAACGGTCCTCTGGTAGTACGACGCCTAATCGATGGACAATTGCAGCACCTAGTTCGGACATTCGAGTCTTGTTGCAATGAAGAGGCATCTTGAAGATAACGAAAGGCATAGGAGGAAACAAGCGAATGATAGTTAAAAGAAAATGACAAGGCACGTAGATTGTGACCATTTGTTTGTTACCAAAGGCAAACAAATGAGATGGTGACTAATCAAAGTAAATGGGTCAATATAATGTATCGCGAAGACATGCTCGCCTATAAGTGAACACTCATCCCAAGAATTCCCAGGTAAGCACAACTGGTCTCGCGTCTGATGAGATGTATACGAAGTGCTTGCCTAGACAGAAAACCCAGAATACAGGCATTCACCCTTCCAGTTTGCACGTGTTCACATTATTTAAAACCCAAAACCTTGACGAGATTTTGAAAATTCAAAGGGGTTCAAAACCATATAACAGAGGGTTCAAAACCTTACAATAGAGGGTTCAAAACCTAGTAATCAATCATCCTAGAACAGATGATTAGTTTTCAAAGCGGTTTTGAAATTTATGTTCTTGTTGTGGTCGTCGCCTAAGGATAGGTGACGGTATTGTTTTATGACTAAACGCAAGTAAACTCGCGTTAGGGTCCTAGAAAGTTATAGACTAGGTCAAAGCATTACTAATAACCTAATTCCCTATAACCATTGGCTCTGATACCATCTTTTCTGTCACACCCCGACCACGTGGAACATACAAAACGTGGCGGAAATGTCGGGGAGTGTTGTAACAGAATTAATTGTTTCAAATCCATGGCAATTGAAGTTTCGTTTTATTGATTAAAAGTGTTACAATGTCTTAACAAACAAAGAAATACAACATAATTAACTAGTCTTGCATCTTTTATTGTCACTAAAGCCCAAGTCTGCCTATGTGTATCTTGATCATCTTATGCAACAGTTCCTGAAAAACACATGTGAAAATAGGTACGTCAGCATAAAAATGCCTGTGAGATACATAGGTTTTGTGAAAATAGGTTTCATGACTTATGTTTGAGAAAATGTTTAGTCATGAACCTTGTTATTTGCTTTGTTTTGTAAATCATTTGAAAATCGATAAGATCAGATGATATGTATAAATAATGTATAATGTATGGGTAAATGAATAACCATGTAAAATGAGTTTGTATTAGATAAGTTGTTTGTAAATCAATGTCTTGTGAAAAATATGTTATTTGTTGTCACACCCCGACCACGTAGAACATACAAAACGTGGCGGAAATGTCGGGGAGTGTTGTAACAGAATTAATCGTTTCAAATCCATGGCAATTAAAGTTTCGTTTTATTAATCAATTATGAGAATTTACATTGTTTAAACAAGAAACAAAGGGTACATAACATAAGTTAACTAGTTATTGTCTCGTTTTAAGTCGCTAAGGCACGAGTCCATCCTAAATGTAGCATGTATCAACAATCATTGTAAAGCAGTACCTGAAACATGTGTAAAAACGAGGTCAGCAAAGAAATGCTGGCGAATACATTGGTTTTGTAGGAGTGTCGAAATCATGGCTAGTTTAGACGTTGCAATACTTTATTTAAAAACCTTGTTTTGAAAAGAGTATAATATTGCAACTTAATTAACCAACTCAAATCAAGCGGGTTATAATTTGTAAAACTCGTAGCCATGACTCTTAACCCAAAAACATTTGTTTTAGTAAATTATTTGAAAGACAATAAATGAGTTCAGATGATATGTATAATAAGAAAATAATGCATGATTAAATGAATAACCATGTAATATGAGTTTGTATAAGATAAGTTGTTTGTAAATAAATGTCTTGTGAAAAGTATGTTATTTGTATAAAATGTTTATATGTATCAAACTGAAATGATTCAAATAACGCTGCGATATATGTAATACCATACAAACACTTATATATAGGAAGTACCAGCGGCGTATCCACCATGCTTGTATCATATTACACACGCATCGTTACTTAATCACTTATTCAAACCAAACCATCAAGATGTAAAATGTTCATGTCTAATGTAAATCATGTAATATGTATTCAATGTGATTTGTATAAATAAATGTAAGATTTAAACAAATAACCTTATAGTAGCATATTAAAAGTATACTTTGGATTTATAAGTAACATATTAAACTATGTTTTTGGTTTCATATATAACATATCAAAATATGCTTTAGATGTGATAAATAATATATTAAACTATATTTTGGTTTCATAAATAACATATCAAAATATGCTTTAGATGTGATAAATAACATATTAAACTATGTTTTTGGTTTTGTAAATATATGTTGGTTTTGTACAATACCACACATGAGAGTATATTCAACTATACTTTGATAGTGTGATTTAAGAATTCATTCAGACCTAGTGCATCAAGATACACCTTTGAGACTATAGAAATACCACAAAGGCAATTCCTATTTGGATGGAGCAACAAATTGGTTTCAGACATTCCATGCCAACAGGAATGGGGTGTCAAATCCTATAGCGCTATATCATACTAACAATCGGTCTGGTGAACATAAAATAAGTACAATTCAACAATTTATTTTATGTTCTTTGAGAAAATCAATGTTTAAATCATAGATAGTTATGTAATTTGTCAAATGATAAGTAATAACATGTATAATCAATTATACTTTTGGAATCATGAAAATAACAGATAGGTACACATGCTTCACCCCAAAACAGTTTAGAAAACAGTAAAAGAGGGGAATAATGTACTCGCCTGAGATTGCTCAGATGTCTAAAGATAATCACCAAGTAATGCTAGAGATCTCGGAATATCAAACGGCACCTAATATAGGTAACTACATTAATAAACCGGACCTAAATCGGAAGACTGGGTAGCATTAGGGTTTGTAAACCAAATGAGTGTAGGAACTCATGTGATATGGTTTAACAAAGCCTACATGCTAAATGAAACTTAACCTAAGTCTTATCGACCCATTACGACCCGTTTAGGAAGCTTATGCTACTTTAACGCGTCGTGCGCGTGAAACGCGTTCGGACCGCCTAACTAGTCCTATGACAAGTGTTATATGCCTAAACATGTTACAAAATCAGTTATGTGACAAAAGTTTAGGTTACATATGCTTAATTACCAATTATACATGAAAAGGGTATTCTGGTAATTTACCTAAGGCATATAAACTACCTATCATACAACTACTTAAACGATGTGACCATAGGGTATAACCTCGGAAGGTTATTCCCTACCTACTATGGTCACCTAATGTATTTGGTCGGATCCTAATGATCGACCAAACTGGGTCGGGTTCGAAGGTATAAGCGATTTATTAGATCGCTTACCCTACGACCCTAGACAACGTGGTAATCAGTAGGCATAGTCCCAAGGGACTATAACCAACGTGATTACACTCACGTTGCGAAGTTCAAACGAACTTCGCATTGACCATTACTGGTCAACGCTGAAAGTCAAACAAAGTTTGACTTTCGGACTCGAAAAGCAATAAAATAAGGAAAAGAACGAAAGAATACTTACCCAGGGTCCCCGAATGCTAATCCCGACTTCAAGAACTCAGGTATGAAACAATGGTTTCAACTTAGAGCTCTCAAAATCAGAATTCTTGTAGGAAATAGCAATGGGGGTGGATGGGTATATATAGTTTTCGGGTAACCGTTAGGATCGTTTCTTGGAAAAGGGGAAATGATCTAACCCGTACACTTGTCGAAAGGTTATGGAGGCTACTTGGCACCTTAACTTAGTGACAAGCAACTTAGAACATGTGGTGGAGGATCAAGGAGGTTGCAACTTGTGTTTAAAAACATTGCATCTGGTCAGAAGACCCCCTGCGCATCGTAGCCAAAAAGTGGCTACGCATCGTAGGGGTGAAGTTTGGCAGAAAGTCAGTTTTGGTCCCTGAACTGTATTTAGGCCATTTTTGACACGTTTAAGGCCCGTTAACCCCATTTCAAAGCTCTAAAATGAAGTTAAAGTATAGGGAACTTAAAACATGCTCAAAAATATCTCGGATGTCGGTTCGTTTGGCCGTACGAACGCGATGTTCGCTTAATTACGACGGAATGCGCATAAGCGCGAAAAACGAACCAAATGACTCGACGAATGGATTTTTCTTAAGGCGAACACTCAAATATAATATAGTCATGCTTATATAAATTTTTGGAAGTCCGGATGTATTCAGAACGTAAGTTACGCGTAAAAATGCAAACTTGTGCACTTTTTGACACTTTTAGTCCCTGAAAGACACAAAAGTTTATTTTAGCATACCGAACACCTCAAAGCCTATTTCTAAGCTATGTGAAGGATATTTATGGTATGTTTAACTTATGGTCATGTTCCGGAAGGTCTGTTACAGTTCAAATTGGCATGCTTTCGCAGTTTGTCAACTTTAGTCCCTGTAAGCGATTTAACTTTGATTTCACCACACCAAACCTTACAAAACTTATATCTAAGTTATGTAAAGGTTATATAAGGTATGTTAAGCCTATTTCACTATTCTGGAGTGTTCGTTGGATTAAACTGGTTATATTTACGCATCAGTGCGTGTATAACCTTCCAGAAAGCGATTTAGAGCTTGAAATCGAACAAGAGTTGGTATGTGCAAATGATACACATATTTTTACAAATCCCAACTATGAAATATAATATTTCATTGGTTTGGTATTTGTTTGATGGTTGAAATGACACAGGTGTTACAGTCTCCCCTACTTTAGGAAATTTCGTCCCGAAATTTAATTTTAGGAGAAACTTGTGGGGACGAAGGTGATGTTTTCGCTTTGAATGAACCCCTTGAACCCCAAGTAGAACTCTGGGCCATGTTAGGATTCTTAGCGAAAATGTCAACCCTCAAAGTGATGTCATTGTAGTAACAAAACATGGAGTTTTGAACTACGGACAGAAGAACGTTTCTTATGAAGACTCATCATAGGAAACTTGGTGTGTGATTGAGATCAGAATTTGGAAGTGTAAGAATAAATGACAATTGGTCGAAGTCCAATACTTCTCCCGTATCATTACTCTTGTCACTATGGGTCTTAACACATGACAAAACTTCCTGTGGTTTCTGTGCACTGAATTCCATAATTATGTAGGCCTCCATAATTACGTAATCTCTTGCACAGTCCGCACAGTTCATTTCATAATGCGTAGGAAAATAATCACTTGAATAAACATGAAGCGACTTGACTAGATCACCAAAGGTCCTTTTAATTTGATCAACGAACGATCTTTTTAACTAGATCAACATATGATCTTATTAACTAAACCGTCGTACGATCTCCTTAAATAGACCACTTAAGGGATCTATTTATAGAATAGTACTTTAAAATCCAAGGGACTTTACTACAACGTAGAAGTCCATTAAGGATTTAAGATAGTACCTTTTTGGAATATCCTACTACGAATCCTTCATTTGAGATATGGAAGATTCTACGAGGATTTGGATGGATCACATAAAACACAAAACACATAAGAAAACACATAAGCACAAAATTAGTTAACTTGATTCTTTAATTTGTTGTCTTTGAGCATGGATGATTAAAGCACACCAGGAATCCAATCCGTGGATTTCATTTGGTACTTTAATCATTTTCAAGAATCTATCTATGAAGATAGAAAGATCTTAATAAGAATTCGGCTTTGTCCTTATTGAATCGTAATGTACGTATTGAATCATACAAAGAATTCAATTAAGGGCTCCGATTTGAGTGATATTCATCCGCAAGGATTTGATTATAAGGATAGAAAGATCCTTCATGGATTTTGGAATTTGTGTAACGAAAGGTGATTCGACACCTTGCACTAGGCGTGTTTAAGTCGATACACAAGGTAGAAAGTTCATGAGGTTGAGGCGCCAGATATGTCCAGCGACATATGAAGCAGAGGTTGAAGGTTGAGTAGCAGCAGGATTTGCAACAGCTTTGCTTTGGATTGCAAAGCGGCATATGTTAACCAAATGTCTCCATCGTCCACCGTGGGTACATTTGAAACAGGGTATTTGATTTGGATGATGACGGTTACATTGATTTCTCCAAGGAGTGGTTCCCTTGCACGGCTTCATTCCTGAGCTGACTCATGGTGATAGCTAAATCAACGGTCTTCTGGAGTACTACGCCTATTTGTTGGGCAATTGTAGCACCTGGTCCGGACATTTGAGTCTTGTTGCGATGAAGAGACACCATGAAGAACATAGGAGATATGGGAGGGAACAAGGGAAATGAAAACAGAATAACAATGCATAAAATTGCGATCATTTGTTTGTTGCTTAAGGCAAACAAATGAGACGGTGACTAATCAAAGTAAATAGGTCAAAAATAATGTATCGCGAAGACATGCTCGCCTATAAGTGAACACTCATCCCAAGAATTCCCAGGTAAGCACAACTGGTCTCGCGTCTGATGAGATGTATACGAAGTGCTTGCCTAGACAGAAAACTCAGAATACAGGCATTCACCCTTCCAGTTTGCACGTGTTCACATTATTTAAAACCCAAAACCTTGATGAGAATTTTGAAAACTCAAAGGGATTCAAAACCTTACAATAGAGGGTTCAAAACCTTGTAATCAATCATCCTAGAACAGATGATTAGTTTTCAAAGAGGTTTTGAAATTTATGTTCTTGTTGTGGTAGTCGCCTAAGGATAGGTGACAGTATTGTTTTATGACTAAACGCAAGTAAATTCGCGTTAGGGTCCTAAGAAGGTTATAGACTAGGTCAAAGCATTACTAATAACCTAATTCCCTATAACCATTGGCTCTGATACCATCTTTTCTGTCACACCCCGACCACGTAGAACATACAAAACGTGGCGGAAATGTCGGGGAGTGTTGTAACAGAATTAATCGTTTCAATTCCATGGCAATTAAAGTTTCGTTTTATTAATCAATTATGAGAATTTACATTGTTTAAACAAGGAACAAAGGGTACATAACATAAGTTAACTAGTTATTGTCTCGTTTTAAGTCGCTAAGGCACGAGTCCATCCTAAATGTAGCATGTATCAACAATCATTGTAAAGCAGTACCTGAAACATGTGTAAAAACGAGGTCAGCAAAGAAATGCTGGCGAATACATTGGTTTTGTAGGAGTGTCGAAATCATGGCTAGTTTAGACGTTGCAATACTTTATTTAAAAACCTTGTTTTGAAAAGAGTATAATATTGAAACTTAATTAACCAACTCAAATCAAGCGGGTTATAATTTGTAAAACTCGTAGCCATGACTCTTAACCCAAAAACATTTGTTTTAGTAAATTATTTGAAAGACAATAAATGAGTTCAGATGATATGTATAATAAGAAAATAATGCATGATTAAATGAATAACCATGTAATATGAGTTTGTATAAGATAAGTTGTTTGTAAATAAATGTCTTGTGAAAAGTATGTTATTTGTATAAAATGTTTATATGTATCAAACTGAAATGATTCAAATAACGCTGCGATATATGTAATACCATACAAACACTTATATATAGGAAGTACCAGCGGCGTATCCACCATGCTTGTATCATATTACACACGCATCGTTACTTAATCACTTATTCAAACCAAACCATCAAGATGTAAAATGTTCATGTCTAATGTAAATCATGTAATATGTATTCAATGTGATTTGTATAAATAAATGTAAGATTTAAACAAATAACCTTATAGTAGCATATTAAAAGTATACTTTGGATTTATAAGTAACATATTAAACTATGTTTTTGGTTTCATATATAACATATCAAAATATGCTTTAGATGTGATAAATAATATATTAAACTATATTTTGGTTTCATAAATAACATATCAAAATATGCTTTAGATGTGATAAATAACATATTAAACTATGTTTTTGGTTTTGTAAATATATGTTGGTTTTGTACAATACCACACATGAGAGTATATTCAACTATACTTTGATAGTGTGATTTAAGAATTCATTCAGACCTAGTGCATCAAGATACACCTTTGAGACTATAGAAATACCACAAAGGCAATTCCTATTTGGATGGAGCAACAAATTGGTTTCAGACATTCCATGCCAACAGGAATGGGGTGTCAAATCCTATAGCGCTATATCATACTAACAATCGGTCTGGTGAACATAAAATAAGTACAATTCAACAATTTATTTTATGTTCTTTGAGAAAATCAATGTTTAAATCATAGATAGTTATGTAATTTGTCAAATGATAAGTAATAACATGTATAATCAATTATACTTTTGGAATCATGAAAATAACAGATAGGTACACATGCTTCACCCCAAAACAGTTTAGAAAACAGTAAAAGAGGGGAATAATGTACTCGCCTGAGATTGCTCAGATGTCTAAAGATAATCACCAAGTAATGCTAGAGATCTCGGAATATCAAACGGCACCTAATATAGGTAACTACATTAATAAACCGGACCTAAATCGGAAGACTGGGTAGCATTAGGGTTTGTAAACCAAATGAGTGTAGGAACTCATGTGATATGGTTTAACAAAGCCTACATGCTAAATGAAACTTAACCTAAGTCTTATCGACCCATTACGACCCGTTTAGGAAGCTTATGCTACTTTAACGCGTCGTGCGCGTGAAACGCGTTCGGACCGCCTAACTAGTCCTATGACAAGTGTTATATGCCTAAACATGTTACAAAATCAGTTATGTGACAAAAGTTTAGGTTACATATGCTTAATTACCAATTATACATGAAAAGGGTATTCTGGTAATTTACCTAAGGCATATAAACTACCTATCATACAACTACTTAAACGATGTGACCATAGGGTATAACCTCGGAAGGTTATTCCCTACCTACTATGGTCACCTAATGTATTTGGTCGGATCCTAATGATCGACCAAACTGGGTCGGGTTCGAAGGTATAAGCGATTTATTAGATCGCTTACCCTACGACCCTAGACAACGTGGTAATCAGTAGGCATAGTCCCAAGGGACTATAACCAACGTGATTACACTCACGTTGCGAAGTTCAAACGAACTTCGCATTGACCATTACTGGTCAACGCTGAAAGTCAAACAAAGTTTGACTTTCGGACTCGAAAAGCAATAAAATAAGGAAAAGAACGAAAGAATACTTACCCAGGGTCCCCGAATGCTAATCCCGACTTCAAGAACTCAGGTATGAAACAATGGTTTCAACTTAGAGCTCTCAAAATCAGAATTCTTGTAGGAAATAGCAATGGGGGTGGATGGGTATATATAGTTTTCGGGTAACCGTTAGGATCGTTTCTTGGAAAAGGGGAAATGATCTAACCCGTACACTTGTCGAAAGGTTATGGAGGCTACTTGGCACCTTAACTTAGTGACAAGCAACTTAGAACATGTGGTGGAGGATCAAGGAGGTTGCAACTTGTGTTTAAAAACATTGCATCTGGTCAGAAGACCCCCTGCGCATCGTAGCCAAAAAGTGGCTACGCATCGTAGGGGTGAAGTTTGGCAGAAAGTCAGTTTTGGTCCCTGAACTGTATTTAGGCCATTTTTGACACGTTTAAGGCCCGTTAACCCCATTTCAAAGCTCTAAAATGAAGTTAAAGTATAGGGAACTTAAAACATGCTCAAAAATATCTCGGATGTCGGTTCGTTTGGCCGTACGAACGCGATGTTCGCTTAATTACGACGGAATGCGCATAAGCGCGAAAAACGAACCAAATGACGCGACGAATGGATTTTTCTTAAGGCGAACACTCAAATATAATATAGTCATGCTTATATAAATTTTTGGAAGTCCGGATGTATTCAGAACGTAAGTTACGCGTAAAAATGCAAACTTGTGCACTTTTTGACACTTTTAGTCCCTGAATGACACAAAAGTTTATTTTAGCATACCGAACACCTCAAAGCCTATTTCTAAGCTATGTGAAGGATATTTATGGTATGTTTAACTTATGGTCATGTTCCGGAAGGTCTGTTACAGTTCAAATTGGCATGCTTTCGCAGTTTGTCAACTTTAGTCCCTGTAAGCGATTTAACTTTGATTTCACCACACCAAACCTTACAAAACTTATATCTAAGTTATGTAAAGGTTATATAAGGTATGTTAAGCCTATTTCACTATTCTGGAGTGTTCGTTGGATTAAACTGGTTATATTTACGCATCAGTGCGTGTATAACCTTCCAGAAAGCGATTTAGAGCTTGAAATCGAACAAGAGTTGGTATGTGCAAATGATACACATATTTTTACAAATCCCAAGTATGAAATATAATATTTCATTGGTTTGGTATTTGTTTGATGGTTGAAATGACACAGGTGTTACATTTGTATAAAATGTTCTATGTCTCAACCTGAAATGATTCAAATAACGCTACAATATGTAATACAATACAAACACTTATATATAGGAAGTACCAGCGGCGTATCCACCATGCTTGTATCATATTACACACGCCTCGTTACTTAATCACTTACTCAAACCAAACCAACAATGTACAATGTCTATGTTTAAACCATTTGCCAAAATGTAAGCATGTAATGAATAATAAGTGTACTAAGTATGCAACAACATACATACATAGCATGTAAACTGAAATATCTGTACTAAGTATGCAACAACAGACATACATAGCATGTGAACTGAAATAATGTGTCCATATGCTGAGTAAACATATGCAACAGAAATGTAATGTAAAACGATGTACTAAGTATGCTAAGTTAACATACAAAGCAGAAAAGTCATGTAAATCAATGTACTAATAGTGTACTAATGAACATAACCAGTATATGATGTGAAAACGGAAAGCATGAAAGTAACAAGTAGGCACATGTGTTCCACCCCAAAATAGTTTGGAAAACAGTAAAAGAGGGGTCTATGTACTCACTTGAGATTGCTCAGTAGTCCTTGAGTAACAACCAAACAATGCTAGAGATCGCGGATATCAAACGGCACCTAATATAGGTAACTATGTTAATTAACCGGACCTAGATCGGAAGATTGGGTAGCATTAGGGTTTGTAAACCAAACGAGTGTAGAGACTCGTGTCATTTGGTTTAACAAAGCCTACATACTAAATGAAACCTAACTTAAAAGCTTTCGACCCATTACGACCCGTTTAGATAGCTTATGCTACTTTAACGCGTCGTTCGCGTGAAACGCGTTCGGACCGCCTAACTAGCCCTATGACAAGTGTTATATGCCTAATCATGTTACATAATCAGTTATGTGACAAAGGTTTAGGTTACATATGCTTAATTACCAATTATACATGAAAAGGGTATTCTGGTAATTTACCTAAGGCATATAAACTACCTATCATACAACTACTTAAACGATGTGACCATAGGGTGTAACCTCGGAAGGTTATTCCCTACCTACTATGGTCACCTAATGTGTTTGGTCGGATCCTAATGATCGACCAAATGGGTTGAGTTCGAAGGTATAGGCGATTTATTAGATCGCCTACCCTACGACTCTAGACAACGTGGTAATCAGTGGGCATAGTCCCAAGGGACTACGACCAACGTGATTACACTCACGTTGCGAAGTTCAAACGAACTTCGCATTGACCATTACTGGTCAACGCTGAAAGTCAAACAAAGTTTGACTTTCTGACTCGAAAAGCAGTAAAATAAGGAAAAGAACGAAAGAATACTTACCCAGGGTCCCCGAATGCTAATCCCGACTCAAGAACTCAGGTATGAAACAATGGTTTCAACTTAGAGCTCTCAAAATCAGAATTCTTGTAAGTTTAGCAATGGGGGGTATGGGGTATTTATAGTTTTCGGGTAACCGCTAGGATCGTTTCATGGAAAACGTGCCATGATCCAACCCGTACACTTGTCGGAACCTTATGGTGACTAGAATGCCATCCTTATCTGATGACTAAGCAATTGGGAATGTGTGGGTGTGGTTTAAACATGTGCAACCTGCTGTTAAAAACATTGCATCTGGTCAGAAGACCCCCTGCGCATCGTAGCCAAAAAGTGGCTACGCATCGTAGGGGTGAAGTTTGGCAGAAAGTCAGTTTTGGTCCCTGAACTGTATTTAGGCCATTTTTGACACGTTTAAGGCCCGTTAACCCCATTTCAAAGCTCTAAAATGAAGTTAAAGTATAGGGAACTTAAAACATGCTCAAAAATATCTCGGATGTCGGTTCGTTTAGCCGTACGAACGCGATGTTCGCTTAATTACGACGGAATGCGCATAAGCGCGAAAAACGATCCAAATGACGCGACGAATGGATTTTTCTTAAGGCGAACACTAAAATATAATATAGTCATGATCACATAAATTTTTGGATGTCCAGATGTATTCAGAACGTAAGTTACGCGTAAAAATGCAAACTTGTGCACTTTTTGACGCTTTTAGTCCCTGAATGACACAAAAGTTTATTTTAGCATACCGAACACCTCAAAGCCTATTTCTAAGCTATGTGAAGGATATTTATGGTATGTTTAACTTATGGTCATGCTCCGGAAGGTCTGTTACAGTTCAAATTGGCATACTTTCGCAGTTTGTCAACTTTAGTCCCTGTAAGCGATTTAACTTGATTTCACCATACCAAACCTTTCAAAACTTATATCTAAGTTATGTAAAGGTTATTTAAGGTATGTTAAGCCTATTTCACTATTCCGGAGTGTTCGTTGGATTAAACTGGTTATATCTACACATCAGAGCGCGTATAACCCTCTAGAAAGCGATTTAAAGCTTGAAATCGAACAAGAATTGATATGTGTAAACGATACACATATTTTTACAAATCCCAAGTATGAAATACTATATTTCATTGGTTTGGCATTTGTCTGATGGTTGGAGTGACACGGGTGTTACAACCTCTCTGTTGGGCAGAAGTTGGTGACAGCCAAAGCACTGGCCCAGAACTTGTGGTAGATACCACCGAGAAGATTTCCCAGATACGGCAACGAATGGCGGCAGCTCGTGACCATCAGAAAAGCTATGCTGACAAGAAAAGAAAACCACTCGAGCTCCAGGTTGGGGATCGAGTGCTACTCAAAGTCTCACCTTGGAAAGGTGTAGTCCGCTTTGGCAAACAAGGCAAACTCAATCCGCGTTATGTCGGACCATTCGAAGTCATTGAGAAAATTGGCAAAGTCGCCTACAGGTTGGATCTACCTGAAGAACTCAGCGGAGTTCACAATGTTTTCCATGTGTCGAATCTGAAGAAGTGTCTGTCAGATGAGACCCTCATAGTTCCTCTGAAGGAACTCACTATCGACGAACAGCTGCGATTCGTCGAGGAACCTGTAGAGATTACTGATCGAGATGTTAAGATCCTCAAGCATACCAGGATACCTCTGGTCCGAGTTCATTGGAATGCTCGTCGTGGCCCAGAGTATACCTGGGAACGAGAAGACCAAATGAAACTCAAGTATCCCCAACTGTTTAAGAAAACGCAACCACCACTGAGGCTGAAGCTACTGCAGAATTTCAGGAAGAAATTCCAAATCAACGGGGGGATGATGTGACATCCCAGGAAAACAACGCAACTTAACTAGCTTCCTCAGTAACAAGGTGCTAAATTTCGGGACGAAATTCTCTTAACAGGGGGAGAATGTGACAACCCTCAAATTACATGTATTCCGTACAATTTATTAAATGATAATTTAAAGTACTTGACGACGGTGTGGAATTATTTAACTGCTCTCTGATGACTGTGTTATACTTACATGTGCGTAGTAGCATACTAGTATGTAGAAAACCTGACTAAATGGTTCTGAATATTTTCTTATATGTTAGGAAATTATTTTGTTACAAAAATATATAAATAAGACACTTTACGGTACAATTAAACACTTTAACGGAACAGTATCCGACCGAACAACCGGACATTACCCGGGACACCAAATATTTGTCAAACATGTTATATGTGTGTTACGTGCAATATCGTATGTCTGTTTATGAGTGGGGAATGGATGGGAAGTTTTTAAGGGCATAAATCGTTAAAGTGTGTACCTGTTATGTGGACGAAGTAATGTGCAAATAAACCATACGTAGGATTACGTGTTATGCATGAAACTGATTGTTATCCGTACCTTATTAGGACGTGATTGACCGACCTTGACTGTTAGCTACTTTTGAGAGTCAAACCGAGCAACCGAGGTGAGTTCACACTTCTAAGGCATGGGATTCCCGGTGGGTTGGGAATGGGTTTGAATGACTAATTATGCTACCAACACTACTAGATTACTTACTCCTGTCCTCGGTAGAAGGGCACGTGCGTAAAACCTACGCACCCTTTCTAGCTCCTGTCCTCGGGTTGAAGGGCACGTGCGTAAAACCTACGCACCCTAGCTACATTACTGCCCATAGATTGAGAAGGGCACGTACGTAAAACCTACGTACACTCATACTTACTCCTGTCCTCGGGTCGAAGGGCACGTACGTAAAACCTACGTACAGTTATACTCGCTGCGGTCCTTGGATCAAGAAGGGCACGTACAAATACGACTAGTCTAGTAGCATATAACATGGGAAACCCCCACTAAATATTACGAAAAGGATTATGAAACGAACTTATGTTTTCCTGAAACAAACGTATTAACTAAACAACCAACTGTGAATTCACTCAACTTTGTTGTTGACTCGTTGTTACATGCCTTGCAGGTCGTTAGATGCTATGGAGCTTGCACATGGAGGTGGTCGTTGTGGGATGCAGACTGTTATGTCTCGTATTTAAATAACAAACTTTATGATCTTATGAAAATTATGTTTTGGGTTTTCAGAACTTATGAACTACGAACTTATGTTTTGATTTAAGGTCTTGTGCTTCCGCTGTTTAAAATGAACTTGGTAAATTTTCTTTAGGTCACCAATTGTATTGTGGTGGTTTGATTTACTTAACTATGATGTTCAATATGATTGGTGGCTCGATCCTGGTCATGTCACGTCTCCAAGTGGTGATACCCCGCATGGTGGATTTTGGGGGTGTGACAAAAGGTACAAAGGTAATTGTGTGGGTGTTTGATGATGAGAGCCATGATTAGAATGAGAAATCGCGAACGAATGTGAGAGAAATGGAGAATAAGATGATAACCATTTCGGATAATTTTTTGAATTCGATACGGCAGTGGAAAACTCTGTTTGGGGGTTTTATCAGGGTTTTATTAAAGAGAAAAAGTGAACACTAACGTGGCAGCAGTTTCAAAGATCAGACGGTTAACATCTGCCCACGTGGCAACCTCTGATGGACAAAGTGGAAGACAGTTGTTTGGAAACCGTTGATGGGCAATATCAGTGGTTAGGAATAGTGCATGGAATATCAGTGGCTGATTTTTATCTATCAGTGGATAGACATCAGTGGTTTAAACACTGATGTTTGGTCAACAATGGTCAACAAGGAAATGAAGAAACGAGAGGTTGTCTTTCAGTAGTGGGTGAATTTTCAACAATCAGAGGTGAACTTTATTCACTGGAAATTTGTCTAGTCCTCTTGTAAGTTTATTCACTGGAAATACTATTGTTACCTGAACTTTTCCTGAACTAATGAATGCACACAGTTGCTTAATGACCATTATTACCCCAATTTTTGACTCTTAAGTGTCTTATATTTATACTCTTTTCTTTTGACTTCAAAAGTTTTGAGATAAACACACTTTTGAGTTTTTGTGATTTTCCTTCTTCCCTTTTTACCCTTCCCATTCATAAGTAATGAAATACTTACTGGGAGGTCTTTATTGAGGGAGTACTTAATCCAGAATCATTTTGCAGTAATGTTTTGAGAGATCTGGCCACATTTGTACACGTTCCATTATCAAATCTCACATTACATATGATTCGGATTATTTTAACCCCTGATTTTCTTAATGTATTTTAACAAAGTTGATTTTGTCCTTTTGAGGATTCTCAACCTGTTTTTCAACACATAAGATCTAATGAGTAAAGTTTTAATTTCCCTCTTTTTACGTTAGCAAAAACACTAATGTTTTTATGAACATAGGTTTTTGTTAATCTGAGGTTCATACTTTAGCATCAAACATGATGAGACCATCACAAATTTCATAACAACAGTTGATATCAATTTTGAAAGGAAATGATTATACCATAGTTACCAGATATGTTTTCAGATCTGAAAACTATGGGTGATTTGTGCATGACATCACTTGTTGAGTGAAATTTGTGTGTCTTATGACATCTTGGTTGTTTTACAGAGTTTTTAAATAGCAATTTTGAACATGATTACTCGTTACTCTGTTTTTCAACTGAATACAATCAACCTTAGTATCAATGAATTTTGAGCTGAACTGTTATGTCAAATTGATTGTTAGATCGAATTTGACTGTCCGAGCTCTGATACCAATTGTTAGGATCGGAGGCTCTAATGATTGTGTTTGTTTGCATAATTTGAACAATGAATGAATATGAAATAATGTAAAGTGCAGCGGAAATGAAAAAAAACTTTGTGAATACAATCAAAGAGGAAAGTAGTTTTGATAAACAATTGCTTTTCATTGAGTCGAATGATTACAATACAAATCAAAAGATTACAATGCAAGCTTACAAGATAAACTCCCCCTCAGCCTGATACTCCATGGTTGATTGCACAAGATGAAAGGATTGAATTGAGGAGAAGAACTCACTCAAAACGATCAAATGTAACAGTACAGGGTACTGCTCCATTTATAGGCAAACCAAACCACTGAAGCATCTCAGCTGACGTCACCATGAAAACGACATTTAACAAACTAACAACCTGTAACCACTGTTCCTATACAAACACTGCTAATCTTAACCACTAACTTTATACAAAACAAGTGACACACTAAACTACTGCTTTCTCCTTTCATCAGTGCTTTCCTCAAGGTTGATCAGTCCTTGAGTGGGCAGTCCTTTAGCATCAGTAGATTGAACCAGCAGTGTTTACTTCTTAGCAGTCTTCAGGACTTCATCAGCAGTTTGAAGGACAACAGCTGTTGTATACGAACAGTGGATTAGAGGACCATCAGATGTTATAATCACTTTCAAGGGGAAAGTCTAATGTAAACAGCTGCTTATTATGAATCCAGTGTTGTGATCCGGTTTTGGCTCTTATTATCTGTTCCTCTGATAGGGTTCAATCCCAACAAGGCGCGTTACCGAGCAATACCGAAACCAACCCGAAGGCGCAAGTACATCTCATCACATTCAGAAACAGTACCATAGGTCTAGAGGAGGCTCCGCTACCTACAGCTGAAAAGAGCCCGTCTCAACAAACCGCAACTTCACCGACGCCCCAAAAACAGACGACTCCTCCACCAAATCAAGATCCCACCAAGAATCCTCAGGTGCCCTACCCCGGTCGGTTACTTCGCCAAAAGACCGATGAGAAATTCACAAAATTTGTAAATTTACTAAAACAATTGCACATCAATCTTCCATTTGTGGAAGTCCTCACTCAAATGCCTAAATATTCAAAATTTATGAGAGACTTTCTTACTCATAAAAGGAAAATTGAAGCATTGCAACTAGTTAATTTAAGCGAAGAATGCTCTGCCGTTCAACTTAACAAACTCCCATAAAAGAAACTCGACCCAGGAAGTTTCACCATCCCTTGTTCCATTGGGGGATCACCCATACGCAATGCACTAGCCGATCTTGGAGCTAGCATAAATCTCATGCCCGCATCAATGTTTGACCGACTTGGACTAGGTAAAACAAGCCGCACAAAGATGAGCATACAACTCGTCGATAGGTCTATCAAGTATCCACAAGGTGTCTCCGAAAATCTATTGGTAAAGAGACTTTGTCTTCCCGGCCGACTTTGTCATACTAGATATGGAGGAAGACACCGAAGTACCACTCATCTTAGGAAGATCATTCCTAGCCACAACCCACGCAATGGTAGACATGAATGGTGGGACATTGACATTGAGGGTTGGGGACAAGGAGATGGAGTTTGGGGTTGGGGAAAGAGTAGAAGACGACGACCCGGTCAACTATAAGAAAGTCATAGACTCAAGCTTGGATGATGCTCTCCGACGGTGCAACATAGGATGCAAAACATCCCACTTGGGTAACATATGACTGACTTTGGGTCTAGCAAAGGACCCTTATAAACGTGGCGCACCACGGAGGCATTCTGTGGAACTATCCTTAATTTTAGTTTAGATTAACTTTTATGTTTTCTAGTTTAGTTTTCCTTCTCAGGAATAAAACACACTCGGAATGGTGGAGGTTACTAAGGGAAACTTGAACCCACACCCCATGCACAAAAATAGAGCCACCCGATAATTTTTCTTCATTACAGTAAGTTCAGCACGGGGCCGTGCTCAGCCCAACACGCCCCGTGCCCAAGGATCTGCAGAAAATGCCCAGTACAGGTCACTAGACACGGGGCCATGTTCACTGAACACGCCCCCGTGCCCAGCATTCTGTTAATTATGATACTGGCAATCTGAACACGGGGTCGTGCCCGGACTAACACGGGCCCGTGTCCAGACGCCCAATAACATAAAATTTTGTTTTTAACACCTTTTTACACATTCAATCAACCTAAAAACTTATTTTTGGGACACATTGAGGACAATGTGTAATTTAAGTGTGGGGGGGATGCTAAAACTTGAATTTTGCAAGTCCTAATAACAAGCCTTACACAAAACTCTATTGGAACCGCTAATCACCCCAAATTTTTTTCAAAAACTTTTCATTTTTTTACTTGTCTTGGTTTAATTTGGGAATAACAAGTTCTAAAAAGTTTATATTTTTACAAATTTACAACCGATAGCGTCGTGATAAATAGAACCAACATAAGAAAATTATGAAACGACATGACAAATCTAGTTAAAATTTGATTATATATACTTGATCACATCGTAAACCCATTCCCACAAAAAGTGAGTTTTTAGCCTTTATTGAGCATACAAGCATACATCTTTAAATTAAATGCTCATCTTTCGTTTCTTGTGTGAATAGCCACTTGGTTTTTTACGACTCTAGAACTTGCCTTGACGATACATTCCCGGTCCTTACCAACTTATACCCAAGTAAGTAAATGATGGAGGCATTAGGACTAACCCTTTTTCTTTTCAACACCATTATTTTCCATTTTTTTATCACCTACCCAAAATCCCTCTAGTTAACCCCTTTGAGCCTAAACCTTTTCATTTCTAAACCCACAAAACAAACACCCTTTACCCACCAAAACCCTTTTTATTTTTAAACCCTTTATTTTAGTAAAAAGCTCGGTTTTCATGTGACATTCCTTATAAAAAAATGATGAAGTCTAGCAATAAACAAACAAGTTCCTCAAAGAAACTTTGTTTGAAAATGCTTCATTTGAATAAAAGTCACAAAAACAAAAAAGTTTTATGACAACCGACGCTTTTTACGTTTTTAGCCCTTTTTACTAACCACTAACCCAAAACCACCTACCTTTAACCCAAGCCTAACCCTTCCCCAAGTCCTCTTGATATTTACAAAGGTTTATAGTTAAAAAGGAGGAGGATTGATTGCTTGGCAAGCATATGGTAGAAATAAGTTCCATGTCGGTCTCGAGTGTTTCACAAAAAAACGTCTTCGGCCGAGTGTTGAGTGATCTCCCGTGAGGTATGTGAACTTGTATATAAATGGAATTTTAAGAAGGTATGTTATGCCCTAATAAGTAATTTCTCTTACGAAACGTTCCAAATAAATCATAACGATTAGGATTGTAAATAGCATAAAAATAAAACCTAATAAAGATCTTGGATTCCCGACACTCAAGACAAGCCCAAAACTTCTCTTCTACCCATTCCATTTGGGAGTGTAAGCCACATTATAAAGAGTTTTGCTTGAGGACAAGCAAACATTCAAGTGTGGGGGTATTTGATATGTGTAAAATGCAACATATAAGTTACATCAAATGAGGCATAAAACTAACCCTTTTTTAGTACTAATGTTGGAAAAAGAGTGCTTTTGTCTTCCTTTTGTATTTTCAGGACCAAATGAGTTTAATTGAACAAAAGGAACAAATATGCAGCCAAATCTAACATAAATACAAGAAAGAGAATAAATGTGGCATGCCCGACCCCTCGACAACATCTTCCCAAACAAAAACAAGAGATCAGAAGGCTAACCACGGCCCCATGCCTAGCGGACACAGGGGCGTGGCCAGTTATCTGCAGAAAGGAAAAAGCTATAGAAGCTTATATTCCTGACACGGGGGTTTGCCCAGCTCGACACGGGCCATGGTAAACGCTAAGATTCGAAGAATCCGAGCAAATCTTGATAGTACAGATACGCTTCTGCACACGGGGGCGTGTGGAGCTAATGAAGACAATTGCAAGTAATGAAGAAAGAGAAAAACGATGGACACGGGGCCGCGCTCAGTGCACACGAGGCTGTGTCCGGGCTTCTGTGCAGGCTATAAATAGGGGTGCTTTGTTCACTTCAAAGGCATCCCTTGGCAAACCACCTCTCTCCCACTTCACCCACACTCCACCACCACTACAACACCCACATCCACCATCATCATCCATCATCTACCTTAGAGTGTGTGTAGTAGTCTCGGGATCCAAGATTGATAGTAAGAGTTCTTGACAATCAAAGGCCATGTTTGCCTAAGTCTCTTGCATCACTTGGTGAAGACAAGCATTTCGTGTAACACTTTTGATTTTTAATCTTTTCGCACTTTTTATTTAGTTTTGTATTAATGACTTTAATAACTAGTTTCTTATGTTGAAGGTGAAACTTCCTTATCATTTGTCTGTGGTGTCTTGGCGTTATTTTACTGTCTATATAAAATAAAGGATTTACGCCATTCATATCTCTACGGTCTATATAGAGATATGTTGGCTACCTGTTCGGGGGTTAAGGGAATGGTTTGGTAAGGTTCTTGCCTTGTTCAGTATATAGATCCTGCAAGGACCCGGGTCAAGCTTACTAGGACCTCCTTCAATACCCACTGGTATTGGATGGCGAGGGTGCGAATGGCTTGATCCCCTCATATGTAAACTACTATTAATAAATTAACCCGGCTACTTGGGATTGTATCCCTGCTGACTCAAACCACTTAGCCGAGGGTAACGTCGCCTTCAAAAGAGGGGCCTACCACATTACGCATTAATAACTTAATTAATTATCTTTCAATATTCCAACTCTTTAAGATTGTATCCTTGCTGACTCAAACTACTGGGTTGAGGGTAACGTCACCTTCAAAAGAGGGGCCTACTACTATAACTAAGATAATCTCTTTAAAAGTGCAAAAGTGCAGAAATCATCAAAGGTTACACTAAAGGCGAGTCGGATCCAAGTGATTCATCTATTCTATCTGTTTTTTTTATTTTATTTTTCAGCATTTTTAGTTTTTAATTTTCATGTTTAAAACCTTTTCTAAACTTTTGATTTGATTAGACGTTGAGGATAAACCGGTATTAAAAGCTCTTGTGTCCTTGGACGACCTCGGTATCTTACCAACGCTATACTACGCTCACGATGGGTGCACTTGACCATATGTGTGTTTAGTGTTAGTAGAATATCGTGTTTTATAAATTTAAAACTTGACTAAAGTGTTAAAAAGGGCTTAAAATATCAATAAAAACATATAACAAACGACACGCATCATGTTGCATCCAGCAAAATCACTATCTGAAAAATCTGAAAGCTTAAGATTCCCATTAGCAGGGTACCATATACCAAGTTTGGGAGCACCTTTTATGTATCTGAATATCCTTTTCACAGCAATGTAGTTAGACTTCCTAGGTGATGATTGGGATCTGGCACAAACACATGTTGCAAACACGATATCTGGCCTAGATGCAGTTAGGTGCAATAAAGACCCAATCATGCTTCTATATAAAATCTGATCAACCAAATCATCTTTTTCATCAGACATGACAAGCTTTGTGGTTGTCGTGGGTGTACTACATAGTTTACAATCATTCATCTCAAATTTGTTTAAAAGATCTTTTACATATTTGCTTTGATGAATGAAAGTACCATTTTGCATTTGCTTAACTTGGAGACCAAGAAAGCATTGTAGCTCACCCATTGCACTCATTTCAAACTCAGCTGTCATGAGTTGTCTGAAATCTTCACACATTGCATTGCGTGTGCTTCCAAAAGTGATGTCATCCATATAAATTTGGACAATCATCAAATCTTTTCCTCTCCATTTTAAAAACAGTGTTTTATCAGTCTTACCTCTTGTAAATCCAATAGAGATGAGAAAAGTGGAAAGAGTTTCATACCAGGCCCTTGGTACTTGTTTCAAGCCATACAAAGCTTTTTTTAGCTTGTAGACATGATCTGGATAAAATGGATCTTCAAAAACAGGAGGTTGGTAAACATATACCACTTCCTAAATTTTGCCATAAAGAAATAAACATTTGATATCCATTTGAAACACCTTGATGTTGTGGTTGACAGCAAAGACTAAGAACATTCTGATGGCTTCAAGTCTTGGTACAGGAGCAAAAGTCTCATCATAATCAATGCCTTCTTCTTGTCTATAACCTTGAACCACAAGCCTAGCCTTGTTCTTGAAAAAAATTCCCCTTTCATCTGTCTTGTTCTTGAAGACCCACTTTGTGCCAGTTGGACTTACATCCTTTGGCAGTGGTACAAGTTCCCATACTTGTTGTCTCTTGAACTGTTGGAGCTCTTCTTGCATAGCTTCTACCCAACTATTGTCTTTCAGTGCCTCTTGGTACTTGACTGGTTGATGGAGTGATAGAAAGCCATCAAAAAGACAAATGTTTTGGGATTGACTTCTTGTGAGAACCCCTTCATTGATGTTGCCAATCACTTGATCCGGTGGATGAGAATTAAGGAAGATTAGATCCCCCTTATATGGAACAATGGCATTCAGAGGTGAAGGTTGCAGATGTGAATCATCTGAGCTAACATTTGTTGGAGACTTTGATGAACCAACAGGTGTTTAAAATGGAGGTGGAGGAATAGGAGGAATGGGTGTGGCACAATGTTGATTTTTATCCACTGTTGAAGGATTTTTATCAACAGTGGTTGGGGATGATGTGGTGGCAGAGGTTAGAGGGCTACTTTGGTCAAACACTGTTGATGCAGTAGTGGATGAGCTTTGACAGTTGTTTTGAACATTTGTTGCTCTGGTGGTGGATGTTATTTTGTATTGTTGGATCAAAACATCATATCCATAGTCTTGTGATGGAGATTGTGAAGGACCTGCAGGGTTAGAGTTGACAGACACATCTTCAAATGTAAATTTATCAAGGTTAAATAATTCAGAAGGGTTTGCAGGGATTTTCAGTGAAGAACGTTCATTAAACTTTACATTCAAAGTCTCTTCCACACACCTAGTCCTTGTGTTGAACACTTTATAGGCCTTGGTAGTGGTTGAGTATCCAAGATGATAACCACAATCTACTTTAGCTGTAAATTTTGAAATTGAATCTTTTAGGTTTAAAATAAAGCATGGGCAGCCAAAGACTTTGAAATACGAGACCAGTGGTTTAATTTTGAATAGAGTTTCATAGGCAGTCTTTTGATGCCTGGGGTTGATCAAAACTCTGTTCTACACATAAAAAGCAGTGTGTACAGCCTCTCCCCAAAAAGTTAAGGGTAAACCTGAGTCTGCAAGCATTGTTCTGGCAGCTTCAATTAAAGTTCTATTTTTCCTTTCAACCATCCCATTTTGTTCTGGTGTTCTTGGGATGCTGTACTGCCTTACAATCTTTTTTGACACACAGAAATCATCCAACTCCTTGTTTCTAAACTCTGTTCCATTGTCACTTCTAAATATTTTTACTGGCAAGTCAAATTGCTTTTCAACCTGTTTGACAAAGTCTTGCAAGATACCTGCAGTCTCATCCTTAGAATGTAAAAAGTAAGTCCATGTAAACCTAGAAAAATCATCTACGAAGACCAGACAGTATCTTTTCTTTTTCAAACTCATGATTTTTACTGTGCCAAACAAATGTCCCAATCGTCCACAGTGGGTACATTGGTGACACGGTGTTTGATTCAGATGATAACGGTTGCATTCGTTGCATAGAGGTGCGGTGCCAACATATGTTTTTTAGCCCGAGGTTATGCTAGTTGGTTGGGAGCAGCTTGATTGTTCTAAGCAACTACATCGAAGTTTTGTGAAGCCTTACGCTTCTTTGACTTCTTGGAGGATTCATTCTTGATATCCCTTGTTTTTTCTTGTGTAGTCTTGTTTGATGGTTTCTTGTCGCCTTTCTGGAAAAGTTTACCCTTCCTGACCTGTGATTTAGTCAGGGAAGCAGATTGCTCAATGGCATGTCTAACTGTGGTAGGATTGCTACCAGTAACAATGTCATAAACTGGGTCAGGGAGGCCATCAATGTACTTTTCAATTGCCTTATCCAAAGGCGTAACCATGGTAGGACATAACAGACTTAGTTCCTCATAATGATCAGTGTAGGCTAGATGTTCACCATTATCTTGTTTAAGATCATGGAATTCATTTTCAAGCGCCCTTTGTTTATGTCATGGGCAGAACTCCTTAATTATAAGAGCTCGAAGCTCTTCCCACGTTTGTGCCATTGCCACACCAGCACCCCTATCCCTCATCACACCATTCCACCATGTGAGTGCTCTTTTCTAGAACACACTTGATGTAAACTCAACCTTTCGCTCGTCCGGGCATTGTACATGATGAAACGTGCTTTCATGACTCTAAAACCACTGTAGGAGCCCAATACCTCATTCAGACCGAGTTAATGTAAGTGGATTAGCTGAGTTGAACTGTTTATAGTTGCACAGAGTGGGTGCATTATTTTTATTGTTGTTGTTTGCTTGATTTAACTGGGTTACTAGGTTTGGGAGCATAGCAGCGATTTGCTGAGCGATTATGGCTGCCATAGCGGCATCTTGAGTTTGATCATGTCGAGGAGGCATTCTAAAAGAGTAGAGAAACATGAGATAAAACGAGTGAGATAATATTCGATAGTCAAAATTAAATGCTTAAAAATATCGACAAAGCATAAGGATTGTAGTCATTTGTTTTTTACTTAAAACAAACAAACGACACGGTGACTAATCAAAGTAAATGGGTCTTTATAATGTATCGCAAAGATATGCTTTAGCCTATAGGTTGAAACTCACCCCAAGAGTTCCCAGGTATGAGTGACTGGTCCGATGATGTTGATTTGTACGAACACTTTAGCCTTAGACAGAAAACTCGGGGTACAGGCACCCACCCTTCCGGATTGCATGTTTTCACATTATTAAAGCCCAAACTTTGATGAGATTTTGAAAACATCAAAGGCTTAAAAGCCTAAAACGAATCATCTAAGGATAGATGATTTCTTGTGAAGTTTTGGAAAAATTTTGACTCGAGAGAATGAATTATGTTTTGTTTTTGGTAATCACCTAAAGATAGGTGATTGATATTGTATTAAAAATCTAAACATAAAATTTCTTGCGTTAGGGTCCTAGGAAGGTTATAGACTAGGTCAAGAGCATTACTAATAACCTAATTCCCTATAACCATGGCTCTGATACCAACTTTTCTGTAACACCCCGACCGCGTAATACAACAAACCGCGGCGGAAACGTCAAGGAGTCATGTCACAGAATCATTGTTTCACCACACATGGTATTTAAAGTTTTGTTTTATAACATTAATAGACTCATTGTTTTTATCAAACCACATTAATACAAACAATTGTCTTTCAGGTTTTAAAGTCACTAAGGCACGGGTCCATCCTACGTGTAGCATGCGTCAACAATCATCACGTAATAGAACCTGAAACATATGTGAAAATAAAACGTCAGCATAAAAATGCCTGTGAGTAACATAGGTTTTATGAATTAGATTCATGGCTTTGGATAATATAAGAAAAGAATATATGTCTACAAAAAGATAGCCATGAATCCTTAATAAAGTTTGGTTTCTCAAACACTTTGTTATGAGAAAAAGGTTTGTAGCATATACAAAAATGTACTTTGCTTTTGAAATAATAGATTAGGTAGTATATCAAATATACTTTGGTTTTGAAATAGTTGAATTGATAGTATATCAAAATATACTTTGGTTTATGAAATAATAGATTAAGTAGTATATCAAAAATATACCTTGGTTTAGAAATGAAATCATCGGTAGTATATCAAATTATACTTTGACTTGAAAATAACATATCAAACTATGCTTTGGTTTGAAAATAGCATATCAAACTATGCTTTGGTAGTATATCAAAATATACTTTGGTTTTAGAAATCACAGAATCAGTAGTATATCAAACTATACTTTGGAAAACAATATCACATTAGTAGCATATCAAACTATGCTTTGGAAGTATATCGAAATATACTTAAATTGTGATTTGGTAGTATATCAAACTATACTTTGGTTTAAATAGCATATCAAACTATGCTTTGGTTTAAAATTAGCATATCAAACTATGCTTTAGTAGTATATCAAAATATACTTTGGTTTAGGAAATCAACAAAACATAAGTTTTTATGGCTTAGTTGGAAAAACCTTTGTAATACACATTGTGGACATTTAGCAATACATTCAAATCTAGTGTATCAAACTACACTTTGGTGACTATAGATTTACCACGAAGGCAAAATCTATTTGGTTTAAACTTTGGTTTCTGACATTCCGTACAACGGGAATGGGGTGTCAAGTCCTATAGTGCTATATCGTACCACCAATCAGCTTGATCATTGTTAATGAATGTATAAGTATATAAATACGCACCAACAATAGTCTTACAAACTTTGAAAATTAGTATTTAAGCCATATATAACAGTTTCAATTCGTTAAAGGATATGTACTACGCATGTAAAATCATATAGCTTGAAATCATGAAAATAATGAATAGGCATATATGAATCACCCCAAAACATTTAAAAAGTGTAAAAGAGGGGACTATGTACTCACTTGGGATTGCCAAGTATCCTTGAATCAAGTGATATAACAAAGCTTCGAGCGTGTCCTAATGTGTCCTAACATCGGGTAACTATGTTAAAGTAACGGTACATAAATCGGGAGATCGGATCGAATGAGGTCTTGTAAACCAAATAAGTGTTGAAACTCATATGAAATGGTTTAACAAAGTCAACATTCTGATTTGGAATGATTCCTAAGTGCTTTTGACCCGTTAAGGTAGTTTACGCTACTTTAACGTGTCATTTGTGTAACTACGCGTTCAGATGGTTAAGCATGTAATATGATAAGTCTTAAATGCCCAAACATGTTTGAAAATGTTATTATATCATTTTATATATGAAAAATTTGATTACATATGCTTAAAATGGATTAATGCGCAAAAAGGGCATTTTGGTCATTTTCCAAGGGCATAATAACGACTTATCATATAACTAAACAAACGAAGTGACCATAAGGTATGAGCTTAGGAGGTTAATCCCTATACAACTATGGTCATATGTGTTTGGTCGGATCCTAAGATCGACCAAACGGGTCGGATTTGAAAGTCAAAACGGTGGTCGAACTGCTCGACTTACGACCGTAAATAAGCACTAAACTATAAGTGATGAGTTAAACATGTCAAAACATGTTTAACTAAGTTGAAAAACTAATTTGGTATCAAAACAAAGTGTTTTGATTGCCGAAAATAGTTCCGTCGTAAAATGCACATAATTATGCATTTTGAGCGAAACTTTGACTCGTCACTTCGACTAGTAAACGTGGTAATCAGTATGTAACACCCCAAAAATATAGATTTTTATATATATATTAAAATGTCGGTAATAGTCAGGATAAAACAACTAGGAAGAAGTGTCACACCCTACCTTTTGCGGAAGCGTGATTATGTGTGACTTGTTTAATATCATTGTATTCAACCATATCAAACAACTATATGATAAAACTAAAGATGTCCATCCATTAATTAAGTTTAAAACACCACAAACAACATTGTCTTGAAAACCAACACAACTTCATATCCTCCAATGTCTGAATTGTTCTTTCGCTTTAACCATCCGCCTGTGGATGAAAAGAAGTACTCAGATTCAACTGAGAACCAAAAGCTTCTTGAAAGGATTGCCAAATCCTTGACACAAATCGTCCATCTCTGTCTGATATAATCGAGATATTCACTCCCTGACATGCTACTATCTCCCTTAAGTAAAGCTCAGCTAGCTTTCCTGTGCTATCCTTCTCTCTAATCGGCAAAAAGTGCGCAGACTTTGTCAGACGGTCCACGATTACCCAAATCGTATCATGACCTCTGGGATTCTTTGGAAACTTCGTTATGAAATCCATTGAGATCTGTTCCCATTTCCACATGGGTATCTCAGGTTGCTGCAGGAGACCTGAAGGCTTCTGATACTCGGCCTTCACTTTGGCGAAGGTCAAACACTTCCCGACAGAGGTAGCCACATCGCCCTTAAGCCTTGGCCACCAGTAATAATCCTTTAAATCTTGGTACATCTTGTCCGATCCTGGATGGATCGAGTACCTTGATTTATGAGCTTCATCAAAAATAACATCCCTAAGACCACCAAAAAATGGAACCCAAATTCGTCCCATAAAATACAAATTCCTTCCTCATTGGGTACAAACTTTTTCTCCATCCCACAGAGCTATTTGTTAGGATCTGAGTTTGGTTTTGATTGTGTTTTACGTTTGAAATAAAATGAGAATGAATGAGTAGTGCAGCGGAATATAATGGAAGCAAACTTTTCACAATCAAACGGGAGAATTGCTTTCAACATACAAGTTTAACATTGAACCGAATGCTTGAATTTATTACAAGATTCAATTACAATTGCAAGTATGTAACAAACTCCCCCTCAGCCTGAGCTCACAGTATTTGTTCAAGCAGGAAGAAGATAGTGAAGAGCTAATAGAACAGTACAGGGTACTGTTCTATTTATAGGCACGGACAAACCACTGTGGCATCTTTGCTGACGTCACCATGAAAGTGACATCTAACCTCCTAACAAACTTCTAACATCTGATCTATACAAGTACTGCTATGCTAACTACTGCTATTACAATTCATTACATAAAGATAACTAAACTACTGCTGAAGCCTTCCACTGATGTGAACCCAGTAGCACTTGATATAACCCAGCAGTGCTTGACTCAAGGCAGTAGCTTGGACAGCAGGGCTTTAGTCTTCATCATTCTTTGACTTGATCAGCAGTTGTAGGTCAGCAGATGCACAGATCAGTAGATAGGAGGTCAGCAGATGTTGAAACCACTTTCAAGGGGAGAGACTTGTATACATAACATCTGCTTATTCTGGATCCACTACTCTGATCCAGTTTTGGCTTTAATTATTTGTTCCTTTGGTAGGGTTCAATCCCAACAATCCCCCCCTGGAACAGATAATGCCAAAACTCTTCATTATTTGTAGATCTTTATTGCCTCATCGGCAGTTCTCTTATTTGCCATTTGAGTTGTAACTCAAAGGCTGAGGCATCTGTGTCATCATCATCCCTGCTAAGTGGAAGATCAAGGAGATCCTGCAAATCTTCAAGACTTAGGCCAAGTGCTTGTTCCCTTGTTATTTTCTTCACTTCTCCACTAAACTTGATCAATGTCAGTACATAGGTCTGTTTGTCAGTTTTCCATTTTAGTACTTTTGAGTCTGGTGGGTTTCTTGGGAGATTTTTATTAGATGAGGAGTTTGGTGATGCAGGCCTTGTGATGACTGTTTGAGTAGTGCTTGCAGGTTGGTTATGGCCAAGAGTTTCAACTATCATTTGCTTAATGCCTTCTTTTACAAGTTCATCTCCTGCCATTAATTCTGCCACTGTTTCAGTATCCAACTGTTTTTGTTGCTTTCTTTTATAGATGGCAGCACCAGTTGGAGCAGTGGATCTCCTGATTTGCAGCTTTGGTGGTCTTTTTGAAGCCTCTGCTTCAGGGTAGTCAGGTTTTTGTGGAACTTTAGGATCTTTCTTCCTTAATTCCTCCAACCTTTTGTAGGTGGTCCTGACTGTGTCTTTTTTCCATATTGCCACTTGATTTTTTGACCCATAGTCAGCAGCAACTAATTCCTCTTTCATTCTCTTCAGCTCTAATGTCTTTTCAGGCACATTCTTTTTGTACTTTGACCAATCTGGAGGAGTTTGTTTGACCTTATTCTTTATCATTTCTTGAATCCTGGCTGCTTCTTGTTCAAGCTCAGGAATGGTCCACTCCTTGTACATATGCTTTTCCCCCTTGTACTTCTTGGTTGCCATGATGCTTTCAATGTAGTCTTTTCTCAAAGTTTCATCTGCTCTCTCTGAGATTTGCTGACAAACATTTTTTTGCAAACTGCTCTAAGGATCTGACTTTAGTGAATAGAAATTGGTAGTGCCTTTGAATTTCTTTTTCAGTTTTCCCTTGAGAGCTTCTTTTGGAAATATCCTCTGCCTGTTGGGCCTTAATTTTCAAGTACTCTTCAATGTTGTTAGGCCTAGGATATCCTTCAACTGATGGCAACTTCCTTTTGGCAGGATCATCCTCATAGTAGAAGGATTTGATCTCTTCTCTGACTGCAATGAGTTTAAGAGGATATTGGAAACCTGCGGGAGTGATGGCCATGATTGGTTGTTGTACTTGAGCTGATGAGAGAGGAACAGGGTTTGGAATAAGTGCAAGGGATTGAGAAGATGTTGGTGGAGGTGATGGAGAATCATCACCAGGTATGAAAATCCTTCTCCTTTTTATTGTAGGAGAGGCTGATGATGTCTTGGGTGGATCAGTGGTAGTGATTTGAGTGGTAGAAGGTGGCTGACTAACAGTTGTTGAAACAACTGGTGTTTCAACCACTGTTGTCATTATAACAGATGTTGTAACATCTGGTGTCTTCTGCTTTTTGGCAGGGGTTGAAGGTGGTGAGGTTGTTTTTAGTGGTGATGGTAGTTTTGGTGGTAAGATGATTTTTGGTGGTGGTGGTAAGGCAGTGGTGGTGTGTGTTGAAGTGGTGTGTGTTGAAGTGATAACAGATGTTGAAACTACTGAAGTACCAGCAGTTGTTGATACAGCAGGAGTTACAACAGCTGTTTGAGTGGAAGATTGATGTTGGGGGCTTTTGGAAGGTGGTTTTGAAGTATGCTTTGTGAGTCTGGATGGTGTGGATTTGGGTTCCCTCACTTTTCTAGTGGGATTCTTTCTTTTTGGCTCAGGATTTTTAACATCCTTTGGCTCAGAACAACCCTGCGCATTCAGCTCCATATAAGCTCTTTTCTCCTCATTCCACCTGGACAAGTCCTTTGCCTCTCTATCCCTTTTTACACTAGCTTTTGCTTCAGCTAGTGCATTTGTGGTAACATCAATCTTTTTGCTCCCATCTGGCAAAGGAATCTTCTTAGTCATATTCTCCTTTTCTGGTTCTATGTAGAGACCATCATCTATTCCCTTCTTCTTCCACTCTTTAATTTTCTCCCCCTTTTTGGCAATATCTGGAGGGAGTTGATCAATGAAGAGAATAGTGGGAGGAGCAGTGCCAGTGGTGCTCAGGATGTGGGCCTTGATAGCCTTGATGTCTGCTTGTGTATTTCTAAACCTGGACTCCATGATGTTTATCAGCTCTTGAGCATGTATTGCATGTTGCTGATCAGCCATCTGTCTTTGTTGTTGGAGCAGGGGTGGGAATAAAGTCCATAACTCATTTGCAGCAGGTGCTTGTGGTGGAGCAGGTGCTTGAGCTGGAACAACAGTGGGTTGCACCTTTTGTACTTTCAACAACTGTTGCAGCATTGTTTTGATTTCTGCAACAGAGGTATCCAGTTTGTCAATTCTGTTCATCAATTCTTGGTACTTTAAACCATCACCCAACTTAATGGGATCATCTGATTTCCCACTAACAGTGGTTTGAACAATGGTTGACTTAGGGAATGTATTCCAATAGTCATCCACTGCTGCCCCTTTTTCTTGGTAATGGGGACTTCTTCCTTCAACACTTGATAATCTTTTGATGGTACCAGTGGGCAAAACAAACTCACTAGTGATTATCAAAGATGCTATAGATGGAATTGCCTCCAAGGAAGTCTTATTGGTGTAACCACTGTCCAAATGCAAACCAGTGGGTTCAGCACTTGTAGTGGCTGCTTCACTTGGATTACCACCAAGAGTTACTTGTAACTCAAGGGGTGTAACCTCCTCAGGTCCTGTTGGTGGGTTAGCTATGATTGAGACATCAGACCCAGTCGTTTTTTGAAGTATATTCTCATTGATAGGTGAATGAGAAGGACTGGTTTGTGCCTGGTTCAGATCAATAGCATCCAACAATAATTTAGTTGGTGGGGGAATTGTGGAGGTGAGGTTGGGTGTAGAAAGAGAATTGGCCCCGGGCATTGGGCTGTGGATGATGGAAGCAAGTGATTCCAAAGCATCATATTATGGTATCCCTATATGTACAACCTGTTCTTTTTGAGAAGAAGAAGGAGGAGTTGCAGCCATGGGTTGAGATATTTGTACCAACTGCTGTGAGGAAGTAGCAGCAGTGGTTTCTTATGACTTTTGTGTTGTCACTGGCAGTAGCTCTGGTATCTCATCCTCCAGAGTTTCCTTTTTGATGGGTTTGGGGGGTTTTTGAGTTTTCTTTTGCTTTGGCTTTTTGGTAATTTTAGGTGTGGGTTTCAAAGCAGTTGTTTTGCCACTTTGATCACCTTGAGCAGTGGGCTCAGCAGCAGATACCTAAGGAGCAGTGGTAGCTGCTAATGTCTGCTCAGGCACCTCTGCTTGTGTTTTGCAAGGTCTTGACATTCTTGTAAAAGTTTCAGCAGTTAAGCTATTTATTTGAAAAGATGCACCTTGTTTTATTGCAGAAGCATCATCCTTACCGAATTTCTTTTCAAAATAGTAACTTAGAAATCTTGGAAAAAGTAAGAATGGCTTTTTATCAACATTTTTAACCAAATCATTAAAGATTTCCTGGGAGTAATTGAAATTTTCATCTTGAAGAATAGCATAACCCAGGTTTTGAATCTTTAATGGTATTTCATTAAAAGAGGTGGTTTTGTTTAAAACACACATTAGCAGAGTATGGAACAAAAATCTTGTTGCAGGTGGAAAATTACCTTTTTGTAAGGTATCCTTTTTTATTTGCTCTGCATAACCCCTCTCAAGGAAATCAGTTTTTAAATCATTTTTGGGAAATAAGGTTTTACCTTGCTGATCGTTGAGTTTAAAGACTTCCGAGATGGATTGTGGTGTGATGTTGACAGGTTTACCCATTAGAGTAGAGTTAATGGCTATGACATCCTCGCCTTGTTTGTCAAGGGTAATATTCTTCCAGAACTCTCTTTGGGTGTCCAAGTAAATTGGAGCATCTGCCGTTAACAAAGTTTTGTACTTTGATGCAGACATGATTTTAATGATGGAGTCGAAAGCATCGGTGGTGCCTGGTTTTGTCAAAAGACCCAGATAATTGTGAGGTGATTTGTATGGGATTTCAATGGGAGTAGCCTTTGGAGCGGCCTTTTTATGAGAGGATTTTGAAGTGGGTGTTGCGGATGACTTCGATTTTGTCATTTTGGAGATGATGATCGAAGAAGGTTGTGAAGAAATTTGAGGAAATGAGATGAAAACTGCTTTGAGAAAGGAATTTTTAAGAATTCAATTCGACAGTAAAACCCTGTTTGGGGTTTTAAAAGGGGGTTTTATAGAGAAAAAGTGAATGCTGACGTGGCAGCGGTTACAAAAGGTCTGACCACAATGTACTGTCCACGTGCCAACCCCTGATGAAGAAAACGACAACTCTTTTATGAAGACCACTGATGGAACAAGATTAGTGGTATAACTGTTGCAAAGAGAGCAGTGGGTGATTTTCACTATCAGTGGATAAAACACTGATTTTGAACAACAGTGTTTATCAAGGAAATGAGAGAGCAGGGGTTGACTTTCAGCAGTGGACAAACTTTTAAGTAGAACAGACTTTTGAACAAAGCAGTGGTTATGGCAGACTTTTAAGGATTTAATGAAAAATTCATTTTTGGCTATTTTTAAGGATGGATTTTTGATTTTCTGAAAACATTTTAATGCTTTTATTCATAGAAAAACAGGATTTTGCCTATTATTCCATGTTTAGCATGCCAATCCTAGAGATCAAGCTTTCAAAGGTGGATGTGTCTAATGCTTTTGTTAGCACATCTGCCAGCTGATCCTTAGTTGGAACATGGTGCAGAGAAATCAAACCTTTTTCATAGCAATCCCTCACAAAGTGATGTCTGATGTCAATGTGCTTGGTGGTTGAATGAGAAACTTGATTTTTTATGATATTTTCTGCTGCCTGACTGTCCAACATGAGTGGTGTCTTTAAGGCAGTGATACCAAAATCCAGCAACTGATTTTTAAGCCAGAGCAGTTGGGCTGTACAGCTTGCAGCAGCTATGTATTCTGCCTCAGCAGTGGATGTGGAAATAACTGCTTGCTTTTTACTTTGCTAAGATACTAAGCAATTGCCTAGGAATTGGCACCCTCCTGAAGTGGACTTCCTTGTCTTGTCACATCCAGCAAAGTCACTATCTGAGAAACCTGAAAACTCAATTTTACCATCAGCTGGATACCAGATACCAAGTGTGGGAGCACCTTTTAGGTATCTGAATATCTTTTTTACAGCAATAAGGTTTGACTTTCTAGGGGCTGATTGGGATCTAGCACAAACACATGTTGCAAACACGATGTCTGGCCTGGATGCAGTTTGGAACAATAAAGACCCAATCATGCTTCTATACAAAGTTTTATCAACCAATTCATCCTTCTCATCAGATATGACTACTTTATTGGTTGCAATGGGTGTACTGCATGGCTTACAATCATCCATCTCAAATTTCTTTAAAAGTTCTTTGGCATATTTGCCTTGATGGATAAAAGTGCCATTTTGCAGTTGCCTTACTTGGAGACAAAGAAAGCACTGGAGTTCACCCATTGCACTCATTTCAAACTTAGCTGTCATGAGTTGCCTAAACTCTTCACACATTTTATTACATATGCTTCCAAAGATGATGTCATCCACATAAATTTGGACAATCATCAAGTCCTTTCCTCTCCATTTTAAAAATAATGTTTTATCTATTCTACCTCTTGTGAACCCAATGGATAGTAGGAAGGTGGAAAGAGTTTCATACCAGGCCCTTGGTGCTTGTTTCAGGCCATACAAAGCTTTATTTAGCTTGTAGACATGATCTGGATTAAATGGATCCTCAAAACCTGGAGGTTGACAAACATAAACCTCCTCTTGAATCTTACCATAGAGGAATGCACATTTGATATCCATTTGGTACACCTTTATGTTGTGGTTGACAGCAAAGGCCAGAAATAGTCTGATTGCTTCAAGTCTTGCAACAGGGGCAAATGTTTCATCATAATCAATGCCCTCCTCTTGTCTGTACCCTTGAACCACAAGCCTGGCTTTATTTTTGACAACAATACCCCTTTCATCAGTTTTATTTTTGAAGACCCATTTTGTGCCAATAGGACTTACACCCCCTGGCAATGGAACAAGCTCCCAAACTAGTTGTCTTCTAAACTGTTGGAGCTCCTCTTGCATGGCTTCTACCCAGCTGTTGTCTTTCAGTACCTCTTGGTACTTGACTAGCTGATGGAGTGATAGAAAACCAGTAAAAAGACAAATGTTTTGGGATTGACTTCTTGTGAGCACCCCTTCATTGATGTTGCCAATAATTTGGTCTGGTGGATGAGATTTCAAGAAGATGAGCTCTCCTTGGTATGGAACAATGGCATTAAGTGGGGATGGCTACAGATGTGAATCATCTGAGCTAACCACTGCTGGTGACTTTGATGATCCAGCAGTGGCTTCAAATGGTGGTGGAATAGGAGGTAAAGGTGTGGACACATGCTGACTTTGATCCACTGTTTGAGGACTTTTATCAGAAGTGTTTGATGATGTGGAAGCAGGGGTTAAGGGGCTACTTTGGTCAACAACTGTTGAGGTAGCAGTGGTTGAGCTTTGACAGCTGTTTTGAACATCTGCTGCTTTTCCCTTTTGAACAGACTTTTGTTGAGGAATGATGATTTCATACCCATAGTCTGGTGATGAATTTTCTGATGGACCTGCACTGTTAGTCTTGACAGCAGTATTTTCAAAGGTAAATTTCTCAAGATCAAACAATTCAGCAGGATTTGCTGGGATTTTCATTGATGAAAGTTCATTGAACTTTACATTCAAAGTCTCCTCCACTGTTTTAGTCCTTGTGTTAAACACTTTGTAGGCCTTAGCAGTGGTTGAGTATCCCAGATGATATCCACAATCAATTTTGGCTGCAAACTTAGAAATAGAATCTTTTAAGTTTAAAATGAAACATGGGCAACCAAAAACTTTGAAGTATGAAATCAATGGCTTTATTTTATACAACAGTTCATAGGCAGTCTTTTGATGCTTGGGTTGATTAAAACTCTGTTTTGGACATAGCAAGCAGTGTTTACTGCCTCTGCCCAAAAATTTAATGGCAAACCTGAATCAGCAATCATAGTTCTGGCAGCCTCAATCAAGGTCCTGTTCTTTCTTTCAACAACCCCATTTTGTTCTGGTGTTCTTGGAATGCTGTATTGCCTCACAATTCCTTTTGACACACAGAAATCATCCAACTCCTTGTTCCTGAACTCTGTGCCATTGTCACTTGTGAAGATTTTTACTGGAAGGTCAAACTGCTTTTCAACCTATTTTACAAAGTCTTGCAGAATGCCTGCAGTCTCATCTTTTGAGTGTAAAAAGTAAGTCCATGTAAACCTAGAAAAGTCATCAACAATAACCAAGCAATACCTCTTTTTCTTACGACTCATGATTTTAACTGGGCCAAACAAATCCATATGAAGCATTTGCAAACATTTGGTTGTTTTGGACTCATCAATGGATTTGTAGGAGCTTTTATGTTGTTTTCCTTTTAAGCAGGAAACACAATGCTCAGGACAGGTGAACAGTTTTTGAGGTAAACCTCTTACTAACCCCTGTTTTGAAATGGCAGTGATTGTCTTGAGATTTGTGTGCCCCAATCTTATGTGCCATAGTTCTGTCTCTTTGTTTGATGCAGTAGAGAACAGACAGGCATCAGTTCTAGGGCTTTCTTTTGACATATCCACCACATAAACATTGCCACTTCTTTGAGCAACAAGTTTGGTTTTTCCAGTTTTTATTATTGCTTCAATCTTTTCAACCATTTCTGGTCCAACAATCCTACAACACTCCTTTGTGAAGAATGATCCATACCCCTTGTCACTCATTTGTGAAACACTCAGGAGGTTGAATTTTAGTTGTCTATCAGATTGACATTTTCAAATTTTACATTACCAGACTGCACTGTACCAGACCCCAGAACTTTCCCTTTACTATTATTACCAAAGGATATATCACCCCCTCCATGGATTTTGAAATCTTTGAGTAGGGCTTTACATCCTGTCATGTGCCTGGAGCCTCCACTATCTACATACCAAAGGCTATCTAAGCATGCAGAAGCTCCCTGCACATGAAGTAAAAGGATTAGTTCATTAGGGTCTCCAAAGCCAATAAGGCTTTGGATGGGGTCTCAACAGTGTCTGGGATGAGTGAAGATGGATGGGCAGTGGTTAGGTCAGGGGTTTGGACAGTTTTAGGACTGTTTCTTTCTAACCACTGTTGTGGGTTTTGACCAATCACCTGTTGATACCCAAAAGGATGCCTGTTCACTCTTGGTTTAGAGGGCCTTTTGTAGGTCTCATAAACATGTGGAATCCTCTGGTAAGATGATTGTCCCTTGCCTTTTCTGAATTGGTTGGCAGGGGGTGCATCAGTCACTTGAACATCTCTTTGGACAGATGTTTGATTCAGCTATTTTGTAACAGTTGTTTGGACTGGCACAAACAGTGGTTGATTCTTGGTGAATTTGACAGATGATGTTGATGGACTCAAGGATGTTTTAGCAGTGTACTCATTCTTTTTAACATCAAAATTTTTGAGATACACACATGCTTGGGTTTTGTGGTTTGTTTTACCACAGATGGTGCAGCTTTCAGCAGGTACAATGACACTTGTTTAGATCATATGCTTTTAGATGAAAACAATCTTTTGTTAGATGGTTTCTCTTTTCACAAAAATCACAAAACAGGTTTTTGATCTTTTCTCTTTTCTTCCTTTTCTCAGACTCCTTAGCAACAGAGTTTTGAACCACTGTTGGGATGTCTTTGATAGGAATGACCTTTGCGTTTGGAGTTGTGACACCATCAGTGGTTGTAAAGTCCATAGGCTTGAAATTTTCAAGAATGTCACACTCATCAGACCATGTGGGTTTAAATTGGTATTTCTCAATTTCCTCAAAAGTTGAGGACCCCACTTTTGATCTTTCCAGAGTGATTTTGTTACCATGTTTATCAGTAATCTTTACTTCTTGGCCATTCTTGTTGATTGGTATTATTTCAGTTGAACCAGCTTGTTTGACAGCAGTGTTTTCAAGATCATCATATTTTCTATATCCTATACCAAACTTGACATTGCTTTCAAGCTATTTCTCAAGCATAACCTCATACCCTTTACAAGATTCCACCCATCTTTCACAGGTGATCTGGGTGGACTCCAACTCCTTTTTACAAACTTGGTATTTTTCTACCATAGTTTGGAGTTGGGTCTTGGTTATGCTCTGCTCCTCTTTGAGACTGCTGATTTCTTTGTCTTTTTCAGCCAATTTGTTTTTAAGTTCTTTTAATAACTTTTCAAATTTGACTTCATCAGATAAGACTTTATCCCTAAGGTTTTCATTTACCTATTTGATGTTAGCAAATGCAATAATGCATTTGTCTGAACACAGTTTTTCAAGAACTTGAGGTGATACCTTAGCAGCAGCCATCATGGCACAATCACATTGATGATCACCTTCTTCATCAGCTCTAACTTCTTTTTCACCTGCTTTCTTCTCTTCCTTTTCTTCTTTGTCTTCTTTGGACCAGGGGTCGGACAGTGGTTCAATCAGGGTTTCTGAATTTTCTCCCAGCAGTAGTTCACCAGCAACTGCAGTAACCACTGCTTCAGTCACTTCATCCACTGTTTCAGCACTTAGCTGTTCACCTTCAGTTTCTACCCCTTCTGGTATTGACTCTAATGCCATCAAACAAAATTCATCATTAGAAGGATCATTAAAAGCATAGAGTGCAAAATTTTCATCACCAAGCTCATCAGGCATGCTGCTCCAGTCAACAAAGCCTTGAGTGAAAAAGCTTTGCTGATATGGTTGTACCACTGTTGGAGCAGCTGGTTGAGGTGCAACAGCTGGTTGAGCAGCTGGTTGTACCACTATCCGTACACATTACACAAATAGCATGCAAGTAAACATTCACCCCTATGCGAATCATATAAAACACCGTGTAGTACAACAATCAGTTTGGGTATGAGAAATCAGTCACACATCTTAACATATTCTAACAAATATAGTCAAGTGTACACATTTCACATTGATCACACACAACAAATCCGTTTGTTCCTATCATATTATCCAACAGATTAATCATGTTCCATTCACACATAGACTAACACACACATTAATCACACACAACAAATCCGTTTAATCCTATCATATTATCCAACAGATTAATCATGTTCCATTCACACATAGACTAACACATTCAGATCACGCATTTTCCCTTGGTGCGATCCTATAACATATAACCCGAACCAAGGGTATCCAACCCACTGCATGAACCCAAAAACTAAAATTAGTTTAACTATGTGTGGCCCATTAACATACCACAACCCCACTAAGTTTGTACGGCCCATTCTCACCGTGAACTCAGTTAGGCCGATGTTTTAAGGTGCGGCCCCAGCAGCGTATCCTGGCCCAATGTCTGGGCAGCCCAGTTTCATGTGTGCATATGGCCCAAAATTTAGAATCCATACATAACGTGTGGTTTAATATCAATTACATCTCCACTTTACTTGTAAACATCAAGTATTATTAACACCAATTTCAACATGGTTTAGTCAGCATCCTATAATTGATCTCGGTCCTATCATTGAATCTGAATTGCATGTGTTGATTGTTGAAAAGCACAATAATCATTGCATATTATTGTCGGCTCATGTGAAAATGGTTTGGTCCAATAAAATTGAATTTTTGACTATGATTCATTAATACATAACAAGTTGATATATTTGACTATTTAGCACATGATCTACTGAAACAAATTCACATGCAAGCAATTAATGCAATGTTAAGCCGACCAACTTTACGAGATGAATCCATGAGAATATCCTTACTAACAACCTTATCAAAATGTCTATATGGTTTGATTAAATCAACACATGGGCCGCCACTTTTAGTCAAGGTTATCCACTTTATTAGATCATTTACCTTCAATACTATTGGACCTTTAAAGACTACTGATATATCAACATAGCAATTAACATCACGATTATCAGTCTCATAGATCTAATTGGATCAGTTGTATTATACCAAGCATACAATCAGATCATCCTGCATTATTAAAACTAGTAATCATAGTGCTAACACTTCGGCCCGTACCTTTACTTCGCATGTAACACATAACCATCACATGTTTAGAATATCACTAATCATAACTATCACGTAAACAATTAATCACGGATCTTAATCATGAACAGCAACGAAACATACCAAACAACTTGCAAGAACACGAGGGGTGGGGGTGCTTCTTCGCTTCTACTGCCGTCGAGAATAGGGAGAGGGTGAAGGTATTAGGGTTTGGTTTATTTTGTGTTAATATATACTGGAATTGATCGTTCATACTTGGATTAGAGTGGGCTGAACCCTCTAGATTGGTTGCAACACTTGCTTGGGCTTCGTAAGCAAAAGGGCCGAAGTCTTTGATTAAAACTAGTGGACTTGGGCCGGGTAGATAATTAAGTGTAGAACAAAAGGATAATTAAGTGTGGGTCGTACCAATGAGTGTGGCCCAATCATCTATACGGCAGCCCCCCCCCCCCAGGTTCATGTGTTGCGGCCCAATTAATCCCGACACCTAATTTGATCCAACCCACCTACTTAGTTTGTAGGATCGTTTTCAGACCTGAACGAGTCGATCAGAAGAGTAATTCACCAATACAAAAGGCGGAAACAATTGTATCAGTGTTATTTCAGCTGAATTCACTTTAAAACTGTCTTGTATATTGATTCTGGAACAATTACAATTCAGAAGACACCTCGACAGAGCTTCGCCGTCGGAAACAATCTTTCTAATACCGTTTCAAATGACACAAGGCATCAAGTATTTATAGGCATCATGATTTCGCTTGAAACTGCTCCAAGCGAAATCTGATTTCGCTTCAAATGACTTCAAGCGAAATTAGACTGCTGATTCTGTTTGAAATGACACAATGTCATTTCAAGCGGAATTACCTATAAATTCACTTTCTAGATTTCTGTGCCCTGATCTATCTAGTACAATACAAGACTCGATACAAGACGAAGTCGACAGATGAATGCACCAACAGACTCCCCCTCAGATGTTGACGAGTCTTAAGTGTCGAGTCTTCGGTTGTCAAACCTTCAGTCTTTATCAGTCTACTCACTCTCTTCAAAGATCTTCCATTGTAAGCATCGTCTATCTTTCTCTTTTTCTTTCTCTAACTTGACTTTTTATTTCTTCAAACTTTCTCTCGATATCTTCAGATTCCCCCTTTCAATGTACTGGGATCACAGTCTGGAATTCACCATCATCAGATATCTGAAATCATAATCTTCTACCCTGCACATTCTCTACCACATACATAAGTTTCACAAATTTAAAATTTTGCAAATTTAGAAACCACTTGCAGGTATCATTCAAAAATGATTTAAACTTTGATGACCACTTGTTAAAAATTCAATTTTCATATCAATATCAATCTGTCCCAAACCTGTTCATCAAGTTTAGCACTTGGAATTTTGAAAATCAGCTTTTCACTATCAGTTGTCGAAAAACTTTTTGAATTTTTCAAAATTTTATGCTAAAACACTCCGAAAATCTTTTTGGATTTTTTTAATGAACACAAATGCAGTAAAGTAATATTTACAAACAATCTTTTTGTGAGTTTGTGTATGAGGATCATATCAGTTTATGAGACATAACACTAGCACCGTTAAGCTTTAAACATATTAAGTTCTAAACAGTTCACATAGATTGACGATATGTTTGTCCACTTAAACTCAATCTAAAACTTTCGAAATGCTTACCGATACATTAAGATATATTAATTTTTCACTAAGTTCTTATGAACCCCACAATCTCAGCATATCCCCTCATCATGCAATACACTGACTCAAGTAAAGCTTTTAAACTTTTATCAACTGTGATTTGTGCGAAAACAAAGCAGAATGTTTAAACATTAATAATCAGGTCGATCTTTCGATACGCAGAGAAAGTCCAATGTTTAAACAAAATAAGAAAAATAAAACAAGTTGAAGTTGTTTAGGCTTTAACCACCAGGTCGATACTTCCGTATACGCAGAGGTGATCCAAAGCTTAAACAAAACACCAAAGAAAATAAAGCAGAACGTTTAGGCAATAACATCCAGGTCGATACTCACGTATACGCAGAGGATGTCCAATGCTTAAACAAAATAAAGAAATAAAACAAGTTTAAATCTTTGCAAAATAAAATGCACAATCACAGCGACTTTTTAGCAAAGTTGTGAAAGCTCACAAACTTAACCAGTTTTATGTCTTTCGACAATCAGCTATTACTGAGCAGGCACGCAATCAAGAAGGACAAAACTAAGTACTATGCTTTTAACCATGTTTCCCACTAGAACTAGGCTTTTTGCTTTATGTTTGTATCGTTGTTGCAAATCTACTAGTCTAGCTGAGCCTATCGTCACATCTTTAGAGAGACCGTTTATCACATTTTTACTTTCCAATTCTTTAGCATGTTGTGACGTCCACTGATGTACTATCATTTCCTCTTTTTCACAACAAAACTCATTTTAGTTTTTCAATGTTTTTGGATTTTTCAAATTTTCTAATTTTTTTTTTAAATTTTTACTCCCCCTAAAATCAAAATATATCTCAATTTTGATTTTCTGGGAAAATTTGAAAACAAACTGAGCTCTTGACCCACTTTGTAAGAACAATTTTGAAAACAAACTGTACAAATAACATGACAACTTGATGTGAATTGCTTCAATTCGCTATTCACTCGGCATAAACAATCAGAACTCCCCCTCACAACAAACTATTTTCCCATTGTGATTTCAAAACACTTAAGTTTGTTTTAATCAAAATGGTTTTTTCGGAAAATAAGTTTTGTTGATTTTATAAAACCACTTGTAGGTTAGGGGATTCATCACCTTGTCTTTCAATCACTTGTAAGAATGGTCCAATCAAGTTCAATCTAATGATCTTGATTAAATCACAACCTCTTTTTCAACCACATGTCTTACCAACCAATACCACATGTAGGTTGAATTCTCAAGATGCCGATTCCTACTCCTCACTTACCAACCAGGGAGTTCCGGCAAGTCACACTTAACCATTTTCAAAAACATTTTTTTAAGAATGATGCCGATTCATGCTCCGCGATTACTAACTTGGGAGCTCCTGGAAAGTCAGGATTTTAAGTAAAGAACACTGACACCCAAGCCTAACCAGCTTTAGGTGTAACCTTCTCAACTTTTCCAGAGGTTTGAACACTTCTTTTTGTTTCATAAAATTCTTTCACCCCTTTTGCCTTCCCATTGACCATTTTACCAAAAATCTTTTTAACATTCCCATTAAACACTTTACCAACATCAAATTCTTTCTTTTCAGAATAGAATTGATTTGAGATCTCGACTTTTCCAATTTTCTTCTTAAAATTTTCAGCCCGCAGTGGTGGAAAATTTGCATCATCCACAGTCAGTACTGATTTTTCAATCTTTTTCATAACAAATTTTGGTTCCTCTGATTTTGTGGAATCAGATTCATCACCAGAACTATTTCCTGAACCCTTAACCAACCATTTTTGGTTTTTCAGAATTTCTTTTCTTTTTAAAACATTCTTTGAACACTCTCCAACCTCAAATATTGAGTTTTCGAAACCATTAAATTTTCTGGTTGGAAGTTCAGTTTCCTCAACAACTTTTTCTTTCAGTTTACCAGAGATTTCTTGTTGTTTGTTGATTGCCTTTGGACAATTCCTGGCAATGTGGCCAACTATCTTGCAGTTAAAACAAGTTCTAGTCTCCATTTTCTTTTGAGTAACACTTTGTTTTATTTCTTCTTGCTTCTTGGCAAGGAATTCTTTGTTCGTCTGCTTCCAGAATAAACTCTTTTCTTCTTTTTCAGCAAAAGTACCTGAAACAAACACAGTTTTTGGTTTATAAACTTTTTCATTTTTATAATTTTTCGATTGATTAAATCCTAATCCTTTCTTTTTGAAATTACCATTATGGTTTGGTTTCTTTTGAAAACCAGAACCAAAACAATAACCCTTTTTCTTGTTTAAACGTTGTTGAACTCTTGAGGTGTAAGGTCTTGGATTTTCAGAAAGATTTACATCTTTTATTTCAGAAATATTAATTTCTGTTAGTTTGAAAACATTTTTGATCATTTCAGTTTTAACACCTCTTATTGGAAAAATCTCATCAGAATATAATTTGTCAGAATCTTTCAAAGTATATGCTACTTTAACCAGTTCGTCATTCAAATTAGATTTTGATAGCAAGAATTCTTTATCATAAACCCGTTTGTCCTTTTTGACTATTGACTTAGACGTATCGGACTCAGACTTTGACTCAAATTTGAACTCCGACTTTGACTCCTCTGTGTCATCTTTATCTAACACCTGATCGACCACGCTTTTTATTAACTTGGACTCATGATCAGTGTCAGACGATGTGAACGTGACATCAATATTTTCTGGCAAGTTATCAGACGACTCAGACTCCCACTGTAAGTTTGTTGCCTTTTTTACTCTTTCAGAATTTGGATTTCGAGGAGAATATCCATTTTCGACCGGGGGTGGACATCTATTATAGACAACACTTGGTTTCTTACCAGAAATCTTCACTTCATCTTCTTCTTTTGTCTTAGATTTCTTCTCTTCCGAAGTGTTCTCTTCTTCAAACGTCTTCAATCCTTCCACTATGGGGTAAATCCTGTCAACAAAAAAAGTAGAGCATGAGTAACTTTTTAATAATCTGTTAACTCTTTCTGTTTCAATTCTCTGATTTTCCAGTTTCAGCTCAAGCTCAGCACACTTTTCAGTGTAATAGTTAACATTGTCAAGCTGTCTCATGTATGCCCCTTTGAGTGTATTCATTGCTACAGCTTGTTCACTGTTCGACTCGGTGTACTTATTCATCTCTCTGTTCAAAACATCATATGATTCTTTCAGCCTTTTTATATTGTGTAGAAACTCATTGTTTTGCTTGATCAGAGAATCACAATTCATACAATTCTCAGGAACTTTGACTGTATCAGCATCTGTTTTGATTTCAAATTCTGGAACTTCTTTGACTATTCTAACTTGAACTTCTTCTTTAGCCTTTTTCTTTTTCTCAGCTTCAGCTAGTTCCTTTTCTTCTTCTTCTTCACATTTCTTCCATTTCTCTTCTTCAGCTATAGCCATTTGTCTGTATTTTTCTGCCCAATATTCATCAGAAGCATTAGCAACACATCCTTTAGCAAATCCTTTAGCTAGTAATTCTTTGTCTGGGCAATAATTGTCCCAATTGAAACCTTCTGCCAATTTTTCATCTTCTTGATCAACCAAACATGCTTTACTATCTTTTGGAATATATTTATCCCAACTGAATTCTTTTCCATTATCTTGATGACCAAGACATGCTCTCTTTGAATCTTCAATTTCTTTTCTACCATGAGCTGTTTGTGATTGTTGTTGTTGATGTGGATGTTGAGAAACTTGATGATATATTGCTTTTCGATAGTAGTCATTATTTCCAAAGGGATTTTGAGCTCCACTAGCTTCACGATTGGTGCACTCCCTCTTGAAATGCCCTTTTTCCCTGCAACGAAAACAAGTAACTTTAGACTTATCAAATCCTAAAGTTGAAACATTTGCATCATGAAAATCAACTCTGCCTGTAATTTGTTTAAACTTTTCTGCTCGTCTCACCACGCTAGCCATACACCATTTTATATCCATCAATTCCATCTCCTCAGCATCAATTTGATCGTAATCCTCTTTCGTGAGCATTGGATTCCCGATCCTTCCTGCAACTAAACCTCCATAGGATTCAAGCACAGTTACCAATAAAGACATGTGACTTTTAGCAACTTCCTCAGTATAATTCTGATCATTTTCAAGGTTTAAAGCAATGTTGCATTGAAGAACTTTGCCACTCTTTGTTGTAGAAAAATGTGGATCAAATGTTGGAAATGAAGTAAATCCAGTTTTGCTGCTTGATCCCTGAGATGAACTTTCAGAAGAACCTTTCGCATTAAAAGCAGTCTCAACTTTTGGAGAAAAATTGGTCTTTTCACTAACACCACTTTTGAAATACAATCCGATGTCTTGTTCTCCATTATAGTTCTTCATTCTAGCAATCTTTCTTTGCTCCATCTCTTGAGCTTCAAGATGTTTAATGAACTCACCCAGTGTTAGCATTTTATATTCCTTTCTATTATTCCTCAACATCATTAGATACGTTCCCCAAATATCATGTGGTAATGCATCAGCTAGTTTCTCAATCAACTCATCTTTATCCTTTTTGATGCCCAATTTTGTCATATTTTTCACCAAGTTACAATATCTTTCAATAATCTGCTTGGTGTTTTCTGTTCTCAAACCATGGAATAGATCAAATTCTTTCTTCATAAGTGACATTTTGTTCTTGAGCATATCATCACTTCCCAGAAATTTTGATTCTAATTCATTCCAAATCGAATATGCACTTCCGTCATGTTGAAAAAGAATCAATATGTCCTCTTTAATCGCTTGCTGTAATAGACTAACCATCAATTTCTCATCTTTATACTTCTTTTTCTCACCAGCACTCATTTCTCTAAAAGGCATTAACTAATTGTTGTTCTTTGTTGGTCTTTCATATTGAACTTCAGTATGTTCCCAAGCATCCAAATGATAAGCTTCAACCCAGTTACCAAAACGTTCCGACCAACTATTATAATCATCAATATCCAAAAGCTTAGGTGGTTTTTGTGATGTTCCCGTTTCATTTTTAAGCAATGTACTTTGAGTCACAGTCATTGGACTAGCAAAGGCATTATAAAACTCGTTTTCCATGTTTCGTTTTTCAAAAGATTCACAATCTGCCAAATTCAAGCGGAATACTCTTCTCAAGCGAAATAACCCTCTTAAGCGGAATCACCCTGAAGCGGAATCTCTAATTTCAAGCGGAATAAGCCTTGTTCAAGCGGAATAGGTGATTTCAAGCGAAATCACCAACACTTTTTCAAGCGAAATCAGACACAAAGTGTAATATCAAGTGAAATCACAAGACAGTTTCAAGCGAAATTACGCTGATGTCATGTTTTCGAACAGAATTTCAAGCGGAATAACGAAAATACTCAATTTTAGTTCGATTTTAATACTGAAACTTTCCAGGATTTGTCAAAACATGATTACGCGTGTTATGTGAGAACTTGAGCCGATTTTATCTGAGAAAAATTTTTAATTTTGAAAAAGAAGGTGTAGAAATCAGAAAATGCAGCTGAAATGATAAGAACTCTTCCTCCTGAGCTCTGATACCACTTGTAGGATCGTTTTCAGACCTGAACGAGTCGATCAGAAGAGTAATTCACCAATACAAAAGGCGGAAACAATTGTATCAGTGTTATTTTAGCTGAATTCACTTTAAAACTGTCTTGTATATTGATTCTGGAACAATTACAATTCAGAAGACACCTCGACAGAGCTTCGCCGTCGGAAACAATCTTTCTAATACCGTTTCAAATGACACAAGGCATCAAGTATTTATAGGCATCATGATTTCGCTTGAAACTGCTCCAAGCGAAATCTGATTTCACTTCAAATGACTTCAAGCGAAATTAGACTGCTGATTCTGTTTGAAATGACACAATGTCATTTCAAGCGGAATTACCTATAAATTCACTTTCTCGATTTCCGTGCCCTGATCTATCTAGTACAATACAAGACTCGATACAAGACGAAGTCGACAGATGAATGCACCAACATAGTTATACCCACGTACGTTTACACTCGGCAAGTCTATCATAGTGGGATGTTTAATAGAATGTTTAATATAACAAGAACGTAAAATGAGCGAATTATCAATAGTTGGAATCACAAGACACAACGACACCAACCTTAAAGTTCGGGATGTCACATCATCCCCAACTTGAAAGAAATTTCGTCCCGAAATTTGACAAGTGAGCACAACGGAGTGAAGTGATACATCAAGATTGTTGCGGATTTTCCTCAGGTGCCACATCACCCCCAACTTGAAGAGGAATTTCGTCCCGAAATTCACCAGCTTTACCAGATTTAGGTTGGTCATCAGGAAAAAAATTTGAGGATATTTGAGCTTCATTTGATTCTCGCGTTCCCATGTAAACTCCGGTCCACGTCTTGAGTTCCAACGAACTCTCACAATCGTGGTATGACTATGTTAACGAACCTTGACTTCCTGGTCCATGTGTTCGATAAATTCCTTCAGTAAAGGTATCGCACGTGTTTCATCAGACAACCACTGCCTTAGATCCGAAACATAAATGACGTTGCGTACGTTACCCGATTCGTCGGGTAACTCGAGTTTGTAGGTTACACTACCAATTCTTCCCAGAGTGTTGAATGCTCCATCGTGACGTTAGTTAAGCTCGCCATGCTTCCCAAGCATCCCACACCCTCCCAGGGTGAGACTTTCAACATGATACGATTGCCTACAACGATCTTCCAGCATTTCCCTAAGTTTTTCAGCTTTCCTGACACTCACGCGTTGCCGCCAATCAACTCCCGATCCAAACAACCTTCTCAAGAGTTTCGAGTACCAGTCCTGAACCAGTAATTAAGTTGTCAACCATCCCAGTCTATCAAGAAGGTTGGCATTATTGTCTATGTAATGCCTCAACAGAGCTAACTGGTTACCAAAATGATAACTACCACCGTAGTACTCAACCATAGGTAAAAGTCATTCAAATTTGCACCAAAGCCAGTCACACACATGCTCGCAGCATGTCTTCGAGTGCCAGGAGAGTTCGTTTGCCCAATGGCGATAAGCAATGCTCTGGTCCTGACGTGAGCCAAGGGTGTTGTGTATTGCCTGACATAAATCTTAGATCAAATTTAGAGGTAACAGGAGTTGGCACCTCGTACGTAAAAGCCGCCTCTCTCAGAGGAACATTCACAACTGTGAAGACTCGTCAGTTTTCTTGATTGCAAGAAAGTGTGCTGGTAACTTGAGTCCATCAATGATCACCCAAGTGATAATGTTTCCGTTTCGAGTTGTAGGTAGACTAGGGACAAAATCCATGGCAGTCTGTTCTCATTTCCATACATGTATTTCTAGTTGCTAATATCCCACCTTGACTTTCCCACATGTCAAACTTCGTTCCCATGCGTGGCCATGTGGGCCTTCAGGCCCGGTCACCCATACATGGTCTTCAGGTTTTAATACATCCTATCAAAACTCGGATGTATAGGATATCAAGGCCTGTGTGCTTCACCTGCACCAGTTCCCTAAGTTTGCTGTATAGTGAGGTCCATATTCGTTCCATGAAATAGTAAACATCGTCCGACCAGCCAGGGTTGCTTCTCCATGCCCCGCATGGGTTCAACTTGAAAACTCTCTCCCTTTAGTTCTCCAGTTTTGAATAGAGCAAGTCTGATCAGGTAAGTTAGAGTCGATAGTGAGCTACAAAGCTCGTGTACATTCAACTTAATCATCCAAAAGTTCCATCCAGCGATGCCATTAACTGATTTTGCTCTTCCGAAACAAAGGTAAACGGGAGGCCCTTGTGATCTGTCTAAATAGTGCATTCGGTACCGTCCAAGTAATACCTCCAACTTAAATCCAAGGCCCACGGTTTCCACCGCAGGTTGTGTGTTGTGTAGTCCCTCGTTGTAACTCCATTACGTACGCCATCATTCTCTCGTGTTTGCATCGGTGTGTAGCTAGGACTCTGATTCGAACCATCATGGTATACCACTAGATCGCCCCTACTCTTAGGTAAAGACGATGCTCAGTGCATTGCAGAGTTGGGATTTGAAAGCTAAAAAGACGTCCTCCTGTTTTGTCTTCCACGAACACAACACCCTGCTGTGCTAAAGAGATTTAGGCTGCACGATCTTCGAAAATCCGGTGATGAATCTATGATAGTGTCTCGTGAGGCCAAGAAATTGCTGTATCCTTGGAGGGATCTTTGGTGTCGATCAGTTTCTAACAAAATGGATCTTAGCGAGATTCACGTGTATTCCCACTTCGTTGTTTTTATGACCAAAATGTACCTCTCGAATCCAGAAGTTACCTTTTAATAAGACTTCGCGTGGTGTGACTCCTCCCTCAGGAGCTCTAGAATAGGATACATATGCCGCCCATGTTGTTCCTTCCTCCTGGCAATGATTCAAAACATCATCATCAAACACGGTCGATTCTTGTGGTCCATAAAGCTGCTGGTGTGTTGATCAACTCAATGATCTTGGTGTACAAAGTCGAAATGGCCGCATTGCGTTTGATATGCCGTTCTAAGAGCATTCTCCCCTTGGACTTCCATCTGATGGTAGTTCGTTCGTTAGTCAATCCTCAAATGGAAGCTTGTCCCTCGCAACTGGTCGACAGGTTTTCAATACATGGTCGAAGCAAGCGGTTCTTAACTGTTACCTTGTTAGGTTCTCAATAATCAGTACACATATCCAACGATACAACCTATCTTCCTGAATATAACTGGGGCTCCCCAAAGCAAAAACTAGGTCCGATAAAGCTCCCGTCCAACAGTCCCTGTTGTTGATTTGACAACTCTAGCAACCCTCCTGGTGCAAAACGGTAAGAAATACGAAGAATCAGGGCTGCCCCTGGCGTGAGATCAAACTAAGAGTCTGTCTAATAGTTGTGGAAGTAAACCTGATAGTTCCTCCCGTAGCATGCTGAGTGGAATCACGAACAATTGGTGGATCCTCGATCCTCTGTTCTTAGCCCAAACATTAGTAACAGTTGCCAACATAGCGGGGTAGTCCCTCCGTAGACGCTTTCTGGCTTTCATTGCTGATATGATGCTAACCTTCACACCACGTATAACTGCGCGATATCTAGATAACCAATCCATACTAACTACTGCATCGAACTATCGAGGATGGCAGAAAGAAGGTCGACGTCGAACACTTGTCCCACAAGGTCGAGTTTACATCCCAACGGACATATAAGGTTTCATTTGTCTTGCCCTTAGTTGATTCAACAACAAGTTCGGTTTCAAGAAGCATCAGGGTTAAGCAGAACAGTGACGAAGTGATTAGTTACCAAGAACATGTAGGCCACCATGTTGTTATAATCGTGGCGTCGCCCACGCCAATCCTAAATGTCCCTCCATGAGCATCATTTCCCTTGTTGTTGTACTCGTTGGGAGGATTTCCAGTACAACCGTCGTTCCCTTGGTTTTTGTCGTTTGATTTAACAAAGGCCACTCCATGTCGTAGGCACCTTCATTTTCCATACTGTTGGTTACCATTACAAATACCTTGATGTTGCCGTGACTGTTGCCACTAATGCTGTTGTTTGAAACGGAGCTCTACGATCTTTCACCGACATGGTCCACCTCTTCACATTCCATGGTACGTGCTAAGGCACTACTCACTGTGCAGGGAGTTTCACATTCCATTCTGCAGTCAGTTGTCATTGCTTATGTCCTGATTGGTTCGTAAAGGTTGACTCCCATCAGTCGCTGACTAGGGTTGGAGATTCGATTGCAGTCACTTTGCTGTTGTTCGTTGCCGGTAATCAGGGTTGTCCAATTACTGAGGTCAGTAAAATACTACGCTCACCCTTTTGTCCATCGATCTAGCAAGTCGATTGAGTAATACGTGGTATGCTGCGAGAGTGTTGCAGAAGTGATCACACTTCGGAGTCTAAGACGTTAGTACATAGAGTTCCATCAAACAAAGAGAAGCGAGAAAGGTATAAACCAACTCAAGAACGTTCGTGCAAGCACCTAACATTCTACACGTTTCGCTAGGCGTTCAGATGTGTGTTCAAGTAATACTCGATAGCATCGAGATTCGTAAGGGTTCAGAAAGGAGTGAAAAGATCGTGTTCGAGTAAGAGACAATCACTGCTATGACTCCTATAGACTGTTATGTTTCACATTGATCAAATAACGGAATGGAACCCCTTATTCACTTGTTAAGCCTCACTGGGACTCGCATACACCCCACATTATTATTATGTGTGCACCCACAATAATATTGTGATTTGCATGCTCATCTCAGCTCCTCCTAACTCATGTCAAATGGTTCCTCAAACTCGAGTAGCAAACAAAGAGCATCACAAAACGTAAGTCATGAATGTTTAGGGAAATACCACCCTATCAGTCACATAACACATTCAAGTAATACATGAATTCATACTGTTGTGCTAAACGTGCAATCACATGCAATATCATATATAAGTGTTCACTAGTTACGCAGTACAATGAGTATACGAGAGACGAACCTTGCAATCTGGAGCCGAGTGTCATGGTCGATTTCGGATCTGTTCGGTTATAGTCTGGTTTTATAAAGGCGTTTTAAAACCAAGTTCACTATAACCAGTGGCTCTGATACCAAATTGTCACACCCCCAAAATACCACCTAGGGAATGTCCCTGTTAGGCGTGTGACGTACAACAACGAGCCACTAATTACGTTGAACCCATACAAGTTTCAAAATAAAATTTTCAATTATTAATAAAAATACAATCCACAAGTTTAAATGAAAACCAACATGTTCAGCGGAAGCAAATAGTAAAACCAAGTTAAACTGTTTCAAAACCAATGTATAGTATCAATAGTTTAAACACGTAAATCCCTCCAGTCGACCCATGACCACTCCAGCTACTCCAGACAGCAAGTTCCCATCAAAGTACCTAACGACCTGCAAGCATGCAGACAAGTGTGTCAGACGACGCTGGTGAGTTCAAAGTTTGGTTAACGTGTTTAGTTACCAGATATGTGTATAAAACAGTTCAACAGTTCAATAATTTGATTTGATGTTGTTATTAACTCGATTACCGCAGATGGCTACAAGATGTATTTGCCCAACCCCAATGTCTCTATCAAAACATTGGTCATGCTTTAAGGAGATTAGTTCACGCCCATCCTCCCCGGTACGGTGTGAGGGTGTCAAACCTAAAAGCGCTATCAACTAATAACCTCGTTGCCTCCCCGGCAACTATCGGTAGATGTAAGGGTCTTATATGATAGAAATGAGTAATAACAAACATCCCATTAACCTGACATTCCTCCCCGGAACATTACCCGATATCCCTCCCCAGGATGCATGCTTGGAAAAAGAGCAGTGAACTCACCTTTGGTTTGCTCGGTAAGATTAATTTACTTGTTCCAAGTTAGTCAACCAAACCCTACCGTGTTTATAAAAAAACAATCAGTTTTATATGCACATACAGTACGTACTATCCGTACACATTACACAAATAGCATGCAAGTAAACATTCACCCCTATGCAATCATATAAAACATCGTGTAGTACAACAATCACTTTGGGTATGAGAAATCAGTCACACATCTTAACATATTCTAACAAATATAGTCAAGTTTACACATTTCACATTGATCACACACAACAAATCCGTTTGTTCCTATCATATTATCCAACAGATTAATCATGTTCCATTCACACATAGACTAACACACACATTGATCACACACAACAAATCCGTTTGTTCCTATCATATTATCCAACAGATTAATCATGTTCCATTCACACATTGACTAACACATTCAGATCACGTATTTTCCCTTGATGCGATCCTATAACATATAACCCGAACCAAGGGTATCCAACCCACTGCATGAGCCCAAAAACTAAAATTAGTTTAACTATGTGTGGCCCATTAACGTACCACAACCCCACTAAGGTTGTACGGCCCATTCTCACCGTGAACTCAGTTAGGCCAATGTTTTAAGGTGCGGCCCCAGCAGCGGGCAGCCCAGTTTCATGTGTGCATACGGCCCAAAATTTAGAATCCATACATAACGTGTGGTTTAATATCAATTACATCTCCACTTTACTTGTAAACATCAAATATTATTAACACCAATTTCAACATGGTTTAGTCAGCATCCTATAATTGATCTCGGTCCTATCATTGAATCTGAATTGCATGTGTTGATTGTTGAAAAGCACAATAATCATTGCAAATTATTGTCGGCTCATGTGAAAATGGTTTGGTCCAATAAAATTGAATTTTTGACTATGATTCATTAATACATAACAAGTTGATATATTTGACTATTTAGCACATGATCTACTGAAACAAATTCACATGCACGCAATTAATGCAATGTTGAGCCGACCAACTTTACAAGATGAATCAATGAGAATATCCTTACTAACAACCTTATCAAAATGTCTATATGGTTTGATTAAATCAACACATGGGCCGCCACTTTTAGTCAAGGTTATCCACTTTATTAGATCATTTACCTTCAATACTATTGGACCTTTAAAGACTACTGATATATCAACATAGCAATTAACATCACGATTATCAGTCTCATAGATCTAATTGGATCAATTGTATTATACCAAGCATACAATCAGATCATCCTGCATTATTAAAACTAGTAATCATAGTGCTAACATTTCGGCCCGTACCTTTACTTCGCATGCAACACATAACCATCACATGTTTAGAATATCACTAATCATAACTATCACGTAAACAATTAATCACGGATCTTAATCATGAACAGCAACGAAACATACCAAACAACTTGCAAGAACACGAGGGGTGGGGGTGCTTCTTCGCTTCTACTGCCGCCGAGAATTGGGAGAGGGTGAAGGTATTAGGGTTTGGTTTATTTTGTGTTAATATATAATGGAACTGATCTCGTTCATACTTGGGTTAGAGTGGGTCGAACCCTCTAGATTGGTTGCAACACTTGCTTGGGCTTCCGAAGCAAAAGGGTCGAAGTCTTTGATTAAAACTAGTGGACTTGGGCCGGGTAGATAATTAAGTGTAGAACAAAAGGATAATTAAGTGTGGGCCGTAACAATGAGTGTGGCCCAATCATCTATACGGCAGCCCCCCCCCCCCAGGTTCATGTGTTGCGGCCCAATTAATCCCGACACCTATTTTGATCCAACCCACCTACTTAGTTATACCCACGTACGTTTACACTCGATAAGTCTATCATAGTGGGATGTTTAATAGAATGTTTAATATAACAAGAACGTAAAATGAGCGAATTATCAATAGTTGGAATCACAAGACACAACGACACCAACCTTAAAGTTCGGGTTGTCACAACGAGTCCTGAAGGATGTCTTCGGTATACTCTCTTCTTGAATTCGCAGCTAGTGATAACCTGATCGAAGATCGATCTTGGAGTAGTAACTCGAACCATGAAGTTGATCGAATAGATCATCAATCCTTGGCAGAGGATACCGATTCTTGATGGTTAACTTGTTCAGCTCTCGGTAGTCAATGCACATACGAAAATTACCGTCCTTCTTCTTGACAAACAGAACTAGAGCTCCCCAAGGCGAGAAGCTTGGTCTAATGAATCCCTTGTCCAGAAGCTCCTGAAGCTGCGTCGACAATTCTTGCATCTCTGAAGGCGCAAGTCGATAAAGTGCTTTGGCTATAGGCGCGACGCCTGGAACCAAGTCAATATGGAATTCGACTTGTCGTTGGGGCGGTAATCCTGGCAAGTCTCCGGGGAAGACTTAAGGGTATTCCCTTACCACAGGGATATCTTCGAGCTTCGGTTCCTCGGCTTCCTTGTCCATGACATGTGCCAAGAAGGCAACACATCCTTTACGCAAAAACTTTCATGCCTTCAAACAACTGATAATCCGTAGAGGCGTATCATGCTTTTCTCCGTGTACCACAATCGTCTCTTCATTCACCATCGGGATGCGGATAATCTTCTCATGGCATACAATCTCAGCTCGGTTACTCGACAACCAATCCATTCAAACCACTATGTCAAAGCTTCCCAATTCCACTGGCAGGAGATCTATCGAAAACTCGCGCTCTCCAAGCTCTATCACACAGCCTCTAATCACTTTATTTGCTTCTACTAGCTTCCCATTAGCTAGTTCTATTGAATACGGGATATCTAACTTACTTGCAACTAACCCAAGTATATCCTTAAACTCTAGAGATACGAAGCTATAGTCGGAACCGGTATCAAATAGCACAGATGCAAAATGTTGATTAATAGGGAACGTACCAGTGACTACATTCGGATCCTGAAGAGCTTCCCTAGCTCCAATGTTGAAGACTCTTCCCTGAGCTTGGTTGTTCTTTGGGCAATCCCGCTTGAAGTGCCCAACATCACCACAGCCAAAACAACCTTGGCTGCGACTATTCCCATTTCCATTTCCGCCCTGGTTGTTGTTTCCTCCGTGGTTTCCGTTACCAGCTTGATTTCCAGAACCACCACGATTTCCATTTCCACCGAAATTTCCATTTCCTCCTTGATTGCAATTTCCAGTCTGATTCCCATTACCGTTGCGGTTTCCATTACCATTTCCACCAGATCCTCCATTCCTTCATCCAGTACCATACCAGCACGCCTCCCTGGCGTACCCTACCTTACCACAATTCTCACATTTCCCATACCAACATCGTCCTGTGTGATGGTGCTAACAAATATCACACTTGGGCAGAGTACCCATGTACCTTTTTCCTTTATTCTCAGAACTTGCAACACCAGTCCTGACCTCGGCTGGTGGATTAGCATCTCTTCGTTTGTTAGTGCCTCTGTGGTTTCCCTGGGTACCCTTCTTGAAATTTTGAGAACTTCCTTTTGTTCTCTCCAGACGACTCCACATGAGTGTCTTTCTTCTTCTTCTAGGAGATTGAAAACTTGTCCAATCAAATGGCTTCCTATGTCAGTGCCACACTCAGGTCGATGGCTTCAGTAATTGTTGAAGGCTTAGAAGTAGTCACCATGCTCAGTATTTGAGGTGCCAATCCCAAAATGAAGCGTTCGACTAGCTTGAATTCTGGTTCTACCATGTAGGGGACCACACAAGACAAATCATGGAATCTCTGCACGTACTCATCTATCTTAGGATCGTCCATTTTCAGATTCCAAAACTCGGTTTCCAACTTCTGAATTTCAGCCCTTGAACAGTACTTCTTACGCATCAGCTCTTTCAGCTCATTCCAAGTCAAAGCATATGCTGCAGCTTCACCTAGATTCTGAACCTGAAGGTTCCACCACGACAGGGATCCATCGAGAAACAATCCAGAAATGTAGGTGACTTGGTGCTCCGGCACACACTTACTCATTCGCAACACAGAATCTGTCTTCTCAGCCTATCTTAAAAAAGCTACAGCACCTCCAGTGCCATCAAAGTTCAGAGGCTTGCAGTCTAGGAACTGCTTGTAAGTACACCCTGTACACAAGCAGCATCGTTCATAGAAAGCATTAGCAAACGCACATGGACATGTCCAAACGTATTGTAATGTGTCTCAGGTGACTTAAACATTACAGTGAGGTGGGTTATTCCCTGAGGTGCCTCCGCTGTGTTCAGAGCATAGGGCCTCATGTTGTGCGATTGCCTGTGAAATTCGTTCTTGTAGTTCTGCCTCGGTTGTGGGCAACTGAGTATTCCTTCGAGGAGACACCTTCTAAGAAGAAGATTGTATAGGTCAGGTCTTAATCGTATAATAAATAGTGCATATACATAATACTATTTATCATAACAAGCAAGCATAGAACATCACAATTTCAGCATAAACAAGTAATCCACAATATGTTTAATGAGAACATGACGATTGAGCTTTCATTAAGCATCGACCACAAGCATTGTTACATGTTTTACAAATGTATCATATCAAAAGGATCACAGGGTCACACTACCCTTGTCCAACATGTCTACCAATCTACAAAAGTCATACAATCAAAAGGTGGTCTCCAAAAGGCTTCACAAGCTCAGCTCAATAGTGGTGCTCTCATCAAAAGTAATGCAACCTACAACAAACCAAAAACTAACTATGCTGATGGTGGTGGTGGTGGTGGAGGAAAGAAAAGAAAGCTGCGCACATGCGCAAGCTCCTCCTCAAGTACATAGACATGACGCAGCAGATAACTAATCTGCTGCTCGACCGTAAGAAATCGAGCATCAAACTCTGGAAATGGAGTAAGAGGAGCAGGTGGATGGGAAAATGGAGACGATGACGAATAAGGGGGAACGAAACCAGGCTGACAAGGACATGGTAAAGGACGCGGTGTCATCTCAAGCTCCAAATTCCTACGACTCATAATCTCATACTGAAGCTGAAGTGATAAAGGTAACTCATCCCATGTATAACCAACAAAATGAGAGTGATGGTAGGAATCTGAAATCGGCATAGTATACGGTGGGAACCATCAGAATGACTCATCGAGTGGTGAAGAAGTAAGAGGAGTAAAAGGTGCAGATTGAGGGGCCTGGGAAAAAATGCAACCGTCATCATCTGGAGCAAGTACAGTGTCACAAATGTACCCACTGTGGGCGATTGAGACATTTGGTCAATACCTGCCGTTATGCAAATCAAGCTGCTGCAAAATCCTGTTGCTACGCAAGCACGGTTTCCACCTGGGTCGTGTTATAACTGTGGTGACCTTACTCACTACCGAAACAATTGCCCAAGACTTGTTAATGAAAATCCAGTGCGTGGACGAGTGTTTAACATAAACGAGGCAAACGCGAATGACAATGCAGCAGTGAACAATTAGTCCTTTGTATTTCCTTGTATGTTATCTTTCAATGTTTGAATCAACACAGTTGTTAAATAAATAAAATTTGTTGTTTCAATTTTATTTTGCGAAACTGTTATGTTTGTGTGTATGGTTGATACAACCCTACGATGCCGAAACCAAGGAACTGTGTTCCTTATAAGACAAACTACTCGTGTGGTTCATTCATTTTTATGATCACTTGTGATCTCCCCGAAAACCTTAAGCACTCGTTTCTTTTTAAGAAACAAAGCCAAATTCCTATTAAGATCTTCCTATCTTCATAGTTAGATTCTTGAAGATGTTTAAAGTGCCAAATGGAATCCACGGATTGAATTCCTAGTGTGCTTTAAATACTCGTGTGCACAATTAACAAGAAAATTAACAAAATAAAGATCAAGTTAAACAATTATGTGATTATGTGCTTATATGTTTTCTTTTATGTTTTGTGTTTTGTGTAATCCGAATAATCATTATCCAAATCCTCATAGAATCTTCCATATCTCCATATGGGGGATTCATAGTAGGATATCCATAGGTACTACCGTAAATCCTTAATGGGCTTCTACGTAATAGTTAAGACCCTTGGATTATGAAGTACTATTCTATAATTGGACCCTTTGAGTGGTCTAGTTAAAAAGATTAATTCAAAATCTGGTTAGGAATATCATGTGAAGATCCCTTAAGTGGTCTATTTAAGGAGATCGTACGACTGTCTGGTTAAGGAGATCATGTGTTGATCTAGTTAAAAAGATCATTCGTTGATCTAGTTAAAAAGATCCTTTGGTGGTCTAGTCAAGTCACTTCATGTTTATTCGATTGATTTCTCCCCTACACATCATGAAATGAACTATGCAGACTGTGCAAGGAATTACGTAACTATAGATGCATACATAATTATGGAATTCAGTGCACAGAAAGCACAGCAAGTTTTGTCATGTGTTAAGACCTATAGTGATAAGAATAACGAGACGCGAACAATGTAAAAAGGGCATGGTGGATACGCCGCTGGTACTTCCTATATATAAGTGTTCCTTATTACATTGCAAAGGTAGCGTTATTTAAGTTACTAAAAGTCCTAGACCTTGACCAATGTTATTTTATTTTACACTCTCCGACTCTAATTTCGAGCACACACAAGTTTCCTGTAACAGTCTTCATAGGAAACATTCTTCTATCCGTTGTTCGAAACTCCATGTTTTGTTTCTTCAAGGACATCACTTGGGAAAATAAAAAAATCGCTAAAAAGCCAAATGTGGCCCAGAGTTTTACTTAGGGTACGAAGGATTCATTCGAAAGCGAAACAATCACAGTTGTCTTCACAAGTTTCCTCTGAAAATTAAATTTCGGGACGAAATTTCCTAAAGTAGGGGAGACTGTGACACCTATGTCACTACGACCATCATACAAATTCAAATCAATGAAATATTGTATTTCATACTTGGGATTTTTATAAATATGTGTATCGTTTGCACATATCGATTCTTGTTCAATTTCGAGCTCTAAATCGCTTTCTGGGAAGTTATACGCGAACTGATGCGTAAACGTAATCAGTTTAATGCGAAAAACACCCTGGAATAGTGACATAGGCTTAACATACCTTAAATAACCTTCACATAACTTAGAAATAAGTTTTTGATGGTTTGGTGTGTTGAAAACAAGTTTGTTCGATCGTAGGGACTATTTGTGTCAAACTGCGAAACTATGCCGATTTGCAAAGTAACGAACATTCTGGAACTAGATCATAAGTTAAACATACCTTGATTATCCTTTACATAGCTTAGAAATAGGCTTTGAGGGTGTCGGTATGCTAAAATAAACTTATTGGTCATTCAGAGACTAAAAGCGTCTAAAAGTGCATAAGTTTGCATTTTCGCGCATATCTTACGTTCTGAATATATCCGGACGTCCAAAAATTTATGTAATTATTAAAATATTTTATTTTAGTGATTAGCATGATAAAATTCCATTCGTCGCTTAATTTGGGTCATTTTTGCGTTCGTTACGACTTCCGTCGTAATTACCCGAATAACGCAACCGTACAACCAAACGAACTGAAATCCGAGATTTTTTTGAGCACATTTCATGTTCCCTATACCTTAACTTCATTTTAGATACTTGAAATGGGGTTAACGGGGCTTAAACGTTCCAAAAACTAACCTTTTAACATGCAGGGACCATTTTTAACATTTCTGGAAACTCAGTTCAGATTCATTGAATCTAGTCCAATTTTGATGTTTTGATGGTTTTTAACCCCAATTTTTGCACTCTATGGGCTGGTATTTGGATGTTTTACATGACCCATTGTATTACAATACCATGTGCCCACATGGAGGGCCAAGATCGAAGCACGGATTGCGAGGAACGATCCTAACTGTTGTGGGTTTTCTATAAATACCCAACACCAACACCATCATTCTCATTCCTCACAATCTGATTCAAATAGCTCTAAGTTGGGGTTTAACACTTCATACCTGAGCAATTTGAATCAAGATCTTCCTGACCCTTTTTAAGTATTCTTTCGTGTTTTTATGCGTTTTTAAGCACGAAAGTCAAACAGTGTTTGACTTTCTTCTTTGACCAGGTTATGGTCAACACAAAGTTCGTTGGAACTTTGCAACGTGAGTGTAACCACGATGGTTATAGTCCCGTGTGACTATACCTACTGATTTCCATGTTGATTAGGTGTAGTGACGAGTCATAGTTTCGGTCAAAATGCGCGTTTATGCGTATTTTGCACCCAAACTATTCTTGGGTATCAAAACCCTTTGTTTTGATATCAAAACCTGTTTTCTAACTTAGTTAGGCATTTTTTAACATGTTTAGCTCGTCACTTTTAGTTTAGTGCTTGTATAGAGTCGTAAGTCAAGCGGTCTAAACAACTGCTTAGACTTTCGAACTAGACCCGTTTGGTCGATCTTTAGGATCCGACCAAGCATATTATGTGACCATTGTTGCATAGGGAATAATCTTTCGAGGTTATACCTTATGGTCACTTCGTTTAAGTAGTTGTATGATAGGTAGTTTATATGCCTTAGGAAAATGACCAAAATGTTTTTTTACGCATAAATTCATTTTAAGCATATATAACCTAACTTTTGACATCTAAACTGATTAGGCAACATTATTAGACATGTTAAGGCATATATTACTTGTCATAGGACTAGTTAGGCGGTCCGAACGCGTTTTACGCAAACGACGCGTTAACGTAGCGTAAGCTACCTAAACGGGTCGTAATGGGTTGTAAGCACTTAGGATAGGTTCCGTTTTAGGATGTAGGCTTTGTTTAACCATATTACATGAGTTCCTATACTCATTTGGTTTACGAAACCTCATTCTATCCGATCTTCCAATTTAGGTCCGGTTTATTTACTTAGTTACCTATATTAGGTGCCGTTTGATTCCGTGATCCCTCTAGCTTTGCTTGGTCGTTATTCAACACTTCTAAGCATCCTCATGTGAGTACATAGTCCCCTCTTTTACTGTTTTCAAATGTTTTGGGGTGAAACATGTGTACCTATCTGTTATTTTCATGATTTCAAAGTATAAATTGATTATACATGTTAGTACTTATCTTTTGACAAACTGAATGATTATTTATGGTTTAAACACTAATTTTTAAAGATTATACAATTAGTTGTTGGATTGTACTTGTTTTATACATTCACCAGACCGATTGGTAGTACGATATAGCGCTATACGATTAGACACCCCATTCCTGTTGTATGGAATGTCAGAAACCAATTTTTATCCAAATAGAGATTTGCCTTTGTGGTATTTCTATAGTCTCTAAGGTGTAGTTTGATACACTAAGGTTTGAATGAATTCTAAATCACATTTTTTTGTATATTTTGTTATACTTCCAAAGTATGATTTGATATGCTCTCATATGTGATATTATTTACCAAGGTATATTTTGATATACTATGTACAAACCAACATATATTTTGTTAATTACTAAAACATAGTTTGATATGTTATTTACAAGACCAAAGCATAGTTTAATATGTTATTTATAAAACCAAGGTATATCTATGATATACTACTGAAAACTATTATTTTGACAACTAAAGTATATTTGATATACTATCTGTTTAACTATTTTGGAACTAAAATATATTTTAATATATTACTTATTCGACTTTCTTAAAACCAAGGTATATTTTTATATATACTACTAACCTTTTTATCAAAACATTGTTTTACAAACAACATATTCTATACAAACTCATTTAACTTGGTTATTTAATTATCTATGCATTATTCTTATATCATCAAATTTCTTATAAATTTTCGCATGATTTATAAAGAAAACATTTTTAAGTTCATGACTACTTTTTTTAAACATTCTTTTAAACTTAAAAGTCATGAATCATGCATTAATAAAACCTATGTATCTCACAGGCATTTTTATGCTGACGTACCTATTTTTACACATGTTTCAGGTGATGCTATGTGATGATTGTTTGATACATGCTATACATAGGCTGGACTCGTGCCTTAGCGACTTTAAAACTTGAAAGACAATATTTGTATTTATTTGATTTGTAATAAAACAATGAGTTCAATAATGCAATAACACAAAATTATTTAATCCATGGTTGTGAAACAATGATTCTGTTACGACACTCCCCGACGTTTCCGCCATGATTTGTTGTTTTACGTGGTTGGGGTGTGACATAATGAAGTGAACAAATGTTGTATTGGGAAGGAGTGTACTTACACCCGAACCCAAAATTTACAATAGTAGTAAATGGCGAAGGCAAGGGTATAGACTTGGCCAAACCAAATAAAACATGTAGAAACATTATGGGTAAATTCCCTACTACGACAGGGAATAATAAAATGATACGAATCAAAATAAACAAAAATATAAACCGACAGTTGAGAATGTCAAGGCATAACGATAAAGCTTGACGGTCATAAGTGATGAAGTTCACATGAACAAGTCAAACAAGAAGAATGAAAGAATAAAGGACTTGGTGGAATAAAGGCGACAGACTTCGCTAATACTACCAAATAAATCAAAACGAAGTCTTAATGCATGCCGGAATGGTTGCTGTGATAATGACCTCGGTAAAATACCCGATAGATGGGTAGGATTTCAGATATATGCCTAAACTAAGAGACGGGAATGCAGATTAAAAAGTCAAAGGACTCGGATTAAGAGTTATGGCTAAAAGACGATAAAATTTCTCAAACACAGAAATTATGATAGTTATGTTTAACTATTTGAATGTTGGACGGGCTGAGTAAAGTATAATACTCGATAGTCCAAGTAAGCGCAAACTGAATAATGGAAGCGTGAAATATTAATGAACTTCTGTGATAGGTCGTAAAAGAGTATGGAAAGGAAAACGCAAGCCAGTGAAACAAGAGTGTTAAAACATTATGATAAAGAACCCGGGTAACGGGTTGAAAGGAAATAGGGTGTAAACCAAATAACGGAATGAGTGAGATAAACCGACGTGAAAATGACGTAAGAAGTCATAGAGTCGGAAAGATAATCCGAAAGAAAATGAGTGTAGCCTTAGACTACAGTCAAGGTCAAATGAATTTCAAAGGCAAAAATAAATTATTCTAAACATAAAAAGGGGGTGCATTGACGCCATATGTATATATATATATATATATATATATATATATACAATTAAATAAAGACACGAGTAGAAGATGATCTACGGGATCACCATTACCTTCGGGTTATAAACAATGTAAAGGTCTACGGGACCAAAATGACCCTCGGGTCACAAATACAAAGAAACAAACTATAGAGTCTCACCTTAAAATGGTGAAGATCTAATAAAATAGCCTATGAGGCTAAGTGAAGGAACCTACGGGTCACATGGGGTTAAGCATGGGGACTGGTTACGATTTCCCGCATAATATAATAGCGGAAAAGAATAAATTCTTGTCGTCAATTTCTGGATATGAGTAATTGACATAAGTTAAAGAGATAAACGTTAAACTAAAATTCAGTTTTAGTAAGAAACAACGTTTAACAAATATGAATATTATGAGATAAATTAGAAAATAGTTAATAATAAAGGATATAGGTCTTAACAGCGATAGGTGTAAGACGATACGTTAGAAAGAAGATTTTGATAATGAAAGGTTTATGAAAACTTAAACATGATGTGATGCGATGCGATCATGGCCACAAAAGTGATATAGAATATAATCATGTTGTAGCGCGAGTTACATGATAGGAGATCATAAACTCACGTAAGTCCGAATATGGCAAAGGGTAGACCCAAATTAACGGGGCATGAGGTGACGGTGACTAATCAGTCTAGCCGATAAGATCATCCAAAGTTAAAATAGTGTAGTGATCTATATAAAACACTTGTCAATATAAGGTAGTATGGAATAAACATATTGACGAACTCATACTAATGAGTGGTCAAGTGGCAATTGAGACAAATAGGCGGCAAGATAAGAAATACAAGACACAAGTTACAGTCCGTGAGGACTTACACGTGGAAGACGCATGCGTCGAGGCAAAGGATAACTTTTGACTAAAAGAAAAAATGCCTTAAAAACAAAATTAAGTAGTTTGGTCCAAACCAAAGAACTACTTAAAGAAGGTTTCGGGGATGAAACCTCTTTAAGGGGGGGGGGGGTAGACTTGTAACACCCCAAAAATATAGATTTTTATATATATATTAAAATGTCGGTAATAGTCAAGATAAAACAACTAGGAAGAAGTAACCTTGTTAGTTAAAAGTCTTGACATAATAGGAAAAACATGGTTAAACACCCTTTATAGAAACTTGATTATGTAGAGGGACCAAAGTGGACAAAAATTAAAGTGTTTTAATTAAATGAAAACTTAACAGCAAAACACACACATAAAGGGTGTGTTCTGGTCAAGCTTTTCACAGGAGAAAAAGGGGTTCTCCTACTTGAACCCTAACCCTTGCAAAATCAATCGAATCGAAGGCCAAATCAAAGCCAAATTGAAATCCAAGCTCAAATTAGTTATCACCTCAGTGTAGTGATCGTAAGGTATGTCAAAATTTACAATTTGGTTTCATCTCAAATTCTTGATGGTTTGTGAAATCGATATCTAGGCTTGATTATTTGATGTTTAGATGAAATTAGTAAAAACATGTCTAGGAGTAAACGCTAGTCAATAACATGTTGAATTAGTGTTTAATTTATGAAATTCATGATAATCCATTGATAAGTTAAATGGGTTTTGTTAAATAAGATGAACACAAGAACCATGACTATCAAAAGTGGTGTTACTTGATTTCTATAAAATGATTATGAGATTAGTATGCATGTTTGACATAATGGAATCTAAATGTATGTTTATATTGGGCAAAAATAACAAGTTATGAACTTGATTTTAAATATCTAAAATTATACACGTTAGGTGTTCGTTAAAATGTCTAAATGAAAGATAAATGTTGAAAATTAGACAAAAATGCATGTTTGATTGATATGCCAAATTATGCGTTAAGACTTATAAAAAGGGTTCTAAACAGTTTATGGATTGAACTCTTTAGGCAAGGAAACCGGGTCTTCAAGCAGACAAGCCGGAGCGGACACACGCTTGAAGGGAACGCTTTAAAGGTACGCGACTTGTCGTCTCGTTACACTTATGTAGATAAACCTAGTCGTAGATATGTTTAATATTGATATAGCAAAAATGGTTGCGTTTGGTATGTCAATGAAGTGATGTAACTCACTCGATAACCAAACGGGTCAAAATAGATAAATAAATATGTTTGTTGATGATATTGTTTAAATAGCCGTGTTGGAATGTCAATGAAGTTACATAACTCACTCGACAAACCAAACGGGTCAAATAATGGTCGAAACGGTAGCGTTTAAGTGACTTAAACGTCACTCGATTAACTGGGTTATAAAAGTGTAAACCATGGAATGGAAGTGATACGCTAAGGTTGACAAGCCCGGAAATGGGTAATTATGGTTGGAAACCAATGTTGATGAATTAGGCAAGTACGTAACTACGGTTTCGTTACGTTATATTGTTATGCATTTTGTTAGTAGTCTTGAATTTAGCATTATATATATGAAATTGGGTATTTAGTTGAAGTAACGAAGTCACTAAATAAACAAATGGGTCAAATATTGGTTAAGCAAGGTTTGGTGTGTCGCGAAGTGGTGATTTCCATTAGACAACCAAACGGGTAAAATAATTGATAAACTGGTAGTACTTGAAGTGTATTTAATAGTCACTCATTGATGGTGAATTAAGGAAATGAAGTCCATTGAACGGACGTGCCAAAAGCTTAGTTTCTCTTAGTAAGAACCCATGATATGGGTCAAAAGACATGAAACATGGTTGTTGATTTAGTAACAATGTACATAAGCGAAATCGTTCTTAACATACACGACATATTGTGTGCATAAATACTGAGAATAGTGGTGAAACGCTAAAGTTGTCAAGCCCGGGGAAATGGGCAATTGTGCTTTGAAATCATTAAGACTGAATAATGTAAGGTTTGATATATAACCAAACGGGTCGAATAAATAAAAAGGGAACTTATAGGCTTCCAGTCCTTAAATCAAAATTTTTAGAATAAAAAGATGATAAACGTGTTTATATTTAAATTACGAACGCGGAGGAGAAAGAATCATGTAAAATGAACTTACAAAACGAAAGTTATGGTGGTTTCAAGTTAGATTTTAGATAAATATTGGAGCTGGGTACCTGCAGCTCAAAAGAAACAAACGTTCTGGAAAAATAAGGCCGTCGCGCTACGCGACGGTGAGACCATATATGCGTCGCGTGACGCGACAAGTGTCGCGGCCCGCGTAAGAAGTCCCTTAATCAGTCGCGCCCCGCGAGGGCCTACGTAACTGGTCAAAATCATTTTTCTTGAATATTTCGCATAAAGGTTATGTCTTAATGATCTTTAAAGGCTCAAAACTAATGTTTAATTTGGTTTTGAATGTAGGTGAATGCTATGTTACTCTAGATGAAGATCAAGCACGAAACAAGGACCGAACACACGTCTTTTAAAGCTTCCGCATTGATCTCATTTTGCTTTGTTATAACTGAATCTTGTAAACACTAAGTACTGCATTTGAAATGTTTAAACTAGTTAGGATGATAACTCAAATGATTTGATCATGTATGATCGTTAACCTAACAAAGTTTTTGTAAGCTCGCATTTTTGTATAAATTGCGTGTTAAATGTTATAATTGTGTTAAATTAAGACGGTCGTTACACAGTAGGTATAATCGCAAGGGATTATAACCATCGTGATTACGATCACGTTGCAAAGTTCAATTGAACTTTGACTTGACCAAATCATGGTCAAAACCGAAAGTCAAATGGTAGTGAAACTGTTTGACTTTCAGTTAATAATTGCTGAAATAAATAAACAAGATTGGATAGAAAACTTACTTGTGTTCTTAGGATGAAAGTAGACTAGAAAACTCAGATGGGAGGCCTCCTAATAAGGTAGCAACTCCACTTAGAGTGATGAGAGAAGAAGAAAGCAATTGAGCAATGATTTTGGGCAGATTTGAGGCCTATTTATAGTGAATTTGAAACCACAAGATCATGCCATGTGGATTGTGTGCTCATCAAGGATCAACAAGATCATTACAAGTGTGTGGTTGAGGTTTCAAGCCTTGGAGAATACTCAAAAATGCCCACAATATTGAAAACCAAGCAAGAAAACAAGAGCTGGTTGCTGAATTAAAGATTATGTCGAAGTGGTGCTCTCACTCCGCGCGACCACAGCCACCCTGGGCTGTCGCGTGGCGTGACCACATATAGCCAAACTTTCAGAAGTTGGCAAAAATGGTCCCTGCGCACAATAAAACATGTTTTCGATGCATTTAACCCCTGTTAACCCATAATTCAGGCTACATAAGGACGTTAAAGCTTAGGGGACTTGAAATATGTCCAGAAATATCGTGGATGTCGGTTCGTTCGGCTGTACGGTAGCTTTTTTCGCTTTATTACGACGAACGTTCGAACGGACGCGAAATCGATCGAAATTACGCAACGAAGGATATTTTTGCATTCTTATCACTAAAATACAATATTTTAATGATTATAAAAATTTTTGGATGTGCGTATCTGGTCTGTTTGCCGAAATACGCGAATTGGCATACTTTCGCAGTTGTGATGCTTTTAGTCCCTGTGATCGAACAAACATGATTTTGACATACCGAACCCTTCAAAACTTATTTATAAGTTATATTAAGGGTATGTTTAACTTATGTAATTGTTCTGGAGTGTACGTTACATTAAACTGATTACGTTTGCGTAACAGTTTACGTATAACTTACAGAAAAGCTTCTCGAGAGTTCGAAATCATACAAGATTTGATATGTATAAATGTCACATGTAATCGTACAATCCCGGATATGAAATACAAGATTTCATTAGATTTGAAATTGTTCGGAATGTACAATGGTCGTAAACGCACAAATGTCAGATTTGTGCAGCTTGTTGTGGTGAAGTTTTCACTTGAACATGCGGTGTAGGGGCTTGAACATATTGAATATGTGGAACAGTGGGTTGAACATACTGCACAGGATCAATGTTTACAAGATGTGCAAAATGGGCAGTGTTTACATGAAGAGCAAGGGTATATTGGGAATAGGGCACAGTGCTTTGAGTGTTTTGAGGTCTTGCACTAGGGTGAGTGATAATTGGTCCATTGTTTTGACTCCTACATTCCCTAACAAAATGACCAAGCCTATTACACTTATAACACTTGATTTTTGACTTATCCAACCCCACCTTTAAATTCCCATGCAATCCTGGAAACTTCCTACCAGTTCTTTTATAAAACTTGATGGTTCTTACACTCAAAAAATACCAATTAATGCAAAATGTCCATCTCTTCCAGATCAGTGGGATCAAAATGTTGAACGTCATTCAGTTCAAAGGATAAGTTATCAGAGATCTGGTTTTCCCCATTAGATGCGAAAGCATAATTGGATGAGTAAGACTCAGAGTTGAAGGCTCCACCTACAGTTATGTCAATATAATGATCATAACTCTAGTCCTTACTACCACCAGATGACTCTTCTTGACCTAAAAGTGCTGTGTTACCAAAAGTGTAATCATCAGCAACTTTTCCAGATTCCTGCAACCTCTTTTTCTAGTTAAGCTTTCTTTCATATGTGAGAATCCTACCGTGAAGTTGGGTCAGACTTAAATCCTTGAACCCCACAAAATTTCTAGTCATAAAGGCTATAGTGTCCCACTTTTCTGGTAATGATCTAAGAAACCTACTATTTAAAGTGGATTTAACGTATTCAACATTAACTAGTTTTAGCTCACTAATCAGACAGCTAAACTTTTCAAACTGTTGGGTCAATGACTCTCCCTTAACATGATAAAACGCTTCATATTGTTGGTTTAACACCTCTCTGTTGTTTTCAATAACCTCTTCTGTCCCACCAAATTGCTCTTTGAGTGCATCCCATAGCTCTTTTGCACTGTTACAATGTAACAGGCCAGCATATATGTCATTGGGTAGTGCTCTGGCCACTATACTGAATGCCTTAGCATCTAGCTTGATCTTCTGAATATCCTGCTTAGAGTAATTTTCAGGACTTTTAGGTACTTGGACCTTGGGATCTTCTAGACTTGGCACCATTGGAACATGAGGTCCAAAGATGACAGACTTCCAAAAACCGGTGTTTTGTTATGCTAACACATGGCCCATCCTACGTTGCCAGATATTATATTCAGATCTGACAAGCATAGGTGGCTTGTAAAGTGTGCCAGTGTTGTGAAGATCTTGTGAAGACATTTTGTTTGTTTATAGAATTTTTGAATAATTAACTTTGAACGTGATTACACTTGTACTTTGTTTTTCAACAAATACGAACAACACAGTATCAATGAAATTGAGCTGATCTTTTATGTCAAATTGATTGTCAAATCTAATTTGACTGACCTATGCTCTGATACCAATTGTTAGGATCTAAGTTCACTTGTTTATGTTGTTTTTATAAGATGATCAATGGAAGAAGATAAAACAGATTAGTAATTGCAGTCGAAATGAATGGAAAACTTTATAACACAAACAAGGAAAGAACAAATTTCATCATATATGCTTTTAATCAAAATATTGTTTTACACAATGATTGATATGCATGCATGAACACTGTCTCCCCCTTAGCCTGAGCTCACGAGTGCTACTTCGTACAAAATGCAAGTGTGTTGAAAGAGCTAATAGAACGGTACAGGCACTGTCTATTTATAGTACAATACTAAACACTGTAGCATCGTTGTTGACATCACCTAGATAGTGACAGCTAACAATCTTAACAAACTCTAAACACTGCTAATTACAAACACTGTTACATTAAGCACTAATTAACAAACTACTGACGATGTTCTCTACTGATGGGCTCAACCACTGATGAAGAATGAGCAGTGCTTTCCATAAAGGTTGATCAGGCCTTTGACTTCCAGCAGTTCTTTAACTTTAACAGAGGATTGATCTTCAATAGACTTTGTATATCGTCAGATCTTTGTACATAACAGACTTTAAGTTCCAGCAGACTTTAGAGATCATCATATGTTTGATGCCACTGCCATTGGAGGGAAATAGGGTTCAAAACACTGTTTTTTAGGATCAAGTGTTGCAGATTGGTATTGACTTTGTATCATCTGTTCTTCAGGAAGGATCACATGAGACAACAACTTTCAATCAGAATGTTGAGTTTATTAAATCATACCATATGAGTTCCAACACTCATTTGATTTATAAAACTTCATTCTATCCGATCCGCCGATTAATGTCCCAACATATTAACATAGCTATCCGATATTACGACACACTTGAATCCTTGCTTCTTTGAGCCTTGCTTATTCATTCGAACAAGACTTATATGCAATCCCAACTGAGTACATAGTCCCCTTTTTTAAATTTTCAAATATTTTGGGGTGAAGCATATGTGCCTATTATTACTTTCTTGTTTTCCTGACATAATACATGTTTGTTTATCTAGTACTTATAGTACATGATTTCAAAGACATTTACTTCGTATATTGACCTAGCATACCTAGTACATGGTTTTCAAAGACATTTTGCTTCGTATGTTGACCTAGCATACCTAGTACATGGTTTTCAAAGACATTTTGCTTCGTATGTTGACCTAGCATACCTAGTACATGGTTTTCAAGACATTTTCACGACATGCTTACATTGTTTAAGACATTTTGAACTCAAAAATGATACATTCATTAACATTGATCATGCCGACCGGTAGTATGTAATGGTACCATAGGTTGACAATCCCATTCCCGCTTCCTAGGTTTGTTTGGAAGTGACCTTAGGGAATTACAGAATTCGATGAACAGTTGATAAACCTTTGACCTGATAAGGGTTTATCCGATAGTCGACAAGGCTTGAATGTATTCGCCAACAAACCTAATAAATGTTTACGCAATAAAAGCAATGATTTATAAAACAAAACCTTTGATTAAACAAAACTCTTGTTCATTTAAAAACATTGTTTTATACAAGACATTTTGGTTATACAATACATTATTCCATGTGATTTAAGCAAAGTCCTTTTGCTTACCATACAATACATTGGTTTATACATGACATTTTTTGGCACAAGATATTGTTTATACATCAAATTTGTTTACACAAGACATTGTTTATACATGACATTTGGTTATTAAGACATTGGTGTGACAACCCGTACTCTCATCGTCGATAGAAGGGCACCTTATTAACATTCTTATTTTATTATTGTTATTATTATTATTATTATTATTATCATTACTATTATTATTAAATAAAAACATGCGACGAGATAAACGTACCATTTAACCGAAAACCCGGGTCAAGCGTGTTTAATTTAATACACGCATGTGTATATATTAACAGTTATATTGTGGTATCTAATTAAAATGCGCAAGTATTGTTTAAATGGGTCATGGCACCTAATGGGTTCGTGTACATGGGCCAAGCCCAACCCACTGACAAATAGGGGTGTAAACAAGCCCAGATGCTCGAGAGCTACTCGTGATCGGCTCGGTTAAAAGCTCGAACGAGTCGAGCCTTAACGAGCCCGAGCCTTAACGAGCCTGAAATAGAGCTCGTTTTGTTATCGAGCCCGAGCTCGAGCTTAAATACAAAGCTTGTTTAGGATCTCGAGCCTAAACGAGCCCATACAAAATTTTATTTTGTTTATATATACTATATTAATAATGATGACAACATTGATGAGCCGAGTGTAAGACCCTAATTCGTATTTGACAAAAAGTCACAGGCGGAAATTTGTGCCATAAAATTCCTTTCATTACAAACGTCTTGACTTACTTGAAGGTTCATTTTAATAGGTATCTTTTACAAAAATAAAGCATAAGTCCTGTTTACTAATAGTACATACTCAATTATTCCCGTACAATCTATCTTGTGACTCGGTCTTCGATCTCTATTCTTTGTGATAATCACCCGTGATCCGAACAACCTGCACTCACCACATTCATTCATAACATTAGCACACATTATATAAACAAGATTCATTCACGTACACTTCACATTTCGTCATTTTTCAAACTTTAAGCATTTCATCTGCGTATCCATTTCCTGGTGAGGCTTCAATAATGTACCTGCATTACTTTTCATTCTCAAGGTACACCATTAATAACGTTAACACTCAACGTGTCTAAATCATGCATACATACGTACTTACATACAAACATACATACACATCTACATACATACATACCTTTCCTACAACTTTACATACGTGCATACACTCATACATGTCTTTATACATACATACATATACAACTACATACGTACATACCTTTCCAACATCTTTACATACATGCATACACTCATACATATCTTTATACATACATACACATCTACACACGTACATACCTTTCCTACATCTTTACATACATGCATACACTCGTACATATCTTTATACATACATACATACACATCTACATACGTACATACCTTTACGAACACGTACTAGATCACGCGTACCTCTTACATAATCATACATTATTTACATGGGTCTTAGACTTAGATTTATAGCCCATAAACATCTAAGGAACCATAAAAATCATGTTTGGAAGGTCCACCGTAGTCCACGGATAACAAACCGAAGCCTACGATACATAAATCAACTTAAATAACAAGAATTTAGCTTTTGAGACTTGGGGAGGCCGTCGCCGACGGCCCTAGGGGCGTCGGCGATGGGCCTTGCATTTACCCGTAGCCCAAAAACCCCATAGACAGGTAATTAACCTGTCGGAGAAAAACTGACTTTCCCATACCCGTCGGCGACGCCCCCATACCCGTCGGCGACGCCCTCTCAAAAATGCATTTTCCTGCAGTTCCGTTTCGTCGTCCGTACGCACTAAAACACGCATAACTTTCGAACCGTTTACCCGTTTAACCTCCCGTTTCTTCCAACATGCTTGTAAATTCACATTCTATCATATGAACTTAAAATCCCACATCCGGATTAAGGAAATTCTTAACTTACATGCATTCAGCTTATTATCATTTTCTAATTATTTGACCCGTTCGTGCATTTATCAACATAATCTGTTTATTTGACCTCAATCTCATATGAACTTAATAATTTCATTGACGCCTATCATAAAAGATTAAATTCTCGGATGCCTTGCATCCTCTTAACCCATTTTCGCTCATACTTGACCAAGACATTACTCTAATCGAATAGCTCGTTTCCAAACGACTTTTAAGGTCGTTTGCCCGAAATACCTATCAAGGGCGTTTTGTCAACTTTGCTATATCCTTAACAACAAAGGACCTCCTTGCATAAGTAACCAATCCTACTACTTAACTACAATTCTTAATCACACATACCTTGCTCGGATTAAAGCTAAGATCCGTTTAACACTTCATCGATATCATACAATTCATTCCTATTTGACCTCGATTATCATACTTAATTAAGTTGCACATAACTTTACATAAACAACTAAGAAGTGATTACGAAAATCACTTACCTCATGCATCCGTGTTCATATCCGTTTCCTCGCCACTTCTTGACCCGTTAGCCTTCCGTGCTTGATTCCGTCTCTACATGATTCCTATACTTCCATGTCATCGAAATCACATTCTTATTAGCATACATAATTGTACATGTTAACGATCATATCGATCGCATAATTCCCATTTGACTTTCATTAGTTACTTCTAACAAGCATAATACATGTGACCAAATTCATATCATTTCAAACTCATGTAAACCATCATGTCATCGCATTAAACACACATTCGTCAAACACGCTCCATATAACTTACCTTAATCTTACAATTATGACAACACGTCTAACCATCCTTCTTATACACGGTTGACTTTTAGAAGTCAACGGTTCATTTAGTTTAACTTTCGACTTATCATTATATACCCGTTACATCATAATAGCCTATACGGGCAACATTATATACATATCATCTTTTACTTACATACAATTTCATCTATTAAGCTCACCTAGGCATTTCATCAAACACTTGGTGTGCGTACCACTATCTTAGCACAATGTACAACTAATTTATGCATATTCTTCTAATCTTATACATAATTCATCAAATTCCTCCTTCTAATCAACATAAATCATTCATGCATAAACATCAAACATACTAGTATCATATTTCTTTCAATTCTTCTAACAAGAATCTATCATATCCCTCATAATACATGAACAACCATGATTAATTAAACATAGATGATCATTCAAGTCATCATTCTTACCAAAACAAATGGGTTTCACCTCTAATCATCAAATTAGCCCAAACCATGTATAATCTTGGTTCTATATCATGACATTAACACCTACTCATACTCAATTTCATACCAATTCACGATTTTTAACATGACCCATCACATTCAAAGTCATCAAACACCGAAATTCTACTTACCTAGTGTTCAAGAATGCATAGATGATCCAAAATCGGGACATGCATGGACCCAAGATCACATCTAGGGCTTGAATTTGCTAGATTTATGATGATTAGGGGTTTCCCCCTTTTCTCCTTTCTGTTCCACGCGACACACACACCTGAATGTGTGTGTGTTTGTGTTTTATCCCTAGTTAACCATTCAAGTTCCATTTTTAACATGTTTGCCCCCCAAGGGTTCATTCCTTTATTGTTTTTAGTTACCTCTTTTTAACTAGGTTAAATAGCCTAGTTATTTAATTCATGATATGTCCTATAGGAACATATGACAATATAAACATTCGGGTTTTGGGGTGTTACAAGTCTACCCCCCTTAAATAAGGTTTCGTACCCGAAACCTTTCTCATTTCTTCTTACACACCCACATCTATGTTTGACTTAATAGTTACATTATAATTATAAGTAATCATCCTACCTCAATTCATAAATTATTCATACAATTGACCTTTCCCTTAACAAGTCTATACTTTCCATATCATGCTTCCACATAACATTCTCATTTCATGCCTTTCTTAATTTGGATAAGTATGTTTGTCATGTAAATGCATTATACGAGAATTTAACCAATACTTGAAATTTTCACTCAAACCTTTGAGACTCACTTCTTAATGACATAGTTTTCTTCTTATGTCAACTTTCAAAAAAAAAAAATCAAACATTCCATACTATACCATACCCATTCTAATCATTCATTTCGTAGGTCGTTCCCAATTTACCGATTCATACTTATCCAACATAAGTCAAACTTTTACTAACCTCATCTCATATCATCAATCGACAATCCGTAACCCAGATTGATCCGCATTCTGCACGAGTACTAGCCATACCAGGCTAGATTTCATTTATCCATGTAAGGTGCCTTTGCTCGTACGCATCCTTCCACCAATTCGATTGGTTTCATCACATCAAGGCTTCTATAATTCTTATCAGCAAGTTTAGCAATTAGCATTTTTCATTCAAACATTCATTCTACAATTTCTTACGTACACGCTATAACGTGTCACACATTTCATTTCTCACATGCAATTCTTTCATTCTAGTCACTTATTTCGCCTACCTTCGCAAGTTGACCTTTCAAGGCCAAACTAACGTTTCTTAATTATCGTATATGTATTGAGGTACACGCTCGTACCTCTTCTCATTCATGCTTACTTATAAAGGCATTCATTACATCCTTTTTATGTTTTAAATCCGTCCCACGGATTTAAACGTAACATCCATACCCTTCATTCCTTCTATGTTCGAATCCATTTAGCGGTTTCAAACATATCATTCGTACCTTTTCTTCCTTACATGTGTTGAATCCGCCTCGCGAATTCAAACAGGTGATTCATACTTTTCACTTCTTTCATGTTTCGAATCCGTCTCGCGGATTCTAACATAGCATTCATACTTTAACTTCTTTCATGTTTCGAATCCGTCTCGCAGATTCTAACATAGCATTCATACTTTAACTTCTTTCATGTTTCGAATCCGTCTCGCGGATTCTAACATAGCATTCATACTTTAACTTCTTTCATGTTTCGAATCCGTCTCGCGGATTCTAACATAGCATTCATACTTTCATTCCTGAGAGTCTTACATTTCTCTTCACCCTCACGTCCACCTACTACTTAATTCTAACGGACATACCTGTATCAATTATCACGGTCTCACGAACGTCATATGCTTCACGTGTACTGGCCAGGTACACAATCCACATACTAGTTTCGTGTCTTCGTGTAATTGTCACCTTATGTCCGAAGAATTAGGTTTCGGCACGTGTATCATTTTCAAAACATGTTTACTATACCATCATAATCCTTCATTTAGCATTTTTCTTCCCTTAATGCATTTTACCATTTCATATACCCACATATTGAATTTACGTACCTGGGTTCAACTTTGTCTTATTTCATGCCTTGGTGTCGGTACTTGACCGCATTCGCGGATCATCCTCTTCAAACGCTTATACTTACCTTGCATATACAAAACCGTCAGTTTCTTTATACGTATACATAAGTACATACTTACATTCTCTTTTACCTTTGGATCTTGACCGAGTCTTGGATTGTACGGGTTTCTTATCACAAGAGCACACAGGTTTGAGTTCAAGCACTTACCTTCTTACACTTGATTCTCTCAAACCAGGGCTCTGAAACCAACTTGTAAGACCCTAATTCGTATTTGACAAAAAGTCGCAGCGAAAATTCGTGCCATAAACTTCCTTTCATTAAAAACGTATTGACTTACTTGAAGGTTCGTTTTAATAGGTATCTTTTACAAAAATAAAGCATAAGTCCTGTTTACTAATAGTACATACTCAATTATTCCCGTACAATCTATCTTGTGACTCGGTCTTCGATCTCTATTCCTTGTGATAATCACCCGTGATCCGAATAACCTGCACTCACCACATTCATTCATAACATTAGCACACATTATATAAACAAGATTCATTCACGTACACTTCACATTTCGTCATTTTTCAAACTTTAAGCATTTCATCTGCGTATCCATTTCCTGGTGAGGCTTCAATAATGTACCTGCATTACTTTTCATTCTCAAGGTACACCATTAATAACGTTAACACTCAACGTGTCTAAATCATGCATACATACGTACTTACATACAAACATACATACACATCTACATACATACATACCTTTCCTACAACTTTACATACGTGCATACACTCATACATGTCTTTATACATACATACATACAAAACTACATATATACATACCTTTCCTACATCTTTACATACATGCATACACTCATACACTCATACACTCATACATATCTTTATACATACATACATACACATCTACATACGTACATACCTTTCCTACATCTTTACATACATGCATACACTCGTACGTATCTTTATACATACATACATACATACACATCTAGATACGTACATACCTTTACGAACACGTACTAGATCACGCGTACCTCTTACATAATCATACATTATTTACATGGGTCTTAGACTTAGATTTATAGCCCATAAACATCTAAGGAACCATAAAAATCATGTTTGGAAGGTCCACCGTAGTCCACGGATAACAAACCGAAGCCTACGATACATAAATCAACTTAAATAACAAGAATTTAGCTTTTGAGACTTGGGGAGGCCGTCGCCGACGGCCCTAGGGGCGTCGGCGACGGGCCTTGCATTTACCCGTAGCCCAAAAACCCCGTAGACAGGTAATTAACCCGTCGGAGAAAAACTGACTTTCCCATACCCGTCGGCGACGCCCCCATACCCGTCGGCGACGCCCTCTCAAAAATGCATTTTCCTGCAGTTTCGTTTCGTCGTCCGTACGCACTAAAACGCGCATAACTTTCGAACCGTTTACCCGTTTAACCTCCCGTTTCTTCCTACATGCTTGTAAATTCACATTCTATCATATGAACTTAAAATCCCACATCCGGATTAAGGAAATTCTTAACTTACATGCATTCGGCTTATTATCATTTTCTAATTATTTGACCCGTTCGTGCATTTATCAACATAATCTGGTTATTTGACCTCAATCTCATATGAACTTAATAATTTCATTGACGCCTATCATAAAAGATTAAATCCTCGGATGCCTTGCATCCTCTTAACCCATTTTCGCTCAAAAGCTTATTTTTGACCCGTTATGGGTATTTGCGCATTAAATGGACTATGACATACAAAACCCTATACTTCGCTTTCATACTTGACCAAGACATTACTCTAATCGAATAGCTCGTTTCCAAACGACTTTTAAGGTCGTTTTTTCGGAAATACTTATCAAGGGCGTTTTGTCAACTTTGCTCTATCCTTAATAACAAAGGACTTCCTTGCATAAGTAACCAATCCTACTACTTAACTACAATTCTTAATCACACATACCTTGCTCGGATCAAAGCTAAGATCCGTTTAATACTTCATCGATATCATACAATTCATTCCTATTTGACCTCGATTATCATACTTAATTAAGTTGCACATAACTTTACATAAACAACTAAGAAGTGATTACGAAAATCACTTACCTCATGCATCCGTGTTCATATCCGTTTCCTCGCCACTTCTTGACCCGTTAGCCTTCCGTGCTTGATTCCGTCTCGACATGATTCCTATACTTCCATGTCATCGAAATCACATTCTTATTAGCATACAAAATTGTACATGTTAACGATCATATCGATCGCATAATTCCCATTTGACTTTCATTAGTTACTTCTAACAAGCATAATACATGTGACCAAATTCATATCATTTCAAACTCATGTAAACCATCATGTCATCGCATTAAACACACATTCTTCAAACACGCTCCATATAACTTACCTTAATCTTACAATTATGACAACACGTCTAACCATCCTTCATATACACGGTTGACTTTTAGAAGTCAACGGTTCATTTAGTTTAACTTTCGACTTATCATTATATACCCGTTACATCATAATATCCTATACGGACAACATTATATACATATCATCTTTTACCTACATACAATTTCATCTATTAAGCTCACCTAGGCATTTCATCAAACACATGGTGTGCGTACCACTATCTTAGCACAATGTACAACTAATTTATGCATATTCTTCTAATCTTATACATAATTCATCAAATTCCTCCTTCTAATCAACATAAATCATTCATGCATAAACATCAAACATACTAGTATCATATTTCTTTCAATTCTTCTAACAAGAATCTATCATATCCCTCATAATACATGAACAACCATGATTAATTAAACATAGATGATCATTCAAGTCATCATTCTTACCAAAACAAATGGGTTTCACCTCTAATCATCAAATTAGCCCAAACCATGTATAATCTTGGTTCTATATCATGACATTAACACCTACTCATACTCAATTTCATACCAATTCACGATTTTTAACATGACCCATCACATTCAAAGTCATCAAACACCGAAATTCTACTTACCTAGTGTTCAAGAATGCATAGATGATCCAAAATCGGGACATGCATGGACCCAAGATCACATCTAGGGCTTGAATTTGCTAGATTTATGATAATTACGGGTTTCCCCCTTTTCTCCTTTCTGATCCACGTGACACACACACCTGAATGTGTGTGTGTTTGTGTTTTATCCCTATTTAACCATTCAAGTTCCATTTTTAACATGTTTGCCCCCCAAGGGTTCATTCCTTTATTGTTTTTTGTTACCTCTTTTTAACTAGGTTAAATAGCCAAGTTATTTATTTCATGATATGTCCTATAGGAACATATGACAATATAAACATTCGGGTTTTGGGGTGTTACACCGAGCTAGAGCCGAACTTTGGCTCGTTTAAGCGATGTTGAAGTGAGCTCGAGCCGAGCTTTTAGTTCGTTTAAGGTTGTTCTCAAAATAGTTCGAGCCGAGTCGAGCCGAGCTCGAGCTTTGGGTTTTACTCGCGAGCCGAGCTCGAGCTCAAAGAAGTAGGCTCGAACCGAGCCGAGCTCGAGCTCGAGCTTCATAAAAACCTAACGAGCCAAGCTCGAGCCTGGTCGAGCTCGGGCTCGGCCCGGCTCGTTTACACCCCTACTGACAAACCCTACCACATAAATAAACAACATATTCCTTTCTCATTTTGAAAACCCTCACACACCCCCTTCTTCCTTTGTCTATGTAACACACATACCTTGATGACTTCGGAAAAAGAAACATTTTTGAGAGCAGACAAATGAGAGATGACGACAGAGAGATGAGCATCGAGGGTAGTGACGGCGGCGTTGCGACGGTGGGCTCATGATTGAGCAGCGACGGCGTCCGGTGACACGAGAAGCAGCGAACGCCCATGATAAAGCTGGCTGTGGAACCCCTGACAGCGACAGCAGCACTGTGGTTCGGGTCCGGCACACCCGACGGGTTTCAGATGGTGTCGTAGCTCGGGTCCGGCGAGGTGACGTTAGCAGCGGACGGTTGCAGCGTGTGTTTATCAGTCACACAGTTATCGGTCAGTAAATAGTTATCAATAATCGTCTTGTACTCTCGTGATTTTCGATTTATGCATAACTGTTGATTAGCAGTGTGGGTTAGAGGATGTTATCTGAGATTTGTTCTACATTCTTTGGTTATATCTGAGTTTAATTCAGATGATGTTGAAATTGTGAAGCACCAACTGTTGAATATGTATTAAAAAAAAAGGATGTGAAGATTGAATCATACGAGTGTATCTTAGAAATAGTGTAATGGCTATCTGAGGAAGAAAATGGAACTTTTGTATTATTCTTTTAAATTTCGTTTTCTTTACTTGATTTATTCAACGATTATTACATATTTGCTTCTAACTATTGAATCAAATTGCATACAGTTAACTAGTTGATTAATTCTTAACTTTAATAAAAAAAATACTTTTTAGATGTTTATATTGTACGTAGAATAACTAATTGTGCATGTAACAAATGTATTTTCATAAATAATTCTTTTAATATTTAACTAGCTAAATGATTTTTTTGATGTTTTATTAATAATTCATCCGTGTAACAACGAGAAGGAAATATAATATGTTTAAGAATGTTCACTATGCCGAAACTTGATGGTTTCATAGAAACCTAAGGGTTTGTACAAAAGCTTAATACTCGGGTGATGATAAACGAAAGCTACGATTTGTAAGATGTGTGCAAGATGAATTAATTAAAACGGGTTGATTTCTGAAATGGTGTGTATAAATAATTGATTTTTTGATAATGATAATTGCTTTTATGATTTAGTTAAACCGCACACTCTTCGTGGGTCGCACACCTCAAGATTGGACCGCACACAGTAACGACCGCACACCTAATTAATTCGCACAGTTGCATGACCGCACACTTGTCAAGTGGTCGCACACTCCAACTGTGGGCCGCACACTTGACAAGTGGGCCGCACACTAAGGAATATTAGGCTGTATTTCACATGAAGCTGCACACTACGAAATACACCGATTCACTCTGATTCATGTTTAACTGTCAAGATATGAAATAGCTATGAATACATATGATGAATTGTTACTTGAACACTACGTGTTAGATATGTGTAATTAATACGTGATTACTTGTATACTGTCCTAATAAGTGCAAACCATAATAGGACGTGGTTGACCAACTTAGGGCAAACGCTTTATCTACCGAGCAAAGCAAAGGTGAGTTCACACTTTCTACAAGGCATGGGATTCCCGGTGGCTGGGAATGGGTAGTTGATTGAAAGGAAACCTGCGTATTCTTTTTTGGTAGAATACGTACCTCCACCCTCTTAATTGAAGGGTGACAACATTGGAACCTGCGTGATCTCCTTGTATGGGACACGTACCTCCACCATCTTAACTGAAGGGTGACAACAATGATACTAGACAAAAACTCTATCATTAAGTCCCTCATTTTTATATCGACTTAATCGCCGGGCCAATAGCGAACGGGTCATCAGTTAAATAGCGCTATTAGGTTTGACAAGCCTCACACCATGCCGCAAAGGACAGGAGTGGACTAATGGATCTGGGCACTAGTCAATGATGATAGACATTGACGCAGGGAACATAAACATAACTACAATCAGTAGTCGATATGGTAACAGGTCTAGTGGTTAACATGGGGAAGCCCCCACTGATTATGGTTTGGGAAACAAGGAACTAGTGAAACACGTGGTTTTCGAAACGGCTTATGGTTTTTGGAACAACACTAAAAATGAACAACCAACTGTGAACTCACTCAACTTTATTGTTGATTCGTTACTATATGCCTTGCAGGTCGTTAGGTGCTTAGATGGAGCTTGCCCAGGAGGAAGGGGTCGTTGTGGGACATGGACTGTTGAGTTCCATGTTAAACTTATGAACTTTTATACTTTATGATGGTTTTGAACTTAATGCTTCTGCTGATAACTTAAACCTTGTTGAATTATTTTGATACGAATTATATTGTTTGGGTTGGACTTTTTTTTATTTAAATTACATTGTTCAATATGATTGGTGGCTGGATCCTGGTCAGTCACGCTCCCTGCGGTGATACTCCGCTTGTGGATTTTGGGGGTGTGACATATTGGTATCAGAGACATTGGTTATAGTGAATTTGGTTTTAAAAAGGGGAACTCTTTTTTTTACAAAACCAGACTATAACCTGTTTAGTGCTCAACGATCCACAACGACACCTCGCTCCACGTGCAAGGCTCAACACTTTAGATGGTATGGTCTGTGTTTATGTTACCTACTTGTTAGTTACATTTGCATGGTGCGTTGTTTATGGTATGCTTAGTTAACGTAGTAGCATGTCGCCCTTATTAGCCCTAGTGTGCTCGCTTTGACACTCAACTGTCTACTTGAAACTTGACAAGTAGTGATCAAATCCTTTTCTTGTTTTCTCCTCACCCCACTACGACAACTGTTTTATGCGTTCTATTTATCTATATGATTGTCTCGACATGACGTCGACGTTACAGCTAGAATTCATTTTGCACGTCAACAATTCACGAAGACCAGACCTGTCACACCCCGACCGCGCAAAACAACAAACCGCGGCAGAAACATCGGGGAGTGGAGTGGCAGAATTATTGTTTCACAACCATGGTATTTAAAGTTTTGTTTTATTTTTTATTAAAGTGGTTACATTGTCTTAAAACAAAAAAAAAAAAAAAAAAACAAAGAGTACATAACGTAATTTAAACTAGTCATGAATCTTGCAAAGTGTTTTCTTTTATAAATCATACGAAAATCGATAAGAAATCAGGTGATATAAAAGAAGGATGTATGGTTAAATAAATAACCAAGTAAAATGAGTTTGTATAAAATATGTTGCTTGTAAAACAATGTTTTGTGAAGATATGTTATTTGTGTAAAATGTAATATGTCTAAATTGAAATGGTTTAAATAATGCTACGATATGTAATATCATAAAAGCACTTATATATAGGAAGTACCAGCGGCGTATCCACCATGCTTTTATCATATTACACACGCCTCGTTATTTAAATCACTTACCCAAACAAACCACCAAAACCATGTTTAAACCAAATGAGTATGGGAACACATGTAATATGGTTTAACAAAGCCTACATTCTAAATCGGAACCTATCCTAAGTGCTTATGACCCGTTACGACCCGTTTAGGTAGCTTACGCTACTTTAACGCGTCGCTCACGTAAAACGCGTTTGGGCCACCTAACTAGTCCTATGACAAGTATTATATGCCTTAACATGTCTAATAATGTTGTCTAATCAGTTTAGATGTCAAAATTTAAGTTACATATGCTTAAAATGAAATTATGCGCAAAAAGGGCATTTTGGTCATTTTCCTAAGGCATATAAACTACCTATCATACAACTAACTAAACGAAGTGACCATAAGGTATAACCTTGGAAGGTTATTCCCTTTACAACTATGGTCACAAAATATGTTTGGTCGGATCCTAATGATCGACCAAACGGGTCGGGTTCGAAAGTCTAAGCGGTTGTTTAGGCCGCTTATCTTACGACCATATATAAGCACTAGACTAAAAGTTACGAGTTAAACATGTTAAAACATGTTTAACTAAGTTAGAAAATAGGTTTGATATCAAAACAAAGTGTTTTGATACCCAAAAGTAGTTTCGTTGCAAAATACGCATAAACACGTATTTTTTACCGAAACTTTGACTCGTCACTTCGACTAATCAACGTGGTAATCAGTAGGTATAGTCACAAGGGACTATAACCATAGTGATTACGCTCATGTTGCAAAGTTCAAACGAACTTTGTATTGACCAAAGACTGGTCAAAGCAGAAAGTCAAACACTGTTTGACTTTCATGCTTAAAATGCAATAAAAGCATGAAAGAAAACTTACAAAAGGTCCAAGCAAAGAAGATTTGATTCAAAATTGCTCAGGTATGAAGTATACACTCCAACTTAGAGCAGATTGAATCAAATTGTGAGTTGGAATGAATGAAATGGTGGGTATTTATAGATTTCCAAGAACCGTTAGGATCATTTCTCGTAATTTGTGCTTTAATCTGGGCCATCCAAGTGTTACCCATTGTTTATAATACAAGGGAACATAAAAAACCATCAAATGGTATTCCAAATTAGTGATCAAAACCATCAAAATCAGCTGAATTGGACAGATTCAATGTTTCTGTACTGGGCAGCTATCGCGCCCCGCGAAGCCAGTAGCACTGGGCTTCGCGCCTCGTGAGACAAGTTTGACAGAATTACACTTTTGGTCCCTACAAGCCCAAAACTCAGTTTTCGATGCATTTTTGACATGTTTAAGCCCCGTTAACCCCATTTCAAGGCTCTACAATGAAGTTAAAGCATAGGGAACGTGAAAGATGCTTGAAAACATCTCGGACGTCGGTTCGTTTGGTCGTACGGTTGCGTTATTCAGTTAATTACGACGGAAACTCGAACGGACACAAAAACGATCCAAATTAAGCGACGGATGGTATTTTGGCATTCCAATCACTAAAATAAAATATTTTAATGATTACAAAAATTTTTAGATGTCTGGATATGTTCAGAATGTAAGATATGCGCGAAAATTCAAACTTATGCACTTTTTGACGCTTTTAGTCCCTATTGATCGAATAAGTTTATTTTCGCATACCGAACCCCTCAAAGCCTATTTCTAAGCTATGTAAAGAATATTTAAGGTATGTTTAGCTTATGATCAAGTTCTGGAATGTTCGTTACCGTACGAATCGGTATAGTTTCACAGTTTGACACAAGTAGTCCCTACGATCGAATAAACTTGTTTTCGACATACCAAACCATCCAAAACTTATTTCTAAGTTATGTAAAGGTTATTTAAGGTATGTTAAGCCTGTGTCACTATTCTAGAGTGTTTGTCACGTTAAACTGAGTGTGTTTACGCATCAATTTGCGTATAACTTTCAAGAAAGCGATTTAAAGCTTGAAATCGAATTAGAATCAAATCGTAAAATCATCAAACACAAATACACAAATATTAACACCAAAACACATCGTTTCATTGATAATTGATATTGTTTTACATTATTCATCGTTTACAGGGCACAGTTGTCACAGTCTCCCATGCTTTAGAAAATTTCGTCCCGAAATTTTAACTAGAGGAAACTTGTGAAAACAAATGTGGATATTTCGCTTTCATTTGGTCCTCACGTTCCCAAGTAAACTCTGGGCTACGTTTGGACTCATAGCGAACTTTGACAAGTGGAATGCGCTTGCGTTTGAGCCATTTGACTTCACGGTCCATGATTTCCACAAGCTTTTCAACGAAATGCATTGTGTCATCAACACGAATCTCATCAAGTGGTATGTGGAGGTTCTCATCAGCTAAACACTTTTTGATATTTGACACGTGAAAGGTTGGATGAACATTCCCAAGTTCAGGAGGTAGCTCTAATCGATATGCAACCTTTCCTTTCTTTCCAAATCTCACCACTCCCTTCCAAGGGGATACCTTGAGTAGGACACGGTCTCCGACTTGAAATTCCAAGGGCTTGCGTCGCATATCCGCATAACTCTTTTGACGGCTTCTAGCTGTCAGAAGATTATCGCGAATTTTCTTGACTTTCTCTATAGTCTCTAGAATGAGCTCAGGTCCAGTAAGTTGAGCTTCACCAATCTCATTCCAGCAGACTGGTGAATGACATTTTCGACCGTATAGAGCTTCGAAAGGAGCCATGTTGATGCTGGAGTGATAACTATTGTTGTAGGAGAATTCAATCAACGGAAGATACGAATCCCAACTACCACCAAAATCGATCACACAAGCTCTAAGCATATCCTCCTATGTCTGGATTGTTCTTTCAGATTGACCATCCGTTTACGGATGATAAGCTGTGCTTAAATTAAGCTGAGTTCCCATTGCAGATTGCATGGTTCTCCAAAAGCGAGATGAGAATCGAGCATCTCTATCAGATATAATGTTCAAAGGAACGCCATGACGGGATACAATCTCATCCACATAGATTTTAGCAAGCTTTTCAGAAGATAGATCCTCACGGATCGGCAAGAAATGCGCTGACTTTGTAAGACGATCAACAACTACCCAGATAGCGTCATGACCTCTTTTAGTACGTGGAAGTTTGGTAATAAGATCCATAGCAATGTTTTCCCATTTCCAAACTGGAATCTCTGGTTGCTCCAATAATCCAGAGGGATGTTGATGTTCAGCCTTAACCTTAAGACAAGTAAGGCATTTTGATACGTACAAAGCAATGTCTCTCTTCATACCTGGCCACCAATACTGGGTTCGAAGATCCTTATACATTTTATCTGCACCAGGATGAATAGAATAACGAGACTTATGAGCCTCATCCATTAGCAAGGTGCGGAGATTGTCTTGACTTGGGACCCACAAACGGTCCATGAAATAATACGATCCATTGTCTTTCAGTTCAAGATCAGGCTTAATATGATATGGTAATTACTTACCCATTAAATCTTGTGTAACACAAGTATGTTGAGCCTGAGAACTGCGGGTTTGAATATCAGATCGAACCTTGACACAGTGAAGCATGACACGTTCCTTACGACTCAATGCATCAGCCACGACATTCGCCTTACCAGGATGGTAGCGAATTTCGCAATCGTAGTCATTTAGAAGTTCAAACCAACGTCTTTGCCTCATGTTGAGTTCTTTCTGATTGAAAATATGCTGAAGACTTTTATGGTCAGTGAAAACCACACATTTTGTACCATACAAGTAGTGTCTCCAGATTTTGAGAGCGAATACAACTGCACCTAACTCAAGATCATGAGTCGTGTAGTTTTTCTCGTGTACCTTCAACTGCATTGATGCATAGGCTATGACTTTGTTCCTTTGCATAAGAACATAGCCAAGACACAAGTTGGATGCATCACAATATACCACAAAATCATCATTGCCCTCAGGTAAAGACAGAATAGGTGCATCGCAAAGTTTCTGTTTCAAGGTCTGAAAAGCTTCTTCCTGTTTGGATCCCCATTCGAAGGGTTTATTTTTTTGAGTTAGAGCAGTGAGAGGAACTGCAATCTTGGAGAAGTTTTCGATTAAGCGGCGGTAATAACCCACGAGACCAAGAAATGAACGAACCTCAGTAGGAGTAGTAGGTGTATCCCAATCCTTAATTGCACTGATCTTGGAGGGATCTACATGAATACCTTGTTTGTTGACGATGTGACCCAAAAATTGAACTTCCTTAAGCCAAAATTCGCACTTGGAGAATTTGGCGAATAGTTGTTCTTTCTTCAGGAGTTCCATAGTAAGACGGGGATGTTGTTCGTGATCGGCTCGTGTCTTAGAATAAATCAAGATGTCATCAATGAAAATGATGATGAACTTGTCCAAATAAGGCTTACAAACCCTATTCATCAAGTCCATGAAAATAGCAGGAGCATTAGTCAAACCGAATGGCATAACAGTGAACTCATAATGCCCATATCTTGTGTGGAAAGCAGTCTTGGGAATATCTTCTTCAAGCATACGAAGCTGATGATACCCAGAATGTAGATCAATCTTTGAAAAACAAGTAGCCCCCTGTAACTAATCAAAGAGATCATCAATGCGAGGTAGGGGATATCAATTCTTGATGGTAAGTTTGTTAAGCTCACGATAATCGATGCACATTCTAAAAGAGCCATCTTTCTTCTTGACAAAAAGAACAGGAGCACCCCAAGGTGAAAAGCTAGGACGAATAAAACCTTTGTCAGAAAGTTCCTTAAGCTGTTTAGATAGCTCTTGCATCTCAGACGGTGCAAGACGATACGGAGATCTAGCGATAGGATTAGCACCAGGTACAAGATCAATACGAAACTCAACTTGGCGTGCTGGAGGTAAACCAGGTAATTCTTCAGGAAACATTTCAGGATAATCCCGTACAACAGGGATATCTTGGATAGACTTACCTTTTCCTTTCTCCTCTACAACATGTGCCAAGAAGGCCACATAGTTCTTTCGTAGATACTTCTGAGCTTGAGTACACGACATAAGTTTAAGACCACTAGCAGGTTTCCCACCATGAACCTCTAAGATCTCACCAGTCAAAAGCGGTATACGAACAATCTTCTCAAAACAAACTACCTCTGCGTGATACTTGGCTAACCAATCCATTCCCACTATAATGTCGAAACTTCCAAGTTGCATTGGTGTGACGTCGATAGGAAAAAGATGGTTATTAAGGTTCAACTGGCAATTTCGAAGAACAGAATCAGGTACAATGGGATCACCACTAGCTACCTCGACTGTCAAAGGCTTTCCTAGTTTTGTTCTAGACATGCGAAGCAATGGTTCAAAAGATAATGACACAAAACTCTTATCGGCACCCGAGTCAAAAAGAACAGATGCAGGCTAATTGTTAACAAAGATTATACCATTGACCACCTCGTTGTCTGCTCGCGCCTCATTTGCATTCATGTTAAAGACTCGACCACGAGCCTGCACCTAATTTGCATTGGCCAACCTAGGAAACTGATTTCGATAGTGGGTCAAATCCCCACAATTATAGCAAGAACCAGGGTTTAGTGAGGTCGTGCAGCTTGTTCTTGTTGTTGAGCAGGCGGTTGAGCAGCTTGCTGAGCTAGGTTTTGTGCAGCTTGATTAGGAGCAAAACGACAAACATCGGCAAGATGACCCGATTTTCCACAGTTAGCACAGAAACGACACTGAACTTGCGGTTGATGGTGACTATTGCATCTGTTGCACAACGGTGCTTTGCCAGCATACTGTTTCTTTGCTGGTGGTTGTGCAGGTTGGTTGGGAGCTGCCTGATTGGCCTGCACTGTAACAACGAAATTTTGGGAAGCCTTGCGCTTCCTAGACCTCTTCGAAGATCCACCTTTCTTACCCTTCTTGTTTTCACTCTTGTCAGACGTTTGTTTCTTATCACCCTTCCTATGAAGCTTACCCTTTCTGATTTGCGACTCAGTCAAAGTCACAGCCAACTCGATTGCCTGACGAACTATGGTAGGGTTGCTACTGTGACAACCCGTGATTTACGGCTCTTAATTACGTGATTAACAGGTGATTAACACGATAATAAATAGTGTTTACGATGCAAATTAACTTAATTAGGCCTTTGAAGTGCCCAGGAACGTTTATCCGACTTTACAATGCGCGAACGGTGGTTTACAGAGAAACCTGTGAAACGTTAAACGGCAACGGATTGAAACCGAACAGGATACCGACAACGCCGACAAATATTAAATTTTTACGCTATAATTAGCTCCGTAATGAAGTTTTTGCTACTGTAGTCGAAACCGGATCGAATAACGGATTAAAGACGGCAACGATACAATTTTTCGCGATTATTACCGTGATCGACGAACGGGCATGCAAACAACGACTACCGACCGTATTTTGTGTATTTTAATTTTTGACGTTAAAACGGAGTTCAGGATTTTACAACGGGTCTCGAAGGAATTACGGGCCACTTACACATGGGATTGAGCTTGTGGGCCCCGGGCCCAAGCCCAAAACACACAAGCCTAAACCTACACATAATATAAGATCTTGAAAAATCTTAACAAATCTTTTCAGATCTCTAAAAATGTTAGGAAATCTGTACAAAATCTTATTGAGATCTCTTTAGATCTTAAATCACTGAACAAAAGTAAATTACATTGGTTAATAACCACTTGAATGATTATAAAACCATCCATCCAGCTCTCTCTCGAATACACAGACAAACCAACACACACTCACCCACATCTTCTCTACCTCTCTCTCGTTGAAATCCGGCCACCGGAACTCCATTTCCGGCGCCGGTTACCTCCTCCAAACACCACCAACATCAACCTACCAACCCGCCCCCCCTCCAATTTCCGATTGGCACCACCAGATGGTGGTGGCATATGGCGGCTGTTACGAAGACCAAGAGGGAGAAAGAAACCGAGAGAGGGAGAGGAGAGAAGATGGAGAGTGGCGGAGCGCGGAGGAGCTCCAGCGGAGCCGACAATACAACTGAGAACCCGGCGGTGGCCGGTGGAATTTACCGATGGCGGTGCCGCCGTGATCGGCGGCGGAGACCGCTGTTCGAGTTGAGAGTGAGACTGAGAGGCGAGTGAGAGAGGGAGGACCGACGGTCAAAGACTCGGACCGCCGGTCAGTTCTTTTGTCCGGTGGTCAACATCAAAAGTCCAGCAGTAGAGTGGCGGTGGTGATGGTTTTCGACAGTAATGTCCGACAGAAGCAAGTGATGAGCTTGTATCAGACCTGCACGTGTTTCAGATCCGAGCAAACTGTTCTCCGGGGACCGAGAGCTCCGGTGAGCCTCCTAGTATTTTGTTTATTCACCTTTTTCTTTGTTTTTTCAAATAATGATGTCCCGTTTTTGGTTGGGTCATATATCGGCTGATGAGAGAGTTCCGGAGCTCCGATTCAGGCAAGCACGAGTTCGGGTCAGATTTTGAAGCGGTTCGGGTCGACTCGGTCAAACTCGGCCAAACTCAGTCAACTCAGCGAGTTGACTCGGTCAGCTCGGCTTTCGACACAAGAAGATGGTAAAGATTTTACGGCGCAATACACTTCATTATTCTTATAATTTTATTTATTTCGTGAACGAGCTCGACCGATACTTTTAGCGACTATTTACACTTTAATTTAGCATATTTGATGAAAAGCTATATACATTGCGTGAATTGATTGAATTTTGAAAATATAACGACACTTTAGTTGTCGGGGCCGTCCAGAAATAGAGGAAACTCTGCCCGTTTTTCGAGAAAAACCCTTAAACACGACACGTATTATATTTCAAAAACGACGCTTAACGGAATTCGAGTTTATAATACTTCAAACCTTGATAATTCCAAACGCTTTTACAAATAAATATAATGTTATATTTATTTCGAACGTCGTCAACTCGTATACTTTTACAAAATAAATATAGCTCATATATTTATTCCGTATTTCAAACGACACTACAATTGTGTTACTAAAATAAATATAGTTATGTATTTATTCTAAATGTCGTACCACGCGAAATCTTTTACAAAAATAAATATGGTTTATATTTATTTTCAAACATAACAACTCGACGATTTCTTTATAAAATAAATATAACTCTTCATATTTATTTTATACGCCTAGACGGCATATACGTATATTTTCGGCAAATATACACACGACGCGATATATATAATACAAGTTATTATATATTATTTTCATACGAAACGCGATATATGATACGAGTTTGTTATATGGTATTTTCATAGAAATATTCTTTTATACACGTATGACTACTCGAGACGGCTAACACACTTACAACAATATATTTATATATTTCTATATAAATATTTATTCATTTTAAGTCTCTCGGAAACTAAGTCTTTTCAAGACTTATTAAACTGCTACTGACATTAAACGAGACTTAACACGTATAACTTAATCTTTTCCATTAAGTTAACAACTTACCGTTGAATCGTTCGATTAACGATTCGGTGGAGCTCGGTGACACGTAGTTAGTTACTACGTTTATTTAGAAACTTATTAGATATTCCGTGTTAGGAATATTGTAGAATGCACGCTAGCGAGTCTCACTTTGGAAACGACATCACGGAGTCGTAATTAGCTAGCTTTGACATGGAAATTCAGGTGAGTTCATAACCCCACTTTTTACTGTTTTACATTTTTGTAAATGTTTTCGGGGTGGAAAGACATGCACGTTTTGCAAAGACATACAAAGTTTAGAACAAACGCAAAACTCGTATTTCTAAATCATATTACGAAGGGATTTCGAGGAACACAAATAAATTACGAAAGGTTTATACTAAACATACCGGTTTTTACAAAACAAATGCTTATTTTCGAAATGTGAATGATATTCGGCCAGGGTGACCGGGAATCTGGTCAGGGTGACCAGGAGTCTGGCCAGGGTGACCAGGGATTTATTTTATACATGGTATGGTTAGCGTAAGGAGGGTTACTACACAGATCATGTGAGTGGGTAGGCGGAAACTTGAGGCCATTAATCCTCATAGTAGGACCGAGGGACAGGAGCGATAGATCTATCTGGGTGTAGCGAGCCCAGCCCCAGGCCCAAACAGAACGGACCTCGGGGTGACTTTGTGCCCGACGCATAAATCTGCTAGGTTTGAGTCTTCATACTTGCACTTCACACATATCAATGGCCTTGCAAACCATTGGTGATCTCTTTTTTCCTTATTTGCTACATACCAGGGATTTTATACTTACGGAAAATACTTGTTCATACAAATTAAATACCATGTTTTATACAAAAATTCAAAGCACAGGATAATGCGGGTATGGAGTCAAAGTCAGGGTGGGCATTGACGGTTTTACGAACATTACAAATACAAGACTTTACAAATACATGGTTTTTATGAACATACTGTGTTACAAACACAACGTTTCCATATAACTTGGCAAGAAAATGATTTTTAAATTCGTTTTCTCAAAAACCGGTTACTCCAAAGATTTATTTCAAATCTTTCACAACTCTGAAGATTTATTTCAAACCTTTCACAACTCAAAAGATTTATTTCAAATCTTTTACAAACAAACTATGAACTCGCTCAACTTTATGTTGATTTTTCGCATGTCTCTTTCTCAGGTTACTTTTCTAAGACAAGGCACGGTTGGAATAGGAGAACCATTGGAGACTCGAGTACTTAGCGGGCGTTCAATTTCTAGAAAGACTTAGCTTATTTGCTTCCGCTGTGCAATGAAGATACCAGTCCGGTCACGCCAAGCTCTGATAAATTTCGGGGTGTGACAGCTACCAGTGACGATATCTTGCACGGGGTCAGGTAAACCATCGACATACCTCTCGATAGCTTTTTCAAGTAGGGTAACCATTGTAGGGCATAGCAAACTCAACTCCACATATCTGTCGGTATAAGCCCGATGTTCACCACTATCCTGTTTCAGATCATCAAACTCTCTTTCTAACGCCCTTTTGTTCGTGACGAGGACAGAATTCCCTCATCATAAGAGCCCTAAGCTCTTCCCAAGTTTGACCCAAAGCTACATTAGCACCACGATCTCTCATTAACCCATTCCACCAAGTAAGAGCCCTCTTTTGGAACACGCTAGAAGCAAACTCGACTTTACGATTATCAGGACACTGAACATGACGAAAAGTACTCTCAATACTCTCGAACCACTGTAGGAGCCCAGTTGCTCCCTCAGAACCACTAAACTTGAGTGGTTTATCCGAATTAAAACTTTTAAAGTTGCAAGGAGCATTATTGTTATTGTTGGCTTGGTTAACTTGAGCAATGATGTTTGGGAGTGCAGCAGCCATTTGCTGTGCAATGATTGCTGCCAGTTCGGCATTAGGTAGCTGATTGTCACGTCGAGGAGGCATTCTAAAAGAGGAAACATGAGAGAAAACGAGTCAGATGATTAGATGAAAAATGAGATGATACAAATATCGGCAAAAAAGCATGGATGGTAGTCATTCGTTCGTTACCACAAAGCAAACAAACTACACACAGTGACTAATCAAAGTAAATGGGTCATAACAATGTATCGCAAAGACATGCTTTAGCCTATAAGTGGACACTCACCCCAAGAGTTCCCAGGTAAGAGTGACTGGTCCGATTATGTGGATTTGTACGAACACTCTAGCCTAGACAGAAAACTCGAGATACAGGCATCCATCCTTCCAGATTGCACGTGTTCACATTATTTAGACCCAAACTTTGATGGGATTTTGAAAACTTAGAGGGTTCAAAACCTTATAACAAATCATCTAAGAATAGATGATTGATTTTCAAAAATTGCTTTGGAAAATTGTGTTCTTGTTTTGGTTGTCACCTAAAGATAGGTGACGGTAATGTTTTAAGATCTAAACAGAAGATTACTTGTGTTGGGGTCCTAGAAAAGTTATAGTCTAGTTCAAAGCATTACTAATAACCTAATTCCCTATAACCATTGGCTCTGATACCAACTCTTCTGTCACACCCCGACCGTGTAAAACAACAAACCACGGCGAAAACGTCGGGGAGTGGAGTGGCAGAATTATTCTTTCACAACCATGGTATTTAAAGTTTTGTTTTATTTATTATTAAAGTGGTTACATTGTCTTAAAACAAAGAAAACAAAGAGTACATAATGTAATTTAAACTAGTCTTGCATCTTTTATTGTCACTAAGGCCCAAGTCCGCCTAAGTGTGTCTTGAACAAACCTATGCATCGGCTCCTGAAAACACATGTGAATATAGGTACGTCAGCATAAAAATGCTTGTGAGATACATAGGTTTATTGATTTAGGATTCATGACTTGTAGTTGAAAGAAATGTTTAACAAAATGTGTGACAACCGGTAGTTTACACCCTTAATTACGTGATTAACAGACGATTAACGCGATAATAAATAGTATTTAAAAAGAAAATTAACTTAATCAGGCCCTTGGAGTGCCCAGGAACGTTTATTCGACTATACAGTGCGCGTATGGTGATTTACGGGAAATCTGCTGAATATTACGCGACAACGAACTGATACCGTACAAAATACTGACAACGCCTACAAATACGGGTTTTCTATGAATATTTTATATTTATGAATTCAATTTTGTGAATTTATAGTACTTCCGTACGTCACAAAAGCAAACGTGAACTAAAAACGCGATGGTAGGAAATGCATCGGCAACAAAACGGAAGTGACGGATACGCCTGTCACCTTCAGAATTTACATTTTACGCTATATTTAGCTCCGTAATGAAATTTTAGTAACTACAGTCGAAACTTGATAAAAATAACGAATTAAAATGGCAACAACACGGTTTTACGCGATTTTTACCGTAATCAGCAAACGAACACGACAAACGACTACCAGTGCTATTTTACGTATTTTTAAAATTTAAATTTATAAATTCCGACGTTTCACGGAGCCCGAGTTTTGATAACGGGTCTCGCACGAATTTCGGGCCACTTAAACGTGGGGACTGGGCTTGTGGGCCTTGGACCCAAGCCCAAAGCCCATTATACAAGTATAAAAGGGACCATACCTTTCATTTTTTTCTCATTTTGTGCAGACATTCAAACAACAAACCAAACACGCACACCCACAAATGCTCTCTCTCCCTCTCCGGCGAACAACCGGCGGAGCCGGCCGGTGCGCCGCGGCGCCGCCGCCGGTGGTGGAGCTCCGGCGACGCTTGTTCTCCGGCCTCACACCTCCAACACCCTCTATGCTTCTTCGTTCAACACCCACACACACCGAACACCCCCCTCCTTTCTGATGACGACCCGACGGCGAAGAACCGTCGGTGTATGGTGGCGTGGCTGCGGAACCAGGCAACAAGACGGAGGAAGATAGAAAGAGAGAGATCCGGCGGACAGAGACTCGGACCACCGGTCGGTCCATTTATCCGGCGGTCCTTAACATTATCCGATGAGTTTCGCGATAAGACACTCCTCCTTTCTTCCTTTTTGAGTCTATTCTCCTCTAATCGAAGGTCCCCGGTCAGTTTGGAGTTGTTTCAGGTGGCGGTGGTGACAACGGCGGCCACATCGCCGCTGTCTGTTGCGGTGGATGCTGATGGTAGTGGTGGTGGTTATTCACGGTTCACTTAAGAGTTTCGGGTTAAACCCGGTTAACAACAGACAAATGACTTTGGTTCGTGTTCGCGACTCAGTTGGTGTTCGGGCCAAGGTGGGTTCAACTCGGTTCAAATGGGTCAACACAGTCAGACCCGGTCGACTCACTAGACAACTCGGTCAACCCGAGTTAACTCGGGTCAACATAGACATCTCAGTTCAGCTTAGACAAGGCTCGGTTCGGTCGTGGATCAGTTTTGGTACGGATTCAGTTTCGGTTGACTATGTCAAGCGAGTCAACTCAGTCAACTCAGCGAGTCGACTCGGTCAACTCAGCCGGTCAACTCAGTTGACCCGATCAACTCAGTCAAGCGGTTCGATGTTTCGGCACGAGAGATGGTAAAATTTATAACGACCCGCGTTAATTATATTGTTTCTTATAGTTTTCGTCACTTACGCGAAATCGAGCTCTTAAAACTGTATCAAATGATGAAATTTTATTATGAATTACTCGGGTTTATACATTAACTTGTTCATATAAATTGGTCATACATGATTCATATAAATTGGTTATAGATATGTGTCGTGAATTGGTTAATGAATTTTGAAAATATAACGACAACTTGTGTTGTCGGGGCGTCCAAAAACAGAGGAAACTCTGCCCGTTTTTCGTGAAAACCCGTAAAACGAAAAACATATTTTATTCAAACGACTTTCATACAACAAGACGCAAAGGCATATTGTTCAACGACATTTTACAACTCACGAAAACGACGCTGACGCGAACTATTTTACAAATAAACATAATTAGTATACTTACTACAAAAGTTAAACTCGGATTCTTTTGTAAAAAGATAAACATAGCATATAAATTTATTTCAACATCAATTAACCCGAATTCTTTTATAAACGAATATAGTTTATATACCTATTTCGAACATCAAAAATTCAGACATTTTATTTATGTTTAGTTTAAACATTGAAAATTCGACAATTCTTTTCTAAAAACCAATATGATTATCTATCAAGTTTCAAACTCTGATAACTCGGATTCGTTTATACAAAAATAAATACAGTTATATATTTATCAACTGACACGACTACTGTTTTACAAAATAAATATAGCTTATATATTTATTTTAAATGTCGTACAACACGAATTCTTTTATAAAATAGATATAGTTTATCTATTTATTTCAAACTTCAAACAACTCGACGATCCTTTTATAAAATAAATATAACTTTTATATTTATTTCAAAACGCCTAAGCGGCACACTATGAATCATATATATATATATATATCACGTACGAGTTTGTTACATGTTATTTTCATATAAATGTTTGTTATATACACGACGACTTCTCAAGGCGACTAACGAGATTCTATCGAAATATTTATTCTTATATAAATATTTATACATTTTCAATCCCACGGGAACTAAGTGTTTTTCGAAGACTTAGTAACAAATTACCGACATTAGACGAAACCTAACGAGTATAACTTCCTCGTTTCCATTAACTTAACAACTTAACAGTTGAATCGTTCGGTTAATGATTCGGTAGAGCTCGATGACACGTAGTTTAGCTACTGCGTTTATTTAGAAACTTATAAGATATTCCGTTTTAGGAATATTGTAGAATGCACGCTAGCGAGTCTCGTCCGGGAAACGACATCACGAAGTCGTAATTAGCTAGCTTTGCACAAGGCAATTCAGGTGAGTTCATAACCCCACCTTTTTACGGTTTTACATTTTTATAAATGTTTTCGGGGTGGAAAGACATGCACGTTTTGCAGAAAACATACAAAGTTTTCGATAAACAAAGATTGCATATTTTAGACAAAGCACGTTTTGCAGGAACATACAAAGTTTTTGAATGAACGAAAACTCATATTTCTAAATCATGCTACGAACGGATTTCAAGGAACTCAAATGGTTTACGAATGAATCATACTAAATATACTGGTTTTACAAAACAAATGCGTATTATCGAAAAGTGAATGATTTTCATGACTAGGGATGGGATCGTCTAGTTATAATAATGGGACTGGGTTGGTCTGCGTTTGAGAAACAGGACACCCAGAGAGTACATGTTACAAAATGATTGCATACAATTACAATTGGTATGGTTAGCTTTGGAAAGTATAGTAGATCATGTGAATGGGTAGGCGTACACTTAAGGCCATCAATCCTCGTTGTAGGACCGAGGGACATGAGTGATAGATCTATTTGGGTGTAGCGAGCCCCACCCATGAGTCCGCGGGTTGGACCATGTGGTGACTATGTCTTACAGCCGGAAGCCCGGTGCAAAATCTGCTAGGTTTGAGTCTTCCTGCACCATGTCACGTATATTAATGTATTAGCTACAAATTAATCGATCTGTTTCCTTGTTGCTTACATACCGGGGTTTTACAAATTACATACCATGTTTTATACAAATTCAAAGCATAGGATTATGCAGGCATGAAGTCGAAGTCAGGGTGGGCATTGACGGTTATACAAACTTTACAAATACAAGAGTTTACAAATACATGGTTTTACGAACATAATGCGTTACAAATAGAAAGTTTCCATAAAACTTGACAAGAAAATGATTACTAAATTCGTTTTCTCAATAATATTTCACAAACCGGTTATTCAAAAGGTTTATTTCAAATCTTTTACAAACAAACTATGAACTCGCTCAACCTTATGTTGATTTTTCGCATGTTTCTTTCTCGGGTTACTTTTCAAACAATGGCATTGTTGGAATAGGAGAACCATTGGAGATTCGAGTACTTAGTGGGCGTTCATTTTCCAGAAGTCTTAGCTTATTTGCTTCTGCTGTGCAATGAAGATACTAGTCCAGTCACGCCATATTTTCGGGGTGTGACAAAATGTTAGTCATGAATCTTGCAAAGTGTTTTCTTTTATAAATCATACGAAAATCGATAAGAAATCAGGTGATATAAAAGAAGGATGTATGGTTAAATGAATAACCAAGTAAAATGAGTTTGTATAAAATATGTTGTTTGTAAAACAATGTTTTGTGAAGATATGTTATTTGTGTAAAATGTAATATGTCTAAATTGAAATGGTCTAAATAACGCTACGATATGTAATATCATAAAAACACTTATATATAGGAAGTATCAGCGGCGTATCCACCATGCTTTTATCATATTACACACGCCTCGTTATTTAAATCACTTACCTAAACAAACCACCAAAACCATGTTTAAACCAATATCAAAATGTTTATGTGTAAACAATGTTTAATGTCAAATGTAAATCATGTAATGTATAATCAAATGTTATGTATGGCAAGCGAAAAGTGACTACTCAAACCATATGTATAATGTTTATGTATAATCAAATGAAATGTATGGTGAATAATAATATTACTCAACCTCAAAGGTAAAATGTATAAAACAATGTATTTGAAATAAATCATAGTTTAAGTCAAAAGATATGTTTTGCAAAATCCATGCTTTACTGATACAAGCACTTATGCGGTAATGTTAAAAACGCATACATTCAAGCCTTGCGACTGTGTAGACAAACCCTTAAACAAATTAAAGGTTTATCAAAATTTATGTATATCGGATTAAGTCATTTCCTACTTCCAAACAAACCTAGGAAGCCCGAAACGGGAGTTGTCAATTCCTATGGTACCACTACATACTACCGAGCGGCGTGATAAATGTTAATGAACATATTTTTGACCCGTTAAACAAACCAAATGTCATACCAAATGTAAGCATGTTATGTGAAAACAATGTACTAAGTATGCTAAATGAACATACATAGCAAAATGTGATGTAAATCAGTGTGTACATATGCTAAAATAAACATATGAAACAAATGTGTTCATGAAATCAATGTACTAGCATGTTAATTAAACATACATAGCATAAACATGGATGAAATCATGTACTATGTGTGTACTAATGAACATAGCAAGCATATGTTATAAAAGCATGAAAAGCACGAAAGTAACAAGTAGGCACATGTGTTTCACCCCAAAATAGTTGAAAACAGTAAAAGAGGGGTCTATGTACTCACTTGATATTGCTTATAAGTCTTGTAATAACAACCAATCAAAGCTAGAAGGATCACGGAATCAATCGGCACCTAATATAGGTAACTACGTTAATAAACCGGACCTAAATCGTAAGATCAGATAAAATGAGGTTTCGTAAACCAAATGAGTATGGGAACTCGTGTAATATGGTTTAACAAAGCCTACATTCTAAATCAGAACCTATCCTAAGTGCTTATGACCCATTACGACCCGTTTAGGTAGCTTACGCTACTTTAACGCGTCGTTCGCGTAAAACTCGTTCGGACCGCCTAACTAGTCCTATGACAAGTATTATATGCCTTAACATGTCTAATAATGTTGCCTAATCAGTTTAGATGTCAAAATATAAGTTACATATGCTTAAAATGAAATTATGCGCAAAAAGGGCATTTTGGTCATTTTCCTAAGGCATATAAACTACCTATCATACAACTAACTAAACGAAGTGACCATAAGGTATAACCTCGGAAGGTTATTCCCTATACAACTATGGTCACAAAATATGTTTGGTCGGATCCTAATGATCGACCAAACGGGTCGGGTTCGAAAGTCTAAGCGGTTGTTTAGACCGCTTATCTTACGACCCTATATAAGCACAAGACTAAAAGTGACGAGTTAAACATGTTAAAACATGTTTAACTAAGTTAAATAGGTTTGATATCAAAACAAAGTGTTTTGATACCCAAAAGTAGTTTCGTTGCAAAATACACATAAACACGTATTTTTACCGAAACTTTGACTCGTCACTTCGACTAATCAACGTGGTAATCAGTAGGTATAGTCACAAGGGAATATAACCATAGTGATTACGCTCACGTTGCAAAGTTTAAACGAAATTTGTGTTGACCAAAGATTGGACAAAGCAGAAAGTCAAACACTGTTTGAATTTCATGCTTAAAATGCAATAAAAGCATGAAAGAATACTTACAGAAGGTCCAAGCAAAGAAGATTTGATTCAAAATTGCTCAGGTATGAAGTATACACTCCAACTTAGAGCAGATTGAATCAAATTGTGAGTTGGAATGAATGAAATGGTGGGTATTTATAGATTTCCAAGAACTGTTAGGATCGTTTCTCATAATTTGTGCTTTAATCTGGGCCATCCAAGTGTTACCCATTGTTTATAATACAGGGGAACATCAAAAACCATCAAATGGTATTCCAAATCAGTGATCAAAACCATCAAAATCAGCTGAATTGGACAGATTCAATGTTTTTGTACTGGGCAGCTGTCGCGCCCCACGAAGCCAGTAGCACTGGGCTTCGCGCCCCGCGAGACAAGTTTGATAGAATTACACTTTTGGTCCCTACAAGCCCAAAACTCAGTTTTTGATGCATTTTTGACATGTTTAAGCCCCGTTAACCCCATTTCAAGGCTCTACAATGAAGTTAAAGCATAGGGAACCTGAAACATGCTTAAAAACATCTCGGATGTCGGTTCGTTTGGTCGTACGGTTGCGTTATTCGATTAATTACGACGGAAACTCGAACGGACGCAAAAACGATCCAAATTAAGCGACGAATGGTATTTTTGCATTCCAATCACTAAAATAAAATATCTTAATGATTACAAAAATTTTTGAATGTCCAGATATGTTCAGAACGTAAGATATGCGCGAAAATGCAAACTTATGCACTTTTTGACGCTTTTAGTCCCTATTGATCGAATAAGTTTATTTTCGCATACCGAACCCATCAAAGCCTATTTCTAAGCTGTGTAAAGGATATTTAAGGTATGTTTAGCTTATGATCAAGTTCCGGAAGGTTCGTTACCATACGAATCAGTATAGTTTCGCAGTTTGACACAAATAGTCCCTGCGATCGAATAAACTTGTTTTCGACACACCAAACCATCCAAAACTTATTTCTAAGTTATGTGAAGGTTATTTAAGGTATGTTAAGCCTGTGTCACTATTCCGGAGTGTTTGTCGCGTTAAACTATTCCGTGAAACTATGTATATTTACGTATAACAATGAGGCTATTAACGATCGTATATTTTAGCTTAAATTTCGAGGACGAAATTCCTGTAACATGGGGAGAATGTGACAACCCGTACTCTCATCATCGATAGAAGGGCACCATATTAACATTCTTATTTTATTATTGTTACTATTATTATTATTATTATTATTATCATTACTATTATTATTAAATAAAAACCTGGTACGAGATAAACGTACCATTTAACCGAAAACCCGGGTCAAGCGTGTTTAATTTAATACACGCATGTATATATATTAACAATTATATTGTGGTATCTAATTAAAATGATCAAGTATTGTTTAAATGGGTCATGGCACCTAATGGGTTCGTGTACATAGGCCAAGCCCAACCCACTCACAAACCCTACCACATATATAAACAACATAGTCCCTTCTCATTCTGAAAACCCTCACACACCCCCTTCCTCCTTTGTCTCTGTAACACACTTACCTCGATGACTTCGGAAAACAAAACATTTTTGAGAGCAGACAAATGAGAAACGACGACAGAGAGATGAGCATCGACGGTAGTGACGGCGGCGTGGCGGTGGTGGGCTCATGATTGAGCAGCGACGGCGTCCGGTGACACAAGAAGCAGCAAACGCCCAAGATAAAGCTGGCTGTGGAACCCCTGACAGTGACAGCAGCACTGTGGTTCAGGTCTGGCGCACCCGACGGGTTTCAGATGGTGTCGTAGCTCGGGTCCGGCGAGGTGACGTCAGCAGCGGACGGTTGCAGCGTGCGTTTATCAGTCTCACAGTTATCGGTCAGTAAATAGTTATCAATAATCATCTTGTACTCTCGTGATTTTCGATTTATGCATAACTGTTGATTAGCAGTGTGGGTTAGAGGATGTTATCTGAGATTTGTTCTACATTCTTTGGTTATATCTGAGTTTAATTCGGATGATGTTGAAATTGTGAAGCACCAACTGTTGAATATGTATTCAAAAAAAAGGATGTAAAGATTGAATCATACAAGTGTATCTTAGAAATAGTGTAATGGCTATCTGAGATAGAAAACGGAACTTTTGTATTATTCTTTTAAATTTCGTTTTCTTTACTTGATTTATTAAACTATTATTACATATTTGCTTCTAACTATTGAACCAAATTGCATACAGTTAACTAGTTGATTAATTCTTAACTTTAATAAAAAAAAATACTTTTTAGTACGTAGAATAACTAATTGTGCATGTAACAAATGTATTATCATAAATAATTCTTTTAATATATAACTAGCTAAATGATTGTTTTGATGTTTTATTAATAATTCATCCGTGCAACAACGAGAAGGAAATATAATATGTTTAAGTTTAATGTTCACTATGCCGAAACTTGATGGTTTCATAGAAACCTAAGGGTTTGTACAAAAGCTTAATACTCGGGTGATGATAAACGAAAGCTATGATTTGTAAGATGTGTACAAGATGAATTAATTAAAAAGGGTTGATTTCTGAAATGGTGTGTATAAATAATTGATTTTTTGATAATGATAATTGCTTTTTATGATTTAGTTAAACCGCACACTCTTCGTGGGTCGCACACCTCAAGATTGGACCACACACAGTAACGACTGCTCACCTAATTAATTCGCACAGTTGCATGACCGCACACTTGTCAAGTGGTCGCACACTCCAAGTGTGGGCCGCACACTTGACAAGTGGGCAGCACACTAAGGAATATTAGGCTGTATTTCACATGAAGCCGCACACTACGAAATACACCGATTCACTCCGATTCATGTTTAACTGTCAAGATATGAAATAACTGTGAATACATATGATGAATTATTACTTGAACACTGCGTGTTAGATATGTGTAATTAATACGTGATTACTTGTATACTGTCCTAATAAGTGGAAACTATAATAGGACGTGGTTGACCAACTTAGGACAAACGCTTTATCTACCGAGCAAAGCAAAGGTGAGTTCACACTTTCTATAAGGCATGGGATTCCCGGTGGCTGGGAATGGGTAATTGATTGAAAGGAAACCTGCGTATTTTTTTTGGGTAGAATACGTACCTCCACCCTCTTAATTGAAGGGTGACAACATTGGAACCTGGGTGATCTCCTTGTATGGGACACGTACCTCCACCCTCTTAACTGAAGGGTGACAACATTGACACTAGACAAAAACTCTATCATTAAGTCCCTCATTTTTATATCGACTTAATCGCCGGGCCAATGGCGAACGGGTCATTAGTTAAATAGCGCTATTAGGTTTGACAAGCCTCACACCGTGCCGCAGAGGACGGGAGTGGACTAATGGATCTGGGCACTAGTCAATGATGTAGACATTGACGCGGGGCACATAACATAACTACAGTCAGTAGTCTATATGGTAACGGGTCTAGTGGTTAACATGGGGAAGCCCCCATTGATTATGGTTTGGGAAACAAGGAACTGGTTAAACACATGGTTTTTGAAACAGCTTATGGTTTTTGGAACAACACTAAAATGAACAACCAACTGTGAACTTGCTCAACTTTGTTGTTGATTCGTTACTATATGCCTTGCAGGTCGTTAAGTGCTTAGATGGAGCTTGCCCAGGAGGAAGGGGTCGTTGTGGGACATGGACTGTTGAGTTCCATGTTAAACTTATGAACTTTTATACTTTATGATGGTTTTGAACTTAATGCTTCCACTGATAACTTAAACCTTGTTGAATTATTTTGACACCAATTATATTGTTTGGGTTGGACTTTTGTTTATTTAAATTATATTGTTCAATATGATTGGTGGCTGGATCCTGGTCAGTCACGCTCCCTGCGGTGATACTCCGCTTGTGGATTTTGGGGGTGTGACAATTGGTTTAAACAAGACATTTCATTTGATGGTTTATGGTAAGTGATTTAAATAACGAGACGTGTGTAATGTGATAAAAGCATGGTGGATACGCCGCTGGTACTTCCTATATATAAGTGCTTTTATTACATTACATATCGTAGCGTTATCTAAATCACTTCAAACAGAATAAATTGTCTTTCATGATTTTATTACATTACAATTTATTTTGTGTTTGTTTCCCTTTATTCAAAGACAATGCGAACATTTTATTTAATAATACCGAACTTTAAATACCATGTGTTATGAAACAGTAATTCTATGACATGACTCCCAGACGTTTCTACCGCGGTTTGTTGTTTTACGTGGTCGGGGTGTGACAGATGCAAAATGTCCATTTCTTCCAGATCAGTGGGGTCAAAATGTTGAAGGACATTCAGTTCAAGGATTAGTTGTCAGAGATCTGGTTTTCTCCATTAGGTTTGAAATCATAATTGGATGAGTAAGGCTCAGAGTTGACGGCTCCACCTGTAGTTTTGTCAATATAGTGATCATAACTCTCATCCTTATTACCACCAGATGACTCTTCTTAACCAAAAAGTGTTGTGTTACCAAAAGAGTAATCATCAGCCATTTTTCCAGATTCCTGCAACTTCTTTTTCTGGTTAAGCTCTCTTTCATATGTGAGAAGCCTACCATGAAGTTGGCTCAGACTCATCTCCTTGAACCCAACATAATTTCTAGTCACAAAGGCTACAGTATCCCACTTTTCTGGTAATGATCTAAGGAACCTACTATTTAAAGTAGAGTTAGCATATTCAACGTTAACTAGTTTTAGCTCACTAATTAGACAACTAAACCTCTCAAACTGCTAGGTCAATGACTCTCCCTTAACATGATAAAACGTTTCATATTGTTGGTTCAACACCTCTCTGTTGTTTTCAATAACCTCTTCTGTCCCACCAAATTGCTCTTTGAGTGAATCCCATTACGCAACTGGGTTTTAAATTTTTTTTTTTTTAAAATATAGCAATTGCATACTCGTTTTAAAGATAAAAAACGCTCGTTTTTTTGGTGCAATTTTTATAAAAAAATAATGTCGTATGAAAGAGTTATTAACGTTTAAAAAATGGGAGGGTATTGGAAGAGAGATAAACTATTGTCCTGAATTGACTACAATACCCTTACACAAACCCACGCGCCACTTTTCTTCTTTTCAATTTCCCAAATTTAATCTTAGCCCTTGATTAAGTAAATAGATGGTTAAGATTACTTCTTAGCCTTCATAGCCAAATAAACTTCCTATTGTATCTCCACCATAGCCAAATAAACTTCCTATTGTATCTCCACCATGAAAAAAAAATCTAAATCATAGTCGTTTGCAAAATATTAGGCTAAATCTTAGCCGTCAGACTTAGATGTAGGAGTTTCTTACACATGTCTTGATTTGATTGGCCAAGCTTACATGACGTTTTCTGATTGATTAATTTTAAATATGAGTGGGCTAAAAACAAATGTTTATTTTAGAAATATCAATAAGCCAATCATAATTGTGGTAAAAAGGTGACTGAGTTTTGTTATTGAATAAAAGCTTTTATAATTGAAAAGAAAATCATATGAAATCCGGCCACTTTTAGATATATATTTTTTTTTGAAAGGTGAACTTCTTAATGGTGACCATTGTCATATCCGCAAATCGCGGACCCTCGCCAAGAACGTGGGCCCAGATAGCAAGGCCAGCGCTGGGTTAACCAGTTTTGGGTCGAAGGCTTTCCCCCGGAAACCGTACTGCCTCTACACGAGTTGCCTCGCTAGAGTAACAGCCGGATGAAAACCGGAGTGACGCTCAGGATCAAACCCTCCTCGGTAGGTTTTTCACCATCATTGCGCACGGATGTCCTACCCCCTTTCGCCACAAGCGGGAGTCGAACCGGTGACCTCTAGGAGGACAAACCGGCCCCCAACCACTGGGTTGGAGAATTATTGCAAATAAAGTTTCAGGTCCCATGGTTAATATTTCTGGAAAGTAGATTTCTTTATTCATGCATCAACTTTAAGGAAGAGTGTGATTCATGTGGAAAGTAGATTTCTTTATTCATGCCAATCATAATGTTTCTATCTTTATATTTAGGTTTGAAATACAACAACGATCCATCCATCTTCCTAAACTAACCCAACTTCAATTTATCTCCATCATATAAAATCAAGTCATCAGTTGTTTCTTTTAATTCCCTGGAGTTATGGAGCACATCTCAACATCTCAGTTTCTCCTAATTCTAGATAAACTCAGTACCGGTGACTGCAGAATTCCTGAATATGTTACAAGTACATTGCTAAGATACGCGAAACCTATATACCGATCAGAACAAGAAGAAAAGTACATCGAACCTATGTTTTGGATTGGGTTGTATATCGCGTGTGCATCTCTTGTTTGCATCCTTGCTATGGTCATTGATTTATTACATGGTATACGTAGGGGGAAGCTATGGTTCCCGTGCAAGTATTTTAAAATCAATTCTGCCTTTCTCGCTGTAATATCTGTTGCAATGAAGTTACCGGTGGATCTAAGTGGTTCCATGCCTGGTGATGTTGACCAAGTGGCAAAGCTCGGAAGCATGGCCTTCATGTGCACCATGATGGCTAATTTATTGCCTTGTTTATCAACCATGGACAACAATGCACTCTGGTCGAACATCACAGCATTGTGTCTTCTTATAATCACAATTGTTGTGAATGTTTGCATTCAAATACAAACAGGAGTTGTATCCTCTAAAGAAACTGCCTCTGTTTGGAATGTTATTTATCCCAAACAGGAGTTGTATTCAGATGAGGTTAAAATTAACACAGATCGTAATATCATACTAGCCTCCATTTATGTGGCTTCATTACTTTGGTTGTTGATGGTACATGTATGTTCATGTTTAGCGATTCTAAAATCCAAAAAGATTATAGAATCGAAATACCAACAAGGTCACGATCGAGCTTTGAAAGATATTGAACAGTCATCAGGAAAACTGTTAACAGTTGAGCAGCTGCAAAATCATGTGAAGAACCACTGGATCATGGCAGGAAGTGGCAGCCCCCAATTCATAACAGCTTGCTTTCGTACCACATCTGCTTCTGGGGTAATATGTGTTTTTGTCACTATCTTACATACTCTTACTATGTTCGGGAGTATTGATGCTATTATGGAAGAGGACTGTGGTTCAGATTATGGTCTATCCATGATAGCAATTGTGATAGTACAGTTTATTGGAGTCGTGATTGGTACGATTGCACCACTTTCTCGATGTTTTGCAGCCCTAAGCTTTAAAGTGTCCCTCAAAATCGTTTCAAACGATTTTAAGGTTTTTAAACTAAAGAGCTACTGGACATCGAAGTTATATGACTGGAAGCGTGCTAGTTTAAAGCTCCCATTTCATAACCACAGTCTCAACGACAACGTCGTCATCGAGACTTTGAAAAAGCTAATTCTCTACATTTGTATTGAATTCCAGGAGGGATTTGTGGTGGTATGCAAGACACTAGCCTTGATACCATTTGTATTCATGATATGTGGCGTGTATTGTTTTCGTTGTTTGAAGTGGTTATTCAATTCATCATTGAAACGGTTTTGTTCATTAGAAGAAGAGACCAACTTCTTGGAACGATACATAGGTCTTCGTCCATATGTTTTGCAACTTGAAGATGAGAAGGAGCTTGCAAAGAGAACATTGGAAGGCCTTTTTAAATCTGTGAACCCATTGATCCAAAATGGTGAAAAGAGCAAAGCCAACGATAATCTCATGAAGCTAATTGAACAAAACCGTGCCAGTGATTTTCAAGGAGTTGCAAAGTTTGACAACGTAGATGAGCATGACATGCAACATGTTCTATCTTTACTACTAAAAGGAGAACATCAAAATTGTTGGAGCTTACCGGTGGTAACCCTAACTACCATCGTGATTTTCCTTCCTAAAATAAAAAAGGTGGACGTTGATAACTTGTTGAAAGGTGTGAAGGAAGGTCTGCGATACGTCAAACTTGTTGAAGAAAACCTGAACCCTACCAATGACTTTGTAAGCGTTCAAGAGGCTGCAAAAACTTTGTGGAAAGAAGTTGAAGTCGACCACAAATGGTTAGGACACAAGTTGCCAGACCCCTCTTCTCAAGTGTGTAAATGTTTCAGGGATACATCTAAAAAAATGAAAACAACTAGAGAGATTGTTGAATGGTTCAGGGATACATCTGAAAAAATAGTTTACAAGGAGGTCGCAACTAGGAATGATGATTCCAAAGGCAAGTCTATGTGTGCCAACTCAATGTATCGGATAACCAAAACGATATTGAGTACCAACAGTGCCAACAATGATGATGAGGTTAGCCAAAAGGAACTATTTGATAACTTATCATCAATGATCGCTGACATAATGGCCGCTTGTCTCACAAACTTACCTCAAGTCATAGCGATGAAATGCTACACTAGTGCAATAGAGACAAGGGAAGCCAGTGTCGAAGATGCAGCCCGACTTCTGGGTGAGAATACAAAAATAATCAAAGAACTTGAACGTCGTGGTATTCTAGACATGAATCTAAGTGACTTGCCATTTATCCATAGATGGCGTGCTTATTTAAGGAATCGTTGTTGATGCACTTTTGGTGGCTGTCGCTTGTTCTTATCTTGTTTGCGTTGTAATGTAATAGAACGGTCATTTCGTTTTATGGAGTCTGTATGTTTGGTCGAGTCGACCAAGTCAAGATATCCTCCTATCTTGACTTGGTACGACAGTTGTACAGTTTATGTATGTTTGTTTGTAATGCAATTGCTATGAATGCAGTCTGCACTTGTTTGGCTCTTATCATTACTGTCTGCACACTTAACTGTCTTACCCTTACTGTTTGTAGCCTCCCACGAAGAACCATTCTTCATGGGGTATGGCTTGCACGAAGAACCTTCTTCGTACACAGATGAGTTCTTCGTAGTGTTGGTTCACGAAGAGCCTAGTTCTTCGTAGGCTTTGGTTCTTTGTGGGCCCAGTAACATTCTTCGTGATGTTACTAGGCTGGGAGGTCTATATAAGGCAGTTATGTATGCAGAACAGGCAAGAGAGCTTGGTGAGTCTGTAAAACACGGTGTGTATGTGTTTGTGTACGTTCTCTTCCATTTAATCAAAGTTAGTGAATCTTTGGTTACATGTGTTCATTATACTTTGCTTTGGTTGCATATCCACAAGGATTCCGCACTTGTATTTGTGTTCTAACAACAAGAAAGTAGGTTTCTTGATCCTCCGAGTGGACCTACAAGTGGTATTAGAGCTTTGGCTCTCTTTCTTGTTGAAAACCAAGCATAGTAGTGTGTTTGAACAAGTTGTGAAGTATCTTGGAAGTGTTCTTGAGCTTAAAACAAGATTTTTGAGTTTTTGTTAGAAAATGGCCTGAAAAACTTAAGAAACCTTGTTGTTTTGCTGAAAATTTTTACAAAAACCTTGTTAAAATACATGGTAACATGCTAGAATACGGTTTTTCTTGAAATTTCTTGCAAAACTTTGGCTCGACAACTTTTCCGGCAACGGTTTAACCGGAGAAGTCACCGAAATATTCCTTTTGTTGAAGGATATTCCTGTACTTTTTCTAAAAGTTGAAATTTTCAAATGTTTGTTTGTTAACCAGTTTAAGGCATTCACCAAACACCTTTCTAAAATTCAGGGATAAGATTCTTCCTTTTTCTAGTAACAGTTCACCTACCATTTTACGAAGAACCTATCCCTGAAAAACACTCATCGATGAAGAACATACAGGCGAAGAACCATTCTTCGTGTGTTGGCCTTCCATGAAGAACCTTCTCCTGCGAAGAACCAGTATCAACGAAGAACTCTGGTTTTTCGTTGAAATAGGTTTTTCGTGAGTCTATTCTTCGTGAATAGGTTCTTCGTGTGAATCAGTGAACCAAGTGTTGGACAGTTTTCACAAAAGGATTTTATTTCCCTCATTGTTAACTATTTCAAATTTTTAAGTACTTATTTTAAAACAACCATTCAAAATGAGCTCAAATCCTTGGGATTGGAGTGATAACTCAAGTACACCACAAGATCCTTCACAATGGGTCAAAGGATTAATGCCCAAACAAGAAATTACCGCACATCAATGGGCATGTGTCGCAAATCAAAATAATAGCATTCAAAATCTTCTCTTAAGCGAGAGTGAAACCGGAAGCAACAATCGTCCACCAAAATTGAATCACATGAACAATTATCCATCATGGAAAAGTCGTTTTCATACGTATGTTCTAGGGCAAAATACTGAATTGTGGACATGCTTTATTACACTGTACAATGTAGCTCTCGAAGAAGCAGGTTCCAATCCACTTACTTTGGCGGGAATGAGCGATAATGATAAGAAGGTTTATGATCTTGAGAAGAAAGCCTTTGCTATCCTTATGCAAGCACTTCATAAGTATATTTATCATCAATTCGTGTATTGTACAAGTACAAAGAATTTGTGGGACGTCTTGGAAGCTAGGGGAGAAGGAAATGCCGCAACGAGAAAGATTCTTCATGACTTGTTGAAGAAGGAATTTGAAGGATTTCTGTTCATGGAAAATGAAACATTATACGATATGGCTACTCGGTACTATCATTTGTTTAGTGAGATACACTCATACAAGGTTACTGCTACACAACAAGAAATGGTCATGCGTTTTACTGAAGCTTTACCACCCAAGTGGAGTCAATTCATTAACTTGCTAAAGCATACCGGTGTTTTAGATACGCTTAGTATTTATGAATTCGTTCAGAAGCTTGAAAACAAGGATGAAGAAGAAATTCGAAAGGCAAAACGAATTGAAGTTCCTCAAAACCCCGAGATATACTTTGGAGGTATTAACACCGGAGTTAGCACCAATCAGCAGCCAAAGCTACAAACTGCGTGTGTTGTCAAATACAAACCCTTATGGACAACCATTTGACCCAACAACCTATCTACCACCATCTAAGCCAGCTCAATCTTCTGGTCCTCTCACAGACCCTTATGGGAGACCATTCGATCTGAAAGCCTATCTTCCTTTTTCACAAGCTGCTGCTCCTCAACAAACCCAACAACAACCATCTTCATTTGATCCCAAAGCCTACTTTCCGTTCACACAAGCTGCCCCACAACAAACCCAACAACCTTCTCAACCAGCTCCTCAACAAGCTTTTTATGGTAACAATAACTCTCAACAATCAAACCCCAACACCGTCAGATTTGATACCTCAAACTTCACCAAAGTCAGTGTGGAAGGTGCTCGGGAACATATAGAACTTCTAAACACAATGGTGAGTGCTTATTGTGGATTAGTCGCCGGACAGATTGGAAACATTAATTTGACAGATGAAGACTATCAACAAATAGACAGGGAGGAAATGGAATTGAAGTGATGGATATAAAATGGGCGTTTACAAGTGCGGTGAGAAGAGCTAAGGACTACATGAGAAGAACGGGTAGAACAAGCTTGGAGAGTAAAAGGGATACTAAGTATGGTTTTGATAAAGATGCAGTTACGTGCTTCAATTGTGGCGAGAAAGGTCATTTCAAGCGGGAATGCACTCGACTCAGTAGACAAGGAAATCAAAATCCTTTCCAAAACCAATCAAGCTCGTCCAATGCAAATCAAGCAAACAATGAAATGAGAATCGTAGCAGTTAATGACCCGAGTAACTCAAACCAGTCCGGGCCTTCTAATTCAAACAGAGCTTTAGTAGTTCATGCTGATGAAGGATGTGATTGGTCAGTTCAACTGGGAAATCAGGAAAGTGAAGGAAATGGAGGAACTCCTTGTTATGCCAAGATCATCAATTACATCAAACATGTTCACAGAGAAGAGTTTTTTGAGGATGATGACAGTTCTGGGTATAGCGGTAGTTCGGATGAGGAAAGCTCAAATGTGGGTGGTTATGGTTCAGATTCAGATGTAAAAGAAAATCTTGATGCTGAGGTTGACAGTTTGCTTAAGGAAGCTGAGGAACTGAAAGAAGCTGAAGAGCTTAAAAGTCAGAAATTTATGTTGATAAGGAAAGCTGAAGTCGCATCCAAGGAAATGGAAAAATTCTTCATGGAGGATGGATCTTTCTCTTATCAAACTGCCTTTATGGTAACTGTTGCAGCTTCGACTAGTAAGGTACACACCGAAACTTCTAGTGTATGCAATGATTGTGTAGAATTGAAACGTAAGCTAGAAGTAGTTACTAGTCACAATCAGGGGTTGGTAGTTGACCTTTCAAAATTCAAGGAGGCAAATATGGCTCTAACTCATAATGAAAAAGAATTCAAATCTGTAATTGAAACGCTTAAGAAAAGTATATCTGAATTAACAAAAAAAGTTTTAAATAAGCAAACGGGCATTAATAACTATATTAATATCATTGAAGAATTAAAGAAGGACTTAGCCATTGCCAAATGCGAGCATGATGCGATCAAGCTCAAATTGGAGAGTTATTCTAACTCCCGATATGTGCTTGATCATATCATCGAGGTTCAAAAGCTGAAAGGAGATGTTAAGTGCATTGGATATAAATCGTGTCCATCTCCTTTAGACACAATTATACCAAGTTGCCTGATGAGGAGGAAATGCAATGGTTTGAACCATTTGTACCTCTTAATCCCGAAGAGTTTGCAGCAGGATTAGGGTTCAAACTGGATGATTCATCAAAGGAATCTAAAAAGACAGAAAATGTGTCTTGTGTTGCGGAACAAAGTCCTCCAATAATCGAGGATTATGTTTCGTCAGATGATGAATCAGATGAATCAGATGCAAGTTATCAAGATCAATCTCTTGATAAGAAGAAAGGAGTAGAAATTCCAGTTGAGAATCATATCTTGTGTGATCCTCCTACTCCAGTTGCCCCTGTTGCACAATCAGTTGCAAAACAAGAGATTGATTCGATCAAATCTGTGGAGGAATCTGTGTCTATGTTTAAGGGCGATAATGTGTTGTATACTTTGATTGGTGATGATAAAGTTTACTCAAACAAGGATTTCCCAATTAAAAATGTTAATCCATCCATGAATGATAGAGTTTTGGAAGATTCTACCAGTAAGTTTTTAGGTAAGGCGATCCCGAGAGTTACAGTAACTCAGTGTGATCCTATTCCAAAATCTGAAGTTAGACAACAATACGGGAATAAAAAATTACCAACTGAGGAACAACCAATCGCCCCTAAAGGTGAACAACAGGAAAAACGACCTCAAAAACCTAAGTTTGAACCAAAAGGAGCTCGAAACAAGAAAAAGGGAAGGGATGTTAAATTTGTGGCCTCAAGCGGTACTGACAAAGTTGAGACTTTTGAAAACAAATCTAATACTAATTTTGTCCAACAAGCCAAAATTTTGAGACGTAACAGTGATAATAATTACACTCAACATACAAATGGGTATGATAATGAAACAAGTACCTCAAGGCCTATAAGTTCAACATCGGGACATCGAAAGGAATCTCCTAAATTCGTTGAAAGGAGATCATGTTTTAAATGTGGGGAGTTTGGTCATATAATCAAAATTGTACAAACCCACCAAAACCAAAGTTTGTTGAAAAAGCCCCTCGTGAAAAGGATTACCAACGTCGTCCTGTGTCACCTAAACAAGACAAACGTACTGTTAAGGAACAAGAAGCAAACAACGACGTAAAAATGTTAAGGTAATCGAGAAAGCATTAAAACCGGATGTTGTAGAAAAGGAATCAAACTCGTCAAAATCAAAAATGTCTAAATCTATAAATAATAATCAATCTGGTAAACGACAACAATCTTGGAAATATAAAACCGGTACAATTTCAGGGGGAGGCACACCATTTCCAAATCATCAAGAAATAGAAATCACATTTCTTGATGATAAGGGTCGACCCAAGACCACTAAGGCTTGGGTCCCCATCTCAAACTGATCGTGTAGTGTATTGTGCAGGGTGTTCCAGGAGGAACTGTGAATAGTCTTTGGATTGTTGATAGTGGAGCATCCCGGCACATGACAGGCGACTTAAGGCTCCTGTATGATGTGAAAAGCATTAGGGGAGGTTATGTTGCCTTTGCTGGCGATAAAGGCGGTTACATCACTTGAGAAGGAATGATTTCCAATGGTGTTCTGAGTTTTGAAAAGATCAATTATGTCCGACAAATTGATCACAATCTTCTTAGTGTTTCGCAAATCTGTGACAAGAACTTCACGGTTCATTTTGATGATACCAGTTGGTATGTGCTGAAAGCCGGTTTCAAAATTCCCAAAGAATGGATTCTGTTGATGGCTCCAAGAATAAATGATTTGTATATTCTTGACATGAGCCAAGCTATTACCACGTCTGCACAAGTTACATGTTTTGTCTCAAAGGCCACTGAAAAGGAGTTTATATCGTGGCACAGACGTATGGGTCACATTCACTTGAGGAAAATGAACCATTTGGTGAAAAGTAATCTTGTGAATGGTGTGCCAGTCAAGAGTTTTCATTTACAAGACGTCTGTGTATCGTGCCGAAAAGGAAACAAGCGAAGAAGTCCCATCCGATCAAGAAAGTCAACACCGTCAACATGCCTCTTGAACGTCTTCATATGGACCTATGAAGCACAAGACTATGTTTGGAGATGCTTATTGTTTGGTTGTTACTGATGACTATTCAAGTTTTTCATGGGTAGCGATGATGGCACATAAGAGTGAGACTCCGGAATCCTAAAAAATTTGCTCACTTTACTTGAGAATTTGTATACTTTGAAAGTAAAGCAAATCAGAAGTGACAAAGGTACGGAGTTCAAGAATCGGGTTATGGATGAGTTCTGTACTTCTAAGGGAATTCTGCATGAGTACAGTTCTCGTTATACACCTCAACAGAATGGTGTCGCTGAGAGGAAGAATAGAACGCTTATCGAGACGGCAAGAACTATGTTAGTGGAGTCGGAGCTTCCTGTTCAGGTTTGGGGGGAGGCTGTGGCTACTGCTTGTTATACTTTGAATAGAGTTCTTACTGTTAAAAGGTATGGGAAAACATGTTTCGAATTGTTGCACAAAATGAAACCGGATGTGTCTTACTTAGAACCTTTTGGAGCTCCATGCTCTATGATTGTAGGTCCCTATCCCGTATGGATCGTAACGAGATTGATAATCAATCAAGGGTGCGGAATCCCCTTGATCAATCGAACAAACAGAAACAAGAATAAAGATGACAAACACGAAACAATCACTTTCAATCGGGTCTTCTATTGATTACTATTGATTATCCAACACAAGGTTTACAATCAATTCAAGACCCACACGAAATCTCTCAGCCACTCTCTGTAGATTTCTCTAACTCTCTCTCAAACTCTATTAACTGGCTAACCTAAACCCTAATGCATCATGTTGTTTATATTGTACAACCATGTTTGCATACTGGGCTTTGGTCTGGGCTTGGCCATTCTCCTAACCCATTACACTAATTAACTTACTAACCAATATGCTAAGCCCATTACAAAATATCCAAAGACTAAATAATCAAACTATTAAGCTGTTGTCACAGAATATGCACTAACAAAGATTTATCCACATGGAAAATTTGGTCCAAGGGCTATCGAAGGTTTCTTTCTTGGGTATGCTACTCCAAATTTCAGGGTGTGGAATCTGACAACTAAAAAGATTGAGGAATGGGGTGAAGTTAGGGTTCAAAGGTACACTGAATGTGTGAGAGCTCCAGGTGCTCCTTGGATGTTTGATTATGATGGACTGTTTGACTCCTTTAATCTGCCAACTTTTGATGATGCGTCTGCAACAGCACAAATGTTACTTGAAGGTGATGCGGTAGTTGACTCATCATTAGTGCGACCAATTATTGTTAACCGACAAGAGTCTATTTCAGTTAATAATATTGTTCAAAATGAGGAGTTTGAAGATGCAGCTGATTATAATGTTTCGTCGGAAGATGAGGAGTTTCGTGATGCAAATGAAGCAACTTCAGCTCCTGTCCAAGCTACTGTTCAAGGTGTTTCTGAAGCAACTTCTCAGGTGCAGATTCAAGACAATGCTGAAGGGAATGCATCCACATCTACCGTGTCTCCAGGCATCGATTTGATTGTTGATTTGAATATCAACAATTTGGGTATTAATGCTCGAGTTCTTGATGTTCCTGAAACTCGAATCCATGATACTCATCCTCGGCAGAATATTATAGGAGATGTCCAAAGTGGTGTGGAGACACGTAATCAGCTTCGAAACAACCAAAATGCTGGGTTGTATTCTACAATTAGTGAATCCGAGGAACAAAATGATTGGTCTTTCGCCTGCTATGTTTGTCAAGTTGAGCCAAAATCGTGGAAGGAGGCGATGAAAGACGATTCATGGGTTAAAGCAATGCAAGAGGAACTTAAGCAGTTTCAAAAATTGGGCGTGTGGAAATTGGTTGACAGGCCCCCGAACTATAAGAAGATTGGTACTCGATGGGTTTACAAGTGCAAGAAGGATGACCGAGGTGTCGTTCTGAGAACTAAAGCGAGATTGGTTGTTCAGGGCTTTAATCAGGTAGAAGGTATTGATTATAATGAAGTTTATGCACCAGTGGCACGTCTTGAGGCGATAAGGATTTTCTTGACTTATGCGTCCTACAAGAAGTTCACTGTTTATCAAATGGATGTGAAGAGTGCATTTGTTCATGGTGTGGTCGAGGAAGAAGTATATGTTGAGCAACCGCCTGGTTTTGAAGACCCGATTCATCCTGACAGAGTTTAGCTTCTAAACAAGGCACTTTATGCTCTTTATCAAGCTCCAAGGGCTTGGTACGAAATGTTGTCTACCTATCTGTTGTAGAATGGTTTTTGGCCTGGGTTGATCGACTGTACTCTCTTCATCAAGGAAAGAAACGAGGATGTGCTGCTGGTTCAAGTGTATGTTGATGATATCATTTTTGGGTCTACAAATGATGAAATGTGCAAAGAATTCGAGCGGGTGATGCTAGAGAAGTTCGAGATGAGTGCTTGGGAGAAATGAATTTCTTTTGGGTTTGCAAGTTCATCCGTCTGAGAAAGGGATCTTTATTCATCCGACCAAGTACGTTGGGGATATCTTGAAATGATTTCAGATGGAAGACTCGAAGCCTGCGGGAACTCCTCTGGCTCAAAATCATGGGATTACTCCTGACGGAACCGGTGAACATGTGGAACCATCTCTCTACCATGCTATGATTGGATCTCTCATGTATCTTATCGCTTCGAGGCCCGATATTATGTATCCAACATGTCTTCTTGCTCGTTACCAGTCCAATCCAAAAGTTTCTCACAAGATGGCTGTTAAGAGGATTTTTCGTTATCTGAAGGGTTGTCCAGACACCGGTTTGTGGTATCATAAGGATGATAACTTCGATTTGATTGCATTCAGTGATTCTGATCATGGCGGCTGCAAGATTGATGCAAAGTCAACTTCAGCGGGATGTCAGTTCTTGGGGAATCGCCTAGTCACGTGGCAATGTAAAAAGCAGACCTGTGTGGCCACTTCAACATGTGAGGCTGGGTACATTTCGGCTTCTAGTTACTGCTCCCAGGTTTTATGGATCCAACAGCAAATGCGCGACTACGGTTTTGAATTCCTAACTACTCCTATTTATGTTGATAATGAAGCTGCTTTACAGATCACTCGTAGTCCTGTACAGCACTCTAAGACCAAACACGTCGAGATTAAGTATCATTTCATACGAGATTGTTATGAAAAGAAACTTATCGATGTTGTGAAAATCCACACGGATCACCAACGTGCCGACCTGTTTACAAAAGCTTTTGATAAATCACGTTTTGATTATCTTTTTTTGGTCAATGGCATCAAGGTGAAACCCGAGTAGATCATCTTCGGCAAATCGTTTTTGTAAATATTTTCTTAAGAACTAAAAATACAAAAAGATTTTCAATTTATCAACTTTTTGCATTTTAGGGGGAGAAATCTTAAGAAAATACAAAAACATCAGAAAATTTCAAAAATCCAAAAATATGTCTTTTATTTGTTTACTGCTTTCTGTCCTTACTTTTGAAAAATGAAAAATACAAAAACATCAGAAAATTGCAAAAATCCAAAAATATGTCTTTTAGCTATTTATCTTCTGCATTTAAGGGGGAGTAATTCAGAAAAATCCAAAAACATTGAAAAATTTCAAAAATACAAAAACATTAAAAAATTCAAAAAACCCAAAAATGAGTTTCTTGGAAAGATAAGAGAAGATGATGATACACCAGTGGTCTGTCAAATACGGTCAAAAATGCAAAATGAAAAACGATAAGTAGCTCTACTAATGATGTATCGGTAGGCTCACAATCAGATTAAAACGTGCAGGTTGATATAAACATAACGAACTGCAAGCCAGGTGGGAACCATTCATTGGCATATGGTCTTGGTACCAAAATTTCGTTTGATAGTATGCCGAGGTTCTGAGATATTCGGTATTTATGCTGATTTATCATCTGGGTATCATGGTTGAATCTTTTACCGAAAAATAACGGGGACGCAAGTCAAGATCTTCCATGATACCATACATATGTGTACATATTGCATACGACCTCAATAAGTGATAAACAATCACATGTCCATATGAATAAGTGATAAAATATCACAGTTATCCGGGAGTCAAGTTCGTCTCTTTGTCTGTACGATGGTACTAACCTGTTCATGGACTTGCTCCTGTGCCCTGCATGCATCTGAAAATCAAGTTCCTTATCAATAAGTGATTTAATCACATAGGACTTGTTTTTAATCCAGAATAAGTGAGTATCTCACAATCTATACGTTAAAAACAAATGATAAATGGTATACTCACCGGTAAGATGAATTCTCATGCATGTCTTGATACGGGAATGTGTCGTGAGTGGATGAACACCGGCGAGTAGTATAAACCATACATTAAAGCGTATCTCCTAATCGTGATTACATCTGATAAGTTGAGCTTATGTGGACAACAATACCGATAATTGTGGTAGGATGCTTATCTAAATATTTACAAGGAACAAAATCCGTTTTTGACAAGACCGTAAGCTGGTATGATTCTCTTACCTTGAAACTCGAAAAAGGTGGTAATTTAGTGTACAGGTAGTTAATGTTGTTAATGTTTGTTTTAATTTTTTTTTTTTTTGCTATTAGATTTTTAGTTTTTTAATTTTTATTTATTTTTTGATTTTTGATTAGCCGAAGTTGTCACTCGAACGTTTTCTACCGGGAAAAAGCCTAAAATTAACTTGTCTTTAATATCACAACTTCATAAAAATCCTTTTTGCAAAAACTAGTAAACATAAAACAAAATATGTTAAATTTGTTCATGTGTTTTTCCAAGTTGGTGATTTTTGTTTGGAAAGGTTCACGAAAAACCAAAGGTTCAACAAAGAACCCCTGGTCAAGGAAGAATACTCCTGGTCAACTAAGAATACTTTTAGGTCAATGAAGAACCATTCTTCGCTGGTTTGGTCATTCGACGAAGAACCTATTCTTCGTGGATAAAGGTGATTGGGCTTATCTGTGTTAGCCCATCAAGGTTCTTCGTGGCCCAATTAGAGGTTATTCGTGAATTTAGGTTCTTCATGGGGACAAGGATATAAAAAGGCGGTCCCCTTTGTCAGTTACCTTTATCACAAATTCAAAATCACTCATCACTTTCTCTCTCTGCAAAACTCTATCAAACTGTTCATCTTCTTCGATAAGAAAACCCTAAAATTGACTGTGTTTGAATCTTGTTCTGCAAAACATTAAGGTATTTTTTGTTGAAACATACTTTGTGCTGTCGATTAACACCAAAATCTAAACAATCCATCTGTGTTTGATCAAGAAAACAAAAACAAAACCCTAGGTCAAAGGATCGACTCTTCTTTGATGTTGTTTTCTTTTAAATTATAAAATCTAAAAACAAAACCAAACCATTCTACTCTTATTTCTGTTGAAGCTCTTATATACTGATTTGTGCGAAGTTTCAGACCCTGATGAATATTCGAAATCAAAATAACATATTTTGTTTTTGTCTTTGTAGGGTGATTTAAAATGATGTGTAAAATAGAGGTTTATATAAGATGTTTTAACTGATTTTGGGTGTTGTGTGTTTGGTTGAAGGATGTCAAGAAAAACAGGGGTTTTCTTGTTCTTGAATGATGTTTGTTTTTGTAAATAAATATGTTGGATTGTCTGATTAAAAGTGTTTTCAATGTCCGGGTGTTTTGGGATCTCATTTGTCAGTTTGTCATAGATGGTTCTTGTCAGTATTGAGTTAAAACTTTAAATTAATGAACTGTTAAAATGAATTGGGGACGAAGAACTGAAAACTGACGAAGAACCCTAACAGTGTTGACGAAGAACCATTGGTCATTGATACCAGATGAAGAACCATTCTTCGTTGTTTAGTGACGAAGAACCCCCTTTTGGTCAAAGAAGAATGGATAAGAATTGACTTAGGTTCTTCGTGTGTAATGGTCACGAAGAACCTGATTCTTCGTGAAAACAGGTTCTTCGTCCAAGGAAAGGTTCTTCCTCCAGTACTACAACAGTGTAACATGGGTTCTTCGTGGGACTTATACTTAGTGAAATTTTTGGTTTTTCACCAAGTGTCATGTCCACTGTTCGAATGTTCATATGTTCATGTTTCATATCAAATATGCCTGTTTATCCTTCTTTTTGTGGACGTTTTCAAGTGTAGATGGCTCCTAAGGAACAGAAGAGGAATCCCGCTACAAAAAAGACGGATAAATAAGAGGAACAAATAATGTCCAAACCTCGCCACAATATGGTCGCGTACCTGGATCAGGAAGGAAAAGTACCTGAGTTCAACGAGATTACATGGTGGTTACGCGAGTCAAGGATAAACGAGGCGATTAGTCATCAGACGCAAGTATACAAGACGCTAGTGAAAGAGTTCTGGGATTCTGCGAATGTGATAGAGGTTGACGGAAAAGAAGTAATTCGCGGGCAAGTAAAGCAACAGAATGTGGATGTGTCTGCCGAAATTCTCAACACCGTCCTGTAACTAAATGACAATCCAGAAGCTCCGGATTCCGTTCCAGTTATGTGCCAGCGTGGGTATTTGCTACGTATGAAGTGTACTCCGATATCTTTGGAGGGTAGATCAACAAAATATACTTGTCGATGCACTACAAGTTCTTACTGCACATCCTCATTCAATGTTTGAGCAATCGTCGAAGCGGTTACGACATGGCGAGCAATGACTTGATTGGTTTAATGGTCGCCTTGATATTGAACAAACCGTTATGTATTTCAAGGTATTTGTTCTCGGACATGAAGGAGAACCTGAGAAGAACAGGAGTTACTGGTCACAAGTTTTGGATGTATCCAAGATTTCTTCAAATGATTATGAATGTGCAACATCCTGATCTACCAAAGGAGGCAAATGATGTTCTGAAGATTGATGTGATGATAGAACACTCATTGAAGATTTTCAAAGGTGTAGCGGCTAAATGTTACCCTGAAGAAACTCCTAGAAAGATGTTTGGGGCACTGAAAGATAAGAACTATGTGGCACCAGCTAACGACAATGGCGTCATGATGAAAGTCAGTCTGACAATGAGGAACCAAGGTTACAGAAGATGATGGAAGATAAATATGGTCGAAAGAAGTTGGATATTTTCGGCGATACTGATTCTGAAGATGATGGTGATGATGGTGATGACGAAGGTGGTGAAGGCGGTGATGGTGGAAATGTAGGTGCAAGTGCAGCAGGTGCTCGTGGTGGTGACAATGCTGATTCTGGTTCAGACGAAAATCCGCCTGAACCAGGTTATGAACATTATATAGACGAGCGTGGGATTAGAAAAGTGCGTAGGATCCGTACCGATCTGGATCAGGATGAAGACTATGTGCCTTCTGACACAGAGACAGACCTTCGGAAAAAGAAACAGACTGCTATTCAAAGAAAGAAGAAGATGAAGAAGACTGTTGGTACATCTTCATCAGCACCTGCCTCTGTATGTGAGTGCAGATATGTCCATCGCCTTCGTCAATCCAGTCTGTAGCAAGAAACTAAAGAAAACAAGATTTTATAGTGTAATATTTAGGAAAAAGGGCAAGGTGCCATTATTGTAAATAAGGAAACTTTCCTTATATCCTTTGCCTATAAATAGAGGAGTTAGGGCTTTAGTTTAGAACTTTTGCCATTTGTGACATTGGGAGCATAGGAGCTAGAGAGAGAAAGAAGAGAGAGAAAGGCAAAAGGTGATTCACGGTTCATTATACGATTTCATATATTCTAATCGAATCACAGATTATAGTACGTTCCTATGTTCGGTCCACGCACGTGCACGGATTCCGCACGTCGAATGTGTCATACTCAATCGTTTGGGAGTCAAAACCGATCCTACAAGTGGTATCAGAGCAGGAGCTCGATTGCACGGATCAAACACACAAGATTACACGAGATTTCATCAGATTCAGATCCATTTTCACATCAGATTTGTGAAATTTCTTACTCTACTCATTTTCTTCACTTTTCGACAGAAAAACGCAAAATTAACGAGGTTTTCACGGTTAAAATTGGCTGAAATTTTAACACATTGTGCGAAAATCATAGTTTTAAAAGCCTACAAATTTTCAGATCTAAATTCCAAACGGTTTGAGAGAAATCTTAATTTTTGTGACCGAAAATGATGGTTTTTGCTGCTGTTCATCCTTCAAACGGATGGCCATCCGTTCTGATGACCATCCGTACATAGGTTCATTCAAAATATTGAACTTGGAAAGTAACGAAGGGCAATCTGTTAGATTTAAAACTTATCCGATCGGAGGACATAGTGATCCGATCCATTTCATTTGCTTTAACATTTTACGGAGGGTCCTTCGAACGGATTACCCTCCGATCCATACACTCATAAAGTGATCCGTTCCATGATGTACATTACACAATAGTCATCCGATCATCATTCATAAGCGGCCTAGTCTTTAAACAACACTCAACTTTAATTCTGACATTGACCCAATAGTTGTTTGAGTTGTGTAGATGTTGTCGGGAAATTGTTTCTTGAAGCCCAATAACATTTAAATACAAATTAAAGCTGTCGGCCCATTTAATTCCCATTAGTCATCACGTGAACATATTAATTGAGTAGATTAAATTAGTGAAGATACATATCCGAGTCCGGACATGATTCTTGGAGACGGACCGGACAACACATAGACGAGCCCTCTAAAGGCCTCCGCTCTCCACGTCACCGAGGGAGTGCTTATTGTGGATTAGTCGCCGGACAGATTGGAAACATTAATTTGACAGATGAAGACTATCAACAAATAGACAGGGAGGAAATGGAATTGAAGTGATGGATATAAAATGGGCGTTTACAAGTGCGGTGAGAAGAGCTAAGGACTACATGAGAAGAACGGGTATAACAAGCTTGGAGAGTAAAAGGGATACTAAGTATGGTTTTGATAAAGATGCAGTTACGTGCTTCAATTGTGGTGAGAAAGGTCATTTCAAGCGGGAATGCACTCGACTCAGTAGACAAGGAAATCAAAATCCTTTCCAAAACCAATCAAGCTCGTCCAATGCAAATCAAGCAAACAATGAAATGAGAATCGTAGCAGTTAATGACCCGAGTAACTCAAACCAGTCCGGGCCTTCTAATTCAAACAGAGCTTTAGTAGTTCATGCTGATGAAGGATGTGATTGGTCAGTTCAACTGGGAAATCAGGAAAGTGAAGGAAATGGAGGAACTCCTTGTTATGCCAAGATCATCAATTACATCAAACATGTTCACAGAGAAGAGTTTTTTGAGGATGATGACAGTTCTGGGTATAGCGGTAGTTCGGATGAGGAAAGCTCAAATGTGGGTGGTTATGGTTCAGATTCAGATGTAAAAGAAAATCTTGATGCTGAGGTTGACAGTTTGCTTAAGGAAGCTGAGGAACTGAAAGAAGCTGAAGAGCTTAAAAGTCGGAAATTTGTGTTGATAAGGAAAGCTGAAGTCGCATCCAAGGAAATGGAAAAAATTCTTCATGGAGGATGGATCTTTCTCTTATCAAACGGCCTTTATGGTAACTGTTGCAGCTTCGACTAGTAAGGTACACACCGAAACTTCTAGTGTATGCAATGATTGTGTAGAATTGAAACGTAAGCTAGAAGTAGTTACTAGTCACAATCAGGGGTTGGTAGTTGACCTTTCAAAATTCAAGGAGGCAAATATGGCTCTAACTCATAATGAAAAAGAATTCAAATCTGTAATTGAAACGCTTAAGAAAAGTATATCTGAATTAACAAAAAAAGTTTTAAATAAGCAAACGGGCATTAATAACTATATTAATATCATTGAAGAATTAAAGAAGGAGTTAGCCATTGCCAAATGCGAGCATGATGCGATCAAGCTCAAATTGGAGAGTTATTCTAACTCCCGATATGTGCTTGATCATATCATCGAGGTTCAAAAGCTGAAAGGAGATGTTAAGTGCATTGGATATAAATCGTGTCCATCTCCTTTAGACACAATTATACCAAGTTGCCTGATGAGGTGGAAATGCAATGGTTTGAACCATTTGTACCTCTTAATCCCGAAGAGTTTGCAGCAGGATTAGGGTTCAAACTGGATGATTCATCAAAGGAATCTAAAAAAACAGAAAATGTGTCTTGTGTTGCGGAATAAAGTCCTCCAATAATCGAGGATTATGTTTCGTCAGATGATGAATCAGATGCAAGTTATCAAGATCAATCTCTTGATAAGAAGAAAGGAGTAGAAATTCCAGTTGAGAATCATATCTTGTGTGATCCTCCTACTCCAGTTGCCCCTGTTGCACAATCAGTTGCAAAACAAGAGATTGATTCGATCAAATCTGTGGAGGAATCTGTGTCTATGTTTAAGGGCGATAATGTGTTGTATACTTTGATTGGTGATGATAAAGTTTACTCAAACAAGGATTTCCCAATTAAAAATGTTAATCCATCCATGAATGATAGAGTTTTGGAAGATTCTACCAGTAAGTTTTTAGGTAAGGCGATCCCGAGAGTTACAGTAACTCAGTGTGATCCTATTCCAAAATCTCAAGTTAGAAAACAATACGGGAATAAAAAATTACTAACTGAGGAACAACCAATCGCCCCTAAAGGTGAAAAACAGGAAAAACGACCTCAAAAACCTAAGTTTGAACCAAAAGGAGCTCGAAACAAGAAAAAGGGAAGGGATGTTAAATTTGTGGCCTCAAGCGGTACTGACAAAGTTGAGACTCTTGAAAACAAATCTAATACTAATTTTGTCCAACAAGTCAAAATTTTGAAACGTAACAGTGATAATAATTACACTCAACATACAAATGGGTATGATAATGAAACAAGTACCTCAAGGCATATAAGTTCAACATCGGGACATCGAAAGGAAGCTCCTAAATTCGTTGAAAGGAGATCATGTTTTAAATGTGGGGAGTTTGGTCATATAATCAAAATTGTACAAACCCACTAAAACCAAAGTTTGCTGAAAAAGCCCCTCGTGAAAAGGATTACCAACGTCGTCCTGTGTCACCTAAACAAGACAAGCGTACTGTTAAGGAACAAGAAGCAAACAACGACGTAAAAATGTTAAGGTAATCGAGAAAGCATTAAAACCGGATGTTGTAGAAAAGGAATCAAACTCGTCAAAATCAGAAATGTCTAAATCTATAAATAATAATCAATCTGGTAAACGACAACAATCTTGGAAATATAAAACCGGTACAATTACAGGGGGAGGCACACCATTTCCAAATCATCAAGAAATAGAAATCACATATCTTGATGATAAGGGTCGACCCAAGACCACTAAGGCTTGGGTCCCCATCTCAAACTGATCGTGTAGTGTATTGTGCAGGGTGTTCCAGGAGGAACTGTGAATAGTCTTTGGATTGTTGATAGTGGAGCATCTCGGCACATGACAGGCGACTTAAGGCTCCTGTATGATGTGAAAAGCATTAGGGGAGGTTATGTTGCCTTTGCTGGCGATAAAGGGGGTTACATCACTTGAGAAGGAATGATTTCCAATGGTGTTCTGAGTTTTGAAAAGATCAATTATGTCCGACAAATTGATCACAATCTTCTTAGTGTTTCGCAAATCTGTGACAAGAACTTCACGGTTCATTTTGATGATACCAGTTGGTATGTGCTGAAACCCGGTTTCAAAATTCCCAAAGAATGGATTCTGTTGATGGCTCCAAGAATAAATGATTTGTATATTCTTGACATGAGCCAAGCTATTACCACGTCTGCACAAGTTACATGTTTTGTCTCAAAGGCCACTGAAAAGGAGTTTATATCGTGGCACAGTCGTATGGGTCACATTCACTTGAGGAAAATGAACCATTTGGTGAAAAATAATCTTGTGAATGGTGTGCCAGTCAAGAGTTTTCATTTACAAGACGTCTGTGTATCGTGCCGAAAAGGAAACAAGCGAAGAAGTCCCATCCGATTAAGAAAGTCAACACCGTCAACATGCCTCTTGAACGTCTTCATATGGACCTCTTTGGACCTATGAAGCACAAGACTATGTTTGGAGATGCTTATTGTTTGGTTGTTACTGATGACTATTCAAGTTTTTCATGGGTAGCGATGATGGCACATAAGAGTGAGACTCCGGAATCCTAAAAAATCTGCTCACTTTACTTGAGAATTTGTATACTTTGAAAGTAAAGCAAATCAGATGTGACAAAGGTACGGAGTTCAAGAATCGGGTTATGGATGAGTTCTGTACTTCTAAGGGAATTCTGCATGAGTATAGTTCTCGTTATACACCTCAACAGAATGGTGTCGCTGAGAGGAAGAATAGAACGCTTATCGAGACGGCAAGAACTATGTTAGTGGAGTCGGAGCTTCCTGTTCAGGTTTGGGGGGAGGCTGTGGCTACTGCTTGTTATACTATGAACAGAGTTCTTACTGTTAAAAGGCATGGGAAAACATGTTTCGAATTGTTGCACAAAAGGAAACCGGATGTGTCTTACTTAGAACCTTTTGGAGCTCCATGCTCTATGATTGTAGGTCCCTATTCCGTATGGATCGTAACGAGATTGATAATCAATCAAGGGTGTGGAATCCCCTTGATCAATCGAACAAACAGAAACAAGAATAAAGATGACAAACACGAAACAATCACTTTCAATCGGGTCTTCTATTGATTATCCAACACAAGGTTTACAACCAATTCAAGACCCACACGAAATCTCTCAGCCACTCTCTGTAGATTTCTCTAACTCTCTCTCAAACTCTATTAACTGGCTAACCTAAACCCTAATGCATCATGTTGTTTATATAGTACAACCATGTTTGCATACTGGGCTTTGGTCTGGGCTTGGCCATTCTCCTAGCCCATTACACTAATTAACTTACTAACCAATATGCTAAGCCCATTACAAAATATCCAAAGACTAAATAATCAAACTATTAAGCTGTTGTCACAGAATATCCACTAACAAACTCCCCCTTGATAATAGCTTCATAGTGTAACTTTGTCTTCAAACATCTTGCAGCCTTTTGGTCTTTAGATAGCGTCAGCTACACAGTTTCTGACATCAACAGACTCCCCCTTAGCTGATGCTTCCAATCTCCAAAATTTTCATTCGTTGTCGATCAGTGAACTAGCAATCTTTGGTTAAGCAAGTAAACTTCAACTCTTTCATATCTCTTTCTTTCTGCAATGTAGTAGAAGGATCCTACCATGCATCTTCAAACATTCTTCACTTTACTCTCAATTTGCACTTTACTTGTATTCTGCACTTCATTTTGATAACTGCAACAATCTGTTTAGAAACACAAGCAAGTATCTCGAAAAACCATTAGTCTTTTTCACATTTAAAGATAAACCAATATTTTATCTTAGTTTGCAAAAACAACTATCTGTCAGTTCAAAATGGAAGTCTTTTAAAAAGAAATATTTTTTTTGTATTTTTTATTTTTAAGAAAGCAGATAAATACGAAAAGCAATAAACACTCTATTTCTGTGAGAATCACCGGTAAGAAGATCATATCAGTATAATCAAACTGTTTTCACACTACTAGATAATTCTTTATTTAATTTTTCGTGAAAAGCAGTCCAAGACGATTACCAGTATGTTCGTCCACCTAAACAAAATGCATGAACATTTCAAGTACCATTACCGTATGATACGTTAAGGTAATATTAATTCTGATATATTAGCGTGTCCCACTTCAGGATGTACCCCCGCGATCAAGGTATGCACAAAGATTCATCGTAGTAGGTGAGTATACTGAATTCATCTGTTTTGTTTTTCAACGTTTAAATAATTGGTGAACAGGTCAGTATTTCCGTACAGCAAAGAGACCAAAATATCTAACGAGGGCTATGACAAATACCATTTTTGGTACGATTTATGCATTTTGCACATTTGAATAACTCTCTTTGAGAGCTTCTTCATTTAAGGGTTTTGGCATTTTTAGCTCTTTTAAGATATCCTGGTTGTGTCTAGGTCAGCTTGTATCTGGATGCAGCAGAAGGACAACCATGATATCCCCAGATGAAATAACAGTATTAAGACCCAAAACCTCAGATTTTGGCAATCTATCAACGCAAGATTTAAGGTCATTAAACCATACACCACTGATTTGTTCCCCACTTATACTCAGTGCATTTAGGTTTATATCACATTGGTAAGTTGATTATTTCATGCTTTTGCCTACTGATACATCATATGATGAAGCTGCTATCACACTTAAGCAATTGAATTTAGTTTCAGTGTGACAGTCTAACTTGCTGATGTACTATCATTTCTTCTTTTTCACACCATGAAATCTTATTTTTTTTTAATTTTTAATTTTTTTTAAGTTTTTCATTTTTCAATGTTTTTGGATTTTTAAAATTTTATAACTTACTCCCCCTAAACACACGCACTATCTAAACTCTTTTTGGCTTAGGGCGATTTCTCCCCCTAAATTTTTGTTTTTATGGAGTAAGTTTCAAAAACACAAATTTAAACACAAACAGTCTCCCACTTCAATCTGACAATAAGTTTTTCAATGTTAAAGTTTAGAACAATCAAAACAAACACAAAAGTAAATAGTTCGTTACCCATGTTGACCTACTATTCACCTCAGATGCTTTACAGGAATAACCACTGTTGAACACATCAACAGTCCTTCTTGGTCATCCTGCAATCACTCAACAACTCAGTTAGACTTTAGAACCCAAACCTTACCGGTTTTGGGTCGACCATGTAAATCCATATAAGATGCTTTAATCCAATATCCATCACTCCTTACCCATTGTTGAACAAGATTGATAATTTTCACTAGGTCTTTGATTGCGAGTGTTCCAATAAACTCTCGGATTTTCTGACCTTTGAAAATTATTACCTTGATACCTTCTTCTCCCATTCTCATACCATGAATTTTTGAAAAATTTTGGATGTTGTTGAACATTTGAGTTACTAAAACCCCTATGTTCATTTCTTCTTTGAAAATTTCGATTACCAGAAGTCTGGTATCGATTTTGATATCCAAAACTTTTATTTTGACTTTGAAACTGATTTGATTTACCATTATAATAACTAAATTGTGGAGAAATACTTCTTGGTCTATCAAATCTTTTTGAAGTTTAAGGTTTTGATTGAAATTCAGGTTTCTTTGTCTGACAACTTGATTTTACAGTATTGCTTGACCCAACCTGATTCCCATCCTTAACCTCATCAACCTTTTGTTTACCTTTCTTCAAAGGACAACAACTCGCCACATGCCCTTTGTTGTGACATTTAAAACAGGATCTTTTCTTATAACTTTTTTTTATCCCTTTTTAAATGTGTTTACCTTTTTGTCTTCAGTACCCTGATCCACTTTATGAGGTGTACTGTTAGACCCTACAGATTCTTTCAAAGTAACTGGACTATTTGGCAAGTCCACAGCTATCGGATCCACTACCTCTTGTGCAGTGGTTACAAAATCAATTAGCTCTTCTTCATTTGGTAGAAAAGAGTAGTCTTGATTTTCAGAGGATGAAGCTTTAGTAAACCCCACCCCTGTTTTATCATTACTTCTTTTTAAACCTTTTTTAATATGAGTCCTAACTAACGAAGAATTTCCAAATTTTTCTAACTTACCCTGAAGTTCTACAAATTTGGCTTGAGCATCAGCCAATTCTGTGCACTTTTCAGAAAGCTCGTTAGTCTTTTCTTTCACAGTTTCACGAGCCAAATCAATGATCTGTAACTGTTCATTGACTTTGCTAGTTAAACTGCTAATTTCTTGTTCATTTGATTTGAGTTTATCTAAACAATTTGACTCTCTTTTAATCAAAAGAACATTTAACTCTTTTCGGTTTTCCAAATCAGCTAACAGAATTTTGTTTTGCTCCGATAGTCTGTTAATTTTACCCTGTAGTTCAGTGCAATTAAGACATGTATGACTTACAGATTCTGACGATACCTTCACCTCTGATGTAAGTCCATTCACATCCTTCAAGCCCTTTGAAACTTCTGCATCCTTCTTCTCAGCAGTTTCCTTATCAGCTTTCTTCTTTTCCTCTACCTCAGCAGCTACTTCTCCTATCTTCACAGCTGCAAGCTCAGCTACACAAGCTTGATCACATGTATTCAATCTTGAAGGAATCTGATAACGTTTTTCCAAAGCTTCCCACAGCTCACTAGAAGTCCCTTACTTCTTAAGAGTATATTTAACGCTCTCAGGCAAGGACATCTTTATCACTGCTAAAGCTTTCTTCTCAGCATCAACCATAAGTTTCTCAGATTCATCCATCTTCTCATAAGAAATCACTTTAACTCTTCCTTCAACACGACGTGTAGGAGCAATGTACCCATATATCATACAACTCCACATTCTAGAATCTTCTCTTTGAACATATGCCTCAAACTTCTCTTTCCAGTCAGCATATTCTTTGACGTTTTTAAGCTTTGGCCAATTTTTAACAGTCTCCCTGACCTTATCCATTTTGGCCATGACGCAGCGTAAAAGTTCAAATGGACTTTGATAACCTGTGTCAAAATCCAAATCTAACTCGACTACTGGTCCTTGTCTAGCTTTTACCGTAACCATATAGAAAATTTTCTAACTCAAACACCTAGTAACACGCACGAAACAGCTTCTGAAGCGCACCTCAAACACCTGTCAAATCTTTTACCACAAACCAAACAAACCTTTTTTTTTTTTTTAACAAACCAAACAAATCTCCTTTTTTTATTTTTAAAACCCCTTTTTTATTTAGTAAAACTTATTATTATTATTATTATTTAATATATTATTATTAATAATAAGATAATGATTGATTAATGATTAAAGGATTATCAAAATTCTAAAAGTCAATACTTCTGGTTGTCTTCTTCGTTCAAAAGATCCCACAAAACCTAATTTCAAAATAAACAGCCGCCAAGTCCTTTCTTGATGTTGCAGGTGATTATGGTTAGGCCGGAGATGAATGACTGGATGTGTTGACGGAGAATGGAGGTGACGAAGGTGAAGAGGTGATCGCCGGAGGTGATGGACGAAGACGGAGGAGCCGAGGAGGTAACGATGAACGGCGGTGGTGATCGAAGAACTCAAAACAGTGAGTTGCAGGTTGAACGGTGGTGGTCGCCGGAAGTGATAAATGGGAAGAAGATGACTCGAGACTAGGCTGTAACTCGAGACCAGAACGGTTGCGACTCGAGAAGAATGACTCGAAACCGTGAACTCGAGACCGTGGAAATGATGAGTTCAGTTTGGTGATGTGAGTCGAGACCTAGGAAGAAGATGATGACTCGAGTCTCTGGATGAAGTTGATAACTCGAGACCGTAGAAGATGATGAGTCGAGACCGTGGAGTCGAGACCTTGATAACTGATGATGACTCGAGACAAGGGAAAAAAAAGGAGTCGAGACTGGTGATGAAGATGACTCGTAACAGTGAAGGTAGCGACTCGAGACGATGATGAATAAATGACTCGAGACAGTAACAAGATATCCCGAAATTCTTGTTAAAAAAAATATTCTTTTTAAAAGTCAAACTAGATATCCCAAATTTTTGTTATTTCGTCAATTTTGGAAACAAGATATCCCGTAATTTTTATTTTTAATTTTAAAAAATTTGCAATTTTCTTGTAACACTTTTCACCAAGATCTGAATAGCAAGTTATTAAAAATTTTTGAATTCTTGATGAACTGTGACTTGAAAACCCGAATAACACAATGAACTTCTTGAAGATTTCGAAAAAAATTTTCTTAACAATCTGCAAACACAAGTGAAGTCAGCAAACTATGTATATAAAAATCAAGAACACAACTCTTTAACTTTTGAAAAACGCAAATCCAAGAAAAAAAATCTTTTCTTCGAAGATCTTGAATCCGTATCAATCTCGAACCAAACAACTAAGAGCAAAAGCTCTGATACCAATTGTAGGTCCCTATCCCGTATGGATCGTAACGAGATTGATAATCAATCAAGGGTGCGGAATCCCCTTGATCAATCGAACAAACAGAAACAAGAATAAAGATGACAAACACGAAACAATCACTTTCAATCGGGTCTTCTATTGATTATCCAACACAAGGTTTACAATCAATTCAAGACCCACACGAAATCTCTCAGCCACTCTCTGTAGATTTCTCTAACTCTCTCTCAAACTCTATTAACTGGCTAACCTAAACCCTAATGCATCATGTTGTTTATATAGTACAACCATGTTTGCATACTGGGCTTTGGTCTGGGCTTGGCCATTCTCCTAGCCCATTACACTAATTAACTTACTAACCAATATGCTAAGCCCATTACAAAATATCCAAAGGCTAAATAATCAAACTATTAAGCTGTTGTCACAGAATATGCACTAACAAAGATTTATCCACATGGAAAATTTGGTCCAAGGGCTATAGAAGGTTTCTTTCTTGGGTATGCTACTCCAAATTTCAGGGTGTGGAATCTGACAACTAAAAAGATTGAGGAATGGGGGTGAAGTTAGGGTTCAAAGGTACACTGAATGTGTGTGAGCTCCAGGTGCTCCTTGGATGTTTGATTATGATGGACTTTTTGACTCCTTTAATCTGCCAATTTTTGATGATGCGTCTGCAACAGCACAAATGTTACTTGAAGGTGATGCGGTAGTTGACTCATCATTAGTGCGACCAATTATTGTTAACCGACAAGAGTCTATTTCAGTTAATAATATTGTTCAAAATGAGGAGTTTGAAGATGCAGCTGATTATAATGTTTCGTCGGAAGATGAGGAGTTTCGTGATGCAAATGAAGCAACTTCAGCTCCTGTCCAAGCTCCTGTTCAAGGTGTTTCTGAAGCAACTTCTCAGGTGCAGATTCAAGACAATGCTGAAGGGAATGCATCCACATCTACCCTGTCTCTAGGCATCGATTTGATTGTTGATTTGAATATCAACAATTTGGGTATTAATGCTCGAGTTCTTGATGTTCCTGAAACTCGAATCCATGATACTCATCCTCGGCAGAATATTATAGGAGATGTCCAAAGTGGTGTGGAGACATGTAATCAGCTTCGAAACAACCAAAATGCTGGGTTGTATTCTACAATTAGTGAATCCGGGGAACAGAATGATTGGTCTTTCGCCTGCTATGTTTGTCAAGTTGAGCAAAAATCGTGGAAGGAGGCGATGAAAGACGATTCATGGGTTGAAGCAATGCAAGAGGAACTTAAGCAGTTTCAAAAATTGGGCGTGTGGAAATTGGTTGACAGGCCCCCGAACTATAAGAAGATTGGTACTCGATGGGTTTACAAGTGCAAGAAGGATGACCGAGGTGTCGTTGTGAGAACTAAAGCGAGATTGGTTGTTCAGGGCTTTAATCAGGTAGAAGGTATTGATTATAATGAAGTTTATGCACCAGTGGCACGTCTTGAGGCGATAAGGATTTTCTTGACTTATGCGTCCTACAAGAAGTTCACTGTTTATCAAATGGATGTGAAGAGTGCATTTCTTCATGGTGTGGTCGAGGAAGAAGTATATGTTGAGCAACCGCCTGGTTTTGAAGACCCGATTCATCCTGACAGAGTTTAGCTTCTAAACAAGGCACTTTATGCTCTTTATCAAGCTCCAAGGGCTTGGTACGAAATGTTGTCTACCTATCTGTTGTAGAATGGTTTTTGGCCTGGGTTGATCGACTGTACTCTCTTCATCAAGGAAAGAAACGAGGATGTGCTGCTGGTTCAAGTGTATGTTGATGATATCATTTTTGGGTCTACAAATGATGAAATATGCAAAGAATTCGAGCGGGTGATGCTAGAGAAGTTCGAGATGAGTGCTTGGGAGAAATGAATTTCTTTTGGGTTTGCAAGTTCATCCGTTTGAGAAAGGGATCTTTATTCATCCGACCAAGTACGTTGGGGATATCTTGAAATGATTTCAGATGGAAGACTCGAAGCCTGCGGGAACTCCTCTGGCTCAAAATCATGGGATTACTCCTGACGGAACCGGTGAACATGTGGAACCATCTCTCTACCATGCTATGATTGGATCTCTCATGTATCTTATCGCTTCGAGGCCCGATATTATGTATCCAACATGTCTTCTTGCTCGTTACCAGTCCAATCCAAAAGTTTCTCATAAGATGGCTGTTAAGAGGATTTTTCGTTATCTGAAGGGTTGTCCAGACACCGGTTTGTGGTATCATAAGGATGATAACTTCGATTTGATTGCATTTAGTGATTCTGATCATGGCGGCTGCAAGATTGATGCAAAGTCAACATCAGCGGGATGTCAGTTCTTGGGGAATCGCCTAGTCACGTGGCAATGTAAAAAGCAGACATGTGTGGCCACTTCAACATGTGAGGCTGGGTACATTTCGGCTTCTAGTTACTGCTCCCAGGTTTTATGGATCCAACAGCAAATGCGCAACTACGGTTTTGAATTCCTAACTACTCCTATTTATGTTGATAATGAAGCTGCTTTACAGATCACTCGTAGTCCTGTACAGCACTCTAAGACCAAACACGTCGAGATTAAGTATCATTTCATACGAGATTGTTATGAAAAGAAACTTATCGATGTTGTGAAAATCCACACGGATCACCAACGTGCCGACCTGTATACAAAAGCTTTTGATAAATCACGTTTTGATTATCTTTTTTTGGTCAATGGCATCAAGGTGAAACCCGAGTAGATCATCTTCGGCAAATCGTTTTTGTAAATATTTTCTTAAGAACTAAAAATACAAAAAGATTTTCAATTTATCAACTTTTTTCATTTTAGGGGGAGAAATCTTAAGAAAATACAAAAACATCAGAAAATTTAAAAAATCCAAAAATATGTCTTTTATTTGTTTACTGCTTTCTGTCCTTACTTTTGAAAAATGAAAAATACAAAAACATCAGAAAATTGCAAAAATCCAAAAATATGTCTTTTAGCTATTTATCTTCTGCATTTAAGGGGGAGTAATTCAGAAAAATCCAAAAACATTGAAAAATTTCAAAAATACAAAAACATTAAAAAATTCAAAAAAACCAAAAATGAGTTTCTTGGAAAGATAAGAGAAGACGATGATACACCAGTGGTCTGTCAAATACGGTCAAAAATGCAAAATGAAAAACGATAAGTAGCTCTACTAATGATGTATCGGTAGGCTCACAATCAGATTAAAACGTGCAGGTTGATATAAACATAACGAACTGCAAGCCAGGTGGGAACCATTCATTGGCATATGGTCTTGGTACCAAAATTTCGTTTGATAGTATGCCGAGGTTCTAAGATATTCGGTATTTATGCTGATTTATCATCTGGGTATCATGGTTGAATCTTTTACCGAAAAATAACGGGGACGCAAGTCAAGATCTTCCATGATACCATACATATGTGTACATATTGCATACGACCTCAATAAGTGATAAACAATCACATGTCCATATGAATAAGTGATCAAATATCACAGTTATCCGGGAGTCAAGTTCGTCTCTTTGTCTGTACGATGGTACTAACCTGTTCATGGACTTGCTCCTGTGCCCTGCATGCATCTGAAAATCAAGTTCCTTATCAATAAGTGATTTAATCACATAGGACTTGTTTTTAATCCAGAATAAGTGAGTATCTCACAATCTATACGTTAAAAACAAATGATAAATGGTATACTCACCGGTAAGATGAATTCTCATGCATGTCTTGATACGGGAATGTGTCGTGAGTGGATGAACACCGGCGAGTAGTATAAACCATACATTAAAGCGTATCTCCTAATCGTGATTACATCTGATAAGTTGAGCTTATGTGGACAACAATACCGATAATTGTGGTAGGATGCTTATCTAAATATTTACAAGGAACAAAATCCGTTTTTGACAAGACCGTAAGCTGGTATGATTCTCTTACCTTGAAACTCGAAAAAGGTGGTAATTTAGTGTACAGGTAGTTAATGTTGTTAATGTTTGTTTTAATTTTTTTTTTTTTTGCTATTAGATTTTTAGTTTTTTAATTTTTATTTATTTTTTGATTTTTGATTAGCCGAAGTTGTCACTCGAACGTTTTCTACCGGGAAAAAGCCTAAAATTAACTTGTCTTTAATATCACAACTTCATAAAAATCCTTTTTGCAAAAACTAGTAAACATAAAACAAAATATGTTCAATCTGTTCATGTGTTTTTCTAAGTTGGTGATTTTTGTTTGGAAAGGTTCACGAAAAACCAAAGGTTCAACAAAGAACCCCTGGTCAAGGAAGAATACTCCTGGTCAACTAAGAATACTTTTAGGTCAATGAAGAACCATTCTTCGTGACACATTCTTCGCTGGTTTGGTCATTCGACGAAGAACCTATTCTTCGTGGATAAAGGTGATTGGGCTTATCTGTGTTAGCCCATCAAGGTTCTTCGTGGCCCAATTAGAGGTTATTCGTGAATTTAGGTTCTTCATGGGGACAAGGATATAAAAGGCGGTCCCCTTTGTCAGTTACCTTTATCACAAATTCAAAATCACTCATCACTTTCTCTCTCTACAAAACTCTATCAAACTGTTCATCTTCTTCGATAAGAAAACCCTAAAATTGACTGTGTTTGAATCTTGTTCTGCAAAACATTAAGGTATTTTTTGTTGAAACATACTTTGTGCTGTCGATTAACACCAAAATCTAAACAATCCATCTGTGTTTGATCAAGAAAACAAAAACAAAACCCTAGGTCAAAGGATCGACTCTTCTTTGATGTTGTTTTCTTTTAAATTATAAAATCTAAAAACAAAACCAAACCATTCTACTCTTATTTCTGTTGAAGCTCTTATATACTGATTTATGCGAAGTTTCAGACCCTGATGAAGATTCGAAATCAAAATAACATATTTTATTTTTGTCTTTGTAGGGTGATTTAAAATGATGTGTAAAATAGAGGTTTATATAAGATGTTTTAACTGATTTTGGGTGTTGTGTCTTTGGTTGAAGGATGTCAAGAAAAACAGGGGTTTTCTTGTTCTTGAATGATGTTTGTTTTTGTAAATAAATATGTTGGATTGTCTGATTAAAAGTGTTTTAAATGTCTGGGTGTTTTGGGATCTCATTTGTCAGTTTGTCATAGATGGTTCTTGTCAGTATTGAGTTAAAACTTTAAATTAATGAACTGTTAAAATGAATTGGGGACGAAGAACTGAAAACTGACGAAGAACCCTAACAGTGTTGATGAAGAACCATTGGTCATTGATACCAGATGAAGAACCATTCTTCGTTGTTTAGTGACGAAGAACCCCCTTTTGGTCAAAGAAGAATGGATAAGAATTGACTTAGGTTCTTGGTGTGTAATGGTCACGAAGAACCTGATTCTTCGTGAAAACAGGTTCTTCGTCCAAGGGAAGGTTCTTCCTCCAGTACTACAACAGTGTAACATGGGTTCTTCGTGGGTCTTATACTTAGTGAAATTTTTGGTTTTTCACCAAGTGTCATGTCCACTGTTCAAATGTTCATATGTTCATGTTTCATATCAAGTATGCCTGTTTATCCTTCTTTTTGTGGACGTTTTCAAGTGTAGATGGCTCCTAAGGAACAGAAGAGGAATCCTGCTACAAAAAAGACGGATAAATAAGAGGAACAAATAATGTCCAAACCTCGCCACAATATGGTCGCGTACCTGGATCAGGAAGGAAAAGTACCTGAGTTCAACGAGATTACATGGTGGTTACGCGAGTCAAGGATAAACGAGGCGATTAGTCATCAGACGCCAGTATACAAGACGCTAGTGAAAGAGTTCTGGGATTCTGCGAATGTGATAGAGGTTGACGGAAAAGAAGTAATTCGCGGGCAAGTAAAGCAACAGAATGTGGATGTGTCTGCCGAAATTCTCAACACCGTCCTGTAACTAAATGACAATCCAGAAGCTCCGGATTCCGTTCCAGTTATGTGCCAGCGTGGGTATTTGCTACGTATGAAGTGTACTCCGATATCTTTGGAGGGTAGATCAACAAAATATACTTGTCGATGCACTACAAGTTCTTACTGCACATCCTCATTCAATGTTTGAGCAATCGTCGAAGCGGTTACGACATGGCGAGCAATGACTTGATTGGTTTAATGGTCGCCTTGATATTGAACAAACCGTTATGTATTTCAAGGTATTTGTTCTCGGACATGAAGGAGAACCTGAGAAGAACATGAGTTACTGGTCACAAGTTTTGGATGTATCCAAGATTTCTTCAAATGATTATGAATGTGCAACATCCTGATCTACCAAAGGAGGCAAATGATGTTCTGAAGATTGATGTGATGATAGAACACTCATTGAAGATTTTCAAAGGTGTAGCTGCTAAATGTTACCCTGAAGAAACTCCTAGAAAGATGTTTGGGGCACTGAAAGATAAGAACTATGTGGCACCAGCTAACGACAATGGCGTCATGATGAAAGTCAGTCTGACAATGAGGAACCAAGGTTACAGAAGATGATGGAAGATAAATATGGTCGAAAGAAGTTGGATATTTTCGGCGATACTGATTCTGAAGGTGATGGTGATGATGGTGATGACGAAGGTGGTGAAGGCGGTGATGGTGGAAATGTAGGTGCAAGTGCAGCAGGTGCTCGTGGTGGTGACAATGCTGATTCTGGTTCAGACGACAATCCGCTTGAACCAGGTTATGAACATTATATAGACGAGCGTGGGATTCGACAAGTGCGTAGGATCCGTACCGATCTGGATCAGGATGAAGACTATGTGCCTTCTGACACAGAGACAGACCTTCGGAAAAAGAAACAGACTGCTATTCAAAGAAAGAAGAAGATGAAGAAGACTGTTGGTACATCTTCATCAGCACCTGCCTCTGTATGTGAGTGCAGATATGTCCATCGCCTTCGTCAATCTAGTATGTAGCAAGAAACTAAAGAAAACAAGATTTTATAGTGTAATATTTAGGAAAAAGGGCAAGGTGGCATTATTTTAAATAAGGAAACTTTCCTTATATCCTTTGCCTATAAATAGAGGAGTTAGGGCTTTAGTTTAGAACTTTTGCCATTTGTGACATTGGGAGCATAGGAGCTAGAGAGAGAAAGAAGAGAGAGAAAGGCAAAAGGTGATTCACGGTTCATTATACGATTTCATATATTCTAATCGAATCACAGATTATAATACATTCTTATGTTCGGTCCACGCACGTGCACGGATTCCGCACGTCGCATGTGTCATACTCAATCGTTTGGGAGTCAAAACCGATCCTACAAGTGGTATCAGAGCAGGAGCTCGATTGCACGGATCAAACACACAAGAATACACGAGATTTCATCAGATTCAGATCCATTTTCACATCAGATTTGTGAAATTTCTTACTCTACTCATTTTCTTCACTTTTCGACAGAAAAACGCAAAATTAACGAGGTTTTCACGGTTAAAATTGGCTGAAATTTTAACACATTGTGCGAAAATCATAGTTTTAAAAGCCTACAAATTTTCAGATCTAAATTCCAAACGGTTTGAGAGAAATCTTAATTTTTGTGACCGAAAATGATGGTTTTTGCTGCTGTTCATCCTTCAAACGGATGGCCATCCGTTCTGATGACCATCCGTACATAGGTTCATTCAAAATATTGAACTTGGAAAGTAACGAAGGGCAATCAGTTAGATTTAAAACTTATCCGATCGGAGGAGATAGTGATTCGATCCATTTCATTTGCTTTAACATTTTACGGAGGGTCCTTTGAACGGATCACCCTCCGATCCATACACTCATAAAGTGATCTGTTCCATGATGTACATTACACAATAGTCATCCGATCATCATTCATAAGCGGCCTAGTCTTTAAACAACACTCAACTTTAATTCTGACATTGACCCAATAGTTGTTTGAGTTGTGTAGATGTTGTCGGGCAATTGTTTCTTGAAGCCCAATAACATTTAAATACAAATTAAAGCTGTCGGCCCAATTAATTCCCATTAGTCATCACGTGAACATATTAATTGAGTAGATTCAATTAGTGAAGATTAGTCATCACGTGAACATATTAATTGAGTAGATTCAATTAGTGAAGATACATATTCGAGTCCGGACATGATTCTTGGAGACGGACCGGACAACACATAGACGAGCCCTCTAAAGGCCTCCGCTCTCCACGTCACCGAGGACGGACATCCATTTCAAGTGCGTCTGGACGAGTGACGTCATCATAGTTGACTACTATAAATATCCAGCTCAAGTACATTGCCAAGTACGATTTTCTGAACCTTCGTCCCTATTTTCTCTCTCTACCAATACTTATCCTCACGCCGGAGGGTGGTCACAGAGGGGCCCTCCCATCTCTACGGCGAGCCTAACGGTTTACTGTTTTGCAGGTGAAGTTCTAGCTCTCCAGTAAGATCCAAATTACTCGATCACAGGCTCCGGCCTCTTCGAATCGAACATTGGATCTTCAATTAGCATGTGAAGCATCGGTCCAATAAGGTTTTGGTTTGATCAGATCATCACGCGAGTGTACATCAGTTCATTTTAATTGTAGCGGCCCAATTAGAGAGGATCATGTGAAAGTCTAAGTTCTTTGAAGTGCACTTTATTTCATCATTGAATGGATCACAATCCGAACGTATCACAATCCGTTCCAGTTACACATGCCCAATAAAAGTCATTTGTACGGATCACAATCCGATCCATTTTGCACACAAAGTCATCCGATCCATTTAAAAACATTTAGTAGTGCGGCTCAATTAAATCAATCTAGATTGCATGTGATGGCAGTTAATGTGATAAATAAATCTATTCTCGGTGCAATAATGTTTTAAGTATATCAATCTTGTCTGCCAATATTAAAAGGTGAAGTGATAAATTTGCATGTGAAGTATCACGTGAAATCTTGGTGTTCATAAAAATTTGCGTGGCCCAATACCTCTGGTCCATACATATTCTAGACTAGTACTTGTTGTCAGCCCATTTGTTAATTACTATGATCAATTCACGTGAAACAACCTGTCACCGGCCCATGTGATCTGATCTGATCAGTTTAATTTGAGGTCCAATAAGAATAGGTGATGTTATGATTTGAAAGTGAAAGTTGGGTCTCAAACGGATATACATCCGATCGAGGAGGATTCATTTCATTTCAGTGAAAAAATGATCCCAACGGATCACAATCCGTTTAAGTGATTCGTCCCAAAACACATCCGATCCAAAACACATTGTGACAACTCGAGTTTCCAAGATTTCCACCTTCGCATTTATTGCACGTTAGTTGTTTAAGTTGTTGTTACACGACTTGTTTGTTTCACAACTATACAGGTTTGTAATACGTTATATCGTGTTGTGATTGATATGTTATATTTGATGTGCAGCGTAAGTGTAATTGTTGATATATGTTTGCTAGTATATGTGTAATGGTCAAAGAAGAATGGATAAGAATTGACTTAGGTTCTTGGTGTGTAATGGTCACGAAGAACCTGATTCTTCGTGAAAACAGGTTCTTCGTCCAAGGGAAGGTTCTTCCTCCAGTACTACAACAGTGTAACATGGGTTCTTCGTGGGTCTTATACTTAGTGAAATTTTTGGTTTTTCACCAAGTGTCATGTCCACTGTTCAAATGTTCATATGTTCATGTTTCATATCAAGTATGCCTGTTTATCCTTCTTTTTGTGGACGTTTTCAAGTGTAGATGGCTCCTAAGGAACAGAAGAGGAATCCTGCTACAAAAAAGACGGATAAATAAGAGGAACAAATAATGTCCAAACCTCGCCACAATATGGTCGCGTACCTGGATCAGGAAGGAAAAGTACCTGAGTTCAACGAGATTACATGGTGGTTACGCGAGTCAAGGATAAACGAGGCGATTAGTCATCAGACGCCAGTATACAAGACGCTAGTGAAAGAGTTCTGGGATTCTGCGAATGTGATAGAGGTTGACGGAAAAGAAGTAATTCGCGGGCAAGTAAAGCAACAGAATGTGGATGTGTCTGCCGAAATTCTCAACACCGTCCTGTAACTAAATGACAATCCAGAAGCTCCGGATTCCGTTCCAGTTATGTGCCAGCGTGGGTATTTGCTACGTATGAAGTGTACTCCGATATCTTTGGAGGGTAGATCAACAAAATATACTTGTCGATGCACTACAAGTTCTTACTGCACATCCTCATTCAATGTTTGAGCAATCGTCGAAGCGGTTACGACATGGCGAGCAATGACTTGATTGGTTTAATGGTCGCCTTGATATTGAACAAACCGTTATGTATTTCAAGGTATTTGTTCTCGGACATGAAGGAGAACCTGAGAAGAACATGAGTTACTGGTCACAAGTTTTGGATGTATCCAAGATTTCTTCAAATGATTATGAATGTGCAACATCCTGATCTACCAAAGGAGGCAAATGATGTTCTGAAGATTGATGTGATGATAGAACACTCATTGAAGATTTTCAAAGGTGTAGCTGCTAAATGTTACCCTGAAGAAACTCCTAGAAAGATGTTTGGGGCACTGAAAGATAAGAACTATGTGGCACCAGCTAACGACAATGGCGTCATGATGAAAGTCAGTCTGACAATGAGGAACCAAGGTTACAGAAGATGATGGAAGATAAATATGGTCGAAAGAAGTTGGATATTTTCGGCGATACTGATTCTGAAGATGATGGTGATGATGGTGATGACGAAGGTGGTGAAGGCGGTGATGGTGGAAATGTAGGTGCAAGTGCAGCAGGTGCTCGTGGTGGTGACAATGCTGATTCTGGTTCAGACGACAATCCGCCTGAACCAGGTTATGAACATTATATAGACGAGCGTGGGATTCGACAAGTGCGTAGGATCCGTACCGATCTGGATCAGGATGAAGACTACATGCCTTCTGACACAGAGACAGACCTTCGGAAAAAGAAACAGACTGCTATTCAAAGAAAGAAGAAGATGAAGAAGACTGTTGGTACATCTTCATCAGCACCTGCCTCTGTATGTGAGTGCAGATATGTCCATCGCCTTCGTCAATCTAGTCTGTAGCAAGAAACTAAAGAAAACAAGATTTTATAGTGTAATATTTAGGAAAAAGGGCAAGGTGGCATTATTTTAAATAAGGAAACTTTCCTTATATCCTTTGCCTATAAATAGAGGAGTTAGGGCTTTAGTTTAGAACTTTTGCCATTTGTGACATTGGGAGCATAGGAGCTAGAGAGAGAAAGAAGAGAGAGAAAGGCAAAAGGTGATTCACGGTTCATTATACGATTTCATATATTCTAATCGAATCACAGATTATAGTACATTCTTATGTTCGGTCCACGCACGTGCACGGATTCCGCACGTCGCATGTGTCATACTCAATCGTTTGGGAGTCAAAACCGATCCTACAAGTGGTATCAGAGCAGGAGCTCGATTGCACGGATCAAACACACAAGATTACACGAGATTTCATCAGATTCAGATCCATTTTCACATCAGATTTGTGAAATTTCTTACTCTACTCATTTTCTTCACTTTTCGACAGAAAAACGCAAAATTAACGAGGTTTTCACGGTTAAAATTGGCTGAAATTTTAACACATTGTGCGAAAATCATAGTTTTAAAAGCCTACAAATTTTCAGATCTAAATTCCAAACGGTTTGAGAGAAATCTTAATTTTTGTGACCGAAAATGATGGTTTTTGCTGCTGTTCATCCTTCAAACGGATGGCCATCCGTTCTGATGACCATCCGTACATAGGTTCATTCAAAATATTGAACTTGGAAAGTAACGAAGGGCAATCAGTTAGATTTAAAACTTATCCGATCGGAGGAGATAGTGATCCGATCCATTTCATTTGCTTTAACATTTTACGGAGGGTCCTTCGAACGGATCACCCTCCGATCCATACACTCATAAAGTGATCCGTTCCGTGATGTACATTACACAATAGTCATCCGATCATCATTCATAAGCGGCCTAGTCTTTAAACAACACTCAACTTTAATTCTGACATTGACCCAATAGTTGTTTGAGTTGTGTAGATGTTGTCGGGCAATTGTTTCTTGAAGCCCAATAACATTTAAATACAAATTAAAGCTGTCGGCCCAATTAATTCCCATTAGTCATCACGTGAACATATTAATTGAGTAGATTCAATTAGTGAAGATTAGTCATCACGTGAACATATTAATTGAGTAGATTCAATTAGTGAAGATACATATCCGAGTCCGGACATGATTCTTGGAGACGGACCGGACAACACATAGACGAGCCCTCTAAAGGCCTCCGCTCTCCACGTCACCGAGGACGGACATCCATTTCAAGTGCGTCTGGACGAGTGACGTCATCATAGTTGACTACTATAAATATCCAGCTCAAGTACATTGCCAAGTACGATTTTCTGAACCTTCGTCCCTATTTTCTCTCTCTACTTTCTCTCTCTACCAATACTTATCCTCACGCCTGAGGGTGGTCACAGAGGGGCCCTCCCATCTCTACGGCGAGCCTAACGGTTTACTGTTTTGCAGGTGAAGTTCTAGCTCTCCAGTAAGATCCAAATTACTCGATCACAGGCTCCGGCCTCTTCGAATCGAACATTGGATCTTCAATTAGCATGTGAAGCATCGGTCCAATAAGGTTTTGGTTTGATCAGATCATCACGCGAGTGTACATCAGTTCATTTTAATTGTAGCGGCCCAATTAGAGAGGATCATGTGAAAGTCTAAGTTCTTTGAAGTGCACTTTATTTCATCATTGAATGGATCACAATCCGAACGTATCACAATCCGTTCCAGTTACACATGCCCAATAAAAGTCATTTGTACGGATCACAATCCGATCCATTTTGCACACAAAGTCATCCGATCCATTTAAAAACATTTAGTAGTGCGGCTCAATTAAATCAATCTAGATTGCATGTGATGGCAGTTAATGTGATAAATAAATCTATTCTCGGTGCAATAATGTTTTAAGTATATCAATCTTGTCTGCCAATATTAAAAGGTGAAGTGATAAATTTGCATGTGAAGTATCACGTGAAATCTTGGTGTTCATAAAAATTTGCGTGGCCCAATACCTCTGGTCCATACATATTCTAGACTAGTACTTGTTGTCAGCCCATTTGTTAATTACTATGATCAATTCACGTGAAACAACCTGTCACCGGCCCATGTGATCTGATCTGATCAGTTTAATTTGAGGTCCAATAAGAATAGGTGATGTTATGATTTGAAAGTGAAAGTTGGGTCTCAAACGGATATACATCCGATCGAGGAGGATTCATTTCATTTCAGTGAAAAAATGATCCCAACGGATCACAATCCGTTTAAGTGATTCGTCCCAAAACACATCCGATCCAAAACACATTGTGACAACTCGAGTTTCCAAGATTTCCACCTTCGCATTTATTGCACGTTAGTTGTTTAAGTTGTTGTTACACGACTTGTTTGTTTCACAACTATACAGGTTTGTAATACGTTATATCGTGTTGTTATTGATATGTTATATTTGATGTGCAGCGTAAGTGTAATTGTTGATATATGTTTGCTAGTATATGTGTTGTATGAGTAATAAAATGGAACACATGCCAAACATCCCTCACGAAAACACCCCATCGAAAACATCCCATGGCCGAAAACACTTCATGTGTTTTCGTCCACTAACTAGCCAACCAAAAACCAAATGGGCTTTGGCCCAGTCGTGATTAGATAAACATTTATTCTTAACCTTTACGTGAACTTTTAATAGGCAAACCCTAGTCACTCCTTACCTTCTGAAGGGGTATGGTCCCAAAAACGCCGCGCAACCCTCCAGTCAGGACGCGCGCAGGACCATACTCCTTATTCAGCATATTTCTTAGTGCCAACCTCGCGCGGGCTACAAAGACATGTAACGATCCGGCGCGAGGTCTGAGCAAGTGGAGACTCCATTTCTAACACTTAACATTCTGAAAGAACATTTGGAAGCCCATACCCCGCGCAGAGTAATAACGTGCCCAGCAAGAATCGCGCAGGGAAGCAGCGCAAGGCTGCCCCAGATAGTACACGAGGTACAAGTGGCAGAAGTAAAGAGCCAATCAACGACCTTCTGGCTCTGCTCAATCGTGCTCCACGATCATCTGACATGCAGAAGACAAAAAGTACTCAAGGACGCCTACATGGCACCAATCATAGGGCAGAGACAACTTCCCCACGATCTCCACTTACCTGCTGATGGCAGAAGGGCAGCCAGGCCAACAACAGTGACACGTGGCTCCAATCATATTGCGCCAACTCCAGAAAGCTCCTAGAAGCCACTAACGGTCGACACCAGTGAGACAAGGAGCATATCCTCCATGTTGTCGCCCCAGGCCCAAGGCCCATCAGCTCATATCCTCTTACACCCCTCCGGCTATAAATAGAGACCTCACTTCACAGGTTAAACATTCCATTCCCTCTACTCTCACACTTTATACTTAATTACCTTCCCAAAGCAGTCGCTTATTCTCACGCCAGAGCCCGGTTAAGAGGGAAACCCCCACATTCCCCTCTTAACGAGTAACGGTGTTTTGTTTTGCAGATAACCCAGTCATTAAGGAGCTCAGGAAACCATAAAGAAGATTAACCATTATGGTAGGAACATAGACCAAACTGATTAGTCCCTTAATTAGTTACGTGTTTCTTCATTGGCGCCCACCGGTTTTTCTACAAACCACTTTCATCTTCTTCTTTCCTGAATTTTCGTGTTTTTTCTTCCTTCGATCATGGCTGGTCAAGGAATCATTCCCGAGTTTGTGGGTTTCGGTGAAAACCCTAATGCAGCGTTGGGGGAGGGTAATCAAAACGTCCAACCTCAACACATCGAAGAAATTGGCGAAATCGAAGTAAACAATACGGGGGGACCGCGCGAGAGCATCACCCGCATCACTCAAACGGTAACCCCAGGAAACAACGGCGCGGGACCTTCAATCCCAGCTCCACCTCAGAACATCTCGGCGCTATTAGGGCTACCAGAGGGCGAAACACCAGCCTCATGGTACGCCAAACAACTTGCCACCATTAACGAGGCATATCAATCCTTGAGCGCACAACAAGCAGTCTTAACGGCAGAACCATCGTTGGTTACACCAACCGGCCCAAGTCACGGGGTGCGTCAGATGCCACCACCGCAAAACATCCAAGGAAGAGCTAACAGACCTCCCCCTACCAGAAGATTGAGCGTGCATGACACGCGCGACACACGGGGAGAAACAGAAAGCAACTATGACTATCCGTCGCACGTCCAAAGAGGTCCAGTTCATAGCCGGCTCACGCCGCACAACATGAACAATGAATGGGAAGATACTGACCCAAATGATCCAACCTGGGAGGGCGATGAAGAATCTTCAGTCTTCAATCGTTTACAAAGAAATCACGAATACTACAAGCCAAGATAGCACGTGGGGTACACCGAAGAGGCAGAACAAGACTTTCGCCTCGCCTATCGACCAGCTGAAGCTGTAGAGCATTCAAAGTTCATCCCAAAGATCACGCTTGCGCCGCTTAAAAGAGAGAAGTTACCTCCGACAGTTGGGAAATTTAACGGATTGACTGATCCCGATGATCACGTCAGAGTTTTCACAAGTGTGGGCTGCATTGGGGGATGGAATATGCCCATGTGGTGCCATCGGTTTATTCAAACGCTTACAGGGGCTGCTCGCGCCTGGTTCGACAGCCTTCCACCGGGGAAGATAAAGTCATGGGTGGATTTCCGAACTCAGTTTTTGAGTCACTTCAGTCAACAGAGACGATACCAGCGCTACACCGCTGAAGTCGAAGATATCTGGCGCAGAGATAATGAGGGTTTAGAAGATTTCATCACGCGCTTCAACAAGGAATGTTTGGAAATCGGTGGCGTAAGTGAACAACTCATGCGCTGCCACTTCAAGAAAGCCATTCGCTGTGATAGCCTCATCAGAACCATCACTGGGAAGGATGGAATGCCCAAAGAGTAGGATAAGCTTATGGAGGCCGCGAAGATAGTCGCGCAAACTGAAGAGTCACTCGCCAGAAACAAGAGCTATCGTACTGAAGATCGATTTTCTAAAGGGGGTCATTCGCGCGACGACAAAAAACGAAACAAAGGCAAAAACCCTGGGTGGAAAGCCAGCCACTCCAGCGGTTATGGTGAACGATCTCGTTATGAAGAACGGCCGCGCTACAGAGAGGATGCGCGCGACAGTATTGATCGAATTGGGTATCGAAAGGCAGTCAGGGATGACAACCGAGAAAAGCACTGGACTCCGCTCATAAAAACACCAAAAGAGGTGCTGATGACGGAGAATCATGATTTCAAGGCGCCAAGGCCTATGACGAACAAAAAAGGGCAAGACCCAAACCTGTATTGTGATTTCCACAAGGACACAGGCCACTTAACTGATGATTGTTACAGCTTACGTCAAGAGATCGAGAGAGCACTGAAGAGTGGAAAGCTGAGCCACCTGGTGAAAAACGTGCGCAAAGAGACTCGACAGCTCCAACGCCACGATGAGGGGAATCACAAGAAAGTCAGATGCCTAGAAACCCATATGGTCAACGGACCTCGATACAGAGCAAAAGAGAAAGGCAAGCGCCCTTACGAACCCTCATGGCAAGAGCAACAGGTCATCTTCCCGATAGTGCGCGGCGGTCCTCGCGCCACTCGACCCGTCGTCATTACCGGTATTATCGGCCATTATGAAACGGAATACGTGTTCATTGACCCGGGAAGTACGGCTGATATAATCTATGAGCAGTGTTTTAATCAGTTCGATGAAGATGATAAAGCAAGACTTGAGCCAGTTGATTATCCACTGTCTGGATTTTGTAATGAAATGGTCTTTCCACTAGGCCAAATCAGCCTCCCCGTCACGCTGTCTGACGGGAAGCATTCAAGAACGACAAATGTAAACTTCATGGTGATGTCTGTCAAGTCGAGGCATGATGTGTTAATTGGGAGAGAAACCCAAGGCGAACTGAATATGGTGACTTCCACCCCCCCACTCAGCGATAGGGTTCCCAACCAAGACTGGGGTGGCAATCATCTACGCCAAAAAAGAAGTGATGTCGACGGAAGAGATGCGCCCAAAGAAAGCGGCGAAGGTTTCAACAACCGAGCCAGAGAAGTGGGTTTTAAACCGAAAATACCCAGAGCAAACGGTGACGATAGGCCACGCAATCTCACCAAACATCAGAACGCATCTCAAACAACTCCTGTTCAGGAATATGGACATCTTCGCCTGGACTCCGGCCGATATGACCGGCGTCCCGCGCGACATTACCGAGCACTGTCTGAACACCTACCCCTCTGTCGAGCTAAATGTCCAAAGGAGGCGCAGCTTAGGGGCGGACAAAACGAAAGCAATGAATGAACAAGTATGCGAACTACTTAAAGCTGGCATCTTGCGAGAAGTACGTTATCAAAGTTGGGTTGCGAACCGCGTGATGGTAGAGAAGTCTAGTGGAGGATGGCGAATGTGCGTGAATTATACCGATCTCAACAAGGCATGTCCTAAGGATTGCTACTCGTTGCCTGAGATCGACAAAAAGATAGACTCTCTCGCGCCATACAGATGGAAATGCTTCTTGGATTGCTACAAAGGATACCATCAGGTTCAAATGAAGCTCGAAGACGAAGACAAGACAGCTTTTCGAACCGATCTTGGAATCTTTTGCTATACAAAGATGCCGTTCGGTCTCAAAAATGCTGGAGCAACGTATCAGCGCCTGATGGACAAGACATTTGCTGGAGATATTGGGAAGCATATCGAGGTTTATATCGATGATCTAGTGGTCAAAAGTCCTGAAGAGGACCAAATGTTAAAAGACAGTGAAAAAACATTCAACTCGTTGCGCAGCGTGAACATGAAACTGAATCCAGCCAAATGTTCTTTTGGTATGGAAGAAGGGAAGTTCTTAGGCTTCATAGTCACGAATGGCGGCTTTAAGGTGAATCCAGAAAAGGTCCAGGCAATAGAGCGTATGCCATCGCCACGAACAATCAAAGAGATGCAACGGTTGGCCATCCGCCTAGCCGCGCTTAACCGCTTTCTATCAAATCACGCCGCAAAGTCATACCCTTTTATCAGCACTCTACGCAACTGTGTGAAGAAACAAGAATTCAGGTGGACCCCTGAAGCAGAGAAGACTTTTCAGCAAATGAAGGAGTGTTTGATCGAACTCCCCACCCTGACTGCACCATTCGAAAAAGAGCCGCTCATCTTGTACTTGTCATCATCGGACAAGGCAGTGGGATCGGTATTGCTTGTAGAAAGAAACGGAATTCAAACTCCTATCTATTACGTTAGTAGAGTGCTAACGGATCCAGAAACAAGATATTCCACGATGGAAAAATTGGTGCTCGCGCTACTACACGCCTCCAGGAGGCTGCGCAGATACTTTACAGGGCATGTGATCACCGTGCTTACCAATTTCCATATCGGCACGATACTTCAAAAGCCAGAGACATCTGGGTGGCTAGCAAAATGGGCAATCGAGTTGGGAGGCCACAACATTTTGTATCGGCCGCGCCCAGCCATCAAGGGTCAGGTCCTCGCTGACTTTATCACAGAAGTCCCAGTAGAAAAAATCAAAGACTGCGAGATTGTTGAGACTCCCACAAAAGAGACAAGCGAAGGTTTATGGTTGCTATACACCGACGGAGCCTCAAACGAGGACGGCGCAGGAGCTGGCCTGCGCCTAGTGAGCCCTGAAAAGCATGAATTTACTTACGCCATCAAGTTGGATTTTAAGAATACCAACAACGAGGCGGAGTACGAGGCATTTCTGGCAGGCTTGCGCCTCGCCATAAAAATGGGAGCTAAAGACCTTCAAGCGCATGTTGATTCACTTCTAATCGCCAGTCAAATCAACGGAATCTATGATGCAAGAGGCGAAGTTATGGCCCTATACCTAGAGCAGGCAAAGGAGTTGCTCCAACAGTTCAAGTCTTACAAGGTAATCCACATCAATCGCTCTGAAAACAAACCAGCTGACGCTTTGAGCAAGCTCGCTTCGACTTCCTTTCAACATTTAGCGAAAGATGTAAGGATTGAAGTACTTAAAAATCCATCAGTCCTGCTGCGCCAGGTAAATGTGATCGAAATAGGGCAGCCATTCTGGATGACCCCTATAATTCAGTATCTGCAAGAAGGAACACTCCCTGAAAGCAAGGCAGAGGCAAGAAAGATTCAAAACAAAGCTTTGCATTATGAGATGAACGGTGGTATCTTATACCGAAAGTCCTTCTTGGGGCCATTATTGCGCTGCGTGGACCCCCAAGATGCAAACTTCTTGATCAGGGAGATTCATGAAGGAATCTGTGGCATCCATGCTGGTCCACGCATGGTTGTCGCAAAGATTATGAACGCTGGATATTATTGGCCAGGGATGCACGTCGATGCCCTGAAGGAGCTGCGCAAATGCGACTCCTGCCAGCGGCACTCTCCAAAAACCCTACGCCCAAAGAACGATCTTATCCCTGTATCCACTGCTTGGCCTTTCCAACAGTGGGGAATTGATATGGTGGGACCCTTCCCAGATGCTCCTGGCGCCGTCAAGTTTATAATTGTGGCCGTTGATTATTTTACTAAGTGGGTGGAGGCCAAAGCCCTCGCGTCAACCACTGCAATGATGGTGCGCAAGTTTATTTGGGAACACATCATTTGCTGGTTTGGTCTCCCACTCAAAATCGTCACAGACAACGGTACCAATTTCGCTTCTGAAGACCTTCAAAGCTGGATGAAGGAAATGAAAATCGAGCATACCAGTTATGTGTCTCTACAAAGACATGTAACGATCCGGCTCGAGGTCTGAGCAAGTGGAGACTCCATTTCTAACACTTAACATTCTGAAAGAACATTTGGAAGCTCATACCCTGCGCGGAGTAATAACGTGCCCAGCAAGAATCGCGCAGGGAAGCAGCGCAAGGCTGCCCCAGATAGTACACGAGGTACAAGTGGCAGAAGTAAAGAGCCAATCAACGACCTTCTGGCTCTGCTCAATCGTGCTCCACGATCATCTGACATGCAGAAGACAAAAAGTACTCAAGGACGCCTACATGGCACCAATCATAGGGCAGAGAAAACTGCCCCACGATCTCCACTTACCTGCTGATGGCAGAAGGGCAGCCAGGCCGACAACAGTGACACGTGGCTCCAATCATATTGCGCCAACTCCAGAAAGCTCCTAGAAGCCACTAACGGTCGACACCAGTGAGACAAGGAGCATATCCTCCATGTTGTCGCCCTCAGGCCCAAGGCCCATCAGCCCATATCCTCTTACACCCCTCCGGCTATAAATAGAAACCTCACTTCACAGGTTAAACATTCCATTCCCTCTACTCTCACACTTTATACTTAATTACCTTCCCAAAGCAGTCGCTTATTCTCACGCCGGAGCCCGGTTAAGAGGGAAACCCCCACATTCCCCTCTTAACGAGTAACGATGTTTTGTTTTGCAGATAACCCAGTCATTAAGGAGCTCAGGAAACCATAAAGAAGATTAACCATTATGTTAGGAACATAGACCAAACTGATTAGTCCCTTAATTAGTTACGTGTTTCTTCACCTTCTCTCCCTATTCTTGTGCGACGGCTGTGAGCATACCTTCTCCATTCGAGACATCACTTTGATCGATTAAGGCTTTGGGTTAGTGATTCTTTATCAAGATTAACTGTGATTTTGTGTGAATTGAATGTGATTGCATGATTACATGGTTGCACAAAATTTAATAGTCTGAATATAAACATGGCGGCTCATATGCAACCAAACCAAATCATGTGGACATTTAATGATGTTGTCAGTGGGAGTATTATATGCATGAATGATGATTACTTCATGATGACACCCATTTTGTTTATGTTTGCATGTGTAATTGTCAGTGACATGTGACCTTTCATTTGTGAGTGCAATTGGTTAATGTCAGACATGTTTAATTAAATCAAATGCAATCAGACAAGTGCTCTCACAAATCGATGATCTCATGAGTTTTGCCTAATGATTTATTTCAAGATATGTTTGTTGAATATGTTAATGATTAGAGTTTGCGCATCTTAATGGCCACTGTTCGCTTTGAATATTAAACAAGTAATAATCGTTTAATGGTTACAAGTATGTGTATTGTTAATGCTTCAACTTCACGATAATGTTAAATCGAAAACTTGATAGTTGATTGTTGATATACGATGTAACTGTAAGATATGATTTGGGTTATGGTATTGTGTAATTGATATTATTGTTGCTGTTGAAGTCGACGAAAACAAGGGCCAGACGAAAACACAAGGAGTGTTTTCACCATACTTTATGTTCGACGAAAACCCTTGGGATTTCGTCGCCCAAAGGGTTTTCGCCACATTGATTTTCGTCGGGTGTTATGAATATTAACCCTGTTAGTTATTAACGCTGTTAGTTGATAAACCCTGTTAAGTTGTTAACTCTGTTTGGTATGAAACTCTGTTAGTTATTAACTTCGTTAGTTTGTTGACCTAGTTAAATATAATTAATTCTGTTAAGCCTGCTAATACTATTAAGTATGTTAATTAGTGTTAAGTATGATTCTGTCATGCATGATTAACTCTGTTAAGTGTGTTACTTTTGTTAAGTCTGATAATGGATAATTAGATCAGAATAAACTGAGAAAGCCCTTATGAGAAGCATGAATTGCATGATATTGATTTACTGCCTACGTGATACATGATGTTAACTGCCAAGCACACTTTGTGTCATAGATTGCATGTGAAACTTTACGAACTTGAACTGATTGAGAATACGTGCATACTATAGGACTTGACTGATTTCTTGTGAGCACATAGTTTAGCATACCGAGAAAACCAAGGTGAGTTCACACTCTATCCAAGGCATGGGATTCCCAAGGGTTGGGAATGGGTTAAAGAACTGAACGGTAACTACGAACTTACGTATTCCCCATACAACAGGATATGTACGATCATAAGACCATCACTCTATCACTTTAAGTCCCTCATTTATCGACTTAATCGCCGAGGCCTATGGCGAGCGGGTCATTAGTAGATAGCGCTATTAGGGTTTAACAAACCTCACACCGTGCCAGTCGGACGGGCGGGTACTAATGGACTATGGGCAAAGGGTCAATGCTAGGGCACCTCTTACATTTTCATAGCAGTCGATACGCGTGGTCTAGTAATACATGGGAAGCCCCCACTAATCTTCGCAAACATGTCTGGGAGACCGCGATACGAATCAATATGACACATGGTTTACAAAACGAACATATGATTTACGAAACGAATGCTATGACTGAACAACCAACTGTGAACTCGCTCAAATTTGTTGTTGATTCGTTGCTACATGCCTTGCAGGTCGTTAGGTACTCATGGAGCTTGCATAGGGAGGCACGGTCGTTGTGGGACATGGCAGTGTGTGCCATGCTAAATACATTACCTTATTTCGTACTTAATACTTGCATTGGGTTTTACAATTATACTTCCGCTAAACACTTAACTACGTTTTTGATTTGAAACACCTTTCATATTGGGTGGTTGAATTTTACTTATTACTTGTTATGTCCAATATGATTGGTGGCTTGATCCTGGTCATGTCACGCCTCCAAGCGGTGATACTCCGCGTGTGGATTTTGGGGGTGTGACAGATTGGTATCAGAGTCATTGGTTATAGTGAACTTGGTTTTAATAAGGGAAAAAGTTTTTTGTTAAAACCAGACTATAACCTGTACAATGCTCAATGATCCACAACGACGCTTCGCTCCACGTGCAAGACTCAACATTCTAGGTGATACGATTTATGTTTACATTGCCTACTTGATAGATTACATAGAACTTTGCTCATGGTATGCTTAGATAAACGTAACAACTATTGTTTAAAAACACTTATGTGCTTACTCTCTTCTTTCATCGCACTTTCGCGAACCTTTCTCACTCATGTTTCCTTTGATATGAAGATCATGAGTGGACGCGTTAACATGACTCAAGCCCAGTTGGCGGCTTTGATCACTAAACAAGTTACTGCAGCACTCGCAGCTGCCCAAGCAGGAGGTATACCCTGCAGTCGCAACTCACTCTAGGATCTTTAGATCCTACTCTCGTAACCCAAAACTTGTGCTAAATTTCGTTTACTCTTACGCACACGACAGGTCAACACGCTCAGCCACCTGTATGCATGTTCAAGACTTTTATGGACTGTCGTCCTACTACTTTCAGTGGCACTGAAGGAGCCGTTGGACTCATCCATTGGTTTGAAAAGCTCGAATCGGTCTTCGAGATGTGTGAATGCCCTGAGGCTCGTAGGGTGAAGTACGCCACTGGTACTCTCGAAGGCACTGCGCTAACTTGGTGGAACGCGTAAGTTCAGATGCTGGGGCTGGCGGCTGCTAATGCCACCCCATGGAATGATTTTAAAGAACTGATCAAACATGAATACTGTAGTCGTGATGACATCTACAAACTGGAAGTAGAGTTCTTTAACCTGAAGATGACGGGGTCAGAGATAGAAGCGTACACGAAACGATCCAACGAACTGGCAGTGTTATGTCCAACTATGGTGGATCCTCCCATCAAACACATTGAGCTGTACCTCAAAGGCTTAGTACCAGAGATTCAAAGTCATGTGACTCCTGCCAACCTTGCTACTATCCAGGATGTTACTCGTCTTGCTCACCGTCTCACCGACCAGGTAGTGGAACAGAACAAGCTGCCAAAACATATTGGTGCTACTGCTACTACTTCTGCTATTCCCAGTGACAACAAGAGAAAATGGGATGGAACATCCAGCAAGGGTTCGACTTCAGTTCAGTCCCAGGCACAGCAGCGAAAGATTGATGACTATCAGAGCCCTGGTCAGCAATCCTCTGGTAGTCAAGGGCAGGGTGGATATCGGGGAAACCACCCAAAGTGCAATAAATGCAACAGACACCACAGTGGTCAGTGCAACAGGGGTCGTTGCCAGAGGTGTCTCAAGATGGGTCATGAAGCTAAGGATTGCAGGAGCTCACGACCTGCGAATCAGAACCAACAATAACAACCACCAGCTCCACAGAACCCGCAGCGACAGCGAGGTAACAGGGGATGCTTTCAGTGTGGTGCTGAAGGCCACTTCAAGCGGGACTGCCCCCAGTTAAATCAAAATCCAAACAACAACAACAATAATAATAATCAGGGCAATGGGGGTAACAACGAGGGAAACAATGGAAACAATGGCGCCCGAGGACAAGCGTTCGTGATTGGTCAGGGTGACGCAAGGAACGATCCTAACGTGGTGATGGGTAAGTTTCTACTCGACGACTTTTATGTTACTGTTTTATTTAATTCGGGTGCCGATACCAGTTATGTGTCTCTAAAAGTTAGTCAAATGCTCAAGCGCACACCAGCACCTTTGAACACCAAGCATGTCGTAGAGTTAGCAAATGGTAAAAGTCTAGAGGCCACACACATAGTTAAGGGTTGTAATCTCGTCTTAGCTGGTCAGACTTTCTCTATCGATCTCATTCCCATAGTTTTGGGTAGTTTCGACATCGTCATTGGGATGGATTGGTTATCCCAACAGCAAGCAGAGATCCTATGCAAAGAGAAGATTGTTCGTATTCCCCGTTCTGGCAAAGAACCTCTCGAAATTCAAGGCGACAAGAGTGGTGCTGTAGTGGGCATCATCTCCTTCCTTAAGGCCCAGAAGTGTTTGTGAAAGGGTCACACCGCTACTTAGCAGTTAAAGCGGTAAAATAGCGGATAGCGGTCAAGGTCTGCTATACGATATATAGGTTATAGCGGTGGTATAGCGGTGATATAGCGGTAATTTTTATACCATGTATAATTTATATACTTTTATATATATATATAAATATGTCTTTGAAAAATATTAATAGTAATATCAAAATTCATAGTTTTATCATTCCAAATATTAGTGGTAATGTCTCCACTTCAAAACATAAAAACATAAAGTGTCGATATTCGAAACACGATCTAGTCATAAGCAATGAAATCTTCCTCCGAGTCTACATCAACCAAGGAATCCAATCGTTCATCAAGATCTTCCACTTCAACTAAATTAACTCTAACATCATCATCATCATCTCTATAATGCTCTCTTTTGCTCCTAGTACTTGGCCCAACGTCTTCGTTTCCTCCCATTGCCTCTCGCGCAACCGACCATAGAAGACCATCACTAACACCAACAAAATCTTGATGCTCAATTTCCGTTGGTATAACCCAATCATCATTTTTATCTACATCTCTTAACAAAATAGGATCCAAAGATTTGTTGGTTTTTAGTGAGTTGAAGCGCCTTTGTAACCTTGTGTTGTATTGGATGAATACAAGATCATTGAGTTTTTGTTGCAAAAGACAATTTCTTTTCTTTGAATGTAACTAAACATAAAGAATAAAAAAATTACATAATGAAGTAAAGAGGTTAAATATTATAATATAATTTTAAAAAATATGTAGTAGGAAAACTTACATTGTCGAATGTACTCCAATTGCGTTCACAAGGTGAAGCGCTACAAGTTTGACTAAGGACAGTAATAGCAAATTTTTGGAGCAAAGGTGTGTCGATCCCATAAGTACGCCACCATATATCTACATTTTATATAAATAAATGGACTGATGTAATAAGAACATGTGAATACATTGAAATGTTTTTACTTACATGGTGCGACTTTCGTTCGAGCCCTTGTAGCAGCCGGAGATCCAAAGTGCCCAACTAAATCAATGTATAAATTCAAGTATTGCCTGACTTTATCATTATCTTCCAAATTGGGTACTAAACGATCAATAGCAACATAAAGTCCCGCTGAAATGTCCGCGTTCTTCCGTAAATCCTTTGATGTATCCGCATGGTAAATGGCAGGGTTCAAGAAACATCCAGCTGCACGTACATTCAATAAAGAGTTTCAATTAGAACAAAGCAATTATATTAATTTAATTTAAAAGTAATAAATATAAAGTTTTATGCCTGCATGTAACGGATGATGAAGTTGGTCAGACCATCTTGTTTGAATGAAACTCCAAACTTTAGTCATCAGTCTTTCACCGGTTAAATTTTTCTTGATTTGCTCCTTTGCTCTAGACACTGCATCATAGATGTAACCCATACATGGCTTCTCTTCTGTATCAACCAATCTAACCACATCCACCAACGGAGCTAACACTTGACAAGCTAGGTGTACATTGTCCCAAAATTCTGTTTTTACAACTATTCGCTCGACTTTCTTTCCAACTGCCTTATTTGCAAAGTCACTTTTCCTCCATTCTTCGGAAACGAATAACACTTGAATATGATGTCGATTCTCGTGGATACTTTGAAGGGTATAGAACTAGGTTGCAAATCTAGTTACACAAGACCTGTGTAGCTCCTTGTTTTTCGTCAACTTCCTCATCATATTAAGAATCCTTCCGTGGTTGTAAATGTAAACAACAATTGCTCTAGCATCAGTCAAAACAGACTTTATCTTTGGTATTTTCTCGCCGATATCTTGAATCATGAGGTTCACACAATGTGCTGCACAAGGAGTCCAAAACATCTTAGGGTGTTCTTCTTCTAAAATTTTTCCAGCGGCTTTAAAGTTTGACCCATTATCTGTAATAAACTATAAGAAACAATAACGAATTCAAATAACAAAATGAAGAGAAAGTAAAAATAACAAATAAAATTACTAGAAATATAAAACTACCTGCACAATATTCGCCTCTCCAACACCTTCTATCACCTCATTTATCATTTTAACAATTAAATCAGCATTCTTCACATGCTCGGATGCATCAATTGATTTCAAAAATACCGTTCCACGAGGACAATTGACTAAGAAGTTTATCAAACACCTTCCTTTCCCGTCTGTCCAAAAATCGGACATAATGCTACATCCATATTCTTCCCAATGTGGCCGAAATGAATCCACAAATTGTTTTGTTTCTTCTAAACGTTTTTTCATCAACGTCACACGAATATTATGATAAGATGGATCTGGCATACCTAACATAAACGTAAAACTAAGTTATATAGTAATAATCAAATAACCAATGAAGCTTAATGACTTAATCAAATAAATACCTCTTCCATATTCTCCAATGGCGTGGATCATTTCTTGGAAACTTTCGTCACGTACGGCATTAAAGGGTAAACCAACCGCATAAGCCCAAGTTGCAATTTTATCCCAAGCATTCATATTTAACTTCTCCTTTATTGGATTATTTCTATCCAATGTATTTTGCGTTGTTTTTCCGTAATCAGTCTTGAACATGTCATCCATAGCACCTCGCACGTTACTAGCACCTACAAATTTCTTTTTCTTTGAAACATTTTTTTTGTACTAACATCTTGTACATTATCCTCATCTTCATCTTCATCAGAAAGATCAACCGTGTTTGATCTAAGAATTATAAATTTCTTTTCCTTTCTAATTGTATCTTATCTTTTTTCTTTCATTGATGCTAAGACTCGCTTCTGAATATCCACAGTCACTTTCGTAAAACCGGTGACTTGTCCTCCGGTATGAGTAAGATGTTGCTTGAGTCGTGTGATTCCTCCGGATATCTTCTTATCACATAGTGTACACCAGACGTGATGTTTTTTCAAGGGGTCTCTTTGCTCTCCCCATTCCCAAGCCATATCTCCACTTATACTTTTTTTGCTAGCGCCCCCGGCATGAGTGCCGGCATCAGACGATACCGTATTAATGTTTGTAGGGTTGACAGATGCATGTGAAGAAGGAGCTGAACAATCCATTATCAAAAACCTGATGCAAATAATGTAACATAATGTAAGACAGACACTAACACAATCAAACAGACAATCCAGGATCGATGCCCCTGTTTCTCATTCAATCAACCACTAACACATTCAAGACTAATACATTCAAGACTAATACATTCAACTATTCAAGACTAATACTGTAAGTCTGTAATACATTCAACTATTCAAGAATCAAGATGTTATATATTTAAGAATCAACTATTCAAGACTAATACATTCAACTATTCAAGAATCAAGATGTTATTTAACATAAGTCTGTAACAGATTCATGAGTATCAGACCACTAATACATTCAACTATTCAAGAATCAACTGTAACAGATTCATGAGCTCGAGTATCAGACCAGCAATCGAATCGAACACTAATAGTAACTTTGAAGACCGAAGAGAACACTAATACCTTGGTGACAGGTGACTGTCGAAGACTGAAGAATCGAACAGCTCTGATGAAGTCGAGTATCAGACCAGCAATCGAATCGAACAGCTTTGATTCGATTTTTATCAGCTTTGAATCTTTGATGAACAACAATTGAACTCTGATGATGTCGAAGAAGACTGAAGAATCGAACAGCGCTGTTCGTTGAACATAATAAATTGGTCGACTAGGTTTTAATTGGTCGTAATGGGTTTTTATCAAAGATTGGGCCTTTTTTACTGTAATGGGTAATGGGTTTTATAAAAAAAAATGGGTTTTTCATCAACTTGGGCTGACCGCTAATATCACTGATCCAGCCGCTATAAAGGTGTAGGCATAGCGGTCAAATAGCGGGCTATAGCGCCGCTATTAGCGGAACCGCTATGCCCAACCGCTATTTGGACCGCTACAATGCCAGAAGACTGCTAACCGCTATAGCGCCGCTATAGCACCGCTATTAAGTGCATAGCACCGTTATCTTAGCACTTGTTACTGACGCATCAACGAGAGAAAAGAGAATAGAGGATATTTCAGTAGTACGCGACTTTCCTCAAGTGTTTCCTGAAGATTTACCTGGGCTACCGCCTCATCGCCAGGTCGAATTTCAGATCGAGCTAGCTCCTGGAGCAGCACCCATAGCTCGAGCACCGTATCGCTTAGCTCCAACTGAACTAGAAGAACTGTCCAAGCAATTGCAAGAACTCTTGAATAAGGGTTTCATTCGTCCTAGCTCTTCGCCCTGTTGAGCTCCAGTATTATTTGTGAAGAAGAAAGACGGTACCTTCCGTATGTGCATCGATTACCGCGAACTAAACAAGGTGACCGTAAAGAATCGCTATCCTCTTCCACGCATTGACGACTTGTTCGACCAGTTGCAAGGGTCGAGCTACTATTCAAAGATTGATCTGAGGTCAGGCTACCATCAACTGAGAGTCCGGGACGAGGACGTCTACAAAACAGCATTCAGAACACGCTACGGCCATTATAAGTTTCTGGTCATGCCATCCGGGTTAACAAACGCGCCTGCAGTCTTCATGGATCTTATGAACAGAGTGTGCAAGATTTACTTGGATAAGTTTATGATTGTATTCATCGATGACATTTTGATCTACTCCAAGAGTCAGGAGGAACACGAGCAGCATTTACGACTTATTTTGGAACTTCTTCGAGCAGAACAGCTGTACGCCAAGTTTTCAAAATGCGACTTCTGGCTTCGCGAAGTCCACTTTCTAGGCCACGTGGTAAACAAGGATGGGATTCATGTTGATTCATCTATGGTAGACTCGATTAAGAACTGGCCTGCACAGCGTACACCAACGAAAATCCGCCAATTCTTGGGTTTGGCAAGTTACTACAGGAGGTTCATCAAGGATTTTTCCCAAGATTGCGCAACCTCTCACTTTACTATCTCAGAAAGGAGTCACTTACCGTTGGGGTGAGCCACAAGAATCTGCATCTCAGCACCTAAAGGATAGACTTTGTAGCGCACCTATTCTCTCATTGCCGGAGGGCACAGACGACTTCGTGGTTTATTGTGACGCGTCAATCCAGGGTCTTGGCTGTGTATTGATGCAACGAGATAAGGTCATAGCTTACGCCTCGCGCCAACTTAAGATTCATGAAAGGAATTACACTACACACGATTTGGAGCTGGGAGCTGTTGTTTTCGCACTCAAGATATGGAGACATTACCTGTACGGTACCAAGTACACCATCTACACCGATCACAGGAGTCTCGAGCATATCTTCAAACAGAAGGAATTAAACATGCGTCAGCGTTGATAGGTCAAGCTTTTAAACGATTACGAATGTGCCATCAAGTACCATCCGGGCAACGCAAATGTGGTGGCTGACGCCCTCAGTCGAAAAGATACCACACCTAGGCGTGTGCGAGCACTACAACTCACCATCCAATCTAGTCTTCCTTCACAGATACGAGATGCTCAGGCAGAAGCATTAAAATCAGAAAACGTCAGGGCTGAAGCCCTACGCGGCTCAAGGCAATGATTAGAACAAAAGGAAGACGGCGCTTATTACGTAACAGGAAGCATTTGGGTCCCACACTATGGAAACCTACGCGAGCTGGTGATGGATGAAGCACATAAGCCTCGCTACTCAGTAAATCCTGGTTCAGATAAGATGTACCACGACTTGAAAACTACGTATTTGTGGCCTAGCATGAAAGCTCACATAGCAACTTATGTTAGTAAATGTTTGACTTGTGCGAGAGTCAAAGTCGAGTACCAGAAACCTTCAGGCCTACTTCAACAACCAGAGATACAACAATGGAAATGGGAGCAAATTTCCATGGATTTCGTTACTGGCCTGCCTAGATCTTAACGTGGGAATGATACTATTTGGGTGATCGCGGATCGACTCACAAAGTCTGCACACTTCTTGGCTATCAAGGAAACGGATAAGTTCTCCACACTAGCAGATGTTTATCTTAAGGAAGTTGTTTCGAGGCACGGGGTGCCAACCTCTATTATTTCCGATCGTGATGCACGTTTTACTTTAGAACTGTGGCAAGCGATGCACAAATCTTTTGGCTCACGATTAGACATGAGCACAGCTTACCATCCGCAAACAGATGGGCAGTCTGAACGCACCATCCAAACTCTAGAAGACATGCTTCGTGCATGTGTAATTGATTTCGAAAACGGCTGGGAAAAACACCTCCCGTTAGTGGAGTTTTCGTATAACAACAGTTACCACACCAGCATTCAAGCCGCTCCATTTGAGGCATTGTACGGGCGTAAATGCCGATCACCTCTTTGTTGGGCAGAGGTGGGTGATAGTCAGATCACAAGTCCAGAACTGGTAGTAGACGCAACAGAAAGAATTGCTCAGATACGACAACGAATGGCGGCAGCTCCTGACCGCCAGAAAGCCTACGCTAATAAACGCAGGAAACCACTCGAGTTCCAAGTTGGGGATCGAGTGCTACTCAAAGTTTCACCCTGGAAGGGTGTGGTTCGTTTTGGAAAACGGGGCAAGCTCAATCCGCGATATGTCGGACCGTTCGAAATCATTGAGAAAATAGGCAGGGTGGCCTACAAACTAAACCTACCAGCAGAACTCAGTGCAGTTCATAACGTTTTTCACGTGTCGAATCTGAAGAAGTGTCTGTCAGATGAGACCCTCATAGTTCCTTTGAAGGAGCTCACTATCAACGACCAGTTGCGATTCGTCGAGGAACCAGTTGAAATCACGGACCGAGACGTTAAGGTCCTCAAGCACACCAGAATACCTCTTGTTCAAGTTCGTTGGAACTCCCGTCGTGGCCCAGAGTTTACCTGGGAACGAGAAGATCAAATGAAACTCAAGTATCCCCAGTTATTCGGAAACAGTGCAACCCCTACTGAGGCTGAAGCTACTACAGAATTTCGGGACGAAATTCCAAATCAACAGGGGGATGATGTGACACCCCAGGAAAACCACGAAACAACACAACACAACTAGCTTCCTCAGTAACCACGTGCTAAATTTCGGGACGAAATTTCTATCAAGTTGGGGATAATGTGACAACTCTAGTTTCCAAGATTTCCACCTTCGCATTTATTGCACGTTAGTTGTTTAAGTTGTTGTTACACGACTTGTTTGTTTCACAACTATACACGTTTGTAATACGTTATATCGTGTTGTGATTGATATGTTATATTTGATGTGCAACATAAGTGTAATTGTTGATATATGTTTGTATGTTTGCTAGTATATGTGTTGTATGAGTAATAAAATGGAACACATGCCAAACATCCCTCACGAAAACACCCCATCAAAAACATCCCATGGCCGAAAACACTTCATGTGTTTTCGTCCACTAACTAGCCAACGAAAAACCAAATGGGCTTTGGCCCAGTCGTGATTAGATAAACATTTATTCTTAACCTTTAGGTGAACTTTTAATTGGCAAACCCTAGTCACTCCTTACCTTCTCTCCCTATTCTTGTGTGACGGCTGTGAGCATACCTTCTCCATTCGAGACATCACTTTGATCGATTAAGGCTTTGGCTTAGTGATTTTTTATCAAGGTTAACTGTGATTTTGTGTGAATTGAATGTGATTGCATGATTACATGGTTGCACAAAATTTAATAGTCTGAATATAAACATGGCGGCTCATATGCAACCAAACCAAATCATGTGGACATTTAATGATGTTGTCAGTGGGAGTATTATATGCATGAATGATGATTACTTCATGATGACACCCATTTTGTTTATGTTTGCATGTGTAATTGTCAGTGACATGTGACCTTTCATTTGTGTGTGCAACTGGTTAATGTCAGACATGTTTAATTAAATCAAATGCAATCAGACAAGTGCTCTCACAAATCGATGATCTCATGATTTTTGCCTAATGATTTATTTCAAGATATGTTTGTTGAATATGTTAATGATTAGAGTTTGCGCATCTTAATGGCCACTGTTCGCTTTGAATATTAAACAAGTAATAATCGTTTAATGGTTACAAGTATGTGTATTGTTAATGCTTCGACTTCACGATAATGTTAAATTGAAAACTTGATAGTTGATTGTTGATATACGATGTAACTGTAAGATATGATTTGGGTTATGGTATTGTGTAATTGATATTATTGTTGCTGTTGAAGTCGACGAAAACAAGGGCCAGACGAAAACACAAGGAGTGTTTTCACCATACTTTATGTTCGACGAAAACCCTTGGGATTTCGTCGCCCAAAGGGTTTTCGCCACATTGATTTTCGCCGGGTGTTATGAATATTAACCCTGTTAGTTATTAATGTTGTTAGTTGATAAACCCTGTTAAGTTGTTAACTCTGTTTGGTATGAAACTCTGTTAGTTATTAACTTCTTTAGTTTGTTGACCTAGTTAAATATAATTAATTCTGTTAAGCCTGCTAACACTAGTAAGTATGTTAATTAGTGTTAAGTATGATTCTGTCATGCATGATTAACTCTGTTAAGTGTGTTACTTTTGTTAAGTCTGATAATGGATAATTAGATCAGAATAAACTGAGAAAGCCCTTATGAGAAGCATGAATTGCATGATATTGATTTACTGCCTACGTGATACATGATGTTAACTGCCAAGCACACTTTGTGTCATAGATTGCATGTGAAACTTTATGAACTTGAACTGATTGAGAATACGTGCATACTATAGGACTTGACTGATTTCTTGTGAGCACATAGTTTAGCATACCGAGCAAACCAAGGTGAGTTCACACTCTATCCAAGGCATGGGATTCCCAAGGGTTGGGAATGGGTTAAAGAACTGAACGGTAACTACGAACTTGCGTATTCCCCATACAACAGGATACGTACGATCATAAGACCATCACTCTATCACTTTAAGTCCCTCATTTATCGACTTAATCGCCGAGGCCTATGGCGAGCGGGTCATTAGTAGATAGCGCTATTAGGGTTTAACAAACCTCCCACCGTGCCAGTCGGACGGGCGTGTACTAATGGACTATGGGCAAAGGGTCAATGCTGATAGACATTGACTTAGGGCACCTCTTACATTTTCGTAGCAGTCGATACGCATGGTCTAGTAATACATGGGAAGCCCCCACTAATCTTCGCAAACATGTCTGGGAGACCGTGATACGAATCAATATGACACATGGTTTACAAAACGAACATATGATTTACGAAACGAATGCTATGACTGAACAACCAACTGTGAACTCGCTCAACTTTGTTGTTGATTCGTTGCTACATGCCTTGCAGGTCGTTAGGTACTCGTGGAGCTTGCACAGGGAGGCGCGGTCATTGTGGGACATGGCATTGTGTGCCATGCTAAATACATTACCTTATTTCGTACTTAATACTTTCATTGGGTTTTACAATTATGCTTCCGCTAAACACTTAACTACGTTTTTGATTTGAAACACCTTTCATATTGGGTGGCTGAATTTTACTTATTACTTATTATGTTCAATATGATTGGTGGCTTGATCCTGGTCATGTCACGCCTCCAAGCGGTGATACTCCGCGTGTGGATTTTGGGGGTGTGACACACGTCCGATCCATAACTCATCCGATCCAAAACACATCCGACCCAAAACACATCCAATCCAAAACTCATCCGAACCGAGTGTGTGTTTGTTTAAAACTGATAAATTGTTTGTTTGAGTATTTGTAGGTGATAAACGAGGTAAAAAATTCAAAGGACGATACGCGAAAGAGAAAAACGACGAATCAACTGTCATGGCTGAAGGGTTCTACAGCACGTTTTACAAGGCGTTCACGTCAGAATCTTCCGCAACATCGACTGTCACACTGAAAAGCTTATCGAAAGCAATTACTGAAAATATTAACCATAATAATTTTTACGGAACCCATTTGAAACCACCAAAGCTCGACAGTATTGAAGATTATACATGGTGGAAAGAACGATTCATCAACTGGGCCAAAGCTTATGCGCACCAAAGCTGGTTTTGCATGGAATTCGGATACAGTAGACCAGTCGATGATAAAAACGAAGAAATCCCACTTAAAAGCTTATCCATTGACGATAAAAAGAATTTCTCATATGAACAACGAATGATTGCCTTAATCCAGCAATCGATTAGAGATGATATATTCGCACTGCTTAATCACGATGGATCATATAAATCTATATGGGAAGCATTACGGGTTAAAGCTGAGGGGGGTAAACAAATCAAAAAGAATAAAATAGCTTTACTTAAAAAAGAATTTGATTTGTTTGACGGTTTAAAAGGTGAATCTGTAAGACAAATGACTGAAAGATTTTGTCACCTTAAAATTGAACTCGATAGGTTTGGAATAACAAAAACCTGTGAAGAAATCATTGATAAAATCATTGAAGCGTTACCACGAGCTGATCAGTGGCAAACGTTCGTGTTTATTCTGAAAAACGATGTGTTGTTTGATACAATTACTCTTGATGTTTTGATAGAAAAGATAGAAAGTCTTGAGCTTGAGCTGCAAAAGCAAAACAAGATGAGCAGTTCTTCACATCAACAGATATTGGTCTTTACTACAAGGGCAGTGTACCTTCGGTGACAGTTAGTGAATCGCCAAAGACTGCATATAGTGTTGAAAAGATGAAAGACTCACATAAAAGCTCATCAAGCTACAATCCAGGATATCATTCATCGTCAACAACATCAAATTCTGAAGAACCTGACGAGATTCTCTGCAACATCGCCTTAAAGCTGAAGAATTCTCCTGCAATGAGCATCAATGCTGCTAAACAACAAATGAGTTTTCTGGCAATGATTCTAGAATCATACGAAGATCTGGTAGCAGGGAAAATTGGAAATTCTAAACTGACAAAGGAAGATTATGACCAGATAGATCCAGAGGAGATGGAACTCATTGATCTAAAATGGTGTTTGGCAAGCTGCATTCGAAGAACTCAGCGGTTCATGGAAATTACTGGCAAACAATCAATCGGTGGACCATCAACAAAACTGGCTTCGACAAATCAAAAGTGACCTGCTTCAAATGCAAGCAAAAGGGTCATTTCAAAAGAGAAGGCAAAAACTCTACAGTTGAAGAAACCGCTAATCCATTTAAAGACGATTACTATCAAAAAGTGATCTATCACAGGAGCAGAGAGGAATCACCAAACCTGAAACAAATTGAAAACAATTCTGAAAAGGATAAGTCAAGAGCGTGTGTTGTGATCCAAGATGATGAAGATGCTGTCGGTTACACGTTCACAGCACATGGCAAAACTGAATTAACGAATAAACATGGTGCATTTGTTGATGTTGTGAAAGAGAAAACAAAAGAAGAGATTCTGAAAGAGAAGACATACAGAGAAAGATGTATTGTTGGGTATCGAATTAAAGAGATGGAGAAAGAATATGAAGAAGCGAAGAATTATGGAAGGTATGACAAGAAATGAGAATGTTATGTCAACAGCAAAGGAGAACCAGTTTGTCACAACCCCCGTCCCCTAACAAACCCGGGAACAGGCGGCCGCAGCCAGTTTCGGTGGTATCTGTGTTTTATCCTTTTGGCAGCGGAATTTACATCAGGACCGTAGTTAGGAAATATTTTATCAGAGTAACATACCACGCTTTTATAATATTAAACACATGGGAAAATCCCAAGTTTCAAGTACACACATTTTTACATGGATAAAACCCTATTTTATTTAAATAAAACATCTCTTTATTTTAGGTAACTTTATAGCCACTTTTCCACGCCTTCAGTGCTGTCCAGCTGGCTTCTATTTGGCTTTTACATTTTGTTACCTGAAACGCGTTTAAAAACATTTTGTCAGTGGGAAATACTGGTGAGTGAATCCTAGTTTAATCAAGTTAAGTAAAAACCATTGTACAGTATTGAGGGTGGTCGCACAATTACATTTGTTTTCATCTACTTTAATTACCACCCACGGTACTATCAACCCGACTTGTGGTCATATTACTACTCACAATGTAGTAACAAGTTTTGTATACAAAACCCCAACATACCGACGATAATTGTAGAATACAAATACTCAATCACTGTTTAATATAGTATTAACTAAGTGAGGTTTTGTAAAAACAATTTGCAAAAAGGAGATTACTCACATTGCTGTCTTAGGGTTTTCCCTAAGGGTTTCCTGGTGATTATCTATAAATTACACAATTGCACAAACGTTAGTATAATAAACCAGTATTTACATTAGTAATACCCTCCCTGAGACGACATTCCAACGACTACGTCGGGCAGAACCACGACAGCCGTTACGGAACCCTGGATCAATCAGGCAGCATATCTAATACGTAACCGGGGTTATGATACTTACAACGAGGCAGAACTTCGTTAATTAGGGGGGTATTATGCCCGAGTATAGTGTATACTACGTAGAAATTGAGAGAGAAATGAAAAGACTGAACGATTTGGACTGAAGGCAGCTCAAGGCAATTTATAGGGCTGTTTCGACGGTCTCTCGCGCCCCACGACGGAGTCAAGGCGGGCTTTCGCGGCCCGCGACTTAGGCTGGGTAGGCCCTAGCCTTGTTGGGTCACTGTAGGATCGATTTGACCGACCGAATGAGTCGATATGAGTCAATACACACTATTTGAGTGGTGGAAACACTCAAACAGATTAGAATCAGAAAGAACGGAGTAGAAAAAGAAATATATCACTTTAACCACGTTTCTGATTGATATTACACTGATTACATCAAAGAATCAAACCGGCAGCACCTCGGTATGATTTTCTAATCTTCTACCTGTCCGTTTGAAATGAACATACATGACACCTATATATAGGACTAGCCAGTCCGTTTGAAAATGACATGACCTCTTCAAACGGACTCACGGCTTCAAACGGTTACATCTTCAAATGTACATGCATGCTTCAAACGAAAGTCAAACATATTTACATTCTGTTTTGTCTTCTTGTGAATATGTTGCAATGATGATGTCATTAGATGATGTCATCATCAAGAATGATGACATCACTCTTGATCAGATCAGCAACGAACCCGAGACTCGATATAAGACGAAGTCGACAGATGTATGGACCAACAGACTCCCCCTCAGATGTTGACGAGTCTTAAGTGTCGAGTCTTCGCATCTTCAGTCTTTATCAGTCTCTTTTCTTTCTTAGCATATACCAGGATTTTCTCTTTGGCTCTAGCCTCGTCAAACTCCCCCTTTCATCATGATGGGATCACCGTCTGGAATTAGCTATCACCTTGAGATCAATCCCTGGCTTTATCTCTGTTCAGTTCATCTCCTGTACAAATTTTCTCACAAACATATAAGTTTTTACTTAAATCAATAAGAAAAACTTACTAATTGAAACCATTCAATCATAATAGTTACATCAAGTTCAAATTAATGATCTCGATTAACTAAACAAACTTTCTTTCTCAAAATAAATTCCTTCATTTAAGCACTCACTCCCAACCCTGTTCATCATGTTCAGCACTTGAAATTTTGAATATTAGCTTTCCAACATCAGTTGTCGAAAATCTTTTTGTATTTTTCAAAAATTTATGCTAAAACACACTAAAATCTTTTTGGATTTTTGATAACAAAGGAATGCAGTAAAGAAATATTTACAGACACTATTTTTGTGACTTTGCGTAAGAAGATCATATCAGTTTTTGTGACCAATCACTAGCACCGTTAAGCTTTAACATTTTAAGCTCTAAACAATTCACGTAGATTGACGATATGTTTGTCCTTTTAAGCTCAATCAAAAAACTTTCGAAATGCTTACCGATACGTTAAGGTATATTAATTTTGCACTAAATTCTTATGGACCCCACGATCTCAGCATATCCCCTCATCATGCAATACACTAACTCAAGTAATGCCTTTAAACTTTTATCAACTGTGGTTTGTGCAAAAACAAAGCAGAATGTTTAAACATTAACAATCAGGTCGATACTTCCGTATACGCAGAGAAAGTCCAATGTTTAAACAAAATAAGAAAAATAAAACAAGTTGAAGTTGTTTAGGCTTTAACCACCAGGTCAATACTTCCGTATACGCAGAGGTGATCCAAGGCTTAAACGAAACACCAAAGAAAATAAAGCAGAACGTTTAGGCAATAACATCCAGGTCGATACTCACGTATACACAGAGGATCTCCAATGCTTAAACAAAATAAAGAAATAAAACAAGTTTAATTCTTTGCAAAATAAAATGCACAATCACAGTGACTTTTCAGCAAAGTTGTGAAAGTTCACAAACTTAACCAGTTTTATGTCATTCGACAATCAACGATTACTGAGTAGGCACACAATCAAGAAGGACAAAACTAAGTACTATGCTTTCGACCATGTTTCCCACTAGAACTAGGCTTTTCTTTTTATGTTTGTATCGTTATCGCAAATCTACTAGTCTAGCTGAGCCTACCGTCACATCTTTAGTAAGATCGTTTATCACATTTTATCTCTCCATTTCTTTAGCATGCTGTGACAGTCTCACTGATCTACTATCATTTCCTCTTTTTACAACAAAACTCATTTTTAATTTTTCAATGTTTTTGACATTTTCAAATTTTCAAATTTTTTTTAAAAATTTTTACTCCCCCTAAAATCAAAATATGTCTCAATTTTGATTTTCTGGGAAAATTTGAAAATAAACTGTACAAGAAATGTGACAACATGATGAGAATCACTTCGATTCTCCATTCTCTTGGCATAAACAATCAGAACTTCCCCTGACACCAAAACATTTTCCCATAGTGATTTCAAAACACTTAAGTTTGTTTTAATCAAAATGGTTTTTCCAGAAAATTAGTTTTGTGTGTCTTTTCACACATTCGGGATCATTCATCACCTTGTTTTATTTAACCAATTGTAAAAATTAACATTTTTAAGTTCAAACATCAAAAATCACTTGTAGAAAATCAAGTACAACTTAATGTCCCTGATTTACCACTTTTAAATCGAAATCACTTTCGTGAATTTCTCAAGAAATGTGCCGATACCTGCTCCACACTTACCAACCTGGGAACTCCGGCAAGTCAGGTTTTTCTATTTAAACAGATTCACCCAAGCCTGACTATCCTTGGGTGATTTTGAATTCTTGTTCAACAATGGTGGAAATTTTGCATCATCCATTGTTAGACCAGAATTCTCAACTTTTACCTCAACAAATGGCTCCTCTGATTTTAACGAACCAGAATCATTTCCTGAATGTGGCTTGTCTGACTTTGATGAGCCAGATTCATCGCCGACATGTGGCTCCTTTGTTTCCACAGAAACAGATTCATTGCCAACAACTTTCTTTTTCTTCTTTCTCTCTTATGTCCTCAGATTTGTATCTGATGAATTCGTTTTGCTTGATTTGTTTTTCTTTGGAGAGCAAGACGATTTATCAGAACTGCTATTAGGTTTTCCTGAAGTACCCAAGGACAAAATCTTCTCCAGATACTCTCTGGCCTTCTTCCTCAGTCTGTCTTTTTGCCCCTGAGAAAGCTTCACTTTCTTTTCTTGAACTTTAGGTTCTTGAACTTTCTGTTCTTTGGGCTTGACATTGACTGGTTTCTTCTTTGCCATTTTCTGAGATTCAGCCCTCGATCTTCCCTTTGATCTCATTGGGCAATCTCTGGCAATGTGACCTTTGATTTTGCAGTTAAAGTATCTCCTCGTCTCAAACTTCCAACTCTGGCAGTTAACAGCAATGTATCCTTGATAACCGCATCTGTAACACACTTTGTTATCGTACCATGTACCACCTTCAGTCCAAACATTTAGATCATAGCAATATTTGGCTTTGTGGTAATCATCACTCCTCCTAAAAGTTAGATATGGCTTTGAAGCACTGTGGTCAAACCTGCACCACTCATTACCAACTGTTTTTGAATTTTGGTTTTCAACTTTTTGTGATTTTTTATAACGATTGGATGATTGAACTGATGAGCTTTTATTCTTGTTTTGACCATTTTCTGAATTTTTAACTTTTTGTTTCTGTTCCACTTTCTTCTTCAAAGGTTTTTACATAGAGCATTCACCCTTTTCAGTCGATTGCAGAACAGTTTCTTGAAAATTTTCTTTTAATTTCAAAAATATTTTCTTTTTCTCATTTTCAGCATCAGACTCTGACTCAGACTCGTCTGCTGAATAAAACTCCTCATTTTCATCATCAGTTTTCTCATCACAATCTTCAACCTTGACTTTGTCAAAGTTTGTGACATTGTCACTTATTGGAACAGAATTGATCGGTTTTGGACAGGGGAACACAGATAAAGTCACAAAACCTTTCAATTTCTTTTCAAGCTCATCAATTTTGTTCCTTGAATTCTCTGCTTCATTTTCAAGCTGAGATATTCGTTCAAGATGAGACTTGATTGTTTTTTCGTTTTCAATTTTAATGTTTTCAAGAACAGATTTTTTATTTTCCAAAACTTTTAACTGTTCTTGAAATTTTGTTTCATTTGCTTTCAGATTTTTGTTCTCCAGCTTTATCCAGAAATCTTCATCTTCTGAAGATTTCTTTTTGCTTTCAAAATCCTTTTCTTTCTCTTTCAAAATCTTGTTTTCTAATGTCAAACTGTTCAAATCATTTAACAGTTTGTCATTTTCAGATTTCAACCTCTCACAATTTTCCTGCAGATCAAAAATCTGTTTATCATCAGATTTCTTTTCGTCCTTCAAAACTGAAATTTCTTTAATCTGTTCCTCTCCCACTTGGACACCTTTATTCCTGCTTCTTTTTAGTATTGATTTTCCATTTTGACTTTTCTTCTTCTCAGCATTTTTCTCCATCTGGTCTTTCAGTTTCTCAATGAATTGACAAATTGACAATCTATAGTATTCTCTAGTTCTTTTTAAATCCAAAAGATATGTACCCCACTCTTGTTGAGGTATTGCATTGGCCAATCTTTCAACCCATTCATTTGGACTTTTCTGAATACCCTTCTCAGACATTGATCGAACAAGATGGCTATACCTCTCAATGATAGTCTTTGTACTTTCTCCTAGACAACCTGAAAACGAGTCAAACTCTTTCTTTAATACATTTATTCTATTAATTGTTTCACTATTCATATTAAAGAAATTTATATCCATGATTTGGAAACACGTTTATCAAGACAGTCCCGTTAAGCGAAATATCAAGTCCAAGCTAGATCACCTATCAAACAAAAATACTAAAACACTTAAAAGTCTGATTGGGCCGATCAATATTCAAACAATGTGATCACATTCAAAACAAACACATTTCAACTTCTGATCATATGAGCCGACAACTTCAAAGATGAAACAATCTCATTGGGTCGATACAATGTAGTGGGCTAACACTATGTCTGACTATTTTGAATCACAAGATACTATGATTGGACCAATTTATCAAATAGTGGGCTAACACACTAAGTTGTTTCACATGGACTTGTCACATGCATAAATCGACAACTTTAGTGGGCTGACACCTTCACATGCAAAACTATTTGATCAATGAATTCAGTAGTTCACGTGAATTGTCTTCTAAAACTCGTAGCCAACAAAGTCTATTACCAAATTTATTTCTAATTGGACCAAGCAATCCACTTAACCGACAACTCGTGAAAGAGCCACAACAATTTACGATAACCACAAGCAAACTGACACACAACCAGATAAATTCACATGATGATGCTTGACCGACAACTTTAATAATCACGTTCAATTCTTGAACAAAACCAACTGACACACTTCGATTAAAGTATCACACAATTCGATACACTTATCACGTGAAATACAATTCAAGCGGTCGTCGTTTTCAAACGGGATGGCTGCTTTCAAACGACAGCTTCAAACGGAAAGATCAGTTTCAAACGGAAACTTCACGTTTTCAAACGGAAGGGTCAGTTTTCAAACGGAACACCAGGCCTCGTTCAAATGGAACCCAGTTTTCAGTCCATTTTTACCACTTTTACTTCAAGTTTAGATCTGATATTCTCAAGGATTTGTTAAAACTCGGTTTTACACACAATATCAGAAATTTAGTTCATTTTGTCCGTTAAAATGTCCAGAAGTCAAATTTTGTGTAGAAAAATGTAACACCTGTGCCTTCACGGCCATCAAACAAATACCGAACCAATGAAATATTATATTTCATACTTGGGATTTGTAAAAATATGTGTATCATTTGAACATATCAATTTTTGTTCAATTCCAAACTCTAAATCGCTTTCTGGAAGGTTATATGCGCACCGATGCGTAAATATAACCAGTTTAATGCAACAAACACTCCGGAATAGTGACATAGGCTTAACATACCTTAAATAACCTTTACATAACTTAGAAATAAGTTTTGAAGGCTTTAGTATGGCAAAAACAAGCTAATTAGCTTACAGGGACTAAACTTGACAAACTGCGAAAGTATGCCAATTTGAACTGTAACAGACATTCCGGAACATGACCATAAGTTAAAAACACCTTAAATATCCTTTGTATAGCTTAGAAATAGGCTTTAAGGGGTTCGGTGTGCTAAAATAAACTTTTGGGTCTTTCAGGGACTAAAAGTGTCAAAAAGTGCACAAGTTTGCATTTTCACGCATAACTTACGTTCTGAATACATCCGGACATCCAAAAATTTATGTAAGCATGACTATATTATATTTTAGTGTTCGCCATAAGAAAAATCCATTCGTCGCGTCATTTGGATCGTTTTTCGCGCTTATACGCATTCCGTCGTAATTAAGCGAACATCGCGTTCGTACGGCTAAACGAACCGACATCCGAGATATTTTGGAACACATTTTAAGTTCCCTATACTTTAACTTCATTTTAGAGCTTTGAAATGGGGTTAACGGGCCTTAAACGTGTCGAAAATGGGCTGATTTCAATACAGGGACCAAAAGTGTAATTCTGCCAAACTAGGCCCTAGCGGTGCGCTACACTTTTAGCGTAGCGGTGCGCTAGCCTGTGCCAGAACAGATAATAACAACCAGTCAGCAGATTATCAGCTGATTAAACCACAACCACACAATCACACATGCCTAGTCAATTGATAAGGATCAATTTTAGTCACCATGAGTTTCCGACAAGTGTACGCCTTGGATCATGGCACGTTTTCCATGAAACGATCTTAACGGTGGACCGAATACTATAAATACCCCACCCCCATTGCTTCAAAACCCACAAGAATTCTGATTTGAGAGCTCTAAGTTGAAACCATTGTTTCATACCTGAGTTCTTGGATCGGGATTAGCATTCGGGGACCCTGGGTTAGTATTCTTTCGTTCTTTTCCTTATTTTATTGCTTTTCGAGTCAGAAAGTCAAACTTTGTTTGACTTTCAGCGTTGACCAGTAATGGTCAATGCGAAGTTCGTTTGAACTTCGCAACGTGATTGTAATCACGATGGTTATAGTCCCTTGGGACTATGCCTACTGATTACCACGTTGTCTAGGGTCGTAGGGTAAGCGATCTAATAAATCGCTTATACCTCGAACCCGACCCATTTGGTCGATCATTAGGATCCGACCAAATACATTAGGTGACCATAGTAGGTAGGGAATAACCTTCCGAGGTTATACCCTATGGTCACATCGTTTGAGTAGTTATATGATAGGTAGTTTATATGCCTTAGGTAAATTACCAGAATACCCTTTTCATGTATAATTGGTAATTAAGCATATGTAACCTAAACTTTTGTCACATAACTGATTATGTAACATGATTAGGCATATAACACTTGTCATAGGACTAGTTAGGCGGTCCGAACGCGTTTCACGTGAACGACGCGTTAAAGTAGCATAAGCTACCTAAACGGGTCGTAATGGGTCGTAAGCTATTAGGTTAAGTTTCGATTTAGTATGTAGGCTTTGTTAAACCATATGACACGAGTCTCTATACTTGTTTGGTTTACAAACCCTCATTCTATCCAATCATCCGATTTAGGTCCGGTTTATTAACATAGTTACCTATATTAGGTGCCGTTTGATTTCCGTGATCTCTAGCGTTGCTTGGTGGTTATCTTAGGACTTCTGAGCAATCTCAAGTGAGTACATAGACCCCTCTTTTACTGTTTTCCAAACTGTTTTGGGGTGAAACACATGTGCCTACTTGTTACTTTCAAGCTTTCCTGTTTTCACATCATATATCGGTTATGTTCATTAGTACATTATAGTACATGATTTCATTACATTTCATGCTACGTGTGCCCATTGTGTGCATTACTTAGTACAGTTATTTCAGTTCATATGCTATGTATGTCTGTTGTTGCATACTTAGTACAGTTATTTCAGTTCATATGCTATGTATGTCTGTTGTTGCATACTTAGTACAGTTATTTCAGTTCATATGCTATGTATGTCTGTTGTTGCATACTTAGTACACTTATTATTCATTACATGCTTACATTTTGGCATTTGGTTTAAACATAGATATCTTACATTGTTTGGTTTGGTTTGATTAAGTGATTAAGTAATGATGCGTGTGTAATATGATACAAGCATGGTGGATACGCCGCTGGTACTTCCTATATATAAGTGTTTGTATGGTATTACATGTCGTAGCGTTATTTGAATCATTTCAGTTTGAGACATAGAACATTTTATACAAGTAACATACTTTTCACAAGACATTGTTAATAAACAACTTATCCTGTACAAACTCATTTTACATGGTTATTCATTTAATCATGTATTATTCTCTTATTTATACGTATCATCTGAACTTATTGTTTTTCAAATGATTTACAAAGACAAAACAAATTACAAGGTTCATGACTAAAATTTTCTTAAACAGAAGTCATGAATCTTATTTTCACAAAACCTATGTACTCGCCGGCATTTTTATGCTGATGTACCTATTTTCACATGTGTTTCAGGAAATGAAGCATATGATTGATCAAGATACACTTAGGCGGACATGGGCCTTAGTGACAATAAAAGATACAAGACTAGTTATTTATGTTATGTTTATTTAATTATCAAGACATTGTAACTCGTGTATTCAATAAAACAGTATTTCAATTTCCATGTGTTATGAAACAATGATTCTGTTACAACACTCCCCGATGTTTCCGCCATGTTTTGTTGTTTTACGTGGTCGGGGTGTGACAGAAAAGTTGGTATCAGAGCTCATGGTTATAGGGAATTAGGTTATTAGTAATGCTTTGACCTAGTCTATAACCTTTCTAGGACCCTAACGCGAGTTTACTTGCGTTTAGTCATAAAACAATACCGTCACCTATCCTTAGGCGACAACCATAACAAAAAACATAAAATTCAAAACCGCTTTGAAAACTAATCATCTGTTCTAGGATGATTGATTACTAGGTTTTGAACCCTCTATTGTAAGGTTTTGAACTCTCTATTATATGGTTTTGAACCCCTTTGAGTTTTCAAAATCTCGTCAAGGTTTTGGGTTTTAAATAATGTGAACACGTGCAAACTGGAAGGGTGAATGCCTGTATTCTGGGTTTTCTGTCTAGGCAAGCACTTCGTATATATCTCATCAGACGCGAGACCAGTTGTGCTTACCTGGGAATTCTTGGGATGAGTGTTCACTTATAGGCGAGCATGTCTTCGCGATACATTATTTTTGACCTATTTACTTTGATTTGTCACCATCTCATTTGTTTGCCTTAGGAAACAAACAAATGATCACAATCTTCATTCGTTACCATTCTGTATTGATTATCCAATAACTTTTCACTCGTTTCTTCCTAAGTCTTTCATTTTCTTCTAGAATGTCTCCTCATCACGATGACGCCCAAATATCCGAGCAGACTGCCAAATTCGCTCAGCGAATAGGCGAAGTTGTCCTGAAGACTGTTGAATTAGCTACTGCCATGTATCGTCTCCAGGATGAAGCCACTCAAGAGTCACCAAGACATGCAGGACCTAGTCAGGTGACAGCACCATCAGCCAAGAAACCAATCGGGGAATCAAAGACCATGGATGAACGATCCCCTAAGAAGTCAAAGAAGCGAAAGGCTTCTCAGGACTTTGCCGTGGTCGCTTACAATGGTCAAGCCGTCCCCAACCAACCAACTCAATCCCCTGCTAGGAAGCCATACAATGGAACTGCACCTTTGTGCAACCAATGTAGCCTCCATCATCATGCTAGTGTGAAGTGCCGCAAATGCCAGATTTGTGGACTTATAGGTCATACAGCAAGGGTTTGCCCAACTGCAGCTGTATCAAATCAAGCTGGCGACCATCCTGCTCAAGCTCGTTTTCCGCCTGGTACTTGCTACAACTGTGGCGAAACGAGCCATTTCAGGAACAACTGCCCGAAGATTTTCAGTGCAAATCCAACTCTTGGATGAGCATTCGGCTGAACAAAGGATGATGCTGTCTTATGCCTTTGTTTCTTTTGTTTTCGTGTATTGTGAAACAATATGTTTTGTTCATAAATAAAAGTTGTTCGCAATTCTGAAATACAAGTATAATTACATGTGTTTATGACATTTCCCTATAATACCTGTATTAAGGAGCTATGTTCCTTACAAACTACTCTTGTGTTTCTCTTTCAAATGATCGCTCATGATTCCTTCGAAAATTTTTAAGTACTTGTTTCACTCTAAGAAACAAAGTACAGAAAATAAAGTGACATTATGAGTAATCATGCTTCTGCACATCTGTGCCTTTAAATTCTTGGTTAGATAACTAAGGGTATTTTCAAATCTCAAACCCATTACGTTTTGATTTCTCAACATACATAGTACAAGTAATTCAAAAACAATCTTCATGATTTCAAAATGTCTCATATAGCCTGAAAACAATATTAATACAGTACATTTTCTTATCAAGTGCATGATTTCGAAAAGCATCATTCATGTCTTTCAAAAACCTTATACATAATTTCAAAATTCATCTCGCATGATTTTAAAACATTTTTATAAATATACTTACCTAGTACACCTACTTTATGATTTCAAAAGTATTATATATAAGGTTTCAAAAACATTTTTCTTAAAAGAACCCCATGCATAGTCTTCAAAAATATTTTCTTTATACATTGACTTAACCTTCAAATTCTGCTTCATATGTCGCCTTGACATATCTAGCATCTCAACTTCATAAGCATTTTACTACATGTTTTGATCTAAGCACGTCCAGTGCAAGGTCTCAAAACATCTTCAACTTCAAAAATCCATATGGGATCTTTTTATTTTCACAATTAGATCCTTGTGGATAATTGTCATACAAATCAGAGTCCCTAATTGGATTCCTTATGTACCTAAATTCGAACATTTCGGTTCCTTATAATCGAAATCGAATTTTTCTTTTAAAAATCTTTCTATCTTTATAGATAGATTCTTGATAATGTTTAAAGTACCAAATGAAATCCACGAGATGGATTCCTAGTGTGCTTTAAGTACATGTGCTCTGTTAGCAGAACGAACTTCTAGTTAAACAATTTTGTGGTTGTGTGACTATGTGTTTATGCATTTTATGTTTTCTGTTATGCATTTTGTGTTTTTATACTCCGGGTATTCGTTATCCAAATCCTCGTAGAATTTTTCATATCTTCATATGAGGGATTCGTAGTAGGATATTCAAAAAGGTACTACTTTAAATCCTTAATGGGCTTCTATGTAATAGTTAAGACCCTTGGATTGATATAGTACTACTCCATGATTCATAAGAGACCCTTAGTGGTCTAGTCAAAAAGATTGATTCACAATTTGGTTAAAGAATGACATCTAGTGATGTAGCTGAACAGACTCCTTGATAGTCTATTTAAATCATTTATTGATTTAGTCTAAAGGACTCTATGGCGGTCTAGTTACACTCATCACAGGATTGTTCATTTGGTTTTACACTACACATTATAAAATAGACTGTGCGGACTGTACAAGGAACTACGTAATTATGGAGGCCTACATAATTATGGAATTCAATGCACAGAAACCCAGTAAGATTTATTATGTGTAAGAACCGATAGCGACAACAATAACGGAATGTGAACGATGTAATGGAGGTACGGTGGACGCACCAATGACGCTTCATATACTTGTATATCAGTATCCCTCTTACATTGCAAACATGATGTTATTAAAGTTACTAGAAGTTCAGAACCCTAACCAATGTTGTTTGATCTTTTCAACTTCATGTTTTAAACTCTCACAAGTTTCCTCTAAATAAATTTCGGGACGAAATTTCCTAAAGTAGGGGAGACTGTAACACCTGTGCCTTCACGGCCATCAAACAAATACCGAACCAATGAAATATTATATTTCATACTTGGGATTTGTAAAAATATGTGTATCATTTGCACATATCAATTTTTGTTCAATTCCAAACTCTAAATCGCTTTCTGGAAGGTTATATGCGCACCGATGCGTAAATATAACCAGTTTAATGCAACAAACACTCCGGAATAGTGACATAGGCTTAACATACCTTAAATAACCTTTACATAACTTAGAAATAAGTTTTGAAGGCTTTGGTATGGCAAAAACAAGCTAATTAGCTTACAGGGACTAAACTTGACAAACTGCGAAAGTATGCCAATTTGAACTGTAACAGACATTCCGGAACATGACCATAAGTTAAACACACCTTAAATATCCTTTGTATAGCTTAGAAATAGGCTTTAAGGGGTTCGGTGTGCTAAAATAAACTTTTGGGTCTTTCAGGGACTAAAAGTGTCAAAAAGTGCACAAGTTTGCATTTTCGCGCATAACTTACGTTCTGAATACATCCGGACATCCAAAAATTTATGTAAGCATGACTATATTATATTTTAGTGTTCGCCATAAGAAAAATCCATTCGTCGCGTCATTTGGATCGTTTTTCGCGCTTATACGCATTCCGTCGTAATTAAGCGAACATCGCGTTCATACGGCTAAACGAACCGACATCCGAGATATTTTTGAACACATTTTAAGTTCCCTATACTTTAACTTCATTTTAGAGCTTTGAAATGGGGTTAACGGGCCTTAAACGTGTCGAAAATGGGCTGATTTCAATACAGGGACCAAAAGTGTAATTCTGCCAAACTAGGCCCTAGCGGTGCGCTACACTTTTAGCGTAGCGGTGCGCTAGCCTGTGCCAGAACAGATAATAACAACCAGTCAGCAGATTATCAGCTGATTAAACCACAACCACACAATCACACATGCCTAGTCAACTGATAAGGATCAATTTTAGTCACCATGAGTTTCCGACAAGTGTACGCCTTGGATCATGGCACGTTTTCCATGAAACGATCTTAACGGTGGACCGAATACTATAAATACCCCACCCCCATTGCTTCAAAACCCACAAGAATTCTGATTTGAGAGCTCTAAGTTGAAACCATTGTTTCATACCTGAGTTCTTGGATCGGGATTAGCATTCGGGGACCCTGGGTTAGTATTCTTTCGTTCTTTTCCTTATTTTATTGCTTTTCGAGTCAGAAAGTCAAACTTTGTTTGACTTTCAGCGTTGACCAGTAATGGTCAATGCGAAGTTCGTTTGAACTTCGCAACGTGATTGTAATCACGATGGTTATAGTCCCTTGGGACTATGCCTACTGATTACCACGTTGTCTAGGGTCGTAGGGTAAGCGATCTAATAAATCGCTTATACCTCGAACCCGACCCATTTGGTCGATCATTAGGATCCGACCAAATACATTAGGTGACCATAGTAGGTAGGGAATAACCTTCCGAGGTTATACCCTATGGTCACATCGTTTGAGTAGTTATATGATAGGTAGTTTATATGCCTTAGGTAAATTACCAGAATACCCTTTTCATGTATAATTGGTAATTAAGCATATGTAACCTAAACTTTTGTCACATAACTGATTATGTAACATGATTAGGCATATAACACTTGTCATAGGACTAGTTAGGCGGTCCGAACGCGTTTCACGTGAACGACGCGTTAAAGTAGCATAAGCTACCTAAACGGGTCGTAATGGGTCGTAAGCTATTAGGTTAAGTTTCGATTTAGTATGTAGGCTTTGTTAAACCATATGACACGAGTCTCTATACTTGTTTGGTTTACAAACCCTCATTCTATCCAATCATCCGATTTAGGTCCGGTTTATTAACATAGTTACCTATATTAGGTGCCGTTTGATTTCCGTGATCTCTAGCGTTGCTTGGTGGTTATCTTAGGACTTCTGAGCAATCTCAAGTGAGTACATAGACCCCTCTTTTACTGTTTTCCAAACTGTTTTGGGGTGAAACACATGTGCCTACTTGTTACTTTCAAGCTTTCTTGTTTTCACATCATATATCGGTTATGTTCATTAGTACATTATAGTACATGATTTCATTACATTTCATGCTACGTGTGCCCATTGTGTGCATTACTTAGTACAGTTATTTCAGTTCATATGCTATGTATGTCTGTTGTTGCATACTTAGTACAGTTATTTCAGTTCATATGCTATGTATGTCTGTTGTTGCATACTTAGTACAGTTATTTCAGTTCATATGCTATGTATGTCTGTTGTTGCATACTTAGTACACTTATTATTCATTACATGCTTACATTTTGGCATTTGGTTTAAACATAGATATCTTACATTGTTTGGTTTGGTTTGATTAAGTGATTAAGTAATGATGCGTGTGTAATATGATACAAGCATGGTGGATACGCCGCTGGTACTTCCTATATATAAGTGTTTGTATGGTATTACATGTCGTAGCGTTATTTGAATCATTTCAGTTTGAGACATAGAACATTTTATACAAGTAACATACTTTTCACAAGACATTGTTAATAAACAACTTATCCTGTACAAACTCATTTTACATGGTTATTCATTTAATCATGTATTATTCTCTTATTTATACGTATCATCTGAACTTATTGTTTTTCAAATGATTTACAAAGACAAAACAAATTACAAGGTTCATGACTAAACATTTTCTTAAACAGAAGTCATGAATCTTATTTTCACAAAACCTATGTACTCGCCGGCATTTTTATGCTGATGTACCTATTTTCACATGTGTTTCAGGAAATGAAGCATAGGATTGATCAAGATACACTTAGGCGGACATGGGCCTTAGTGACAATAAAAGATACAAGACTAGTTATTTATGTTATGTTTATTTAATTATCAAGACATTGTAACTCGTGTATTCAATAAAACAGTATTTCAATTTCCATGTGTTATGAAACAATGATTCTGTTACAACACTCCCCGATGTTTCCGCCATGTTTTGTTGTTTTACGTGGTCGGGGTGTGACAAAAAACCAACTGATTCAGGTGTATTTACTCATAACTGACTCTGATACCAATTGTAGGATCGATGTGACCGACCGAATGAGTCGATATCAGTCAATACACACTATTTGAGTGGCGGAAACACTCAAACAGATTAGAATCAGAAAGAACGGAGTAGAAAAAGAAATATATCACTTTAACCACGTTTCTGATTGATATTACACTGATTACATCCAAGAATCAAACCGGCAGCACCTCGGTATGATTTTCTAATCTTCTACATGTCCGTTTGAAATGAACATACATGACACCTATATATAGGACTAGCCAGTCCGTTTGAAAATGTCATGACCTCTTCAAACGGACTACGTTCAAACGGACTCACGGCTTCAAACAGTTACATCTTCAAATGTACATGCATGCTTCAATCGAAAGTCAAACATATTTACATTCTGTTTTGTCTTCTTGTGAATATGTTGCAATGATGATGTCATTAGATGATTTCATCATCAAGAATGATGACATCACTCTTGATCAGATCAGCAACGAACCCGAGACTCGATATAAGACGAAGTCGACAGATGTATGCACCAACAATCACCGCTCTAGCTGCGACACGTGTTGACACGTGGCAGCTTCGGGGCGTGCCTCTTGTCCCCTCGCTCGCGGCCTGCGACGTCCCTCAAGGGATCTGTCGTGCCCCGCCAGAGACCATTTAATTTCGTTTTTAATTAATTTAAATAAAAATAAAGGTATTCGGGCCCTGTTTTCATATACGGGGTTTATTTTAGGACATATAGGGGCACTGTAAATATATTTAGGGTGTCGGATTATTTTAGGAGGGTTGTTATATCCTCCCCACCTTGTTTCGGAGCTCGTCCTCGAGGTCTACTGGAATAAGTGCGGGTATTTCCTTTGCATTTCTGATTCAAGCTCCCATGTGTATTCTGGTCCTCTTTTGGAGTCCCATTTCACTTTGACCAGAACTAATCTCTTATGCTTGAGGTTCTTAACTTTCCTGTCTTCAATTTGTAGAGGTCTTTCTACAAATTTTAACTGTTTATTTACCTCTCTATCCTTAAGAGGCACTATCAGTGATTCATCAGCTAAACATTTTTGAGATTAGATACATGAAATACATCATGTATTTCTGCCATTTCCTCTGGCAGTTGTAGTTGATAGGCTACAGGTCCTATGTTTCTAATAATCTCAAAAGGTCCAACATACCTGGGTCTTAGCTTTCCCCTTTTGATGAATCTTACCACTCCTTTCTAAGGAGAGACTTTCAATAACACTTTGTCTCCTACCTGAAATTCCAACGGTTTTCGTCTGTTATCAGCATAACTCTTTTGTCGGTCAAGTGCTGCTTTCAGTCGTTCTTTGACTTGAATGATTTTGTCAGTTGTTTCTTGCACTATTTCAGGTCCGGATAGTTGCTTTTCTCCAATTTCTGCCCAACAAACTGGGTTTCGGCACTTTCGTCCATATAGTGCTTCGAAGGGTGCAACATTGATACTTGTGTGATAACTGTTATTATAAGAAAATTCTATTAATGGTAAGTGGTCATCCCAATTACCTCCGAAATCAATTACACAAGCTCTAAGCATGTCCTCCATTGTCTGAATTGTCCTTTCACTTTGTCCGTCCGTTTGAGGATGATAAGCTGTGCTTAGATTCAACTTGGTTCCCATTGCTTTTTGGAAACTTGTCCAAAAATGAGAGGTAAAACGGCTATCTCTATCAGAAACAATTGATAAAGGAATTCCATGTAGTGAAACTATTTCATTTACATACAACTTAGCTAATTGTTCCATACTGAAAGTTTCCTTCATTGGTAGGAAATGAGCTGACTTAGTTAGCCAGTCTACAATCACCCAGATTGTATCATTACCTTTCCTTGTTTTGGGCAATTTGGTAACAAAATCCATTGTTATTAATTCCCATTTCCACACTGGCATTTCTAACTGTTGCAATAAACCTGAGGGTTTCTGATGTTCAACTTTAACTTGTGAACAGGTTAGACACTTAGAAACATAAGTTGCTATATCCTTTTTCATTTCTATCCACCAAAAATTCTTTCTTAAATCCTGATACATCTTATCATTTCCAGGATGCATTGTATACTTAGACTTATGGGCTTCTTCCGGTATACGGTGACGTAGGTTTCCTAATTTAGGTATCCACATTCTTTTCTTATGGAATCTCCAAATTCCATCTATTCCTTGTTCTAGTTCTTTAATCATTCCCTTCAACTTTTCAGTATCATCCTTGATTACTGATTCTTGTGCTTTTCTAATCTGTTCATATAAATCTACCTGTAGATTTAATCTAAGAGAACGTACTCTTTTTTGGCTTTTCATGATACTTTCGACTTAAAGCATCAGCTACTACATTAGCCTTTCCTGCATGATACTGGATATTACAATCATAATCACTAAGAATCTCCATCTAGCGTCTTTGTCTCATATTCAACTCCTTTTGCCCGAAGACACACCTTAAACTCTTATGGTCGGTGAAAATGGTAAACTTACTACCGTAAAGGTAATGTCTCCAAATTTTAAGGGCAAAAATTATGGCTCCTAATTCCAAGTCATGGGTTGAATAATTCTCCTCATGATTCTTAAGTTGTCTAGACGCATAGGCTACAACATTTTGACGTTGCATCAATACACATCCATAACCTAACTTAGAAGCGTCACAATAGACTACAAAGTCTTCAGTTCCTTCTGGTAACGCTAGTATGGGTGCATTGGTTAGTCTTTGCTTAAGGATTCTAAAAGGCTTCTTCCTGTTTTGGTCCCCATTCAAACTTAACAGATCCACAGATTAACTTACTTAAGGGAATGGCTATTCTAGAAAAATCTCGAATAAATCTTCTATAATATCTGGCCAATCCTAAGAAACTTCTAACCTCGGTTGGCGACTCAGGGGTTTTCCATTTAGTAATCGCCTCGATCTTGGTGGGATCCACCTGAATTCCTTCATGATTGACTAGATGTCCAAGAAACTGTACCTGTTCTAACCAAAATTCACACTTTGAAAACTTAGCATAAAGTTTTTCTTTTCTCAATAAACTTAGAAGTGCGTGCAAATGCTTTGCATGTTCCTCTTTACTCTTAGAGTAAATGAAAATATAATCTATAAAGACAATTATGAATTTATCCAAATATGGCTTACATATTCGGTTCATCATGTCCATAAATGCAGCTGGGGCATTGGTTAAACCAAATGGCATGACAGTAAATTCATAATGGCCATACCTTGTTCTAAAAGCGGTTTTAGGAATGTCCTCTTCCTGTATCTTTAATTGATGATATCCTGAGCGTAAATCGATTTTAGAGAAAAATCGAGCTCCTTGCAATTGATCGAACAGATCATCGATTCTTGGTAAGGGATACCGATTTTTAATCGTGACCTTGTTCAATTCACGGTAATCAATGCACATACGCATAGATCCGTCTTTCTTCTTAACGAACAAGATTGGTGCTCCCCATGGCGATGAACTTGGCTGTATGAATCCTTTCTCCAACAATTCGTCTAACTGTTTCTTCAGTTCCTGCGGGTGCCAAACGGTAAGGTGCTTTGGCAATTGGTGCTGTTCCTGGTAGCAGATGAATTCTGAATTCAACTTTTTTGTCTGGCGGTAGTCCTGGCAATTCTTCTGGAAACACATCTGGAAACTGTGATACTACTGGAATATCCTTCAGTTATTTTCCTTTAGTGTTAGTGATTAAGGAAATCAAATACACTATAGATCATTTTCTTATACAACTAGTTGTTTTCATCACAGAGATGAATTTCGTGGATCTAGAGGGCTTATTGTAGGTCCCTGTAAGCCGTGCGGATCGTAACAGAATCGTCTATCCAACCTAGAGTGCGGAATCCCCTAGATCAGATTTCACAAAAACTTGTAGAAACAGAATCAAGAACACGATACACTTTCAATCCGGTCTTCTATTGATTATCCAACACGAAGTTTACAATCAATTCAAGACCCACAAGAAATCTCTCAGCCAATTCTGTGGATTTCTCCCAATGTCTCAAATGTCTCTCTCAGTGTGTAAAATGTCTCACACTAGCTAACCTAAACCCTTATGCCAAGCCTTGTTTATATAGGACAAGGTTTGCACATGGGCTTTGGTCTGGGCCAGGCCATTCTCCAAGCCCATTACACTAAATAACTCCCTAACCAATATGCTAAGCCCAATACAAAATATCCAAAGACTAAATAATCAAACTATTAAGTTGTTGTCACAAAACATGCACCAACAAACTCCCCCTTGACAATAGCTTCATAGTGTAACTTTGTCTTCAAACATCTTGCAGTCTTTTGGTCTTTGGATAGCGTCAGCTACACAGTTTCTGACATCAACAAACTCCCCCTTAGCTGATGCTTCCAATCTCCAAAACTTTCCTTCGCTGTAGATCAGTGAACTAGCAATCTTTGGTTAAGCAAGTAAGCTTCAACTCTTCTATATCTCTTTCTCTCTGCAATGTAGTAGAAGGATCCTACCATGCATCTTCACACATCTTCACTTCACTCTTAATCTGCACTTTACTTGTATTCTGCACTTCATTTTGATAACCGCATCAATCTGTTTAGAAACACAAGCAAGTATCTCGAAAAACCATTAGTCTTTTTCACATTTAAAGATAAACCGATATTTTATCTTAGTTTGCAAAAACAACTACCTGTCAGTTCAAAATGGAAGATCTTTTAAAAGGAAATATTTTTTGATATTTTTGATATTTTCCAGCAACGAAACAAAACTAAACTAAACTTAAAAATATTTACAATACATCTTTTTGTGAGTATCATGTGCAAGAAGATCATATCAGCAAAATCAAACTGTTTTCACACTATTTGATAATTCTTTATGTAATTTTTCGTGAAAAGCAGTTCAAGACGATTACCAGTATGTTTGTCCACTTAAACAAATGCATGAACATTTCAAGTACCATTACCGTATGATACGTTAAGGTAATATTAATTCTGATATATTAGTGTGTCCCACTTCAGGATATACCCCCGCGATCAAGGTATGCACAAAGATTCATCGTAGTAGGTGAGTATACTGAATTCATCCGTTTTGTTTTACAACGTTTAGATAATTGGTGAACAGGTCAGTACTTCCGTACAGCAGAGAGACCAAAATATCTAACGAGGGCTAAGACAAATACCATTTTTGGTACGATTTATGCATTTTGCACATTTGAATAACTCTCTTTGAGAGCTTCTTCATTTTCAGGGTTTTGGCATTTTTAGCTCTTTTAAGATATCCTGGGTGTGCCTAGGTCAGCATGTATCTGGATGCAGCAGAAGGACACCACTGATATCCCCAGATGAAATAACAATATAAAGACCTAAAACTTCAGATTTTGGCAATCTATCAACGCAAGATTTAAGGTCATTAAACCATACACCACTGATGTGTTCCCCACTCATACTCAGTGCTTTTATGTTTATATCACTTTGGTAAGTTGATTATTTCATGCTTTTGCCTACTGGTACATCATATGATGAAGCTGCTATCACACTTAAGCAATATAATTCATTTTAAGTGTGACAGTCTAACTTGCTGATGTACTATCATTTCTTCTTTTTCACACAGTGATAACTCATTTTTGATTTTTCAATGTTTTTGGATTTTTGTTTTTGAAATTTTATAACTTACTCCCCCTAAACACACGCACCAACTAAACACTTTTTGGCTTAGAGGAATTTCTCCCCCTAAATTTTTGTTTTTATGGAGTAAGTTTTGTAAACAAAAATTTAAAAAACACAAACAAACTCCCACCTTAATCTGACAAAAGTTTTTCACATTTAAAGTATAGCATAATCAAAACAATCACAGAAGTAAATAGTTCGTTACCCATGTTAACCTACTATTTACCTCAGATGCTTTACAGGAACAACCACTGTCGAACACATCAACAGTCCTTCTTGGTCATCCTGCATTCACTCAACAACTCAGTTAGATTTGAGAACCCAAGCCCTGATAGTCTTGGGTTTTCCAAATTCATCCAGTACAGGAACATCCATCCAATATCCATCACTCCTCAGTGGATTCTTGGATTGATTCCCCATTGTTGAACAAGATTGATAATTTCCACTAGGTCTTTGATTGCGAGAGTTCCAACAACCTCTCGGATTTTCTGACCTTTGGCAATTATTATCTTGATACCTACTTCTCCCATTATTATACCACCAATTTTGGAAAAATTTTGGATGTTGTTGAACATTCGAGTTACTAAAACCCTTATGTCCATTTCTTTGTTGAAAATTTCGATTACCAGCAGTTTGGTATCGGTTTTGATATCCAAAATTTTTATTTCGACTTTGAAAACGATTTGATTTACCACTATATTGACTAAATTGTGGAGAAATACTTCTTGGTCTATCAAATCTTTTTGAAGTTGAAGGTTTAGATTGAGATTCAGGTTTATTTGTCTGACAACTAGTTTTTACACTATTGTTTGACCCAACCTAATTCCCATCCTTAACCTCATCAACTTTTTGTTTACCTTTCTTCAAAGGACAACAGCTCGCCACGTGCCCTTTGTTGTGACATTTAAAACAGGATCTTTTCTTATAAGTTTTCTTTTTGTTTGATCCCTTTTTAGATGTGTTGGTCTTTTTGTCTTCAGTATCCTCATCCACTTTATGAGGTGTACTGTTAGACCCTACAGATTCTTTCAAAGAAACTGGACTATTTGGCAAGTCCACAGCTATCGGATCAATTAGCTCTTCTTCATTTGGTAGAAAAGAGTAGTCTTGATTTTCAGAAGATGAAGCTTTAGTATACCCCACCCCTGTTTTATCATTACTCCTTTTTAAACCTTTTTGAATTTGAGTTCTGACTAACGAAGAATTCCCAAAATTGTTTAACTTCCCCTGAAGTTCTACAATTTTGGCTTGTGCCTCAGCCAATTCTGTACACTTTTCTGAAAGCTCGTTAGTCTTATCCTTCACAGTTTCACGAGCCAAATCAATGATCTGTAACAGTTCATTGACTTTGCTTGTTAAACTGCTAATTTCTTGTTCATTTGATTTGAGTTTTGTTAAACAATCTGACTCTCGTTTAATCAAAAGAACATTTGACTCTTTTAACTTTTCTAATTCGGCTGATTGAATTTTGTTTTGCTCCGATAGTCTGTCAACTTTACCCTGTAGTTCAGTGCAATTATGACATGTATGACTTATAGATTTTACTGATAACTTCACTTCTGCTATAAGTCCAATCACATCAGTCAAGCCCTTTGAACCTTCAGCACCCTTCTTTTCAGCATTCTCCTTCTTCTCTTCTACCTTAGCAGCTACTTCTCCAATCTTCACCGCTGCAAACTCAGCTACCAATGCTTGATCACAAGTATTCACTTTTGATGGAATCTGATAACTTTTTTCTAAAGCTTCCCACATCTCTTGAGAAGTTCCATACTTCTTAAGGGTATGTTTAACGCCCTCAGGCAAGGACTTCTTTATTGCTGCTAAAGCTTTCTTCTCAGCATCAACTACTCGTTTCTCAGATTCATTCATCTTATCATAAGATATCACTATAACTCTTCCATCAACACAACGTGTGGGAGCAAAGTATCCATCTATCATACACGTCCACATTGTAGTATCTTCACTTTTCATAAACAACTCAAACTTCTCTTTCCAGTCAGCATATTCTTTGACGTTTATTAGCTTTGGCCAGTTTTTAACAACCTCGCTTCCACTTTCCATCTTAGCCATCACGCAGCGTAAAAGTTTAAATGAATTTTGGTAACCTGTGTCAAAATCCAAATCTAACTCCTATACTGGTCCTTGTCGAGCTTTTACTGTAAGCGAACTGATGAAACCGTACAAATATTTATCCGAAAACTGTTTTTACCAAATTATACCGTTAGATTCGTCTCGAAATTACGATTCCAATGATATATAATCTAAATGCGAAACAGTGTAACTTTTCTCACACAAGCCTACAAAAATTCCACCTTGTCCGTAATGGCCCGAAATTGTCCGAAATGGTCCGTATAGAACTGCTCAGATCCGAAATGAACACCCTTATCCGAAATCAGCAACCTCTGATCCGAAATGGTCTGTTATAATCCGAAATCAGCTCCTGCAGATCCGAAATCAACACCCTCTAGATCCGAAATGCTTGTTTTTTGTCCGAAATTCAACCTGATGATCCGAAATGCTTGGACTGTGTCCGAAATTGATCCGAAATCAATTCAATCTGGTCCGAAATCAAGTCAATCTGATCCGAAATCAACTGTTTGATCCGAAATGCTATCCGGAATGCAAGTCAGAAGATCCGAAATGCAAGTCAGAAGATCCGAAATGCAGTCAGAAGGTTCGAAATGGTCCGAAATTGCTTGTTTCTGGTCCGAAATGCAAGTATTCTGGTCCGAAATGACCCGAAATACTTGATGTTTATCCGAAATCAACTGCAGAACACGAACTCAGCCTCCAAAAATGCCCAAAAACTCCGATTTTCTGCAGAAAACGATTCTGAACCAAGCCAATCTAGAGCTAAAAGCTCTGATACCAATTGTAGGTCCCGTAAGCCGTGCGGATCGTAACAGAATCGTCTATCCAACCTAGAGTGCGGAATCCCCTAGATCAGATTTCATAGAAAACTTGTAGAAACAGAATCAAGAACACGATACACTTTCAATCCGGTCTTCTATTGATTATCCAACACGAAGTTTACAATCAATTCAAGACCCACAAGAAATCTCTCAGCCAATTCTGTGGATTTCTCCCAATGTCTCAAATGTCTCTCTCAGTGTGTAAAATGTCTCACACTAGCTAACCTAAACCCTTATGCGAAGCCTTGTTTATATAGGACAAGGTTTGCGCATGGGCTTTGGTCGGGGCCAGGCCATTCTCCAAGCCCATTACACTAAATAACTCCATAACCAATATGCTAAGCCCAATACAAAATATCCAAAGACTAAATAATCAAACTATTAAGCTGTTGTCACAAAACATGCACCAACACTTATCTCATTTAATTGTGATCTTTTCACCTTTTGGTGAATTTACTTGGATTGAATTTTGATCACATAAAATACTGGCTTTATTGGTTATTAACCAATCCATTCCTAATACGACATCAAATCCTGCCAGATTCATTGGATAAAGGTTTGCAATAAACTTTTGATTTAAAAATTCTATTCTTGCTCCCTGCAAGATTTCAGAAATCTTAATGGTTTCTCCATTTGTTGTTTCTACTAGACATTCTTGTGGGAGATTAGTTAATGGTTGATTGGGAAGTTTGCAAAATGAAGTATTAATAAAACTTGGGTTCGCACCAGAGTCAAATCATACTTTAGCAAAAACATCATTAACTAAAAACGTACTGGCTATCACGTCTGGGATCATCTTTGCTTCTTCCGTAGTCAGAACAAATGCCCTAGTAGTCTTATTGCCCATGGCTGGAACTAGTTTCGGACAGTTCGGCTTGATATGACCTTTTTCTCCACAGTTTAAGCACATTTCATTATTTGGTTTCTTTCTACAATCTTCTTCCTTGTGTCCTGGTATCTTGCAGAAATTGAAGTAAGTAGAGCATTTTCTCGAATGCTTCTTCTTGCAGACCTTGTAGTAGGGTGCAGAGGTAGAACCTACATATTTCCCACGGTTGGAATTTCCATAACGAAATTCGTGGGTAAGCCTTTGAGCTAGGTTTCTCCTCTGGTCTTCCTCTCGTGTACGCACTAACTCATCTGTCAAGGTATTTGCTAGTTCTACAGCTTCTTCTATAGTTTGAGGTCTAGCTGCCTTGACTACATGCCTAATCTCACTAATTAATCCCCAGATGTAACGGGAGATTAATACTGGTTCAGGTGTTGCAAGAGTTGGTACTATTCTAGCATATTCAAAGAATAACGTAGTATAACCCTTACTATCTACTCCAGTCATTCTAAGGTTTAAGAATTTATTTGCTATCTGTTCTTTTTCATTGGGAGGGCAGAATTTCCTTTCCACCATGTTCTTAAATACCTCCCATTCCATATTGTAAACCCTATCACTTCCCCTAGGCTGGAGGATAGTGTTCCACCATTCTAAGGCTGAGTTCTTAAACAGATTGGAAGCAAACATTATTTCATCCTCTTCCGTGCACTTGCTTATTTTTAAGACTGCCTCAGTCTTTTCTATCCAGCGTAGAGCTGCAACGGCCCCTTCTTTGCCCGAGAATTCCATTGGTTTTCAAGACCAGAACTCTTTATAAGAACAACCATAAGATATGGTTCTTCTTCTTTTGGGAATGGGCACTTGAAGTATGGGTCTATTGTTTACGCTGTGTTCAGGTTCAGTTGGTCGTTTACTGTTATGATTACTTTTATTATCTGCTTCCCTAACTGCTTTGATAATATATGGCATTGCATCTATTATCCCTTGTGCCACTATGTGTTGAATGGCACTGTTATCCACTTAGTTTCCATTGTTATCATTGTTCGGGTTGTCATTATTCGGGTTAATATCATTCTGGTTATCGTTATTCTGGTTTTCCGGATTCACTTCGTTGTCCATCTGAATTTTAAACATTTGCCACGTATTAATATCACAAGATAATATTTAACACAATCAATCACACAACACGCATATTGGTCAAAAACGTCGAACATTGCGACTTACTCTTTCTTATATAGTATGCATATAATACAAACTGAAACTGGAAATTAAAATTAAAATTACAATACTAGTAGGCATCCGTAGCTATTATCTAGATTTTTTTTCAAACATACACACATATTATATATATATTATTATTATTATTATTATTTTATTATTATTATTACTATTATTACCATCACGGATATGGGTTCATCCAGAACTCCATATTACGCTCGTCATACTTCCAGACGAGTCGTTCTCCGACCTGCCTCATCCTCTCACTACTTTCTAAAATCTCCTCACCAAAGGTTTGGAGTTCTTGCACATTCTCTGCACTCATTGGGGGTGCAGGTGCTGGGACTGGGTTTGGGAACTGGGGCATGGGTTCCTGGTACGGGTATGGATTCTCTAAAATTTCCCTGATGTACTGATCGCTATCATAGTAGGGATCTAGAGGGTCCAAACCTGGGTAGGCTGCTAGATTTGGCATGGGTTCGTCTTCTGGTATTGGGTAGCGTTGCTGGTAATCCCTATGTTCGTCTAACCACGGGTCGTAGTCTGGGTCTAAGGGATTTGGTGCTGGTATCCTAGGTATCTCATCTGGGTTAACATCAGGCATTGGGAATTGGTTTTCTGGGTTGTTCTCGATTTCCATTGGCTGAGCGGGGAATAGTGGTAATGGTTGGGGTGCTATGAGTTGCTCCAGGTTAGGGTCGGCAGCTGTGGTTGCTATGATATGAAAGTTTGCTAGACTCCTATTGAGCATATCCTGTGTGTGGGAATCTATCTCTCTTTTAGCAGCTGCTAGAGCACGTTGTTGTTGTAACTTTTTCATTCTTTTCCTACGTTCATGCGCTCCGCTACTGAACCATCCTCTCTTTTTAGGAGGGAATGGCTTTTCAGACTGAGCCTTAAACACGAATATCCCATCTTCATTGTCAGCTGAATATCCTGAGAGGGCAGGCTGTGAAGAGGTGCCTTAGCTCCTAGGTGAGCTGGACAACTGACAGTAGGTGTCGGATGGTCCTTGGTCTCTCATACTGTAAACTAACAAATAGTCCAATAATACACAATAATAAAATACCAATATGCACGTAGTTTCGTAGAAAATTTCCTAACAGATTGAATAATATCTTGGTGTCAGCAGAACACTTCTGTGGCTGAATCAGTGGCTTAGCTCTGATACGACCTTCTGTCACAACCCCCGTCCCCTAACAAACCCGGGAACAGGCGGCCACAGCCAGTTTTGGTGGTATCCATGTTTTATCCTTTTGGCAGCGGAATTTACATCAGGACCGTAGTTAGGAAATATTTTATCAGAGTAACATACCACGCTTTTATAATACTAAACACATGGGAAAATCCCAAGTTTCAAGTACACACATTTTTATAGGGATAAGACCCTATTTTATTTAAATAAAACATCTCTTTATTTTAGGTAACTTTATAGCCACTTTTCCAAGCCTTCAGTGCTGTCGAGCTGGCTTCTATTTGGCTTTCACATTTTGTTACCTGAAACGCGTTTAAAAACATTTTGTCAGTGGGAAATACTGATGAGTGAATCCCAGTTTAATCAAGTTAAGTAAAAACCATTGTACAGTATTGAGGGTGGTCGCGCAATTACATTTGTTTCCATCTACTTTAATTACCACCCACGGTACTGTCAACCCGACTTGTGGTCATATTACTACTCACAGTGTAGTAACAAATTTTGTATACAAAACCCCAATATACCGACGATAATTGTAGAATACAAATACTAAATCACTGTTTAATATAGTTTTAATTAAGTGAGGTTTTCTAAAAACAATTTGCAAAAAGGAGATTACTCACATTGCTGTCTTAGGGTTTTCCTTAAGGGTTTCCCGGTGATTATCTATAAATTACACAAATGCACATGCGTTAGTATAATAACTCAATATTTACATTAGTAATACCCTCCCCGAGACGGCATTCCAACGACTACGTCGGGCAGAACTGTAGGTCCCTATCCCGTATGGATCGTAACAAAACTGACAATCTACCAAGGGTGCGGAATCCCCTTGATAAACCAAATAAACAGAAACAAGAACACCAGACGATTTACCAACTGATCTTCTATGATTATCCAACGAAAACGTTTACAATCACTAAAGATCTCCACGAACTCACAGCCAATGTTCTGTGTATTCGAACTCTCTCTCAATCGCCTAAAAGTCTCCAAAAGTCTAACCCTAAAACTCTAGGTAAAGGTTGTTTATATACACACAACCATACAATTCGAACTGGGCTCAACCCATTCGAATTCTGTTTACAAATTGGGCTAAACTAGATGGACTTTAACTTGATACAAACTTGGACTAGATTGGGCTTCAACAAACTCGAATTCTATTCAGTCTTCATAAGTCTTCGCGGCCCAAACTCGTTTAATATCCAAAGACCAATCCAACGCTGTTGTCACATAAAATGCACCAACAAACTCCCCCTTGACAATAGCTTGCAAAGGAAACTTTAGTCTTCAGAATCTCACAGTCTTTTGGTCTTTGGATAGCGTCAGCTTCAACATGAATTATGTCAGCAACAGACTCCCCCTAAGCTGATGTATCCAATCACCAAATCTTCCAAGTTTTGATTCAGCATTCCAAATAAGTCTTCACAGCATCCATTCTGCATTGTAGAAGGAGGACTCTACCAAGCGGCAACAAACTCCTCATCTCTTCAAAGCAACATCTCATCAACAAACTGCTTCAATCTGTATACTATAAAACAAATATCTCGAGAAACCATAAGAATTTTTCAACATAGTTAAAGAATTATTATTATTCAAGAGATAGTTAAACTGTATCCGATTAAGCATTTTCAAAATAAGCACCAACACGTACAAATTTTTAAACAAACACCTTATAACCTGCATCATTTCAAAATTTTGAACCCACTTACTAACACCGTCTCCCCCTATCAGTAACAACTCCTCCACGAATAACAGTTTTCCGTACATTAAGAATTTTAAACAGAAAAAGACACTATTTTTGTATTTTTGTATTTTTCTGAAAGCAAGTAAATACGAAAAGCAATAAACACTCTATTTTTGTGAGAATCACTTGTAAGAAGATCATATCAGCATAATCAAACTATTTCACACCATTAATTAATTCTGTATGTAATTTCCCATGAAAAGCAGTTCAAGACGATTACCAGTATGTTTGTCCACTTAAGCAAAATGCATGAACATTTCAAGTACCATTACCGTATGATACGTTAAGGTAATTTTATTACTGATATATTTAGTGTGTCCCACTTCAGGATATACCCCCGCGATCAAGGTATGCACAAAGATTCATCGTAGTAGGTAAGTATACTGAATTCATCCGTTTTATTTTTCAACGATAGATACTTGGTGAACAGGTCAGTACTTCCGTACAGCAGAGAGACCAAAATATCTTATCGAGGGCTTAGACAGATACCATTTTTGGTACGAATTATGCATTTTGCACTTTTTGAATGACTCTCTATGAGAGCTTCTTCATTTTTAGGGTTTTGGCATTTTTAGCTCTTTTAAGATATCCTGGGTGTGTCTAGGTCAGCATATATCTGGATGCAGCAGAAGGACACCCCTGATATCCCCAGATGAAATAACAGTATAAAGACCCAAAACTTCAGATTTTGGCAATCTATCAACGCAAGATTTAAGATCATTAAACCATACACCACTGATGTGTTCCCCACTCATACACAGTTCATTTAGGTTTATATCACATTGGTAAGTTGATTATTTCATGCTTTTGCCTACTGGTACATCATATGATGAAACTGCTATCACACTTAAGCAATTTAATTCAGTTTGAGTGTGACAGTCTAACTTGCTGATGTACTATCATTTCTTCTTTTTCACACAGTGATAACTCATTTTTAATTTTCTATTTTTTATATTTTTGATTTTTCAATGTTTTTGTATTTTTGATTTTTTAAGAAAAACAGTAAACTATTTACAAAATTCTTATGAAAAACCAGTTATTCAGGATTCCTCATCCCGTTGAGTTCGACTAAGTGTTCAAAGCGAGCTCGATCAAAAGCTTTTGTGTATAGATCAGCAAGGTTATCTTCTGTGTCGACTCGATGTAATTCAATGAGTCGTTTTTCAGCACAATCCCGTATAAAGTGATGACGTATGTCAATATGTTTAGTTCTACTGTGCTTTACGGGATTGTTTGTGATTGATATGGTGGCATTATTATCTATCATAATAGGAGTACGAGTGAAATCCAAACCGTAATCACGCATCTGCTGTTGAATCCAGAGAACCTGAGAGCAACAGCTACCCGCAGCAATATATTCAGCTTCACACGTAGATGTAGACACACAGGATTGCTTCTTGCATTGCCAAGACACGATCCTGCCTCCTAAGAACTGACAACCACCTGTTGTAGACTTTCTGTTTGATTTGCATCCTCCAAAGTCTGAATCAGTGTAAGCAACGAACCTCAAATCACTATCAGCTGGATACCACAACCCAAGTTTAGGTTTCCCCTTCAAGTAACGAAGAATACGCTTCACTACTTTCATGTGTGACTCTTTCGGATTCGCCTGATATCTGGCACACAAGCATACGGCAAACATGATGTCAGGTCTTGAAGCAGTCAAGTACATTAGAGAACCAATCATCGCCCTGTATTGAGTAGGATCAACATCTTCAGTACTTTCATGATCTGGGCCAAGATTGTGATTTTCACAAATGGGTGTGTTGAAAGTAGAGCAATCATTCATTTTGAACCTATCCAAAATGTCATACACATACTTCGTTTGATGAATAAACATCCCATCTTCCTTCTGTTCAACTTGTAATCCCAGAAAGTAAGACAGCTCACCCATAGCGCTCATTTCAAACTTACTCTTCATCACCTGTTCAAACTCCTTACACATGTTTTCATCTGATGACCCAAAGATGATGTCATCCACGTATACCTGTACCAGCAGAAAATCTTCCTTCTTTCTCTTGATGAACAGTGTACTGTCAATCTGACCTCTCTCAAAACCATTCTTGATCAGATGTGTAGACAGTGTCTCGTACCACGCCCTAGGTGCTTGATGTAACCCATATAAAGCCTTATCAAGTTTGTAAACTCGATCTGGATAGTCTGGATCAACGAACCCATCTGGTTGTGAGACATACACCACTTCTTGGACTTTCCCGTAAAGAAATGCACTCTTCACGTCTAGTTGGAAAACTTTAAAGCCCTTGAATGAAGCGAAAGCTAGAAACAAACGAATTGCCTCCAACCTTGCCACTGGTGCAAACACTTCATTATAATCTATCCCTTCTTGCTGATTGAACCCTTTTACCACTAACCGAGCCTTGTTGCGTGTGACAATACCTCTATCATCCTTCTTGCACTTAAACACCCACTTAGTGCCAATCTCTCTTTCACCTTTAGGAAGGTCCACTAACTCCCAAACTTTCAACTTCGCAAACTGGGCCAATTCTTCTTGCATTGCTTCAACCCATGAATTATCTTTAAGTGCCATGTGAATGTTCTTCGGCTCCTCTTGGGAAATAAAGCAACTATACAAGCATTCATTCACTATCCCAGTCTTCTCAATCGAAACAAATAACCCAGAATTCGTTGCTATGCTTCTTCTCGTCTGAACACCTGCAGTAGGATCTCCAAGTATCATGTCAACCGGATGATCTTTATTTGCTCGTGTAGTAGCAACTGTATCGACTTCTAGATTATCACCCAGGTTTGATCCAATCTCCCCCTGAATATTCTGATTTGCAAACGGATTAATGAACTCCTCCCCCTGAATAGGTTCAGAGTCACTATCACTTGAATCAGGATCAGCAGCACCTTGAGAAGCTTCCGGAGCATCTGACATATCAACATTCGATCTAGGCATGAACTCGCCTTCATCGTCTTCACATACCACTGTTTGAATCAGCTGAGAATCATCTGCATCAGAAACCTCAGGAATATTAAATGATTTAAACACACTTTCATAATCATATAATATAGCAGGACCACTCGTTGATTGTTGAGGTTTGTAGGAAGTAATTTCCACATTAAAAACAACCTCAATTTTACCAGTTTTGAGATTAAAAACCCTTTTATTCGGTGTGCCAGGCACGTAACACAGAAAGTAGCCTTCTTCAGCCACCTCACCGAATTTTTGCTTATCTTTGTTTCGCACAATGGTGCAGGGTAATCCAAATGGTTCAAAGCCTGTTAAGTTTGGTTTTTCGTTAAACATCAACTCATGACAAGTTTTTTTAAAACGTTTAACGGTTAAAACTTTGTTTAGGACATAGCAAGCTGTATTCACAGCTTCTCCCCAGAAAAGAACTGGTAGCTTTGAATCTGAAAGCATCGTCCTAGCGGCTTCAATCAACGTCCTGTTTTTCCTCTCAGCGACTCCATTTTGTTGAGGTGTATAAGGAGCAGAATATTGATGTTCAATTCCTTTTCGAAGACAGTAGAGATCCAGAATCCGATTCTTGAACTCCGTGCCATTATCACTCCTTATCCTCTTAATTCTTGCATCAAGGACGTTTTCCAATTTCGTAAAAAGATCTATCAGCATCTCCGCTGTCTCATCTTTTGTACCTAAAAAGAAAACCCATGAATAACGTGAGTAATCATCAGTGACAACCAGACAGTAGTACTTTCCACCTATGCTCCTCATGTTCACTGGACCAAATAAATCCATGTGAAGTAGTTCATAAGGGGCATTAATGGAATTTACTGTTTTAGACTTATGAGGTTTCTTGTGTTGTTTTCCCTTTTGACATGGAAGACATTTATCTTCCACTTGAAACCTCAGCAATGGAACCCCTTTCACTAGCTCATTTTTTATGATATAATTCATTTTGCGATAGTGAATGTGGGCCATGCGTCTGTGCCACAACATAGATTCAGCTTCAGATGCTTTTGACAGTAAACACGCCACCGCAGCAGTTGGATCCTTGGCACCCATGTCCATGACATAAGTATCATTTTTCCTCGGTGCACGCATCACTATCCAATAGTCTGGAATAACCAAACCCGGTTTCAACACCAATGCCTCAGTATTTGTAAAATGGACCGAGTGACCCTTGTCGCAGACTTGTGACACGCTCATCAGATTGTGCTTAAGCTGCTCAACATAGTTCACTTTGTCCAAAGTAATCTTCCCATTCGTCACTTTTCCTCGTCCAGTAATCCTACCACCTTTAGCACCAGCACAATTTACATGTCCACCATCATATTCTTCAAATTCAGAAAACAACCTCGCATCCCCCGTCATGTGCCTAGAGCAGCCACTATCAACATACCATAAGTTGATAATCCTCCTTAGCAGCTCCTGCACACACCACCCAAAGGATTAGTTAGCTTGGGGGACCCAAGCCTTAATGGTCTTGGGTCGTCCAAATTCACCAACTATTTGAACGTCCATCCAACATCCATCACTCCTAACTTGAGTCTTGGATCTTGGACCTGTTGATGGAAATTGGTTTTGATTTCCATAAGGCCTCTGGTCCTGAGGGTACCTATTTGTGTTTGGACTATGTGACCTTTGAAAACTTTTATTTTGATTCCAAGAACCTTGATTGTCGTAATTTCGAAAGCCATTGTTATAAAAAGTTCGACCACCATTATTTTGGTATCGATTTTGATATTGACCTTGACTTCTAAAATTATTTGAATTTTGGTTGTTCATTCTTGGTGAACTACTTCTTGGTCTTTCATATCTGCCTGATGTAGATTCAGGCTGAAATCTTGGTTGATTTCTTTGGAAACGAGGAACTTGTGGAGTTCCTTTTTCAGCCATTTTTACACCACCAGCAACACCCGGTTGTTGCTTTGGAGCAGATTTCTTTGGAGAATTTGAGACTTTCTCCTCATTATCACCTTTCTTCTCTGGTGATTTCCCTCTTTGTTTCTCACTAACTTGTGCTTCAACCTTTTTGTTAGGACAGCAGCTAGCTACATGTCCCTTTGTGTGACATTTGAAGCACGATCTCTTTTTCGAAGACTTCTCAGCTGAAGCCTTTGAACTAGATTCTGGTTTAGATGATGATGCCTTAGAAGGATTTGGTTCAGTTTGCTTAGTTTCAAGATTTTCTATGTTTTTGTTTTTAGCAAACTCTACATTTGATTCATTTTCTATAACAGCTGTTTCGTTTTTCATATCACTTCCTTGAACAAAATTAACCCGTTTAACAAAAGTTGGATTTTTATTCGTAGGATTTGAATTTTTCTTTTTCAAAACAGGTTTGCTGTTATTGACCTTCTTAGCATCATTATCTTCAAACACATCACCTTGACTAGATGTGAAACTACTTGGTGATGTTGACAGAAAGTCTGTGAACTCATCTTCATCAGGTAAGAAAGAATAGTCATGACTAAGAGGAGGTGGAACTTCATTGAAGCCCTTGAATCCCACACTTGTCTTGTCATTACTCTTCTTTAACCCACCCATCATGTGTTTCATAACAAAAGTAGAATCCCTGAATTGACCTAATTTCTTTTCGAGTTCAACAATTTTGAGTTGTGCATCTGACAACTCTTTGCATTTTTCAGAAATTTCTTTTGTTTTCTCAGCCATCATGTCATGAGCTAAGTCTATGACTTGAAGTTTTTCGTTTAGTTTACAGGTTAAAACTTCAATTTCAGATTCATAGCCTTTTATCTTTTTCAAATATGATGACTCATTTCTTTTTGCAAAGAAATTTGATTCTTTTACGTTAGATATTACGCTCACCAGACTTTTGTTTTGAGTTGACAACCTGTCAACTTCACCCTGTAATTCACGACACTTTAAGCAAACAGAAGTAGCAGAGTTACTTACCTCTCCTGTCGATTTGTCTGAGTTGGCCATAAGAGCAGCAAGTTGAGCTCCCATTCTTTTGATGATTTCATCTTTCTCATCTGCTTCCTTTTCATCATCCATTTCATGCTCAGACTTTGGCTTTCCTTTTTCAGCATCTGTTGTCTGATCAGCCTTATCTACCTCAGCTTCACTTTTCTTCTCAACTTCAGCATTCATGTTAGCTTCAGCTTCATCAACGGGAACAATCTCTGCCATAAATGCTTGAGTGACATTCTCATCATTTTCCAAGTGAATACTCCAGTCATATGAACCTTCTCGTGCAGTAGAGATCAGCGCTCTTGAGTTAGAGTTGTTTGATGAATTTCGATTGTTTGAACTCTGACTTGAGGTTTCATGCTTTTGTTTATGACATTCCCTAGCAAAATGACCATAACTTTGACAGTTAAAGCACCTCACTTTGGTCTTGTCAAAACCAACAGTTTTCCCTACAAATTTCCTTCCAGTTCTGTTCATGAACCTCTTCACCCTTCTAGTAATCATGGCCATTTGCCATTGCAAATCCATATCTTCAAGATCATCAGGGTCAATCTGATCGTAATCTTCATCTAAAACGGCAGGATCAGATATCTTCCCCTGAATGTAGTTTTCATAAGAAGCAACAAAAGAAGCAAGTAGAGCAAGATGTTCTTCAGCAGACTTCACACTCATTGGCATTGACTTTGAACTACTACTTTGCTTAGCAGTTGATGTTCTCTTAGCTCCAGTTGATCCTCCTGAAGCAGCTACAAAACATACATCACCATCCTCATTTACTGTGACCTGCTCAGTTTCACGCGAGAGAAAAGCAGTGGCAGAGTCGCTAGAAGCATCGTGAGATGAAGAAGATGTAAGCCCATTGTAAATCCCTGGATCTTGAACCTGATCATATCCAGTGTCCTTCTTCTTCATGCTGAGCTCATAAGCTCTTAGCTTTCCAACTACTTCTTCCAGTTCCTTTGTTTCATAATCAGCTTCTCCCTTTATCATGAGAGTGTAAATATCCCATTTAGTAGGCAGAGCATCAAGCAGCTTGTCATTTTTCTCTATGTCAGAATAGCAATCTATATCATAATTGTCCAATTCTGACATCAGATGGTAATATCGAGTAATGACGTCCTCAAGTGACTCATTTTTCATGTACTTGAACACAGCAAACTGCTTCTTCAGTAGATCAATTTTGTTCTTCTTGACATCAGAATTCCCTTCATATCTCTTCTCTAGCGCATCCCACATTTCTTTTGAAGTAGTGTACTTCTTAAAGGTGTGTTTGATGCTATCAGGTAGGGACATCTTGATAGCTGCTAAGGCTTTCTTTTCAGCCTCATACATCCTTTTATCATTTTCTTGCATGTTCACATAGGCTGTGACACGCGGTCTGCCTTCAAAGTCATGTGTAGGGTTTGTGTACCCATCTTCAATACAAATCCACATGCGTGTGTCCTGATATTCAATAAAGGATTGAAACCTATCCTTCCATGTCAAGTAATTCTCCACCTTCATCATCTTAGGTGGTTTGTTCGTTGTGCCTACCTCGTGTTCCATCCTTAAAAGCTCGTTCAATTTAGACATGTTCGACATTTTAACTTAAGCAGACTGGTTAAACCGTACAAATTTTAGTCCGAAACCTGTTTTTACTAAGTTATACCGTTAGATTCGTCTCGAGATTACGATTCCAATGATATATAATGTCTAAAACCTATTTTGGGATTTTCCAGAGTCCTAAAAATCCAAGGAGTCCAACGGTGCAAACGGTTTGTCCAGGTGAGTTACGGATAATTCTCTAAACGCGAAACAGTGAAATTTTTCCTACGATTGCCTAGAAAAATTCCACCACTTTCAAACTTGCAACTACTCAGTCCAGTCGAGACCACTTGTTGCGAGTCGAGACCTTTGTTTCGAGTCGAGACCACAGTTTCGAGTCAAAACAGCACAACTCGAGACCACTGTTTCGAGTCGAGACCACTGTTGCGAGTCAAATCAGCACAAACCGAGACCACTGTTTCGAGTTGAGACCACTGTTGCGAGTCAAATCAGCACAAACCGAGACCACTAGTTACGAGTCGAAACCAGCAACCTTGAGTCGAGACCAGCTATTTTCCAATCAAAATCCCGAAAAATCAGCACCTTTTACACCAACGAATCTTCTAATCGAAATCCTTCCAAACTAAACTCCAAAAAATCAGCAAACAACTTCCAAATAACACCAAAACAGATCAAAATCGTAAAAATTTTGACTGTTCTTCGATGTTCTTCGTGAATCCAAACTGCAACCCAAAAACTTGTTTCTATCCGATCAGTTTTGAACCGTACACAAGAGCAAGCGCTCTGATACCAATTGTAGGTCCCTATCCCGTATGGATCGTAACAAAACTGACAATCTACCAAGGGTGCGGAATCCCCTTGATAAACCAAATAAACAGAAACAAGAACACCAGACGATTTACCAACTGATCTTCTATGATTATACAACGAAAACGTTTACAATCACTAAAGATCTCCACGAACTCACAGCCAATGTTCTGTGTATTCGAACTCTCTCTCAATCGCCTAAAAGTCTCCAAAAGTCTAACCCTAAAACTCTAGGTAAAGGTTGTTTATATACACACAACCATACAATTCGAACTGGGCTCAGCCCATTCGAATTCTGTTTACAAATTGGGCTAAACTAGATGGACTTTAACTTGATACAAACTTGGACTAGATTGGGCTTCAACAAACTCGAATTCTATTCAGTCTTCATAAGTCTTTGCGGCCCAAACTCGTTTAATATCCAAAGACCAATCCAACGCTGTTGTCACATAAAATGCACCAACAAGAACCACGACAGTCGTTACGGAACCCTGGATCAATCAGGCAGCTTATCTAATACGTAACCGGGGTTATGATACTTACAACGAGGCAGAACTTCGTTAATTAGGGGAGTATTATGCCCGAGTATAGTGTATACTACGTAGAAATTGAGAGAGAAATGAAAAGACTGAACGATTTGGACTGAAGGCCGCTCAAGGCAATTTATAGGGCTGTTCCGACGGTCTCTCGCGCCCCGCGATGGAGTCAAGGCGGGCTTTCGCGGCCCGCGACATAGGCTGGGTAGGCCCTAGCCTTGTCGGGTCACTGCTCTAGCTCCGACACGTGTTGACACGTGGCAGCTCCGGGGCGTGCCTCTTGTCCCCTCGCTCGCGGCCCGCGACGTCCCTCAAGGGATCTGTCGCACCCTGCCAGAAACCATTTAATTTCGTTTTTAATTAATTTAAATAAAAATAAAGATATTCGGGCCCTGTTTTCGTATACGTGGTGTATTTTAGGACATATAGGGGCACTGTAAATATATTTAGGGTGTCAGATTATTTTAGGAGGGTTGTTATACAGTTGTCCATAGAAAGGAAGTAGTGTTTGACGACGTTCTTGCAGTAATCCCACTATCCGGCGAGTACTATTCAAATGTTGCGAAAGATAAACATTATGAGAAAAAGCTGGATAAAATCATCAGAGATGTCATGTGTAACACCCCGTGTTTCGAAAGTCAAAGTCAAAGTCAAGATTTAAGTCAAAGGAAGAAAGGATTGCTAATTGCGATCTGTCACTCCTTGCTTAACTACTGTTTTGACTTCTTTGACTTGTAATCGAATCTATATTTATATTTGCTTTAGTTGTATTATGTGGAATGCTTGTTAATAATCGAGGTTTAATCGATGTTTATCGCATGTTTTATCGGTTTATCGCTTATCGCCATGCAATCGCATTCGCAACCCGAATTATGCGTTCTGGATATTGTTTTACGTGTGTGTGCTATTTATGTGTTACTTGTGATTAATCGAAACGAAATCACAACTCTATCGCAATCGAATCGCAGACGCTAAACGCAAGTTAATTATAGTGTTTGTATGTTAGATACTGTATTTGTGTATTTATCATTAATTTATCGCAAACTCACTCAAAACGCATCGCAACGCAACGTTCAACACACGAAACGAAACACCAAAACTCAGATCGTCGGAGCCGCTCGATCGAGTGACCACATGATCGGATGGCCAACCGATCGGATTGCCAACCGATCTGATTGCCATCTGATCGGACTGTCATCCGATATCGATCCCCTCGACTCTTTGCACTTTCCTTTTTGGGAAACCCTATAAATACCCTCACTTTTCACATCACTTTATGTGACAGCTCTCTACTCGACCCAGCTGCACTCTAGCCTCATTTCTCTCGATTTCTCGTGATTCTTGTAAGTTTCCAACCTAAATCTTGTACTTCTATGATCTACACAAACTTCTTCATCATTTTCTCTTTTGAATCTCAACTTTTAACCGTGAAATCAATGGATTTGACGTGTTCTAGGATGATGTCATCATGGAGTTCTTATGAACTTCAAGTATTGGCTTCATTCCACCAAGAACAACTCAGATCTGAAGGATTTCCACATGAAACAACAATAATTTCACATAGATCTGCACCGATCCATGGTTAAAAGGATTGAAAGATTGTTTTTCCAACTTTCTTTCAACTCTTTTACACTCAATGCACTCAAAACCGATAGACTCGGAACTTGTTCTGATCTTCTACTCTTTCTTAGTGATGTATTGGTTCAAGATCTGGATTCTATCCACGAGATAACTGATCTCGAGTTAAACATAAAACAACCATCTCGAACCGTGAACTGGCCGGACTAGGGTGATTCCTGTTCGATCGGGTCATTTGGGTCATGATGGGGTTTCTGTTGTTTAGCACGTTATCACACCGTCTCGATCAAAACTGCAAAACTTTCAAAACACTCAAGTGTCAAAGACGATCAGGTCGTTGGGACGGATTGTCATCCGATCTGATTACCATCCGATCGTATTACCATCCGATCGGACAGCCACCCGATCGGCTTACACTTGGTTCCACACTTAAACTTTTGTTTCAACTTTTCAAGGATCTGAACGTCGAACGGATTGCCGTCAGATCGGATTGCCATCCGATCGAATGACCATCCGACCATGTGACGTTTGGGACTTCAACACTTAAACAATTTTCAACATGTTCAATGCATAGTTAGTTCTAACGGATTGCCACCTGATCGGTAGACCATCCGATCCAGTGACAACACTGCTGTGAACTTGTTCTCTGAGAAATACCTCGCCGAACGGATCATCACCTGATCGAACCGCCATTCGATGGATCGACCTGATGGGTAGAGACACTTCTCTGTTTTCAAAATGCTACAACGAAAACTTCAAAAGGCAAACCATCATACACAAACACATCCTCACCAAACGAGGTGTCAATCCAATTGAATGGCCATCCGATCGGATTACCATCCGACACTTGGTACTTTACACCATTTTACGCGCCGCTTATCGTGTATGCTATTGTTAACTGTTTAGGCTAATCTTTCTCAGCGCTCCCTTCAATCCAAGAGAGTGTTTACTTGTTAAACACAATCTGTGAGTATACTCGATCCCTTTTTGCTTTATGCACTTTTGGGTGTTACATGCGTTATCTATATTCAAATCACATCTATCACACAACGCAAACACTATTTATACGCTAATCGCTATTGCATGTTATACGTGACTCAATGAATGCCTGTTTGTTATGTTTATACATTGATTGCCGTCTACCTGCCTTAGCAACGATAGTACTATAGTTTGGACTCAGCGCCTGTTCACTCAGGGGTTGTTAAGGATATTACTTCATGTGTTCGCAGTGGGGAACATGTGTTACGCCCTCGTTATTCGCAGTCAAATCGCAGTCATTGGTATTGATAGAATCTTTGTCGATAACTTACATGCTTCACATTATACGTTGTACATGCTGGTTATGCGAAAACGATTTCGAACTCTATTATACTATATTAAACTTGTATGCTCACCGTTACACTATGTGTATTGACTTTATTTTAACGTATGTTACAGGTGTTTGAATGCTAGGATGTTGCTTGTTATTTGCGGAAAACAAGCTAGGAAGGAGTCTAGAAACAAACCTAATAAAAATTTGAGTTGTCGGAACAGTTCACTTGTTTTTGAGACAATTATATGTAATAAATATTTTTACTTTATCTGTTAGTAGTATGGGATGTTAACATTAAGGATTTGGTAATTTAATAGTTGTTGTGGAATCTCTTGAACAATCTATTTTGCTCAGTGCCACGCCCCGATGATTCCGCCATCGGTTGGGGTGTGACAGATTGATATCATAGCCATAACTATAGGGAATTAGGCAAGACTCGACCTAGTCCAGGTCGATGTCTTAGAAACGACCTAGTCTATAGTCTAAGTACCCACAGACCGACTTGTACATACCATGTAGGGGTTTTCTACGAGCTTACTTGCTATATCTCGCTATTCTCGCTTACGCTACACTATCACTGCACTCTAATTTTCGAAAATGAACGAGTGATTAGGTCGAGATTAGGTGTGAAAACCGCAAACTCTCGACTAAATTGCTTGTTCGACCCGTATTTTATCTATAAACAGGAGAAATTGCGTTGAATCAGGAGTGAAATCCGTACTTTGACGCAAGATTCCCTTTCTATTTTATCAAAATAGGAATAAAGTTGTTAAGTCCGGGGTAAAACCAGAACCTTGACAACTTGTTCCGCTCTTAGTTTAGTTTTACAAAGCTCTCACCAAAGTCTCGATGGACTCCAACGACTTGAAGTCACACCGTAACTGGAAGGATGCGTGCCGTTCGCCCACAATCAAGGCGAGAGCATAGTCCCGAAAGTCAAAGTGTGTACCAAAAGTCCTTGTGAATAGTCGAATCACTTTGGGTAGTCGACGTCTATCGAGCCTTAGACAATCCATACTCGATTTTATGTGTTTTCGATTCTGGACCTCGCCGCCGCTGACTTTGATATTTGTCGCTTTTATGTGGATTTTATGTGTTCTGTGTGATTTTATTTGTTTATGTGTTTCGATTTTGGAGATTTATTTGCCTTTCACTCTCGCTTTGATCAACACACACCATTCGCACTGCACATTTATCTCAAATCTCTAACAAATCGTTGCTACTTATGGATGATCACATGCTATGTCACTCGCTTATGCTATGCTACTCACCGTGTACTCGCAAATCGCAATCGCTATTCTTGAACGCACACGAACTTTGAATGATAGGTTTCTGTATTTTGACTGCCTTATTTGCTTCTGTGCTTTACGTGCTTATATGCTTCTATGTGCCCTATGTGCCTTATGTGTTTATGTGTGCTCTGTGATTTTATGATTATGTGACTGTATGGGTGATTGTGTTCCTGAGCTTTAGTAGTAGTATGTGTGAGGTGAGATCCAATTCTATAGCGTTTTGAATCCTATGGCGATGTCTGTTGCAGACAATGTCGTCATCTGGATCCCGTCTCTCTCGCGCTGCCCGAAGTAACCAGGATAACAAACGTATCGCCGCCCTCGTCTCAAAGCAAATGGCGAAGGTTATCCCCCAGATTGTTAGCGAACTAAACGAAAATGCTAGCAAGTCGTCTGAAGAGTCTAGGACTGATTCACCAAAGTCTGCTTTTAGGTTCAAGCAGTTCAAAGCTTGCGGTCCAAAGGAATTTACCGGCGAAGATGGTCCTACGGCCATGTTTCCATGGTTCGATTCGATTGAAGTCACCCTTCGTCAGAGTAACTGTCCTGACAATCTCCAAAATGTTAACGCCACCGGCGTCTTCCAGTCTCGTGCTTTAGACTGGTGGAAGGCCGAGAGAAACAAGAGAGGAAATGATGCAGCTTATGGATTGACATGGGATGAGTTGAAGGACCTGATGATGAAAGAGGTCTTCCCTCCCCACGAGCTCCAAAAGTTGGAGGACGAGTTCTGGCATCTGAAGCAGAATGATGGTGACAATGCTGCTTTGACCGCTCGCTTCAAGTAGCTAAGCATAATCTGTCCAGACCAAGTTAAGACGCCCGAAATCACCATCAAAAAGTATATCCGTGCTCTTCCGAATTGCGTGGCTGATTTCGTTCAAGCTGCAAAGACGACGACAATTGAGGAAACCTTTTTGCTCGCTGCTGAGATCAATGACAAGCGAGTCAAGTCTGGTTACTGGGATAAAGCTTCCAAGAATCTGCATCAAGCCACCACTGCCGCAACCGCTAAAACCGCCCCCGCTCCGCAGTCTTCAAAGTCCTCTCGTCGCAAGAGGAAGAACAGCAATAACACTAGCAAAAATTACGCTGTCACTACTGCTGCCCCGCTTCAAGCTGTACCAGCTCAACAACAGCTACAATATCGCCAAGTAGCGGCACCGGTTACCAATGCACCGCCGGCAAAGCGTGCTTACACTGGTCCTCACCCGGCATGCCCTACTTGTACTTATAACCACCCAGTGGGAATCGCTTGCAGATACTGTGTGCATTACAATATGTACGGCCACTTCACCGCCAACTGCCGTACTAGTCCACGTCAAGCTACAGCTCCAGCTCCTGCTCAACAAGCCCTACTTCCCGCTCCTCAAGGCCAGCAAGCGGCTCCTGCACTCGCGATCCATGCTAGAGCTTGCTTTTCGTGTGGTGATCCGAACCACTTCTCAAACATGTGCCCGAATCGAGTGGTGAAGCAAGAGCCACAACAGCAGCAGCCCCAGCAACAGCAGCAACAGTAGCACCAACAACAGCCAGCAGCTCACGGACGCACTTTCAACATCAATGTCCGCCAAACTCAAGCCGATAACAATGTGGTTAATGGTACGTTCCTTGTGAATGGTATATATGCTTCATGTTTATTTGATACTGGAGCCAATAACTGTTTTGTGTCGTTTAAATTCGAAAAGCTCCTTAATCGTAAGCGCTCCCATCTCCCCTGGACGTTCGATGTTGAAGTTGCCACCGGTAGAACCGTCGCCGTCAATTCTGTTCTTCGTGATGTACCCTCGAACTCAACAATCACATATTCCCTATTGACCTTATTCCGATGAAGCTCGGAAGTTTTGACGTCATAGTAGGCATGGACTTTCTTCGCGAAAACCATGCTGAAGTTGTTTGCTTCGATAAGATGATTCGATTCTCGCTCGCTAACGGTGACCAATTGTGTGTTTACGGTGAAGTCGCGTCGAATAAACTCCAGCTCATGTCATGTGTCCAAGCTAGCAAGTATCTCCGCAAGGAATACAGAGCTTTCTTGGCTAACATTGTAGTAGAGGAGGAGGAAAAGAAAGAAAAGGCGGTAAACCAGGTACCTGTTGTTTGTGAATTTCCTAATGTGTTTCCTAAGGATCTCCCCGGTCTACCCCCAAGTCATGATATCGACTTTCGTATCGACCTCATTCATGGAGCCAACCCTCTTGCTAAAGCTCCTTATCGACTCGCTCCGTCCGAAATGCGCGAACTCTCAAGTCGACTCCAGGAATTGCTTGATTAAGGCTTTATTCGCCCTAGCACCTCTCCTTGGGGTGCGCCAGTCCTTTTCGTCAAAAAGAAGGGTTTCGGATGTGCATCGACTATAGGGAGTTGAATAAGCTGACAATCAAGAATTGTTATCCCCTACCTCAAATCGGTGATTTGTTTGATCAATTGCAAGGTGCTACGTGTTTCTCGAAGATCGATCTACGCTCAAGCTATCACCAATTACGCATTCAAGAGGAGGATATACCCAAAACCGATTTTCGCACTCGTTACGGCCACTATGAGTTCATTGGTTATGCCTTTTGGTTTAACCAACGCACCCACGGTTTTCATGGATCTGATGAATCGCGTGTGTAAACCATTTCTTGATCGCTTCGTCATCGTGTTCATCGATGATATCCTTATTTATTCCAAGTCGAAAACCGAACACGCGCAACATCTACGTTTGGTTCTCGAGCTACTCCACGGGAATCGACTCTCTGCCAAGTTCTCCAAGTGTGAATTCTGGCTAGAGGAGGTTCAATTCCTTAGTCATATTATCAATAGTCAAGGTATTCACGTCGACCCCGCGAAGATCGAAGCCGTTAAGAGTTGGATTACACCTAAGAACCCGTCTGAAGTCCGTTCTTTTCTCAGACTAGCGGGCTATTATCGCCGATTTATCGAAGGATTCTCTAAAATCGCCGTGCCGCTTACTTCTCACACGCATAAGGACAAGCCTTTTGTTTGGGGAACTGAACAAGAGACTGCCTTTCAAACCCTCAAGCATATGCTCTGCAATGCTCCCGTCCTTGGTTTACCCGACGGAAATGATGACTTCGTTGTCTATTTCGATGCCTCGAACCTTGGTCTTGGTTGTGTTCTCATGCAACGGGACAAGGTTATCACTTACGCGTCTCGTCAGCTCAAAATCCACGAGAAGAACTATACAACCCACGACCTTGAGCTAGGCGCGGTTGTTTTTGCATTGAAGATTTGGTGACACTACCTTTATGGTACAAAGTGTACGGTCTTCACCGACCATAGGAGCCTACAACACATCTTCAGCCAGAAAGAACTTAATATGCGTCAACGCCGATGGGTGGAACTTCTCAATGATTACGACTGTGAGATTCGTTATCATCCTGGCAAAGAAAATGTCATTGCCGACGCCCTCAGCAGACGAAGCTATTTGCATAGCATTCGTAATGTTCACGCCCAGCATCATCTCGAAACTCTCATCCGTGAAGCCCAACATGCTTGTTTTACCGATCGCACTTTGAAGAAGGAAAGGATTCTCAACGATGGAGCCCAACTAGTGAATAAGTCGAATGGGATATTCCATTACCTAGATCGAATTTGGATCCCTAAGCGGACCGATTTACGACAGATCCTAATGGATGAAGCCCACAAGTCTCGATATTCTATTCATCCCGGTGCCAATAAGATGTACCAGGACCTTCGCTACAAGTACTGGTGGCCGTGCATGAAGAAAGATATCGCTCTCTATGTTTTGAAGTGCCTGACTTGCTAAAAAGTCATGGCCGAGCACCAAAGACCCTCTGGCTTACTCGTCCAACCCGAAATCCCTATGTGGAAATGGGAGAGTATAGCTATGGACTTCATAACCAAACTTCCGCGCACGCCATCAAGTCACGACAGCATCTGGGTTGTCGTTGACCGCTTGATCAAATCCGCTCATTTTCTGCCAATACGAGAAGACTACAAGGTAGAAAAATTAGCCCGAATCTACACCAATGAGATCATTTGCGACATGGGACGCCACGCGACATCATCTCTGACCACGATGGTCGGTATACCTCACGTCTTTGGGAAACATTTCAATCCACTCTCGGTACTACGCTTAATCTAAGTACCGCTTTCCATCCCCAAACCGACGGTCAGACTGAAAGAACGATTCATACCCTTGAAGACATGCTCCGTTCGTGTGTCATAGATTTCGGTGGTAATTGGGACGCATACTTACCTTTAGTCGAATTCTCGTACAATAACAGATATCATTCCAGCATTCAAATGGCACCGTTTGAGGCATTATACGGAAGAAAATGTCGATCGCCTATTGTATGGCACGAGATCGGTGACTCGTAAATAACCAGTCCTGAGCTGTTGCAAGAAACGACAGACAAAATCCTCCAAATTCGAGACAATTTGCTGAAAGCTTGGAGTCGTCAGAAAAGTTACACCAATAGACGACGCAAGCCTCTTGAACTTGACGTTGGTGATCAGGTACTCCTAAAGGTATCATCTTGGAAGGGTGTGGCCAGATTCGGCAAGAAAGGGAAACGTGCGCCTCGATATGTTGGACCCTTTAAGATTCTAGAAAGGATCGGAAAGTGGCCTACAGACCCGAACTACCGGAGGAACTTAGCAACGTCCACCCTACTTTCCACGTGTCGAACCTCAAAAAGTGCCTGGCTGAGCATGATTTGTACGTACCACTTGAGGATCTTCAAGTGGATGAAACATTACACTTCGTGGAGAAGCCTGTCGAGATCATGGACTGACAAACCAAGCAGCTCAGGCGCTCACGCATTCCCATTGTGAAAGTTCGCTGGGAAGGCAAACGAGGCGAAGAGTTCACTTGGGAACTTGAAAGCGACATGAAGGCGAGTACCCGCAGTTGTTTGTTACGGCTAAAGCCTAATTTCGGGACGAAATTCCCTTAAGAGGGGGAGGCTGTAACACCCCGTGTTTCGAAAGTCAAAGTCAAAGTCAAGATTTAAGTCAAAGGAAGAAAGGATTGCTAATTGCGATCTGTCACTCCCTGCTTAACTACTGTTTTGACTTCTTTGACTTGTAATCGAATCTATATTTATATTTGCTTTAGTTGTATTATGTGGAGTGCTTGTTAATAATTTAGGTTTAATCGATGTTTATCGCATGTTTTATCGCTTTATCGCTTCTCGTATCGCAATCGCATTCGCAACCCGAATTATGAGTTCTGGATATTGTTTTACGTGTGTGTGCTATTTATGTGTTACTTGTGCATGCTTAATTATGTTTATGTTGTGGTGATTAATCGAAATGAAATCGCAACTCTATCACAATAGAATCGCAGACGCTAAACGTAAGTTAATTATAGTGATTGTATGTTAGATATAGTATTTGTGTGTTTATCATTAATTTATCACAAACTCGCTCGAAACGCATTGCAACGCTCAACACACGAAACGAAACGCCAAAACTCAGATCGTCGGAGCCACTCGATCGAGTGACCACTCGATTGGATGGCCAATTGATCGGATTGCCAACCGATCGGACTGTCATCCGATCGGTGACCCACTCGACCCTTTGCACTTTCCTTTTTTGGAAACCCTATAAATACCCTCACTTGTCACATCACTTGATGTAATAGCTCTTTACTCGACCCAGCCGCACTCCAGCCTCATTTCTCTTGATTTCTCGCGATTCTTGTGAGTTTCCAACCTAAATCTTGTACTTCTATGATCTACACACACTTCTTCATCATTTTCTCTTTTGAATCTCAACATTTAACCATGAAATCAATGGATTTGAGGTGTTCTAGGATGATGTCATCATGGAGTTCTTATGAACTTCAAGTATTGGCTTCATTCCACCAAGAACAACTCAGATCTGAAGGATTTCCACATGAAACAACAATGATTTCGCAGAGATCTGTACAGATCCATGGTTAAAAGGATTGAAAGATGGTTTTTCCAACTTTCTTTCAACTCTTTTACACTCAATGCACTCAAAACCGATAGAATCGGAGCTTCTTCTGATCTTCTACTCTTTCTTAGTGATGTATTGGTTCAAGATCTGGATTCTATCCACGAGACAACCGATCTCGAGCTAAACATAAAACAACCATCTCGAATCGTGAACTGACCGGACTAGGGTGATTCCTGTTCGATCGGGTTATTTGGGTCATGATGGGGTTTCTATTGTTTAGCACGTTATCACACCGTCTCGATCAAAGACTGCAAAACTTTCAAAACACTCAAGTGTCAAAGACGATCAGGTCGTTGGGACGGATTGCGGTCCGATCGGATTGCCATCCGATCGGACAGCCACCCGATCAGCTTACACTTGGTTCCACACTTAAACTTTTGTTTCAACTTTTCAAGGATCTGAACGTCGAACGGATTGTCGTCCGATCGGATTGCCATCCGATCGAACGACCATCCGACGATGTGACATTTGGGACTTCAACACTTAAACAATTTTCAACATGTTCAATGCATAGTCAGTTCTAACGGATTGCCACCCGATCGGTAGACCATCCGATCGAGTGACAACACTGCTGTGAACTTGTTCTCTTAGAAATACCTCGCCGAACGGATCGTCACCCGATCGAACCGCCGTTCGATCGATCGACCTGAAGGGTAGATATACTTCTCTGTTTTCAAAATGCTACAACGAAAACTTCAAAAGGCAAACCATCATACACAAACACATCCTCACCAAACGAGGTGTCAATCTAATCGAATGGCCATCCGATCGGATGACCATCCGAACGGATTAACATCTGATCGACTGCCATCGGGTCGGATTGCCATCCGATCGGATTACCATCCGACACTTGGTACTTTACACCGTTTTACATGCCGCTTATCATTTATGCTATCGTTAACTGTTCAGGCTAATCTTTCTCAGCGCTCCCTTCAATCCAAGAGAGTGTTTACTTGTTAAACACAATTTGTGAGTATACTCGATCCCTTTTTGCTTTATGCACTTTTGGGTGTTACATACGTTATCTATATTCAAATCACATCTATGCAATTTTGCTTTATGCACTTTTGGGTGTTACATACGTGCCGCTTTATGCAATTTGTGAGTATATTCGATCCCTTTTTGCTTTATTGCATGTTATACGTGACTCGACGAATGCCTATTTGTTATGTTTACACATTGATTGTTGTCTACCTGCCTTAGCAACGATAGTACTATAGTTTGGACCCAGCACCTGTTCACTCAGGGGTTGTTAAGGATATTACTTCATGTGTTCCCAGTGGTGAACATGTGTTGCGCACTCGTTACTCGCAGTCAAATCGCAGTCATTGGTATTGATAGAATCTTTGTCGATAACTTACGTGATTCACATTATACGTTGTACATGCTGGTTTTGCGAAAACGATTTTGAATTCTATTATACTATAATAAACTTGTATGCTCACCATTACACTATGTGTATTGACTTTATTTTAACGTATGTGACAGGTGTTTGAATGCTAGGATGTTGCTTGTTATTTGCGGGAATCAAGCTAGGAAGGAGTCTAGAAACAAACCTAATAAAAATCTGAGTTGTCGGAACAATTCACTTGTTTTTGAGACAATTATCAGTAATAACTATTTTTACTTTATCTGTTAGTAGTATGGGATATTAACATTAAAGATTTGGTAATTTAATAGTTGTTGTGGAATCTCTTTAACAATCTGTTTCGCTCAGTGCCGCGCCCCGATGATTCCGCCATCGGTTGGGGTGTGACATCATGACAGCGAGTCTAAGACAGAGAGATGAAGAGAGGATGAAGAAGAATGTTGAAAGTTTGGTGGATGATTTGAAGAAGGTTGCTGAGGAGCAGAAGAGTGAAGGTTAAAAGGAAGAAGAAGCAGTTGGTGAAGAAGCTGTTACTGAAGAACAGCAAAATGAAGATTATATGAAGAAGAAAGGAGAGGATGGTATGAAGATTGAAAGATCAGTTGAAGAGGATGATGATGCTGGTGTTGGTGTTGGTGAGGAACAACAAAAGAAGGGAGCTGATCAGACAGGGATGGCAGAGAAAGCCGAGGAGCTAATCATTGTGGTAAATACTTCAACTGATTCTGGAGTCTTAAATAAAACTGCTGAACAGTACAAGAAATGCATGGAAACGTTCATTGCTTGTACTGAAAAAGATGAAAAATTCAGAACAAGAGATCTAGAATTCACTAAAATCGAGAAAAATTTCAAAGAAAAATGCAAAGAAATGTTAGAAAATGAAAAGGTTTTGAAAGATAATGACGAAAAGATAACACAAAAATGCAAGAGTTTAGAAAAAGAAAATGGGATTTTGAAAGAAAAGGTATCAAAAATGACAGAAGAATGTTTGCAAAAAGAAAATGATTTTCAAGAAATAAAAATGGAGTATAATTTAATAAAACTTGCATCTCATATCACAAAAGAATCATATGAAAACGTGAAGAGTCAAATGAAACTTGTTCAATCGAGATTGAAACATTGTTCTGAAATATCTGATACGCTTAAGCGACAGTATGAAATTAAACAAGTTGTAAATTCTTACATTGAAGATGTTGCTAAGCTAAAGCATAAAATAGCTTATTTAGAACAAGATAATAACAAATTACACAGTTATCACGCTTCATCATATGTTCTTGAATGCATTTTCAATCTAAAACCGGATGGTAAAAATTCCGAGCAAAACAAGAAAGGAATTGGCTCAGAGTATCATCAGGTTCCACCACCGTTTGAGGAAAAATTCACATTCTATGATGACGAAAAGGTGGAAAAAGCTTTCAACATGGTTGATCAATTGCAAGATAATATTGACGTAACCTATTCCAAATCTGATGATTCCACTGATTCAGAGGTGGTAGGTAAGGTCGTTGAAAGTGTTTTGAAAGAAGAGTCGATTGAAGCAGATAAATCTAAATCACAGGATGAAAATGAAGGTAGTTTTCATGAAGGTTATCTGAAAAACTCAAAATCTGAGAAAAATACGAATGATGATTCAATACCATGATTGGATCGGACAAGTTATTCTCAGATACTGAATTCCCGATTCAGAATGTGATTTCAGAAAAGATTGACAAAGTGTTCAAGATGATTGAAATTGAAAAATCCGAGATTTCAAAGTTTGCTAGAAAGAGTCACAAAACTTTTTATAACAAACCTGGTTACAAAAAGAAAAACATGAAGGCTGGGTTGGGTTATAAAAAGAAACAAAATTGGAAAAGAAATGAAACATCAAATTATCAGCAAAAGATGAACTTTGTTAATGGAACAAGTTCTGAGGAAGAGAAAGAACTTCAATTTAGATGACAGTCTAATGAAGAGTTCTATGCTCAAAAGAAAAGGCAACAACAACAGGTTAAAGATGTGTCCAAGAGAACATGCGTTAAATGTAATAAAACTGGACATCTTGCTCACAAGTGTCCAAATCCGAAACCTGTTGATGTTGAAAAGAAAAAGAAGTCTAATGTTGTGAATCAGAAGTCAATCAAGGTTGACTCACAACAAACATGAAAACCAATGACACCCAGATTTAGAACAACACAAAGTTGGAAAACAACTGTTGATGCAACGAAACCAAACCAGTTTTGGAAACCAAAAGTTGTTGTTCAAAGTCAAAACACTTAGAATGATACACATTTTTACAAAAGAAGTGCGTTTAAAGGACAAACTTGGGTGGAAAAGAACCAAACGGTTCCTGTGAATGATAATCGGAATGAAAATACATTTGTGAAAAATGATAAAGATTTTCCGAAGTTGAATGAATCATATTGTGTTGAAATGCCTAAGGTCAAACAGACCTGGGCTAAATTGTTCAAGTAATTGAATATATTGAATGTGCAGGTGCTCAAGAAATCTGAATGTCAACAACAAGAGTATAGGAGTAGCCTGGCACAAGAGAAGGAGGCTGCTCGTCCCTGCAACTGAATCAGGGAGTTTGTTCATTTCTGTACATAAATAAATTATATTTCTAAAACTCTAAAAATTGAAAAAAAAATAAAATCAAAAAATATGTTTTTATTTTGTCAAAAATTGAAAAATCAAAAACATGTTTGTTTTTAATTTTGTCAAAAATAAAAAATTTACAAAAATATGTTAAGTGAATATGCTGAAACCCTCACGGCTGAACAAACATGATTAATTTCACAAGATTGAAAAACGGTTTTCAAACTGTAAAATATCAATGTGTTGTAAATTATGGGGGTATATATTTTCTGCAAAACAGAGCATGTGAAGCAGAAAATGGATGGCAAGACAAAGCTATTAGTATCAGTTATCAGATTTTCTTTAAATGTTTTGAATTTTAGGGGGAGTATGCGTTGTCAGAAAATCTAAAAACATTTGAAATTTTGAAAAAGCCAAAAACATGATAAAATTGAAAATGAGTTGTGTGTAAAAACAGGAAATGATAGTACATCAGTAGACAATCACAGTATGCTAAAGAAATGGAAAGATAAATGTGATAAACGGTCACACTGATGATATGCCAGTAGGTTTTTACACGCTTAGTAGATTTTTTTCGAGATATAAACCTAAATATCAAATACTTTCTTATCTCGTGGGGAACATCTCTCGGATATATGGGTAACCCTCGAAATCTTGTTTGAGAGATTGCCTGATTCTGAGATACTAGGTCTTTATACTGTTTGATATCTGGAGTATTATACCTGGTCTTCTGATATTGCGGAAGCAATGGCCCAGACCTCGTATAATACTTTACGCGCTTTAAAAGCTTACCCTCTGCATAAAAATTGAAAAATATCGAAAGATGTAATTTAAGTGCAGTTGTAAAGAAGATTCCCAAGGGGAACACACCTAAATTCGAGCCTTCATCTCTTTGATTGAACGGTAGTTCATACATGAGCTCTCAAGGTCTCGCACTAACCCAGAGAACAGATATCAAATTGGTATACTCAGCTGTAAGACTGAATCTAGGGAATCTTGATACGGGAGTATATTCTGAGGTGGGACACGCGAATAAGTTAAGTCCTTAAAACACTAATTCCGTATCTCAAATCAATTGAACTTTGTGTGAAAATTTAAGTGGATCAGTATACTGACAATCTAAGTGAATTGTTTAGAATTTAAAGTGTTTAAGGCTCAACGGTGCTAGTGATGTGTCATATACTAATATGATCCTCTGACACGAACTCAGACAAAAATATTGTCTGTAAATATGTTTGTAAATATTTCTTTGCTGCTTTATGTTTCAGAAAAATACAAAAAGATTTTGTGTCTATTTTATTTTCGACAACCGATGTCTGAGAGTTTAGTTTCAAAATCTGAGTATGCTGAACGTGTTTCTGAAAATAAACAAGTTCATTAACTTGAAACTTGTAGTTTAAAATCAAAAATCAAAAATAGTTTGTAAAGTCTCCAAGGTCATTAATTTGGACTAGGATGATTATCTGTGAGGGATTTGGATTCTTAAATTGTCGAATCTATTAAGCAATCTGATAGGGGGAGTAAGTCAAGTAATCCTGGATATATTCTTATTGTTATATTTGTGAAAAAGAGCCAGGTTCTTGATTAAAAGTTTTTTAAAGCCAGGTCATTTCGTTGTCAAAATGTTTTAGCTTATGTTGAGAGAGCCGGGTTTTCAATCGTGGATATTCAAAACGTTGTCACTTATAAATGTTTGAAAAATTGCAGATGTTGTACCAGATTACGATTCCGATAGCTGAGTCTAAGGGGGAGTCTGAAGACAAGCTTGACCCAAGGGGGAGATTGTATCCGGAAAGCCAGGTGTAGATCCCAAAAGCACAGAAGCTTGACGAAAGGGGGAGCCTGAAGGAAAAGAGTCTACCGACAGGGGGAGCTTAAGACAGATCCACGGGGAGTCTGTTCGAGCCAGAGGGAGTCTGTGAATGCTGAAGATGATAAAGGGGGAGTCTGTGAGTGCAGATATGTCTATCGCCTTCATCAATCCAGTCTGTAGCAAGAAACTAAAGAAAACAAGATTATATAGTGTAATATTTAGGAAAAACGGCAAGGTGGCATTATTGTAAATAAGGAAACTCTCCTTATATCCTTTGCCTATAAATAGAGGAGTTAGGGTTTTAGTTTAGAACTTTTGCCATTTGTGACATTGGGAGCATAGGAGCTAGAGAGAGAAAGGCAAAAGGTGATTCACGGTTCATTGTACGATTTCATATATTCTAATCGAATCAAATATTATAGTACGTTCTTGTGTTCGGTCCACGCACGTGCACGGATTCCGCACGTCGCGCGTGTCATACTCAATTGTTCGAGAGTCAAAACCGATCCTACACTGTACAACAGGAAACAATTGCTGAACCTGTTCAGGAAGTAGAGGCCAATCCTCAGTTTGCCTTCACTGCTGAGGAAACTACAGCAATGATGGCCTCACTTTCTAAAGCATCTCAACCACCTCCAACAGCTACAACTGCTCCTGAGACTCCGGTCGTGACTCCACCAGTTGAACCACAATAAGCTGGAGCTCCTCTAGTCATCAATATAGATCTGAAGCTCATCAGCGAAGCTCAGAACACCGAGGTAGATTATTCTCAGAAATGGGACCGGATGAAAAGGTAGACTTTTTGTTCTCTCAATTACAAGCTGCTGCAGGTCAAATCAATTGGCATACGGAGTTTATGTTTGCAAACAGAAACATAATGCTCAAACAACAGTTGGAGATAAACACGTTAAAAGAAACTGTGAGCAAGCAACAAGCTGAAATAGCAGAACTTCGAGCTGAAAATGAATGTTTGAAGGCTGCCGATGATGAACGGGCAAGGTAATTGTTATAAATGCGAGCTGCTGACAACACTCGTGGTATTGAGCTGAATCGAGTGAAAGAACAAAGTTTTGTTGTGAAGCAATCTGCTGATCGACTGGCTGAATGGCATGATTTTATGAAGAATTGGTATGATAGCAGAAACATAACATTGGTGGATCGTTTCAAGTCGATTAACGATGCTTTTGAGATAAGTAGAAAAAGGGGTGAACATCATGTGGACTGATAGATGCAAAGCACAAGAAGTTCAGCGAAAGCATGATCACGACAGCGAAGATCAAGGCAATCCTGATGCGTCAGCTTCTTTTGATCCACAAGGGGCATCTGCTTCAACTCAAATCATGGTTTATCAGCCTCAGTAGAATGTAACAACTCAAGGCACGTCAGGTGGTTCAAAGGATGATGTTGAACAGCTGGAAAGCGGTATTGCGTTGCAAGAATGTCCTCCCGAAAGTTCAACGGCTGGTGCAAATGTAGCGTCAAGCTCAGCTAATGTTGACGTGCAAGCATGCCCTTCTGTTAATTGAGAAGACTTAGAAGATGGGGAGTTTATTTCTGATATGATGGATGAACAGATTTTGAGGTTAACAGATATGAAGGTAGTCGATGATACTACAATTAACGAGACTCAAAGTGAACCCGATGCAACAAACTTGGATGGTCTTGATGAAATAGTGTTTGAAGGCGATGTCGAGAAGTCGAAGTATGTTCGAGAAGACGGTACTGAGTTCAATCCATTCGATGAAGTCTGGTTGAAGATAACGTGGATGAAATCGATGAAAGATTGAAGAATCGTGATTCGTCGGATGTTCCGGCTGATGTGTTTGAAGAATGGAGAAAGAACTTCCTTTCGAAGACTGCAAAACCAGCCCCTCCGGTCGCACAAGTCGATTACATGAAGTATGAAAAGAATCGTCCTCTGTGAAGAATACTTAGCTGGATGTTTGTTAAAGAACTTCATTGTGTTGCTATGAAGCGAGAACATGGGATTCAATATTTCAAGTCGCTTCTGAGTATTCTTACTTTACCGTTCTACGATGTGGTAGCGTTAGCAAGACTGGAGCTCATTAACCGTTCTAACTTTGAAGGTGCAAAGTTGTACGCACAGAAGTTGAGGATTGAGCGACGAAAGGGTTGGAAGGATGAGTTATACAAGCCACAGTTCCAGATGTAGGAGCAGATCAGGTTCACGTTGGATCCAGCAACCAACACGGCTCGATACAGGCTCGTGTACAAGCCGGTGAAGGCTTTGGATAGGATTCCGCTAATGCCGATGGAACAAGACATACTGGCGAACATGGCTCTTTGGTGTTATGATTCAGACACGCACGAGGGAGTCATCGTCTTCAGAAACGACAAAGAAAATTTTCGTATTCTCAATCTGATGTGGATTGTTAACATGTCGGCTGCCGATATCGACAGGTTGTTTCGTCACGACATCTTCTACGAAGATAAGGATACAAGTCAGGCTCTACGCTTTCAACGCGTCGCCTGTTACTGTTACTATCAGGGAATTCATGCGGGAAGCTCGTGGTCGGAAGCGGCTCATTAAGACAGAAGACCGAAGACCAAGCAACAGCCAAGGGGGAGTTCGTTGATGCACTTTTGGTGTCTGTCGCTTGTTCTTATTTTGTTTGCATTGTAATGTAATAGAACGGTCTTTTCGTTTTATCGAGTCTGTATGTTTAGTCGAGTCGACCAAGTCAAGATATCCTCCTATCTTGACTTGGTACGACAGTTGTACAGTTTATGTATGTTTGTTTGTAATGCAACTGCTATGAATGCAGTCTGCACTTGTTTGGCTCTTATCTTTACTGTCTGCACACTTAACTGTCTTACCCTTACTGTTTGCAGCCTCCCACGTGAACCATTCTTCATGGGGTATGGCTTGCACGAAGAACCTTCTTCGTACACAGATGACTTCTTTGTAGTGTTGGTTCACGAAGAACCTAGTTCTTCGTGGGACCAGTAACATTCTTGGTGATGTTACTGGGCTGGGAGGTCTATATAAGGCAGTTATGTATGCAGAACAGGCAAGAGAGCTTGGTGAGTCTGTAAAACACTCTGTGTATGTGTTTGTGTCTGTTCTCTTCCATTTAATCAAAGTTAGTGAATCTTTGGTTACGTGTGTTTGTTATACTTTGCTTTGGTTGCATATCTACAAGGATTCCGCACTTGTATTTGTGTTATAACAAGAAAGTAGGTTTCTTGATCCTCCGAGTGGACCTACAATCATTAATTCCTTAAATTTAAATGTTAAGTTCATGTTTATATGTTTTCCTCTGCTGGTTTCCTATCATAGCTTCTAAATGTATGTTAATCAAGTCCTTGGTTCTCATAGTAATTTCTACTCTCTTTTTCCAACTTCTATTATATCTTTCAAGCAGTAAGTACTGTGCATTATAAAATTCTCAAGGTTATTGCTTAAAATGGTTTTGTATTGAATGCTTGCTTTGTATATGTGAGTTCACACTAAGATCGCTAAAGTCATTCTATTCGTTGATATATCACTAAAGTCATTCTATTCGTTGTTGACTACAATATGTGTTCACCAATGAATACACTATTTATAGAACCATAAAAAAGTAGAGTCATGATACATATATTTATCTTTTTAATAATTCTCAAATAGATTATATTTAAAAACTTCAAGTAGTAGCTTTTTATCCTTATAAATAAAGAAATAAGTTCATCCCATTTATAGTGAGCATGATGAGCGAAAGACACGACATGTTAATAATTGCAACTAAAGTTACATTGGCATACAGCGTAATGACATAAAATTATAATGCTTATCCTTGTTTCACAGTCATGTAGGTTTTGGTGGAAATTAGTGTACGGTAGCAAGGTTTTTTTGGTCATTTGTGGAACTTAAGGGTAGGATTAATTACTCTCTTTAGCTTACATCGTTCATAAACATAGACAGTGACAGATTTAGGATTTTTTTTTTCTCTAGTGGGTTCCAATATATGTGGTTTTCTCATAACCCGATAATAGTTGCTAGATCCGCCCCTGATTACATAGGTTTAAGGAGTATGCTCGGGTTTTGATGGAGAAAAATAAATTTCAACAAAAGATGACCTAAGAGGCGTGTAGTTCCTTCCAGGTCGAACTATTTCGGTGGTTCACCCAAAAAAATATAATTGGATACAACTCAGATATTGAGAACAAGAATTTTGTATGTAATTGAAAGTGAATTCGTGAACTAGAGAATGAATGACCAAAGACTGATTTCCCCATCTAAGAGCTCTGCGCCCCTTGGACCCTGCTCCCAGGGGCGTTGCCCCCTTGCAACCCCTATTGATTAGGGGCTCCGCCCAAACACGTAGAACTATAACAAACTCAAACAAGTGTATACTCTCGCACCTCCTAACTTGCTTGATATGTATTACAATTCACTTTGTTCACCAAATTAATTCCAATTACACTAAAATATCTAAAGAGAATAATTAATATCAAAGTGACTGGACCAACATGTTTGGTGAGGAACCAATAAGCCACCTGCACAAAGGTTGAATGGACATTTTTCTTTGTTTGGCTGATGGTGCCTCAGTCATATACTTTACATTAATATCAAAGTGATGGGACCAACATGTTTGGTGAGGAATTATTGTGGCAGCAAGAATCGACAACAAGGAAGTGATTGATGTGTATATTGTTGTTTTGTAGTGGTTAATTGTTTTTGTTTCACCGAAGATCGCTAGCGGGGCCTTCTAACGGATCGCTAATGTAAGCAATGCCATTGTTTACGAACAGTTTTCTCTCAAACGCGTTTCACCGATGAATACACCATCCTACATGTGGAAAATCTCATGGTATTATTGGTCCATTAAGTCCCGTTTAGGTACAAATGAAGAATTCGTTATCACATGTGGGAAACTGACCTACATTCCCGAAGTTCTTTGGGATATACATGACGATTTTAATTTGGATTTCACCAATTAACTACTTCTAAACATTCATCGTCATCTTTAATATATATATACTCATGCATGCAAATCATAAGTCGTATCCTTTATATTTATATCTCAAACGTGCTTTGCAAAATGTTTCTTATACACTGTTAAATAATAAAAAAGGTATATTTTAAATGCCTTGAATAAAACTTTAAAAACTATTGCAAATGAAGTTTTATGGATGATAGGTTTAAATATTGGAATACCTATAATAAAATTAAATAAAAAAATCTACAAAGTTATCATGCATCACCTTATCAAGTCACAATCATACAGGTTTTGCTGTAAAGTAATGGCTGTTGTGAATTTCTTTTCTTTATTCATGCAACAACTTTAAAGAAGAACGCACATGATTCACGTGTTTAGTTACACTCACCAAATCGCGGAGTGATCTTGTGTTGATATAACGATTATGTTGACCAAAAGGACACTGAATGCTTCTCTGTGATAAAATAATTTGAATAATGTTGATCTAGTGGATTCCAAAATGAACAAGAGTGATTTGAAGGGAAGCTTGGATGAAGATGTTGCAACGGTTTCGACCAATAGATTTGAGAAAATGAGATAAACAATCGAATATATACACAACAACGTTTATGTCTTTACAGTTTACACACACATATACAGAGAAGGTTAAGGTACAATATTCCTTAACGCTCGTCACTACACAAAAAAGACCATTTGTGACGGCCAAAATAGTCGCAAAAAGTTCGCAAATGCCCTTTTGTGACTGCTTTGCGACCGGTTTCGGTAGTCGGTTATACCTTGGTCGGTAAATATTTTGCGACCAATTTTTACGACTACAGTTTCGGTTGCAAATTTAGCCACCGATTTTGCGACCGAATCATTTTTGTGACAGACTTTGTGACCGAAATGTTAGTGACCAAGATTGCGACCACACTTTTTGCGACAAGATTTGTGACCGAACTGTTAACGACCGAAATTGCGACTGAAACTACTTGCGACCGCCATTGCGACTGAAACTATTTGCTACCGAACTTTTTATTTGCAACCAATTTTGTGACCGAACTATTAGCGATAAAAATTGCAACAGAATCTAGTTTGGACCGATTTAGCGGCCAGGTTTTCAAATATCAATTTAGCAACCGAGTTTCGCTTCAAATTTGCAATGAGTTTTGCGACCACCATTTCGATCACAATAAAATATGTAGAATTAAAAAATATACAAATTCCAATACCTAATCAAATAATCCTACACGTTCTGGAGAATATTCTTATTCTTAAAAAAAATACCAAAACATTCAAAACTAAATAGACGTATCCAAAGCATAAAAAAATTCACATGCTCAAGTAGTTATAGAATTTATTTTGTATGCTCATCAATAGGAATTAATTTGCTCTTTGACTTCAGTGTTTTCCTCTTTCATTTGGTCATTTGCAACCCTATTTCGTCTATTAGCTCAATCATTATGAGTTTCTCTAATCTTTCATTTTGTTCTCTTGTACTTTCGTTTCTTTCTCTTGTCGAAGTTGTGCTATTTCCTCATTGAATCGTTGTACCTATAATACATCACGCTAAAACCAAACAACCAGATATTAGTATCATATGTAGCTCATGTATACCTATTATGACCAATTACAAAAATAATCACCAAATACAGACAAAGACTCCAAAATATCATCCATTACGACCATTTGTGATTAAACCAAATAAAACTATTTGTTGGTGCATCCGTCTGTCGACTTCGTCTTGTATGGAGTCTTGTATTGTAATAGATAGATCAGGGCACGGAAAACGAGAAATATGTGTTTATAGGTATTTCGCTTGAAATGACACAGGGTCATTTCATGCGAAATCATATGAGTAATTCCGCTTGAAATCACATGCTGATTTCGTTTGAGTTAATTTAGTGCGGAATTAGATTCCTTTTGGCTGTTTCAAACGAAATCACCTCACCTATAAATACCTGACGTGCCTATTCATTTGTAACGATTCTGATTCCGGTAGCGAAGCTCTGCCGAAGTGTCTACAACATTGTAATCGATCTTATATCAATCTAAAGACAGTTTAAAGTGAATATCTTGCTGAATTGAACTTAATACGTCTGTTTCCGCCTTTCGTATTAAGAAAAACTCTTCTGATCGACTCGTTTGGGTCAGTAAACGATCCTACAAGTGGTATCAGAGCTCAGGAGGAAGAGTTCTTACCAATTCAGCTGCAAAATCTGATTTCTACACCTTCCTTTTCAAAATTAACAACTTTTCACGGTTAAAATGACTTGATTTTCTCACATTATATGTGAAACTGTGTTTTAACAAACCCTAGAAGGAATCAGACTCTAATTCGAAGTAAAACATGATCAATTTTTGAAAAAACTGTCCGAAAGTTTAATTCCGTTCGAAATTAATATAATTTCGCTTGAACATTGCCATATTTCACACGAAATCAGATTATAATTCCGCTTCAAAGGTAATTCCGCTTGAATGTGAGCATCAGTGTGTAATTCCGCATGAAATAGCAGTTGATTTCACACGAAATCAGATATTTCGTTTGAATCTAATTCCGCACCAAAGGATAATTTCGTATGAAAGTCTGATTTCGCTTGGAAAGTTGATTTCGCTTGAAAGAGGATTGATTTCGTTTGAAACTTGATTCCGTGTGAAAGGTTGATTCCGTGTGAGAAGTGTATTTCGTTTGAAACTGACAGTTTGTGAACTTTTGAAGACTAAATCATGGAGAAGGAGTTTTATAATGCCATTGCTAGTCCGATGACAATTACTCAGAGTACGATGCTTGAAAATGAGACGGGAACAACACAAAAACCGCCTAAGCTTATGGATATTTATGATTTTAGTGGATGGGCTGAACGTTTTGGTAACTGGGTTGAATCTTATCACTTAGATGCATGGGAACATACTGAAGTTCAATATACTAGACCTGTTGGGAACAACAATGTGAAAATACCAATTAGAGAATTGAGTGCTGAAGAGAAAAAGAAATACAAAGATGAGAAGTTGATGGTTAGTTTGTTGCAGCAAGCGATTAAAGAAGACATATTGATCTTACTTCAACACAATGGAAGTGCATGTTCGATATGGAATGAATTAGAATCAAAGTTTCTTGGAAGTGATGATATGCTAAAGAACAAAAAGTCGCTTATGAAGAAGGAATTTGATTTGTTCCGAGGTTTAAGAAATGAAAGCACCAAGCAGATCATTGAGAGATACTGCAATTTATTGAAGAATATGAAAAGATTGGGCATCAACAAAGATAAAGATGAATTGATTGAGAAGCTGGCTGATGCGTTGCCACATGATGTTTGGGGAACGTATTTGATGATGTTGAAAAATAAACCAGATTTTAACAATATCACGCTGAGTGAGTTTATTAAACATCTTGAAGCTCAAGAGATGGAACAAAGGAAAATTGCTAGAATGAAGAACTATGATGGAGAACAAGACATTGGGTTGTATTACAAAAGTAGTGTTAGTGAGAAGACCAACATTTCACCAAAAGTTGAAACTGCTTTCAATGTAACGGGTTCTTCTGAAAAGTCATCTCAAGGATCAAGTAGCAAAATGGGATTTTCTTCATATCCATTGTTTGATCTAAATTTTACAGCAACAAAGAGTGGCAAAGTACTTCAATGCAATATTGCATTAAATCTGGAAAATGATCAAAACTATTCAGAGGAAGTAGCTAAAAGTCATATGTCTTTGTTGGTGACTGTACTTGAATCTTATGGTAGTTTAGTTGCAGGGAAAATCGGGAATCCAATGCTTACAAAAGAGGATTACGATCAAGTAGATGCTGAAGAAATGGAGTTGATGGATATAAAGTGGTGCTTGGCAAGCGTGTTAAGAAGAGCCGAAAAGTTTAAACAAATTACGGGAAGAGATGATTTCCGAGATGCGAATGTTTCTACTTTAGGTTCTGATAAACCTAAAGTCACTTGTTTTCATTGCAGGGAAAAGGGGCATTTCAAGAGGGAGTGCACAAATCGCGAAGCAAGCGGAGCTCAAAATCCTTTCGGAAACAACGACTACTATCGAAAGGCGATTTATCATCAAGTTGCTCAACAGCCATATCAATAACAATAACCACAAACTGCACATGCTAGAAAAGAGATTGAAGATTCAAATAGAGCATGTCTGGTTAATAAAAATGATGGGAGTTCATTAAAGGATTTTAGTTGGGATAAATATATTCCAGCTGATAATAAAGCTTGTTTGATAAATCAAGATGATGAGAGATGCCAGAAGGTTTTAGCTGGGATAAGTTTTGTCCAGACAAAGAGATCTTAAAAGCTAAAGCTGTTGTTGCTCAGGTTATCAATGATTATACTGATGACTATTGGGCATAAAAAATCAGAAAACGTCTAAATGCTGAAACTGAGAAAAAGAAGGAACTTGAAGAAGAAGTTCAAGTAAGAGTAGTCAAAGAAATTCCAGAATTTGAAATTAAAACAGATGCTGATGCAGTCAAGGTTTCTGAGAAGTGTATGAATTGTGAATCTCTGATAAAGCAAAACAATGAATTGCTACACAACATAAAAAGGCTGAAAGAATCATATTATGTCTTGAACAAAGCCATGAATAAATACAATTAGTCGAGCAGTGAACAAGCTATAGCGATGAATACACTCAAAGGAGCATACATGAGACAGCTTGACAATGTCAATTATTACACAAAGAAGTGTGCTGAGCTTGAACTGAAGTTGGAAACTCAGAGAATAGAAACTGAGAGAGTAAACAATTTGTTAAAAAGTTATTCATGTTCTACTTTTGTGGTTGACAGGATTTACCCGATAGTAGAAGGATTGAAGACGGTTGAAAAAGAAAAGACTTCTGAAGAGAAGAATTCTGAAACAAAAGAAGATGATGAAATGAAGATTTCTGGTAAGAAATCAAGGGTTGTCTATAACAAATGTCCACCTCCGGTCGAAAATGGACATTCTCCTCGAAATCCAAATTCGGAAAGAGTCAAAAAGGCAACAAACTTATAGTGGGTGTCTGAGCTTCAGATAACTTGCCAGAAAATATTGATGTCACGTTCACATCGTCTGACACTGATCATGAGTCCGAGTTAATAAAGAAAGTGGTCGATCAGGTGTTGGATAAAGATGAAACGGAGGAGTACAAATCAGAGTCAAAGTCTGAGTCCAACATGTCAAAGTCAACAGTCAAAAAGGATAAACGAGTGTATAATAAAGAATTTTTGTTATCAAAATCTAATTTAAATGACGAACTGATCAAAGTAGCATATACTTTGAAAGATTCTGACAAATTATATTTTGATGAGGTATTTCCAATAAGAGTTGTTAAAACCGAAATGATCAAAAAGGTTTTTAAACTAACAGAAATTTATATTTCTGAAATAAAAGATGTAAATCTTTATGAAAAACCTAAACCTTACACCTCAAGAGTTCAACAACGTTTAAACAAGAAAAAGGGTTACATTTCTGGTTCTGGTTATCAAAAGAAACCAAACCATAACGGTAATTTCAAAAAGAAAGGTCTTGGTTTTGTTTCATCAAAAAATTATAAAAATGAAAAAGATTATAAATCAAAAAATGTTTTTGTTACAGGAAAATCATCTGAAGAAGAAAAAGAGCAAGTATTCAGAAAGCAATCCAACAAAGAATTCCTTGCCAAAAAGCAAGAAGAAATGAAGAAAAGTGTTGCTCAGAAGAAGATAGAGACGAGAACCTGTTTTCAATGTAAAACAGTTGGTCACATTACCAGAAATTGTCCAAAGGCAATATAAACAAAACAGGGAGTCTCTGGTAAACTGAAAGAAAAGATCGTTGAGAAAATTGAATCACCAACAAATAGATTTAAAGTTTTTGAAAATTCAACTTTTGAGATTGGTGAATGTTCGAAAAATGTTTAAAAAAGAAAGGAGAAACTTAACAACCAAAAATGGGTTGTTAAGAATTCAAGTGAAAGTTCTGGTGATGAATCTGATTCCACAAAATCAGAGGAACCACAAGTTGAGCTAAAAATTGAAACATCATTTCCGCATTTGGATAATGAAAATTTCCCACCATTGCGGGTTGAAAATTTTAAATCTAAAATTGGTAAAGTTGAAATTTCAAATCATTTTTTTCCTGAAAAGAAAGAATTTGATATTGAAAAGGCTTTTAACCCCACAGTGCAAAACATTTTTGGTAAAATGATTGATGGGAAGGTCAAGGGGGTTAAAGAATTCTATGAGAAAAAGATGGCAGGTAAGCAACCGAGTGTTAATAGCTCGGAATCTCCCAAGGACTGTCAGGCTTGGGAGAATCTCTTTAACTAAAAAATCTGACTTGCCGGAGCTCCCAAGTTAGTAATCGCGGAGCATGAATCGGCATCATTCTTGAAATATTGTTTTTGACTAGTATGACTTGCCGGAACTCCCAGGTTGGTAAGAGTGGAGTAGGTATCGGCATTTTGAGATTTCAACATAGAAGTGGTAATTGTTGGTAAGCAAACCAACATGTGGTTGAAAGAGATGTTTTATTTCCAAGTGGTGAATCAGGGACATTAAGTTATACTTGATTTCCTACAAATGGTATTTTGGAAAAACAAAGTGATGAGTTTATTCCCTAACCTACAGATGGTTTATAATGTCAACAAAACTAATTTTCCGGGAAAACCATTTGATTAAAACAAACTTAAGTGTTTTGAAATCATAATGGGAAAATAGTTTGTTGTAAGGGGGAGTTCTGATTGTTTATGCCAAGTGGATGGCGATTTGAAGCTTTTCGACAACAGTTGTCACGTTGTTTGTACAGTTTGTTTTCAAATTTTTTTAAATGATTTTACATTTTAGCGGGAGTAAATATTTCAGAAAATCCAAAAACATTAGAAAATTTGAAAAAATCAAAAACATGATAAAAGCAAAAATGAGTTTTGTTGTGAAAAAGAGGAAATGATAGTAAATCAGTGGACGATCACAGCATGCTAAAGAATTGGAAAGTCAAAATGTGATAAACGGTCTCACTGATGATATGCCAGTAGGTTTTTACACTTTTAGTAAATTGTGACGAGATATAAACCTAAATTTCAAACTTACTTATATCGAGGGGAACATCTCTCGGATATATGGGTAACCCCCGAAATCTTGTTTGAAAGATCCCTTTTTCTGAGATACTAGGTCTTTATACTCAGTGATATCTGAAGTATTATCCTGGGACTTTTGATTTTGCGGAAGCAATGGCCTAGTCCCCGTATAATACTTTCTGCTTGCTTGAAATATAGCATCACCCTCAGTACAAAAAATGATGAAACATTGAAAAATGCTAATCATGTGCTGTTGAAGAAAAGATTCTCTAAAGGGAACACACCAAAAGTTGAAGTCGTCGTCTCTCTGATTTTGCGGAAGCAATAGCCTGATGATGTCGGGTTAAAATGTGTAGTAATTTATAATTATTTGTGTTAGTTTTAGTAAGTTAAACATGTTTAAATGTTATGTGTTTATATATTTAAGTGTTTATGGTATTTCGTGGTTTAAACAGGTATAAACGAGGTTAAAAGAGAAGTGAGTTGAAAACACGGGCTCGACAAGTTAACACGAAACCAGAAACAAAAAAGAATCACCAAGCATAGCTCCGCGCCACGCGGTGGATAGCTATTTAGCTGCCGCGACCCGCCTGGCACATCCAAATCATGTCGGTCAGATTAAAAAGAGAAGTTGGTCAAGTGTTTCAGGTCCGCGAAACGCGGGGGGTGTTTGATTTGAGTCCGTGACATGCGGCGCGAGTCCTTTACGGGATTTCTTAAAGAATTGCCAAATTTAATTATTGAAGGATTCATATTCATAATAGGGAATTCAACCGTCACATGCATATTTTAATGGGCTTAATACTTTATGGCAATTCTTATTTAATGGGCCTGGACATGATTTTTAGTATATACCTTTCATTAGGAGGCATTCATTCGAAGCCGTGATACATCAAACAGAGGGACAATTTTCATCATCATTCAACATTATTCAAGCCAATCAATGAAGTCGGATCAACTCGGGATGGCAACCGAAGCTGTGAAGATCACCATGAGCGGCTAAACCACTCGTGACTTCTGCCCGGATAAACGTTTACACGGTTTGATATAATTTTCTGTTTTCTGATTCTTGTAAACTGGTACAGCTTGACCACTTGTGTTGGATTATTGGTAAACGTTTCTTGTGTTTGAATTACTTTTCGTTTATTAAGCGTATTGGCAACTTCCTTGCGTTGTTAGCGGGTTAGTAAATTGGGGGGTAGTTGATACAAACAAACGGGTTATTAGGTTGCATAGTGAATCTTAAAAACTATCCCTATTAACTAATCAAATTCATTAATTCCGAGGCCATGTCTATGTGGTGTTTTGAATCAGAAAACGGATTTTTATATTAAAACGGGTATTCGGGATTCCAGGTGGAGGTTACTTCTTCTCATCTTGATAACACTTTTCGTGACAAATCGTGTTTTCTTTGCAATTAAACAAACAAACCCCCAAATTAGATAGTTAGTTTTTAATTAATTTCTTTAACACTGACCACAAATTCCCCGTGGATACGATATCCTACTTACGCTATCTACGTAGCTTATTTAGGTTTTTGATTGACCCTTACGACAGTCATCACCTGAGCTCTCACAGCCCTCGCATTTAACCCTTTACAGATATCATCTGTGGTATACTCACCTGTAAGACTGAATATTGGGATCTGGATACGGGAGTATATTCTGAGGTGGGACACGCGAATAAGTTTATGTAACAACTCTCAATTAAAAAGTCCTATTTATTACTTTAATTGTCCAAAAGGAAACCCTAATTGAGAAAACCAAGTGATTCTGAACAAACCCTAAAATTTTTAGAATAATCGGAATAAGGATCAGGGCCCCTAAAACTCAGGGGGGGTAAACCCTAGTTAGTATTATCTCGACAGTTTGTTGTCGAAATTGAAATTTAACGTAAAACCAACTCAGCTGAGCTACTGGGACACGAGGCTACCCTATGGTAATAGGGTACCCCTCGCGCCACGCGACAGGCACAAGGGGACCTGTCGCGCCACGCGACAGGCACAAGGGGACCTGTCGCGACACGCGACAGGGACCATTTTTCAAATATAAATAGTAGACTGTGGGACTTAGTTTCAGGCACTTGTTCGACGTAAAAACTCACAATATACGCTGAGATATAGTATATTCACTACAAAACACACACGAATCACGAAGTACTGCCGCAATACAGGGTAATAACTCCATCGCTGCTACGATTCAATGTCCGATCGATTAAACTATCCAATGGATGTTTAAGTGCTGCCCATATTAGGGTTTATGCTTTGTTATTCGTCGTGAATACGATGGATGTTTAAGTATCGCACTTTGTCATTCGTTGTGAAGGATTAATCTCGTGAGTTATCGTAAATGCTGTATTAGTTACTAACCTAGTTTGTGTGCATGTTAATTTATTTAGGTTAAAAAGGCTAATCAGTAGGCTAGGCTCTGCTCAAATTAAATCTGCAATGTGAGTCATTCTCTTTTTATCAAATTGCTTTATAATTCTTAAATATTTTCAAAGTTATAATTACAGTGATTAAGTTTATGTAATCACCAAGTTACAGCCGGTATGTGGAGTTTTGTATACATTACTTGATAACCGTCACTATTGGACAACGGGTTAGCCAATGAGTGATATGACCATAGTCACAGACACCATTGGACAATGAGGTTACCGATGGTTGGTCGAGTGACAAATATCGTGGGTAGTTGGTTGATATCTGGAAACATTGTAATCTCTCTTAATACTGTAAATTATAACAAACGTGTCATTTTAGTAAATAGAATGATTCACCAGTATTTCCCGCTGACAAAATCTTTTTCAAACATGTTTCAGGTGATCTGTTGTAATCCAGAAAAAGTGACGTGAAGCACTATCAGCTTAAGGAAGTGGCTCAATATAAAATAAAGAAACATGTTTTGTAAAATAAAGATTTCTCCGTGAAATCATATGATTGTAAATTACCGGGGTTATATCCCGAATTGTGAAATGAAAAAAAATCGGGAAAATATAGTTTTAAAAAGATCCTGAAGAAAACTTCCGCTGTTAAATAAATACCACGGGATTTTCTGTCCCGTGGCTCCTGAAACGGGTCAAACCGGGTCAAGGGCCGTGATAGAAAAAGGTGGTATCAGAGCCACTGATCTAAGCCTATTAAGTATTTAGAAATACTTAATTTTCCTAATTTCCATTATGTGATTATGTGTTTTATTAACTGACTATTTGTTAGTTACAGTATGGGTAAGCAAAAGCTTTCAAACATCTATCTTAAATTAGATAGGTCTTCCAACGAGAAGGATAGTTCATCCCAAACAAATTCCTCAAAATTCCTAACAGATCCTGATGAAGGAATATTTGTTCGTAAGGCACAATATGAGGAACCACTTTCTCCTAATAAAAGAAGTTTAATTATTAGGAAAAGTCAGGAGAAAATAAAGAAATCTCGAGAAAAGAAAGTTAAACAAGAAGCCCAGAAACTAGACAGTAACCTACCATGGGAAGATAAATTAGATGAAAAATGGGCAGATCTCTATATGTTAGCCACTGTGGCAGTAAATGCAAATCTTTAGAATATCATGACCCCGTATTAACAACCTTATCACTTACAAGCCAGAAATGTTATCTAGTAAATAAATAAGTTACAATAAACCCTAATATGTTTTATTTTCAGTTGTTCTTTGTACTAAATTAGTCACACGGTATGCAATAATATTTTCTATGAAATTTTGTTATAAAATTTTAACTTAGCAATTTTTGTATTTTATGTGCTAAACAGCATGAATGACTTGTCTGACGCCCTTCAAAATCTGAATCTCTATCCGGTGAAAATAGAGGTTTCCAGAGATTTCAATAGGTATATACCAGACATAGAAGAACCTGTGGAATTCAACGCTCCACCTCAAGAGAAACCCAAGCCTAAGAAAAGGAGAAGATTTGTAGGATGGAGGCGTGTGCGCAGGAGGAAACCCACAACTAGGAGGATTCCTAAAATAGAAAATCCCTTAGATAAAGGAAAGGGAATTGAAGTCAGGGAAGATTCTAGGCCACTGGAAATGGAATTTGGAGAAGATTCTAGGCAGATGGAAAAAGAGTTTGGGTAAGTTTCTAGGCAAACCCAGAGGGAGATTGGGGAAAGCTCTCGACAAGTCGAGGAGTTACCATTTCAGGATGAGTTAGATCGCGCATTGGCAAGCTGTGATGTAGTTAGGCCTATCAATAATAATTTCTACTCTTATCCTGTCGAAAATCAACTCCCTATAAACTTAGAACCAGCAATTCCAGAACCTATAATTCACACCCAACCTCTAGGAATGGATGAATGGTGGACTAATGATTGGCAGTTCCAAAACCTGCTCAACAGTCCTTATTCCTTTCTCCCTCAGTTCGACCCGGAACCATTACCAAATCCACCCATGAGTAACGAGAATTTAGCAGAACTCCGCGATTTTGGCGAAGAGTTAATGGATGCGGGAAATAGAATCCGGGAGATAGGGGACAAATTGCCTGGAAGTATGATGAAAGGGAGCATCGTTTTTAGAAAGACAACTGACGAGAGATAGTGGGGTGGTGAAACTGTGGTTGTATAATAAATACAAAATACAACTATGTAAAATAATCTAAAATAAAACTTTGTAAGATAATTGGTGTTTAGTGATGCATATTATAAAATATATAAAATGGAATCGAGAAATCGATAGTTTTGGCTATATATGTATTATGAAATTTGTATGATTGTTTTAATTATTATTTATTCGATACTAATAAATTATATATATTAATTATCAGATAGAAAATGCTAATAATGAATCAGTAAATGAGGTTAACCAATCTGAGCAACACCCGGGGGATCAATATATGACTAGGCAAGATATCGAAAATATCGTTGCTCAAGGGATAGCCAATGCTATTCCAGCAATAGTTGCTGTTGTACAGAAACCTGTTGAACCTCAACAAATCATTCCTAGCAAACGTATTTCTGAAGATAACTTCAGTAATAGCGTAAATGAAGGCGATAATCATATTAATCACAATAATGATTCACGGCAAGCTCCGCTCCATAAGAAAATGAAAGCTGCAACACCTGGTTGCACTTACGAAGAATTTCTTGCTTGTAAACCTGCTGAATTTGCAGGCAATGAAGGAGCGACTGCGGCACTGCGTTGGTTAGAGAAAACCGAGGCAGTAATTACAATAAGTAAATGTAACAACGACGACAAAGTTATGTACGCGTCGAATCTTTTCAAAGAAGGGGCGCTTGAATGGTGGAACACGGTGTTACAAGCAAAAGGAAGGATGATAGCTTATGCCATGAACTGGGAAGAATTTAAGAATCTTGTAGAAAGAAAATTCTGTCCCGAGTATGAAAAAGATCAAATGGCAAACAAGTTCCTAAATCATCGTATGACGGGTGTAGATTGTCGCGGTTATACTTCGACATTCTTTGAATATGCTAGAGTGGTACCAACACTGGCTTCGCCAGAACCGGTACTCATTTCTCGCTATATTTGGGGATTGATTAGCGAAATCCGTAACATCGTTAAAGCTGCGAGACCTCGCACTATTGACGATGCTGTGGAATTAGCTAACACCCTAACTGACGAACTAGTACGCACAAGAGATGAAAATAGGAAAAAGGAACTGGTTCAGAAAATTACCCAAGGAGTTTGTATGGGTAATAGTAGCAACTTCAAGAGAAGAGTAACAGGGCAATCTTCAAATCTGCCTTTCTGCAGGAACTGCAGAAAGAAACATTTTGGAAGATGTAATGTAACCTGCAATTTTGTAAAATGGTAGGACATCGTGAAGAAAACTGCAGAAAGAAAACCATAGTCTGCTTTAACTGTGGAGAAGCGGGGCATTTCAAAACAGAATGTCCTAAGTTGGCTAAACCAGCAGACAACAAAACCAAGGCGACCGACGGAGTTACTAAGAAGAATGTCCGAGCATTCCAGCTGACCACTCAAGAAGCAGAACACATTCCAGATGTGATAGCTGGTACGTTCTTAGTTCACAACATTTACGCAAAAGTATTATTTGACTCTGGTGCAAACCAAAGTTTTATCAATACTTCATTCTGCCAAGTTCTTAACTTACCTTTAACCAGCATTAGGCAAATTTTTACAGTAGAAACGGCAGATGGGAATTCAGTTAAAATAGATAAGGTTTTGCAACAAGAAAATATAGAACTCTTAGGACATAAATTCTCTGCAAACCTATTGCCTATAAAATTAGCTGAATTCGATGTTGTGTTAGGAATGGATTGGTTAGTAGCCAACCATGCTCGAATTCTTTGTGATAAAAACTCTATAGAAATTCAGGCACCTACTGGGGAAATAATCACAATTACAGGAGATAAACCACGTAAACCTATGAAATTCGTATCAGTAATGAAAGTTGCTAGTTATGAACGAAAACAAGGAATAGTGTATATGATTTCAGTAATCATTAGCACTAAGAATAAAGAACTTAAGGAGATTCCTGTAGTTTCAGAATACCCAGATGTATTCCCAGAAGAGTTACCAGGATTACCACCAGATAGGGAAGCAGAATTTAGAATTCATCTAATTCCAGGAAGTACACCGATAGCTAAAGCACCTTATCGGTTAGCACCCATAGAAATGTTAGAACTAAAAAAACAATTAGATGAATTACTAACTAAAGGATTCATACAACCTTGTTCATCCCCGTGGGGAGCACCAGTGTTGTTCGTAAAGAAGAAGGATGGTTCGATGAGAATGTGTATTGATTATAGAGAATTAAATAAGGTTACAATTAAGAATCGATACCCATTACCTAGGATTGATGATCTTTTTTATCAACTTCAAGGAGCTAGGTACTTTTCTAAGATTGACTTACGCTCCGGATATCATCAATTGAAGGTACAAGAAGAGGACATACCTAAAACTGCTTTTAGAACTAGGTATGGTCATTATGAGTTTACAGTCATGCCCTTCGGATTAACAAATGCACATGCTGCATTCATGGACATGATGAATAGGATCTGTAAACTGTATCTGGATAAATTCGTAATTGTCTTCATAGACGATATACTTATTTATTCCAAAAATCAGGACGAGCATTGTCAGCATTTGCATGCACTCTTAACTTTGTTAAGAAAAGAAAAGCTTTATGCCAAATTCTCGAAGTGTGAATTTTGGCTACAAGAAGTGCAATTCTTAGGATACATGGTGAATCACGAAGGTATTCACGTAGATCCCTCTAAAATAGAGGCAATTACCAAATGGAAGGTTCCACAAACAGCAATGGAAATTAGAAGTTTTATAGGTTTAGCTGGATATTATAGACGGTTTATTAAGGATTTTTCTAAGATAGCTGTACCATTAACTAAGCTAACCTATAAAGCAACTAAGTTTGAATGGGGACCTAAGCAAGAAGAAGCTTTTAGGATCTTAAAACAGAAATTAACCAATGCTCCAATCCTAGCTCTACCAGAAGGGACTGAAGATTTTGAAGTATATTGTGATGCATCAAAACTAGGATTTGGATGTGTATTGATGCAACGCAAGAAGGTAATTGCTTATGCTTCAAGACAATTGAAAAAGAACGAAGAAAACTATACGACTCATGATTTAGAATTAGGAGCCGTAATTTTTGCCCTTAAGATTTGAAGACATTATCTGTACGGAAGTAAATTTACTGTCTATACGGATCATAAGAGTTTAAGATATATATTTGGGCAAAAAGAGTTAAACATGAGGCAAAGAAGATGGATGGAAATTCTAAGTGACTACGACTGTGATATTCAGTATCACGAAGGAAAGGCCAATGTAGTTGCAGATGCCTTAAGTCGTAAGTATCATGAGAAACAACGACGGGTTCGTGCTCTCAGGTTAAATCTACAAATAGATTTAATGGAACAATTAAGGAATGTTCAGGAAACAGCAATCAGGGATGATGCTGAAGGAATGAAGGGACGAATAAAAGAATTAGAACAAGGAACTGATGGAATTTGGAGATTCCATAAAAGCAGAATTTGGGTACCTAAGCAGGGAGATTTAAGATATAAGATTTTAGAAGAAGCCCATAAATCTAGGTATACCATACACCCTGGAAACAATAAGATGTACCAAAATTTAAGAAATAATTTCTGGTGGATAGGTATGAAAAAGGATATAGCTAGATATGTTTCTAAGTGTCTTACTTGTTCACAAGTTAAGGCAGAACACCAGAAACCTTCAGGTCTACTACAACAATTAGAAATGCCTATATGGAAATGGGAACTTATAACAATGGATTTTGTTATTAAGTTACCCAAAACCAGAAAAGGTGATGATGCGATTTGGGTAATTGTGGATCGATTAACCAAATCAGCTCATTTTCTACCTATGAAAGAAACCTTTAGTATGGAAAGGTTAGCCAAATTGTATGTAGATGAAGTAGTATCTTTACATGGAGTTCCACTCTCCATTGTTTCAGATAGGGATAGTCGTTTCACTTCTCATTTTTGGACAAGTTTCCAAAAAGCAATGGGAACTCGACTAAATTTAAGTACAGCATATCATCCACAAACAAACGGGCAAAGTGAAAGGACGATACAAACTCTAGAAGACATGCTTAGAGCATGTGTGATAGATTTTGGTGGAACTGGGATGATCACTTACCTTTAATTGAATTCTCCTATAACAATAGTTACCATTCAAGTATTGACACTGCCCCATTCGAGGCACTGTATGGAAGAAAGTACAGAACCCCAGTTTGTTGGGCAGAAATAGGAGAAAATCAATTGTCAGGTCCTGAAATTGTTCAAGAGATGACCGACAAGATTACACAAATCAAAGAAACATTGAAGGCAGCTCGAGATCGCCAAAAGAGTTATGCAGATAATCGACTAAAGCCACTCGAGTTTCAAGTTGGAGACAAAGTATTGTTAAAAGTTTCTCCTTGGAAAGGAGTAGTTCGGTTCGGTAAGAAAGGAAAGCTAAGTCCAAGATACATAGGACCATTTCCAGTAATCCAACGTATAGGACCAGTTGCTTATCGTTTACAACTACCAGAAGAACTAACTGGAGTACATGATGTATTTCATGTATCCAATCTAAAGAAATGTCTATCAGACGAATCATTGGTAGTACCTCTTCGAGATATAGAGGTAAACGAAAAGTTAAAGTTTGTGGAGAAGCCATTACAAATAGAGGATCGAAAGATCAAATTTCTCAAACACAAGCGACTAGTTCTAGTCAAAGTCAAGTGGGATTCAAAGAGAGGATCTGAATACACTTGGGAGCTGGAATCAGAAATGACACGAAAGTATCCTTACTTATTCCAGTAAATCTCGAGGACGAGATTTTTATTAAGGTGGGGAGAATATAACAACTCTCAATTAAAAAGTCCTATTTATTACTTTAATTGTCCAAAAGGAAACCCTAATTGAGAAACCCAAGTGATTCTGAACAAACCCTAAATTTTTCAGAATAATCGGAATCAGGATCAGGGCCCCTAAAACTCAGGGGGGGTAAACCCTAGTTAGTATTATCTCGACAGTTTGTTATCGAAATTGAAATTTAACGTAAAACCAACTCAGCTGAGCTACTGGGACACGAGGCTACCCTATGGTAATAGGGTACCCCTCGCGCCACGCGACAGGCACAAGGGGACCTGTCGCGACACGCGACAGGGACCATTTTTCAAATATAAATAGTAGACTGTGGGACTTAGTTTCAGGCACTTGTTCGACGTAAAAACTCACAATATACGCTGAGATATAGTATATTCACTACAAAACACACACGAATCACGAAGTGCTGCCGCAATACAGGGTAATAACTCGATCGCTGCTACGATTCAATGTCCGATCGATTAAACTATCCAATGGATGTTTAAGTGCTGCCCACATTAGGGTTTATGTTTTGTCATTCGTCGTGAATACGATGGATGTTTAAGTATCGCACTTTGTCATTCGTTGTGAAGGATTAATCTCGTGAGTTATCGTAAATGTTGTATTAGTTACTAACCTAGTTTGTGTGCATGTTAATTTATTTAGGTTAAAAAGGCTAATCAGTAGGCTAGGCTCTGCTCAAATTAAATCTGCAATGTGAGTCATTCTCTTTTTATCAAATTGCTTTATAAATTCTTAAATATTTTCAAAGTTATAATTACAATGATTAAGTTTATGTAATCACCAAGTTACAGCCGGTATGTGGGGTTTTGTATACATTACTTGATAACCGTCACTATTGGACAACGGGTTAGCCAATGAGTGATATGACCATAGTCACAGACAGCATTAGACAATGAGGTTACCGATGGTTGGTCGAGTGACACATATCGTGGGTAGTTGGTTGATATCTGGAAACATTGTAATCTCTCTTAATACTGTAAATTATAACAAACGTGTCATTTTAGTAAATAGAATGATTCACCAGTATTTCCCGCTGACAAAACCTTTTTCAAACATGTTTCAGGTGATCTGTTGTAATCCAGAAAAAGTGCCGCGAAGCACTATCAGCTTAAGGAAGTGGCTCAATATAAAATAAAGAAACATGTTTTGTAAAATAAAGATTTCTCCGTGAAATCATATGATTGTAAATTACCGGGGTTATATCCCGAATTGTGAAATGAAAAAAAATCGGGAAAATATAGTTTTAAAAAGATCCTGAAGAAAACTTCCGCTGTTAAATAAATACCACGGCATTTTCTGTCCCGCGGCTCCTGAAACGGGTCAAACCGGGTTAAGGGCCGTGACAGTTTAACTATCTAAAACATTAATCTCGTATCTCAAAACAGTTGAACTTTGTGTGAAAATTTAAAGTGGATCAGTATACTGACAATCTAAGTGAATCGTTTGGAACTTAAAATGTTTAAAGCTTAACGGTGTTGGTGATTTGTCTCATAAACTGATATGATCTTCTTACACAAACTCACAAAAATATTGTCTGTGAATATTTCGTTATTGCATTTTCTTTCAAAGATAAAAATCCAAAAAGATTTTCAGTGTGTTTTAGCATAAATTTTTGAAAAATTCAAAAAGATTTTCGACAACTGATGTTGGAAAGTTGATTTTCAAAATTCCAAGTGCTAAACATGATGAACAAATGGTTTGGAAAAATTGTTTGAGTTGTTTGAAATGAAAAATTGTTTGAAAAATTGTTATTTCTTCAAGTGGTTCATCAGAGGTCAGCATTGTAGAATCATCGATTGATTGATTGATACCTGCATGAAATTTCTAAATTTGCAATATTTTAAATTTGTGAAACTTATGTTTGTGGTAGAGAATGTGCAGGTTAGCCAGGTTCTGATACCTGAGTTTGAGAAAAGCCTGGTTACGATCTTAGAACCTATAAAAAGTGAATTCCAGACTGCGATCCCAGTTTAGCGAAAGGGGGAGTCTGATGACATCAAGAGGGAGACTAAAGATGTAAGCTGCTGATGCTGATGATCTTAAGGAATCAAGAGACCTGATCAAGAGGAGTATAAAGCCAGGTTGAGATTTTAGGAGAAAGAGAAAGAGATTGATTGAGAATACTTACAATGGAGAATTTTTGGAGAGAGTGAGAAGCCTGATAAAGACTGAAGGTTTGACAACCGAAGAATCGACACCGAAGACTTCGTCAACATCCGAGGGGGAGTCTGTTGGTGCATCCGTCTGTCGACTTCGTCTTGAATCGAGTCTTGTATTGTAATAGATAGATCAGGGCACGGAAAACGAGAAATATGTGTTTATAGGTATTTCTCTTGAAATGACATAGGGTCATTTCATGCGAAATCATATGAGTAATTCCGCTTGAAATCACATGCTGATTTCGTTTGAGTTAATTTCGTGCGGAATTAGATTCCGTTTGGCTGTTTCAAACCAAATCACCTCACCTATAAATACCTGACGTGCCTATTCATTTGTAATGATTATGATTCCGGTAGCGAAGCTCTGCCGAAGTGTCTACAGCATTGTAATCGATCTTATTTCAATCTAAAGACTGTTTAAAGTGAATATCTTGCTGAATTGAACTTAATACGTCTGTTTCTGCCTTTCGTATTAAGAAAAACTCTTCTGATCGACTCGTTTGGGTCAGTAAACGATCCTACACTATTTTATACTCGTTATGACTTATTAATAAAAGCAAATATAACTTGTGTATATCTGTGTTAACCCATTATCACTTTATATCTTGCATGTAAATAGATCGACTGGTACTCAATGTTGACGAGTACCGCTTGTCATCATGTCATTTAAGTCAATAGTATTGTCAAACACCTCGTATATCATTTAATTACTCAAAGTAACATACATTGATGCAAGATTATTGTATACACCAGGAGTATCTTGCTGCAAAATTATCATAGCATGGAAATAGTTTTTATCAATAATATATACACACACACTAATAAGAAAATTAGTGTAGAGAATAAAAGTAAAAAGGCCATGTATTGTGATTTAGGTCTCATACTTTGGCATCAATATTCTCATATAGCTCAAGGACACATAAGAGTAACAGGAGTGTAACATTTTTCTTCATAGCTGATCTTTTTAATAGTTTCTACTGTGCTATAGAAATTAAAGAAAAGAAAACGAAAAATATCATTTTTCAAGCACAAAGATTCATGAATCATGGTAGTGAAGATATAATGTATATTAGAAAAAAAATTACCGACATGATGTAGATTAATTACTTATCCTGTACTGTTAGGCCCTCGAAGGTTTATGGATTAGTAGCTAAGTGATTTAGGGGGCTTATGGATTAGTGGATATTAGAGTGGGCTTATTTGAGTAAATGGGCCTAGGGTTTAGGGAACCTCCTCCCTAATATCCTACTATAAATAGTAAATCATGTTTTAGGAGCATGTGTGGTTTTTAGTGGATATTGGAGGTGACTTAAGCATATCTTGTATTAGACAACTAGATTGTATGCAAGATTGAATCATTTGAATAAACAAATCTTTCTACTTCATCTCCATTCTAGTGAATCATTGCTTGTTTGTGTGATTCCGCCACCAAACAAGCTTGTGTGATATCATTGTGATCTCGTTTTCAGGACTTTCAATTGGTATCAGAGCCTGTCGAACCTGTTTCCAGGCTCGAATCTGATATCACACCGATTCTGGATCTCGGGCTGTTGACGGGTTGCTGTTTCTGCTCGTTCTGTTGAAGATCTGCTCATCTCGGACAAGTTTCTGTGTATCACGGATAATTTTCATCGCATCTCGGACGATCTCGGACTTGAAAATTTGAAGATTGCCTTCATCTCGGATAATCTTCATCACATCTCGGACTATTTCGGACTTGAAGATCTGAAGATTGTCTTCATCTCGGATGAGCATCATCCAATCTCGGATAAACCTTAAATCATCTCGGATCGTCTCGGATCATCTCGGATAAACACTTGTTGAGGATAGTCATCATCTTCAACAAAAGCCTAAGCATCTCGGACAGTATTCAATCATCTCGGATCAAACTGTTTGAATCTCGAACACTGTTAATTGCATCTCGGACAAAGCTTAACATTTCGGACACACTGTTCATCTCGAACCTCATCTCGGACAACCTATCATCTCGAATCATTATTCCTGATCACTGTTCACCATCTCGGACCACTGTTCACCATCTCAGACCATAGTGTGATATAGGAAGTGGGTTCATTCGATTGCAACGTGTTTGCTTTAGCTAGCTTACAGGTTATTGTTAGGGCGAACGATGAATTCTCCAAGTACCGATTCTCAACGTCAGTTGCTCTGGGAACTACTTGAAAATTTCGGCTTCATTCAGGGTGAAAGCATAGAAGACGCAATCAGAAGATTTACGCTACTGGTTTCTGAAATTGAGAAGAGCGGATTGAATGTGACACTTGGTAGGATTAAGAGGGCCTTTTTATACGGTTTGCCACGAAGCAAGACATGGGATTATCGTGTTGCGGTTATTATAGGAACATACAATCACTCTACAACGGGAACAAAAGATGTGATCTCCTTAGTCAATGAATACGTCCAGGAGGACAAGCAGAGGAGTCAGAATCTCGCAAGCACGTCGTCATCTATGTCCAACTGTAGGAAGGTCGTTGCTACGTCTCAATTTGTTACTCATTCCAACGTCACTCAAATTCCCTCATCTTCACCCATGGCTGCTACATCATCTGATGAGAAGGCTCCACAATCAACGGAATCTCATCTTTTATGTTCCGAGCACTGTCAAAAGAAAGTTGCTTTTCTGAGATCACAAAACACAGCATTGATCACTGATTACAACAGTGTTATGGGAAAGTACATCAGTCTTAGAGAGAACAATAAAGTTCTCTATGAAAAGATTGAAGCACTCAAGAAGGATATAGCTCAGCTGAATAGAGACGTGAATCAACAGCAGTGTTGGGTTCACGACTATAAACACAGGCTCACAGTTAGAACATTAGAATGCGACTCTATGAGAGCTGAGCTGGAACTTCTCACTGGAAAGTACAAACAAAATGAGTTAAACATCAAAAAGTTTGATACTTCCAGTGATACTTTCTTATAAAGAAAATAAGGGAAAGGGTTTGGGATACACACAGGTTCCACCACCTTATAATCATAATTACTCCAGACTGCCTATTACTGAGCAGGAGATGGAAAATTATGATAAAATGATGTATGGCAAACCTAGTGATTATGTTCCTTACGAATCATCAATGTTCAAAAATGGCAAAACTACTGATTTCAAGAAACCAATGAATTTTGTTAAAAATGAAAGTTATTCCAATGAAAATCTTTCAAATAAATCAGCTGACAAATCCGAGTAGGTAAAAGAAACTGAAACTGAAATGAGAAAAGAAACAGAACCTGTTAAAGAAACAGAACCAGTTGGAAGATCTACAGAGGAGATCAAAGAAAATTTGTTAGATTTTGATTCTGTTGATAACACTAATTGTTCTAATTCGTGATGAACCACATTCTGATGTTGCTGATAATTCGAATGTTGTCAAACGTGATCTTGACATTTGGAATTATGTTATGTCTTCGTTTGCTGAGGCTCATGGTGTTCCGACTAGAACTGATGAATCTGGTGCTGTGATTTTAGATCGTAATGAAGATGTTTTCATAGAGAAACCTGATGTATCAACTGATAAACTTGAGACATGTGTCTCAAGTGACTCAGAAAGTCATTCTGATGGTTCAGACAACTATTCTAGTGTGCCTGAAGCATCAGATGATACATCAGAAACTCATGAAGAGGGATCATCTGATGAACCTGACAGTCAAGTTGCAGATTCCGGTATATCAGATAATGAGCGTAGTACTTCTGAGAATTCTGAATGTGCCAAACACTCAGATTCAAGTAGTGCAATGCCCGAAGAGAGCCAAACAGTTTAAAACATAGACTGCTATTCGCATGAGAAACCAGAATCAGCTGATGTCAAGGACTCAGAGGTTTATGAAGCTGAAGAAAAGATTTCCGTAGAATCCATTTCTGAAGAAACTCATGGGATCTCGAAGATTGAAGGAAAGAGGTCCATGGAAATTAATTCGTCAGTTGATTCAAATGATGAAACTGAAGAAGAGATATTTGTGGAAACCTTTCCTATCAAAACTCCTGAGAACATAGTTTCTAAGGAAAAGCAATCTGTGGAAGTAAATTCAACAGATAATTCAACTTGTGATCCCAAGGAATCAGACTTTGAAGAAACAGTTTCTAATGAAACAAAATCTTCTGAACCGGTTCCTTCAAAGAAGAAACGTCCACGTAAAAACAGAAGGCAACGGAAAAAGAAAGTTCAAAAGGAAAACCCAAGTCTCAGGCAAACTGAGCCAAAACTGAAGGGTAAAGCTCCGGATATTTACTCTCATGCTGACAACCATGAGCAGGGTCCATTCAAGATCAAACATGAACGAAAGCAATGAGCGCCAAAAGAAAAGAAAAGACTTGCTCAGTTCACGAGAATAGCACAAGCAGAACTAAATGTCTTTTTCTCAAAAAGGCAAACGTGTTTTAATTGTGGAATTCCAGGACATATTGCAAGAAATTGTGTTCATCGTCCCTACCACTCTTGGAACACGTATCATCAGAAGGCTATTGTTGGTGCATAATGTCTATAGCCTACGTCTATCAGTCTAGGTCATGTCAGTAGATTGTACAAGGTCAAAAATGTAATTTTATAGTGTTTTTGATGTAATTCCGCTTGAAATGACATGTGTCATTTCAAACGGAATCAGTAGCCTATAAATAGGCAAGTTGTGCTTCTCATTTCATACGGAATTAGCAGAAGTGTCACGAAGTGCTGCTGAAATTCCACCGTGTAATCAAGTCTATTTTGAATGAGAAGCTTGTTTTAAAGTGAAATACTCTGTTTCTACTCAATTCTTTACTGATTCTAGACTGTTTGTTTGTTTCCGCCTCTCAAACAGTTGTGTATTGCCTCTGATTGACTCATTTGGTCGATAAAACGATCCTACAATTGGTATCAGAGCCAGTTATGAGCCAATACACTTGAATCAGTGCCTTTTTCTACACATTCTTGGATTTCTGGACAAAATAACAGACAAAATGGACTGATTTTCTGATATTGTGTGTAAAATACAGTTTTAACAAACCCTTGAAAGAATCAGACCAAAATTCAAGCTAAAAGTGACAAAAATGGACCAAAAACCTGATTTCGTTTGAACGAGCCAACTGATTCCGTTTGAAAAATTGAGGTTATTTCGCTTGAAATAACTAATCCCGTTTGAAAAATTGATGTAATTTCACACGAAATTACTTATTCCGTTTGAAAAGGTAATTCCGTTTGACTGATTTCGTTTGAAAACAAGTTTTTGGTTAATTCCGCTTGAAATGGCACTTGATTCCGCTTGAAAGTGCTATTCCGTTTGAGAAGTGATTCCGTTTTAAAACCTATTTCCGTTTGAAAGGTCTGATTTCATGTGAAAGTCCATTCTGTTTGTGATTTCGTTTGAAAGACCAGTTAGCGAGTAGAAAGTAATTTCGCTTGAAAGATCTGTTTTAAAAACTGGAAATTTTTTTCCGTAAACTGATTTCGTAAAATGGACAATCAAGAATTTTATAACTTCTTTTCCGGTGGGGGAATGACAGCAGCACAAAACCCAGCTAGTATTGTGCAAAACGTGAATATGGAGAATGAACTTGGGACGATGCAGAAACCTCCTAAGTTGATGAATATCGCTGAGTATGTTGGGTGGTCTGGAAGGTTTAAGACATGGGTACAAGCCAACCATTTCGAGTGTTGGATGAAGATCGAATCAAAATATGTTCCTCATAAGGATGGTTTGGGTCTTGTGAAGTCGATTGGCAGTTTGACACAAACTGAACAAGAAGATTTCAAGGCAGAAAAGAAGATGATGAGTATTCTACAACAGGAAATTAAAGAAGATATCTTAGTGTTACTGCAACATCAAGATAATTAACAATCAATGTGGCATGCTTTGAAAGTGAAGTTTTTGTGAAGTGTATTGATGATAAAAAGCAAGACTGCTTTGATGAAGAAAGAATTTGACATCTTCAGGGGAATTAAAGGTGAAACAACAAAACAGTTGATCGAGAGATACTGTCACCTAGTTGTTGAAATGAAGCGTTTGGGTATTGAGAAAACTGATGAAGAGTGGGTCGATAAACTGGCAGATGCCTTACCATATGATGAATGGGGTACTTATCTGTTAGTGCTGAAAAACAACTTAGAGTACGTTGGATTCAACCTCAGTTCATTCATTGAGAAGATCGAAGCACATGAACTTGAACTGATGAAGATCAGAAAGATGAACTCTGTAGATATTCAACAAGACGATTCTTTATATTACAAAGGAAGCTCTTCGGCAACTACAATTCTAAGTCCGAAGATTCAGACAGCGTTCAGTGCAGATTTATCATCTGGTGTTTCGTCTAATACATCAAGCAACAACAAGCTTTCACCGTTTGCAAGCTATGAGCCAAATCCCAAGGTTTCTGAACAAATGTCTCCACAATGTTCATCAAGCTTGAAAAATCAAGGTTATGTTTCTGGGATACAGTGTAACATTGCTGTAAACATAAAAAATGGACAAGAGTTTACAGAAGCAGCTGCAAAGCAACATATCGCACTGTTAGCTTCCGTTCTTGAGTCATATGAGAGTTTGGTAGCTGGAAGGATCGGTAATCCAGACATGAAAAGGAGGATTATGATCAAATCGATCCAGGGGAGCTAGAGCTGATTGACATCAAATGGGGAATGGCTAGTTTGGTAAGAAGAGCCCAAAGATTTATGGAAATTACGGGTCAGAACAGTTTGTCAGGACCAGACAACAAGCTCGGATTTGATAAATCAAAAGTGACGTGTTTCAGATGTAAAGAGAAGGGACATTTTAAGCGTGAATATCTGAATAGAGAGGTTAATAACCATCAGAATCCTTTCACAAACGACTACTACAGACAGGCGATCTATCACAAGACAAATCAACAACCAGTCGTTCAAAGACCTCAGATCGAAAACAAGCCGGAAAAAGCTCTTATAGTCAACCAAGATGATGAGAAGGTTGCTGAAGGTTTCAGTTGGGATAAGTATATCCCTGGCAGTGAGGGTAGAGCAATGATGGCTGAAATTGTGGAGGAGTCAAAGAGTGTTGTTGTAACAGAAGTTGTTAGTGAAGATGCTTCTGAAGAAAGTTTGGCTGATCTCGAAGAAATTGCTGCAGAAGTCTACTATTATCAATCCGAACAGGAGGTTATAGCTAGTTCTTTAAAATCAATTATGCCTCCTAATGTGTTTGATTCTTTTGCAGGTTTTTTTTAGTGAGCCAACAACAGGATTCTGCTCACAGTATGATGTTGAAAAAGCTCATGTTGAAGAGATAATTGATGTCTCCAAAGAAATGACTGAAGAGACACTGAAAGAGATTTCTGACAAAGCTTTAATGGGAAAACTAAAAGAGGTAGACACAGAATCTGTAGAACCGGAGTCTGTTGATACTGAGTCAGTTGAAAATGTGTCGGTCAAAACAGAGTCAGGTCAAAAGGAGTCTGACGGGAAATCCGAAAGTGAGGAGATCAAATCAGAAGGAGTGTCTGAGTCAGAGTCTGATGGTTTCGGTAAACAGGATGTTAAAATTGATCAAGAGGAAAAGATTGTTGAAAAAATTGATTCAATGACTGAAACTTCATGCAAAAACTGTTCAAAATCATGCATGGAATGTCTTGAAAAAGACAAAAAGTTTCAGGAATTGAAACAATACACTGATGAGATTAAATTTGATCTAAGTGAAGTAAAAGAAGCTTATGACACGTTGGCTAGATCTATCAAAATGATTCAAAAGGAGAGTCTTGAAAACGATAAAGCCACAAGATTGTTAAAATCAACAGTTTTTGATAAACAAATAGAAATCAACTTTCATTTAGACACGATTGCTTCATTGAAAAAGGAATTAGAGTTAACAAAAATTGACAATAAAAGAATTGATAAGAAGTTGATGAGTTATGTTGCATTTTCATATGTGATTGAACATATTGTCCCGCAACAACCAGATGCAACACCTGCCTTTAACAGTGTTCCACCCCCAATGTGGAATCATTACACTCAGAAGTATCCAGATGGGGTGGAAGTTGCTTTCAACCTCAAGCTGAGAACCATTGAAAATGAGTTGCCTGAGAGTATTGATGTTACATTCTCTACGTCCGACACTAACAATGAGTCACATGTGATCAAAACCGTTGTTGACCAAGTGTTAGATGAAGAGAGTGATAACTCGGAGCTTGAGACTGTGAAAACTCATTTTGAGAACTCCATTTCTGATTCTGAAGAAGATGGTAACTTCTTAGACAGATTCATACCAAAATCAGACAAAGTCGCGAATGATGATTCGATCAGTGTGGTTTACACAATGACCGGAACTGACAAACTTTATTCTGATTTTGACTATCCAATTCAAAATGTCAGAATGGAAAATGTTGAAAAGGTGTTTAAATTGGTCGAGATTGACATTTATGAGGTAAACAACAACAAGTTCTTTTCAAAACCTAAAAAGCCTTTTGTTAAAACACAACCAAACAACTCGGGAAAGAAAGACTGGGAAGGAAATGGTGATAATAACAAGAGAAATGGAAACAAGTTCAAAAACAAAGGGATTGGATTTGAAAAGAAAATGGCTAAGAAGAATGTTAAGCCAAAGGAAAAGATGAGTGATGTTTTTGTTGTTGGTCCTAGTGTTGATGCTGAAAAGGATTATATCTGTAGTCAAAAAGCCATTGATGATTTCAATGCAGCGAAAAAATTGAGAGAAGAGACCTACAAATCAACTTTTGTTGAGTATGACAAAATAATTTGTTACCGCTGCAATGAAATTGGTCATATGGCCAAGCAGTGTATGAAAAAGATTGAAAAACCTGTTTTACAAAAACTGAAACCTAAAACTTCAACTGATTTTAAGGGTAAAACACAAATGGTTTCCACCGTTCGAATTTTGAAGAGAGGTGAATCGTTGAAGTCTGAAGAAAAGCCGAAATCAACCTTTGATATTGGCGAATCTTCGAAGACTCAAAAGACTTCAAAGGTTTAAACAAAGACAAAAATTTTTGAAAACCAATCATGGGTGGCAAAACCAAAACAGTCTGTTGAAGTAAAGAAGATGGAAAATGAGCTAAAATCTGAATCAAAAGTTTTTGAAAATGATATTAAGAAAATGGAATTTGAACTAGACAAGTTGATTGAGGAATTTCCTCCAATTAAAGAAGAAAAGTCAAAATCAAAATCTAAACCTGTGGTTCCGAATGTCATTTTTAACATACCAAAAGTTGACGTGACATGTGATATTGTGTTTGGTAGTGTTTCCACGGTAAAGAAATCATGGGCCTCTTTGTTTGAATAAATTTCTTTAACTTGTGCAGGGGCTTCCGAGGTCGATCATCTCGAAGTGGATAATGGACAGCGGAGCGTCAAGTCACATGACTGGAATGCTAGCTTTGCTCTATGACGTCAAATCTATCAATGGTGGATACGTTGGATTTACAGGGAATCAGGGTGGAAGGATTGTTGGTCAAGGGACTCTAACGAATGGAGTCGTTATGTTTGATAAAAGTGCAAGAAGGGAAAGCAGACAAAGAAGTCACACCCGCAGAAGCTGCTGAATTCAATCAGAGTACCGCTCGAGAGACTCCACATGGATCTTTTTTGGCCGGTTAATGTGAAAAGTATCAGTGGAGACTTATACTGTCTAGTAGTCACTGATGACTTCACTAGATTTTCTTGGGTGGTGTGTATGGAGAGGAAAGATCAAACGTTTGAATCATTGATGATATTATTCAAGAAGATGGAAACGCTGTATAAGCTGCCGATCAGGAGAATACGAAGTGACAATGGAACGGAGTTTAAGAACAATCGAATGCTCGAGTTCTGTAACGAGAAAGGAATTCTTCATGAATTCAGTGCGCCATACACTCCACAGCAAAATGGTGTAGCTGAACGAAAGAATCGTACTTTAATCGAAACTGCTCGAACAATGCTCGCCGATTCCAAGTTACCAATATTTTTCTGGAGTGAAGCAGTTGCAGCAGCGTGCTATACACTGAATCGAGTGCTTACTGTGAAGAAATACAAGAAAACGTGTTTTGAACTTTTACACCGTTATAAGCCAAATTTAAAGTTTTTAGAACCTTTTGGATCTCCCTGTACCTTCATAGATCCAGATGGTAAGTTTGGTGCTAAAAGTAATGATGGTTTCTTTCTAGGGTATGCGAGTCCGCTCAAGAGGGTGTTCATACCGTGCCTGGGGAAGGTAATTCAGGTTCTGCATGTGGATTGTCATAAGCATACTGCGCCACCGCAACTTCCCGGACAAAGATTCCTGTTCGATTACGACAAACTCTGGGAGTCTTTCCAACTGCCGATTCAGCCAAGTGAAGAGGAACTAGCACTATTGTATCAATATCAGCAGTCCATGTCACAAGAACAAGTGCCTAGACCGCTAGTAGTTTCTCCACCCACCGGGGGTACACACGATCACGAGGCTGGTCCAAGTGGAACTGCTCACGAACCACCAGAGGAACCAGCTCCTACATTTGATCATTCTGACGACTTAGAATCGGAAGACGGTCCGATTTTTTACGAGGAACCAAATGTTGCATCAACAGAAGCTGTGGATCACACCGGTGATCAAGACATTACGAACTTGGAATCGGAAGTAAATGTGCCTGACACTGCAATACCGAGAACATTGTCTTATCATCCTTCAGAGCAGATAATTGGAGATCTTCGCAGTGGAGTGAAAACAAGACATCAAATCAACAGAGCACTTACTTGTTTTTATACTTTTGTTGCTCCTTTACAAGTTGATTTCTCACTTAAATGTTTCATTTCGCAGATTGAACCAAAAACATATAAAGAAGCTTTAACTGAAGAAAGCTGGGTAAACGCTATGCAGGAAGAGCTACAGCAATTCGAGAAGCTTGGAGTTTGGAGATTAGTAGATCTTCCTGAGAATCAAAAATTGATCAAGACAAAATGGGTCTTTAAATGTAAAAGGGATGATAGAGGAGTGATTGTGAGAAATAAAGCACGATTGGTAGTACAGGGATTTAATCAGCAAGAAGGCATTGATTTTACCGAAGTATACGCGCCTGTTGCTAGACTTGAGGCGATAAGAATCTTCCTGGCATACGCATCCTGGAAAGGATTCAAAGTCTACCAACTGGATGTCATGTCTGCATTCCTATACGGCAAAATCAACGAAGAAGTGTACGTGGGACAACCACCGGGGTTCACAGATCCGGTACACAAAGACAAAGTCTATCTTCTGGACAAAGCGCTCTACGGATTGCACCAGGTTCCGAGAGCCTGGTACGAGATGCTTTCCCAATATCTGTTGGCCAACGGGTTCATCAGAGGGACAGTTGATAGTACGTTGTTTACAAAAGAGGTTGCAGGGCATCTATTGATCGTGCAGATTTACGTCGATGATATTATCTTTGGATCAACAAATGATGATTTCTCTAAAGAGTTTGAGCAGGTGATGAAAAAGAAGTTTGAGATGAGTTCGATGGGGGAAATGAAGTTCTTCCTAGGGCTGCAGGTGGAGCAGATGCCCGAAGGAATCTTCATTCATCAATCCAAATATGTGAACGATGTTTTGGAGAAGTTTAACATGTCTGGATCTACTCCAATGTCAACCCCCTTAGCTCAGAATCATGGGATATGTCCAGACGAGAGTGGAGACAAAGTGGAAGAGATGTTGTATCGGTCGATAATTGGATCTTTGAGGTATCTTACTGCTTCCCGCCCGTACATCATGTATCCACGTGTTTATGCGCCAGATATCAGTCAAGCCCAAGACAGTCACATCTGACAATCGTGAAACACATTTTATAGTATTTGAAAGGCTGCCCAAGCACCGGCTTGTGGTATCCTAAGTCTGGTGACTTCTCTCTCACAGGTTTTGTTGATTCTGATTATGGTAGCTGCAAGCTGAATGCTAAGTCCACCACTGCTGGGTGTCAGTTCTTTGGAACTCGACTTGTCACCTGGCAGTGCAAGAAACAAACCTCAGTAGTGCTCTCTACGTGCGAGGCTGAATACGTTTCGGCCTCGAGCTGTTGCTCTCAGATCCTTTGGATCCAACAGCAGATGCGAGACTTTGGTTTGCAGTTCTTGGACACGCCGATATTTGTGGACAATGAGGCAGCGATAAATATAACGAAAAACCCGGTTCGCCATTCTAAAACAAAGCATAATGAAATCCGTCATCATTTCATCCGTAATTGTCACGAGAAGAAATTGATTCAGATAGAAAATATACACACTGATGAACAGAGCGCTGATTTTTACACCAAACCGTTTGATAAAAAGAGATTTAACTATCTTTTGAAATTAAATGGGATGAAAAATTTGTTTTCTGGGAGGGTTGTTGAATGTGAAGCCGAGGAGGACGGCGATCTGATGTGATCCGCGTTACGTTCTCAAGTTTTTGTACAGTTTATTTTCTGCTTTCGATAAAACCAAAAACACAAAAATATGTTTTTGTTTTTAGGGGGAGAAAGTTTGCAGAAAAATACAAAAACATGATAAAATTTCAAAATCCAAAAACATTTGAAAAAGTAAAAATGAGTTTGTGTAAAAAGGGGAAATGATAGTACATCAGCTAGATAGTTGCAGTACGCTAAAGAAATGTAAAGTTTAAATGTGTTAAGCAGTCTCGCTGATGATGTGCCGATAGGTTTTTGCACATTTAGTAGGTTTGTTCGGGATATAAACTTAAATTTCTTGCTTTTATGTGGGGAACATCTCTTGGATATATGGGTAACCCCCGAAATCTTGTTTGAAAGGTCCCTCTTTCTGAGATACTAGGTCTTTATACTTAGTGATATCTGGGGTATTATCCCGGACTTCTGATTTTGCAGAAGCAATGGCCTAGTCCCCGAAGAATACTTTAAGCTGCTTGAAATATAAGCCTCCCCTCAGCATAAAAAATGATGAAACATTGAAAAATGCTAATCATGTGCTGTTGTAAAAGAAGATCCCCAAAGGGGACCCACCTTAAGTCGAAGCCGTCATCTCTCTGATTTTGCGGAAGCAATAGCCTGAGCTCTCACGGCCCTCGCATTTAACTCCTTACAGATATCATCTAGGTATACTCACCTGTAAGACTGAATATTGGGATCTAGATACGGGAGTATATTCTGAGGTGGGACACATGTAAAAGTTAAGACTTAAAACATTAATTCGTATCCTGAACAGATTGAAGTTTGTGTGAAAATTTAAGTGGATCAGTATATCGACAATCACTGTGAATTGTTTAATGCTGTGTATGTAATCAAAGCTTAACGGTGCTTGTATCTTGTCGGAAGTTGATATGATCCCCTAACACACTTACCAAAAAATATTGTGTACTGTTTGTTGCTTATCTTATAAAAAATCCAAAAAGATTTGTTTTTCATCTTATTTTTGACAACGGATGTTGGGGATCTGAAGATTAAAGTCTTATGTGCTGAACAAGTCTGGATCATGAGAGTTGGGTAAGCAGAAAATTTGTGAAAAAGATGTTGGTAATTGATTAAAAGTTTAAAAGTTCATTAACTTGAACTTAAATTGTTTCAGAAAGTCAGCAAACTTCATAACTTGGTCAGCCAAGGTCATTAACTTGGACTTGGCAGGCTAGACAGTTGACCAACGTCATTAACTTGGACTTGGTTAACTGGGTGTGTCGGTAAAATCTCAAAAAGGTAAAAAGTTAAAAATTTAAAAAGTAATTTCGCTTGAAAAACGTGATTCCGTTTGAAAACATAATTCCGCTTGAACCGGTGATTCCGCTTGAGCTTGCCTCAGTGCCTATTTCAAATGGAATTAAGCTGTCTATAAATAGTGGGGATATTCCGCTTGAAACGTTCATTTGTGTTATTCCGTTTCAAAGATCCTCTCCGGCGATTTCAAGCAAAATCCCATATCCTTTGATTATTAAGCCGTTATACTGCCCGATTGTTGTTTAAAATCTGATCTAAGTTGGCTTGCTCATCTTAGATCATGGTAAAGGTGAGAGTTTTTTGTTGATTTGACCCAGATTTGCCTGATTTCGTTTGGTCGGCGATGTTTATGAACTGTAACTTAGATTTAGGGCTTATCTGTGTGTAATAATGAACGATAAAAATAACAATGAGCTCGGAATAGGTTGTATAATTGTCTTAGGGTTTTGATTGAACCAGATCTAGTGTTTCCGCTTGAATGACATTGTACAGATATTTTGGACTTAGATCTAGGCTGATTTTGTTGGTAAAAATGAAATTGAAACATATCCACATGCTCGGAATCGTATACAGAACAAACCCAGTTGATTGATTTCATCATCAGTTATTGAAAATTCATTGTTTTAATATGGTCAGTTTCAAACAAAATCTGAGTGGGTATCCCGTTTCAAATGGTTATTCCGCTTGAATTGGTATTCCGTTTCAAACTGTCATTTCACATTAACATGTGATTCCGCATTAACTGTATTTAAGTTTGAAAATGTTATTCTGTGTGATTATGTGATTTCGTTTGAACTGTGATTCCATTTGAAATATGATTCCGTTTGAAATGATTCCGTTTGAAAGAAATGTTTGAATTGAAAATTTTCAAAGTGATCGATTTAATTGTTTGATGTTATTTTCAGCCTTCGAATGTGTTGTTTGATGCACTACACAACACTTGTTGTGATTTCGATGAGGAGAAGATTCCAAAGCTGTCCGAATTCAAGAGTATTTTGGAACTTATGAGAAGATTGCCATGACGAATCAACGTCTGGTGTTTAAATCTCATATCAAACGTTTTTGGGAGAAGGCAACTTATGATGAAGTGAACAAAGTGATCAATTCGTTTGTTAAGCTCAATGGTGAAAACAAACCAATTATTATCTCGGAGGCACTTATCCGTGAAGTGTTGGATTTTCCTGATGATGTAAACTCTCCGACTAAATTCCCAGAGAGGATGGTCAAAGGCTGTATGCTGCGGATGGGTTATAATGGTGCACTGAACTGTGATAACTACCTGAAGTCAAAATTTTCAAAGCCATACAAGTTTCTTATTCACTGAGTGTTGCAAGCTCTAAGTCATAGGAAGGGAGGTTATGATGCAATGAGAGATTATCAAATGAACATGGTAACAGCTCTCGTATTAAACAAGAAGTATAATTTTTTGAAGATTGTGTTTCATTACTTGGTAGAGGAAATTACTTCAAAGAGAAAGACTTGGTTGTATCCATGTTTTGTTCAAATGTTGATAGATCATACTTATCCTGATCTTGAAAAAGATGAAAACGATGATCTGTTAGTACTATCTCACATGGATAATGAGTCTGTGAAACAATTGACCAGATATCATCCTAACCATCCAGAACCAAAGACAAAAGCTGAATTTTTTGGTTTTATCAAAGACAAAAATTATCAAGATCCAGATCCAGTTAATCATCAGAACTGGAGAAATGAGAAAGAAATGAAAGAAAAGAGTTATGCAGATGAATTAAAAATTCTTGAAGATTTCAAAGAAATGTGAAACGAATGGTTCTTGAAAGAAGAGAAAAAGAAGAGGAGTAGGAAAGCAACTCCTAAAGTTCAAGAAGAGGAAGGTTCATCGTCTCAGCCTAAAAAGCGTCAAAAGAAAGCTGTTAAGTCATTGCTTGTTTATGAATCAGAGGAGGAAGCTGAAGCTGAAGTTAATGTTAAAGGAGATGTTCGTATGTCTTCTGAATCTACAAAGTTATTGAAATCTCTTACTAAATTTAATGCTGAAACAAAGAAAGCAGCTGGTGATGAAGAAGGTGACGATGTAGACAAAAGTACAACAAGTTCATCTGAATCAGAGATTGATGAAAATGAACGTGCTAAAAGAGTTCAGGCTGAGATCAAGAAGGAAAGACAGTTAAAAAGAAAAAAGAAGAAAGGAGAAAGATGATGATGAGTATACTCCTTCACAAGAAGATGTTCAAACACCACCTACTTCTGAAGGTAAAAAGAAAGCAACTGCAAGGAAACGTGTGGTTACTCCAAAGAAGGCCAAGACATTGAAGATCTTGTTGAACAAGAAACCTATACAAGAACCCAGTCAACCATCATCACCATCATCTGAACCTACACCACATCAATCACCACCAAAACCACCATCACCACCACCACAATTATCACCACCACATCTATCACCATCACATATTCATATTGCTACACCACCACATGAACAACAACATGTTGTTACCTCTCAGCAAATCTTTCAAACACCAACATCCACACAACCACCTGTTCAAACTACACCTGGTTCTTCGGGTTACAAAACCTTTCCAAACATTCCGGAGAATATAGCACTTGAAGACATTGGTGATTTCAATTTTGCTACTGATGTGCAAGTTAAGATTTTGGAAAAGAAAGTTGAAGAAGTATTAATTGAGAACAAGAAGTTGTTGGATCGTGAGAAGAAACTAGAGAAGCGTGTAAAAACAGTCGAAGCTGAAAATTCTTCTTTGTTAAAGAAAGTTGAATCTGATCAAGCTGAGATTGATATCCTGAAAGTTAAAGTTGCAGAGTTGGAAGAAGAGAAAACACGCAGAGATGAGCAAAATAAATACTTTGAATTGAAGAACAAAGAGTTAGAGGCTATCAAGGCACAGAAAGAACACGAGATGTACATGATAAACAAAGTGTTAGAAAATTTGCTTGGAAAGTCCGTTGAGCAGAAATTTGATGAAATCAAGATTGAGGATTTAAGAGCTCAACGTCAAGCTGCAGTTGATGCTGAGATAAAAAATAAAGGCAAAGGTCTTGAAGGTGAAGTTTCTGAAAAGGCAATCGTTGTATTTTAACCTATAGTAGAACCAGTATTATCTGTTCTACCAATTTCGTCAGTTTCTGGTATATTCGATGTTGATGTTGAAATTGATGATATTCTTGGTAATGATGAAGAGGATGATGATGAAGATGACGAAGATGATGCAGATAATGTAATCTCTGCAAGTAGTAGTGATGATGACGATGGTAATGATGACGATCAGGGTACATCTGGTATTAAAGTTACTGAAACGTCGAATGAAAGAAATGTCGATGATTATTTGCATGACGATGCAAATGAAGAGCCAGAAAGTGCTGATGGTGAGGGGGAGAATGTTGATCAAAGTGTTGATGAAGTTGAGAAGTTAATTCTGCGTCTAGAGCCTGATGTAGAAGAAGGAGAGTTCAGGCATACTTACACCATGAATGATATTATGGAAATGACGCGTATTAATGATCCGAACTTTAAGTTTGATTTGAAGATGAATTAAATCAGTTCGATATCAACCAGCAGCCCGAGTATCAGTACAAGTATGCGGAGGATGCTGATCTTTATGATAGGGTTGAGGTTGAGGATTGCAGTGATGAAGAGAATGTGGATGTGGATACTTCTGATTTTCTAACACTTGTTGAGTTTTTTAGTCAAGAGAACATCGATGAATTGAGAAGGAAAGTAGAAGAGGTCTTGAAAGATACGAATTTTGATGGTACAGTGAAAGATATACAGAAGGAAGAAAGAAAGAAATGGTTTCGAAATAGTAATGAAATAAAATTCAAACGCCCACTAAAGTTCTACAAAAGAGATAGAGATGTTTCGCTGGGTGATATAATCAGTTGGGGCTTTCTACCACAGGTCAATGCTTATGCTATTCGTCGAGAATATGGTGTTCAGTATTTTGCATTTCTTCATGATATAATGTCATTGCCCTGGTGGGATGTGGAAGAGCTAGCCAAAGTCAGAACTTTGGATTATCCGGTTAGAAAGAATGACATACCTATGTGGGGGTTGATTAAGTTTGAAGCTTTTAGAGATTTTCAGCACTGGAAGCCACACCAGCCAAAGAAAGTAAGGAGAGTGGATCCAGTTACTGGTGTTGAAGAGACTATATTGCAAATCAAGAAGCCAAGAGTGATCAAAAACATACCATTACCTAAGATGGAGCAGGATTTCCATAAGGGTTTTGTGTATTGGGTGTATAGCTGTTTGATGACTGAAGCTGTGATTACTTACATAGTTGAAAATGAAGTCAGATATATATTTGTGTTTGATCCTCTGTGGCTGGTTAACTTCTTAGTAAAAGACATTGAATGCTTGTTTGTTAACAAGATTGGATTTAGAGCTGAAGATAGAGAGCAGGCTATGCAATTTCAGAAGGTTGTTTCTATATGCTTCCAGAAGGGTATTAATGCTGAAAGTAAATGGTCAACGAAATGGAGAGAGATTGAGAAAGTGGAAGCTCTTAAAGCCGAGAAAGAAAAGAAGGAACGTGAAGAAAGAGATAGAATGCTTCTTGGTAAATTCATGAGAGAACAAGCTGAAGAAAGAAAGAAACTTGATGTAGAGAATGAAAAGCTTAGGAAGTTGTTGCTGAAGAAGCCTAAGCAGAGAGAAGAAAAGTTTAAGTTGCTGTGAAGAGCTGAAGACCTGACTGAAGACTCCGGCAATATCCAAGGGGGAGTTTGTTGGTGCATAATGTCTATAGCCTACGTCCATCAGTCTAGGTCATGTCAGTAGATTGTACAAGGTCAAAAATGTAATTTTATAGTGTTTTTGATGTAATTCCGCTTGAAATGACACATGGCCATTTCAAACGGAATTAGATTTGTTAATTCCGCTTGAAATGACATGTGTCATTTCAAACGGAATCAGTTGCCTATAAATAGGCAAGTTGTGCTTCTCATTTCATACGGAATCAGCAGAAGTGTCACGATGCTGAAATTCCACCGTGTAATCAAGTCTATTTTGAATGAGAAGCTTGTTTTAAAGTGAAATACTATGTTTCTACTCAATTCTTTACTGATTCTAGACTGTTTGTTTGTTTCCGCCTCTCAAACAGTTGTGTATTGCCTCTGATTGACTCATTTGGTCGATAAAACGACCCTACAGCTATGCACTCTCACTTTATCAAAAATGGACCACCCAAAGCAAGGCCTTCTGATAGAGACTGGAATATCGCTAAACAGGAAAATCAAAAATTTTCAAATATAAACAGGCTTCATAGAAAAACAAAAGCTTTTCCATCAAATGGAAGTGTTTCAAACACCATAAATTGGAAACCTAAACTCCTGTTGGATGCCAGTCTCCGTGTTCGCAATCATCAACATCCACTTCATTGCCAAAAACCACTAGCGATGTTAAGAGCCAAATGATCTTTCGCGAAGTCTCATACACAGATAGTGATGGTCAACTCAGGTCCACTATGGCCTGGGTTTCAGTTTCTAACTGATTCCACTGATTGTGCAGGAACGGCTATGGAGGGCTATCTTTAGACTTTGATTTATCGATAGTGGCTGTTCTAAGCACATGATGGGAGACATGTCCCAGTTGAATGACATAAAGGTATTCAATGGAGTATGTGTCAACTTCGCAAAGGAGAATCCAGAAATTTCACCAGGAAGAGCATGGTCAATAATGGAGTTCTCCCTTTTTCAGACGTCAATTAATTCCCGGAGCTGAAGGATAGCCTATTGAGCGCATCACAGATGCACGACATAGGAATGGAGATTCTCTTCACCTAGAGTGACTCGCTATTTTGTTCTTCGACCAATTCAGAAGCCGGTTTCTGAACCCACGATAGCTATCCCTGATGGTGCAGTTCGTAACACTGAAGTCTCCTCAGGACCCTCAAATGCTCAAGGAACTTCTCTGTTTCTGGGAGTAATTCCCTCAAATTGCATTGTAGATCCACAAGTGATCAACATCATTACTGCATCAAATGAGGGGGAGCAATCTGTTATAATATCTAGAAGTTTCTCAATCTCAAGCTACTGGTGTGCGATTCCACAGCAAATCAGGGGGGCATCAACCCATGACTATTCTAAAACAAACAAGATGACCCTGACGTGATAGTGAGAAACAAGGCACGATTGGCAGTTCAAGGTTTGAAAAAGTTGAAGGTCTGGATCTTGGAAAGATGCACGCATTGATGGAGCATCTAAAGGCCATTCGTATTTTTGGATGATGAGAAGCAAGTTCGTAATTCACTCGTTGGGAGAAATAAAAAAAACAAAAGGTTTTGCTTTTGGGTCTGCAAGTTCGTAAGAACAATAAAGGAATCTTGTTTCACCAAAGTAAATACATTCGCGGCGTTCTTGTAAAATTCAGCATGATAGACCCAGGGACAATAGACTCCCAAATTGCAGAGTGGCCGTTATTATTTGAGGACCCTGCAGGAAGCCATGTTAATCAGACAGTGTATCGATCTATGATCGGTTCACCGATGTACTTGACTGCAAGCCGATCAGACATCATGTCTGCCATTTGTTAGTGTGCTCGTTATCAGGCTAATCCTTACCTCTCTTACCTGCTATTGTTAAATATATATATATATTTAGATATCTGAGGGAAGCTCCTAAACTCGAACTCTGGCATCCCAGAGATTCGAACTTTGATTAATTTCCTTTTTCAGACAGCAACTTTGGAGGGACAGACAGGGATAGATAATCTACATCAGCTGGGTACCAATCCTTGGGAACAGACTCATTTCTTGGTAGTGCAAGAAGCAGCAAACTGTATCTCTCTCCACCACGGAAGCTGAGCATGTTGCAGCATCTACCTGCTGCTCCAAGTTCTTTGGATACAACTTCGGCTGAAGGAATTATGGTTTGACTCATTTAAACTATATCTTTTATGTTTGATAATGATGCCGTTATTCAGTTTTTCAAAACCCTGTCCTTTCTCTAAAACCAAGCACATTGATATCAAGGGGTTCTTTATTCAAGATTGCCATGACAGAGAATTGTTAAACTCAAACAGATCCGCACTGATGCTAATTCAGCGGATCCTTTTTACAAAACCTGTCAACATCTTGAGATTCAATGTGCTTGTGGATCTTTTGAAAATGATGCGTATCACCGACTGAGCGACCAAAAAAAACTAGTGAAAATAAATAAGTAAATTTGCGCATAAAGTGTGATGCACAAATTTAGGGGGGGAGAGAGACATATATGTACATACGCATTGTTTAAGGGGGAGAAAAGGTTGCTGGGAAATGAAATAAATTTTCGTGCTAAAGAACTTGATTAACACATGTAAGGTTTTGAAGCTGAACAGGCTAGGATCCACTGCGATGTGTTGATAGGTCTAACGCTCGAAAAGCAAAAAGAAGGCAAGTGATATAAACATAACGGACTGGACATCTCGTGGGTAACAGACCAACGGTGTATGATTTCATGGTCTTAAATCCTGCGTTGATAAATAGCCAACGTCTGAGGTTTCGGGTCTTTATACTGATGAATCATCTGGGATATCAGGGTTGTCCCTCTGTTGCATCCAGATTATATGCAGACCTGGGCACAGTCAGGATATCTTGAAAAAGAGCACAAAAGGGCCAAACGGAAGAAAATCTCTCTAAAAAGAGAATTCCGTGTGCTATTAAAGCCAAATCCGTACCGTTAAAGGTATTTGTCTCGCCCTAGTTAGAACTTCTCTGGTCTCTCTGTTGTACGGAAGTACTGACCTGTTCACCAGGAAGTCTGGCGTTGAAAATTTAAGGATGATCTCAGTATACTCACCCGCTACGATGAACTGTTGTGCTTACCTTGATCGCGGGGGTATGCCTTGAATGGGACACACAGATGTTACTGTATAACTCTACCTTAAACGTATCACAAAGTTAAAAGTTGAAGTTTGAGTGTTAGATTTAAGAGACAAGCATATTAACAATCGCGTGGACCAGTCCAAGTAAGCAAAGAGCTGAAAAATGTTCCTTAATCGGTTTGAAAATGTCACACCCTGACTTTTGTGGAAGCGTAATGATGTGTGACTTATTCAATACCAATGCATTCAATTATAATAAACAACTATATGATTAAAACATGATGTTCACCCATTCATAAGTTTGAAAAGTTACAAACACAAGTCTTTTAAGTTTCAACCAAAATCCTCAAGTTAAGTTTCAATACAAAAGTGGATGACATCTAAACTTGGACTTTACGTCTTGAAAACATCACCTGGCCCAAGATCCATCTCGTTTCCTGAAATACATGTAATTTTGAAAACTTCAACAAAAGTTGAGCGAGTTCATGTGTTTCTTTATGAGTTCGAATAATCTTGTAAACATCTGTAAGTATGCCTTTTGTAAATCGGTATGAAAGCAAATATGAACATATCAATTAACGTGTAGCTAATACATTAACATATATGAAACGGTGTAGGAAGGCTCAAACCTTTGCGTATTTCGTATCGGGCCACCCGGCTGGAACGACATAGTCACCACATGCGGCCAACTCGCGGACCCATGGGTGGGGCTTGCAACACCCAAATAGATCTATCACTCATGCCCCTCGGTCCTTATAAAAGGATTAATGGTCTCAAGTTAACGCCTACCCATTCACATGATCTAACAGTTCATTTCTTAGCTAACCATACCATTTGTAAACATTGTAACATGTATTTGACCCCGAAGTTATAAAACTGAAAACAGTTAAAAGGAAAGGGGGACATGAACTCACTGATTTGCGTCCTGTTTCCTGTATACCCAAAGTATGTATCCTTACGCCGTACTACAACCTACATACGTGTTATGGTTTATTAGACGGCTGGGTCGTGCCATGACTTTTAGTCTTGTTTGCTAGGACTTAGTAACTTTGTGTTACATCTTTGATGTACTTGAATTATTCCAAAGTGTATAATTATTTGTTAAAATAATACTATTTTAACTTAAATTATATTCATTAATTATTTGGAATATTTGTTAAAATAATATATCTTGACTTGGTACATCATGTATTTATACATGTATGTTCTCCCAAGGATGGGTATAATTATACTTGTGTATTCTTGCCAAGTATTGGTGGCGTATTCTGGTGTGTATTCATACGTATGAGAATACGTATTTTTGTTGAATTTATTAAGTATTCTTATACTTAATTTTTGTATTAAATTTTCTGGAATAATATTTTAATCAAATAAAAGTTCACCGATATATATTCTTAAAATATATATTTTAAGAAATCTTTTATAGAAAATTATCTATAATCCTTCCTTGGCAAAAATAATTTATATTTTCATATAAACCTCAGAAATAATATATTTTCAAGATTAACTTAGAAAATACTTATAAATCCATTTTTTCACCCAATAATATATTCAAAATTTGCTTAAAAATATATACTTTCTCCAAAAATACTATATTTTCTATTTGTTCAAGAAAAACATATATATTTTCTTTACTCAACAATAATATATTTTCTTCTTGACAAAAATATGATATATTTTTGTAACATTTGTGAAAATCATAATTTCTGTTTCTTCGTTTTCCAAAATACCGTTTAATTTATTTTTCAAAATATATATGAACTTAATTTCGGAATATATATATATATATAAAATCCATATTCCTTGTTGGGTTTGACCAATTTTTTGGTATAAATTATATATTTGTTCTCTTGGAATTTTGGTAATATTTGGTGTTATAATTCTTGGTATTTTGGTAAGTTATATTATTTCAAGTCCTAAAATAATATAACTAATACACATAATATACAAGTAATCACACAAATTGTGACATCTAAAGATATATATTCCTAAATATATACTTAGTCACTTTTATTTATCAAAAACGACCTCCAACATTTGTGATTTTTGTAACAAAAATTATGGCAAATTTTTATATGAAAAATCATGGTTAAAATTACTTACATACACTTGTTTAAAAAAAAAAACATTTTTCTAAGTGTTTAAATTCTAGAAAAATTTTGCCATAGTTTCCCCTTAAAAATGAAGGTTTCCATGCTTTCATAGCATATCATTTTCTGTTAAAATCATCACCAATCATCTACAAATTCAATCAACACTTACCATATGCCAAAATCATGCAATTTACACTACATCATGAACTTGAAATTTTGTGAAAACTTATAGTAACTTAGTATGTTATTTAGTAGGTTTAGTTACCCTTTAAAACATGATTATTTCTTTATAATTCTCATTCTTGAAGAATTTAGTCTTTCACAACTTGTAAGATGATTTTTCTAAAAATCATTCTTTTGATTTTTCTTGTTAACAACATATTTCTATACTTGATTTAACACTAAAAACATGGTTAGTTTCTTTAAAAATCATGAATATGTAAATCTTATATATAAACTTGCTTTCTTAAGAAAATCATCTTTGAAATCATCCATTTACAAGGCTTATATTATGTATAAATCAACATCATGTTCAAAAACATCTTTATTTTTCAAGTTCATGTTTCACATAATAGGATGATCATTTTGATTTCACAAGATCCATCCACTCACTTGCTAGATCATGTGTTAAATCACAGTCTAGCAAGCTTCTTATGATGTTTAACATCATAAACACAAGAAATCAACCATCAAGATGCACACATACACTTAAACAACATAGATTTTTATGTTAGTGAGCTTTATGTTAAAGATTATCTTCTTATTCTTTCATGATCTTCATGTTTAACATCTTGCATATTCTTTTAACCATCATTATAAGAAGTAAAGTGGAGTTATGAGAGTCTTACTACTAGCACAAGGCTAGGGAAGAAACCAAAGATGAAGATGATGATGAATGAGGTGGATAAAAGCTCTAGGAGAAGGTCCTTCAACTTTCAAAGCTTCCAAGTCCTTTAGTTATGCTTCTTACACTCTTGAGAGTCTTTAGAATGCTTGTGATTGAAGTGAAAATGGTGGGAGTATGGTGGGGGTTTGGGGCCGTAGACAAGAGGAAGGAGAAGGGAGGTGAAGTGTTGAAAATGATAAGTTAATCAAGGTCTTGAGGTTTATAACAAAATTCTCCCAACATGTTATAATCCTTTGGTTTCTATGTTCCATATCTTTGAGACAAATCAAGGGGTGGGGCCCACTTTTATAACCGGTTTTGAGGGGGGGGGGGGTGTATGGTTGGATACTAATGATAAGTTATGCAATCAAGTTACATTTTAAGTAAAATGTTTAGTGTTTTAAGTGTTATAGTGTTTTAGGGTATATTATGGTGTTTGATGATCATAACTAGTTTGGTAATGTTAAAACAATGCTTCTAGCGAAAATTTGATGTTTCGGGTAGTGTCCGGTTGTTCGGTTGGTTACTGGTTCGTTAAGGTGCTAAATTACGCAATTTAGTGCGCTTTATGTTGTCTTTTATGACAGTTTTGATTCCCGACACTTAGGAAGGTATTCTGGACCATTAAACCATAATTCTGCATTATATTTTGTAGTTAAAATGCTGATTTTTGCTGATTTGTGCAGAATTCTACAGTTTTTGTGAGTTTCGGGCACTTTCCGGCACTTAAATCATCACTAGGAAGGCAGTTTTATGATCCCTACTTTCCTACACACTATTCTAGGGTAATTCTTGGTTTCGGGGCTCATTCTGTGTCTTAACATCATGTCTGCCTTAGTACTGAACTCCCGTCAGCACTTCTAGTTTGTCTGATAACTGTGCTAACTTTGTTTCGTGCACTAATTGAACTATATTGTGTTGCATGTAATAATGATAAATAATCTTGCAGCATGTAATGCACTTGTATGTATATGACAGCATTCAGAAAATCATTCATGTCATTAATTAAATCAAGCACAGTTATTAATGCACAAATTACTGTTTAACATTGTACGGAATATGTGGAAAATTGCTAGTTGTCACATTCTCCCCCCGTTAAAAGAATTTCGTCCCGAAATTCAATTCAGGGGAGTCGTGAAATAATTGCGGTTACTTTGATTTATGGGGTCTTGTGCTCCCAAGTAAACTCCGGGCCATGACATGAATTCCAATGAATTTGACAAGTTTAATATGACTTCTTCGTGTCTGGTGGACTTTCCAGTCCTTAACCTTGACAAGTTATTCAGTAATTGGAGTTTGTCGTTAACTAGAGTCTCGTCTGCGGGAAATGACGACTGCTTCTTGTGTAGGGCTCTTCTTGAGATTAGAAACATGGAACGTGTCATGAACACCGTTAAGCTCTTCTGAAAGCTTTGGCTTGTATGCAACGGTTTCGATCCTTTCCAGGATCTCGAAGGGTCCAATGTACCATGGGTTCAACTTTCCACGTTTACCGAATCGTACCACGCCTTTCCAAGGCGAGACCTTCAGTATAACCATATCTTCAACCTCAAATTCCAACGGTTACTGCCGCTTATCGGCATAACTCTTTTGTCTATCACAAGCTGACTTGATACAATCACGTATCTGAGCGAATCTTGTCTGTGTTTCTCCTAAACTACCCAGGAACAATAAGTTGTAAACTTCCGGTCTCCGCCCATCACAGCGGGTATCGACACTTACGTCCATATGAGGCTTCAAATGGGGCGGCCTAAATGCTGGTGTGATAACTATTATTATAGGAAAACGCTACCAAGGGGAGGTGAGTATCCCGACTTCCACCAAAATCCATCACACACAAGCACGTAGCATGTCTTCCTAAATCTGAATCGTCCGTGTGAGGGTGAAAGGTTGCGCTGAGATTCCACTGTGATCCAAATGCTTGTTGAAACATCTGTTAAATCCTTGACGCAACACGACCATTTTGGTCGGATATGATGGATATAGGCACTCCATTACGTGCCACAGTCTCTCTGAGAGATATTTATGCTAACTTCCTTGTGCTGTCTTTCTTGCTGATAGGTACAAAGTGTGCAGACTTCGTGAGTCAATCGATAACCACCTCAATCATATCATGTCCTCTTTGTATTCTTGGTAACGTCGTAATGAAATCCACTGAGATGTGCTCCCGCTTCCAAACGGGAATCTTAGGTTGTTGCAGTAACCCTAAGGGTTTTCGGTATTTCGCCTTAACTTTGTGCAAGTAAGGTAATTACTCACATAGGTAGCAATATCGGCTTTCATCTTGGGCCACCGAAAAAAATCCTTTAAGTCTTGGTACATCTCGTCAGATCCAGGATGGATCGAGTACCTTGACTTGTGGGCATTGGTCCAGTATAAGTGTACGTAAATTATCGTGAAATGGAACTCAAAGTCGTTCCATAAAGTTTAATGTTCCGCCTACCTTTGGAACCAATTTCACTTGCATACCGCGCAACGATTTTTCTCGTAAGTTCTCTGTTTTAAGTGCTTCCTGCTGGGCTTCATGAATCCGAACGGTGAGACCGGTTTGGGTTGTCATCTTTAAGGTTCGCGCCCTTAGAGGCTTTGCGTGTTTCTTGCGACTTAAGGCGTCGGCTACAACGTTCGCTCTACCCGGGTGTTATCTGATCTCACACTCATAATTATTCAACAGCTCAACCCATATACGCTGTCTCATATTCAAATCCTTCTGATCAAAAATGTGTTGCAATCTTTTATGATCTTGTGAAGATCGTGCAACGAGCGCCATACGGAAATGACGCCGGATCTTCAACGCGAAGATCACATCACCTAATTCAAGGTTGTGCGTTGTGTAGTCCCTCTAATGCACCTTTAATTGACGTGACGCGTAAGTGATGACTTTGTCTTGTTGCATCAACACGCGACCAAGACCTTGTCGAGAAGCATCACAGTAAACTACAGATCCCTTGGTACCGTCAGGTAGGATAAGATAGGTGCATCGCAGAGTTTATCCTTCAACGTCTGCAAAGCTATTTCTTGTTTCTCTCCTCAATCAAACTTCTTATCTTATTTGGGTTGGGGACGTTAGCGGCTGAGCAGTCCTTGAAAAATTCTCAATGAATCGTCTGTGATAGCCCGCTAACCCCAGAAATTTTCGTATCTTAGTTGCCATCATGGGGGTTTCCCAATTCTTGATCGCTTCGACCTTGGCAGGTTCAGCATGAATTCCATTCTTATTCACCACGTGACCTAAGATTTGCACCTCACGAATCCAAAATTCGTACTTCGTCAACTTTGCATATTCTGTTCTTTCTTTAAAAGCTCTAAGATAGCTCACAGATGTTGCTCATGACCTTCCTTGGTCTTAAGCAAATAAAGATGTCGTCAATAAATATAATCACGACCTTATCCAGGTACGGCTTACACACCCGATTCATGAGGTCCATGAATACTGCCGGTGCATTTGCTAAACCAAACGGCATGACAAGGAATTCGTAACGCCCAAAGCGAGTCCTAAAGGCCGTTTTAGGGATATTTTCTTCTTGTGTCCTCAACTAGTGTTATCCTGTCCTTATGTCAATCTTGGAATAGTAGCTGGAACCTTGTAGTTGGTCAAACAAGTCATCAATTCTCGGCAAGGGGTACCGATTCTTGATGGTTAGTTGTCTATCTCCCTGTAACCTTTGCACCACACTTTTTCCTCACTAACTCATCTGAGTTCCTTTCAGATCAGACTGAATGCACATACGAGAGTTGTCGTCTTTCTTCCTAACGAATAACACTGGGGCTCCCCAGGGTAAGAGGCTCGGCCTGATAAGTTCCCTTATCTAACAACTCTTGCAGTTGAGTCGAAAGCTCTTGCATCTCGAATGGAGCTAGTCGGTAAGGCGCCTTTGCCACTGGTGCCACTCCCAGCACCAGATCTATCCGAAACTCCACTCGCCACTATGGGGGTAGTCCAGTCAAGTCATTGGGAAAGACTTCTGGAAATTCCTTTATAATGGGGATGTCTTCTAATCTAGGTTCCTTGGTCTCCTTGTCGACAATATGAGCAAGGAAGGCTATGCAGCCTTTTCGGAGGCACTTCTGCGCCGTCATAATCAATGTGGGATGTCACGGTCTTTCTCCTTATGAGGTCCAACGTCCTCGCATCAACTGTATGAAGGTCGTGTACTAAATATGTTTCATTATTCGCAAAAAGGATGGGAAGGATTTTCTCATGACAAACAACTTCAGCTCCATTCTTGGATACCCAATCCATACCAATCGCAACATCAAAACTTTCTAAACCAACTGTAGCAGGTCGATAGAAAACTTTCGTTCCCCAAGCTCAAGTGTACATCCTCTAATAACGTCACCCTCTTCGACTAAATTCCCATTCGCTAATTCTATAGAATAGGGGGGTGTCTAGCTTACTTGCCTCTAGACCAAGTAGGTTCTAAATTCTATAATTACAAGGATAAAGTCGACGCCAGTATCAAACAAAATGGATGCATAGTGTTGGTTAGTAGGGAACATACCCGTCGCAATATTCAGATCCTGACGCGGTTTGCGAGCTCCGTTCGTGAAACTCTTCCTCGTGCTTGGTCTTTCTTAGGGCAATCTTTCCTAAAGTGCCCCGTGTCACTGACGGGTGGTCCGTAGGACAAGCCTTAAAAGGTTTAATACAATGCACATTCTATACTTATTTCGGTTAATTGCTTGAACTTGGTAACCACAAGATGATTTGATGTGCAGGTATTATAATGCTCAAGATGCAGGTTTTAGAAGGTTGGATGGATGTCGGGAGTTGCTGGAAATAAAATGTGAAGGAAATAGAGACTTGATGATGAAACAAGAAGAAAAAAATTACTCAGCGCCGTAACCTAAGGCATGGTGCCGTAGGCTACGGCACCCCACATGTGAAAAAGTCCCCGCCGTAGATCAGTACCTAATCGCCGTAAAGAACCACTCACCGCCGTAACCTACGGCGGAGGGCCGTAGGCTACGGCGCCTTATGCTGATGCGCTGCTTTACTGACCACCGTAACCTACGGCGGAGGGCCGTAGGTTACGGCACCGACTGATCCAAACTCGTAACTTATGCATTAAATTGTCATTTTATGGTGGCTCATCATATGTTTTCGGTTACCACTTGTCTTGGGAACGATTTGGAGAGAATTTTGGAGACATTGAGCAAGAAGAACATCTTTGAATCATTAGTTTTTGTTGCTTTGATCTTTATGAACAATAATATTAATGCTATGATGATGTTTCAAGCCATGAGTGGCTAAACACTTTGTGATCATCCTGGATTGAAGGTTTGTTTGAGACATTTCATGTTGTTTTCCTAATTTCTAGAATAACAATCTCTATCTTAATGGTGTGTTTGTTATGGTGTGTAATTGCATGTTAGTAACTTGTTGATTCTTGCATTGAACTAATTAGAAACCATACGTTCTTGGTGCCGTTGGCAATCGAGATATCATGGGTATAGTTAGGTTTGGATAAGGGTTGATTGATCAACGGGTAATAACCTCACGTTCTAGGAATCTGAGTACTTAGTTCCCTTTCATCACTGCAGGTAGTCACACATGAGCTATGTCTATGTAGTTCTTTCTAGTGGAATGATAACATGAATGTCAATTGAAACCGGAAATCTAGGATGGTCATTTGTCACTAATTTGTTTACATCCAAAGCTTTTCTCTTGCAATCTAATTAGTTAATTTAGTTTTAAAACCAATCCAATCAAATCAACTCTTGAATTTTACTTTATTTGCAATTAGATTAATTTCAGTCACGTTAGATATACACTTAGATAACATACATTCCACAAACTCCTTGTGTTCGATACCCACTTACCGCTAGCTAATTAGTTGTATTTGGATTAAATTTGATTGAGACTTCGACCTCACGTCAAATTTTGGCGCCGTTGCTGGGGAGTAGTGCGCAACGTGTGTTATTTTTGATCCTTTTTAGTTTGTTATGTTTCTGGTTTACGCTGGGTGTGCTAGTGTGCAGGTACTTACAGGTGCATGTGTACTAGGAGCTCTCACAAGCTTTCACCATTGGCATTTGATCCGGAAATTGAGCGAACATTAAGAGGAAACAGAATTTTGCTAAGAGAGAACAGAATCAGTGGTTCACCAACAACACCAACTACACCAATCACACCAATTCGATACATGGATCCACCACAACCACCACCCACTACGGGTGAAATTATACCACCTTTCATACCATCATCCACTCAACCTTCACCAAACACTACCATACCAAACACCACCACAAATCCTATTTCACCTCATGATGCAACACCAACTAACACCACCCAACCCATTACCACTCAAGAAGAACCTACACTTACTTTTAACCCTTCTACCTCAATTCCACCATTAACTCATTTCTTCCAGTTTCAGGTCAATCATCCGCAACCTATACATTACCACAAGGTTCAACTATCATTCATGCTACATCTACATTTAGACCATCGAACCAGTCGGGTTTTCAATATTCGACTCTTCCAGTTGGGCAATCTTCGGGTATAGGGGGAGATGGATACGAAGAAGGATTTGAGGATTTTAAGGGTTACGAGGAAGAAGGATATGCATATATGGGTGATGGGGACCAAGGAGAACTCACTTACGTGCAAGGGCAAACTCAAAGAATGCCAAATGTTGGTGGGTTCCAACAACAACAAATTATACCACAACAACTTCGGCCAAGGCCACAAGGACCGCAATTGCAACGTCCTACACCATTGCAACAAGTTCGTCCGCAAAATATACAACCACAATTCCAAAGGCCCATTCAACACCCACCGATGCCACAACAACAATTTCAACCCTATGTACCACAAGGGCCTATGCAAAGACCAATGGGTCCTATTCGACCAAGGGTTCGGGTGGGCGTGCCAAGAAGGCATCTTAGAGAACATGCAAGAGGCATTGAAGCGCATTTTAGGCCGGTAATCACTTAAAATCCTTCACCGGTAGTTATTCCTCATAATGATCAAGGGATGACTTTTGAAGTGAGAACAAATTCCTTGCAAAGTTTTCCGAAATATAAGGGTCTAGCAACGGAGGAGCCTTATTTCCATTTGGAGGCCTATGACTCAATTTGCAATACTCTTGGGAGTCAAGGTTTTTTGCCGATGATGTCAAGTTATTCTTCTTTCAATTTTCGTTGGAGGACAAGGCAAAGAAGTGGTTCTACACTTTGCCTTCAGCATCTATTTACACTTGGGCGGAAATGCAACAAATTTTCCTAGATGAGTTTTACACCGCTCAAAAGACCAATGATGCTAGGAAGGGGTTGAAGAGTTTTCAACAACAACAAGGAGAAATGTTCCTTGAGGCCTTTGAGCGTTTCAACATGATGATTAAGAATTGTCCTCACCATGGGATTGAACTTTGGGAATTGATGAACGCTTTTCATGAGGGGTTGAGTGCCGAAGACGCTCGCGACTTAATGTCTATTACCGGTGGCACTTTTGGTACGAACTATGAGCAAGACGATTAGGAGTCTTTGGAGCAAATGGCAATTACATCAAAGAGGAAAGCTCAAGCATCAAGGAGAGCACGGCCGGCCGTTACCCGAACACAAGTGCATGCGGTTGACGATGGTAATGTTCAAACCTCTAATCAAATTTATGATGTTTGTGCTATTTGCAATGAAATAGGTCATGCGGTTGAAAATTGCCAAGGAATGGTGGAAGGGCAATATGAAGAAGTTGATGCAGTACAAGGTCAAGGAGGGGGTGGTAGAAATTACAACAATATGAATTCTAATACTTACCACCCCGGTTTAAGAAACCACCCAAACTTTCGGTATGGGAACCCTTCAAATCAAGCTAACCCGAATTTCCAAGGAAACCAAGGATTTCAAAGGCAATATCAAACGGGTCAAAGCTCTTCGGGTGGAAACGAAGTAATGGAGATGTTGAAGGCGATGCAAGTTGAAATGCAACGAATGAATCAACGTGATGAGGTTCGGATGCAAAAGGACGAGGCCCGTGATAAAGCGATTCAAACTTTGACCACCCAAATGGGTCAACTTGCAAGTGAAGTGGTGATATTGAAGAAAGCAAAAGGCCAGCTACCAAGTGACACGGTGATAAATCCCAAAAACATTAAAAGTGTTAATATCAATGTGGTAAGCACCGTTCCTAATAGTGAATTCAATGAAACATTTTTAACATCTTCTTGTCAAGTGAGTGCAGGTATAGGAAGGGATGCCAAGTTTGAAACGGACAAAGAGCATGGAGCACCACTTGTGCCGACCCGAGTGGGAAAATTAAAAATTCCCCATGCATTATTGGATTATGGGGCGAGTATGAGTGTGCTACCAGGCGATCTATACGATATGTACGACTTTGGTCCGCTTGAAGATATAGACACCATGGTGAGCTTGGCGGATGAAAGTTGGAGGCGTCCACGGGGAATGGTTAGGAATGTTAAGATTCAGTTGGGAGAGTTTGAATACCTGGTGGATTTTCTAGTTCTAGACTATGCTTTTACAAAAATGGCAGCACAACAAAGGGTAATTTTAGGTAGACCGTTTCTATACACAGCAAATGCTCAAATTAATTGTAGAGATGGGATTATTACCATGACCGAAAAGAAGCGTAAGTTGTCCTTTGATGTTCAAACTAGAGTGATTAGTTATGAGTCCATTGAGGGGAAGGGTGGTGAGTCTAGTGATTGTATGAAAAATGTGTTTCAAAGAATGAGAAGATATCACCCACCGGACTGTGAAGAAAAGCATATGGGTTCAAGCAAGAGTGTATTTGATTACCCACCGAGTCGAAACGAGATGGATGCATTCTACGCAATGGCACGATGTAGTGATGGAAGTGGCAGGAACCGATTCTTTGAGCCACCATAAGTGGGGGTGGCTTGGTCTGGCTGAAGACTTGAAACTTAGCGCTGCTCGGGAGGCAACCCGGGGTTTTATATTGATCTTGCTGTTTTTATCTTTCTATGTTTCCGGGCCATGGCGACATTCAAGTGTGGGGAAGATGTACGGATATTTGGGTGATGGTGGTGATAGGAAGTCGGATTATCTACAACATCTGCTGTGGCAAACTTCACCAGGTCAATGTACTCTTTCCTTAGTCTTGTTGTGTTCTTTAGCTTTGAAATATTGGTAGTTAGTTGTTTGCTTTTGTTTATGGTTGGGAGGTTTGGGGGTGTATTAGTTTGATGTTTTATGTTGGGTTGTGCTAGTTGGTGGTGTTGATGTTTTTAAGAATATAAGAAAAATAAAAAAATATATAAAATGAAAAATACCAAAAAGAAATTTGTGGTTTGAGTGTATAAGCTTTTAGTTGGTGTTTAAGAATTTAAGCGATCAAATCCTCTTAAAACCATACATTGGGGTCAATGTATCCCAAGTGTGGGGATGGGGGAAATTTTGAAGTTTTTGAAAATTTTTTAAATCAAGCAAAACATTGTGAGAATTTGAACACCTTGGACTAACCCCAAATGATGCACCGGCAACCCTTAATACCTTTTTGTTCTTGGTGAGAGTTAAAGCCACACATGTAAATAAATAATACTTGTCTTTGATGAGAGTGGCAACGGGTGGGGGTGCATTAGAACTTGTGCCTTAATACGGTTTGAGTCCTTAGTTGAATGTGAATGTAAAAAGGATAATGTAGCCTCGTCTTGTTGAGTGCGAGTGTGGGATTTGGGGGGTTGGACCTCATTAATTATATGTATGAGCATGGTTGCGAGAGGGGCGGGGGTTTGGACATTTAGTTGCCCAATTTTGTGCCTAAAAGCCTATTGTTTGTTACCCCTTAGCTAGTTACATAAAATTTTACCCGACTTGACCCGGTCTTATAGTGTTAGTGGTTGTCTAGTAGTATGTAATCTTGTTTGATGTTATGTGGAATGTTTACTAGTTAAAAAAAATCAGAAAAAGAAAAGAAAAGAAAAAAAAGGGGAAAAAGCAATGAAAAATGAAAAGAAATGATGTTTAGTTGTCTTGTAGATTTTAGTTAAGTTGGTTTTTGTTTGTTTACTTTATTGTGTAATAAAAAGACTGGGTTAAGTCTTCGCTACTTCATATATATATTCCATTTCCTACCCATGCGCCTAGCCATGTTACAACCTTAAAGCCCCTTTGATTTGCATTCATGTTTGGCACTTGTAGGAGGAAGACTGATTTAGGTACAAGCCTATAGTTGTGCAACCGCCCGTTTGCCTTTTGTGTGTCTAGCTTATCTTTGCTGGTACTTATTGGTAGCCGAGAGGAGAGATATAGAGAGGGGTGTATTGTTTGGGTGTTTAGGAAGGGATTAGTAAAAGGAAAACATGTTTTTACTTGGTTTATGTTGATCGCATATGTTTTTGGAAATAGTTTTGAATGGGTTGCTTGGGACAAGCAACGGGTAAGTGTGGGGATGTGACGGGTGGTCCGTAGGACAACCCTTAAAAGGTTTAATACAATGCACATTCTATACTTATTTCGGTTAATTGCTTGAACTTGGTAACCACTAGATGATTTGATGTGCAGGTATTATAATGCTCAAGATGCAGGTTTTAGAAGGTTGGATGGATGTCGGGAGTTGCTGGAAATAAAATGTGAAGGAACTAGAGACTTGATGATGAAACAAGAAGAAAAACATCACTCAGCACCCCACATGTGAAAAAGTCCCCGCCGTAGATCAGTACCTAATCGCCGTAAAGAACCACTCACCGCCGTAGGCTACGGCGCCTTATGCTGAGGCGCTGCTTTACTGACCACCGTAACCTACGATGGAGGGCCGTAGGTTACGGCACCGACTGATCCAAACTCGTAACTTATGCATTAAATTGTCATTTCATGGGTTTTTATGGTGGCTCATCATATGTTTTCGGTTACCACTTGTCTTGGGAACGATTTGGAGAGAATTTTGAAGACATTGAGCAAGAAGAACATCTTTGAATCATTAGTTTTTGTTGCTTTGATCTTTATGAACAATAATATTAATGCTATGATGTTGTTTCAAGCCATGAGTGGCTAAACACTTTGTGATCATCCTGGATTGAAGGGTTGTTTGAGACATTTCATGTTGTTTTCCTAATTTCTAGAATAACAATCTCTATCTTAATGGTGTGTTTGTTATGGTGTGTAATTGCTTGTTAGTAACTTGTTGATTCTTGCATTGAACTAATTAGAAACCATACGTTCTTGGTGCCGTTGGCAATCGAGATATCATGGGTATAGTTAGGTTTGGGTAAGGGTTGATTGATCATCGGGTAACAACCTCATGTTCTAGGAATCTGAGTACTTAGTTCCCTTTCATCACTGCAGGTAGTCACACATGAGCTATGTCTATGTAGTTCTTTCTAGTGGAGTGATAACATGAATGTCAATTGAAACCGGAAATCTAGGATGGTCATTTGTCTCTAATTTGTTTACATCCAAAGCTTTTCTCTTGCAATCTAATTAGTTAATTTAGTTTTAAAACCAATCCAATCAAATCAACTCTTGAATTTTACTTTATTTGCAATTAGATTAATTTCACTCACGTTAGATATACACTTAGATAACATACATTCCACAAACTCCATGTGTTCGATACCCACTTACCGCTAGCTAATTAGTTGTATTTGGATTAAATTTGATTGAGACTTCGACTTCACGTCAGTCACCACATCTGAAACAACCAGGAGCTCTATTATAACAATCCTAAAGAAAACCGACACCCTTATAAATTTTCCGACACCCTAAAAATATTTTAAATATCCCAATATGTCCCTAAAATACACCCCATACGTGAAAACGGTCCCCGAATACCTTAAATGTTATTAAAATTAATTAAAAATGGAAATTTTGGGGTTTAGGCGGGCCGTGTAAGCCACCCGTTAAGCTTACGCGGGCCGCGACAAGGTGAATGCTGGCGAGACCTTGGGCCGCCACGTGGCCCAACACACGTCGAGGCTAGCTGATGACCCGGATCACCTAAACCCTACCCGGGCTACTAGGCGGGCCGCGTAACCCTTGGGTTACACCTTACACGGGCAGCGTAAAAAGCCATATCAGGCCCTATAAGTAGCATGCATTGCCTATCAGTCAGAAATCGTTCACGAATACTTTCTCTCTCGAATTTCTTAAGGAATAGGCATAATTTCGGATCTAAAACCCCCTAAATAAAGAAGTTCTGCTCCGTTGTAAGTATCATAACCCCTGGATACGTATTAGATACTCTATCAGATTGATCTAGGGTTATGTAACGGCTGTCGTGGTTCTGCCCGACGTAGTCGTTGGAATGCCGTCTCGGGGAGGGTATTACTAATGTTAAATTGGGTTATTATACTAACACGTGTGCATTTGTATAAATTATAGATTATCACCAGGAAACCCTAAAGGATAATCTAAGACAGCAATGTGAGTAATCTCCTTTTTGTAAACACTTTTTACAAAACCTTAACTATTTTACAATGCAATTTAGCAGGGATTTAGTCTTTGTAATTCTACAATTACTGCCTGTATGTTGGGGTTTTGTATACAAAATGTGAGACATGTTACCATTGGACGAAGAGTTAGCCAATGTGTAATATGACCCACCAGTCAGGATTGACAGTACTGAATGAGTAATTGGGTAGATATAAACATTGTAATCGCTCTCAATACTGTTTAAATTAAATTAATGTTTCTCGATTAAACTGGGATTCACTCACCAGTATTTCCCACTGACAAATGTTTTTAAAACGCGTTTCAGGTAACACAATGTGAAAGCCAATTAGAAGCCAGCTGGACAGCACTGAAGGGTTGGAAAAGTGGCTATAAAAGTTACCTAAATAAAGAAGGCGTTTTATTTCAAATAAAATGGGATTTATCCTTATAAATCAGTTTGTAATGAAAACTTGGGTTTCATCCCAATATGTTTTTTTATATAAAATGTGGTGTCTTGCTCTGATAAAATATTTCCTAACTATGGTCCTGATGTAATTTCCGCTGCCAAATTAATAAACACCGATACCACCAACACTGAGTCCGCGGCCGCCCGTTCCCGGGATAGATAGGGGGCGGGGGTTGCGACAGAAGGTGGTATCAGAGCTAAGCCACTGATTCAGCCATAGAAGTGTTTTGTTGACATCAAAATTCAAATTGTTAGGAAATAAATTACGGGAATACGTGCATAATTGTATTTCTTGTTATATGTTATTTGACTATTTGTTAGTTTACAGTATGAGCGACCAAGGACCATCTGACGCGTACTGTCAATTGTCTGGTTTGCCTAGAAGCGAAGGTGCCTCTTCTCAGCCTGCCCTCTCGGGGTACTCTGCTGATACGGAAGAAGGAATATTCGTGTTTAAAGCTCAGTCCGATGAGCCAATCCCTCAGAAAAAGAGAGGATGGTTCAGTCGAGGGGCACATGAGCATAGGAAGCATATGAAAAAGTTACAAGACTAGAGAGCACTAGCAGCAGCCAAAAGAGAAAGCGATACCTATGCACAGGAAATGATTAATAGGGGTGTAGCTAACATCCACATCCTAGCAACCACTGCAGCTGACCCTAACCTGGAACAAATGATAGCACCCCAACCACAACCACCAATTCCTGACCAACCGATGGAGATAGAAAACCCTGAAAATCAAGTAGAAATGCATGATTTCGACCCGGAGGAAATACCTAGGGTACCTGCACCAAACCCCTTAGACCCAAATTACGACCCATTGTGGGACGACAATAGGGACTATGTGCAACGTTACCCAATACACGAAGACATGCCCATGCCAAACCTAGGAGCCTACCGAGGGTTAGATCCTCTAGATCCCTATTACGACAATGATGTATACATTAGGGAGATCTTAGAAAATCCTTACCCATACAAGGCCCTTATACCTCCGTACCAGGAACCCGCACCCCAATTTCCGAACCCAGTCCTAGAACCTTCACCACCAATGAGTGCAGATAATGTACAAGAACTTAGGACATTTGGTGAGGAAATTTTAGAAAGTAGTGAAAGAATGCGACAGGTGGGAGAGCGACTCGTCTGGAAGTACGACGAGCGCAATATGGATTTCTGGATGAATCCATATCCGTAGATGTGATGATGGAGACGGTAGTAGTAGTAATAATAATAATAATAAAATATGTGTGTATGTGTATGAAAAAAAAAACTACGGATGCCTACTACTATTAGTATAATTTTTATTTCAGCCGGTATTGTAATTTTATTTTCAGTACTGGTTTGTAATAGATGCATATTATATGAATAGAGTAAAGTCGCATTGATCGACGCTTTTGACCAAAGTGCGTGTCATGTGATTGACTATATTCAATATTATTTTGTGATTATTAATGCGGGGTAAATGTTTAAAATTTAGATGGACAACGAAGTGAACCAGGAAAACCAAAGTGATAACCACCCGAATAACGATAATCTAGATAATGAGAATCCAAACAACAATAACAATGGAAACCAAATGGATAATAGTGCCATCCAACACATAGTGGCACAAGGAATCATAGATGCAATGCCATTTATTATTCAAACTGTTAAAGAAGCGGATAATAAAAGTAAGCATAGCAGTAAGCGACCAACTGCACCAGAACACAGCGTAAACAATGGACCTGTACTTCAAATGCCCATTCCCAAAAGAAGAAGAACCATGCCTTATGGTTGTTCTTATAAAGAATTCTGGTCCTGCAAACCGATAGAATTATCGGGCAATGAAGGACCCACTGCAACTCTGCTCTAGATAGAAAAGACTGGGGCTGTTTTAAAAATAAGCAAGTGTGCTGAAGAAGACAAAATAATGTTTGCTTCTAATTTGTTTAAAAACTCAGCCTTAGAGGAAGTAATAGGGTATACAACATGGAATGGGAGGAATTTAAGAATATGGTAGAAAGGAAATTCTGCCCTCCCAATGAAAAGGAACAAATAGCAAATAAGTTTCTGAACCTTAGAATAACCGGGGTAGATAGTAAGGGTTATACTACTACATTCTTTGAATATGCTAGAATAGTACCAACCCTTGCATCACCTGAACCAGTATTAATCTCCCGATACATCTGGGGATTAATCGGGGAGATTAGGCATGTAGTCAAGGCAGCTAGACCTCAAACCATAGAAGAAGCTGTAGAACTAGCAAACACCTTGACAGATGAATTAATCCGTACTAGAGAAGAAGATCAGAGAAAAATCTAGCTCAAAGACTTACCCAGGAATTCCGATCTGGAAATTCCAACCGTGGTGAAAATGTAGGTTCCACATCTGCACCTTATTGCAAGTATTGCAAAAGGAAGCATTCTGGAAGATGCTCCATATATTGCAATTTCTGCAAAATATCAGGACACAAGGAAGAAGACTGCAGGAGGAAAGCCAACAACAGGATATGCTACAACTATTGGGAACAAGGTCATTTCAAGCCAAACTATCCAAAATTAGCTCCAACTACAAATAACAAGAACGCTAAAAATGCTAGAGCATTCGTTCTGACTGCAGATGAAGCCAAGATGATTCCAGATGTGATAGCTGGTACGTTTTTAGTTAATCATGTTTTTGCTAAAGTATTATTTGACTCTGGTGCAAACCAAAGTTTTATTAATACTTCATTTTGCAAACTTCTAAATCAGTCATTAACTAAACTACCACGAGAATGTTTAGTAGAGACAGCAAATGGAGAAACGATTAGGATTTCTGAAATCTTGCATGGAGCAAGAAAAGAGTTTTTAAATCAAAAGTTTATTGCAAACCGTTACCCAATGAATCTGGTAGGATTTGATGTCATTTTAGGAATGGATTGGTTAATAGCCAATAAAGCCAGTATTTTATGTGATCAAAAGTCAATTCAATTAAATTCACCAAAAGGTGAAAATATCACAATTAAAGGAGATAAACCCTCTAGATCCACGAAATTCATCTCTGTGATGAAAACTGCAAGCTATATAAGAAAAGGGTCTATAGTGTATTTGATTTCTATAATCACTAACACTAAAGGAAAAGAACTAAAAGACATTCCAGTAGTGTCTCAGTTTTCAGATGTATTTCCAGAAGAATTACCAGGACTACCGCCAGACAGAGAAGTCGAATTCAGAATTCACCTATTGCCAGGAACATCACCAATTGCCAAAGCACCTTACCGTTTGGCACCCGCAGAAATGCAGGAATTAAAGAAACAATTAGACGAATTGTTGGAGAAAGGATTCATACAGCCATGCTCATCGCCATGGGGAGCACCAATTTTATTTGTTAAAAAGAAGGACGAATCAATGCGTATGTGCATTGACTACCGTGAATTGAACAAAGCCACAATTAAGAATCGGTACCCATTACCGAGAATCGATGATCTGTTCGATCAATTGCAAGGAGCTCGATTTTTCTCTAAAATCGATTTAAGGTCAGGATATCTTCAATTAAAGGTACAGGAAGAGGACATTCCTAAAAACGCCTTTCAAACAAGGTATGGTCATTATGAATTTACTGTCACGCCATTTGGTTTAACCAATGCCCCAGCCGCATTTATGGACATGATGAACCGAATATGTAAGCCATATTTGGATAAATTCATAATTGTTTTTATTGATAATATTCTCATTTATTCTAAAAGTAAGGAAGATCATGCAAAGCATTTGCACGCCCTTTTAAGTCTATTAAGAAAGGAAAAGCTTTATGCTAAGTGTTCAAAGTGCGAAGTTTGGTTAAAGCAGGTACAGTTTCTTGGACATTTAGTCAATCATGAAGGAATTCATGTGGATCCCACCAAGATCGAGGCAATAACCAAGTGGAAGACCCCTGAATCAACAACCGAGGTTAGAAGTTTCTTAGGATTGGCTGGTTATCATAGAAGGTTTATTCGAGATTTTTCTAGAATAGCCATTCCCTTAACCAAGCTAACCTGTAAATCCATTAAGTTTGAACGGGGACCAAAGCAAGAAGAAGCATTTAGAATTCTTAAACAAAGATTAACTAATACACCCATACTAGCGTTACCAGAAGAAACTGAAGACTTTGTAGTCTATTGTGACGCTTCCAAACTAGGTTATGGATGTGTATTAATGCAACGCCAAAAGGTTATAGCTTATGCATCTAGACAACTTAAGAATCATGAAGAGAATTATTCAACCCATGATCTATAATTAGGAGCCATAATTTTTGCCCTTAAGATTTGGAGACATTACCTTTATGGTAGTAAGTTTACCATATTCACTGATCATAAAAGTTTAAGGTATGTTTTCGGGCAAAAGGAGTTGAATATGAGACAAAGACGCTGGATGGAAATGCTTAGTGATTATGATTGTGATATCCAGTATCATGCAGGAAAGGCAAATGTAGTTGCTGATGCTTTAAGTCGAAAATGTCATGAAAATCCAAAAAGGATACGTTCTCTTAAGTTAAATCTAGAAGTAGATTTAAATGAACAAATTAAAAAGGCACAAGAATCAGTAAGCAAGGATGATACTGAAAAGCTAAAAGGCATGATTAAGGAATTAGAACAAGGAACAGATGGAATTTGGAAATTCCATAAGAAGAGAATGTGGATACCTAAATTAGGAAACCTACGTCATTGTATATTAGAGGAAACCCAAAAGTCTAAATATACGATGCATCCAGGAAGCGATAAAATGTACCAGGATTTAAGAAAGAATTTGTGGTGGATAGGAATAAAAAAGGATATAGTTGCTTGTGTTTATAAATGTTTAACCTGTTCACAAGTTAAAGCTGAACACAAGAAACCCTCAGGTTTGTTACAACAGCTAGAAATGGCAGTATGGAAATGGGAATTGATAACAATGGATTTTGTTACTAAATTACCCAAAACAAGGAAAGGTAATGATACAATCTGGGTAATTGTAGATAGGTTAACCAAGTCAGCTCATTTCCTACCAATGAAGGAAACTTTCATGTAACACCTTGAAAATTCGTGTCCAATAATGTATTGACACGTGTCATAAACTTTAAACGTGTAAAGGATTACGTTAGAAGGACTTAAGTTGACAAACAAGCAAAGTATGTGAATATAAGGGTTCAAAATGTCAACAATGAATAAATATACTTTATAATAACCCTACATGATGTCTATACCCTTAAACGAATGAATCATGGATCATACGACGCTGATTGTGAAAGAAAGTGAGAGATTACAAACTACAGGGGTTAAATGTGTCAACATGTTAAAGGTATACCTCTGAGTGACCTTTTAGCAAACCCGAAGCTTTGTAACAATTAATTATGCTCACTAGAATACATGATAAAAATTTCACCAAGTTTTGTTATCGTATGAGAAAGTTATGATAAAATTTGTATACGAGGGGTCAAAAGCGTCAATGTTGAAATTTATGACTTTTCGGGTGATCAAAAGTTAATCAAGGACTACAAAAATATTGGTTATGTCTTGGAGCCCTTATAAATCAATTTGGAGGACTTATAATGCAAAAAGAAAGGTTGAAACAACTTTTGGGAGGACCAAGGACTAAAAGTGCAAAAGTTGAAACTTGTTTAACCTGAGCTGAGGCCTCACACGGGCCGCGTAAGCCCAGGAAAAGCCTTACGCGGGCCGCCTGCCATGCCCAGCATCATAAAAACCTGACAGGTGTCTGTCCAGCCCGTTTAAACGACTCAAATGGCTTGATTTCAATACCATGTGCTGCACAAACTGGTTTTTAGGCTCTAGGGACACTTGTGATAATCAAGGAACCATCCTAGACTTGTTTGTCATGATCTTGATCAATCAAGATCACTATATAAAGGCCCCATTGTTTGCAACCGTTGATCATTCAATCATAACTCCACTCCTGAAGATTTCTGGAGCTCAAGGCCACTCCCTAAGCATCATTAGTCGTGCATTGGACCTTTGTAAGCTTCCTTAACCTTCCTTAATCATGTTTTACTTAGTTATTTGGCTTAAAGTCAAATCGTCGTAATTAAGGTTTAACTTAATGATTAATCACTAATGGTCTGATGTTTAGCCAAATTGAAGGTAGTTATAAGTTGGTAATTATGTGGGAATTAAACCCTTAAAAGGACACCCTCTGATTCCCGCTCTAACTAGGTCGTTTGTCGGGTCAAAGTTGGTTATAAAAAGTCAACAGAATCTTAATTTTCGAATTAACACATGATTAGCAATGTAGAAGATGTGTAACCTGTTTTACCACTCATATAACTTGGTAATCAATGCAAGAACATGTCTAAGCATGTCCGACCCAACAATTTTCAGTTTAGGACCGGTTCGGAACCGAAAGTCGCATAGTTTGACTCCTGCTTTGACTTTCAGTTCTGACCCTTATTAGCATGATTTATAAATGCCTTAGAGCTTCTTTAGGACCAGCTTGTATGATAGTATAACCCTCTGCGATTATACTACTCGACTCGTTGATTGTCCGATGTTTCCGTTAATTGCTTAATGTTGACCGTAATGCCCTTTTGACCATAAAACGAGATTTTTGGAAATGTGAGAGGACAATAAACTTTGTTACTGATTTATAAACATGTCCCTAAAATTTCACATCAGTTGGAGGTCTAGATTAGGAGTTATGCGCAATAGCGTAATTAGGAGGACTTTTATTAATTAAACGGCAAAATTAGCGTAAAGCCTATCTAAACCCAATTTTTGACACCAAACCTTTTACCCACTGATGTAACCAAATATTTTGGAATTTTTCAAGATTTTTAATTATTTTTAAACTGATCTTGACCTAAGGTTATTGCCTTGATTCGGTAAATACCGATTATACCCTTTTGCTTATAAAATGAGTTTTACATAACATTTAGACACCAAGCCTTTGGCTACTGATTTTATATGATAAATGAAGTATGTCAAACCTTATAAACTGATCAAAAAACCCAGATTTCCGGTTATGACCCGGAAATCGCTTAAAACGGCTTTTTACGCGTATTAAACGCCTAGTATGGGTTTAAAACCATTTTGTCATGTAAGACTTATCACCAACTGATATAACCTATTAAAATTAAGTTGTTTTACTGATTATTTCAGACCCGAATCTCAGAATTATAATTAATCTCTTTTATAATCTTTAAAATGACCAAAATACCCCTACGGGGCTTAATTTGAGATTAAACTCGTTTTGGGCATAATGGAAGGTATACTACTGATATCACAACATTTTTAAAGCATATTAACTTAGGAAACCTGTTCGTGACTCTTTTGGTTACCCGTTATACGTTATTCGCGTCCGGTTCGGTTTATGTAACTAGTTTGCATAAATTAGCCGAAACGGGCCAAACCATATCGTTTTTGTCTCAAAATCCAGAATGTGTTTAAGTTACCCATATTAAACAAGCATACAAGCTTGTCGGTCAAAACCACATTCTGAACCGGTCTTCGCTTTATCATGCGTTTGAACCGTGTCTCCCTTTCGAAAACTAACCGGTCTAAGTCTAAGCTTAATTAAAGACCCGTTAGGATTCTAATAGGTTATTAAAACCTTCGTTCCAGATTAGGAGCCCAGTAAAAGCTACGTGCACTTGCTGTTGTGATTTATACTTTGCTCAGGTAAATACTTTTAACTTATTTCCATATACGGGCTTGGGGTACGGTATTATAATACCGCTTGGTCGGGTATGAAGTTGTACAATCAGATATTGATTAAAAAGATGCATAACCCGTTTTATTCTGTCTTGTTTGATGCAATTCCTTTTGGGGGTTAATGACCGTGTCCTGGATATCCTCAGCTCATTCATTAGAAATGTCCACCACTTAAGCACAGGGCGTAGGCATACACCCGACAGTTGCGTATGAAAAAGGTAGTCCACAAGAAGGGTATCTTCTTGTGGGTATTATACCAAGTGGTGTGTCTATTAATCTTATTAAACCGGCTCTTCTAACCGGGTCCTAAATGGACGACAAACATGTAAAACTGTATACAAGTTTATTTTTAAATAAATATCCCAAGTTATTAAAGATATTTTGTGCCGTGTGCATTCAACTAATTTTCTTAAAATCTTTTCAAAATGAGTCAGTTAATTGTATTTACCAGTGTAAACTGACGTATTTTCCCAAAAAGGTTAAGTGCAGGTACTATATGAAATAGGCTGGCTACTCCAGGCATCAATAATCAAGTCTTGCAAGCTCTAGATGTTAAAGTCTGTTGAACAATGATCTTATTTATATTTGATCTTCCTGTGAATCTTTTACAGTCCGTTGTAATACTTTGATATTACTATTTATTCGGTTTGTAATGTGATTCATACCTTATGCTTTCGCTGTGCATTTATAAATTGTGTTGTTTGACTATGATGATATCAACTACGTCACGATACTCCCCACCGGGCCCACCGGTATTACGTGGATATATCGGGGTATGACAGGTTGGTATCAGAGCCAACACTGAGCGAATTAAACACTAGCCTTTTGTGTTTAATCTCAGTTACACAAATTGCACATTCCTCGATCCTCGAGTCTAGACAAATAACATAGGACAAATTCTGTTTTGTTTTATTTTTGTCTTTTATTTTATATATATTCTTGTTGTTATCTTTTTTTATGTTGACAGGTTTAACAATGCCGCCAAGATTCCGAAGGGGAGGACGAGGCAAGGGGCCAATCCACGCCCCTAACGATCACGAGGCCGGGCCTTCACACCGGCGAACTCCTTCGGAAACCATGAGTGCCGGTCCTCAAGGAGGCTGGAGGACCCATACAGAGCCCGCTAGGCGATCTACTTCGTTTAGCTCAACGCCTCCATATCGTCACTCCTTTGGGCCGCAATCAGAGAACGAGCCAGAAGACTCACACCACTCCTTCTTGCCGTTGCAGCGATCCCTGTCGCACCATTCCTTTAGCGACCCCACTCCTCTCTTCCAGGGCCGGTTCAACCCGGCAAACTATATTGAAGAACCAGTGGGTTTTAACCCACTAGGACCTGAAGACCATTTCTCATGAGACCATTCAATGGATATAGATGAAGACACGGACCCTGTTGAACCACCTTCTGGGACACCTACTCACCCCATCGAGATTTCGGATGGGTTATCCTTCCACGGATCACATTACCGTGGCCCAGACAGCTACCAAGCGAAATTTAACCAGTATGAATGGTACTTTACACCTTCTCACCATTTATCGCCTCACCAACAGAAGCATCAGCAGGATCCCTTCGAGGATTCGCGTTTCGTGGCAGTCACGCCACCGCCACCACCGCCGCCAGTACAGCAAGCGCCTCCAGAACCACCAAGGCGTAGAAGAACAGGCGTACGAATGTCCATGCGAGGAAGGGGTTTTCACTTTAGCACCCCCCCAACACTCAAGTGGCAGTCACTATCCGCCACTGCATGAAGACCCACAAATGGGCGGGCCTTCAAATCCAGTTTCAGAAGTAGAATATGCACCTATAGCGCCGCCACCATTGGGTTTGGTAACCCGATTCCTACATACGTCGGATCAACGGCGTACAATCCATTTGAGCAGCCGGCTCACACTAACTATAGCTATGCTGAAGCCGACCCTTACCTTGTGGCAGCAAACTACAACGCCCTTCATCCTGAAGGAACATATGGAACCCCGTGGGGGTGTAGGATACCCAGCTCATGGGTATCAAATACCTGCTCGACCACCATTTCAGTACCAGCCACAGCCACCACGGTTTTCCCCACCAGAACAGGAGAAAATCCTCCAAAGACTAAACAGGGTGGAAAGAGAATTTCGAGAAGAGCGTAGGAACAATCAAGGATTTCTCAAGGGCCTAGCAAGCTTGTTAAAAGGAAAGAAGAAGAGGGATCATTAAATCCCTATATGTATTGTTGTATTTCCTTATTTCAATCAAGTCCCTGTGTGGACATTTATCTATGTACTTAGTCCCTGCGTGGACTTGTCTGTCTTTAGTCCCTGCGTGGACACCCATTTTAGTAAACAGTCCCTTCGAGGACTTGTATTTCAGTTTAGCCCCTGCGTGGGCAAGTTGTTTCTATTGAAAGTCCCGTTTAGGGCAATATGTACTCCTGTTAATGTTTAATGGAATGTTAGATTTTAAAATTTTCATTTTGTCATTTTATGCATAAATATATTATACATGCAATAAATAAATCAAAAATCATTCCTTTTAAAAATATATCTGCCTATTAAATATTAAATAAGAATCTTAAAGGTATAACCTAGCCTGCATGTCATTATAAGACTTGGCCAAGATGGTAAGACCAGTTTAAAAAGATTCAAATCCTTGTTAACATCTGAAAACAAGTTAACGCTCCTGGCAGACGTGATTCGTTAAAAATCACACACGTCATTCTTATAATAGGAACTCATCAAAAGATTCCTATCCTAACCTGATGATCTATAAATCATGGGTTTAAATCATCAATTAAGATGATCATATGTTAAACATCCATTGGTAATATAGTGCCTACGGGCTATACTCATTGTCATATAAGACAAAAGACAGTAGTAGTCTACGACTCCCTGTCAGAGAAAGGTAATGAACTATGTTCAAACCTTAATGCCTTGATTCTCTGAAATCATGGCTTATGATTTAAGAATGTCCTTGTGACTAGGCCTTTTGTTCCACTAATAATACTGTTATTGTTGTATAATTAGGATAAATTATAATAAGAATCCTAAATAAATATGATTAACAAATTAACCAAATATGGTCTGTGTTTACCATGGTTAATGAATTGCCATAAAAGACAATTCCATAATGAACTCCCAAATAAATTATTGTCAATATCTTATGTAACAGTTCAAACTACATGGCTGGCTTGGATGAGATCAACAGTCACCCAAAGGAGAATCCTGATAATACCCAAATTAACATAACGGGTGCAGAGCTCCAAGCATTAATTGACAATGCTGTTACAAAAGCCTTGGATAGGCAGTATAGTGAGTTGAACGGTACTCAAGGCAGAACCCAATCAGTACCCCATTCCAAGCCTAAGACTCATTCAGAGGCTCACAGCAAGCCGCCCTCTAAGAAAGATGAGCCAAAGAAGGATGATAATCGACACTCCTCAAACCAAAACAGTGTTCCATCCAAGGGGATAGTATTTGATGATGAACCATGTACCAAGTCCTGTACTTATAAGTACTTTGTTTCCTACAAACCCCGGGATTTCACTGGGGAGAAGGGGGCAATTGACTGTATGACTTGGTTAGATGAAATAGACACTGTGGTCGATATCAGCGGTTGTGCTGAAAGGGATATAGTGAAGTATGTATCCCAATCATTCAAGGGAGAGGCATTAGCATGGTGGAAGTCTCTCATTCAAGCAGCTGGAAAGATCCCACTCTACAATCTGACATGGGATCAGTTTGTTGCTCTTATTAAAGAGAATTACTGCCCTCAGCATGAGGTTGAAAAGATTGAATTTGATTTCTTGTCTTTGGTTATGAAGAACCTGGACTGTCAAGCCTACCTTACCAGCTTCAATACGATGTCAAGATTGGTTCCTTACCTTATGACACCAGAACCCAAAAGGATTGCTCGCTTCATTGGGGGTTTAGCCCCAGAAATCAAAGCCAGTGTTAAGGCTTCAAGACCTGCTACTTTTAGATCAGCAGCTGATCTATCTTTGTCTCTTACCTTAGATGCGGTCAAGAAACCGCTACTTTTAGATCAACGCTAGGGTCTTCAGAATGGATGCTAAGGAGGCAGTGCAGGATGATAACGTGATAACAGGTACCTTTCTTATAAATGATGTTTATGCGAGGGTATTGTTTGATTAAAGTGCGGATAAGTCATTTGTAGATAATAAGTTTTGTAAGTTGTTGAATTTACCTGTTAAAGCCCTAAGTGTGAAATATGAGGTGGAATTAGCTGATGGTACCATAGAAACCGCATCAACCGTGTTAGATGGATGTTTCATATCCATTAGGAACCACTCTTTTCCCTTGTCCTTACTTCCTTTGAAGTTAGCCGGTTTTGATGTAGTTATAGGCATGGACTGGTTATCCCATAACCAAGCCCAAATCGTATGCAATCAGAAGCAAGTGGTGATCAAGACTCCGTCTGGTGAACCACTTACCATTCAGGGAGATACCCAATATGGACTGCCTGAGCAAGTGTCTATGCTCAAGGCATCCAGATGTTTGAAGAAGGGTTGTGTCATTTACATGGCACAAGTGACTATTGATGAGCCGAAGCCTAAGATTGAAGACATTCCCGTCATTTCTGAATACCCGGAAGTTTTCCCTGAAGAACTACCTGGTTTACCACCAGATAGACAAGTAGAATTCGAAATTGACATCATCCCTGGAGCAGCACCTGTTGCGAGAGCGCCTTACAGACTGGCACCAACAGAGATGAAAGAGTTGAAAACATCATCCCTGGAGCCAAAGGATTTATTAGACCTAGCTCATCTCCTTGGGGAGCACCAATCCTGTTTGTGAAGAAAAAGGATGGGTCGATGCGTCTGTGCATCGATTATCGAGAACTTAACAAAGTTACTATCAAGAATCGGTATCCATTGCCCAGGATCGACGACTTGTTCGATCAACTTCAGGGAGCGAGTTACTTTTCCAAGATCGACTTAAGGTCAGGATATCATCAACTGAAGGTCAAGGATGAAGATGTACATAAGATTGCATTTAGGACTCGTTATGGTCATTACGAGTTCCTAGTGATGCGTTTTGGGCTCACCAATGCACCAGCAGCATTCATGGATCTCATGAACCGCGTCTGCAAGCCCTATTTGGATAAATTTGTCATCATATTCATCGATGATATTCTTATTTACTCGAAGAATCAAGCTGACCATGAGAAACACCTCCATTGCATTCTGAAACTGCTTCATCGAGAAAAGCTCTACGCCAAATTCTCTAAGTGTGAATTTTGGCTTCGCGAAGTCCAATTTCTTGGACATGTGGTTAGTGAACGCGGAATCCAAGTAGATCCCGCTAAAGTTGAAGCTGTCATGAATTGGCAAGAGCCGAAGACGCCCACAGAAATTCGCAGCTTCTTGGGATTGGCAGGATATTACAGGCATTTTATTGAAAATTTTTCAAGGATTGCTGCACCCCTAACTTCTTTGACTAGGAAGAATATTAAGTTCAACTGGGGACCGAATCAACAAGAATCCTTTGATATCCTTAAGCAGAAGCTAAGCAATGCACCAGTGTTGACATTGCCTGAAAGGATTGAAGAATTTGTGGTATATTGTGATGCATCGCACACAGGTTGGGATGTGTGCTTATGCAGAAAGGCAAGGTTATTGCCTATGCTTCTCGACAGTTAAAGGTGCATGAGAAGAACTACACCACCCATGACTTGGAATTGGGTGCCGTTGTATTTGCACTAAAATTGTGGAGGCATTATTTGAATGGGACTAAATGTGTGATCTATTCTGATCATAAGAGCCTTCAACATCTGTTCAATCAGAAGGACTTGAACATGAGACAGCGACGATGGATGGAAACTTTGAATGATTATCACTGTGAAATAAGATACCATCCCGGCAAGGCGAATATAGTCGCCGATGCCTTAAGTAGAAAGGAAAGAGTGAAGCCTATAAGAATCAATGCCAAGAGCATTGAGATAAAGAATAGTTTGAATGAAAGATTGTTAGCTGCGCAGAAGGAAGCGGTGCTGGAAGCTAACTATCCTGATGAAAAGCTAGGGGTAACTGAAGAACAGTTATCCTATGGGAAGGACGGAATTCTGAGGTTAAATGGACGAATATGGGTTCCTGTTTATGGAGGACTTTGAGATGTTATCCTCCAGGAAGCCCACAGTTCTAAATACTCTGTCCATCCTGGAGCTGACAAGATGTACCAGGATCTGAAAGCAAATTTTTGGTGGATAGGATTGAAAAAGTCTATAGCTGCCTACGTAGCTAAATGTTTGACGTGTGCGCAAGTTAAAGCCGAACATCAGAAGCCGTCAGGTTTGCCACAATAGCCTGAACTTCCCACATGGAAGTGGGAAATGGTGACAATGGATTTCATCACCAAGTTGCCAAAGACAAAGAAGGGAAATGATACTATATGGGTGATAGTGGATAGAGTGACTAAGTCAGCACATTTCCTACCCATTAAGGAGACCTATAGCTCTGACATGTTAGCCCAATTGTACGTTGATAAGATTGTATCTCTGCATGTGTAGGTCCTGAAATCTGAGGATCGATAACGAACCGAATCACTTTTTATAGCAAACACGGTTACGTGTGCAGAATCCACGTAACTATGCCAAATCAAACATATAAAGCAACACACACGGTATAATCAATGAAACACAATCGATTGATCAAATGGGATGAGAACCAAGAACAAACTGATACAAACATAGTTTTGACAGAGTTTCTTTAAGGGTATTTTCTCATCTAGTTTCAAAGTGAAACCAGGAGGTGTTTATATAGACCCTGGGCCCAAGTCTCGACGAAACACAATGTGTTACGACGAAACAACATATGGGCCAGTGATTGGGCCTGAAGCAGCCCAACAGACGACGAAACAGGTGTGTTTCGTCGTTGATGTCGACGAAACAGACAGATTTGGACATAAGTGTGTTTCGTGGTAAGGTGTTCGACGAAACAACTCTGTTTCGTCGAAGGCTGCAACTTGTGTGCTGTTTGCTGCAAACAGACAGCAAACAAACAGCAACATATAAACATTCTGTAAAACCATTATACCCTTTACATGCAACATGCATTGTTTGTAATACATTACATATCAAAAGGAGACAAACAAGTCAGACACAAGCGGATAGGAGGATATCCGACTTGGTCGACGGCAAATACAGACTTGATAAGACGTTAAAGACCGTACAAAATACATCGTAAAATACAAGACTAGTTACAGACACAAAAAGGCATCAACAAACTCCCCCTTGTCTGTTACTCGTCTTCGGTCTTCCAATCTTCTTTCTTCAGTGATGTTCGGACCACGAACTGCCCGAATGTATTCCCCGGTAATAACAGAAACAAGCGACGCGCTGAAATTTCAAAGCTTGATGCGCGTCCTTGTCTTCATAGAAAATGTCGTGACGATATAATCTGTTGATGTCAGCCTCAGACATGTTGACTATCCACATCGGATCCAACATCCGGTAATTTGCACGATCACCTCTAAACACGATCACAGCTTCATGCGTGTCTGAGTCGTAGCACCATAATGCCATATCTTCGAGAAAATCCTGTTGCATCGGCATTAATGGGATTTTATCTACGACTCTTGAAGGCTGATACACAAGCTTATAACGTCCCCTATTCGTTGCTGGATCAAGCGTAAACTTGATTTGCTGATATATAGGGAACTGCGGCTTGTAAGATTCATCTTTCCAGCCAGACTTCTTGTTCATCTTTATCAGCCGTTCGAATAAAGTTGCACCTTCAAAGTTTGAACGATTTAAGAGATCAATCTTCGTTAATACATCATAAAAAGGCAAAGATAGTATGCTCAGCAACGACCGAAAGTATTGAATTCCAAATTCCCTTTTGACGGCAACGCAGTGTATTTCTTTCACAAACATCCAACATAGGATTCGACCACTCGGCTTTACTTTCTCGAATTGTAAGTAATCAACTTGAGTAGCATCTGGCACCTGCTTGGAAACCTTAGATAAGAACTGTTGTCGCCACACAGAGAACGCATCTGTGGCATTTTCCGACGTATCGCGGTTCTTTAAATGCTCATCAATGACATCAACATTCTCCTTCATCCATTCATCATCAAACGGAGCGAATTCAGTACCATCTACTCGAACATAAGTTGATTTTATTGCTTCGCCTTCAAATACGATCTCATCAATATTTTCAACATTTGCAGTCTCAGACTCACTTGACATTCTGTCGATCTCAGCATCATCAATCTCTCTCATAGCATGTAGAGCAAGCAATTGCTCATGAGAAAGATCCTCTATAATCTCTCCTTCTTCAAGTAATTCGCCTGTGATCGGATGTATAACCTGTAGGGCAGGATCAGCAGTGCTTGGAACATAAGATGTACCTTCTATCTGTTGAACTGTTCCAGAGGAGGTTCCTTGAGTAGATTCGATCACTGGCGGTTGGACAATAATGATTGCAGAAGATGTAGTGGCTGGAGGCTGCTGTGATGTACCAGAAGGATCAGGATTCCTTTGATCTTCAGGATCGTCATCTCTTTTCTTCATAATTTCTTCTTGCTTACATCGATCATCCCACAGAGTAGCAAACCGCTTACGAAGAAATTCATATCCAGCAGTTATCGTCTTAACCCCATCAAGTATCGTTGTATTTCAGGAGTCGTACCACTGTTTCATGTAGTCACACCTGCTTTTCAGATCTTCTGCCAACTTCTTAAGAATAGAGTCGCTTTCCTCTTTCGCTTCTTCTGCAGCTTTCATACGCGCATTCTCATCTTTCAGATGATCAATATCAGCTTGCTGGCGGGTGATCACAGCTTGTTGGCGCTCTATCATAGCCTGTTGTTGACCAACGGTGGACTTCAACTTGTCTATTTCCACCGATTGACTGACCTGATCATTCTTCGTGATATTAATGAAATTAGTTTGCCGTGAAATACGATCTGCAGATGCTTCCAATTGTGAGAATAGGAACTTGTTCTTCTCGTCCTGAGACATTTCAGAAAAACTCCTTTGACGATCAGCACTAGGTTGAGAAGTAGTTGCTCTGATTGTAGCAGCCATAGATATTTGAGGAACGGGCTGAGGGGCAACTGTTGGAGTTTCAGGAGCTGAGGATATCACAGGAGGTTCTTGAACAGGCTCCTAAGCAACAGATCGCCGTGAAGTTGCTAAGTATCTTCTTGCTTTCTTCCTTTGATGTTCAGCGGCTTTCTCATCTTTCCTTTTCTTTAAACGTTCTGCTTCACTTTCTTTTGGAACGTATTCAGGATCATTTTCTTGTCTAATCCTCCTGTATCTTTTAACTCCACGTTCATCGAGATACATTTCGTATCCAGGATCAATTAGATGATCACTAGAGCTAGAATCAGACTCGTCATCGCCACCTGCTGATGTATCACCAGTCGCACCAGCACTAGATGCACCAACGGCACCTGTATCGCCACCATCATCACCATCATCTTCAATGTCACTTCCAGATGTATCAGAAACAACTGGATCAGGACCAAACTTTTCAATCCTTTTTCTCTCCAACTCCGGCTCTTCGTTGTCAGATTAGCTGTCATCATGACGCCATTTATCATTAGCTGGAGCGACGTAATCAGTTTTCTCAAGTGCGCCAAATAACTTTCTTGGAGGCACGCTTTCTTTATATCTTTTGGCGGCAAGGTTCTTGATTATCCTTAATGAATTGAAGTTCATTGCCTCTATCTTCAGAAGGTCATTGTCGGCTTTAGGAAGACTAGGATGTTGAACATTCATGATCATTTGAAGAAACCGTGGATACATCTAGAACTTGTTCCCAGTTATTCTACTTCCCGTCCTCGTCATATTCTCTTTCATATTTGAGAAGATGTACTTTGAGATGCTAAACGGTTTGTTTAGCACCAGCGCCACCATGAAACCAACTAGATCATCTCCAGCCATATCGTATCCAGCACGTCTATTGCTAAGACACTGAATGAGTATGTGTAAAAGGAATTTGTAGCGTAACGGCATATCACCCTTGTTGATTTGTTTGACGAAGATGTCTCCTGTACACTTCATTCGTAACAAGCAGCCTCTTGTACACATGATAGGAATTGAATATGGAGCATCTGGAAGGTCTTGTAGTTGTAAAACCTCGTTCAAGATATCTGGAGAGACAATAACATCCAGATCATTCACACGACCCCTGATAACTTCCTTTCCATCCAATTGTATGACGCTTGCAGAATCCCAGAAAGCCTTGATAAGTGATTTGTAAACGGGCGTCGAGAAAGTAATAGCATAATTGATCCGCGACTCCCTGATCCATTTCGTGATATCTTTCAGTTCAGTGAGCTTGTCTTCAGGATCCAGATAAGCGATTTGATCATGACGCTTCTCAGACATAATCTCCTCTTCCGTTTTGTTCTCTTTCTTTGTCGCGGGTTTTCGTTTGCTTTCTTTCGGTGCCATCTGTACGTGTAAAACATCCACAATAAGTCTTAATTGCATAACATGTGTATTTGACATGTATATGTACAATCTAAACATTTAATGAACATTTAACACATTATTTACACATGTTCTGTTAAAAGCACCAAGACAGAAAATATGCTAAGGCAAGAACGACGAAACAGAAGGTCTTCGACGAAACGGAATGATATGCGACGAAATGGAGTTGACCATTGACCATTTTGTTTCGTCGACATCATCTCGACGAAACGGATTCGTTTCGTCGTTGGTTTGATTCGTCATGTTTGTTTCGTCGTGTGTCTGATTCGTCGGAGTTAGGGTTTTAACGTTTCGTCATTTGGGGGTTTTTCTGTTTCGTCGTTTGGAGGTTAATCAATGATCAGAACTACATTCAATACATGTATAAACCCAAACCGAACATGAAATTCATCTCAGATGTTATGTGGACATCATTTAAGATCAAAACACCCATATAACACAGTCAAAAACAGCAGCAATCAATAACCCCTGTTTTGTTATATGAAACCGAACCCAAATCAATGCACATATACACACATTAATCCTAAATCTATTTGATTTCATAAGCAACCAAACAAGATATAAAATAAAACCATGAATACACAAGCATAGAGGGTCTCCGGGGATTTCAAACAAAAATAATCGGTCCAAAAGGTTCGGAACCTGAACCGGAACATTTTTATACCTTTGAGTTTTGGTAAATTTCAAAGAAAAATGAGGTTTTTTTAGGTTTCAAGAATGGAAATGGCAAAGGTTTGTTGGAGAAGATGAACAGGGAGATATTTGAAAAAGTGATCAAATAATTGACCTGGGACCACTTATATCACCGCCTCATTACGACGAAACGGATGTCTCGACGAAACGGGGTTGGGCTCGATGAAACGGAGTTGATGGGCTTGGACTTGGGCCTAACAATTTAGCCCACGATGAAACGGACTTTGGGCCATTGCGTTTCGTCGTTGCCTCGACGAAACGAGTTGTTTCGTCGACCACCAACACAAGTTTGACCTTTGATTTTGACCAGCTTGTTTCGTCGACAATAATTTTGTTTCGTCGACCATAATTTGTTTCGTCGACAGTCATTTTTCAAAAACACCAAGGCATGAAAATTTTTACACACAGAACAATTTTGATGAATTGACCACATTTCCATTTTGTTTGAGTTTCCAAATGCAAGGACGTTTTATGAAGAAGGTTTCAGGCTTCCGGCAGAAAACACCAAGCAACAACTTCGGCTTAATAAAAAATGAACTTTACAAATTATACTAAAACAGAGATTAAAGCGCGGAAAAAACTAAATGGAAAACTATTTAAAGCAATAAACGACTGTACAAGTGCAAACTTTTTTGCGAGTTTCAAAGAAAAGGAATCATACCAGCTTACGGTCTTAGTCAACAAGATTTTGATTTCTGTTTAAAGCTCTGGATAAGTATACTACCTCGATTATCGGTATTGTTGTCCACATAAGCTCAAACTGATCAGACGTAATCATAATTAAGAGATACGATTAACGGTAAGGATTATACTTACAAGTCGATGTGAATCCACTCACGACACATTCCCGTATCAAGGTATGCACGAGAATTCATCTTACCGGTGAGTATACCGATTATCATCCATTTGACCGTATAAAAGAATGTGAGAAACTCACTTATTTTGATTGAAAACAAGCCCTATGTGATAGAATCACTTATTGATGAGGAACTTGATTTTCGAATGCATGAGGGCACAGGAGCAAGTCCATGAACAGGTCAGTACTTTCGTACAGCAGAGAGACGAACTTGACTCCCGCAAAGAATCTGTGATATATTATCACTTATTTTGTTTGGACATGTGATTGTTGATCACTTATTGAGGTCGAATGCAATATGTACACGTATGTATAGTATCATGGAAGATCTAGACTTCGTCTCCGTTATTTTTTACGGTTTGGGATACAACCATGATACCCAGATGATAAGCAGCATAAAGACCGAATATCTCAGATCTCGGCAATCTCTCAAACGAAATTTCGGTACTAAGACCATATACCAATGAATGGTTCCCACCTGACTTGAAGTCTATTAGGTTTGTATCATCCTGCACATTTTAGTCTGATTGTGAGCCTACCGATACATCGTTAGTAGAGATACTTATCATTTTTCAATTTTGTTTTTCATTTTGAACACGTTGACCGACCACACCAGTGAACATCATCATTTTCCTTTATCCAAGAAACTCATTTTTGATTTTCTATATTTTTTTAATTTTTGAGTTTTTCAAACGTAAAGACAGAAAGTAAGACAGAAAGTAAAGACATCTTTTTGGATTTTTAAGTTTTGCAATGTTTTTGTATTTTCTTGAAATTTCTCCCCCTAAAATGCTAAAAGGTTACGAAAACGAAAATCTTTTTGAATCTTTTTAACATTTTTTTTTAAAGAAAATATTTACAAAAACGATTAGCCAAAGAAGTTTACTCGGGTATCACCTTAATGCCATTGACCAAAAGTAGATAATCAAAACGTGATTTATCAAAAGCTTTTGTAAACAGGTCGGCACGTTGGTGATCGGTGGGGACATGAACGACATCGATTAATCTCTTCTCAAAACAATCATGTATGAAGTGATATTTAATGTCGATGTGTTTGGTCTTGGAATGCTGCACAGGATTTCTAGTGATCTGTAAGGCAGCATTATTATCAACAAAAATATGAGTAGATAGGAATTCTAAACCGTAGTCGCGCATTTGTTGTTGTATCCAAAGAACTTGGGAGCAACAACTCGAGGCAGCAATGTATTCTGCTTCACATGTTGATGTAGCAACACACGTTTGCTTCTTGCACTGCCACGTGACCAGGCGATTTCCTAAGAACTGACATCCTGCTGTGGTCGATTTGCCATCAATTTTGCAACCACCAAAATCAGAATCACTGTATGCAATTAATTCAAAGCTATCATCCCTAGGGTACCAAAGACCGAGGTCCGGACATCCCTTCAAATAGCGAAAAATCCTTTTGACAGCTGAAAGATGAGAGGCCTTCGGGTTTGCTTGATATCTTACAAGCAGGCACGTTGGATACATGATGTCAGGCCTCGAAGCGGTGAGATACATGAGAGATCCGATCATGGTGCGATAGTACAAGGAGTTGATGCTTTCACCCTTCAAGTCCGGAGTAATCCCGTGATTCTGCGGAAGTGGGGTTCCAATGGGCGTTGCATCTGACATTTGGAATCGGCTCAAAATGTCACCAACATATTTAGTCTGATGGATGAATATCCCAGACTCTGTTTATTGAACTTGTAGGCCCAAAAAGAAATTCATCTCCCCTATAGTGCTCATTTCGAACTTTTCCTGCATAATGCATTCGAATTGCCTGCACAAAGATTCATTAGTAGAACCAAATATTATATCATCAACGTATACCTGCACCAGCAGAAGATCTCCATCTTGTTCCTTGATAAAGAGTGTGCAATCAATAAGACCTCGTCGAAATCCATTCTTCAGAAGATAGTTTGATAAGGTTGCGTACCAAGCCCTAGGTGCTTGATGTAAACCATAAAGAGCTTTGTTGAGCAACCATACCCGATCGGGGTGAATAGGATCTTCAAAACCTGGAGGTTGTTCGACGTGCACCTCTTCTTGAACTATACCATGAAGAAAAACACTTTTGACGTCCATCTGGAAAACTTTGAATCCTTTGAAAGAAGCATAAGCTATGAAGATCCAAATAGCTTCCAGACGTGCAACAGGTGCATAAACTTCATTGTAGTCAATGCCTTCAATCTGGCGAAAACCCTGAACAACCAATCTCGCCTTGTTGCGAATAACCAATCCACGGTCGTCCTTCTTGCATTTATAAACCCATCGTGTACCAATTTTCTTGTAATTCTCCGGCTTTTCAACAAGCTTCCAAACACCAAGCTTTTGAAATTGTTGCAGTTCGTCCTGCATGGCTTCAACCCAAGAATTATCTTTTAAAGCTTCCTTCCAAGACTTCGGTTCGTCTTGTGAAACGTAACACACGAAGGACCAATCGTTTTGAAGACAAGATTCTCTAATGGCTGAATATAAACCAGCATTCTGGTTATTTCTCAGTTGATTACGCGTCTGCACACCGCGTTGGACATCTCCTATAATGTTCTGCTGGGGATGGGTATTGTGAATCCTCAATTCAGGATTTTCAGGAACACTAGCATTAATACCCAAATTGTTTAGCTTAAGATCAGCAACCAACTCCGCACCGAAAATATGCGTGGAAGTGGATGCATTCCCTTCAGCAGTATCAACATTCTGCACTTGAGGAGTTTCTAAAGAAGTGCCATGAACAGGAGCAACCGGGGCAGAAGTGCCTTCAGTCGCATCAAGATATTCATCATCTTCCGATGACTCATTGTAGTCAGTGGCATCTTCAAATACCTCATTTTGAACCGTGTTGTTAACTGAATTAGAACCTTGTGGGTTAACAATAATTGGTCTTACCAATGACGAGCCGGCAGCATTGTCACTATCAAATAACATTTTAGCAGTGGCAGATTCTTCGTCAAAGGTTGGAAGATTAAAGGAGTCGAACATCCCATCGTAATCGAACATCCAAGGATCACCCGGAGCTCTAATAGGACTTGTATACCTTTGGACCCTTACTTCACTCCATAGCTCAATCTTTTTGGTAGCCAGATTCCAAACACGAAAATTTGGAGTTGCATATCCAAGGAAGAAACCTTCGATAGCTTTCGCGCCAAACTTTCCATCCGGCTCAATCATAGTGCATGGACCGCCAAAAGGTTCAAGGAAAGAAAGATCCGGTTTCCTTTTCTGTAGAAGTTCGAAACAAGTTTTGCCATGCCTCTTAACTGTAAGAACTCGGTTCAATGTGTAGCAAGCAGTCGACACAGCTTCTGCCCAGAATTGAACAGGAAGCTCCGACTCTACCAACATCGTTCTTGCAGTTTCAATAATCGTGCGATTCTTCCTCTCAGCGACACCGTTTTGTTGTGGAGTATAGCGAGAACTGTATTCGTGAAGAATGCCTTTAGAAGTACAGAACTCATCCATCACACGGTTCTTGAATTCGGTTCCATTGTCGCTTCGGATCCTCTTCACTTTCAATGTGTATAAATTTTCCAACATGTTAAGAAGATCCTTGAGGATTCCAGGAGTATCACTCTTGTGTGCCATGAAAGCTACCCAAGAAAATCTAGAATAATCATCAGTAACAACCAGACAGTAAGCATCTCCGAATGTTGTCTTGTGTTTCATAGGTCCAAAGAGGTCCATATGAAGACGTTCGAGAGGCATGCTAACAGTGTTGATTTTCTTCAGAGGGTGAGACTTCCTCGTTTGTTTCCCTTTCTGGCACGAAACACAGATATCTTGTAGATGAAAACTTCTCACAGGCACGCCATTCACAAGAATATTTTTCACCAAATGGTTCATTTTCTTCAAGTGAATGTGCCCCATTCTTTTGTGCCAAGAAATAGACTCCTTCTCTGTGGCTTTTGAGACAAAACATGTTACTTGCGCAGATGTCGTAATGGCTTGGCTCATATCAAGAATATAAAGATCATTAATTCTTGGAGCCGATAAGAGAATCCATTCATCAGGAATCTTGAATCCAGGTTTAAGCACATAACAACCGACATCATCGAAATGCACGGTGAACTTCTTATCGTAGATTTGCGACACACTGAGAAGATTATGATCAATTTGAAGAACATAATTGATCTTATCGAAGCATACCACACCATTGGAGATCATTCCTTCTCCGGTGATATATCCGCCTTTGTCTCCTGCGAACGCGACATAGCCTCCTTTAATATTTCTCACATCGTACAGAAGCCGTAAGTCGCCTGTCATGTGCCTGGATGCCCCACTATCAACAATCCAATGACTACTGATAGTTCCTCCTGGAACACCCTGCACATATCATTCAATGATTAGTTAAAGATGGGGACCCAAGCCATAGTGGTCTTGGGTCGTCCCTGAGCATCACGAATAGTGATCTCGATCTGTTGATGATTTTCCAAACTAACAGCTCCCATGAACTTTCACCCATCTTAGGTTTCCAAGTTTGTTTTTGTTTACCAGATTGAGTTTTGTAAACAGTTTTTGAGACTTCTGGTTTTAAAGGTGAACTTGGTTCCTTTGGAACAGATTTGACCTCAGATGTTAAGGCCTTTTCTATTTTCTTTACATTTTGACGTCGTTGTTTCGTTTCCTGTTCTTTAACAGTTCTTTTATCATGTTTTGGCGAAACAGGACGACGTTGAGGGTGAACCTTTTCAGGTGGTGCTTTCTCAACAAATTTCTCTTTGGGAGTGTTTGCACAATCTTTAATGATGTGCCCACACTCCCCACATTTAAAACACGTTCTCCTTTCAACAAATTTTGGAGAATCGGATCGACGAACAGATGTCGAACTTGTAGAACCTGAGGTACTTGCTTTTTCATCACACCCGTTTGTATGTTGAGTGTAATTATTTTGATTGTTACGCTTTAAAATCTTGACTTGTTGTACAAAATCAGTGTTTAATTTGTTTGCAAAAGTCTCAATTTTATCAGTACCCTCAGATGCCACAAATCTGACATCATTGCTTTTCTTCTGATAACGAGCTCCTTTTGTTTCAAATTTTGATTTAGAAACATTAGACCTTTGAGCTCGTTGAAATGGTTATTTACCCTTAGGAGCAAAAGGTTGTTGCTTTGTTGGGGATTTTTGATTTCCAAATTGCTTTTTGATTTCAGCCTTAGGAATTGGATCACATTGAGTCACAATAACTACCGGGATCGTCTTTCCCAAAAACTTGCTGGTGTTATCTTCAAAAACTTTATCAATCAATGATGGATTGATGTTTTTAATTGGAAAATCATTATCCGAATAAATTTTGGAATCACCAACCAAAGTATACAGCACATTGTTACTCTTAACAGTAGACACAGGCTTCTTGTCATCCTTGACAGGATTAATCACTTGTTTGACAACTTGTTGCACAACAGGAATAGGAGGATCACAAAGAATATGATTCTCAATTGGAATTTCCATTCCCTTTTTCTTATCAAGTGATTCATCCTTGTCATTCACATCTGTTTCATCATCAGATGAATCACAATCCTCAACAGTTGGAGGACTTTGATTCACTGTTTTTGAAGTTTCTGTTTCATCAGATGAGGTGTTCGAGGAGGTGTTCGGTTTGAACCCTAATCCAGTAGTAATTTCCTCATAATCAAAAGGTACACTGGGTTCAAAACGAGGCATATCCTCTTCATCAGCTGGTGGAGCATAATTGTGTCTCAAAGGGGGCGGACATTTCTTATACCCAACACCACTCTTGTTTTTCTTCAGTTGTTGAACATCAATAATGTGATCGAGCACAAATCAGGAGTTAGAATAACTCTCCAACTTGAGCTTGATTGCATCGTGATCGCATTTGGCAATGGCTAATTCCTTTTTGGTTTCCTCAACGATGTTAATGTAATCGTTAATACTAATTTGTTTATGATAAACAACTTGGGTAACTTCGAAAACACTTTTCTTTAAGTTTTCAATTAAAGATTTAAAATCCTTTTCGTTTCTTGTTAAAGCCATATTTGCCTCTTTGCACTTTGACATCTCAATAACCAAACTTTGATTGTGACTATGAATCGTATCACATTCAAGTTTCACTCTTTCACATTCATGTTTCATATAATCACAATCACTACATATTCTAGGAGTTTCAGACGTTACCTGACTCGAAGAGGCTGAAACATTTGCCATAAAGGCAGTTTGAAAAGAAAAAGATCCGTCTTCAGAGAAGAACTTCTCCATTTCCTTAGATGCTATCCCAGCCTTCTTGATAAGAACAGATTTCTGAGACTTCAACTCCTCTGCTTCATTCAACAAATCATCACTATCAGAACTCGCTTCTTCTGTCACATCACCCGAAATAGAACTTTCTTCATCAGAACTCCCGGTATAACCCGAACTGTCGTCACTTTCAGAAAATTCTTCCTTATGAACGTGCTTGATGTGATTGATGATCTTTGCGTAGCACGCGGTTCCTCCTTGATCATTATCACCTTCCCCGAATTGTACAGACCAATTACACCCTTCATCAGTTTGAACAACTAATGCTCTGGTGCTGTTTGAAGGTCCAGACTGATTCTGGTTTTGGTTCTGATTGTTGTTCACAGCTACTATCCTTCGTTCAAGATTGTCTTGATTGACATTGACATTTGAAGTACTTGTCTGATTTCTGAAGGGGTTCTGATTGCCTTGCTTGGTTGGTTGGGTGCATTCACGTTTAAAATGACCCTTCTCGCCACAATTGAAACATGTGACAGCTTCTTTATCAAACCCGTACTTCATATCCTTCTTACTTTCCAACGAAGTTCTTCCTGTTCGACTCATGAAATCCTTTACCCTTCTAACTGCACTTGCAAACGCCCACTTTATATCCATCAACTCCATTTCATCACGGTCGATTTGTTGATAATCTTCGTTGGTCATACTGATGTTCCCAATTTGATCTGCGACCAAACCACAGTATGCACTAACCATTGTATTAATGAGTTCCATGTGCTCCTTTGCTACTTCAATGCTAACTTTTGAGAGGTTCGAAGTATCAACTTTGACAGTATTCGTGTTTTGAGGTGGAGGATTGTTGATATAATGTGCTTGTTGTGGTGGTGGTTGGGCTTGAGGTTGGGGTATCGATTGTGAAAGACAAGCACCTAAATCGAACTGTGGTTGAGTAGTGGTAACTTGAGGTGGAGGTTGAAAAAGATAAGCACTTTGATTGAACTGTGGTTGAGTACTTTGAGTGAACTGTGGAAACGGAGATGAGCTTGTGTTGGACACAAACGCCGTTTGAAGCTTCGGTTGCTGAACAGAACTAGAACTAGCTGAAGGAGCAAAGCCAGGCAAATACATTTCTGTGTTTTGAGGAGCTGCAATCCTTTTAGCTTTCCGAGTTTCCTCTTCGTTCTTTTGCTCCAACTTCTGAACGAATTCATAGATAGTGACATTTTCCCTATCCAGAGCACCCGTATGCTTTAGAAGTTCAATGAATGGACTCCACTTAGGAGGTAGAGCATCAGCTAATCGTGCAATCATTTCCAAATGAGTTGCAGCACCTTATAAGAACACATTTCACTAATCAAATGATAGAAACGAGAAGTCATATCATTTAGGGTTTCATTCTCCAAGGATTGAAATGATTCAAATTCTTTCTTCAAAAGATCATGGCGTGTCTTTCTAGTAGCTGCATTTCCTTCTCCTCTTGCTTCCAATGCATCCCATAAAGCTTTCGTGTTCTTGCTATAAGAGAATTGATGATAGATGTCTTTATGAAGAGCTTGTGTTAGAAAAGCAAACGCCTTCTTCTCTAAATCATAGGCTTTCTTGTCATCTTCAAGCATATTACTAATACCAGCGGCAGTTGGTGCTGCTACTTCGAGTTCCGGGTTACATGCAGTAATGAAACACGTCCAAAGTTTGACGTTTTGCCCTTGAATGTATGTGTGAAAACGACCCTTCCATGATGGATAGTCGTTCATGTGATTTAGCTTTGGCGGGCGATTGTTGCTACCCGTCTCACTCTCACTGAGCAATAGATTTTGAATGTTTTGATTTTGATTCAACACCATTGCCCATTGACTTGCACTTATTGATTGTTGTTGTTGAGGCAAGGAATTCATTAACAACTCGGCCAGCGAAGGCTGATTTTGACTTGGTCGTGGGTCCGAACTCCAATCCCACGGACTTGTGCTACTCATATTTGGTATATGAAAGATATTTCCTGGTCAAACACTTGAAAACAAACAATTAGATCACTTTTGCACGTCCTCTGTATAAAATTGACAACACAGACGACGAAACACTATCCACGAAACAAACTTGTTTCGTCGAAATGAATGATGACGAAACGGTTGTGTTTCGTCGAAATGACTGATGACGAAACGGCTTTGTTTCGTCGAAGATATTTTTGACGAAACGCGTGTGTTTCGTCGATTGCTTGTTTCGTCGAAGATAAGATCTCAGACAGCTGGTGAAATAGTTGGTGAGATTTTTCAACTAAAGTCGTTTCTTTTTCTGACACAGTATGCTTAATTTCAACTCAAATTTTATGTTACCAATGAAAGTATGGTCTCCATATTTTAATAAGTTTAATTCTTTTTCAATTTCAATTTTAATTATAAAACCAAGAATACCAAGAACACTTTGAAGAAAATATGAAGATATGAAGAGCAAGACCCAGAAAATATGAGTTTTCCGGTCAACAATAATTTTCCGAAACACAAAAATGCACAAAACTTTCACTAAAAACCCGGTTTAAAGCATGAACAAGCAATCTAACAAGGTTTTTGATAAAACTCTTTAGCAAACAACAAGAAACCACAGATTTTATGACTATTTTTCCAGAAATTATGAATTTTCAAGAACAATTTTCAGAAAATCAACAACAAATGCTTGATAAAAAGCTAACTATGTTTGATTTTAAACAAGGATAAGAGCCAAACGCTCTGATACCACTTGTAGGTCCCGAAATCCGAGGATCGATAACGAATCGAATCACTTGTTTATAGCAAACACGGTTACGTGTGCGGAATCCACGTAACTATGCCAAATCAAACATATAAAGCAACACACACGGTATAATCAATGAAACACAATCGATTGATCAAATGGGATGAGAACCAAGAACAAACTGATACAAACACAGTTTTGACAGAGTTTCTTTAAGGTTATTTTCTCATCTAGTTTCAAAGTGAAACCAGGAGGTGTTTATATAGACCCTGGGCCCAAGTCTCGACGAAACACAATGTGTTACGACGAAACAACATATGGGCCAGTGATTGGGCCTGAAGCAGCCCAACAGACGACGAAACAGGTGTGTTTCGTCGTTGATGTCGACGAAACAGACAGATTTGGACATAAGTGTGTTTTGTCGTGAGGTGTTCGACGAAACAACTCTGTTTCGTCGAAGGCTGCAACTTGTGTGCTGTTTGCTGCAAACAGACAGCAAACAAACAGCAACATATAAACATTCTGTAAAGACCATTATACCCTTTACATGCAACATGCATTGTTTGTAATACATTACATATCAAAAGGAGACAAACAAGTCAGACACAATCGGATAGGAGGATATCCGACTTGGTCGACGGCAAATACAGACTTGATAAGACGTTAAAGACCGTACAAAATACATCGTAAAATACAAGACTAGTTACAGACACAAAAAGGCATCAACAGCATGGCGTACCAGTGTCTATTATCTCTGACAGAGATACTAGATACACATCACATTTTTGGAAAAGTTTCCAACAATCTTTGGGCACGCGCTTAAATTTTAGTACGGCTTACCATCCTCAGACGGACGGGCAGAGTGAGCGTACAATCCAGACCTTGGAAGACATGCTTCGTGCATGTGTGATTGACTTAGGTGGTAGTTGGGATAACCACCTGCCATTAATCGAGTTTTCCTATAACAACAGCTATCATACGAGCATTAAGGTTGCGCCTTTCGAGGCCTTGTACGGTAGAAAGTGCAGAACGCCCGTTTGTTGGGCAGAAGTTGGAGATGTCCAACTGACAGGACCTAAAATAGTCCTGGAGATGACAGACAAGATTGTGCAAATACACGATCGTCTCAAAGCTGCCAGGGATAGGCAGAAAAGCTACGCGGATTTAAGGCGTAAACCTCTGAAATTCGAGGTAGGTGACAAGGTACTACTTAAGGTATCACCCTGGAAAGGGGTAATGCGATTTGGTAAGAAAGGCAAGTTAAGCCCGAGATACATAGGACCATTCGAGATCATCGAATGTGTCGGATCAGTTGCTTATAAGTTAAATTTGCCTGAAGAGCTCAGTGGTATTCATAACGTATTCCACATCTGCTATCTGAAGAAGTGTCTAGCTGATGAATCACTAGTCATACCACATACAGATGTGCACAACGATGAGAGCTTGAAGTTTTTTGAAAAACCTGTGTCGATCGAGGATCGACAGGTCAAGAAGCTTCGAAGGAAGCATGTACCGATTGTAAAGGTTAAATGGGATGCCCGCAGAGGTCCCGAGTACACGTGGGAGGTAGAGTCCACAATGAAAGAAAAGTACCCTCATTTGTTTCAGTAAATCTCGAGGTCGAGATTTCTTTTAAGGGGGTGAGGATGTAACACCTCGAAGATTCTTGTCCAATAATGTATTGACACGTGTCATAAACTTTAAACGTGTAAAGGATTACGTTAGAAGGACTAAAGTTGACAAACAAGGAAAGTATGTGAATATAAGGGTTCAAAATGTCAACAATGAATAAATATACTTTATAATAACCCTACATGATGTTTATACCCTTAAACGAATGAATCATGGATCATACGACGCTGATTGTGAAAGAAAGTGAGAGATTACAAACTACAGGGGTTAAATGTGTCAACATGTTTAAGGTATACCTCTGAGTGACCTTTTAGCAAACTCGAAGCTTTGTAACAATTAATTATGCTCATAGAATACATGATAAAAATTTCACCAAGTTTCGTTATCGTATGAGAAAGTTATGATAAAATTTGTATACGAGGGGTCAAAAGCGTCAACGTTGAAATTTATGACTTTTCGGGTGATCAAAAGTTAATCAAGGACTACACAAAGATTGGTTATGTCTTGGAGCCCTTATAAATCAATTTGGAGGGCTTATAATGCAAAAAGAAAGGTTGAAACAACTTTTGGGAGGACCAAGGACTAAAAGTGCAAAAGTTGAAACTTGTTTAACCTGAGCTGAGGCCTCACACGGGCCGCGTAAGCCCAGGCAAAGCCTTACGCGGGCCGCCTGCCATGCCCAGCATCAGAAAAACCTGACAGGTGTCTGTCCAGCCTGTTTAACCGACTCAAATGGCTTGATTTCAATACCATGTGCTGCACAAACTGGTTTTTAGGCTCTAGGAACACTTGTGATGATCAAGGAACCATCCTAGACTTGTTTGTCATGATCTTGATCAATCAAGATCACTATATAAAGGCCCCATTGTTTGCAACTTTTGATCATTCAATCATAACTCCACTCCTGAAGATTTCTGGAGCTCAAGGCCACTCCCTAAGCATCATTAGTCGTGCATTGGACCTTAGTAAGCTTCCTTAACCTTCCTTAATCATGTTTTACTTAGTTATTTGGCTTAAAGTCAAACCGTCGTAATTAAGGTTTGACTTAACGATTAATCACTAATGGTCTGATGTTTAGCCAAATTGAAGGTAGTTATAAGTTGGTAATTATGTGGGCATTAAACCCTTAAAAGGGCACCCTTTGATTCCCGCTCTAACTAGGTCGTTTGTCGGGTCAAAGTTGGTTATAAAAAGTCAACAGAATCTTAATTTTCGAATTAACACATGATTAGCATTGTAGAAGACGTGTAACCTGTTTTACCACTCATATAACTTGGTAATCAATGCAAGAACATGTCTAAGCATGTCCGACCCGACAATTTTCAGTTTAGGACCGGTTCGGAACCGAAAGTCGCATAGTTTGACTCCTGCTTTGACTTTCAGTTCTGATCCTTATTAGCATGATTTAGAAATGCCTTAGAGCTTCTTTAGGACCAGCTTGTATGATAGTATAACCCTCTGCGATTATACTACTCGACTCGTTGATTGTCCGATGTTTCCGTTAATTGCTTAATGTTGACCGTAATGCCCTTTTGACCATAAAACGAGATTTTTAGAAATGTGAGAGGACAATAATCTTTTTTACTGATTTATAAACATGTCCCTAAAATTTCACATCAGTTTGAGGTCTAGATTAGGAGTTATGCGCAATAGCGTAATTAGGAGAACTTTTATTAATTAAACGGCAAAATTAGCGTAAAGCCTATCTAAACCCAATTTTTGACACCAAACCTTTTACCCACTGATGTAATATAATATTTTGGAATTTTTGAAGATTTTTAATTATTTTTAAACTGATCATGACCTAAGGTTATTGCCTTGATTCGGTAAATACCGATTATACCCTTTTGCTTATAAAATGAGTTTTACATAACATTTAGACACCAAGCCTTTGGCTACTGATTTTATATGATAAATGAAGTATGTCGAACCTTATAAACTGGTCAGAAAACCCATATTTCCGGTTATGACCCGGAAATCGCTTAAAACGTCTTTTTACGCGTATTAAACGCCTAGTATGGGTTTAAAACCATTTTGTCATATAAGACTTATCACCAACTGATATAACCTATTAAAATTAAGTTTTTTTACTGATTATTTCAGACCCGAATCTCAGAATTATAATTAATCTCTTTTATAATCTTTAAAATGACCAAAATACCCCTACGGGGCTTAATTTGAGATTAAACTCGTTTTGGGCATAATGGAAGGTATCCTACTGATATCACAACATGTTTAAAGCATATTAACTTAGGAACCCTGTTCGTGACTCTTTTGGTTACCCGTTATGCGTTATTCGCATCCGGTTCGGTTTATGTAACTAGTTTGCATAAATTAGCCGAAACGGGCCAAACCATATCGTTTTTTGTCTCAAAATCCAGAATGTGTTTAAGTTACCCATATTAAACAAGCATACAAGCTTGTCGGGTCAAAACCACATTCTGAACCGGTCTTCGCTTTATCATGCGTTTGAACCGTGTCTCCCTTTCGAAAACTAACAGGTCTATGTCTAAGCTTAATTAAAGACCCGTTAGGATTCTAATAGGTTATTAAAACCTTCGTTCCAGATTAGGAGTCCAGTAAAAGCTACGTGCACTTGCTGTTGTGATTTATACTTTGCTCAGGTAAATACTTTTAACTTATTTCCCTATACGGGCTTGGGGTACGGTATTATAATACTGCTTGGTCGGGTATGAAGTCGTACAATCAGATATTGATTAAAAAGATGCATAACCCATTTTATTCTGTCTTGTTTGATGCAATGCCTTTGGGGGGTTAATGACCGTGTCCTGGATATCCTCGGCTCATTCATTAGAAATGGCCACGACTTAAGCACGGGGTGTAGGCATACACCCGACAGTTGCGTATGTAAAAAGGTAGTCCACAAGAAGGGTATCTTCTTGTGGGTATTATACCAAGTGGTGTGTCTATTAATATTATTAAACCGGCTCTTCTAACCGGGTCCTAAATGGACGACAAACATGTAAAACTGTATACAAGTTTATTTTTAAATAAATATCCCAAGTTATTAAAGATAGTTTGTGTCGTGTGCATTCAACTAATTTTCTTAAACTCTTTTCAAAATGAGTCAGTTAATTGTATTTACCAGTGTAAACTGACTTATTTTCCCAAAAAAGTTAAGTGCAGGTACTATACGAAATAGGCTGGCTACTCCAGGCATCAATAATCAAGTCTTGCAAGCTCTAGATGTTAAAGTCTGTTGAACAATGATCTTATTTATATTTAATCCGCCTGTGAATCTTTTACAGTCCGTTGTAATACTTTGATATTACTATTTATTCGGTTTGTAATGTGATTCATACCTTATGCTTCCACTGTGCATTTATAAATTGTGTTGTTTGTCTATGATGATATCAACTACGTCACGATACTCCCCACCGGGCCCACCGGTATTACGTGGAAATATCAGGGTGTGACATTTTAGTATGGAACAGTTAGCTAAATTATGTATAAATGAAATAGTTTCATTACATGGAATTCCTTTATCAATTGTTTCTGATAGGGATAGCCGTTTTACCTCTCATTTTTGGACAAGTTTCCAAAAAGCAATGGGAACCAAGTTGAATCTAAGCACCGCTTATCATCCTCAAACGGACGGACAAAGCGAAAATACAATTCAGACAATGGAAGACATGCTTAGAGCTTGTGTAATTGATTTCGGAGGTAATTGGGACGATCAGTTACCTTTAATAGAATTTTCTTATAATAACAGTTATAACACAAGTATCAACGCTGCACCATTCGATGCACTTTATGGACGAAAGTGCCGAACCCCAGTCTGTTGGGCAGAAATTGGGGAAAAGCAACTATCTGGACCTGAGATAGTGCAAGAAAAAACCGACAAGATTATTCAAGTCAAGGAACGACTGAAAGCAGCACGTGATCGACAGAAGAGCTATGCTGATAACCGACGCAAACCATTGAAATTTCAAGTAAGAGATAAAGTATTGTTAAAAGTCTCTCCTTGGAAAGGAGTAGTAAGATTTATTAAACAAGGGAAGCTAAGTCCCAGGTATATTGGACCTTTTGAGATTATTAGAAGAATAGGACCTGTAGCCTATCAGCTACAACTGCCAGAGGAAATGGCAGGAATACATGATGTATTTCATGTATCTAATCTCAAGAAATGTCTAGCCGATGAATCTTTTGTAGTACCTCTTAAGGATATAGAGGTAAATGAACAACTCAAGTTTGTAGAAAGGCCTCTACAGATTGAAGACAGGAAAATCAAAAATCTCAAGCACAAGAGATTAGTTCTGGTCAAAGTAAAGTGGGACTCCAAAAAAGGACCTGAATACCCATGGGAGCTTGAATCAGAAATGCAAAGGAAATATCCACATCTATTCCAGTAGACCTCGAGGACGAGCTCTAAAACAAGGTGGAGGAGGATATAACAATCCTAAAGAAAACCGACACCCTCATAAATTTTCCGACACCCTAAAAATATTTAAAATATCCCAATATGTCCCTAAAATACACCCGACACGTGAAAACGGGTCCCGAATACCTTAAATATTATTAAAATTAATTAAAAATGGAAATTTTGGGGTTTAGGCGGCCGCGTAAGCCACCCCTTAAGCTTACGTGGGCCGCGACAAGGTGAAAGCTGGCGAGACCCTGGGTCGCCACGTGGCCCAACACACGTCGAAGCTAACTGATGACCCGGATCACCTAAACCCTACCCGGGCTACTAGGCGGGCCGTGTAACCCTTGGGTTACACCTTACGCGGGCCGCGTAAAAAGCCATATCAGGCCCTATAAGTAGCATGCATTGGCCTTCAGTCAGAAATCGTTCACGAATACTTTCTCTCTCGAATTTCTTAAGGAATAGGCATAATTTCGGGTCTAAAACCCCCTAAATAACGAAGTTCTGCTCCGTTGTAAGTATCATAACCCCTGGATACGTATTAGATACTCTGCCCGATTGATCTAGGGTTCCGTAACGGCTGTCATGGTTCTGCCCGACGTAGTCGTTGGAATGCCGTCTCGGGGAGGGTATTACTAATGTTAAAATGGGTTATTATACTAACACGGGTGCATTTGTATAAATTATAGATTGTCACCAGGAAACCCTAAAGGATAATCTAAGACAGCAATGTGAGTAATCTCCTTTTTGTAAACAGTTTTTACAAAACCTTAACTATTTTACAATGCAATTTAGTAGTGATTGAGTCTTTGTAATTCTACGATTACTGCCGGTATGTTGGGGTTTTGTATACAAAATGGGAGACACGTTACCATTTGACGAAGAGTTAGCCAATGTGTAATATGACCCACGAGTCAGGATTGACAGTACTGAATGAGTAATTGGGTTGATATAAACATTGTAATCGCTCTCACTGTTTAAATTAAATTAATGTTTCTCGATTAAACTGGGATTCACTCACCAGTATTTCCCACTGACAAATGTTTTTAAAATGCGTTTCAGGTAACACAATGTGAAAGCCAATTAGAAGCCAGCTGGACAGCACTAAAGGCTTGGAAAAGTGGCTATAAAAGTTACCTAAATAAAGAAGGCGTTTTATTTCAAATAAAATGGAATTTATCCCTATAAATCAGTTTGTAATGAAAACTTGGGTTTCATCCCAATATGTTTTTTTATATAAAATGTGGTGTCTTACTCTAATAAAATATTTTCTAACTACGGTCCCGATGTAATTTCCGCTGCCAAATTAATAAACACCGATACCACCAACACTGAGTTCGCGGTCGCCCGTTCCCGGGACAGATAGGGGGCGGGGGTTGCGACATCTATCATTACCGTTTCCGCCTTGGTTGTTGTTGTTATCTCCTTGGTTGTAGTCACCATTTCCTCCTTGTTGTGTCCCTTCTTTCCACATCTAACACACTTAGGTTTCAGGCATCGACCTTCATGGTGAAACCCGCATTCGTCACATCTCGGCTTATTCCCCAAATAAACCTTTCCTCTGGCCTCGTCGGTGGCTCCAAAAGCTTTCGTGCCACGAGGCTGGTTTGCTTCCCTTCTTTTGTTTGCGTTTGAGTTGTCATGACTTGCTTGGGTTCCTTTCTTCAGGCTTGGAAACTATCTCTTAGTTCCACCCGAAGAAGACTCCACATGCGCCTTCTTCTCCACTGGATTTTCATTAGATTTCTCCACCGTTACTCCGCCCTCGGTAGGACCTAGGGTGAGAGTTATCGCCTGAGCAATTCCCATTATGGTTCCTCTTAGTCTGCCACTGTTTGCAATGTTGCTTGCTTCGTACTGGTCGATTGCTTTAGCGAGTTGCTGGTTCACTAGAGCTTCAAGCTCAGCTCTTGTTGCAGGTAAAGGTTCTGGTTGGGTCTGACCAATGTCCTTTTGTTGTGGTTCCATGAGCTTCACATGCATAAAACACTTCGACGAAATTAGACATTTATTTCAGCATAAATATTGTCGTCGACAAGTGAAAGCAAAGCTCATTAGTCGTGCACCATAAGCATAAAGGTTAAGGTAATTCCTAATGAGGCCTATGCAAATCTTCCCACCATAATCATCTCATCCTTGAAATGAGTCACAACAGAATCTTGCTAAGGGTACATCAACCTTTACATACACTATGTCAACTTGTTGCAATTAGTCTTGCGTAGAAAACCCCCTCAGAGTCACCTTACTCCGATTGATGCAAGTCATCTAGTGCTATCCAAAATACGGTGAGGCCTTCCCTTCACCTAGTTCCTTATTCATTCCTCAAGTTTCCGACTCTTCCATAGTCTCTACTTTTACAGACTCAGGTGTACTTCCCAAGTGATGGGGTCGTGCATTACTACCACGGGTAGGAGGGGATAGTGGAAACGCAGAGGTAAGGTTATGAGGGTACGTGACTTTATCCTCGTGTCCGAATTGTGTTTTGCAGCAAACATAGAACGGTTTCCAGGGTGTGAATGCAATACCCTAACGATGGGGGTGCACTACGGGATAAGGAGTGCGGAGGTACTGATAGTGGTGTTATAGTAACCATCTTGGTTAATGTTCTATTCGGTTAATGTCCTACTGGGTGGGGATTTGGAACAATATAGGAATTCCAAAAAGAGAGTGATAATTTGCTTGACCTGCAGAGTCCACCAGAATTTCCATGCACTACAGGTTATTATTACGTGGGCCCCCGTAATAATAAATTTCCTTGCACAGTCACCCTGATTTTCCCTCGTTCAAAGCAGTTGACCAATCAGAGAGGGGACATTACTGTCCTCATACCTTCAACATGGAATGGACCTTTATGATGGTCCTCGCGCCAACGTCCGTTGTTGTTATGCGCGAAATGGCACAATGCTTAGACAGAATAGGAATAAGGAGGGTTCCTAGTAATAGAAGCTGGAGGGGCGCCTTTCAGATGAGTACTTCATTTTCTTTGTATGGATTTGAGTGCCATCATTCAGGTTTCGTAAATCTCTCGGGGACCTCGTCCCACTGATAAGTTTGCTGTCCAAGGTTGCCTCCTCTGCCTCGCTGTTGCTACCATAGTCAGGCACTTTCGCGTTCGAGAGGGAAGAACAACCATCTTCTACGGAACCAAGCTCATGGTCTCTTTTGGTAACTTCCTCAGTCATGAGCTCCACAATAAACGCGAGTTCGATAGTAGCATTGTGCGAGTCAAGAACAGTAATAGAATTCGAAGTCAAAGGTATCTCGTTCCCGTCAATAATAATCCCATACGTATATATGCACATGTATTAATTGATAATAATGTTACTTAGTATATACAAGCAACTAAATGCAACATATCACATATAATTTTCGTATGTTCTTTCGGGGGGGTCATTTTGTCTTTGGCAAGTCAATCCCACATGGACTGACTGTACCTCAATTGGCACATTAGTCAGGGTATTCCCTTCCCTACAATGTCCTTACTTTGCCTTTGCCTTGCCTTTCCTTTGTCTTTCCTTTGAAAAATGTTCGACTCATGGATCTTGGCGCTTTTTGTAAATTCAATGAAAAATATTTGTGAAAATGTTTTTCGTGAGAGAATCCTAGTGATTGTAGTCTAGACTCGAGAAGAAATCCTAGTTCACTACAATCGAAGCTCTGATACCAAACTGTCACACCCTGACTTTTGCGGAAGCGTAATGATGTGTGACTTGTTCAATACCAATGCATTCAATTATAATAAGCAACTATATGATTAAAACATGTGTTGGATCTGAGTTTCTTTTTTATTGTATTTTCGTTCGTAATTAAGATGAGAATGAAAGAGTTGTGCAGCGGAATTAAGATGGAAACAAACTTTGTATACAATCAAATGAGAGTAATACTTTAATCAAACATCTTTACACATAGAATCGAAAGATTGAATTTGTTTCAATAACGATTACAATGATTGATGTAAGAATGCAAACTCCCCCTCAGCCAGAGCTCAATAGTTTGTTCGTGCAAAGAAGACGATGTGGTGAAAGAGCTAATAGAACAGTACAAAGTACTGAGCTATTTATAGGCACTTGCAAACCACTGAGCATCTCAGCTGACGTCACCATGAAAGTGACATCTAACCTCCTAACAAACTCTAACTACTGATCTATAAACACTGATGTACTAAACTACTGCTATTACATTACATTATATAAAAGACACTTAAACTGCTGCTGCATCCTTCCACTGCTGTGAACCCAGCAGTGCTTGTCCGGATCAGCAGTACTTGACCCAAGGCAGTAGATAGAGTCAACAGAGCTTTGGTCTTCCATCAGTCTTTGACTTTGGCCAATAGATTCAAAACAGCAGTTGTAGGTCAGCACTTAGTATGATCAGCAGATAGGAGGTCAGTAGATATGAAATCACTTTCAAGGGGAGAGATTTGCATGAACCAACTGTAAACGTCTGCTTATTCTGGATCCACTGCTTTGATCCAGTTTTGGCTTTACATTATCTGTTCCTCTGATAGGGTTCAATCCCAACAATCTCCCCCTGGAACAGATAATGCCAAAACTCTTCATTATTTGTGGAAGTCTTTATTGCCTCAACAACAGCTCCCTTATCTGACCTTTGAATTGCAATTCAAAGTCTAGGGCATCTGTATCTTCATCATCCCTGCTGAGTGGAAGATCAAGGAGATCCTGCAAATCTTCAAGACTCAGGCCAAGAGCTTGTTCCCTTGATATTTTCTCCACTCCTCCACCAGACCTGAGCAAAGTCAATACGCAGGTCTGTTTGTCAGTTTCCCACTTTTGTATTTTTGAGCCTGGTGGGTTTCTTGGGAGATGTTTATTTGCAGAAGTATTTGGTGAGGCTGGCCTGTTCATAGCTGGCTGAGCAGCGGTTGCAGATTGTTCCAATTCAAGATCTTCCTTTATCATTACTTCTGTGCCAACTTTTACAATGGCATCTCCAGCTAAAAGATCTTGAATTGTTTCCATGCTAAACTGGTTTTTGCTCCTTCTTTTGTAGATGGCAGCACCAGCTGGAGCAGTGGTTCTTTTGACTTGCAGCTTTGGTGGTCTTTTTGAAACCGCTGCTTTGGAATAATCAGGCTTTTGTGGAACTCTTGGATCTTTCTTTCTAAGTTCCTCTAATCTTTTATAGGTTGCCCTGACTCTATCTTCTCCCCACTTTGTCACAGAGTTCTTTGACCCATAATCAGCTATAATCAGCTCCTCTTTCATTCTCCTCAGCTCTAACATCTTTTCAGCTTCAAATTGTTTGAATTTTTCAGGAGGAGTCTGCTTGACCTTATTTTTTATCATATCTTGAATCCTGGCTGCTTCTTTTTCAAGCTCAGGAATGGTCCAGTTCTTGTACATGTGTTTCTCCCCCTTGTATTTCTTGTAGGTCATGATGTTTTCGATGTAGTCTTTTCTTAAGGACTCATCTGCCCTTTCTGAAATTTTCTGACATACATGTTTAGCAAAACGCTCCATAGCATTGACCTGTGAGAGTAAAAACTGATAGTTTTGTTGAAATTCTCTATCAGATTTCCCTTTTCTGTTTTTGATTGCAATATCCTCTGCTTGTTTGGCTTTGAGCTTCAAGTATTCTTCAATGTTGTTAGGCCTGGGATAATTTGCAATTGATGGCAACCTCCTTTTGGCTGGATCATCTTCATAATAAAAAGATTTGATTTCTTCTCTGACTGCAATGAGTTCCAGAGGAAATGACACACCAGCAGGAGGTAGTGATTGTATAATTTGAGCCGAAGAGAGAGGTATGGGTTTTGGAATAGTGACAAATGACAGGGATTTTGAAGATGTTGGTGAAGGAGATGTGTCATCATCTTTTAAAATTAGCCTTCTCCTTTTTGTAGGAGGGACTGATGATGTTTTGAATGGAACAGTGGTGGTAGATGTAGTGGCAGTGGATTGTGATTGACTAACAGTTGTTGAAACAACTGGTGTTTCAACCACTGTTGTCATTACAACAGATGTTATAACATCTGCTGTCTTCTGCTGTATGTCAGCAGGTGTTGTTTTTGGTGGTGATGATGGTAAAGTAGTGGATGTTGTGTGTGTTGAAGTGGTGTGTGTTGATGGAACAACTGTTTGGCAAGCAGTAGTTTTTGTAACTCCTGTTGCATCAGCTGTTTTGTATGATGGTTTATGAGCAGACTTTGAACGTCTGATAGGAATGGATTTGGGTTGCCTTACTTTTCTAGTAGGCCTCTTCTTTTCCTCAACAGGATTTTCATGATCCCTTGACCCAGAAGTACCCTGTTCTGGATGATCCATTCTGTCCACCCTGGCTTTCCTTTTGGCCTCTCTATCTCTTTTTACACTTGCAGCTGCTTCTGCTAGTGCATTTGTTGTCACATCAATTTTCTTGCTACCATCTGGCAAAGGGATCTTTTTGGTCATGTTTGAATTCTCTGGTTCAAGATAAAGACCATCTTCTATACCCTTCCTTTTCCACTCCTTAATTTTCTCCCCCTTTTTGGCATTATCTTCTGGGAGATCATAAATGAAACGTACAGGTGGAGGAGCAGTGCCAGTGGTGTGCAAGATCTGAGTTTTGAGAGCTTTTATGTCAGCCTGAGTGTTCTTGAATCTTGACTCCAGTGCATTTCTCAGCTGTTGTACATGTTTTTCATGTTGCTGATCTGCTAATTGTGCTTGTTGTTGGAGAAAAGATTGAAACATATTCCAGAGCTCATTTGTAGCAGGTGTCCTTTGTGGAGCATGTGCTTGAGGTGGAACAGCAGTTGTTTGTACCTTCTGAACTTGTAACACCTGTTGTAACATATCTTTGAGTTCAGCAACAGAGTTATCAAGTTTTGCAATACGATCCGTCAATTTCTGGTACTTTAAACCATCACCCAAGTGAATGGGATCATCTGATTTCCCACTAGCAGTGGTTTTATCAGTGGTAGATGTAGGGTATATACTCCAAACATTAACCACTGATGCCCCTTTTTCTTGGTACTGGGGTCTTCTTCCTTCAACACTTGACAACCTTTTGATGTTGCCAGTAGGATAAAGAAATCCACTGGTGGTTGGCAGAGGTGCTATAAAAGGAATTGCCTCCAAGGAAGTCTTATGAATGTAACCACTGTCCAAGTATAACCCAGTGGGTGTCACACTTGTAGTGGCTGCTTCACTTGGATTACCACCAAGAGTTACTTGTAACTCAAGGGGTGTAACCTCCTCAGGTTGTGTTGGTGGGTTAGCAAAGAATGATACATCAGACCCAGTCAGTTGTTGAGGTATATTCTCATTAGTAGGTGATTGAGAAGGACTGGATAATGCCTGGTTCAAATCAATTGCATCCAACAGTGGTTTTATTGGTGAGGGAATTGTGGATGTAATGGTTGGTGTAGAAATAGGATGTGTCCCGGGCAGTGGACTGTGGATGATAGAAACGAGTGTTTCCAGAGCATCATGATGTGGAGACCCTATTTGTACAACCTGTTCTTTTTGTGAAGAAGCAGGAGGAGTTTTGGGTATGGGTTGAGATATTTGTACCAACTGCTGTGAGGAAGTAGCAGCAGTGGTTTCTTGTGACTTTTGTGTTGTCACTGGCAGGAGCTCTGGTATCTCATCCTCCAGAGATGCCTTTTTGATGGGTTTTGTGGGTTTTTGAGTTTTTCTTTTTGGCTTTTTGGAGATAATAGGTGTGGGTTTCAAAACAGTTGTGCTGCTGCTTTGATCACCTTGAGCAGTGGGCTCAGCAGCAGATACCTGAGGAGCAGTTGTAACTGCTAAAATCTGCTCAGGCACCTCTGCTTGTGTTTTGCAAGGTGCTAACATCCTTGAAAAAGTTTCAGTAGTTAAACTGTTTATTTGAATAGGATCACCCTGGTTTATTACAGCTAAATCATCCTTACTGAATTTCTTTGAAAAATAATAACTTAAAAATCTTGGAAACAGTAAGAATGATTTTGTTTCAACCATGTTAACCAAATCTTTAAAAATTTCTCGAGAATAATTAAAATTTTCTCCTTGAAGAATTGCATATCCCAGATTTTGAATCTTTAAAGGGATTTCATTGAAAGAAGTGGTTTTGTTTGAAACACATAGGAGGAGGGTATGAAATAAAAATCTGGTTGCAGAAGGAAAATAACCTTTTTCTAAGGTAATTTTCTTCATCATTGTGGCTTCATACCCTCTCTCAATGAAGTCAATTTTTAACTCGTTTTTAGTGAAAGAAATTTTACCTTCCTGATCACCGAGTTGAAAGACCTCTGAAATGGATTGTGGTGTGATTTGGACAGCTTTACCCTTTAGAGAAGAGTTTATGGTGGTTACAGTGTCGCCTTGTTTGTCAAGGGTTGCATTTTTCCAGAACTCCCTTTGGGTCGCCAAATAGATTGGTGCTTCGGCAGTGATCAAAGTTTTGTACTTTGATTTTACCATGAGATCAATGATGAAATCGAAAACGTTGGTGGTTCCTGGTTTTGTGAGAAGACCCAGGAGATTGTGAGATGGTTTATGTGGAATTTCAGTGGAGATTGCCTTTTGGGAGGCTGTTCTCGATGATGATTTGGATGAGGGTTTTGAAGATTTCTTTGATTTTGTCATTTTGATGATGATTGATCGAAGAAATTTGTGAAGAAATGAGATGAAAAACTGCTTTGAGAAGAGAATTTTTAAGAATTCAATTCGACAGTAAAACCCTGTTTTGATGGTGAGTGGGGGATTTTATAGGGAAGAAAGTGAATGCTGAGGTGGCAGCCGTTACAAAAGGTCTGACCAATATGTACTGCCCACGTGACAACCCCTGTTGAAAGTGAAGGACAGTACTTTTGTTGAAAGTGACTGATGAAGGCAGTGGTATGAAAGCAGTGGATGATTTTTACTATCAGTGGATAGCATATCAGTGGATAAGACACTGCTTTTGAACAACAGAGTTTATCAAAATAATGAGAGAGCAGGGGTTGACTTTCGGCAGTGGACAGACTTTTGAAGTATAGCAGACTTTTGAACAATCAGTGGTTAATGGCAGACTTTTAAGAACTTAATGAAAAATTTTCATTTTTAACTATTTTTAAGGATGGAGTTTTGATTTTCTGAAAACATTTTGTTGCTTTTATTCATAGAAAAACAAGATGTTGCTTGTTATTCCATGTTCAGCATCCCAATCCTAGAGACCAAACTTTCAAAAGTGGCTGTATCAAGTGCTTTTGTGAGCACATCAGCCAGCTGGTCTTTAGTTGGGACATGATGCAGAGAAATCAAACCTTTTTCATAGCAGTCCCTCACAAAGTGATGTCTGATGTCGATATGTTTGGTGGTTGAGTGGGAAACTGGATTTTTGATGATATTTTCTGCTGCCTGACTGTCCAACATGAGTGGTGTCTTTAAGGCAGTGATACCAAAATCCAGTAACTGATTTTGAAGCCACAGGAGTTGGGCTGTACAGCTTGCAGCAGCAATGTATTCAGCTTCAGCAGTGGATGTGGAAACAGCTGCTTGCTTTTTGCTTTGCCAAGAAACTAAGCAGTCACCTAGAAACTGGCACCCTCCTGATGTGGACTTCCTTGTGGTGTGACATCCAGCAAAGTCACTGTCTGAGAAACCTGAAAGCTTGATGTTCCCATTAGCTGGATACCAGATACCAAGTGTGGGAGCACCTTTTATGTATCTGAAGATCCTTTTTACAGCAATGAGATTTGATTTTCTGGGAGCTGATTGACTTCTTGCACAGACACATGTTGCAAACATGATGTCTGGTCGAGATGCAGTTAGGTACAATAAAGACCCAATCATGCTTCTATAAAGTGTTTGGTCAATCAGCTCATCCTTTTCATCAGACATGACCAGCTTATTTGTTGCCATGGGTGTGCTGCATGGTTTACAATCATTCATATCAAATTTGGTTAAAAGTTCTTTAGCATATTTGCTTTGATGAATGAAAGTTCCATTTTGCATTTGCTGTACTTGGAGACCAAGAAAGCATTACAGCTCACCCATTGCACTCATTTCAAACTCAGCTGTCATGAGTTCTCTAAACTCTTCACACATTTTGTTACATGTGCTTCCAAAAATAATGTCATCCACATAAATTTGGACAATCATTAAATCCTTTCCTCTCCATTTTAAAAACAGTGTTTTATCAATGGTACCTCTTTTGAAACCATTTGAGAGTAGGAAATTGGAAAGAGTTTCATACCAGGCCCTTGGTGCTTGTTTCAAGCCATACAGGGCTTTGTTTAGCCTGTAGACATGATCTGGATAAAATGGATCCTCAAAACCTGGAGGCTGACAAACATACACCTCTTCTTGAATTGTACCATAGAGGAAAGCACTTTTGATATCCATTTGAAACACCTTCATATTGTGGTTGACAGCAAAGGCCAGGAACAGTCTAATTGCTTCTAATCTTGCAACAGGGGCAAATGTTTCATCATAATCAATCCCCTCTTCCTGTCTGTAACCTTGAACCACAAGCCTGGCTTTATTCTTGACAACAATACCCCTTTCATCAGTTTTGTTCTTGAAGACCCACTTTGTGCCAATGGGACTAACCTCTTCTGGCAGTGGTACAAGCTCCCATACTTGTTGTCTTTTAAACTGTTGGAGCTCCTCTTGCATAGCTTCTACCCAGCTGTTGTCTTTCAGTGCCTCTTGGTACTTGACTGGCTGGTGGAGTGATAGAAAACCAGCAAAAAGACAAATGTTTTGGGTTTGGCTTCTTGTGAGCACCCCTTCATTTATGTTGCCAATGATTTGATCAGGTGGATGAGATCTCAAGAAGATTAAATCTCCTTGGTATGGTATGATGGCATTGGTTGGTGAAGGCTGCAAATGTGTATCATCTGAGCTAACCACTGCTGGGGACTTTGATGATCCAGCAGTGGTTTCAAAAGGTGGTGGAATTGGAGGTAATGAGGTGGACAACTGCTGACTTTTATCCACTGTTTGAGGACTTTTGTCAGCAGTGTTTGAGGATGTGGAAACAGTGGGTGATGGGCTACTTTGGTCAACAACTGTTGAGGTAGCAGTGGTTGAGCTTTGACAGCTGTTTTGAACAGCTGGTGCTTTTCCCTTTGTGGCAGACCTTTGAGGGATGATGATTTCATACCCATAGTCTGGTGTTGTATCCTCTGATGGACCTGCACTGTTAGTCTTGACAGCAGTATTTTCAAAGGTGAATTTTTCAAGATCAAACAGATCTGCAGGGTTTGCTGGGATTTTCATTGATGAAAGTTCATTGAACTTTACATTCAAAGTCTCCTCCACTGCCTTGGTCCGTGTATTAAACACTTTGTAGGCCTTGGCAGTGGTTGAGTATCCCAGATGATAACCACAATCAATTTTGGCTGCAAATTTTGAAATGGAATCTTTTAAATTCAAAATAAAGCATGGGCAGCCAAACACTTTGAAATATGAGATCAGTGGCTTAATTTTATACAGAATTTCATAGGCAGTCTTTTTGTGCCTAGGGTTTATTAAAACTCTGTTCTGAACATAGCAAGCAGTGTTTACTGCCTCTGCCCAGAAAGTTAAAGGCAAACCTGAATCTGCAAGCATGGTTCTGGCAGCCTCAATCAGAGTTCTGTTCTTCCTTTCCACTACCCCATTCTGCTCTGGTGTTCTTGGGATGCTGTACTGCCTTACAATCCCTTTCTTCACACAGAAGGCATCCAACTCCCTATTTTTGAATTCTGTGCCATTGTCACTCCTAAAGCTTTTCACTGGAAGGTCAAATTGCTTTTCAACCTGTATTACAAAGTCTTGCAAAATGCCTGCAGTTTCATCTTTTGAGTGCAAAAAGAAAGTCCATGTGAACCTAGAAAAGTCATCAACAATAACCAAACAATATCTTTTCTTTTTAAGGCTCATGACTTGAACTGGGCCAAACAGATCCATGTGTAGCATTTGCAAACACTGGGTTGTTTTGGACTCTTCAATGGACTTATAAGAACTTTTATGCTGTTTTCCTTTTAAACAGGAAATGCAGTGTTCAGGACATGAAAACAATTTTTGTGGTAGGCCTCTCACCAAACCATTTTTTGAAATTTCTGTGATTGTCTTAAGATTTGTGTGTCCCAGCCTTCTGTGCCAAAGTTCTGTCTCTTTGTTAGAGGCAGCTGAGAACAGACAGGCATCAGCTCTGGGACACTCTTTTGACATGTCAACAACATAAACATTGCCACTTCTTTGAGCAACAAGTTTAGTTTGACCAGTTTTGATTATTGCTTCAATCTTTTTTACCATTTCTGGTCCAACAATCCTACAACAGTCTTTTGTGAAGAATGACCCAAATCCCTTGTCACTCATTTGGGACACACTCAGAAGGTTGAATTTTAGATTGTCTATTAGATTGACATTTTCAAATTTTACATTTCCAGTTTGCACTGTACCAGACCCCAGAACCTTCCCTTTACTATTATTCCCAAAGGATATATCACCCCCACCATGGATTTTAAAGTCTTTGAGGAGGGCTTTACATCCTGTCATGTGCCTGGAGCCTCCACTATCTACATACCAAAGACTATCAAAGCATGCAGAAGCTCCCTGCACATGAAGTAAAAGGATTAGTTCATTAAGGTCTCCAAAGCCAACAAGGCTTTGGATGGGGTCTCAACAGTGGCTGGAATGGATGCAAGATGATGGACAGTGGTTAGGTCAGGGGTTTGAACTGTTTTAGGACAGTGTTTCTCTAACCACTGTTGTGGGTCCTGACCAATCATCTGCTGGTAACCAAAAGGATGCTTGTTCACTTTGGTTTTAGAGGGCCTTTTGTAGGCCTCATAAACGTGAGGAATCCTTTGGTAAGACTGTTTTTCTCTGCCTTTTCTGAACTGATTGGCAGGGGGTGCATCAGTAACCTGAACATCTCTTTTGACAGATGTTTGGTTCAGCTGTTTTGTAACAGCTGTTTGTACTGGCACAAACAGTGGTTGTTTCTTTGTGAATTTGACAGATGTTGATGATGATGATGGACTCAAGGATGTTTTAGCAATGTACTCATTCTTTTTCACATCAAAGTTTTTGAGGTACACACATGCTTGAGTTTTGTGGTTTGTTTTCCCACAGACAATGCAGCTTTCTGCTGAAACAATGACACTTGTTTTGTTTAGATCATAAGCTTTTAAGTGGAAACAGTCTTTTGTTAGATGATTCCTTTTCTCACAGAATTCACAAAACAAGTTATCAATTTTTTCTTTCTTCTTTCTCTTTTCAGATTCCTTTGTAGCAGAGGTTTTAACCACTGCTGGGATATCTTTGAGAGGTATGACTTTAGCTTTTGGAGCTTTAGCACCATCAATTGATGTAAATTCCATAGGCTTGAAATTTTCAAGAATATCACACTCATCAGACCATTTTGGTTTAAACTGATGATCTTCAAGCTCCTTGAAAGTGGAGGAACCCATTGGTCTGTTAAGTGTGATTTTGTTACCAAGTTTGTCAGTGATTTTCACTTCTTGGCCATTCTTGTTTGTGGGGATAAGCTCAGTAGCTTCATCAGTGTTTTGAACAGAGTTTTCAAAAGCAGTGTTTTCATCATCATATTTTCTATACCCAACCCCAAACTTCACATTGCTTTTTCTCTGTTTTTCAAGCATAACCTCATATCCTTTGAAGGATTCCACCCATCTTTCACAAGTAATCTGGGCAGACTCCAACTCCTTTTTACAAACTTGGTATTTTTCTACCATAGTTTGAAGTTGGGTTTTGGTTATACTTTGCTCTTCTTTTAAACAGCTGATTTCTTTTTCTTTTTCAGTCAATTTGTTTTTAAGATCTTTTAAAGAGCTTTCAAATTTGACCTCATCAGATAAGATTTTATCCCGAAGGTTTTCATTCACCTCTTTGATGTTAGCAAAAGCAATTATGCAATTGTCTGAACACAGTTTTTCAAGAACTTGAGGAGATACCTTGGCAGCTGCCATCATTGCACAATCACATTGATGATCTTCATCATCATCAGCTTTTACCTTCTTTTCACCAGCCTTTTCTTCTTTCTCTTCTTCTTTGTCCTCTATGGACCATGGATCTGTCATTGGTTCAATCAGGATACCTGAACTTTCTCCCAACAGTAGTTCACCAGCCACAGCAGTAACAACTGCTTCAGTCACCTCTTCCACTGTTTCAAAGCATTGCTGTTCCTCCTCAACTTCAATCCCCTCCTGTATTGACTCTAATGCCATCAAACAATACTCATCATGTGAGGGTTCATTAAAAGCATAGAGTGCAAAATTTTCATCATTAAGGTCTTCAGGCATACTGCTCCAGTCAACAAACCCTTGAGTGAAAAAACTTTGTTGATCTGGTTGTGCTGCTGCTGGAGCAGTGGTTTGAGGTGCAACAGGTTGCACTTGTACCTGTGGAACAGGGGTTTGAACATATTGGATTTGTGGAACAGTAGTTTGGACATAATGTACTGGCACAGGGGCAGCAGCATAGTGAGCAGTGTTCACTTGAGCTGCTGGGGCATATTGGGCATAGTGCACAGTGTTTTGGTTTTGAGGTCTAGGATTTGAGCTAGGATGAGTAATTATGGGACCAGTATTTTGACTCCTACATTCCCTAGCGAAATGTCCCAACCTATTACACTTGTAGCACTTGATTTTCGATTTATCCAACCCAACCCTTAGATTCCCATGCAAACCTGGGAATTTTCTCCCTGTTCTTTTGTAGAACTTGCTAGTTCTAACACTTAGCAAAGCCAGTTGGTGCAGGATGTCCATTTCCTCTAAATCAGTGGGATCAAAATGTTGCAAATCATTTAGTTCAAAGCTTAAATTATCTGACATCTGGTTTTCGTTTGCAGTGAATGCATAACTTGCAGAGTGAGGATCAGGGTTGTTAAAATTTGCACCAGCAGTTATGTCAATGAAGTGATCATAACCCTGGTCCTTACCACTGCTCCCAGATTCTTCTTGACCCAGAAGAGCAGTATTACCGAATGTGTAATCATCAACGGCTTTTCCTGACTCTTGTAACTTCCTTTTCTGGTTCAACTCCCTTTCGTAGGTCAGGAGTCGACCATGGAGTTGGGTCAAGGTCAGATCCTTAAACTCAGGTGAATTTCTAGTGACAAAGGCTATAGTGTCCCATTTTTCGGGCAGTGACCTGAGGAACCTGCTGTTTTGAGTCGAGTTTGTAAAGGTGGTATTAACAAGCCTCAGTTCACTGATGAGACAACTAAACCGCTCAAATTGTTGAGTCAGTGATTCACCTCTAACGTGACAAAATGTTTCATACTGTTGGTTCAGGATTTCCCTATTGTTTTCTATAACCTCTTCAGTACCTCCAAACTGTTCCTTAAGTGCGTCCCACAATTCTTTGGCACTGTTACAGTGTAACAGTCCAGCATATATTTCATTGGGCAGCGCTGATGCTATGATGCTAAACGCTTTAGCATCTAGTTCGATCTTTTGAAAATCAGTTTCGGTGTAATTTTCAACTGGTTTTGGAACGAACTTTTTAGCATCTTCAGCGCTAGGCACTGAAGGAACATGAGGACCAAAGGTGACAGACCTCCAACAACCTGTGCTTTGTTGAGCGAGGATGTGACCCATCCTCCTCTGCCAGATGTTGTACTCATTTCTTTTTACCATAGGTGGTTTAAAAAGTGAGCCGATGTTGTTTTTGTCATCCTGAGATTGTGACGTCATTCTTGTTGTTTTACAGACACTGAGAAATCAACTTTAATGGTGATTTATCCTTGCTCTGTTTTTCAACGGACGAACAAACGATCAGTATCAACTGTTATGAGCTGAACTATTTACGTCAAAATGATTGTTAAATCAAATTTGACTGTCCAAGCTCTGATACCAATTGTTGGATCTGAGTTTCTTTTTGATTGTATTTTCGTTCGTAATTAAGATGAGAATGAAAGAGTTGTGCAGCGGAATTAAGATGGAAACAAACTTTGTATACAATCAAATGAGAGTAATACTTTAATCAAACATCTTTACACATAGAATCGAAAGATTGAATTTGTTTCAATAACGATTACAATGATTGATGTAAGAATGCAAACTCCCCCTCAGCCAGAGCTCAATAGTTTGTTCGTGCAAAGAAGACGATGTGGTGAAAGAGCTAATAGAACAGTACAAAGTACTGAGCTATTTATAGGCACTTGCAAACCACTGAGCATCTCAGCTGACGTCACCATGAAAGTGACATCTAACCTCCTAACAAACTCTAACTACTGATCTATAAACACTGATGTACTAAACTACTGCTATTACATTACATTATATAAAAGACACTTAAACTGCTGCTGCATCCTTCCACTGCTGTGAACCCAGCAGTGCTTGTCCGGATCAGCAGTACTTGACCCAAGGCAGTAGATAGAGTCAACAGAGCTTTGGTCTTCCATCAGTCTTTGACTTTGGCCAATAGATTCAAAACAGCAGTTGTAGGTCAGCACTTAGTATGATCAGCAGATAGGAGGTCAGTAGATATGAAATCACTTTCAAGGGGAGAGATTTGCATGAACCAACTGTAAACGTCTGCTTATTCTGGATCCACTGCTTTGATCCAGTTTTGGCTTTACATTATCTGTTCCTCTGATAGGGTTCAATCCCAACAACATGATGTTCACCCATTCATAAGTTTGAAAAGTTACAAACACAAGTCTTTTAAGTTTCAACCAAAATCCTCAAGTTAAGTTTCAATACAAAAGTGGATGACATCTAAACTTGGACTTTACGTCTTGAAAACATCACCTGCGCCCAAGATCCATCTCGTTTCCTGAAATACATGTAATTTTGAAAACATCAACAAAAGTTGAGCGACTTCATGTGTTTCTGTATGAGTTCGAATAATCTTGTAAACATCTGTAAGTATGCCTTTTGTAAATCGGCATGAAAGCGAATATGAACAGATCAATTAATGTGTAGCTAATACATTAACATGTGTGAAACAGTGTAGGAAGGCTCAAACCTTTGCGTATTTCATACCGGGCCACCCGGCTGGAACGACATAGTCACCATATGTGGCCAACTCGCGGACCCATGGGTGGGGCTCGCAACAACCAAATAGATCTATCACTCATGCCGCTTGGTCCTCATAAAAGGATTAATGGTCTCAAGTTAACCCCTACCCATTCACATGATCTAACAGTTCATTTCTTAGCTAACCTTACCAATTGTAAACATTGTAATATTTGTAACATGTATTTCACCCCGAAGTTATAAAACTGAAAACAGTTAAAAGAAAAGGGGGACATGAACTCACTGATTTGCGTCATGTCTCATGTATACCCAAAGTATGTATCCTTACGCCGTACTACAACCTACACACGTGTTATGGTTTATTAGACGGCTGGGTCGTGCCACGACTTTTAGTCTTGTTTGCTATGACTTAGTATCTTTGTGTTACATCTTTGATGTACTTGAATTATTCCAAAGTGTATAATTATTTGTTAAAATAATACTATTTTAACTTAAATTATATTCATTAATTATTTGGAATATTTGTTAAAATAATATATCTTGACTTGGTACATCATGTATTTATACATGTATGTTCTCCCAAGGATGGGTATAATTATACTTGTGTATTGTTGCCAAGTATTGGTGGCGTATTCCGGTGTGTATTCATACATATGAGAATACGTATTTTTGTTGTATTTATTAAGTATTCTTATACTTAGTTTTTGTATTAAATTTTCCGGAATCATATTTTTAATCAAATAAAAGTTCACCGATATATATTCTTAAAGTATATATTTTAAGAAATCTTTTATAGAAAATTATCTATAATTCTTCCTTGGCAAAAATAATTTATATTTTCATATAAACCTCAAAAATAATATATTTTGAAGAGTAACTTAGAAAATACTAATAAATCCATTTTTCACCCAATAATATATTCAAAATTTGCTTAAAAATATATACTTTCTCCAAAAATACTATATTTTCTATTTGTTCATAAAAATATATATATTTTCTTTACTCAACAATAATATATTTTCTTCTTGACAAAAATATGATATATTTTTGTAACACTTGTGAAAATCATAATTTCCGTTCCTTTGGTTTCCAAAATACCGTTTAATTTATTTGTCAAAATATATATGAACTTAATTCCGGAATATATATATATAATCCATATTCCTTGTTCGATTTGTCCAATTTTTTGGTATAAATTATATATTTGTTCTCTTGGAATTTTGGTAATATTTGGTGTTATAATTCTCGGTATTTTGGTAAGTTATATTATTTCAAGTCCTAAAATAATATAACTAATACACATAATATACAAGTAATCACACAAATTGTGACCTAAAGATATATCTTCCTAAATATATACTTAGTCACTTTTATTTATCAAAAACGACCTCCAACATTTGTGATTTTTGTAACAAAAATTATGGCAAATTTTTATATGAAAAATCAAATGGTTAAAATTACTTACATACACTTGTTTAAAAAAACATTTTTCTAAGTGTTTAAATTCTAGAAAAATTTTGCCATAGTTTCCCCTTAAAAATGGAGGTTTCCATGCTTTCATAGCATATCATTTTCTTTTAAAATCATCACCAATCATCTACAAATTCAATCAACACTTACCATGTGCCAAAATCATGTAATTTACACTACATCATGAACTTGAAATTTTGTGAAAACTTGTAGTAACTTAGTATGTTATTTAGTAGGTTTAGTTACCCTTTAAAACATGATTATTTGTTTATAATTCTCATTCTTGAAGAATTTAGTCTTTCACAAATTGTAAGATGATTTTTCTAAAAATCATTCTTTTGATTTTTCTTGTTAACAACATATTTCTATATTTGATTTAACACTAAAAACATGGTTAGTTTCTTTAAAAATTATGACTATGTAAATCTTATATATAAACTTGCTTTCTTAAGAAAATCATCTTTGAAATCATCCATTTACAAGGCTTATATTATGTATAAATCATCATCATGTTCAAAAACATCTTTATTTTTCAAGTTCATGTTTCACATAATAGGATGATCATTCTGATTACACAAGATCCATTCTCTCACTTGCTAGATCATGTGTTAAATCACAATCTAGCAAACTTCTTATGATGTTTAACATCATAAACACAAGAAATCAACCATCAAGATGCACACATACACTTAAACAACATAGATTTTTATGTTAGTGAGCTTTATGTTAAAGATTATCTTCTTATTCTTTCATGATCTTCATGTTTAACATCTTGCATATTCTTTTAACCATCATTATAAGAAGTAAAGTGGAGTTATGAGAGTCTTACTACTAGCACAAGGCTAGGGAAGAAACCAAATATGAAGATGATGATGAATGAGGTGGATAAAAGCTCTAGGAGAAGGTCCTTCAACTTTCAAAGCTTCCAAGTCCCTTAGTTATGCTTCTTACACCCTTGAGAGTCTTTAGAATGCTTGTGATTGAAGTGAAAATGATGGGAGTATGGTGGAGGTTTGGGGTCGTAGACTAGAGGAAGGAGAAGGGAGGTAAAGTGTGTCGAAGTGTTGAAAATGATAAGTTAATCAAGGTCTTGAGGTTTATAACAAAATTCTCCCAACATGTTATAATCCTTTGGTTTCTATGTTCCATATCTTTGAGACAAATCAAATAAAATATTAAAAGAAAATCAAGGGGTGGGGCCCACTTTTATAACCGGTTGGGGGGGGTGTATGGTTGGATTCTAATGATAAGTTATGCAATCAAGTTACATTTTAAGTAAAATGTTTAGTGTTTTAAGTGTTATAGTGTTTTAGGGTATATTATGGTGTTTGATGATCATAACTAGTTTGGTAATGTTAAAACAATGATTCTAGCGAAAATTTGATGTATTGAGTAGTGTCCGGTTGTTCGGTTGGTTACCGGTTCGTTAAGGTACTAAATTGCGCAATTAAGTGCGCTTTATGCTGTCTTTTATGACAGTTTTGATTCCCGACACTTAGGAAGGTATTCTGGACCATTAAACCATAATTATGCATTATATTTTGTAGTTAAAATGCTTATTTTTGCAGATTTGTGCAGAATTCTGCAGAATTTGTGAGTTTCAGGCACTTTCCAGCACTTAAATCATCACTAGGAAGGCAGTTTTATGATCCCTACTTTCCTACACACTATTCTAGGGTAATTCTTGGTTTCGGGGCTCATTCTGTGTCTTAACATCATGTCTGCCTGAGTACTGAACTCCCGTCAGCACTTCTAGTTTGTCTGATAACTGTGCTAACTTTGTTTCATGCACTAATTGAACTATATTGTGTTGCATGTAATAATGATAAATAATCTTGCAGCTTGTATGTATGTGACAGCATTTAGAAAATCATTCATGTCATTAATTAAATCAGGCACAATCATTAATGTACAAGTTACTGTTTAACATTGTACGGAATATGTGGAAAATTGCCAGTTATCACAGAAAATGATTTTGATCCCATGGCAGGTTCTCCCTATATTACTCCTCCATTAGTTTTCTATTATTAAATTGTTTTATTTTGATTATTTCAGAGCTCAAAAAAGGTTGCTCGGTTGGTTGGATCGTTGATTTTGAGAAAGATGTTTTCTGTCTTGAAAATGCAAATCATTAAAGTAATAGTCTGGCCCACTGTTTCGGATTGGGGCCCACTGTTGTGGATAAAGCGAATCTAATCCGGCCCATTGCTCTCAAATATAATTCGGACCATTGCTCCGAGTTGGGGCTTGGCCGTTTGATCTCAGGCCCAATCCGAAACACTATTAATTGGCAATCATTCTCTCTTTCGAGTCACGTTTCGGACTAATCTCATCTTCTGATCATCACGGATTCTCTCATTATCTTTGGACCACTTGTTCGAATTACAAGGTTTGCAGGTTTCTATACTTTTCGAACCAAAGCCATTTGAATGCCACAGTTACCAAAGAACGTGACGTGCAACATACACGTGTTGACGAGAAAGCTGAGACACTTGATTCAGATTCAGAATCAGACTCTAGTGAAGAAGAACCCGATTCCGACAGTGAAGTGGAAGTGATTACATCTGAAAAGGTTGAGGAAGCCGTTAGAGAGCCAGATCAGACAAAATCTAAAAACTTAGTAGCTCTACTCCTGAGTCTGCAGGGTAGTGACCCTCCATTCGTTCCTACCGCTGGTGATCGAGTTCAAACTGAGATTGATCCTGATACTGATTCTATTTGCCCTATTCCTGATCCAGAGCCTGCTATGTCAATTGATCCAAAGCGTGCTACTACAACACAGGAAAACTGCATATAAGAACCTGACATTGTCTTCAAATTCTATCGTTGAAGCAACACCCTCGCTTCTAGAAAGCTCGAGCGGTTTTAGGTTTGAAGCAGGAAACTCTAGTGATGCTTGGTTCATAGAACACGATGAAGCTGCATGCTGTTATGCAGCCGAGAAAGGACACGTCGTTGGATGAAGTGATAATGATGGTGATGGAGATGCAAAAGTAGCAAGTTTGCGACGACGAGTGGTTGTATTAGAACATGATGCTGCAATGATGGAAGCTCAGATTTCATCGCTACAACAGGACTCTACTTTGAAAGAAGCTCAGACCTCCTCTCTTCAGGCTTAAGTATCTGAGCAGGGATCAAACAATAGATCAGCTGCTCGAACAAATTCCTGTAGAGAGAGCAGCAGCAAATGTAGCATCAGACACAGAACGTGGAGCCACCTTGAATGCCTATCTAGCCGCTAATCGAAAGAAGAAGAGTAGCAAGAAGCATGAAAGGAGACAGTGTGACAAGCAAATGATTATGATGAAGAATCAGGATTTGAATCCTCTAGATGAAAACTTCCAGCTCAAAGATCCTACAAAGAGGCCAGATAGATGTGTGATGAAGTTAGGTTTTTGCCTCTACGATAAAAAGGAAAACAGATATGTGGTTACTAGCTCGAGGTACGACCATGGCAAGAATGTGTGGCCCATTCTGATCAAAATAAGAGAGGCAGAGGATGGATGTTCCATGAGAAGGAAGTCAATAACAATTTCAGACTACTGAATCAAAGATAAGAAGAAAACCCTGATGGTTGTGATCCTTTCTCACCAAGAAGATAGTTAAGATCTGACATCTGGCCTCCGACCACCAAAGAATAGGAAATTCCCATCATTCGAAGGCTCGCTAAGAAAATTCTCATGAATTCCAACTTCTGAGAGCATGATCCGAAGATGGCTGAAGCTGCGGTTGTTTCTGAAAACCTGTCGATTCGCATACCAAATATGTTGGATCAAATGAGTTTTCATGAAGAAGATGTCTTGGTTCTAAATCATCATCAAAATTCGCCACAACGACAAAAATGAAGAATGTGCGAAGTCCTGGACGAGTGTTGTTATAAACATCATCGAGATTTGCTTGTTTGTTGATTCTTATCCAGTTCTGGGCAGGTCCTCGAGTTCGACGCAGTAACTAATCCAGTAAACCTAGGGGAAGATTGTTAGGCCCTTGAAGGTTTATGGATTAGTAGCTAAGTGATTTAGGGGGCTTATGGATTAGTGGATATTAGAGTGGGCTTATTTGGGTAAATGGGCCTAGGGTTTAGGGAGCCTCCTCCCTAATCTCCTACTATAAATAGTAAATCATGTTTTACGAGCATGTGTGGTTTTTAGTGGATATTGGAGGTGACTTAAGCATATCTTGTATTAGACAACTAGATTGTTTGCAAGATTGAATCATTCGAATAAACAAATTTTTCTACTTCATCTCCTTTCTAGTGAATCATTGCTTGTTTGTGTGATTCCGCCACCAAACAAGCTTGTGTGATATCATTGTGATCTCGGTTTTCGGGACTTACAATTGGTATCAGAGCCTGTCGAACCTCTGTTCCAAGGCTCGAATCTGATATCACACCGATTCTGGATCTCGGACTGTTGACTGGTTGTTGTTTCTGCTCGTTCTGTTGAAGATCTGCTCATCTCGGACAAGTTTCTGTGCATCACGGATAATCTTCATCGCATCTTGGACGATCTCGGACTTGAAGACTTGAAGATTGCCATCATCTCGGATAATCTTCATCACAACATGAATCAAAGTAAGACATTTTGAATAATCTATCAAATTACTAGTTGTTGAACACTTACCGAATACTAAACATGTTGAATAACAAGCATTGACTGATCTTCGAAACAGTTAGCAGGCACACATCATCCAGTTAAAATCGAACTTATGGTTACGTTAGCGGGATTTATTGTGGTGACCGCCAGGGATTGCGAAAAAGGATAGCGATGAGCATAATGAGGAGGTAATAGCGGAGCCTCATAGAACCCGTAAACATCATAAGATGTAGTGAATGAGTGGTTATATTCGCCTTGCTAATCTGCTTAGAGAAATATTTTGGGCCAATATTTGAATGTGAAAGAAATTTAAGCTGGTGAAATTTTGGAGGGGAACGATATTTGGTGTAGGGTTGTGGCCTCGTGGGTGGTGTGTTAGTGGAGAATTGGAGATTCATTTGGAGGGAAATTATAACGAAATTTTGTTTAAACTTATAACAACTTTAAATATGTTTAAAAAATATTTTTTTTATAATATAAATAAAAAACTTGGATGAAATATAAGATTATATTATCTATATAAACATAAAAAATATGTAAAAAAGATTTTACCAGTTAACAAAATCAAAAGATACTATACTACAATCTCAGGATATTAGTACAGGTGTAATCCTAATTTGTAAACCACCCAGGCTATCCATCTTACCCAAACAATACCTAAACATTTAGCCTGGTTGGTTTACAAATTAAGATTCACCAATTCACCTTGCCCAAACAATACCCACTTCCTCAGTCACATCTTCTCTCTCATCAATAAAAATGACTTATACACTCTCTTTTCTCTTTCCTCCCTCTTCCATCACACCATCCATTTTTTCTAGTTTTCATCAAATACATAACCATTTTCTCTCTCCTTCAACTCATCACTTCACTCCTACATGGCATGCAAAAACATCAAAAAATGCCTTTAGACCGTGGGGTATGGTGGGGCGTGGATTGGGGGCATGGTGCGACACGTGGAGTATGGGGCACCCGAGACCAAAAGCCAATTTCAAAGAGGTATGGTGGGGCGTGGTTGGGGTGGCGTGGAAAAAAGCCAATTTTAAAGGGCAAGTGCTCTTGGCGAATGAGGTTCCGCCATGTCAGGTGGGTAGCCCCGCCCAACGCCCGGGCTGAAACCTCCGCTCAATGGGCCACACCGAAACCTAAGCCCACCTGGGGTGGTGACTTGGGCGTTTATACCCAACCCACGCCCCAACCCCGCCCCATACCCCATAGTCTTATTGTGGGTGCTCTAAGATGCTTAACAAAACAAACATCAACTTGATATTAAGAGACAGTTTCTTAAATGCATCCAATTTAGAAAATACACACCAAATTCTTGATTATTAATCCCAACTAGAATAAACACCCGCTGCGTTGCGGGCGGGGCTCGTTAGAAACATCTCCTAAAGCACGTCTACTTAACCTTGAAGTCCGGACTGTTTCTTACGTATATGTTACGTATATGTTGAGGACTACTCGACAAATTCACCAAGTATTTTGTTCACACTATTATGGTTGCTAACTTTCGACGGTACGAAGCACCCAACATGAATCGTATCACACCCAGATGTAACTGCCACTCTCTACAATACAAACACTAAAGAAAATTGTCAAATAATCTAAATTTGCCAAACACTACAACCTTTAAAAGATGATAATTTGATTCTTATAAATAAATAAGGTACACACCGTATCAAGATTGTTTTTCGAATGCTTAACTTTATCCAAACTTTGATCAAAATATTTGTCAAATTTAAAACAACAGTCTAAAAGTAGTTTCTAATCAAAGGTCCAATACCATCTGCTGAATGAATTCAAGATTTACAGCAGCTTTGCATATTCATCTCTACACAATGTTGCATCCTTTGTGGTGTCCTTACATATTCTTCAATTTTCTGCTTCAGTTGTGTGTCTCGAATCAGCATGTCTGGTGTAAGATGTTAACAAAAATCGTTAAGAAATCAAATGTAATAATGAATGATTAAATGTTGGGCGAATTGGATGCCCAACTGAGCCCAGAACCTTCAAATGTCACATCTATGATGTCATCTAGTTCCAGCGTTTACAAAAAATATATATAATCGAAAGAATGCCATAGTTTGTGCTAAGGTTTGGTTCCATGTTATTTCATATACTCTATATTCCAGGGGCGGATTTAGCATTGTGGCAGGGTTGCCCGTGCTACCCCTCAAATTTATCTTTGAAGTGTAATTTCTTTTTCGGTTTCATGTGTTTTATGTATGGGATACCCCTAAACAAATATTAGGATACCCCCTTAATGTTCTTGTTGAACCGGATGAAAAAAGAACAATGGTGGAGCTGAAATAAAAGAGGATAGTGAGGTGTAGCGATCTCTGATTTGTTTTTTATATTGGCAAGTCGATCGAGGTGGTGTGTACAGGAAAGTATGACGAAGATTAAGATGGTTTATAGTATTTAATATCTTTGAGAAGAGTACTCTTCTTTTAATACCTCATAATTTACTGGGAAAGCAACTTCTTTTAATAGATAATTAATATTTCTACAATTTTATGATATATTTTATACCTTTTACTTTTACATATAGTAATTTAGTTTTAAGTATTCTATTAATCAAGAGCCAAGTACTATTTTTCCTAAAATTTAAAATATTATATTTGGAGGTTTCATTTTATTTGATACGTATATGTGAATTTGATTTTGGATTTGTTTTATATAATTAAATTATTTAAATATTATTTATTCAAGTACTATTTTTCCTAAAATTTAAAATATTATATTTAAAGGTTTCATTTATTTGATACGTATATTAGATATTAAATTATTTCTTCGAAACATACCCACTTTCTTATCACTTGTACTTGAACTGGTTCTTCGTTGTCTCCCTTTGTTATTTTTGAAACCTTTTTACATGCCATTTTTTATGTATATACAACCTTTTTCACATGACAACAACCCATTAGCCAACCCACCCAATCTGTGATGATCTTACTTCTATTTGTAGCAATTAGTAATTTTCTTAAAGGCTTTGTCCTAGAATATTTTTTTTCATTCAGATGCTGGAGTATAAAAGGAGACGAAATATCAACTATAATTTAATGGGTGTTCTATTTTTTTTTAACCCAGATGCAAGATACCAATAGTTATTTTATATGCTTGTCATTTGTCAATCAAGGGATACATCAAGGCATACTGCATTGTTTCAATTTTTCAATTATTAGTTCATGAAGTTTAGTCCCTTAGATAGGTGTCAAATATTGAAGATAACGGAAGGCCCATATGCATTTAAAATACTTCCCAGGTATTTAACTTTGGGCATCATGAGATATTGTTGTACTCCATGGTTCCCCTAAGACAACAACTCAAACGCTAATTTTCAAATCAAATGCAACTCTTTCTACTAACCCACAAAATTAGAGTAAACCCATGATCAATAATCAGCATAACACCATTCAATGTGCAAAACAGTCATACAAAAAAGTCAACACAACCAGCAAGGTAAAGAGATCTCACAGTTCAAATGAACAGAGCAGCAGGAATGAGCAGATCAACCATCTTTTGCAAACGCCTAATCTCATGTAGCACCTGAGTCCCAGGCTTAAACCGACGTGGCTTCCTGTTTTCTCCACCTGCTGAACCTACATCCCAAAAACACTCCAACTTAAGCAAGATTCCTTTTGATGTGCATTCCATTGTCATATTTTGCACCTGCTGGGAGTTTAAATCCTAGAGTGCATATGTGTACATTCATCTCTTAAATCAAATAGAGTGACATGATTTTCAATATATGCATACAATCAACTTAAACAAAACTTCCTAGTTCATCTCTTAAGTGGGTACTAAAATCTTAACCACTTGCAGCTTCTAAAACTTCAAAACCAAGCATGAAGCTAGTAACCATCCATTCCATCACCTACAAAACCTCATTTGCAATAAACAATACAATCATCCATAACAACTTCACTAAATATAACATCACAACACAAATTTCAACAACAATATCCTCCATACAAACACAGAAACAGTAATCCAACATCATAAACACACAAATATCAAAAGTTAACATCAAAAAACCTACAAATAAACACACTTTTCAAGCTAATTTAAGTAATAAGTAAACACATGAGCAGTAATTACCGTGTAATTCAGGAAGCATGGTCTCCAAAAACCCTCATATCAGGGAAGAAGCATCTGAAACAAAATTTGGGGATTTAACACAATGAATGCAATGGCGATCGAATGGTAGTGAAGGGGAACATGGGTTATATTTATGAGTGTAGTCGTTGGAACCCCAGGCGCGGAAAGAAGGACCACTGAATCACACTACCGGCATGGCATCTCGGTAGTTCGCCAGAGCTGAATGATCGGCCGAAGGCAATGGCCAACCCACCTTCATCATCAAACTTCTAAATCCCTATCTCTCTAACTCTGTCTTTATCTCTCGCTAGGGTTTTGAGCTGTGTGGGTAAAATGAAAACAAAACCAAGAAAAAGGGCGGTGCCTTGTAAGTCACAACGAAACGTGGCACCAATTGGCAAAAAGTTGCATAAATGATTTGTAAAGTCCAACAGGCTTGGTACAACCCACCAATAACTCGATCAGCTTCCGAAAGGGAGTATTATAGCACTTAAAAGGCCTTTCGTTTCTGCGCCGTCATAGCCTCCGGCATGCTAGTAGGAACACCTCATTTTTCTGTCCAATGCCTAACCCAATGCTAATAGCAGGAGTCAGCGTTGGGTATGTGCTTCATTACACTGTAAACTATGATTACAATGTCATACCCTTGTGTTGTCAAATAAGCTAAACTATGTGAGTTTATAAGTACATACCTGTATAAGTACATACCTGTATAAGTACATACCTGGTGTTTGGAAAAGCTGTCGTTTTGCGAATGCGTGTTCATCTTCAGTTGCAGTTGCAGCTGGTGTGTTAGGAATTGGAGTTGCTTGAGTCGCAGCTAAGGTGGATTTCACAGGTGGTGTGCCAACGGTATTTGTTGTTTTGGCATTTCTATTGAAGACCCCGTTGACAATGAATTTTATGGCACCTCTATTGTCTTTTAAGAACTAAAGGCGTCTGATGTCAAAAGAAAATGGCAAAACGAAAGGAGCATAGTAAAACTACTATGCTAGCATATTCTTTCAAAAAATGTACAAACTGTAAAAGCAGAGGCTCTAACATGCAAGCACTAATACCAAAAGGCGTCTGTTAGGTTTTTTGAGTTTATCAAAAAATGTACAAACGATAAAAATAGAGGCACTAATACCATTGCTTTAGGATAGTTGAATGTGATATAGAATCTTTTTATATTAAGAATAAAAAGGTGGATAATCATCATATTTGTATTAATATTATAAGTGGTCATGATATATTCAAAAAACCCAACATAATTCTACATATTTAGCATCACCAAAAGGATTGATAACTCCCTCATGATCAGAAAACTACCTTGTTCTTGCCAACTGTCTCGCCATAAACTTATGCCGCAGAATCCGTTTTTCGGCACTATCATACTCAAATTCGTCAAAATCGGAGCCGCAGAATTTCACTCGAATCTTCTTTCCGCATCTTTGTCAGGCACGTTGACCGACAACAACGACACCACTCCTCCAACCACCGCAGACGCGAGTTCTTCGATAACACCTTTAGATTATAACAATAAACAATTTATATCCATCCACTATAATTATATTTAGAGAATTATGTTGTCCCTAATCCGCAGAACGACATATAATGCTGATTAGACGTGGTCAAGCTAACGATGTAAACGATTATATACATTTTAAAGACATGGTCAAACTAACGATGTAAATGATTATATATTATGTGCCAAGGATAGCATAGTAAACGATTATATACTTTGCATGACCCATCTTTAAAGATAAAAAAAAAGATTCTATAAACATATTATTTTCTAAAAAGTTTCATGATCTCAGTTCTTAATCTTGACATAAAAGAAAAAGACACACCGAGACTTTAAAACGAATCAATTCAACCACATGTGAAGTGAATTTTTTCATTGAGGCATTAAAGCAAACACCTTGCAAGCATTAAAACCATCAAATTTTGTTAAAAAAACAAAGCTCACCAGGCAACTCCCATGGATCACATTTGGACATTTCTACCAACGGAATCACTTCAAGTTCGATTTCAAGCCCTTGGACCTTCCCTTTAAGGTAATAACCAATCAATTCTTCATCCACCAGATGAATTGGACACCTATTAAAATCTGAAAATCTAAAAATAAACACTTTCTTAAACACATAATATATTTTCAAGAATTGCAAGCAAGTTCCATAAAATGCTTCTGTTGTTCAACACGATCATCTTGTTCAAAACCTTATTGAATTCGGTTCGATCAAACCTCTGCCCAAACACCCAACTGATCAATTTCGATAAAAATTATTGAAATAGAACAAAAAAATAAAAACAGGATTTTTAAAACAAATGAAGCACAAAAGATCTTTAGGTCTACAATATTAGCAAAAAACAGCTGCTTGAAGCTTTTTCTAGCTGGATTGGGTTGTAGACCTAAAGTCTTTTTTGCTTCATTCGTTTTAAGTTGTTTTCTTTTAAATTTTCAGTCGGTTGCAATTCGGGCACTGATTGTGTCACAGCAACCCCACCGTCATCAACCAACATTGTAGAACGATCTTTAAACGGGCAGTAGAACTTATCAGACTCCATGATCACAGACTCATACAGAATGCTCTTCCATCTTTCCAAGACTTCCTTTGGAACAATGGATCTGCAATTCAGGTCAGGACACTCAACCCTGTTATTATTTGCATCGGAAAAGTAAGACTAAATATAATAATAAAAAAAATTAAAAGAAAGTTCTTGATGAAACCCCTCTTGATGAACATCATATTTTCATGAAAAAAATAATGTTTTTGGTACCTTGATGTTATGATGATTGGGTTTCTCTTCATGCTTTTACATCAAGCTCTCAAGCTCAAGCTTATTTCAGAAATATTTGATCTCCATTTTTCAACTACTTATCAAGCTCAACTACAATTTTCACGATTTGTAAAACCCAAATGAAGTCAAGTTCAAATAATGCATGTATATTAACTTATTAAGAAACTCAAGTTCAAAATCTTAAAGCTTTATGGATGACACTTTATGTAAAGAAACACACTCACTTTAACATCCGACCTCCTGTTGAGTTTTCACTCCCGGAACCAAGGAAAAATATGTATGCTACGAAGCATAAAACGTAAAATTAAATGAAAAAGTAGTGGATTACCTCAAACAATCAATGATCTTCGTCATAGAACTTAGAAGTTGAAACGGCCGCCGGCAACGACTTGCTTCCGCCCTACACTGCCACAGTCTCCAAGCCTCAGATCACCCCAAAAATTAGGGTTTACATCACCATCATCAAGTAAAACAACATCAGATATCATCCATAAAATTAGGGCTTACATCAAGAGCGCACAACATCGAACCAACATAACTCTAAACAAAAGAGTCGGTGGCCCGTTTCAATTTCTAAATAAGAACTCACAACTACCGCTCAACCACCGGAGCTCCGGTGAACGCCATTGCGCTTTAAGGCAGCGATATCGGACTGAAAAACTGGGACGATTGCGTAACTAACTCCATCTCCTCACTCAAACAAAACTATCCTAATCAGAAGCAGGCAGCGGTGGCTGATGGTGACGCCGGTGCGGCGGTGGAGCGGTTGATAAGCACGTCCATCTCTCCCTCTAAAACGGGTAGAGGAAAGAAAGGTAGGCAATGTAATGGAGATGGGTTAATAGTGCTGGAGTGTTAGATTGTAAGCCACGTATCCCTGTGCTGACTCTTCAGCAAACCATATTCACTGTGCAACTAACACAAGACATCGTATAATATATATGAGCACAAAAAACAGTTTATGCATAATGTATAACCACCTATTGCACAACTATGTTTTAAATTAATAATATATAAATTGGATGCATTTACCCACCTGCCCCAATAAGAGCACCACACACTCTAGAAAAGCTAACCCAGAAAATGACTAAGTTTGATGCACCCTTTTTAATTAAATTAAGTCAAGAACCAGATCTGGAGCATGGTGCTGGTGGGACGGTGAGTCTGAGTGGTAACGGGTGGTGCGGTGACAGTGTTTGGAGTTGGTTTTGTTGCAGTGGAGGTGGTTGTTTGGAAATGAATTATTGTGTCTTTGATCTCCCATGTAGACTTGCATTGAAGATGATTATTACACACTACTTTAACAAAATGAGTGGTTTTTCGACTTGGGGTGTTTAATATTTGAATCGAAATGTAAGTTTTCCTCTTCTGGTTTCCTATCATAGCATCTAAAATGTATGTTGATCAAGTCCTTGGTTCTCATAGTAATTTCTACTCTCTTTTTCCAACTTCTATGATATCTTTTAAGCAATAAGTACTGGGGAAAAGATCAAATGGGAAGTTTATTTTGGCTAGGAAGTGTAGGAAGCAATAGGATTAGGACATGTGGCAAAATTTAAAATAAAGAAAAAGGGTATTTTAGTCAATCCAACTCTTTCTTCTTCCTTTTCAAAACTCAGTAACTTCAAAACCCACCATCTTCAACCATTTCTTCACTTTCTATCTCAATAATCACTACGTTATAGTGCGATTTTCATCACCAATCGATGATTCAAACACCCGATCAACGTGTTCTTCAGCTTTTTTTTTTGAAGAAAACCCAGTTTAATTTCATACAAAGTCTCGTTTTTTCCAGTGATTTTGAAGATAATCACTCGATCCGTTCGATTCGAGCGCTGATAAGTGTTTCAATCATTCAAAATTCGTCAATTGTTGAAGAAATCACTTCGATCCATGTAAGAAATTCTTTAATTTCATTTTTACGATCTGGGTTTTTGATTTAGTCATTGCGTTTTACGATCTTGGCGGGGGTCCGGGGGCAGCGCCCCTGGTAGCGGGGTCCAAGGGGCAGAGCCCCTGGCTGGGGTTGAGCTGTAATAAAAATGCATCAAAAAATTAATTTTCTGTAAATTGCCTCTGGAAACTGCATTTGTAAACTGCATTGGTTCAGACAATTCACAGCACAGACAAAACTATTGTCATGGTTCAATGCGTTTTAGAGAGAACACTTTCTTTGGTGTTTTTAGGCAATTGCGTTTTAGAACTAAAACATTTTTATGTGTTTTCTAGCCATTGCATCTTAGAAAAACACATTCTTGAAGTGTTTTTGGTGCATTGCGTTTTAGGTAAAACATTTTTTTAGGTGTTTTCAGTCAATTGCGTTTTACAGAGAACACTTTCTTTTGTTTTTTAGGCAATTGCGTTTTAGAATGAGTTATTTTAAGTGTTTTCTGGCCATTGCGTTTTACAAATAAGAAATTTTTTTGTGTTTTATGTGCATTGCGTTTTAGGTAAAACACGTTTTTATGTGTTTTCAGTCTATTGCGTTTTACAAAACAGACATTTTAAGTGTTTTCTTGCCATTGCGTTTTAGAAATAAGACATTTGTACGTGTTTTTGGTGCATTGCGTTTTAGGTAAAACACATTTTTATGTGTTTTTAGTCCATTGCGTTTTAGAAAGTACATTTTCTTTTGAGTTTTTAGGCTATTGCGTTTTAGAAATGAGACATTTCTTTGTGTTTTCTGGCCATTGCGTTTTACAAATAAGACATTTCTTTGTGTTTTTGGTGCATTGCGATTTAGAAAAATGTCATTTTTTTGTTTTTTTTTTCATTGCGTTTTACGTAACTGGGGGTTTTTCTATTACGTTTTACGCAACTGGGTTTTTAAATTTTTTTTTTTGAAAATATAGCAATAGTATTCCCGTTTTAAAGATAATTAAACGCTCGTTTTTTTGGTGCAATTTTTATAAAAAAATAATGTCGTATGAAAGAATTATTAACATTTAAAAAATGGGGGGGGGGGGGAATTGGAGGAGAGAGAAACTATTGACTTGCATTGACTAGAATACCCCTAAACAAACTTACGCGCCTCTTTTCTTCCCTTCAATTTCCATTATTTAATCTTGGCCCTTGATTAACTAAATGGATGGTAAGATCACTTCCTAGCCTTCTTAGCCAAATAAACTTCCTATTGTATCTCCACCCATAAGTACGTACTGTGCATTATACAATTCTCAAGGTTATTGCTTAAATTGGTTTTGTATTGAATGCTTTGTATAGGTGTGTTCACACTAAGATCACTAAATATTTACAAGTCATTCTATCCGTTGATGACTAGAATATGTGTTCACCATTTGTAGAACCATAAAAAAAGTATGGTCATGAAATATTGTATATCAAACAAATGAATCGTGAGTGAATCTGGGAATAGAAGGTATTCATGACGTGAAGTTGCGAACCAAATACGAACGTGGAAATGTTCAATCCGTATACTCAATTCTCAGTTTTTAAATTTAGTTTTTTTTATTAAAATAAACCATGTCACTATGTATTTTTTTCATTAAAAAATAAAAATGTAATGGAACCTGATACATGATTAGGTGTAACCTGTTAACCTGATAATTACGTAAGATTGGAACACAAGAAAAAAGTTTAGTGATTTTAACAAGACAAAAAAAGTTTGAGTGACTTTATTGGAACAGATGAAAAAGTTGGTTACTATTGTGTTGTGACGTTTTCCCTTTTAATAACTCTTAAATAGATTATATTTTCAAAACTTCAAGTAGTAGCTTTTTATCCTTATAAATAAGAAATAAGTTCATCCCACTTATAGTGAGCATGATGAGCGAAAGACAGGTTATGTTAATAATTGCAACTAAAATTAAATGGGTATACTGCGTAATCACATAAATTATATTAGGCAATCAATAATTATTGCGTCAAAATATTCATGGAGATATTATTATTCAATTGTATATTTATGTGTAGATTTCTTAATTTTGTCAAGGAGTAATTCTCTCCTTTAACATTGTATAATCTCTTGTATTTATAGAGACATAATACTCAATAACAAATCATTCAAGAGTTATCACAATCTCATGGTATCAGCTGAGATCCCTGCCCTTCTTCTTTTTCTTTTTTCCTAGAGAGCCTTCTTCCATCACACACATGGCCTCCTCATCTTCTCGGGGTCGAGGACGTTCCAATTCCTCAAGGGGCAGTGGTAGTCACTACACCAAACGCGTCCCTCATTTCCAGCTTTGTCGCAAAGAGGGTCACTATCAGAGCCGGCCCAATGGGTATATGAACCTAGGCCCAAGCCTAGGGCCACCAAATTTGAAGGGCCACCAATTTTCTAATAGATAAGGCCCAAATCTCTTATTTGTAAACATTACATAAACCTAATAACCCAATTCTAATAGATCAGGCCCAAATCTCTCATCTGTTAACATTACATAAACCTAATAACCCAATGGCACTAAGAGACGTTTGAAAGCACGTGCAGCGATGGGTGCAGAAGCCAAAGCGGCGATATATCACAGACCTTCTCTGTAGTGCTGTTTAGTTTTGCTCAGTTTTGCGATTTTATGGTTGGCGATTTAATCTTGTGGCTCTCACTCAGGTTAGACATTCACATCCTCATTTGTTGAATAGGGAACTAGGGTATATTTGCCAATTTGAATATCTTGTTTAGGGATTATGCTTATTTCATTATTTGCTGATTTTAAGTTGTTGAATTAGGGCTAATTTGCTGATTTTAAGTTGTTGAATTAGGGCTAATTTGTTGATTTCAGTTTGTTATTTAGGCCTTTAGGGCTTATTTGATTATTTTAAATTGTTGAATTAGGGCTGATTTTAAGTTGTTGAATTAGGGCTAATTGGTTGAATTAGGGCTAATTACGATAATTTCATCAAACAATTTGCTTCGGTTAAAGCTAGAAAAGTAGATTTTATTTAAAGATATACTATAATTATAGAAAACATATGACTCTAAAAAAAAATTTAACTATGCGAATTATAAACTTTTTAGTTTATAATTGCCGGTCCCAAGCCCGGATAAAGGAGTAGGGTTTTGTTACTAAATATGTTGAAAATGATAATTTTACAAAAGGGCCACAACTTCGTAGTTCGATTACGGCCTCCGAAAACCTAGGAACGGCACTGGTCACTATGCTAGTGCTTGTCCTACACTAGCCTCTTATGCTCAAAAAGCCGTCACGCTAGATGCAAATCTAGCCCACACCTTTCCTACCCAATGTAACATTGCATCCGAAACTCCGGATTGGATGGCCGACTCAGGTGCAACCACACATATGCTTAATAATACTCATGGTTTAAATAATTCTAAACCACACACGGGTAACATGCGTGTTACTTTTGGTAATGGTCAAACATTGCCCGTTACTCACATCGGGAACACATCTCTAACTAACTCCATATGTTTAAAAAATGTTATTGTTGTTCCAAATCTCACAAAGAATCTACTATCATTAGTAGACTCACAAATGATTCTCCCGTAGATGTTTTATTCTCTAACAATTATTTTCATATTCAGGACCGAAAAACAGGGGAAGTTCTTGCTAGAGGCATTTGCGAAAATGGTTTCTATGTTCTTACTCAAAGTCACAAGTCTCTTGTTGCCGCTCTTTCCGCTTCACATCTTCGTGCTTCGTTCGATAAATGGCATAGTCGCCTAGGACATGTTTCTTTCGATACTATCACTACATTAAATAAACTTGGTCATGTCTTTGTTACATCCCTCTTGCCCAAACAAGGTTTATGTAATTCTTGTGAACTATCAAAAGCTAAACATTTACCTTTTGTTGAAAATAACGCGCAACAAGTTTTAGACTTAATTCATTGTGATCTTTGGGGACCCGCACCCATTGCCTCAACCGATGGCTACTTGTATTATGCAATATTTGTAGACGATTATTCTCGGTTTACATTTTTTTATCATCTAAAGGCTAAATCCGATTTTTATAATATTCTCACCATCTTTTTAAACTTTGTCCAAAACCAATTTTCCAAAAGTGTCAAAGTTTTTTAAAGTGATGGTGGAACCGAATTTACAAACCACCGTGTTCAAAATTGTTTTCAAGAGCATGGCATATATCATCGATTATCTTGCCCTCACACACCGGAACAAAATGAACGGGCAGAACGAAAACACCGTCATATCACCGAAACCGGATTAGCAATGATGTTTAATGCTCATGCTCCACCAAAGTTGTGGCTTGATGCTTTCACTTCCGCTACATACATCATAAACCGACTCCCAACAAAACTTCTTGAAAACAAATCACCATTTGAAATTCTTTTTAAACAACCTCCTTCCTATTCCAATCTTCGCATTTTTGGATGTCTTGTATATCCATACCTTCGAGACTATACCAAACACAAACTATTGCCACGAAGTGCTCCTTGTATTTTTATTGGATATAGTCCAAAATACAAAGTTTTTAGATGTCTAGACCCTTTAACGGGACAAATTTACACCACTAGACATGCTAAATTTGATGAAGATGTGTTTCCCTTTCAATCTCCTTCCGCATCCTCCAACACTTCCAACTTTCTTTCACCAATTTTGAAGATTCTCTACCCACTCCTAACACACATAAAATTCCCACCTTGCCTCATACCTCATAAAATCCATCCACAACTACACCCTGTACTCACTATTCAGATCCCATCCTTCCTCACCCACCCCCAGCCCAACGCCAAGCCCGCCCAGTTCTCCTTTAAGCCCACCACAAAGTCCACAAAATTCGCCCACCATTAGCTCCCCTTCTATCCTCCAATCAGACCAAACCCACAATCCTCTTACCTCAACTCAAGCCGAACCCACTTCAGCCCAACCTGATTCATCCTCTTCGGCCCAACAATTCTCATCTGCCCAATCTTCACACCCACCACTTCCTCCTTCACCTATTGCCAACCCGATTCCAAACACAAATAATCATCCTATGACCACTCGTTCCAAACATGGCATTTACAAACCCAAACATTTTGCCAACTTGTCTCAATCTTCCTTTCATTCTCTTATCTCTTCTCATGTACCTAAAGGAATTAAAACCGCCTTGAAAGATTCAAAATGGGTCCATGCCATGAAGGATGAACTTAAAGCCTTACATACAAACCAAACTTGGCACCTTGTTCCTCGCTCCACTTTGACCAACGTCATCGGATCTAAATGGGTTTATCGGATCAAATACAAATCTGATGGCTCCATTGATCACTACAAAGCTCGACTTGTAGCTCAAGGTTTCAATTAAGTTCCGGGTCTCGACTTTTCTCACACCTTTAGTCTGGTCGTCAAATCATCCACAATTCGAGTTGTCTTAAGTCTTACTACCATTCACAAATGGAAACTTAGACAACTAGACAATGCTTTTCTAAATGGAAATCTTACCGAAACTGTTTTTATGGAACAACCTCCGGGTTTTCAAGACCCAAGCCGTCCAAATCACGTTTGCAAACTAAATCGTGCTATTTATGGCTTGAAGTAAAGCTCCACGTGCTTGGTTTAAACGATTAAGTTCCTTCCTCATCACTCTTGGTTTTCAATGCAGTCGAGCCGATCCATCATTATTTATTTTTAATCATGATGGAACTTTAATTTATATCCTTGTATACGTGGATGACATAATCATCACAGGAAACAATGAACAATTCATCACCTCTTTCACCAATCGTCTTCACAAGGAATTTAAAATTAAAGATCTTGGCTTACTAAGCTTTTTCCTTGGTTTGGAAGTTACTCACAGAAAAACCGGCCTCTTTCTAAATCAGTCCAAATATGCCTATGACATACTCTCAAGAGTCGAGATGCTTGATTCCAAACCGGTTGCCACACCTCTCACACCCAAAGACACTTTCAACTCCACCGGTGAACCCTTTCATGATCCCACTCTATATCGTTCTCTTATGGGTGCCCTCCAATATCTGACCATCACTCGTCCTGATCTATCTTATGCCGTCAATCAAGCGAGTCAATACCTTCAAAATCCCACCACCATCCACTTCCAACTTGTCAAACGAATTCTTCGTTATGTTAAGGGCACTCTTTCACATGGCTTAACATTTGATAGGCCACCTAACACTGTGTTATTAGGTTTTTCTGATGCAGATTGGGCTTGTTGCATTGACATACGAAGATCCACCTATGGTTATTGCATTTATTTAGGTGAAAATTTGGTATCTTGGAGTGCAAAGAAACAACCAACGATGGCTCGCTCAAGTTGTGAGTCGGAATATAGAGCTATGGCTAATACGACTTTAGAGATTATTTGGGTCACTCATCTACTAGGTGAATTACATGCCTTACCACCGGGACCGCCAACTCTTTTTTGTGATAACAAAAGTGCTCTCTTCCTAAGCCAAAATCCCATCTCACATAAGAGGGCAAAGCATATTGATCTCGACTATCATTTTATTCGAGAATTGGTTACGGCTGGTCGTCTTCACACCAAATTCATCTCCACGGATCAACAAGTTGCCGACATCTTCACAAAAAGTCTCCCCAAGCCACTATTTGAGAAATTTAGAACAATGCTTCGTCTCGAACCTCCTCCCTCTCGCATTGACGGGGGGTATTAGGCAATCCATAATTATTGCGTCAAAATATTCATGGAGATATTATTATTCAATTGTACATTTATGTGTAGATTTCTTAATTTTGTAAAGGAGTAATTCTCTCCTTTAACATTGTATAATCTCTTGTATTTATAGAGACATAATACTCAATAACAAATCATTCAAGAGTTATCACAATCTCAAATTATAATGCTTATCCTTGTCTTAGTCACAGTCATGTCAGTTTTGATGGAAATTAGTGTACTGTACTTTAGTCATTTGTGCAACTTTAAGTGCAGGATTAATTATTCTCTTTAGGTTAAATCGTTCACAAAATTTACATAGGTTTATGGAGTGTGCTCGGATAAGCCACCTGCATAAAGGTTGAATCTTCATTTGTCTTTGTTTGACTGATGGTGCCTCAGCCATTCACTTTACATTAGGCTGGAGGGTGTGGGAGCGCCACCCAAGCCAGACGGGCTTCTATAGCGCCCCACGGCGCTATCCGACCACACCCCCGGCGCTATGCCGGGGCGCCATACAACCTTCGCCAAGATGATAACGGGTTGGAAACGCGTTGAACGAGGAAGAATGGTCAAAATGACCGTTCAAGAAATGTTGATTATTTAAAAAAAACTTTTCTTATTTTATTATATATATTAACCTATCCTAAACTAAAAAATTCACCAATCACAACCAAAACACACACCAATCACCACTAAAACACACACCAATCACAACTAAAAAAATGTCTTCTTCGAGCTCCTCATCCGACGGTGTTCTTGACGATATGGTTATCGCCATGACGCAGGAGACGATTAATTATTTGAGAGAAGAAGCCGAATCCTCTGCATCGCGTACAAGACAACCGCCTATTGAACGGAATCGGTTAGCTGCTCATGAACGTCTAGTGCAAGATTATTTTTGTGAAACTCCTTTGTACGATGATGTTCAAATTAAGCGTAGGTTTCGTATGAGCCGACGACCATTCGTTAAAATTTCCAATGATCTTGCAGGCGAATCCCCTTTTTTCACGCAAAGGGTAAGTGCAAGTCGCAAAGTTGGTTTCTCTGGACTACAAAAGTGTACAGCAGCAATTAGACAACTAGCCTACGGCACATCGAGTGATGCGTGGGATGAGTATTTAAGGATGTCGTCAAGAATGTGTCGTGAGTCTCTTGAAAAATTTTGTGAAGGTAATTTTTATTAACACTAGTATTTATTATTTTTATTTACGTCGCTATTATTTTTGAATTAGCAATAATTTATTAGGTGTAATCTCTCCGTACGGGGGACGATATTTGAGGATGCCAACCGCAGCCGACGTTCCACTTCTATACGAGGCCCATCAGCGCTTACATGGGTTTCCTGGAATGTTGGGAAGTCTTGATTGCATGCACTAGGAATGGGGGGGGGGCATGTCCAACCGCTTGGAAAGGGCAACATCATCGTGGTGACCACGATGGTCCTACTCTAATATTACAAGCGGTCGCTTCTCAAGATTTATGGATTTGGCATGCGTACTTTGGCATGACTGGTACGAACAATGACATTGCAGTTTTAATGTCCTCGAATCTATTCGACGATGTCATAGACGGTGTTGCACCAGATACTTCATTCTTTGCAAACGACATGCAGTATAAGTATGGCTACTATCTCACAGACGGTATGTATCCCGAGTGGGCGACGTTGGTAAAAAGTCTTTCGTGTCCAGATGACGAAAAAAGATTGTATTTAAAAAAAAACAAGAGTCAGCAAGAAAAGATATCGAACGGGCTTTCGGTGTGTTAAAGAAAAGATGGTCTATCATCGCCCAGCCGTCGAGTATACTTGAAAAAAGTAAAATGAGAAACGTCATGTATACGTGTATCATTTTGCATAACATGATATTGGAGGACTCGTGTAGAGCGTTTTGTGGAGAAAGCTATGATGAAAGTATCCAACCGACGAACCCAATACTAACATACGCTGAGAAAGAAGATATCCGAGCTAAATATACGGGCTAGGCACACACACCATAACCTTCGAGCCGATCTGACAGAGCACCTATGGTTTTATCGTGAACAAGGAGGAGTCGGCACAGACGACGAATAGTGTTTCTATTTTTTTTATAATGAAATTACGTAGTGTTTTTATTTTTTTTAATGAAATTATGTAGTGTTTTTATTTTTTTAATGAAATTATGTTTTGTTTTTATTTTCTAGTTAAAAAAATAAATATTTAAATAAATAAATAATTAGGTAATCATGACATGGGACTCCATCCACACCCTGCAATTTAAAGGGGGGCATGATAAAGCCCCTGTGTTGACATGGCGCTGACGTGAAGCTTAGGTGGCATGATAAAGCCTCATGAGGCTCCAACCACACCCTGTAGCCATAGCATCAAAGTGATGGGACCAACATGTTTGGTGAGGAATTATTGTGGTAGCAAGAATCGACAACAAAGAAGTGATTGATGTGTATATTGTTGTTTTGTAGTGGTTAACTACTATTAAGCACCCAGCGTTGCGACGGGGCGTAAAACCATAACAAATCACATCAAAGCCACACTACCGCCATCGACCACTAATAATAAAGTTTGGGCGTCTTAATGCAGAGAAATTAGACCTAAACGTAAAACATAGAAAATAATAACTAACTCGACTTAGGATATGAGCGTCGCAACGAACTTGTTAAACAGGAAAAATAGACAATGTAAAAACACTAAACAACACATAGGGTATAACAAGTAGTTTTGGGTTAAAAGTGTAATATCATTTTTTTTAGAATGAAAGTAAAAATGTTGTGACTTAAATTGGAAAAGATGAAAAGAAGTAAAAAAAATCAAGTAGTTTTGGGTTAAAAGTGTAATATCATTTTTTTTAAATCCCCCTATACATAGGGTATAACACCTCTAAGGGAATGTTCAAATAAAAACCAATAGTTATCGCGAAAACTCGAAAACTAACAAAAAAAGCCTAAAAAACTTAACAATTTTTTTTGCATACCAATTTTCGCTACTTAAATTATATAAAAAAAACTTTTTTCAAAAAAAAAAAAAATTGTAGTGCACATGTGTAATAGTACACATGTGTATGTGTACTACACATGTGAATTATTACACATGTGCACTACAAAAAAAAATTAAGTTTTTTTATATAAAAAACTAGAGATTTTAATAAAAAATTGAAAAAAAGAAAAAAAAATAGTGCGTTTTTTAGGCGTTTTTTAGGCGTTTTCGAGTTTTGGCAATAAAAGTGGTTTTCAATTTTGAACCATCCCCAACACCTCTATCCATTAACATTTTGCAAATTTATAGTTTGTAATTGTTTTGGCTTTTATGCAAATTTGTATTTTGTGATTCGTGTTTAGTTATTTGTATGATTCTTAGGCGTCTTTTCATTGTCTGCACTACAAAATCGAGGGATATATGTATATATATATATATATATATATAGGTTACGGTTAATGCGAGAACCACTCTTATTGCGAGAACCACGAGAACTAATGTGAACACAATAAAAATACCTAAAAAACTAAAAACACACAAAAAATTTTTTTTTTATTAAAATCGCTAAATTTCGTCACTAAAAATCCTACGACATATGCATGTTCCGATATATATGGTATATGTGTTATAGGTTTTTTTTATATTCTTGTTCAAAAAAAACCTACGTTGGTAATTGTTGTTCAATTTTTTTTTTGATTTTTTAGTGACGAAATTTAGCGATTTTATTAAAAAAAAAGTTTATGTGTTTTTAATTTTTGTTAGGTACTTTTGGTTGTGTTCACATGAATTTATGATAGTCATGTCATGTGTCATCGCATTTATTGTTAATTGAAAACCACTAAGAAGCTTGACAAAAGCACCGGGGGCGGCTTGGGGGTGGGCGGGGAGGACTACCTGCCAGGGCCTGTGATTTCGATGGGCACGTTTTTTTAATTTTGATATTTCGATATATAAATATGTTATAATTTTTTTAACTAGTATACTCATACAAACACCAAAATAGGCTCATTTACAAAACAATTCTTAAGAGAAAAATGCTCGGATAGTCCCTGTGGTTTCGCCTTTTTTCACCTATAGTCCCCAACTTTCTAAAACTACCTGAATAGTCCCCAAGTTTTCATTTTTTGTTCCCGGATAGTCCCTGGGCCTAACTTCAGTTACTTTTCTCTGTTAAAATGATGTGAAATGACAAAAATACCATTTCCTTAAAAGGCCAAACCATAGGGACTATCCGGGCATCTTCTTCATTTTTATTTATAAAACCCCACCACCACACTTCATCTTCAACCTCCACCCACCATCACCCTCTTCCACCCTCCACCATCTGTCTCTCTCTCTCTCTCGTTCACCCTTTCCGCCGCCACCGTGGCAGCGGAGCTCCGGCGACCGATAGTGGCAGATCTGATATGTACCCCCCCCCCTAAACCACACCTTTTGAACTCATTTCTAGTGTCGTTTTCTTGATCTGAGGCGCGATAGTGGCAGATCTGATGTACAACAGCCGCAACGTGTGAGGTTTCTCTCCGGTAAGAACCTACAACCCGTCTTCTTCATCTTTTCTTGAGGATCTTTGTAGATCCGTTCATATTTCCGGTCAAAACATCTGGTTGCAGGAGGTTGGCGGCGACGAGAGACCGAGAGAGACCGAGAGAGAGAGAGAGAGATGGAGGAAATCTCCGGCGGTCGTGTGCGGCTCCGCCAGAGCTCCTCCGTGATCCGACACACCTGGCCGGTCGGAGGTTTCTTGAGGGAGAGAGTAACCGAGAGGGGGGTGCAGCTGGGTTGGGTTTTTGCAGGTGTGGATTCAATATTTCCGGTCGAACCTCGATCCCGGTCGTAAAAACACTGTCACAACAGAAGGAACCTTATCAATCTGTGGGCCGTTAAAAGTAGTTGATGAATTAGATGTGGAGATCAGATCATTAAAGGAGTTGGAAAAATCATTTTTCGATTGGTTGACTACAAGCCTTGATTCATTATGCATTGCTTCTATATTGATTGTTGTCTGTGAGTTTTGCATCAGAGACAGAGGTGATGAGGGGGTGTGAGGTGAGTTGGGTGTTTTAGGGTTTCTTCAAAGAAAATTGCAGAGAAGACGGTGATGGTGGAGGGTGGAGGAGGGTGATGGTGGGTGGAGGTTGAAGATGAAGTGTGGTGGTGGGGTTTTATAAATAAAAATGTAGAAGATGCCCGGATAGTCCCTGTGGTTTGGCATTTTAACGGAAAGGGTAAATTGGTCATTTCACACCCACTTAACAGAGAAAACAAACTGAAGTTAGACCCAGGGACTATCCGGGAACAAAAAATGAAAAGTTGGGGACTATTCAGGTAGTTTTAGAAAGTTGGGGACTATAGGTGAAAAAATGCAAAACCACAGGGACTATCCGGGCATTTTTCTCCAATTCTTAAAGTTTAGAAGTTAGTCCATTAGATTTAGTTAGCCCAATACCCATTTAACTATAAAAAATAATTCGATACTATGATTTTGTCAACGGTTGTATAAAAAAACTAGTTTCCATTATATATTTTGTTTAAGGCCTAAATGCATATTTTTTCGAGATCGAACAGGGTACATGAATTCTCAAGGCCGGTCCTGAAAATCACCTTAGAGAATGTGTCTATAAATGTATATATACACACTCATGCATGCAAATCTTAAGTCGTATACTTATATTTTAGTGCCTTGCAAAATATTTCTTATTCGCTGTTAAAAAATAAAAATAAAGGTATATTTTACATGCCTTGAAAGGATAAAACTATAAAAGCATCTATAATTGAAAACATAAAATCCACCAAATTATCATGCATCTCTTTGTCAGGTCACACTCATACATGTTTGGCTGGAAAGTAGTGATTGTTGTGAATTTGTTTTCGTGCATGATTCATGATTCATGTGTTTAACGTAATACGTTGAGTTACAGTCCGTAAATCTGTTGGAGATGTTAATATTGATTTTACAATTTAAGGGGTAATTAATTGAACTAATAAGTTGGAAGGATAATTTGGTTCACATGCAAAAAAAATTTGGTCAACCGTATCTCCTAGACTGTATTTATTGATTTGTTTTGGTTACGGTTCCTATTTGTTTTTTTTTGTTTTTTTTTTTGAAAGGTAACTATCATAAACACAAACACCGACCCAAGCCGGGCCGGCAAAACAAAACAACAACGATTACATATTTACAAAAGACATCCACTCCCTCCACTCTAAACCTTTATGTTTCGATCTATAAGAAAACCATAAAAAACCCAAAGCCTTAATCTCACTAAGAATATTATCTATTCTAATAGGGGTATTAGAGAATTTTGCATTGTTCCTTGCTCGCCACAAACTCCAACAACCGATCAAAATAATTCCTTGAACCGCGTCATTTTTCTTCTCCGATACATCAAGGTCTTTGAAAATAGATAAGAGGTCTTTGAGATAAAAGGCGAAAATGTTGGGTATCTTACACCATAAACTAACTCCGTTCCAAACTTTCGTGGCAATAATACACGTATTAAACACATGATCGACAGTTTCTTCTTCCGAATTACACATTTTGTTAATGTGTTTCTTTACTGAGTGTATTTTGAATTAAGAACATTAGGTTAGAGAATAAGTTAATTGTGTTATCGTATATAGAGAGATTAGGGGTCTTTGTATTTTTTTTTTTTTTTTTTTTGGAACGGCTAAGTTTATTCAACATAACAGAAGCGAGACACTCCCAAAAGATTACAAAGTGAAATCAAAATTACACCAGTCTATCCTATCCACGAAAGACACCATAAAGCCTAATAATTCCGGTTGGTCAACAGAACCGTTATATCAACACAAGATCACACCACGATTTGATGACTAATATTATTAAACTCAACGGACAACTCTAAAAGTTTATTATGTTTTTTTGTTCTTAATAAACTTTTTAGTGTCGTTATATCAACACAAGATCACACCACGATTTTGTGACTAATATGATTAAACTCAACTGATGACTCTAAATGTTTATTATATTTTTGTTCTTAATAAACCTTTTAGAGTCGTGAGTTGAGTTCAATTATCAAATGACTCTAAAAGTTTGTTATGCTTTTGTTCTTAATAAACTTTTTAGAGTCGTGAGTTGAGTTCAATCGTATTAATCACTAAATCATATGGTGTGATCTTATGTTGATATAACGTTTTGTTGATCAACCGGAGATTGGAATGTTTCTTTATGGTGAATTAATTGAATTTTATTGATCTAGTGGATTCCCAAATGAACAAAAGTGAATTGAAAGGAAGCTTAGATGAGGATGTTGTAACGGTTTGGATGAATAGATTTGATCAAATCAAAAGTAATCTAGCTATAATATATATATATATCATAGTGGAGGGTTCAAATGAGAAGAATTTTTTTGTAAGAAGAAAAAACAAGAAGTTTCAACCAATAAGAATGCTTCATTTTACTTCATTTAATATTTGAATTTAATTTTAATGTAAGGGTATATTGGTAAACTTACAAAAATCATTAAATTGTATTCTTCCCCTTTAATAACTAACTAAATTAAATTTGTAACTCCTTTTCAAAATATATATTTTTTCCAAATAAAAAAAAAAACTTAATTTCAAGTGTAGAATAAATTACTAATTGTGTAAGATAAATTACGAGTTGTGTAGGATATATTTCGAGGTGTGTAGGATAAATTTCGACCGTGTATGATAAAATTATATAATGTGTAGGGTATATGTAGGAAAATTTTGATATGTGTAGGTTGTGTAGATTATATGTAGGATAATTAATGATTAATTGACTAATTAATTAAAGAGTTAAAAATTAATGATATTGGTTATAAATGAAATAGTATTTTACTAATATGCCATTTATTCTTTTTCTTCTCACATTAAATTTATTCTCTAATGAACCTTCCCCTATATATATATATATAGAGAGAGAGAGAGGGGGGGGGGGGGGGTTAACGTACAATCTTAGCCATCCAGATTTTGACACCTTATATTGACCATGTGATAAACCAAGGGCATTTTAGTTTTTATCACATCCCAAAAAAGGGACCTTGCAATCAAATCACGCCCTGCTTTTTATACCTCATTTTCTCTCTTTTTGTCACACCCCAACCGATGGTAGAAATATTGGAGTGAAACGAAAACGAGATTGCAAGAGACTTCATAACTAATTGTTGGCCCATACATTCAAGCCCAGAAGAACAGATGATAAGGAAAGCCAAAACTGGTTCTCAACAGTTGATCATCATAAGCAGAGCTTGTTCTAGATTCTCCCCATGACAGTGGCTATCTATCATCTAATGGACTCTAAGTACTGATCTACTCAACAACGGATAGCCAAAGACCTGATGAAGTATAAAGACTGAAGCTCTAACTACTGCTATCTTTCAAGTACTGATGAAGACCAAAGCACTGCTCATTCAAGGACAGATCACCCTTTGAAGAAAGCACTGATCCTCAACATCAGTGCTTAGGCTACAACAGTGGAAAGCTACAACATTGTTTATGTATTCAGTTGTTTGTTGTAATCAGTGTTTTATATTATCAGTAGTTGAGTTTGTTAGGTTGTTAGATGTCACTTTCTAGGTGACGTCAGCAAAGATGCTCAGTGGTTTAGTTTTTACTATAAATAGAACAGTGTCTGTTTTGTTCTATTAGCTCCTTTGCACCAAGTCATCTTGTACGGAAAAATCAGTGAGCTCAGGCTGAGGGGGAGTCTAGTTACATGCATGCGTAGTTGAATTTTGTAATAGATACAATCTTTCGACTTAATGAAATCATGTTTGCTGAAAACTATTCTTCTTTGATTGTGTGTTAAAGTTTATTTCCATTTCCGCTACACTTTAAACCTCTGTTTCATCTTCCATTTCAATTAAACAACACAATCTAAGAAACTCAGATCCTAACAATAAATAATATTTCATTGCATTTCTAAAATACATCGTTTGTAAACAAAGTACAACAACATAAGCGAAGAAACAAAATACAACTTAAGTTCTAAATTAAAAATGGGTTTCTAGTTCATCCTACTAGATTCCATTCATTAACACCATCATCAATTTCCTACAATACATATTAAAGTACATGTCAACACATAAAGTTCTAGCGAGCATACAAGTTTAACCACTAGCATAAGTATAAAAATGGTTAAACGAATCCACATGGCATAAACGAAATCTAGAATATATCATGGCACCACTAGCATGCAACTACTACTTGTCAACCCAAAGATTCCTGCTACCTGTAATCTTATTGTAGTAACGATAAAGTTGTTTTGTTAAATTAACATGACCTCAAGAATACGAGGGGTGTGTTAATCATATAGCGCTATACATGTTAATGGAGGCATGATCGAAGTTAATGATAAATCATAGTGCAAATAAGTTCTAGCATGTATAAATTCCTAGCGTAACGTATTAAGCATGTATACCGGATTTGTGATTTAAGCATAAAGTATGTGATTGAGTGATTTTCATAATGTATATGTATTGCACCCAAAGTGACGGAATTTAAAAGGGGTCATGTACACTCACGGTTTTGCATGCTTTCCGAGTTAAACCGCGAAGTTGATAAGTTGCTCAGATTAGAACACCGAAGTTACCCTACATGTGGGGAAACGAAGGTATATGAGAATTCGGAGTTTTTTGAAGATTCGGATTCAGAATTTAATTATATAAAAGTATAACTACACGAAAGTATATCTTGTCTAAATACTCATTTTGACACTAAGTTCGTATGTGATTTCATGGGTCCTAATTTTCCCATTAGAATCAAAACTAAGGAGTTTGGAACAAAGAACAAGGTAACCCATGTTCGTGACCAACCCGTGCTCAAGAAACAACTTGCTGCGAATGAAGGCCTCTGGTGGCCCGCGAGAGAAAAAAGAAAATGGCTCGCGCCCCGCGGTGCACCTTGGTTCCAACAACTTTGTTTTATTTACATTTTGGCCCCTGAACTTCCATTTATTATCATTTTATGCAATAACTTTGTATTTTGACATGTTTTTAAGCATAGAAAGCGTACTGTCACACCATCAAATTCAACATGCGGAGTATTACCGCGAGGCATGTGACTGCCCAGAATCAAGCCACCAATAACATTGAACATTTATCATAAGTAAAATAAGACCATCATCAATATGATTAGTGACATAGCGTTTAAGTCTAAAACATAACAGGTTTAAAATAAAGTTCAAAACATAGCAAGCTTAAAATAAAGTTCAAACGTTTAGCGGAAGCATTAAGTTCATAAGTAGGTTAAAACACCAGTTCTAAAGTAGGAATCCGACAACGGATTCTAGACAATCACCACAACGCTCCAAGCAAACTCCAGCGCAGCATCTACGGACCTACAAGCATGCAGTAGCGTGTCAACATAAAGTTGGCGAGTTCACGGTTTTCAAAAAGGTTTTCCTCGTTTTATCCAAAAACATCATTTAATGAAGTTACCATGTTATCAACACATGCCATGGGGAGCTACCCTATATATATATATATATATATATATATATATAGATATGAACCACTAAACTGTGTAGTACGAAACTTTGACATAATTGTTATTTTGCCCTTTTGGTCAATGTCTACCGTCATTGACCAGATTCCCAGATAATAGTTCGCTCCCGTCCTCTTCCTAGGCACGGTGCGAGGTTGTCAAACCTAATAGCGTTTTCAACTAGTATCTCGTTCGCCTCGAACGACGATTAATCAGTATAAGTGAAAAATGGACTTTCATGGTAGATTTTCGTTTAGTGTATGAAGTTCCCAACCACCGGGAATATATGAAGCTCCAATCCACCGGGAATATATGAAGCTCCCATCCCACCGGGAATATATGAAGTTCCCACCCACCGGGAATGCATGCTTTTAGTTTTACTGTGAACTTACCTTAGGTTGCTCGGTAGATATTATATATATCCTAAGCTTGGTCAACCACGTCCTATTATGGTTACCAACGTTAGGATCGTATGCAAGTAATTCATGTATTTCACGTATTTCATGAGTAGTGTACAAGCAATACCTATCATGTATTTTTGTACCATCATGTACGTTTACACAAATATCGTATATTATAACAGTAACCATCGTACACACGATAAAGCAAACAGTGGATGGTGTTCGGCTTATTAAAGTATTGGGCTTAGCTAGTGTACAGTCCAAAGTAAGTGTGCGGCCCACTAAAATAAACCCAACATATTGGACTGTGCGGCCCACACTCGAAATGTGCGGCTTGCTGGCTTAGTGTGAGCCATAGTCAGTGTGCAACTTATTAAGGCATTGGGCCATTCTAGTGTGTGGCCCACTAGAATAAGTCCCAATGTGATATATTATGCAGCCCACTTGTCAGTGTGCGGTCCACACGGGAGTGTGCGACCCACTGACAAGTGTGCGGTCATGCAGAGTCAAGTTGTACATCATGCAACAAGCAACTGTACATATCTTTCCGGTTCCAGGGAGTGTGCGGTATGGCTTTCCTTACTTGTACTTAGTGTAGTTTACAGTTGTACCTTGGGATAGTGTGCGACTATGCCTCATTGCGCTTGTACGTCCTGCACTAGGGGTTGTACTGCCAAGGTGTGCGACCATTTGAAGTGTGCGGCAGGCAGTGCATGTATTGTACATTATACATCACAAGTTTTACATTCATGAATCAACAAACAGTTTCACAAAATATTTACAGCTTTTGACATCATACATCCTAAAATCATGGAATCTAACATTCATATCATCTTCAAAAATCAATAGCATGCCTTGATCATGTTCCACATATCTCATATCAATCCTAAATCATTATAAGAAATCTATCATAAGGTCATTCGTCACAAGCAATAATCATACCTATTTCATTCCTAACATTATCTAAACCTTCTCACTATGTCATTCAACTAATCTAATTAACAACCATCATATCATGACTCCTACATCTATCAACAGACATATATCATTCAAACATAAGATTGAACATACATCCCTAGTTTATATATCATAATCCATTCATTTCGGAGATCATGCTAAGTCACAAGGAATCATCAAAAGAGTGTGCGACCAGAAGCAATTTATCTCACATATTTCATAGATTCAAAGCAATTTATCACAAAAACTTCATGAATTGACTAGAAGTAAACAAGGAGAATCATCATAAAAAGAATACATCTTTTATATAACACAACCTTAAACGTCTACAGATTTTAAGCACGTTTTTGCAAGCATCAATCCACATGAATCATTTATACAACCCATATTCATACAAGTTAAGTCATTTTGTGAAAATATACAAGGAAAACAAAAGCATCACTAATCTGGATTTGAAAAGAATAAGAAGAAGAAGAAAAGACTGTGCGGCAGTAGGCAGGTTCTTCACAAAGCTGCTGAAAATCTCGAGTAGGCTAGGGTTTTCCCAAAAGGGAAATGTTTGGCAAAAAGGGAAGAGAGAGAGAGAGAGGTAGGGTGTGGCGGGTGGGGAATGATTTGGGGAAAGGTGTAGGGTTTAGGGATTTGTGTGTATTTATACACTACATGTGTGCCGCATAACCTGGAATGGGATCCAGCTGTCAAAACAGCTCACACACTCACAAAAATCCTAGGTATGCGGTCTGCTAATTAAATAGGGTGTGCGACATGGTCAAAAGGGGTGTACGGTCCAACAAGATCTGGGCTTAGTGATTTAGAAGCCGTGGAAGCCCACACGAGAGAGTGTGCGGCTAGAAGTTGAGTGTGCGGCTGATTAACTTATTAATAATAGAGTTAATTACTGTTTTCGTCCCTGTGGTTTGTCAAAAATTACTATTTCAGTCCATTAGTTTAAAAATTGTGATTTCAATCCCCGTGGTTTCACTTTTGTAACAATTTCAATCCCTGTGGTTTCACCTTCGTAACCATTTCAATCCATTTATTCTGTAAGTACAGGGACTAAAATGGTTACGAGATTGACTGAAATTGTTACGAAAGTGAAACCACACGGACTGTAATTGCAATTTTTAAACTAATGGACTGAAATAGTGATTTTTGACAAACCACGGGGACGAAAACAGTAATTAACTCATAATAATAATATTACTTATTTATAAACACATGCATAGATAAATTATTTCAAATAATTAATAATTTAAGCATATTATACTTGATATCAAGTATCAACTAAACACATAATGATACGAAAACAGGAGAACAATACGAGGTGAAACGCTAGTTGTTACACGTACGCAAGTATAATTCGAGTATCGTGAACGTATGTATGAATAATTGCACGTATAACAAGTGTCGGTTTGCAAGTAAACACGTATTTAATTAGTTGATTGTATGAATAACAATTATGTATAAAACATAAATTTCATTATGATCAAAGTCTCGAATTACAAAACTGGAAATGGAGTACAAACATGATACGAATATAAGTTTCCATAAATAGAAATACAATTACACTTTCTAAATAAGGAAAGTACAAAATGCGAAGCGTTACACTCTCCCCTACTTTTGGAAATTTCATCCCGAAATTTATTCAAGAGGAAGACTCAGGAAAGATGCAGATGCTTGTTCTTCATTTCACTCTCGAGTTCCCAAGTGAATTCGGTGCTACGTTTTCCTTCCCATCGAACCTTGACTATGGAAATACGACTGCGCCTTAGCTGATTGGTTCCTCGGTCAATGATTTCGACTAGTTTTTCCACAAAGTGTAAGGACTCGTTGATTTGGAGATCGTCGAGTGGAACTTGAAGTCCTTCTTCAGCTAGGCACTTCTTTAGATTTGAAACGTGAAAGGTCGGATGAACGTTGTTGAGTTCTTGAGGTAGATCCAGTTCATACGCTACCTTACCAATCCTTTCGAGAATTTTGAAAGGACCTACGAAGCGAGGAGTGAGTTTGCCTTTCTTACAAAATCGAACCACTCCTTTCCAAGGGGATACCTTAAGAAGTACATGATCACCAACGTTAAATTCCAAAGGCTTGTGTCTCTTGTCAGCGTAACTCTTTTGTCGGCTTCTAGCTTTGAGTAGGTTATCGCAAATCTGCAAGATCTTGTCTGTTGTCTCTTGTATTAGCTCGGGAACGGTTTTTTGAGCTTCTCTGATCTCGTGCCAACAAATAGGCGAATGGAACTTACGACCATACAATGCTTCGAATGGTGCAAGTTGAATACTAGCGTGATAACTGTTGTTGTACGAGCATTACATCAAAGGTAAGTGTGTATCTCAGTATCCACCAAAATCGATTACGCAAGAACGAAGCATATCCTCGAGAGTTTGGATAGTGCGCTCGGTTTGACCGTCAGATTAAGGATGGAAAGTAGTACTAAGGTTAAGATGAGTACCAAGAGCGGTTTGAAAGGTTTGCCAAAGACGCGAGGTGAAATGACCATCTCGGCCAGAAATGATGTCAATGGGGATACCATGACAACAAATGACTTCATTCGTATAACTATCAGCTAATTTCTCAACTCGGTAATCTTCACGAATGGGGAGGAAGTGAGCAGATTTGGTCAAACGATCAATGATTATCCAAATGCTATCATGACCAGACGAAGTTCGAGGGAGTTTGGGGATGAAATCCATAGCTATACTCTCCCATTCCCAGACCGTAATTTTTGGTTGCTCGAGTAAGCCAGAGGGAAGTTGATGTCCGGCTTTCACCTTGGAACACGTGAGACATTTTGAAACAAAGGTGGCGATATCCTTTTTTATCCCGGACCACCAATAAGACGTACGAAGATCTTGGTACATCTTGCCCGTAACTAGATGAATAGAGTATCGAGACTTGTGTGCCTCCTTCATTAAGAGTTCACGAAGGTCATCACAGTTTGGTACCCAAACGCGATTGAGATAGTAAAGGATTCCATCGGATTTGGACACAAGTTGGTTTTTAGCACCGCACTTCATCTCGTTGTACATGTTATCCTCGTTAACAGATGAGTATTATGCTTCGAGAATGCGATCTTGAAAGTCGTTTAGAATTTGGAAACAACAAATACTCTTTACATGAGTTTTGTGACTAAGAGCGTCGGCCACGACATTCGCCTTACCTGGATGGTAGCGAATCTCACTGTCGTAGTCGTTGAGCAATTCTACCTATCGGTGTTGATGCATGTTGAACTCTTTTTCGTTAAAGATGTGCTGAAGGCTCTTATGGTCGGTGAAGACCACACACTTAGTACCATAAAGGTAGTGTCACCATATCTTTAACGCAAAAACAACCGCACCAAGTTCAAGGTCATGGGTAGTGTAGTTCTTCTGGTTTATTTTGAGTTGTCTTGAAGCGTAAGCGATAACCTTGTCTCGGTGCATGAGAACACAACCAAGACCTTGGTTAGATGCATCGCAATACACGATGAAATCGTCGTTACCATTGGGAAGAGCGAGAATAGGAGCATTGCAAAGCATGTCCTTGAGCATTTGAAAAGACTCCTCTTGTTCGAAACCCCAAACAAAAGGTTTATCTTTTTTATTCAAGGAAGTGAGAGGAACGGCGATCTTCGAAAAGTTGGAAATGAATCGACGGTAATAACCCGCCAATCCAAGGAATGAACAAATTTTGGACGGAGACTTTGGTGCAATCTAGTTCTTTCCAGCTTTGATTTTAGCGGGATCAATGTGAATACCTTTCCCATTCACAACGTGACCGAGAAATTGAACTTTTTTAGCAAAAATTCGCTCTTGGAGAATTTGCCGTAGAGTTGTTCGGTTAGTAGGAGTTCGAGGATTAAAAGCAAGTGCCGATCATGCTCGTCTTAGGTTTTGGAGTAAATAATAATATCGTCTATGAAAAGATCATGAAACGGTCCAAGTAAAGCTTACAATCCCGGTTCATCAAATCCATGAAGACCGCGGGTGCGTTGATCAACCCAAGGGCATGATCACGTACTCGTAGTGACCGTATCTAGCACAAAATGCGGTTTTAGGGATATCTTCTTCGAGGACTCGAAGTTGATGGTAGCAAGAACGAACATCAATTTTAGAAAAACACGTTGCACCTTGAAGTTGATCGAAGAGGTCGTCGATGCGAGGAAGAGGATCATGGTTCTTGACGGTTAGCTTGTTGAGTTCATGATAGTCGATGAACATGAGGAATGATCCGTCTTTCTTCTTGACAAAGAGGACCGGAGCACCCCAAGTAGAAGTATTAGGGCGTATAAAGCCTTTATCAAGTAATTCTTGAAGTTAGCTCGATAGCTCTTGCATTTCCAAGGGTGTGAGACGGTAAGGGGATTTTGTAGCAGGTGTTGATGAAGATTGGTTTAAATCAGAAGAACCATGGGTGTAGAACTCGATTTAAATCAAGAAACAGGGGTTGATGAAGATTGAGATGCTGTTAGTTGATGATAAAGCTTGAAAATCACTTCAACAAGATGTACCTGAGTCAGAAGAACCAGATACGAGTCATCGTCTGACAATGATAGTACCTTTGAAAAAGTACCTGTGAAACTTGCTTGAAAGGGAAAAATTGAAGAAGAAAAGAGCTGACGAAAATCCTCCTCTCGCATTCTTTTCAACAAGATTTTCAAGAAAAGCTAGTCCTGATGATGAAGAACAAAAGAACCAAGTTTGAAGATGAAGAGTTGAAGTATCTTCCCACAGAGATACGATAAAGACAACATAAACCTAGGAGATATTGTAAGGCCATAAAATTGAGTAGGTTTACGCTTGTCTGTAACACCCGTCTAATTTTTACTTGAATTTAATAATGATTCATACCATTTTATATAAAAGATATCTAAGTTATAACATAAGTTCCATAAGTAAGATTCAAAAGTAGCAAAACATTAGTCAACTAACGACTAATTCGAAACATTCAAAAGTTGTTTAGCAATTTGTTTACATCCCATAAACATAGTCTATTAAAGGTTAAGATATTTCGGAAGCTTCAAAAGTAGTGTTCGGTTCATCGACATTTGCTTGATCGCCATCCGTAAGTTCACCAACATCACCTAATGTCAAACCACGTCAAGTATTAGTTTTGACAATGTTAAAACACGTATAAACGAAATCTGGATTCAAAAATATATATAAAAAAATAAAAATTCGGATCTGGGTCTCTCGCGCCCCGCGAGAGACTCTTTGATATATTACGCAGGCCGCGAGAAGGCCTCGCGTGGCGCGACAGACTTTAGGTCTTCCTTCGCGTGGCGCGAAGGAATACGTTTTCCAGCAGGTTGTTTCCTTTGAGCTGCACTTGCTGCCAGCTCCGGAAATCCAGATTTCTAACTTTGTTTGGCCATAACTTTCGACTCGTAAGTCCGTTTTAGGTGATTCTTTTTCCTATACGTCTGTAAATTCATTACCGACATACTTATTACAATTATCTTACCGAAAAATTTGTTTACGGACCGAAAGACTATATGTCCTTATGCACTTATTCGACCCATTCTAACTTTAGCCATTTTACTACCATTTAACTAGTATGTTTATGGCGCCTTATACCCAAAATCCGGGGCTTATTATCACCCGCATTCCTTTACCAATCTTTTGGTTTAATGATCTTGTGATTATTATCGCCATTATCAACTACTAGAACACTAAAGCTACAATTTACGCAACTAAACGACCCATTGGCTCATCTTGTGGAATCCTCCATTATGATGACTACCAAATGGTTCGTTGACAACTCTAAGTCTATTCTTTCAATTAATAATCATGATCACTATAAAATCAACACAACTTTTAATCAACTACGCATAATTCAACAACAATTCATTGAATGTAACGGATTCAAGTTACATACCTTTAGTGCACGCCCTTCAACCGCGATTCACCACCGGCTTGTCCACTCGACGTTCCGGTATCCTTTCCTATAGAGTTCAATTATATCGCGTTTAGAACTCTTTTTAATCACATATTTCATAATAGCCAAAACATCAAAATTAGGCGTTTTAACTTCAAAATTTCAGTTTCGAGCCTTCTTTGAGGCATTTCAACAAACACTTTAAGGGCAGAATTTTACATGATTATATAGCAAATCCCTAGCTTATCATCTAGCCCGATTTCACATCAATCAACCTGATGTGCGTACAGCGTGTTGTAAATTTTGATAGTAATTATAATTTCCAAAATATGTTTTAATCCTTGGAAAGCGTGATATAATTACATGATTTATTGAATTGCTTACAAGTTTTAAAAATGGAATCGCTAACTAAACCACACATAATCGGCAAGTGCACCGGTCGCGGTGTAGTTTTGTCGGCAAGACCGGATATCAATCCGTGGACACTATGGTGAGAAATATTGAAAATAACCTTTATCGAATATTTAGCTAAATTGATTTGAAATCTGATTTGTGATTTTTAGTTTTATAAAAATATTAATTTAAAATGAATTTGTATTTAATTAAAATAAACAATGACAAAATAAAAATACACGGGAAAATAAAACAAGAAACAAATAAACCTACAATTACACAAGAACACAAGAAACACTTAACAATTACTAAAACAAAGTTTTATAAAATAATTGGATTAAAGATATATAATAAACGGACTACCTGGGTTTTAGAATCCCTAAAATCATGCAATGCTATTTTGATAATAATAACAGTTAAATATCTTTTTCCCTTGCTTAATCCCCCGTTAGAGACGCTACTTAAACAAAAGATAAAGACGAGATGTGAAACGCTAGAACGAACCGGCTCGAGTTATCGAAACCAAATCCTACGTGAATCCAACCGTTGGAACCTCAGAGACTAAGTTGTGAGACGATCTTTTAAACCCGTAAAGCGAACAAATCTTTGAAAATTAAAATCCTAAGAAACCTTAATCACGATGTAATAAAATAGCTCGAGTTATCGATTACCCAAATTACCCACCAATGATTAGCTAATAACCTAGCTCACCCTAATCTTATTTCTAGTCATGAGGTGAGGATGCATGTTTTATTATTTTGACTTGAATTATTATTAGACTTGGTTAATTTCTCAACACAATATTTAACCCGAAAATTGAAAGATAAACGAATCAAATTAAATTCTAAGTTTAAAGGGAATTTCTTCATGTTATAAACTTGGTGAATTTATCGACAAATAACTAAATCAAAATTATAACAACATGCAATATCAAGATTAATTTCAAAGATAAAATTCAGTAAATCACATGAAATAACTGAAATTACATCAAATAAGCATTACAATCTTTTAGTTCATCATAACCCAGGTAGTTTATAAGTTTAGCTACACATATTACACAATAACACACTTACAATAAGCATTACAACTACTGAAAACATAATAACAACACTTACTGGAATGGAAATTACAAGTATTAACCGAACCGGGTCGATTAGGATTAGAACCGACGGCCTCCAGACGTCTCGAGAGCTCCGAGGGACTTCACCGGCACTTCCGGGTACTTAAACTCGACTTATTACGTAACTAGAACTGATATTTCGTATGAAAATTGGTCTATTTTCGACTTGGGGGTGCATGGCTATTTATACTAAAAATTTTGGAGCTGGGGACTAGCTTACGGACCTCAACCTTGTGGATGTTGAGGTCCGTAAAGCAGCATACGGACCTCAACATTATGGATGTCGAGGTTCGTAAGCCCACATTTTGCGACGGCGGCCAACTGCTCCACTTTGCGACGAGGAGTCGTTGCCGACACTGCCTTACGGACCTCAACATTGGTAGCCTTGAGGTCTGTAAAGCTCACCTGCTCCGTTTCTAGAAGACTTCAAGCTTACGGACCTCAACATTGGTGATGTTGAGGTCCGTAAGGCTTCTTTAAAGCTCATTTCCTTCATTTTTCTTGACACGTTTCCCCATGTATTGATTTCTTGATCGATCCTTTACCGTTTTCTCGCGTAATTCACAGATATTTCACCAATTCCTGCAGATTCATAATTTAATCGATTCAGAACCAAATACAACGGATAAACGCGTACAATTTCTCTGAAATAGGGGTAATTTGATACAGAAGATGTGTATAATTCTGAACACATCAAATATCCCCACACTTATCTTTTGCTTGTCCCTAAGCAAAATCCTAAACAACATATCAAATTTAAACAATTAAACAATAATGCATGTTTCGAACAAATTTAAATACGAATTACAAAAATCTTTAAACACAGCGGTTTCACAAGACTTACAACGTTCAAAAGGCTGATGAATCAAGAAAATGAAACGATAAACCGAGAATACTTAATCAAAATTTTCCTACTTTTAGGTAATTAATTATGCAAAACAATACCACTTACTGAATTCACTCTTCGCTCGGATAGTATGTATATAATTTGAAGTGAACTCTCAAAACCAGACTGTGAAGCATGACCATTATAAGCTTGTACGTCAATCAAATCTTTACCTTATTGTTAAAAATTGATACAAATGTAGAGGACTGAAATTGGATAGGTAAGGGTTAACAAGAGATCTTACGATAAACCGGAAAAATACATAAAAAGAATATACAATCTTTTGGTCTTTTGACCATAACTTTATTCTACTTTTTTTCATTTTTTTTTTCATTTTTTTTACTGTATAATACAACAATAAACGTTCCGGTTTACTAAGGGTAACAACAAAAGGTAATAGGTACAAAGTGGTATCTAAATGAGAAAGGTGAAATTTTTTTTTTACAAAGAAATGGTGATCCTAATGTCTCTTGAGATTTTGTATCAATAATTAAACCAAAGGTTTTGAAATGTATCAAAACGTACAAGTTCTAAGGTAATGCGACAAGTCGGTAAACACACATGAAACGAAAGTAGTGTTTATGTATTAAACACTTTTAGGCTCAAATCTTACTGTCATGTGGTAATGTAAGGGTTAAAGGTTTTGTTATTACATAATTAATGTACTTTATAGTTAGAAAAATTATGTTAAGTATCTCGTAAAAATTTTCACAAAAACTTGATTCAAACAACCTACTATCCCGCAACTTAAAGAAACATATATTTTCAGATTTTGTTAATTCAGCAATTAAATTGTTTTTGACATTTTTTTTTTAGATTTTTTTTGACATACATTTTTGCAAAATGTTTAAGTTTTAAATGTGTTTAAAGGATCGGGACAAGTGTAGAACATTTATGAAGTTTTTGAAATAATTTTTTTTAATTTTTTTAATTTTTTTTAATGTATATACTAAATATTATACAAAATCCCTCATCCCCACACTTGAAAGACACATTGTCCTCAATGTGTGAAAATGAGAAATGAAATTAAACACACTTGCATAAAAAATAAAAAATAAATGTTACTTCCCTGATGTGTTGCCGTATTCCTGAATATTTGTTATCTCGTCGCATTATATCAGTATTGGCTCAATTCCTGTATACGACGCTTGCAAAAAGATAAGTCAACGCATCATATGGAAATAAACATAATAAACAAAATCACACAAATCTAAAAGTAAAGTATATATACAAAGATAATGTCAAATACAAACAAGATCGTCTACGGTGGAGGAGGCTGACGTGGAGGGGGAATCTGAAAATGCTCCATGATATGCTGAAGTATCCCCCTGATCTATATCTGTGTATGCTCCATACGCTCCTGCCTCTGCTCCACACGCTCCTGTCTCTCTCTCATCTGTATCTGATCATGCCTAAACTGCTCCTGGCCCTGCCTAAGCTGACCCACAACCTGCTCAATAGTCTCTAAATGATCTCCCATGGTGGATCGAGCTCTAGGCTGCCCTGCCCTCTCTCGCTCCGGGATCTGATGTAAAGGAGCAATAATGGGAGCGTCCTCGGGGATGGCTCTGGGCTGTGTGAAACGGGGAGGCTGGCCTGGCTCCATGAGCTGTGACATCTGTCGCATATCAGCCACCTTGATCTTCGTGCCGATGGCCTCCTCGTGAAGCCACCCCCTCGGAAAATCATCAAACACCCCGAAGCTCTCAGCTAGGACAGTAACATAACTGCCCATACATATACGGGACTCCTTGCCCCTCCCATGATCCCTAGACAAAGAAAAGAGCAGTAGTATGGCAAGATTGGGCTCCCGGCCCGACACGATGCAATATAATGCATAAAGGTCCGGATACGTGACTTTCTCGATACTCATGTATCGAGAATGCACCGTGCAGGCGATGACCCTGTGTATAAATCGGTGAATAGGGTCACGGATCTGGGAAGCAGCAATCCCAGAAACAAAGCCTCCGTCGGCGATGGTAGTCCAGAACTCCTCTAACTGTGCTGCCGTGACACATCGAGGTAAGACTAGATCTGACCACCCCATCAAACTCTCAGTGAAGACCGGCTGTGTGGTCTCCTCCTGAGTATACAAACGAGCGTGGACGGCGAACTGCTGAATGGACATGATGTGTGTCCGCCGTCCCAGCGCAAAGCTGACTGCAGAGTCAGATGAGAGGCGCGCTGAATCAAATGAAAATGTAGAAATGAACTCGATAGTGAGCTCCTGGTAAAATGCGCGTCTCTCATCCAACAACCTCAACCATCGAGGTGTCAGCAAAGCTGTCATCCTATCCCTCACCTCCATCGTAACCATGAGGTCCCAGTCGATCACCCTAGGCCTCTGAAAGTCCTTGCCAAGCAGTCTCTGCATGGCAGTATACTCAGGCGAATCCGGATGGAAGTCTAGTAATGTGCTCTCCTCTACAGGTGGTAGTGGTACTGGTATCGGCTCCTGCTGATCAGGCCTGACTGCATCAGCAAGATATCGAATGACACGAGCCGGACGTGGCTGATGCTGATCTGGAGCCTGTGGCTGGAGCTGTGGCTCTACTGCCGGAGTATATACCTGTCGACGAGCCACTGTGCGAGCACGCTTGCGAGATGCGGATGAGGATTCCATACCTGCATTTAAAAATATAATAATTAAATACTGCAGGTTTTATGAAGTTTACCGTTCCCTAACACGTTTTTTCGAATTTATTATTATTATTATTATTATTATTATTTTTTTAAATTATATATATATATTTTTTTTTAAATAATTAAATATATACAAACAATATTTTAATTTACGGAAAAACGTGTTTTTGTTGTGTTAGGGACAGATGTCGCGACCGTATAGCATTTCATTCGCGGTCGTAAATAATTACACAAAATAAATAAAAAAAATTCAAAATTTCGGCAGCACCCCGGCGTATTTACAACAAAACCACCAATCCTCGCTTGTATTTAGATTAAATATGAGTGAGGCGGCGAAACCTGATTATCGGATTGAGATTGGGAAATCAAACAACGGTGGCCGGTTACTGTGGTGAGCGGCTGTGTGGTAATGGCGGTGGTTGACTGAACTGTGGTGATGTCGGAGTGACCTAGGGTTCGCTGGTGGTGTCGAAATGGGAAGAAACAGGGGAGTGTTTGGGTTTAATGAAAGAGACGACCCCTATTTGGGGTTTTATTTTTCGATCAGACTTAGTTTTACGGACCTCAACATTGTGGATGTTGAGGTCCGTAAGGCTCTTGTTACTTTAAACCGCCTTAATCGTTTACGGACCTCAGCATTGATAAAGTTGAGGTCCGTAAAGTTGTTCAAACTTTGGGCGCCTAAGTGGCCTACGGACGTCAACATTGTTAGTGTTGAGGTCCGTAAGCTTGTTATTTTTAATAATTTTTTTTATATTAAAAAAAATTAATAAAATTTATCTAAAAATATATACAAAATTATTTTTATTATTTTTTTTTATTTTTTTATTTTTTTTATTTTTTTTTATAAATAATTTATTATAATAATAGTATAAAAATAAGTTTTATTTATAAAAACTCGCCACTAAAAATTTATCACAAACCAAGTGATTTTCGTAATGTCTTTTTGTCAAGCCCAGTTTTGTCGAAAATGTGCGCGATGTCTTCCTTAATCCTATAGTGTACATAACTTCCAACCCTAGTTGAGCGTTAGGCATCCAGCCTAATGGCACCCTCCCTCATTAATTGAATGTACTCACTTTGGGATTCCGTTTGACTTCGTTTACATTTTCCAGTGTGCGACCAATTTCCACAATCTATGCATCTCTCGTAGCGTTTCGCTCTTCGTTTCATTGCACTCTTGGAAGTTCCACAAAATGGTGGTATCTGTTCTTGACGACGCCATTCTTTCCTTACCCCAGCGCTCAGGAGAAAGATTTTCTCCTTAAGTTCTGTAGGCAAACCTGGTTTTGCAAATTCTAAACAACAAAGAAGATTAAAATCAAACGGATGCATTTTAAATCTAATTTACACTTAGGAGAATGTTTTTGAGATTGTAGCAGTTCCAAAATCACCCGAATGGAGATTGAGTACGGGTGGTACGATCCAAACCTGCATACACAAAAACAAGCAAACCCCAGCGTAAAATTGATTTAAAATAACAAACTATCTAAAGCAATCCACACTTTCACACAATCGAACCTAATATTTACACGTCCTACCACGTACATTTCACTCTCAAGTTTTCACTAAAGGGAGGTTCAGCTCCTCCACCAGTTCAGGACTTGGTCTTTCAATATAATGCTTTAAACGGTGACCATTAACCTTGAACTTTTGCCCATCCTCATTCTCCAACTCTACCGTTCCATATGGAAAAACCTGTGTGACTAGAAACGGCCCTGTCCATCGGGATTTGAGTTTTCCTGGAAACATCTTCAATCGAGAATTGAAAAGCAATACTTTCTCCCCACACTTGAATTCTTTTAAATTCTTAATGTGGCGATCATGCAATTGCTTTGTCTTTTCCTTATATGCCCAAGATCTTTCATATGCGATGTCACGAAGTTCCTCTAGCTCATGTATTTGGAGAAACCGTTTCTTGCCTGCTGCATCCATATCAAGATTTACTTTCCGTAAAGCCCAATATGCTCGATGTTCCAGTTCAACTGGAAGATGGCACGCTTTTCCATAAATCATCCTAAAGGGTGTGGTCCCTATAGGAGTCTTGTATGCGGTGCGAAAAGCCCAAAGTGCATCATCCAGATTATCAGCCCAGTCAATGCGACTTTGTCCTACAGTTTTCTCCAGTATGCGTTTAATACCCCTGTTTGCATTCTCCACTTGTCCACTCGTTTGTGGATGATAAGCAGTTGAAAGTCTATGGGTTACCCCATATCTTTTCAATACCTTCTCCATTGACGAGTTACAGAAGTGTGTACCTCGATCACTAATGATCGCTTTAGGCGTTCCAAATCTCGCAAACAGCTCTCTAAGGAATTTTACTACAACCCTAGCACTGTTGGTGGCCAAAGCTTTCGCCTCAACCCATTTTGCTACGTAATCAATGGCTACTAGGATGTACCGATTTCCTCGTGACATTGGGAAAGGTCCCATGAAATCAATGCCCCAAATGTCGAAGATTTCAATAGCTTGGATGGGATTTTGAGGCATTTCATTCCTGGATGAAATGTTTCCGGCTCTTTGACATGCGTCACAACCACGAACATACTCATGAGCATCCTTAAAAATGGTGGGCCAATAAAAACCTGCATCAAACACTCGTTTGGCAGTATAATTTGCTCCGTAATGGCCTCCTGTCGGTCTGTCATGACAGTGTTTAAGGATATTCATAGTTTCTGGTGCAGTTACACAACGTCTGATGATCTGATCCGCACCTACCCTGAACAAGAAAGGATCTTCCCAAATGTAGAATTTAATATCAGCAAAGAATTTCTTCTTTTGTTGATAAGACATTTCAGCTGGAAGATCTCCTGTTGATAGGTAATTTGCAATGTCTGCGAACCAAGGAAAACCTTTAGTTTCTATGAACATCAACGACTCATGGGGAAACTCATCCCTTATTCTTTCTTCCCGAGTTCTTTCTAACTCAGGGTTCTCTAATCTGGACAGATGGTCAGCAGCAACGTTCTCAGCTCCTTTTTTATCTTTGATTTCAAGATCGAATTCTTGAAGTAATAAGATCCAACGAATCAGCCTCGGTTTAGCATCTTTCTTCGCAAATAAGTACCGAATGGCTGCATGATCAGTAAAGATAATCGTTTTTGAAAGCACAAGGTAAGAACGGAACTTATCACATGCAAACACAACGGCAAGTAACTCTTTCTCAGTTGTTGTGTAGTTTTCTTGTGCATCATTTAGGGTTTTGCTAGCGTAATATATCGGATGGAAATGCTTTTCT